>CM019065.1:263094334-264556579 GCA_009667805.1 Leptobrachium leishanense | reverse complement strand
GGCAACAAACAGGGCAGTATCAGGGAGGCCCACTAAGGAGGGGGAGTAATACCCGTCAGGAGGCGACCAAGATTCGCCAACAATGCAGCTCTGTAATACAGCAGTAGGTTTGGCAGTCCCAAACCTCCCCTAGCAGTAGGTTGGGTGTAAAAATATTCAGCAAGATGTGATATTTCCTTCCTCGCCAAATAAAATTGGATACAATCGAGAGCAGGGCTGCAAAAAAGGACAAGGGGGCTGTTATCGGGTAGCAGCATCATCTTAAATCGCATGTATTCTCCCCGCCTGGGATATCTCCACTTTAGACGACTGGTGACAAAGTGTAAAGGTGAGTGCGAGTAAGGGCTTATAATTGAGCTCAAAAAGGCGAGTCGTGGTGAAAGCCAATTTACCCCTAGATTGGTTAGGGAGTGGGAGCGCCAGTCATAAGGATAGCTGCGTTTGAGAGTAGTTAAGTAAGAGTCAGGGATAGCGTACGGTAGGGCTGGAGTCTTACGTACATTAACAAAAAAATAAAAAACCCTCCATTGAGTCAGACTGCCTTACTGCTTGGGCAAGCGGTTCAAGCGCCAATGCATATAAAAAAGGGCATCCCTGTCTAGTGCCATTTGTTATGGGATTGGACTGGAACCCGCATTCAGCATGCGGGCATTAGGCTTAGAGTGAAATAGCCCCAATAAATTCTCAGGGAAAATTACATTTCAGTAATGTGCGTTCCAGGTACAACCAGTGAAGACTGTCGAATGCCTTTTCGGTGTAGCGCTCACTCCCGGAGGAGCCGCTGAATAAACCTCGGGTTAGTCTCACCGCACTAGGAAATAACTATACACCAGCACTGTTTGTTGTGGATTTTTATATATTATTTTCTTTACTAATCCCAATAAAGCAGCATATAATACGCATATACGGTAATTGAATGACAAGAATTCGCAACGTGGGAAAAACACGCGGCGGCAAAAGAAACGGTTAACCACTCAGTTCTGGAGTGTAAGTCCCGTGAATAATAGCTCAAAAATGTGTATGTGTGTTGTCTCGGGTACCCGGGTACTGTATTCAACTGGCCAGTGAATGAAACAAAACAATCTGGGGGGCGTGTCCACGGCGCCAACCAAGATGGCTGCTTAGACAGAGAGCTCCGCTCGGACCTGCCGAACTAGCGCCTACCGTGACCCGCCAGCACTCTAAATGGGGAAAACGCACCGTGCCACGAGTGCCCAACGTCCCCAGGCACCTACTGGCCAAAATCCGGCTGTATCACTGCAGGCTTTTTTGGTGCCGCTGACAGCCACCGCGACCACGCGGTCAGAGGGCGCACAAGCCGCACAGGCCCTCTCACCACCGCGATCACCTGACTACCCTACGCCGGACACAGAGGGAAACGCAGGAATGCAGCGCGCTGAGGACGGCCCAGACTGGGCTACACTTTTAGCCAGGTTACCCACAAAAGAGGACTTGAAGGAAGCGAACGCGATCATTTATGGCGGAACTGCAACAGGTCAGAGGAGATCTACAAGGCCTGCACATTAAGATCCACGCAGTGGAAGCTACCTGTGATGCTTTAAATCTACAGCAAACTGCAAACTCCACCAAACTGGACTTACAGACAGAACAACTAAGAGGTATGGCACTCCACATGGAAGATTTAGACAATCGTGGCAGACGTAATAATTTACGGATTCGGGGCCTCCCTGACACGGAAGACTCCCCCACTCAACTTATTCCTACCCTCACTTCCATCTTTAATACTCTACTTGACAGACCAAACTCCACTCCGATTGCTTTTGTGCGCGCCCATCGCGCCTTACGCCCACGTGGGACCGGACCTCCAAGAGATGTCATTTACTGCCTGAAAAGCTTTCCCCTTAAAGAAGATCTATTACGGGCCGCGCGCGCCCCACTCAGATTTCCCATGACGGAGTGGAACTGCAGCTCTTTCCAGACCTATCTCCTGCAACCCTAGCTTTCCGCAGAGCTCTACGCCCTCTCACGAGGAACCTGCAGGCGCAGAAGATAAGATACCGCTGGCAGTTTCCCACCGGGCTCCTAGTTTCTACTCCTCAGGGACCATTCCTGGCACGCTCCTCTGCTGATGTGGACACCCTGGTCTCTGATCTTCAACTTCCCCCGGTGGGGCTCTCATGGCCGGACCCAGTGCAATTTTACTCCTCCAACCGCCCGGCCTGGCTTCAGACGCTCTTACGCAAAGACCCGCCAAGACTTATCGCGTCTCCTCTCCGTACGACACCGCTCGACGAACTAACACACAAACCCTTCCTGAGGTGCATCGGTTCGCACACGCCACCTCTAGATCCGAACTCTACGCTCCTCAGTCCCCCTGATGGTCCCACCAGCTCCGAAACTGTTCCCACTGGGTATAGCTGGACTCCTGACAGGAATCAGGACCGGCCCTCTTATCTGTTCTCGTGGGACACGATGAACCTCGTGGAGAAGAGACCGGACGGGTGATTATGGCTCCATCTCGTGGACTGGGATTCCGGGACAAGATGCTTTACGTGTCCGCACGAACCCTTACGCCGCTCTGAAGAGCTATTGCACGGGCCCTCGCCCAAGGGTCCTACGGCTCTCATACGGCACCCTATACCCCAAATCCTACGCACGCCACCTCTCCTAACGGTCCCACCAGCTTCCAAGCCTGCTCTCGTTGTTTTTAAACGGATTCTTGAAAGGACACCGCGATCCGTTGACAGAGCCCCCGTCCCCACGATACACGATCAACTTCCAGGAGAAGAGTCGCGGCGGGTAACTATGAGTCGACTTTTCGTTTTTTGCCTGGGACAATGGAACTTAATCAATCATGCATGTATATGTATAGCGATAATCACTCAATTACGAAGTTATCCGCCTGATGGATTTTTTCCTTTTCATAGAAATGTTTTTTCTTAGATCTTTTTCTAGGGTTCACGACAATTACACTGTTTTAGCAAAGTTTTCAGTTTATTGCGCATTTATTTTAGCATTTTAAGTTAGATTACACTGGGTCGGAGGGGTTCTCCCTTCTCTGTTGGGGCGTACCCATCTGGTTTGCGGAGTAGTGGTCGACACTTCCCGCGTGGTACCTTGTGGACTCGCCTCCCACCCGGAGGACAGGGCGACGCGACGGTTGGGAGGGGTTCGGGGCGCTCATTGTGACCCCTGGACCTCATACCCAACCTTGCCCACACCTCATACACTTTGGCCCGAGGTTTCTTTCTCCTCGTCCCCCTTTTCTGGGCCTTCCCCTCTCTGATTCCCACTTTATTCTCCTCGGCGCTTACCCTTAAGTACCACCCCCACCCCGGAGACCTCTACTGCAGCTTAACAACCCACAACACTTACACTGCAGGTAAAGAATGGCACCCATAACCCCAGTCCACCTGACACTTTTTTCTATCAACGCCAGAGGCCTCAATACTCCAGAGAAAAGATCCTTTGCTTTACGAGATTTTCACAGAGCCAAGACCTCCGTAGTGTTCATTCAGGAAACCCACTTTCGAGAGGGGTCTGCACCCAAACTAACTGACTCAAGGTTCCCCCTGGGCTTCTCCAGCCACAATACCCTAGCCAAATCCAAAGGTGCAACAATACTATTTGCTAAGTCCGTCCCCTTCTGTCATACAGCTACGCTTACAGACGGAGGCGGCCGCTACGTGGTAGTGAAGGGCACGATTTCAGACCGCATGTATACCTTCGCTAACATATATGCACCAAACAAGAGCCAGCACAAATTCTTGGCTAAATTCCTCACAACACTAAACGACTTTACAGAAGGCTGTCTGGTTTTGGGCGGAGACATTAACCTCCCCCTGGATCCCCTGCGCGATACGTCATCGGGACGCTCTGCCGTCCCCATACATATCTTGCGCCGTATTGGCTCGCTTCTCCACTCGAACCGACTGGTGGATTGCTGGAGGGCACTTCATCCCGATGACAAAGACTATACCTTTTTCTCCCATCCGGCCCAGACTTATTCCAGACTGGACTATTTTTTTCTTCCCCATTATCACCTACAAGATCTCCATTCTGCAACAATTGGTAACCTAACCTGGTCCGACCACGCACCTATTACGATGACCCTCACATCCCCACTTTACCGGACCGCGGCCCCATCTTGGCGCCTTAATGACTCTCTGCTCGCTGACCCGACCGTTATACAGGACTGCACACAGGCTCTAGAGCACTACTTTACAGAAAACACCAACCCAGACCTATCACCACTGACGATCTGGGAAGCTCACAAATGTGTGGTGAGAGGCTATAACATCCAGAAAGCAGCAGAGTTTAAAAGACAGAGATCAACCGCCATAGCCGAAGCGTTAACGCGTATAGCGATGCTAGAGACCCTACACAAAGGATCCCTTGACCCTGACGACCTGATTGAGCTGACCACAGCGAGACGAGACTTTACCACCCTTTTAAACTCCTCCTATCATGGGCAATGCCAACGCTCCAAAATGTTTTTCTTTGCCCACGGCGACAAGAGCGGACGCCTCTTGGCACGCATGCTACAGAAACGGAGGGCCGCCTCCTACATTGCCAAGATCAGAGACTCACATAAAAACCTACATTACCTACCCGGCGATATTCAATCCACCATTCGATCGTATTACGAATCGCTGTACAATCTACCGGGCCTCCCCCCCCCGGCCGGGATAGGGCAACTATCTGACAACACACCTGAAATGTCGGTTACCACGGTCGACCGCGCGACTCCTTGAGTCGCCCCTCTCGACAGAGGAACTGGCCGGAGCACTGAAATCCTCAAAAACTGGTAAATGCCCGGGTCCCGACGGCCTCCCACTAAATTATTACAAACGTTTTCTAAAAACACTCTCCCCACATTTCTTATTAGCCTTTAACTCGGTCCCGGAGGGGCGCCTCATCCCGCCGCAGACCTTAGCCGCAAACATTACCTTGATACCCAAAGACTGGAAAGACACCGAACTGTGCGAAAGCTACCGACCCATCTCCCTCCTAAATTGTGACCTCAAATTATTTGCCAAAATACTTGCGTCCCGACTATTACCTCACATTACTGACCTCATTCACCCCGACCAGACCGGCTTTATTCCTGGCCGGGAAGCCAGAGATAATACCATTCGAGCTTTAACTCTCACGCATAGAGCTCAACGCCAGGGGGAGGAACTGCTATTGTTGTCCACAGACGCCGAAAAGGCGTTTGACCGGGTCAACTGGGATTTTTTGTTTGCAACGCTCGAACACATAGGACTCGGGCCACATTTATGTGCCTGGATTCGGGCTCTATACATTAACCCCACGGCCCGTGTCTGCGTTAACGGCATGTACACTGCTCCATTTGGGATTCGGAACGGGACCCGACAGGGTTGCCCCCTCTCGCCCCTATTATTCACGTTGGCCCTGGAACCCTTCCTTGCAGCGGTGCGGGGTTCCCCAGATGTCCGAGGTCTGAAGGTGGGTCCTACCGAACACAAAGTCGCGGCATACGCAGACGATTTATTATTCTTTATTTCCCGCCCGGAGACCACATTGCCTAACGTTCTACAGGCATTTCACCGTTACGGCCTACTCTCAAATCTGAAAATTAATTATGCTAAATCATTTATACTTAACGTATCCCTACCCACACGCCGGGCCTCAGCCCTCACTCCACACTTCCCCTTTCAATGGGCCACCTCACGTATCAAATATCTGGGGATATGGGTTACTCAAATCCCAGCCCACATGTATCGTGACAATTTCCTTCCCATCCTGGACACTTTTGCTAATGACCTTGGACAGTGGGACTATCCACACATCTCTTGGTTGGGGAGGGTCCAAGTACTTAAAATGAACTTACTACCACGCCTTCTCTACTTATTCCAGACAATCCCTGCCCACATCCCCAGTACCTTCTTTCGCGCCCTCCGTTCCCTGACGACCACATACATATGGCGAGGTAGCCGTCCCCGACAAAGTTTTACCTGTTTAACTCTGCCTAAACTGGAGGGAGGCCTGGCGGTCCCAGACTTTCTTCTATACTACAAATCGTGCCATATGGTTAGGGTGGTGGAGTGGGCGAGACTCGGCCAGACAAGGGACTGGGGGGAGATTGAGGGGATCGAGGTGGGAGCCTCGGTCTCGGCACTCCCATGGTTACCTAGACGCCATGGACTTCGCCTAACGCGCCACCTGCTATACACCTCGACGTCCTTGCGGATCTGGCATTGGTTGAGACAACCACTGGGGCTTTCCTCGGATCCCTCGCCTCTTACCCCATTGATACACCATCCTGACTTTTCTCCCGGCCTTAACCCCCTGGCCTTTCGAGACCTAATTAGCGCACCTACACCACGCATTCATCATGTTTTCCCGAATGGCCGCTTTGTCACCCTGGGGGAGCTGATGGGGGGGGAGGTTGTCTCCCTCGCCCTATATCTACCCTTCCAACAGATTCTGAGCTTCATCAAATCTATCCCACAACAGTCCCACCTGAAAAGACCTCTCACTGAGTTTGAAGTACTCTGCTCACGCCAAGGCTTATTGCCACATGGTGTATCCCGCCTTTACTCCCTTCTCATACATGCTTCTAAGATTCAACCCCCTGGATTCATAGGGAGGTGGGAGTCGGTGTTGGGAATATGCTTGTCTGAGGAGGACTGGAGCCGCATATGCGATCTCACACATCACTGCTCTGTCTCCACGAGAATACAGGAGTCAGCCTATAAGCTGCTTTCTATGTGGTATAGAACCCCGCAGGTCCTTTGCCGAATGTACCCAGAGATTGATGATAAATGTTGGCGCTGCGGTGACTCTCCAGGTTCACTCATACACATATGGTGGGACTGTCCCTTAATACGCCCTTACTGGATAAAGATACACAGACTGCTGGGCCTTTTTCTTGACCCCCCCCCGACCTTTTGCCAGCATCTATGCTATTGCATCACGTCCCGTATTCCAGGCACGCATATAAAAACTCCGTTGGCCTCCGTATCCTTAACACGGCAAAAAGTCTGATTCCCTTGTTCTGGCGACGCCCCGAATGCCCTCCTCTCACACTTTGGCTGTCCAGAATGGAAGACTTACACACTACGGAACATCTGTTCTTCACTGCCAATCACATGCTCCCCCGTTACCTGACCATATGGTCCAGATGGCTCTTACTTTCTTCAGGGCCCGATTTTAAAGCGATACTGCTCGACGAGTCTACCGTCCTTCCTAGGTAGAGGAGAGGGCGCAGACTCTGTAGTGCCCATTCTCCGGTCAACTTAACGCCGATTTTTATGTGGTGCCAACGCTCGCACTTATACTGCCTTGTGTACAGCATATACTGTGTCTCCCACCCTCCCTAACCCACTCCTATCTACACACCCTTCCATCCCCTCCCCCACCCCTTGATACCCCTCTTTACTTTCCCCTCGCATATATTATTGTAAATATGCTCTTGGACTGGCCTGCGTGCCGAGTCGTGTGATATTTTAAGATTATCTGTATTACATTCTTTTCTGCAACAAAATAAACATATATTCCCAAAAAAAAGAAACAAAACAATCTTCGACTAGTCACCGTTGGGGCCCTGTGAATTTAAACAATATTGCAGCGTGCGTTTCTGTTTTGGAACTGTGGCCTGGAGGCCTCTCACCAATCCGATGAACGAAACTGTCCAGCACTTGATGCCTTGACTGCAAGATCTTCTCCCTGTATACTGGGACTCTGTGCAACTGAATCTGCCCCTGCTTGCCAAATCTCCTCAACTGGAACAACGATCCACCGCTTGCACTCCCAATCGATCAGCGAGGTCTCCTAACTCGGGATCCTGCCGGATCTAGCTTTTCCTCCAGAACTCTCAGCGCTGCGCAGGTAGGTCTCAACGCGGCCACTGTCCTGATTTCCAGCACCAGTAAAACAGCATCTGTACTCCGGCCTGGTTGTGATCCCTGACAGCTCCAACGTGCGTCCTCCACCTTTCACTGCTCCACTCACTCTGCCTCTCTCTTGCATGAGGCTGCTGAACTCTTCCTGTACCAACCTCCTTCCTTTCCCCACACAAAGGATGATGGTATATGTAGTTCTGTTTTGTCCAGCATAGTCTAACAATGTCTCTGTCTCCCTCTGGTGGCAGCAATAGTTCAATGCACCAGAATACATTGTTTTTAAAGCAGCGCTACACCCCCCCCCCCCCTTAAACTCTTGGGTCCCTCCAAGGGAGTGTAACCGATACATAACATTGCAATATTTACATTAATCAATACATTCAGGCTCAGTAGCAGGCATATAATGGGTCACATATACATCCTCAAGCTGACTCATGTCCCTAACTACCTCAGCTAGCGTGGCAGACACTTTGGGCAACCTACAATATAGTTCAGGAACACCTGCAGCCATGACTCTCAGTCCCTCTGCTCCTATCACTCTTTTGGTTCTGTTCAGTTCAACTAGGCCTCCTAATGGAACTCATCTTGACCTTTCTTGACAAGTCTTATCATCCTGGAGACGAATGTGGTGTTTAGTGCTCTTAGCGCATCCCACATCAAACTCATACTTGGAGAATGAATTTTCCGACTTGAGTATTGGAGACTGAACCCGCTTCTTCCGCT
Source organism: Leptobrachium leishanense (assembly GCA_009667805.1). Taxonomy (NCBI): domain Eukaryota; kingdom Metazoa; phylum Chordata; class Amphibia; order Anura; family Megophryidae; genus Leptobrachium; species Leptobrachium leishanense. Next base: position 264,548,027 of record CM019065.1, on the reverse strand, counting down.
TGAACGAGATAGGAGTATCTTTAGGGTAGAACCGTTCAGCTTGAATCGCTTTATTCACTCTCCTCCCTAGATCGGTAGTAGAGAGGGGCTTAACAGAAGCCACTCAACCGATTGACATCCGTGTCTTCAAATTTACTGAAGAGTTCTACACATTACATACGTTGACGGAAACTCTTCCACTTGTTCATTTCAAAACTCTTGTAGAGATTATTTCAGGGACTTCTCTGGACTGTATAACCTTCTCAGTCCCTTCTGTTTTCCTCAGCTGCCTCACTTCTGCAGAGGCTCTCTGTTCTCTGACCATCCATTGACAGACCGGCCGTAACATTGAGTGCGCCTTTTTGGGAGCAGGACTTTTCCTTCACCCGTGGGGGTTAGAAAACGTCTCACTAAGTCAGTGTTCGTCCCCACTATCATAGAACTTCGATTAGCTCCTGAGCGACGAGGACACACTATGGCCAACGTGTCACATACTCCCGGTTGTCCAACGGTCGCTGAACTGAATTCCAGCTTCACCTGTAGATATCCACAGGCATGTATCTTGGCCTAGGCCGACTAGGCCTAGACCTAGGGCGGCACTTTTCCAGGGCGGCAAAATAACGGCCTCCACAGTAAAAACGAGGCCCTGCAGTGCCGCTCAGTGTGACTGGCGGCTGCCGGTTTGTTTATCCCCGGTGCAAGGGCGGACTGACGGCGGTAAATTTGAGCTATGGCCTGGCGGCGCCGCAGCGTGCCTGCAACACTCGTGCAGGACACGTTGCCTTGGCGCCACCCCATCAAGTGATGCGCGCGCAACGCAGCTGCAGATGAGGACTGGTGGAGAAGTCGGAGCGGAGCCAGCCAGCCTGTAGTGCCAGGATGCATGAGCTCAAATGATGCCGGTGAGCGGGGGGAAAATTGATCAAACTATGCCGGTGAGAGGGGGGGCATCCTCCGGTCCAGAGAGCCAGCACGTCCATAATGCGGCAGCTGCTGGGTCCCATCTGGACCTTCGTCCTGGGGAACAGGATGACGTGAGCCCGACATCACCCCTGTTCTAATACCTCCAGTAAGCAGCCCACAAGGGATTGGCAGGCGGAACCCGAAGGAAAAAAGAAAAGCTGGCCGTCAAACTGAGGCCCGCTAAAGGATCGAGGAGACTGACCTGATCAGAGAGGAAATACGCTTGAAGATGCTCTCGGCTGAATCAGAGTAGTATCCGAAGCTGCGGTAGAGTGGCAAATTCGTCCGTAAATTAAGCTTGAATATCTTTCTGTCTAGAATAACTATCTCCTCTCTGAATAGGTTCCCTTAACGTCTCCCCCAATTAATAGGAGCTCATTAAGTAGCCTGTTGAGAGTGGTCAGCGAATGGCACTTTTCAGATTGTGCATTTTACAGAGCACAATGAGTGAGGTGTAAGCTCAGTGCTGGGGGAGGGGTTAATAAAGTTTATTGATGAAGCGGGGGGTGTTAATAAAGTAAATTGATGATGCTGGGGGAGGGGTCAATAAAATTAATTTATGAAGCTGGGGGAGGGGTTAATAAAATAAATTTATGAAGCTGGGGGGTGTTAATAAAGTTAAATGATGAAGCTGGAGGGTTTATTAACCCCCTAGCTTCATCAATTCAGTTTATTAACCCCCAGCTTCATCAATTCACTTTATTAACCCCCCTAGCTTCATCAATTCAGTTTAATAAGTGAATTGATGAAGCTGGGGGTTAATAAACTGAATTGATGAAGCTAGGGGTTAATAAACTGAATTGATGAAGCTGGGGGGTTAATAAACTGAATTGATGAAGCTGGGGGTTAATAAACTGAATTGATGAAGCTAGGGGTTAATAAACTGAATTGATGAAGCTAGGGTTAATAAACTGAATTGATGAAGCTAGGGGTTAATAAACTGAATTGATGAAGCTGGGGGTTAATAAACTGAATTGATGAAGCTGGTGGTTAATAAACTGAATTGATGAAGCTAGGGGGTTAAACTGAATTGATGAAGCTAGGGGTTAATAAACTGAATTGATGAAGCTGGGGGTTAATAAACTGAATTGATGATGCTAGGGGGTTAATAATCTGAATGATGATGCTAGGGGGTTAATAAACTGAATTGATGATGCTGGGGGGTTAATAAACTGACAATTGATATGCGGGGGGGTTTGAAAAAACTATTGGTACGTTACAGTGAGTTTTATTGCTGTGGTGCTGTGATACGCTCATACACACCGCACATTACTGTGAGTTTTATTGCTGTGGAGCTCTGTGATATGCTCATACACACCGAACATTACTGTGAGTTTTATTGCTGTGGAGCTCTATGATACGCTCATACACACTGCACATTTCTGTGGGTTAATTGCTGTGTTGCTCTGATATGCTCATACACACCGCACGTTTCTGTGGGTTTATTGCTGTGCTGCTCTGTGATAAAAATGCACAGCGCACGTTTCTGTGGGTTTATTGCTGTGCTGCTCTGAAACGCTCATACACACTGCACATGTCTGTGGGTTATATTGCTGTGCAGCTCTGATACGCTCACACTGCACATTACTGTGAGTTTTATTGCTGTGAAGCTCTGTGATACGCTCATACACAGTGCACCTTTCTGTGGGTTTTATTGGTGTGCAGCTCTGTGATACACTCATACACAGTGCACCTTTCTATGGGTTTTATTGCTGTGCAACTCTGTGATATGCTCATACACACTGCACGCGTTTCTGTGAATTTTATTGTTCGACCAATTAGAGCTGTTGTGATCCAGTATACTTGACATGCGTGGCTGATCTTTGTAAGAATGGTTGAATTTAAACATTTCAAAATTTTATTTGATTACCATTTCTATTGAGATAAAATATACAATATGGTGTCCACTTTTAATATAAAGAGAGGAAAAGGCGGAGCTCTAAGAGGAAAAGGTGGCGCCTAAAGAGAAAGGGTGGGGTTTAATTAGGAAGAGGCGTGACCTTGACAGGAAGGGGTGTGTCAAATTTAAATTAGGGGGTGCAACGAGTTTAGTCAGGCCTAGGGCAGCAGAAAATCTAAATACACCACTGGATATCCATCATAGGGAAACCTCTCAGTCCCCATACCCCAGATTTCGAGATCCTTCAACTTCTTCAGGGGTATATGCTTCAAATGTTTCTGATAGAAGTCTCGGTAAATCAGAGTTACTTGAGCACCTGAATCTAGAAGAGCCTTTGTGTAGACCCCTTCCACTTGGACCGGGATGATGGACGAAGTACCTATCAACTTGTCAGGAAACTTCTCTGCCGTAGTACAAGGTGGGGACCCAATTTGCTCTCTCAACCGGGGTCCTCCGAAATTTTCCACTTGCGAGACAGGTGACTGCTCCTTCAACGCCTTTAGGAGTTCTTCGACCGATCTCTTTACGGGCCTCCTTTTTGGGCACTGAGCCCTGAAATGAGCCATTTCCCCACAGCCAAAACATCTTTTCCTCGAGTGTGTGGGCACATTTTCTTCTTGCGGCTCATTTGAAAGCCCCCTGTTAGAAACCACAGCCACTCTTGTCATTCGTATATCTGCTAGAAACTTCCGTCCTCGTCGCGGTTTGGGTGGACTGGGGTAGTCACGTCAATAGTGGCCGACCCCCCCCCCCACAGTTGTAGCAGATCACCGAATCAGAGGGTTCTCCAGCAGGAACATTCTGCACTGCCTCTCCCTCCTCCGGTATGGCAATCCTAGCAGACCGCAACATTATCAACTCAATCATTTTCAACATCTGAGTTTTCAAATCCATCCCTTCGGCCTGTATGTCTGCTACACCAAGAATTCCTACTTCTGCGGTGAAACTTGCATGTGAAGCATTAGCAATCTTTTTAGCCTTAATTAAGGCCTCTTCTTCTCGGATAGCTTTGACCAGTTTGGAATGTCAGTCTCTTGCTCTGGTATCTAGTCTGAAATTTCAACATTATGGGATCCAGTGGGAGTGCTCCTTTGAAAATTTGATCCATCAAAGCTTTGCTTGCATGACTCGGTTCCATGCCTCCTTTTAGAATAACCTGATGGATGATTTTATCCAGCCGCCAGACATAGGTGGACAATTCTTCGCCTTCCTTTTGATAGGTGTGAGGGAACCTGTGGATAAGCTCGGCACAATCCTCCACTCCCCCAAAAATTTCCTGTAAAGCTTCTAGATACTCAGCAGCAGTGCAGCCTGTCTTGTCTCTTTTCAGATTTCGGACTACATCTGAAGCAGGAGCTCTTAAGCTCTCGCTCAACCTTTGTCTCTTCACGTTGTCCCCAACTTCCCATTCTTCCACAGCTTGCACTGCCTGATCTATCCAAGTGTCAACGTCCTCTTCTCCAGCTGGCACAGGGACCTTACCAGAACAGAACCCCAACTTGCGATATCCATAATTCGCAGACGCGGCTGAGTTTTGAGCCAACGTTTCTACAAGCTTCCACGTAGTGGTAAAGAATGTAGCAGGAGGGAACCCTGTAGTTGGGGTAGGGGTAGCATCCGGGTATCTTGTCTCCTGACGTTGTTGGTCTAGTCACGGGAACATTCGCAGGATCACCACGTGGTGTACTTGGCTGGACCAGTCGAACTTCCACATCGTCGGTCAGCTTCACACCCGCGCCCTGAAAATACACTGGAACACCCTTTCTCCACTCAAAAAGAACATATGTGTCAGAAGTCTCTGGGTTCACTTTAATGTCCACTATGAATCCCTGCTGGTCAGGTGCCAACGCTGCCACGGCCCGGCGGATCTGTTCTTCTGCCCAGGTGCCTGCAGGAATGTCCATTACTACACTCAACCCTAACTGGCCATTTTGTGCTTTACACCACTCTGCTGCTTCTTCTGGATCCATATTAACCCCTTAATTGCGGTATACTCAGAGACTGTAATCCAGGAACGAGCCCCCACGTGTAGCGCTCACTCCCGGAGGAGCCGCTGAATAAACCTCGGGTTAGTCTCACCGCACTAGGAAATAACTATACACCAGCACTGTTGTGGATTTTTATATATTATATTCTTTACTGATCCCAATAAAGCAGCATATAATACGCATATACGGTATTTGAATGACAAGAATTCGTAATGCGGGAAAAACACGTGGCGGCAAAAGAAATGGTTAACCCCCTCAGTTCTGGAGTGTAAGTCCCACGAATAATAGCTCAAAAATGTGTATGTTTGTTGTCTCAGGTAACCGGGTACTGTATTCAACTGGCCAGTGAATGAAACAAAACAATCTTCAACTAGTCACCGTTGGGGCCCTGTGAATTTAAACAATATTGCAGCGTGCGTTTCTGTTTTGGAACTGCGGCCTGGAGGCCTCTCACCAATCCGATGAACAAAACTGTCCAGCACTTGATGCCTTGATTGCAAGATCTTCTCCCTGTATACTGGGACTCCGTGCAACTGAATCTGCCCCCTGCTTGCCAAATCTCCGTAACTGGAACAACGATCCACTGCCTGCACTCCCAATCGATCAGCGTGGTCTCCTAACTCGGGGTCCTGCCAGATCTAGCTTTTCCTCCATACCTCTCAGCGCTGCGCAGGTAGGTCTCAACGCGGCCACTGTCCTGATCTCCAGCACCACTAAGGCTAGGGTCAGACTGAGGCAGTGCGAACGCGCGTTCTGGCGCACATAATCACGGCCGCACTAGCAGCAGATGACGGGCAATGACAGCCAATATACGAAGTACGGTCGCACAAAAGTCCGGCTGCACAACGCAAGTGGAAAATGAACGCATTTTTTCGAGAACGTTAAACCGCTGGTACTGACGTACAGAGTGCGCTGCGGCCGCATAGCAGCGTGTGTGCGTGATTAGGAGATGTCAGACGCTGCTAGTGTGCGGCCAACATAACGTTCAAACTTTTCACCCCATCGTCATGAAATACGTCCAGAATTGCGCATCGTCTGACCACTTAAGCGTATTCCGTGAAAAAATGCGTGCGCACGCATCGACGTACATTTTGACGGTGGCCGCAGAAAATGCGCTCATCTGTCCCTAGCCTTAGACAGCATCTGTACTCCGGCCTGGTTGCGATCCCTGACAGCTCCAACGTGCGTCCTCCACCTTTCACTGCTCCATTCACTCTGCCTCTCTCTTGCATGAGGCTGCTGAACTCTTTCCTCTTCCTGTACCAACCTCCTTCCTGTACCCACGCAAAGGATGATGGTATATGTAGTTCTGTTTTGTCCAGCATAGTCTAACAATGTCTCTGTCTCCCTCAGGTGGCAGCAGTAGTTCAATGCACCAGAATACAATGTTTTTAAAGCAGCGCTACACTGGCATCAAGGGAGAGGAGCAGAGATGGCATCTTAAAATGCACCACAGAATCCATCAAAGCCATAGCCTTGCTAGTGTTGTCAGGGCCCTGCCTAGATTTTATGAACACCACCTGGTCATCAGCTACCAACATTGGCAAATTATCAACTAGTCTAGTAGCTAGGATATTGGCATACAGTTTGGTATCGGTATTAAGAAGGGAGATGGGTCTATATTTGGCGCATGTGTCAGCTGGCAGAGTTTTCTTTGGCATGGTATCAATAGTGGCAGATAACCAGTCGGGAGGTGCTTCCTGAGGTAAATCTGTGATCGAACGCAGAAAGAAGAGGAGGATTCAGTTGGGCAGAAAAGGATTTGTAGTAGGTGGCCGCAAAGCCGTCAGGGCCAGGAGCTTTATTTGCCTGAAGGGAGGATAGGGCCAAGGTGAGTTCCAAAATGGAGGGTGGGGAGAGCAGTCAAAGACTTTGCGCCTCAGACAGGGCAGGGAGATTGAGGCGTTGCAGGAATGGAAGAATCTAATTTAAAGAAGGCTGAGGAAGGGAGGTGTCGTCGCACAGATTGTAAAGGCCAGAGTAATATGTTGCGAAACAGTCTGCTATTTGTTGGGGTTTGCAACACGAAGTCCCGTCAGCAACAGTAAAATGGTCAATTCTAGATTTGGCCACCCTTTTACGGAGTCTGTTGGCCATTCGTTTACTCTTTGTTATTATAGAGGTATATCTTAGTGCGGAGCCTGTGAGCCACACACACATATCACGTTTATCTAATTCAGATAATTGCAGTTGAAGCCCCACCAGAGTAGGACGGTCAGCGGGGTCGTTCTGCTTCTTATGGAGAGACGTGCCCTGGTGCAGATGGGCCAACCTGTGGGCTAAAGTTTCCCTTCTTAAAATAGGATCCCCACTTAAGTAAAACGCCCCATATAACTGCTTTGTGAGCTTGCCACAGCGTAAGGGGAGTCACTTCAAGGGTTGTATTTTCCCTACAGTAATCCTCTAAAGTCTTATTGACTTCAGCCTCCACTTCCGGACGGGACAAAAGGGATTCATTCAATCGCCAAGGGGAGCAACCTATAAGGGCATGAGAAACCGGGAGGAGCAAAGATATAGGGGCATGATCCAGCAAGGACATCGATCCAATCGCACATTTAGAGACAGAATTCAGCATATCAGCAGTAACAAAATAATCAATTCTAGAATATGTTTAATGCGTTCCTGAGTAGAAAGAGTAATCACACTCATCCGGATGGAGGAGGCGCCAGATATCAAACAATTTAAACTCCGCCAACAAAGCGGCGAAGTTACGAACAGAGGAGCATTGGGCACGGTTGGTAATTCTAAAGATTGATTAAAGTCTCCACAGACTACAAGCCTACCCAAAGAGACCTTCCGCAATTTGAGTTGGCCGGCATTGGGACAATAAAAGTTAGCAATAGTGTACGGCACATGATTAATATCACATATCAAGAAAAAATGTCGCCCATTTGGATCCAGGACCGCTCTGTGCAGCTTACAGTATATTCTGGTGGACCGATACCCCCTTAGCTTTATTTATTAAGTATTTTACCAGGAAGGATACATTTAGATTTCTCTTGTTTTCAAGTATGTCCAGGGTTAAGGAACATTGAATTGTTACAGTTGTTACAGATTGGGAATAAGACGGCATGTACAATTTAGTCAGATCTCTTAAAATGTGTCTCCTGGAGACACACAACGTCAGGGGGTTGGTGGTGCTGGTCTGCATATAAAGAGTGGCGCTTATAAGGAATAATCAACCCCTTAACATTTAAGGAAGCGATCTTGAATGGCATCATGTAGTCCAACAACAAAATGCAAACATGTCGGGTAAATCCTAAACCTCCAATAAGGAGACCAACAATGCCCAAGAGGAATAAAGGGCATCCGCCCTTAGAGGCGGGCATCCAAAGGTCCAAGAGGGTCTCTTGTAACCAGTGTACCTCTCCAGCATTCGGACCAGTACAGAAAAATGGCATGCTGCAAAAAAGATAGGAAAAAAATACAAAAAGAACCAAAATAAATAAAAAGAAAAAAGGGGGAAATCCAAAACCAGCAAAACCCTTTGCAACATGCACCAAACTAATATGTACAAAACTTCTCCCAGGTCACGGGAAAATCGGACCAACCCTGAACATATCAGGGGGAGGTGGGAGGGTGTACCCAGGCAGGCAAAAACGGGTCAGAAGCCGGAGGGAGCATCTCTGTCAAGTGGGTCCCCCAAATCAATAGAAAAATCACATCAGCGTGTGAAACAAGGGGAGCTCCAGGAACTCTGTTGGCAGGAGTGTCCAGCTTAAGAAGACGAGGACGAGGATCAGGAATCACTGTGACGTTCCCTAGGACAGACCTGGTAGGATCCCTGTAAACAGACCTCTAAAACTCCGATCCTTAGGATGTTCGGGACCACTAACCCTATACGTCTAGCAGCCACAAAGGCCAGGGAGATTGCACCAAACAAGAAACACTAGTGTAGCGCTGTGTTTAAAAAGACTGTTCTGCTGCATTTATTTGAAATGGCCACCAGAGGGAGACAGAGACCATGGTAAGCAGGCTGGACAAACACAGAAGATATTGGGACTACGTTTCCCGGCGTGCTTTGCAACAGACACAGGAAGTGGGTGGGGTAGAGACGCTGTACATCCTGAGCCTCGTGGATATAGCTGGGGGAGCACGCCAGGGAGTGCATGAGAGAGGACGCAGTGCTGCAGAGCGGAACCGTGACAAGGCCGGAGCGCAAGTGTGGCCTATCAGGATTCTAGTGGGGTTATCCTGCCTTGCCAGAAGGAGCCTTACTTATTGACAGACATCACCCAAGTTGTTATCCAGACAAGCTGAGGACCTCGAGTGAGGAGTACCGCGAGTCCATTGGATGGGAGAGCAGGCGGTAGCTGGACAAGTCCGGGCCAGAGCACAGAAAGCCTGACCACCTATCCAGTAGCCGGTATCCCAGCGAGGAAACGAGCGGAGAGACGTCCTGGGTCAGCGGAGCCTTGGTGATCGAACGGATGGGTGAGAGGCCTCCAAGGCCGGTTTGTACAAAAGCTCAAGCAAGCACGCTGTTGTTTATTTCTGAAACCCACAGGGCCCCAACTTGACTAGTCGAAGACATCGCTTAAGAAGATTCACTGGCCAGTTGAATAGTACCCGGGTACCATAACACACACATACACTCACAGTTCGGGACTTAACCTGTTCGGGACTCACTCCCTAGTATCCGAAAGAGGGGCAAAGATTCGCATCTTATTTTGTTTTCCGCTGCGCGTTTCTCGTAATTACGAAGCATTGTATTTTTCTGTTCGGTCGCGTATTTTTCAGAAATACGAAGTCTCGCATTTCTTTTTCCCGCTGCGCGTTTACCGCGATACAAAATACTGTAAATATATCTACGAACACCGTGTCTTATTATATGCCTTTTACTTCAGTAAACTATATAATTTATAAAATCCACAGCGGTGCTGGAGTATATTTATTCCCTAGTGCGGGGAGACTGACCCGTGGTTCATTTTCAGTGGCTCCTCCGGGAGTGAGCGCTACACGTGGGGGCTCTTTTCCGGGATCCAGTCTCTGGAAAAACCGCATTTAAAGGGTTAAATATGGATCCAGACACTGCTGCCAAATGGTGTGAGGAGCACAGTAGCCAGATAGAATTATGTATAGTTATGGATATTCCTGCAGACACTTGGGCCGAAGATCAGATTCGCCAGGCCGTGGCCGCACTGACACCAGATAATAGGGGTTAATCTGGACATTAAAGCGAACCCAGATACCCCTCACACGTATGTTCTTTTTGAGTGGAGAAAGGGTGTTCCAGTGTGTTTTCAGGGCGCGAGTGTGAAGCTGACCGACGATGTGGAAGTTCGACTGGTCCAGCCAAGTACGTCACGTGGTGATCACGCGAATGTTCCTGATGTTACCCCAACTACAGGGTTCCCTCCTGCTACGTTTTTCACCACTATGGGGAAACTGGTGGAAACACTAGCCAAAAACTCTGCTGCGTCTCCAAATTACGGATACCGCAAGTTACGGTTTTATTCTGGTAAGGTCCCTGTGCCGACTGGAGAAGAAGATTTTGAGACTTGGATAGATCAGGCAGTGCAAGCAGTGGAAGAATGGGAAGTTGCTGACACCGTGAAGAGACAAAGGTTGATCGAGAGCCTAAGAGGTCCTGCTTCAGATGTCATTCGAAATCTAAAAAGGGACAAGCCCGGCTGCACTGCTGTAGAGTATCTAGAAGCTTTACAGGAAAATTTCGGGGGAGTGGAGGATTGTGCCGAGCTTATTCACAAGTTCTCTCACACCTATCAAAAGGAAGGAGAAGAATTGTCCACATATGTCTGGCGGCTGGATAAAATCATCCATCAGGTCATTCTTAAAGGGGGCATGCAACCGAGTCAGGCAAGCAAAGCTTTGATGGATCAAATTTTCAAAGGAGCACTCCCACTGGATCCCATAATGTTGAGATTTCAGACTAGATACCAGAACACGAGACTAACCTATTCCAAACTGATCAAAGCTATCCGAGAAGAAGAGGCCTTGATTAAAGCTAAAAAGGTCGCAAATGCTTCGCACACAGCTTTCACCGCAGAAGTAGGAACTCTGTGTGGCAGACATACAGACTGAAGTGCTGGCTTTAAAAACTCAGATGTTGCAAATGATGGAGTTAATGACGTTGCTGTTGGCTAAGGACACCAGAACTGAAGGGGTTGCTGTAGCCTCAAACAGGGGGTCTCCAAGTGAACCGCAAGAAGGAAATATGCTCACACACCCAAGAAAGAAATGTTTTGGCTGCGGGAAATCGGCCATTTCAGGGCTCAATGCCCACAAGGGAGGGCTGAAAAGAAACCGGTCGAAGAACTTCTAAAAGCTGTGGAGAAACTGTTGTCCGCCCTGCAGGCGGGAAACTCCAGAGGGCCCTGGTAAGGAGCAAACCAGGGGCCCGAAGGTTGAAACCCGCTCCAAAAATCAAGCCAGGACTAAGAGGGCGAGAGGGCCCAAAGTCCGGCCAACTGCTGAGCCTGCCAGGACTGAAAGAGTCATTCCCTTAGCATCCGGACCTACGTCATGGGGAAGCAATGCACACCCAAAACCTACCAGGGCCAAGAAGAAGGCCAGGGTACAACAAACTGGGTCTAAACTTCCTGTTGCTACAACCAAGTTTCCTGACCAGCTGATAGGTCCTTCTCCTATTGTGCCAATCCAAGTGGAGGGAGTCTACACGAAAGCCCTGTTGGATTCAGGGGCTCAAGTGACATTGATCTACCGAGACTTCTATGAGAGACACTTGAAGCACTTTCCTCTACAGAAATTGAAGGATTTGGAAATCTGGGGTATCGGAACGGAGAAACTCCCTTATGACGGGTATCTACAGGTGAAGTTGGAGATCGGATCCGAAGTCATCGGACAGTCCGGAGGTTGTGATGCATTGGCCATTGTGTGTCCTCGGCCTCCAGGGGCAAACAGGAGTTCCATGATAGGGGGGACGAATACTGATTTGGTGCGACGTCTCCTGACACCTATCATGCTGGAAGAGGGTCCTACTAAAGGAGTACACTCAATGTTACGTTCAATCTATCAGAGGATGGTTGAAGAACAGAAGGCACCTGCCGAGGTGGGGCGCCTATGGAGATTAGGAGGAACGGAGAAGGTTCTGCAAGCAGGAGAAGTAGCGAGCTTCCGGGCTTCAGTCAAGTTGAACGGGTCGCAACCAGGTCCCTATGTGGTGCTGGAAACCGATTTTAATCATGGGAGTGAAGCCGGAGTCGAAGTAATCCCTGAAATAATCTCCACTTAAGCTCTGAAAAGAACACGAGGAAGAGTCTCAGTCAGCGTGTGCAATGTGTCTGATTCTCCAGTAGTCCTTAAAGCACGAATGCCTATCGGGCAAGTAGAGTCCGTTACGCCCCTCTCCACCGATTTAGGGGGAGTAGATAAAGAGATTCCAGATGAAAGATTCTACCCCAAGGACGCTCCCATTTCATCCGAGTGGAAGAAACGTCTTCAGTCTCAAGTTCTAAAGTGGAAAGAATTGTTCTCGAAAGATGAGTTTGACGTAGGCCTAGCTAAAAGTACTGAACACCGCATTCGATTACAAGAGGACAAGCCGTTTCGTGAAAGGTCAAGGCGAGTTCCGCTGGGAGACTTGGATGATCTGCGAGAACAGCTGAATGAATTGCAAAGAACCAAGGTGATTCAAGAGTCCAGGAGTCCATACGCATCTCCAATAGTGATGGTCCGGAAGAAGAACGGTTCTGTCCGCCTATGCATAGACTACCGCACGTTGAACCGGAGAACCATCCCAGACCAATATGCTACTCCTCGGATAGAAGATGCCTTACAGTGTTTGTCTGGAGCGAAATGGTTTAGTGTACTAGACCTACGAAGCGGGTATCACCAGATACCAATGCATCCCGAGGACAAAGAAAAACTGCGTTCATCTGTCCACTGGGGTTCTTTGAATTTAACAGAATGCCTCAAGGCCTTACGGGGGCTCCAGCCACGTTCCAACGGTTAATGGAGAAGACAGTCGGGGACATGAATCTGATCGAAGTATTAGTGTACCTGGATGACATAATCGTGTTCGGGAAGACTCTGGAAGAGCATGAGCAACGTTTGGAGAAGGTCTTGAAGAGGCTCCATGAAGAGGGATTGAAACTGTCTCTGGAGAAATGCCAATTCTGTCTACCGTCTGTTACGTATCTGGGACATGTGGTCTCAGCAGAAGGTGTTTCGACAGATCCTCGGAAGTTGGAGGCCGTAGCTTCTTGGCCCAGACCAGAAACGTCACTGAACTTAGATCTTTCTTGGGGTTATGTTCATATTATCGAAGATTTGTAGGAGGATTCGCAAAAATAGCTCAACCACTGAACAAACTCCTACAGAAGGAAAACACCGAAGAAGGCTGCAAGGCCTCTGACCGAAATCCGTCAGCTCCAGGACCAAGGAAAGCTCGAGAGTCCATACAGGGCGAATGGACTAGTCAATGTGAAGGTGCTTTCTTGAAGCTGAAAGAGAGTCTAACTCAAGCTCCTGTTTTGGCCTACGCGGACCCTCACAAGCCGTATGAGTTACATGTGGATGCCAGCAGAGAAGGTCTAGGAGGAGTCCTGTATCAGGAGTATGGTGGATTGCTGAGGCCTGTAGCGTACGTGAGCAGGAGCCTTACGCCTTCAGAAAAGAACTATCCTACCCACAAGCTGGAGTTCCTAGCCTTTAAAGTGGGCAGTGGTGGACAATTTAAAGGACTATCTGTATGGAGCCGAGTTTGTGATAAAAACGGATAACAATCCTCTTACCTACGTTCTTACTACTGCGAAACTGGACGCAACGGAACATCGGTGGTTGGCCGCTCTGTCAGGGTTTCAGTTCAGCCTGAAGTATCGCCCTGGGGTGAATAATCGAGATGCTGATGCTTTATCGAGAAGACCCTACACTACAGAATGGACTCAGCTGACTCCAGACGGGGTGCAAGCTTTGTGTCAAGGAGCAGAGCGCCGGGTCAAGTGAGGGATTGAAGCGGAGGCCATAGGAGTCATGGCTGTGGCTGTTCCTGAGTTCTATTGCAACCCTACGCAATTGAGGGATGAAAGTCTACCTACCTTTTCGAAACAGGACCTGAAAGCGGATCAGGCCAGAGACCCTTTAATTGCATTAACCATGAAGGCTCTAACTGCGAACCAGCGTGAAATTCTGTTGACCAATTCCCCTGATGGAGCCAGATTGGTCTACAAAGAGTGGGAACGGTTGAAGATGTTGGATGGGGTGGTCTACCGAAGGGGCCCCTCAACCAATGCTGAAGAGACTCAACAGCTATTCCTTCCCACTAAGCATAGAGTGTGCTGCGATCGCTACATGATGAGCATGGACATTTAGGTGCTGAAAGAACTTTTAAGCTGGTGCGAGACAGATTCTATTGGCCTTGCATGAGAGCTGAAGTGGAAAGTTACTGCCATTCCTGTCTGAGGTGTATTCAGAGGAAGACTCTACCGACCCGAACCGCTCCAATGAGCCATCTGCAGAGTCAGGGACCCATGGATTTGGTGTGCATTGACTTCCTGTGCTTAGAGCCGGATGCTAGCGGGCAAGGGAACATTCTAATAGTGACTGACCATTTCACTCGTTACGCCCAAGCTTTTTCTACAAAAGATCAACGCGCTCCGACAGTAGCCAAGGTTCTGATGGAAAAGTTCTTTGTTCACTACGGCCTACCAAGGAGAATACACTCTGATCAGGGTAGAGACTTTGAAAGCCGACTTGTTGGGCAATTGTTGGAACTGCTGGGAATCCAAAAGACCCAAACTACACCATATCACCCTCAAGGTGATGCTCAGCCTGAAAGGTTTAATCGCACGCTGCTAAATATGCTGGGGACATTGTCAAACACAGAGAAGCAGAGTTGGAGTCGTCACATAGCTACTCTGGTGCATGCATATAACAGTACGGAGAGTGATGCTACTGGATACTCACCGTACCGTCTTATGTTTGGAAGAGAAGCTTGACTGCCGGTTGATTTGACGTTTGGGTTATCTTTAGACCAGACGTCGGTAGCTTCCCATAGAAATTACGTGGATAGACTTCGAAAAACTCTGGCCTCTGCGTTTGAACAGGCCCGTTTGACCTCAGGAAACAGGGAGCAAAGGAACTATGACTTAAAAGTTCGGATACAGGATCTGCAACCCGGTGATAGGGTTTTGTTGAAGAACTTGGGTGCTGCTGCGAGGCAAAAGTTGGCGGATAGATAGAGTTCTCAAGTCTACATTGTCTGCAAGCAATTGCCAGGCCTGCCGGTGTATCAAATCCGGCCGGATGGAAAGGCTGGGCCTCTTAAGAACTGGCACCGGAATCATTTGTTACCTTTGAGAGAGGCTGTGAGGATGCCGGTTGAGGACGAACTTCCTCTGCCGAATCCGCCTGCTCCACGTTTGCCTCCTGTTACTCGGTCTCAACAGACCCGGGTTGTCGGAGAGAGCGAAAGGGACAGTGAGGAAGAGCGTTTTTGTCTGGACTAGATGCGCTCACCGGAACCTGAAGAGGTTTTCGCGGTTCCTGAACGGTGGGAAAGTAATTTGAGGCCTGAGGCTCCTGAATTTCAGTTGGAAGTTCCTGAGACTATTGCAATCCCTGTAGTTCCTGAAGCTGAATCTTATGACTACAGTTCTATGCCTTCACTGGAGGGATCATACTCCGAAGAGGTGTCTGCTCCAGTGGTAGAAAGAAGGATTGAGCCAGTGCCTATAGTACTTCCACCTGAAGAGGAACTGATTGAGCCAGAACCAAAACGCTCTGTTCGACCGCCCCAGCGACTCACCTACGACTCACCAGGACATAGCACTGAAGAGGCCATCACCACAGTGCAGAGGTTGCCCGAAGTGTCTGCTATGTTAGCTGAGGTAGCACAAAACATGAGTCAACTTGAAGAAGTGTATCTAACCCACTGTATGTTTGCTGCCAACCCTGTATAGGTTATCTAATTGTACAGAAATGTAATGTAACTGTTGTACCTCCTTGGAGAGACCCAAGAGTTCTAGGAGGGGGAGAGTGTAGCGCTGTGTTTAAAAAGACTGTTCTGCTGCATTTATTTGAAATGGCCACCAGAGGGAGACAGAGACCATGGTAAGCAGGCTGGACAAACACAGAAGATATTGGGACTACGTTTCCCGGCGTGCTTTGCAACAGACACAGGAAATGGGTGGGGTAGAGACGCTGTACATCCTGAGCCTCGTGGATATAGCTGGGGGAGTGCACCAGGGAGTGCATGAGAGAGGACGCAGTGCTGCAGAGCGGAACCGTGACAAGGCCGGAGCGCAAGTGTGGCCTATCAGGATTCTAGTGGGGTTATCCTGCCTTGCCAGAAGGAGCCTTACTTATTGACAGACATCACCCAAGTTGTTTCCAGACAAGCTGAGGACCTCGAGTGAGGAGTACCGCGAGTCCATTGGATGGGAGAGCAGGCGGTAGCTGGACAAGTCCGGGCCGGAGCACAGAAAGCCTGACCACCTATCCAGTAGCCGGTATCCCAGCGAGGAAACGAGTGGAGAGACGTCCTGGGTCAGCGGAGCCTTGGTGATCGAACGGATGGGTGAGAGGCCTCCAAGGCCGGTTGTACAAAAGCTCAAGCAAGCACGCTGTTGTTTATTTCTGAAACCCACAGGGCCCCAACTTGACTAGTCGAAGACATCGCTTAAAAGATTCACTGGCCAGTTGAATAGTACCCGGGTACCATAACACACACATACACTCACAGTTCGGGACTTAACCTGTTCGGACTCACTCCCTAGTATCCGAAAGAGGAGCAAAGATTCGCATCTTATTTTGTTTTCCGCTGCGCGTTTCTCGTAATTACGAAGCATTGTATTTTTCTGTTCGTCGCGTATTTTTTCAGAAATACGAAGTCTCGCATTTCTTTTTCCCGCTGCGCGTTTACCGCGATACGAAATACTATAAATATATCTACGAACACCGTGTCTTATTATATGCCTTTTACTTCAGTAAACTATATAATTTATAAAATCCACAGCGGTGCTGGAGTATATTTATTCCCTAGTGCGGGGAGACTGACCCGTGGTTCATTTTCAGCGGCTCCTCCGGGAGTGAGCGCTACACTAGCAATCGAAGTGTATGTGTGTGTATATATATATATATATATATATATTACTGCGCTGCAGTCTGTAGCAGGATAGAAAGCACACACCAACAACACCAGGTGGCAGATACAACAGACAGGGGTACGAGAGAGAATCGTTGTTATAAGAGACCGGGTCAGCAACAGGTATACACTGTGTACTGCGATACAGTAGGTGGCAGGTTCTAAGGCACACACCAGCAGCACCAGGCGGCAGACGCGACAGGCAGGGATATAGAGAGAGAATCGTCAAATAAACCAGCAGGGTCGGCAACAGATCAAGGTCCTCAGAAATAGCAGGGTCAGCAACGATATACAAAACAATACAGCACAGAGCTATGCGGGAATGAAACTCCACGTCAAGGCAAGGACTGAATGTGCGCGCTCTGTTTTTAAAAACCGGTGGCTCTGCGTCATCACGCTGCGCCCTGCCCCACCCCCTGATTGGCTGGAACTATGCCGGGTGCCGCCGGAGCTCCTGGCACTCGGCCAGCCAGCGGCACAAAGCGTCCGGGACCCTCCTGAGAGCAATCACGGGCCCCAGATGTGACAGTCACTTAACTGTGCTCACGCGATGCCATTACGGTGGGACCTTCTGCAGAGATGGAGGCGCCAGGCACGGAGGGGTGACTTCTCCCATCAGGTTCCATGACTGTAAGGTAGCAAAGCCCCTCACGTACATCACGGATAAAAGTCACGGTTCTGTGGTAGGTGACTAGGAGCTTTAAGGGAAAAACCCAACGATATGAAATTTGAAAATTGATCAATACCTTAGTGACAGGTAGGAATTCCTTCCGCTTGAACATCGTAGCTGCAGACAAATACGGAAAAAGTTAAATGTCAGCATATGGCGCGGCAGCTCCGAAGCATTCCTCATAGCAGACATTAGGGACTCCTTAATTCCGAAGTAATGGACTCTCAGTAAAACATCTCGCGGCACCAATTGCTCCAGGTGGCGTGGCTTCGGTATACGGTGTGCTCTGTCGAGCTGTAAATCCGAATCAGACGCATCCGGCAGCAGAGACTGTAGTAAGGCATGAAGATAGGTCAGCGGGCTTAACAGTTACAGGAATCCCGAGCACACTGATGCCCTCCCCATGTCATCTTTCTTTCTGCCCTTACTGAACAATCCTGATTTTAATTAAGGGTCTGCGTGCCATCCCTTTCGGGATGGAATGAAGGGCGGATTATGTTTCTTATATAAATTTTTGGATCCCTCCACAAAACCATCCTACCAATCCGCTACCCTTAAAAATAAATTCTCCTTACTGACCTTCCCATGGTTCACCTACTTTCATCTCCGCTCTTACCTCACTAAACTTACGTCTGCCTTCACGGGCCGGACTGGAACAACCGCCTTGATAATCACACTAAAAACCGACCACGACTTGACTACTCCATATCCTCACTATATGCCATCCTCCGACATGTAGTTGACTCACCACCATTACCAGCAACAACAAAAAATCAGCACCTTTTAGCAGCCTGACTCACGATTTTTTGCTGTTGCTGGACGTTGAGGGGGTTTCGCCAACCCCATCGGCGGTGACTCGGCGCTAGGTGCAGTGGGCACCTCCTCCGGAGGATCACGGCGCTTGTGGATGGCCCACCATTACGATGGGACCTGTGCAATGGCTCAGACATTTCACCACTCACTCTACAGATGATTTGCTGTTGCGCATGCATATCTGGTTAAGATCCCTACCCACCGTGTCATACCATGAAATGTTTTTAAAGACGCTACATTATGCATACTACTCCCCACACAGATTACACCTAATGGCTTGGAAACCCGATTCCTCTTGCTTTAATTGCAAAGCCACACCCGCTGACCTCTGCCACTGCTTTTGGAGCTGCCCTGTAATCCGACGCTTCTGGTCCTCTGTTCATTTGCTCATCCTTTCTACTTCAAAACTCTCCCTACCTTCAACGCCAGCCTTTTTGATTTTGGGTCCCACTCCCACTTCAAAAACTGAAGCTAAACATTTTCTATCCTTAGTAGTGGCGGTGGATCGTAAAACGATTCTGCAAACCTGGAATCACTCTGGCCCAGGTTTCCATATTCCTCTTTTTGAAAATAAACTGATTTGTCTGTTTCACATGGATCGGATCTACACCGCCTCAGATAAGGAAACACATGCTAGGAAATTTGTCTTAGTATGGCAATGTTATTTTCCCTCCCTAATACTGTCCATGCGCACAATGATTCAGTCCTCTTTGCAATATACTGCGTGGTATTCTGTGGAAACGGTGGCGGGACGTTGCCCTTTCCAACCACTGCTCTGATAACCACTTAAATACAACTGTTTGTCCATTTTGCTCCTCCCTTTTTGCCCCTGACTGAACTTAATGCTCCCCTTTATAGACCTTTTACCAGGATCCGCATCGCTGACCCTGTCCGGGCAGTCCACGGTTTTGATAAAATTATTTGTTTTGTTTTCTGTTACTCCCTTTATACCACTTAATTTTGCCTGCTTATAACCTATGTAAAACACAAAAATGTGTACACTAATTATTTTGCTTGTCTCTATTGCTTGCGACCTGATATGTCGTCTTTATGTCACTGTGTTCACAATAAAAATATTCAAATTTAATAAAAAAAACAAAGTGAATGTGAACAAAGCCCCAGGGCCGGATAGAATTCACACGCGAGCACTACGGAAGCTATGTGTTGAAATATGTAAACCTCTGTTTTTAATCTTTCAAGATTCTTTTCTTTCAGGAA
The DNA here is from genome assembly GCA_009667805.1 of Leptobrachium leishanense. NCBI lineage: Eukaryota > Metazoa > Chordata > Amphibia > Anura > Megophryidae > Leptobrachium > Leptobrachium leishanense. The sequence goes on along the minus strand of CM019065.1, from coordinate 264,528,429 downwards.
TAGTACCAGAGGATTGGAGAAAAGCGGATGTGGTCCCTATATTCACAAAAGTTTCAAAATGTATGCCTGGGCATTAAAGACCTGTGAGATTAACATCTGGATCTGGGAATGTATTTTAAGGTGTTACTAAGGAATAATCTTCAGGAATTCATTGCGGTATAATGTAATTAGCAAAAATCTGCATGGTTTTATGAAACACCGATCATGTCAGACTAATCTAATTGCTTCCTGTGAAGAAGTACCGGCTGGGTGGAGTAGAGGTAACATCACTGCTCTGCATGGAGAGAGCCTGTGGAGTCATGGATTCGATCCCAGTGAGCAACCTCTCCAGTAAGTGTCCTTGGGCAAGACACCTAATGGTACATACTCGCCACCTAGGACATACTTGAAAACAATGTATCCTTCCTGGTAAAATCCTTTCTAAAAAAAAAAAAGTAAGTAGAAGTATAGATCAGAGGATGTGATTTACTTGGATTTTGCCAAAGCTTTCGACACCGTTCCACACAAGAGTATTTAAATTAAGAAAAATTGGTCTAGATGAAAATTCTTGTTCTTACCCTATGGCTAAACGATAGGGTAAAGAGAGTGGTCATAAATAGTAAATTTTCAAGATGGACACCAGTGGTAAGTGGTGTCCCTCAGGCATCTGTTATAGGACCATTCAACTTCTTTATAAATGACCTTGAAATAGGCATCGAAAGTCATGTATCAGTGTTTGCAGATGACACAAAACTAGGAAAAGTAATACAATGTAGTAAAATTAAGGGGTACTTCACCTATAATTCCACTTACGTGGTATACTTGTTGAAATGCCCATGTAGACTGATCTATGTTGGAGAAACCACACAAAAAGTGAAGAACCAGTTTATCGAGCATAGATCAGATATTAGAACCAAAAAAGGGGGCGTGGCCAGAACACCGAGCGAGCTGGCTGTGGGTTAGCTGAGCTCCTGGGCCTGAGAGTGAGATTCGGCTGACGGGGCACGAATTTTAGAATGGCCCAGCGAAAACGGCAGACGACCACCGCTATCACCTCTGGCACCCCAGGGACACAATTGCGCTCCTCCATTTTGCCGTGTTTAGGCGGTTCCTCGCCCTCTCGGCCTTCTGGCGCGACAGCCAAGATGGTGCCTAGAGATGCAGTACACAGCGATTCTCCTCCACACAAAGTGATGCCTGCGGGGAGCAGCTCCCTGGACGCTGAGATGAAAACCTTATTGCAAAGTTTGCCTACCAAAGCTGATTTAAATGCACAATTCCTACAGAAGGAATGCACTTTTCACAGTAAGTTTGATGAACTGGGGTTTGATATAAAACAACTGGGAGGCCGGATTGTGGACTTAGAAGAAGATAGAGATTCCCTATTTGTACATGTGGAACATCTTACGAATCAAATGGCGACACAGGCTAAACACCTTGCCATACTGCACAGACATTTAGATGATGTTGATAATAATAGAGGCTGACACAATAATTTACGTATTGAGGGATATCCGGAAGCGGAGTCTGGCAAAGAAGATGTTAAAGTTTTGCTGAGACATTTGTTCAATGAGCTAGAGCGAACTGGGCCTTAAGAACGAGAGGACCCCAGTCTGCAGCGCACGTGATATTATATGCCGCCGGCAGGATTTCACTTTGAAAGAGGACATTTTGAAAGCGGCATGTAAGACTGCGGAAATTAAAGTGGATGGGCAGGCTGTTCTTTTTCAAGATGTTTCTTGGACTACTTTACAGGCCCGCAGAGCTTTGAAACCTGTAACGGAAGCTCTACAGATCCATCGCTGGATGAAGAACAGAAGCCTCGCAATGACTTTATAGGAGTGTCAGACCCCTGGTGTTGACCTGGGGGTCCCTTTGAGCATCGGGCTGTCTGTCTAGGGTGGGCTCTCCTCAGACACAGCGATGTCCTCTGGGTCATATTCAGACAGGGAAGAAACACAGGAAGACAGCGGCGGATTGTGCTGGCTGGGAGTGATGGGAGTTGTGATCGCCATAAGGGAGCTCTTAATCTTCTGGGCTTTCTTCAGCCTGGCCTTCATTACCTGTTTGAAAGGGATCTGTGTCACAGTAGAAACTGGCATGGACATGATCTCCATAGGGGTTGGTAGATCTGTTTCCACAAGTACGGTGGTTTCCAGATCCATGGGATGGACAGGTTCTATGGGCACAGTTTAATCAGTCTCCATAGGCATTACAGGGTTCTCATACTCCTCTTCTGAACTGACCTCCAGAGACGTCACATGCCTGGATACAGCGGGTACAGTTCGTCTGGGTACAGGTGTAGGTACAGGAGTTGTTCGGGATGCAGGTTTGGGTTCTAGAGATCTCCTGGGGGCCGGTTTGGTTAGGGGTACCGGCTTAAGGATGGTAGGTCTCTTTGAAGCAGGTTTAGGCCTAGAACCAGGCCTGGAAGCCTGGGTTTGCTTCAGAGTTCTAAGCACTGGAGCGTCTTTGGGATTGGCAGCAGGCTTAAAAACCGGTGCTGGTTTGACAACTGCAGATCTGGGGGGTTTTTCTGGGCAATCTGATATCCAATGTGATCCTGCCCCGCAGTACAGGCACAAATTGCTATTTTGTCTCCTGACACGCTCTTCAGGAGACAGGGGATCATGGCGTTTGTTTGGAGGAGCGCACACCTTAGTTGAGGTGCCTAGAATATTCTGCAACAATTGCACCAGGGAATCAGCCAGGTTTTTAAATCGTTCCTGGAAGGTCGTCTTCAGTAACTCCACCATAAAGTGCAGCACTGCGGGCTCATTTGTATTAGGCTGGTTCATTGTCAGGAACGTGGGGATGGTACCTGGGTGGCACCTGGATGACAGGGGTATGAGCCCAGGATGCAGTGGTCTGCACTGATAAACAGAGGATATGGATGGTGGAGGGTGAATAGAAATAAAGACTAACCAGTTTGATTGTAGAGGATGATGGTTGTAATTTGCAGGAACCAGAAATGGGGAATCAGGATCAGGTAGCAACAAAGCAACGATGTTCACTCTTCGTGAGCATGAGCTGTAATGAACCAGCAATGTGTGAGTGCGGGGCAGAGCCCTTTATTTCGTGAGTCACGTGTGTTTGGTGTTAACGCTTACACTGCTGGATGCTGGTTGCTGGTTGCAGGGCAGTAACAGGATAGGAAGTGTACCACCAAGGGGGGGGGGGTTCCAGAATGGCTACGGGGATCCTGACAGTTCCGACCCTAGAACGCACTGAGAGAACTTGGTGTTTAAATGAATCCGTTATTACTGACTCATTGACTCGTGATGGGGTTAAGGCCTCTGTCGAACGATACTTTCTTGATAATGACAAGGATGAGGTTGCGTCTGTGGTGCTATGGGAGGCGCATAAATGCGTAGTGAGCGGAACCCTGATTCAACTAGGTTCACGCCGTAAGAAGGAACGAGCAGCTCAGATTGAGGAGCTTATGCGTGACATAACGAGACTTGAACAAACTCCTAAAGCTGACTTGGATGCTGACTCTTTCCGTCGACTAGTGTTATTGAGGGCAGACCTGGCGAAATTGCTTAATGCGCAGGTAGCTCGTACCCTGACCCTGGCGAAGTATGCTTAATACACGCATGGGAATAAGTGTGGCAGGCTGCTTGCTCGTGCTCTGAAAGAGAGATATCAAGCATCTTTTATCTCGAAACTGCACACTGGCACCGGCTCTCTTGCGCATACTACCAGAGATATAGCATCAGCCTTTCATACATATTACCAGGCTCTCTACCACTCTGATGAACCACAGGTACCAAAGGCCCGTCTAGAGTCTTTTCTGTCTAGAACTCTTAAAACACTTATACCTTCGCAACCAGGCGAAACTCCTCGATTCCCCGATTACTTTAAAGGAATTCACTGACGCCCTGAAATTGACTCCCCTTGGTAAAAGCCCCGGCCCTGATGGCTTTACAGTCCTTTATTATAGGATATTCCAGGCCCAACTAAGCCCGTGGTTCATTAGAGCCTTTAATTCCATAAATGACGCTGCTCCATACACCCTCATACTCTTATGGCTTCTATCTCGGTGATCCCAAAGCCGGATAAAGATCCCCTAGATTGTGCAAATTATAGACCCATTTCATTAATTAACGTGGACTTGAAATTGTTTACCAATATCCTGGCGCAGCGCCTTCGACCCCTCCTGCCCTCTTTGATTCAGCGTGATCAGACTGGTTTATTACCTGGGAGGGAAGCTCGGGATAATACACTTCGTACTTTGGCCCTCATGCATCATGCCTCAGCAGCTGCTACCCCCTTGCTGGTACTTTCGGATGACACTGAAAAATCTTTCAACTGGGTTGATTGGTCTTATCTGTTTGCAGTCTTGGAGGGTATGGGATTTGGAAATCGCTGGTGTTCGTGGCTGCGGTCTCTATATGCTTTTCCCAAGGCATGAGTAAGGGTTAAGGGTCGGCTCTCTTCTGCATTTATTATCCATAATGGGACCTACCAAGGGTGTCCTTTATCCCCCTCCTTTAGTCCTGCTTTATTTGGAGCCCTTGTTACAAGCAATTAGAGATAATCCTGCTATTATAGGAGGGGAGATACCCGGACATGAGTATAAGGTTGCTGCATTTGCAGACGATTTGTTATTTACATTGACAGACCCCTTGCGTTCGTTGACGGCCCTGATGGGTGAGCTTAATGTATTTGCTGAAATTTCTAATTATAAGATTAATGATAATAATATAATGATTAAGAGTGAGTTTTTGGGCTTTTCTTCACCGCGAGATACTATTGAAAACGTTCGCTTGATTTATGGCATGCGCTGGGTCCTGGATGGGTTTAAATACTTGGGAATTTGTTTCTCCTCTACCATAACTGACCTGTTTAAACTAAATTATACACCCTTATTATGACAGATTAAGAATGATCTAAAGAGTGGAATCTGTCCCATATTTCTTGACGATGTTTTCTAACCAGGTACTCAGGGCTGGCAGAGCTTCTCAGCTAGACCAGAAAAGTCTGCAGCCACTTCAGGCGGTCATTCCCAGCAAGTGTTCGCCTGGCAGAAATTAAAAGAGAATTCCACCATCCCACAAACCATCTGATCTGTGACATGCCCACCAGGTGGAACTTGACATTGGCAATGCTGCAGCATCTGCACAAGCAGCAGAGCGCCATCAGTGAGTACCTGTGTGAGTATGGCACAAGGACAGGTTCAGGTCAACTTGGTTCCCCCCCCCCGCAGTGGCTGATGATCAAGGATGCATGCTCTGTACTGTCACCATTTGAGGAGGCAAAGAGGATGGTGAGCAGGGACAGTGCATGCATCAGTGACACAATTCCTTTAGTGTTCCTGCTGGAGCGCACTCTGCATGGAATTATAGATGTGGCACTAGAGGCAGAGCAGCGGGAGGAAGAGGAGGACTTCCCTAGCTCTCATTGCCCCAGTCTTTACCAGACAGCATTCCTGCGGGTCCTCAGATCAGACAGGAGGAGGATGAGGAATATTTAAGTTGTGGGGGCATTGAAGGTGGGGATTCCTCAAGGGAGGGTTTTGTGTCCCCAGAAACCCAAGGACTAGTATGTGACTGGGAGGAGGTAGTGCACGATACGGTCATCCTCAGTGACCAGGAACACTCGGAAGCTAATGCCACCTCCAACCTACGCTGCATGGGCTCCCTTATCCTGCAAAGCCTGCTAAAGGACCCCAGGATTCATGCTATCAAGGAGAGGGATCATTACTGGTTGGCAACCCCTCTTGATCCACGATACAAGGGTAAGGTTGCAGAGCTCATCCTGCCCTCACAGAGGAAGGACAGGATGAAACAACTTGAGGACGCTCTAAAGCGACACTTGTGTAACACCTTTCCAGGCACTGGTAGGTTACCAAGTGATGACACAGGTGCTTCTGAGGCTGCGGTTTATCAGAGGAAGAGCGGTGAAGGGGGCCGCTTGACTGATGCCTTTTGTAATTTTTTTTAGTCCACGACACCCAGGGACGTCAAATGTAGGCACCCATTGCCAGTGTCTTCACCATATTGTGCAGGACTACCTAGGGGCAAGGGCAGACCTGAATACCTTTACAGCAGATGATCCACTTGCTTACTGGGTGTTGAGATTGGATCACTGGCCAGAATTTAGCCAATATGCTATGCAGCTACTAGGTTGCCCTTCATCCAGCGTGCTTTCTGAAAGGACGTTCAGTGCCGCTGGAGGTTTTGTCACAGACAAAAGAGTGCGTCTGTTCACCGACTCTGTAGACTGGCTGACATTTATAAAAATTAATCAGTCCTGGATCAGCAGCTATCGCTCCCCTGATGCTGATGTAACTGAGTAGATCGGGGATCTCTTCTGCATTCCTAAAACCTCCACCACTGCACTCTTCCACAATACCTCAGAGGAGTTTCGTTGTGAAGGAACTATCTGGCACCAAGGGCCCTATATTTGGGTGCACTGCCACTGACGCGTGTACCAGATTCATATCATTTTAATATTTGACTGCAGGGTCCACCCCTGCACTCTTCCACAATACCTCAGAGGGGTTACGGTGTGAAGGCACTAGCTGGCACCAAAGGTCCAATTTTAATGCACCTGTTGTTACTTTCATCCAAAGCCTGCATAAGTTTCACCATAATTTAGCCAAAAAATCACTAAACTTGTTCTGCGAGTCCTAAAACATCTCCTCTTTTCATACAGGCTGCCGCCCCAAGCAGTTGTTTATGAATAGATTAAAGGAAAACCATTTACCGTCATTTGAAATGTCATTTTTTTTCTTTTTAAATGTTTCTATACATAGTTACGGTGTGAAGGCACTTGCTGCCACCAAAGGCAAAATATTTGGGGGCACTGACACCTGTACCAGATTCATATAATTTTAATATTTGACCACAGGGTCCACCACTGCACTCATCCACAATACCACAGAGGGGTTACGGTGTGAAGGCACTTGCTGCCATCAAAGGCACAATATTTGGGTGCACTGCCACTGATGCCTATACCAGATTCATATCATTTTAATATTGGACCGCAGGGTCCACCACTGCACTCTTCCACAATACCTCAGAGGGGTACCAGACACACTACCGTCATTTGAAATGTCATTTTTTTGTTTTTAAAGGTTTCTATACATCCTACAAATCCGCCACTTCACGGGCAGGTTATGGGGACCTCCTAGGCATGATATTTGAAGGAATTTTTCATTTTTATTCTTAACCTTTATGTCATGGAAAAATCACTGTTCCTTTAAAAACGTTTTTTTTTAAAACTTTTTTTCCTTGTTTCCTGTCCCCAAGGGCACTACCCGGACCCGATACACCTTTTATGGCAAATATCTTGCACATATGCCCTCTTGGAGGGCACTCTAAAATTCGAACGTTCGAGTCCCATTGACTTGCATTTTGTTCGAATCGTGTTCGCGTTCGAATCTGAACTTATTCAAATGTTCGTGTTCGAATGCGAACCGAACACGGGGGTGTTTGGCCCATCACTATTTACATGCTGAAAAGTTTATGCATCCTGTGAGTGCAGTCTTAAAAGGGGCATTTCACTTTTAAATTTGTCTATATAATGCGCAATGAGAGTTCTCTGTGTCATTATTCCATAGATTTCCCAAATTTTATTGCTGCTTTTGGACGTTTGGGAAGAGCGACCTGGGAAATCTAAGGTAATTTGTTTATACCTGGAGTGTCACACCACAATTGTGTTGTTTGCAGTCGTTTTAGTCTAATACCTAATAAACCATTTATTATTTTATTCTGCAGTAAAAAGTCTCTATTTATAGATTTTTTAGGATCTTTTAGGCATTTTATATGATTTTTTTTCGGCAATTTTTTTTTAATCATTTTTTCATTTTTCTTTAACCTCCCTGGCGGTCTAATTTTTTCAAAATTTCGTGTCTAAAAGCGTCTCAATTCTTTTTTAAAGGAAACGTGTTGTTGCACATAGTTAGCTATGATTAGGAATCACGCACTGAAATCCGTGAAATCAAGAGTCCTTACTGGTAAAATCCTTTATAAATAAATAAATAAATAAAAAATACACGGAGTCCGATAAAGTTTGAAACACGACATAATAATTTATTATCCCAAAAATAATTATCCAAAATAATGCCAATAAATGATATTCAATAAAATACAACAAAAAACACTGAAATCTGTCTGCAAGCAAGGGTGAGACGATGTATGGTCTATTTCTTATCCTGTAATGTCGTTCATAAACATTACACTGTATAATCCAAAATGTAAACTGTAAAAAAGATTTATTTTATGCTGATCCCGCCCCCTGCATCGAGTGACTCGCAGGGAGCTTTCCAGGAAGCAGCTCGCCGCGATCACATTGCGGGGGACAGCGAGGGAGCCAGGAGGAGGTGAGTAAACATCCAGCCCGAATGTGGCTCGGAGTTACCATTCGCGGTAGTGAAATTTAACCCCGAGTCACACTCGGGAATACCGCCAGGGAGGTTAACCTCCCTGGTAGTCTGATTCTGACTTATTTTATAGGTCAGAATCGGTCCTAAGTGTGGCTCGGGGGTTAATTTTCAATACTGAAAGCGGTATCCCCGAGCCACACTCGGGCCGATACTTACATGTCCTGCGCTCCCTCGCTGTCCCCGCAGTCACACTGCAGCCAATCGCGATGTCACACTTCCTGGTTCACTCCTCGTGAGAAGAGATCCAGGCAGTGTGACGTTGTGAGCAGCTGGAGGAGACTGCAGGGATCAGCGAGGGAGCACAGGACATGTAAGTATCCAGCCCGAGTACAAAAAAGTTAACCCCGAGCCACACTAAACCGTCAGGGAGGTTATCGGACCTTTTTATTATCATTCATAGGACCTTATATGTAAATTACAGGCATTTTCGTTCAATAGGTTTTTGCAAGCAGCATTTCAATTTTGAAACTTTGAAGCGTACTGTTTTTTTGGGGGTTTTTTTTACACCTTTCATCAGCTTGTCGGCTTTTTCCGGCGGCTCGGCCGCTTTTTCTGGCGGGTTCGGTGTTTTTTTTCTGGAGAGTTTTCCCTGCACTCCGGGGACCCTGCGGTGAATGCTTTTTCTCTCGCCTAGAGCAGGCCTTACCCGTTAAGGGCATTGACCATGCCGAGGGGTGAGGACTGCTTGCATACTGCTATGTATAACCAAGATCTCTCAAGGACAGCTCCGGTCCTGCGGAATGACTTGCCTCACCCTGTCTAACTCTCCCCTGACCTTCAGACTTTCAAGAAATAACTCAAAACCCATCTCTTCAGATCAGCATACCACATCACTGACACAATTCATCCCTCTGCTCACCTACTCACAAAGGATTGAAGCCACTTCTATGGCCCAACCATTCCCAAACCACTGCCACTGATCCTGCAATCTAGTAAAATTCCCCTGGTCTTCCTCAACCCCAATCCCTCTAGATTGTAAACTCCTGAGCAGAGCCCACGACACCTTGTTTCCAATTTCCATCATATGTCCGTTTATCTGTATCTCGTTCCCTTCGGTTATTGTAAAGCACTGCGGAAACTGTTGGCGCTATATAAATTATGACAATAATAATAATAACCCATAGGACCTACGGATTATGTCCGTTAATGTGCGAGGTCTTAATTTGCCTGAAAAACGCTCTCAAGCGCTGAGGGCTTTTAGATATAAGAAGGCCTCTGTTGTGTTTGTGCAAGAGACTCATTTCAAGGGGGGAGCCCACCCTAAACTTACACTTCCCGGTCGGGTTCTACAACAAGCCCCTGGCCAATCTAAAGGCATGGCGATCTTATTCAGTAAAAGGGTCCAATTCTAATGTATTCTCTGACTGACGAGTAGGAACGACTGTTGATCATTAAGGGTCGTATCTCAGACCAGGGCTGGACTGGGACAAAAAAACAGCCCTGGACTTCATCCAGACGGCCCACTCCGATATGCAAACACGCAGGGCCGGATTAATATATTGATATGGATTGGAGCAGGGCCAGCACAAGACATTGTGCTGCCTGGATCCAAGGATGAAATACTGACCTCTCCCCCCCCCCATGCCCACCAAAACATGTTGATGCGTATCACAGAGTGCCACAACGATAAAACTCACAGTAATGTGCAGTGTGTAAGAGCGTATCACAGAGCTCCACAGCAATAAAACCCACAGTAATGTACGGTGTGTAAGAGCGTATCACAGAGCTCCACAGCAATAGAATTAAAAAATAATTATGGATTATTAAAATTAATTGGGCCCTATTACATTCCTCGCGCATCGGTTTTGCGCACACGCAAATGTGCATTTGCACAAGGACAAAACCATTTGCACAGAACGTCATATTTCAACGCTCGCGCAAACGATGCACGTTATTGTTTAACGCGGATGGACTTGCGCGAGCATGATGAACTGTGCCGCGTCCTATACTTAACATTGTGAGCGCAAATGCGTTGAGTGGATAGTATTTCAATAGATGCGCAACTTCCTACGAACGACGTTTGCGCGCATAATTTTAACATCTTTGAAAACCTGGTGTTAACTGCAAATCTGAACGTTCTGGCCGAAACGAAATACTCCAGCACGAAAAAAAATACAGCACAGTATAGTTACACATTCTACACATACTACAATTGTGAATTCATGCATATTTTTTTTATTGCTGCAACATGTATACTCCGATTTATTTTGACAGGCGCAAAAACGTTAGTGAGTCAATTAAGGTGAATTGCTGTCAATTAAGGTTCTTAATTCTGATTGGCTGAATCCTGTGAAAAAAACAGTCCACGCACTGATTTACATGCGCAACGTTACTGCGCGCTCATTACACTTCGTTTTGCGCGTTTTTTTTACTAACGTTATTTTTTGACGGATGAGAAAATGCGTTCGGATCCGAAGATCACGTTAATTTTTGCGCTATAACGCTGGACAATGCGCACAAAAAAAATTGCGCTGCGCGAGTGCATTTGCGCAGAGAATGTAATAGGGCCCATTGTATTTTAATATGAATTATATATTCATGTAAATGTAATTTGAACAATTAAAATAAATATGCATTAAAATCTACTTAATTTAATCAATATTCTAATTTAAATTATTTTATAAAAAATAAATCATATGATAAAGATTAAAATATACTTTAATAAAATGTAATTCAGGTACACTTCTAAGAAGGGGCTCAGAACTGTGACATACAGGGTTATTCAGAGAGAGGTGAAAACCTTGAGAAATGCCAGGAGAATGAACAATCTAGACCAAATAGCCAATCTGGAAAGTGAGCTAAATGGGAGAATTTTTCTGGTTTGGCTATTTTGACCTAGAATTTAGACATGTCTCCCTGCTACATGGCTATGGCTGATTAGCAAATACTTTCCTGAGCTCTGCAGACTCCTGTGATAATTAACCCCTTGAGTGCTCCTATAGAGAAAGCACAGCACTGCCACACTGAGCTCCGGCTTAATAGGCTATAGAAAGGGAGCAGGGGAGAGGGACTGTCAGATCAGAAGATCTGTCAGATTTACGGCTTCATTATTATTATTATTATTATTATTATTCTTTATTTATAAAACGCCAGCATATTCCGCAGCGCTGTCCATGCATGCCTGGCTGTAAGTCTGGCCTCTATAATGCTCTCAGGAGACGCATCAGTGCCCAGGTATAAGGCATAAGGGTGGGATTCACCCTAACTCACAGCACAGGAGAGGTTTGTAGCAACATGTTGTGCTCCGGCTGCTGCTGACTTCAAACTCTGAAGCCGCCAGTAACTGGAAGGAGAAGCTGTAAGTAAAATGTGGTGCGGAATCCTCGCAGTCTCTGTGGATTCCGCTCCTTTACACACAATAAAGCCATAGCCAGCTCCAGAATCCATGTGTGGTGTCCAAGGAAGCCCCCTAACCCACCCCTGCAATCAGAAATCCTCAGACCTTTGAAACACGTGCTGACATTCCACACTAGTGTTATCCAGTCCTGGTTATACTCCCCAAGTGGCATCCTAAGTGGACGTCTAGAGTTGATTTCCTGGAGTTGCGGGACTGGAGGAAGGAACTGCAAGGCCCACTTTTTACTCTGGGTAAATGCACGTCTATATTATGCTTTCTCTCACGCTTCTGCTCTTTACTTCTACCTTTCTCCTTAAATGGAACTCCTGCCCCTCTACCACCGACCCCTACACTATCTGCATCTCTCCCTCCCTCCTCTCATCCCACATGATGGCCTCGCATGAGCTCCTTGTTTCCTCAGAACATGGTCTCCCGCTAACTCTCGTGCTGCCAATCACTCCACAAATCCCATTCCCACCTTCTCTTTCTCACCCTCCTGCTGTTACTCTATGCAGGTGACATATCCCCTAACCCTGGCCCCACAACACATCCAATACTTCCCTCTCATCCTATCTCCATCGCACATAAATCACCTCCCTGCAAGCCCAGCAACCTCATTCCCATAATCCCTCAGCGCCTGTCCTCTTTCTCCTGCACCCTCTGTGTGCAACAAACTCACAGCAATCCATGACCTCTTCCTTTCAAACTCCTTCAACCTCCTAGCTTTAACTGAATCCTGGCTAACTCCCTCTGACACGGCCTCCGTTGCTGCTCTCTCACATGGCGGTCTACACTTGAGCCATACCCCCAGACCAGGTGAGAGAAATGGTGGCGGGGTCGGAATCCTGCTCTCTCCCACCTGCACCTACCAGCATCTCCCTCCACCCCATCCCTCTCCTGCTCCTCCTTCGAGACACACTGCATCCGCCTGTTCTCTCCTCTGGCTCTCAGTGTGGCAGTCATCTACCGCCCACCGGGACCAACCTCCCAGTTCTTTGACCACTTTGCTACCTGGCTTTATCACTTCCTGTCTTCTAATCTTCCATGCCTAATTCTCGGGGACTTCACCATTCCCATTGACGATCCTTCCGCTCCTGCTGCCTCCAAACTTCTTTCACTCACGTCCTCCCTTGGACTCACACAATCCTCCCTCCTCCCTACCACCGCGATGGTCACGTTATTGACCTAGTCTTTTCCAACCTCTGCTCCATTTCTGAGTTCAAATGTCGCCCTTTCCCCATCTCTGACCACCACCTTCTCTCTTTCAACCTATCTGGACTTCCTAAACACCCTGCTCCCCCACCCCGCACACACACTCGCAGAAATCTACATTCTTGGACCCCATCAATTCTCCAATCTACTTCACCACCTCCCTCACAACCTCATCCTTCACCTGCCCTGATGCTGCCACTAATCACTACAACACTACGCTTATCTCTGCTCTAGACACTCTTGCTCCTCTTCGACTCTGTAAGGCCCCACGCCGCCAGCTTCAGCCCTGGCACACCTCCAGACTCGCTACCTGCAAAGATGCTCCCGCACTGCAGAGCGTGCCTGGAGGAAATCCCGCTCTGAAGCTGATTTTGTTCACTTCAAGTTTATTCTCCGGTCGTACACACTCTGCCCTCCACTTGGCCAAACAATCCTTCTTCTCATCTCTTATATCTACGCTGTCCTCCAACCCTAAACGGCTCTGGTCCACCTCACAACACCCTCCTCTACCCACCTGCACCTCCCCCCACAGCTGCCTTCAGCGCTCAAGACCTGGCAGACTACTTCCTCAGTAAATCTAACTATCAGAAGCAACATCCCAACACAAGATAGTTATCTGCCACCTCCACTCCCAGAGGTCCCCTCTGCCACCCTCTGCGCTCCTCCCAGCCACTGAGGAGGAAGTCAATTCCTTATTGTCTCATCACATCTCACCACGTGCCCGCTCGACCCCATTCCCTCACATCTAATTCCTCCCCTCTCATCCTCCTCACCCCTGCTCTCACACACATCTTCAACCTATCTCTCCACTGGCCTCTTCCATCCGCCTTCAAACACGTGCTAGTTACCCTTTACTAAAGAAACCATCCCTCGATCCCAACTCTCCATCCAACTACCGCCCTGTATCCCTGCTTCCCTAATACCTCTAAGCTCTTAGAAAAACTAGTCTTCAACCGCCTCTCCCTCTTCCTGTCCTCCAATTCCCTACTTGACCCCCTGCAATCTGGCTTCCGTCCCTACACTCAACTGAAACTGCCCTCACCAAAGTCACCAACGACCTCCTAACTGCTAAAAAACACGGCCACTATTCTATTCTCATCCTGGTTTGACCTCTCGGCTGATTTTGACACTGTTGACCACCCCCTCCTTCTACAGACCCTCAACTCTCTGGGTCTCAGTGACACTGCACTTGCTTGGGTTGACTCCTATTTTCCAACAGTCCTTCTATGTGTCCTTTGCTGGTAACTCCTCCTCCTCATTGCCTCTATCTGTTGGTGTACCTCAAGGCTCTGTCCTTGGTCCTCTGCTCTTTTCCATCAACACTTCCTCCCTGGGCAAAATCATCAACAGCTTTGGCTTTAATTACCACCTCTACGCTGATGACACTCAGATCTACCTCTCTACCCCTGATCTCTCTCCCCCTGTCCTTTCAAAAATCAGTGACTGTTTATCTGGAATCTCCTCCTGGATGGCTCCCACCACCTAAAGATCAACATGTCAAAGACTGAACTCCTACTTATTCCTCCTCCAATGCCTCCCACCTCCTGACTTCTCTATCACGGTGGAGGGTATCACCATCTCCCCATCAAACCAAGTTCGCTGTCTTGGAGTTACACTTGACTCTGCTCTTTCCTTCATCCCCCACATCAAGTCTCCTTTCCTCCTCCTGCCATACCAACTGCGTAATATTTCCAGAATTCGGCCATTTCTTACCGCTGTCACTACAAAACAACTCATTACACGCCCTGGTAATCTCCCGACTCGACTATTGCAATAATCTCTTATCTGGCCTCCCTCTGTCCCGCCTCTCCCCCTACAATCCATCCTGAACGCCTCCGCCAGGCTAATTCACCTCACCCGCCGCTCTGTCTCTGCTGCTCCCCTCTGCGAGTCCCTTCACTGGCTCCCCATCCACTGCAGAATTAAGTTCAGATTCTTATCCTTACCTACAAAACCCTCACTAACTCAGCTCCCCACTACCTGTCCTCACTAATCACCAAATACACCCCAGCCCGCTCCCTAAGGTCAAACCGTGACCTGCGCCTAGCTTCTCCCCGCATCACCTCTTCCCTGGATAGACTACAGGATTTCTCACGCGCAGCCCCCACTCTCTGGAAAGCTCTCCCTCGTACTGTCAGACTTTCCTCTAACTTCTCTTCCTTCAAACGCTCCCTTAAAACGTTCCTATTTAGGGAGGCCTACCACCCAACTCACTGACGCAACCATCAATCACTCTCACATTACAGTCCTCTCCTCCTGTTTCCAACCCCAACCCTCCCAGATTGTGAGTTCCTACGGGAATAGGGCCCTCATCTCCTCCTGTACTGTTTGTCAAATGTTGTTCAATGTATTGTAACCCTGTCTATACTGTGCCTATTGTACAGCACTGCGGCATATGCTGGCGCTTTATAAATAAAAAATAATAGTACTACCATCTTCCCACACTGAAGGATGCTTCTATTGGCATGGCGACGTGGTCTTACCATGCTCTGATTTTTGTTACCCTGGCATCTCCCCTGTTCTGCCCCGTCACTAAGGCCTGGCGCCTGAATGAATCCTTAATACTGCTGGACTTCACAGAGGAATGCAGGCAGCTGCTTACTTCTTACTTTGAGGACAATGCCATACCTGACATGCCCTCACCTATGGTCTGGGAAGCACATAAATGTGTCATGCGTGGACATTGGATCAAAATGGAGCAGACCTCAAGATACAAAGGGCCACTCAGATTTGGTACCTGAGATTTCCCTACTGGAACAGTCTAAGCATGCATGGGCGTCCGCAGGATAGGGCAGGTGGGGGGGTGCTTGCCCTCCCGGATCAACAGTCTTAAATTATGATAATTTATTCACTGCTGCAGTTACTTGGCTGTCCACTAGGCTGCACGTGCGTCACATCCCCACTCCACGACGTGCTCCCACTCAGTTTGCAAGCTGCCAGAGGCAGGGCCGAGATGCAGGTGCAGCTGCTCCTATGGGCCACAGGCTGGGATGCTGGACACAAGAAAAAAAAAAGGTGCTAATTTTCAAATGAAAACATTTTGTATGAAGCATGATGCTAGTGTCTTTATGAGAGGCCCCTGATCTGAGGTCTAGTTTATCGGTCTGGGGAAGAGGGACACAAAATGATTAGTAGGTATCTGGTGGGGGCCTGTGTTAAGCTCACAGAGCTTGCATGAGGCACAGGCCATGGCCATATTGGCAGTATAGAGGCACTCTAGGCAGGGTCTTGCCTGGCCAGTGGGGATGAGGACCCTGCTCCAGATCTTACAGTCTAAGAGGAAAGGGGACCCTGCTCCAGAGCTTACAATCTAAGGGGGTTATTCAGAGAAAGGTAAAAACCAGGAGAATGGGCAGGAGAAGAGAACAATCTAGACCAAATAGCCGATTTGGAAAGTGAGATAAATGGGAGAATTTTTCTGGTTTGGCTATTTTGGCCTAGAATTTTCCCTTCTCCAGTCCTTCCCCTTCGTTTCACCTCTCTCTGAATAACCCTGTAAGAGGAGAGGGGGGAACCTGCTCCGGCCCCCACACACTTCTTCGGGCTGGCTCACACACTCGCTGGCAGCACTCCCCCCTCCTCTTGTCTCATGGGGGCTGGGATATTTGGCTTTTGTTTGTGCCATTGAACTAGAGATCATCCACATTGTAAAACATTCTTTAATATGATGATTTCTTCACAAAGCCAGCCTCTTCTTTTCTTACTCTTGATGCTTTGTGTACATCGCTCTGGTATCTATATCTGCTGTAAGAGGGTGTGGTTCTGTGTGGCGCCACTAATGGCTTTGTTGTCAAGTGCAAGGAATCGATATATCAATTTTGAATGGTATTAAAAAGTTTGAGGGGGGCGTGGCCGGATGTGAAGGGGAGCGGACGCGACTTTGCTGAGCTCCGTGCATTCTCCCTGCTCAACGGTGATTTTTACTGATCCCAGACAACTCGAACCCGCTTTATTACTCCCCTGACGCCGGTCATCGGGTGCTACTCACCGGAGCCTGACTTGCCCTCCCCTCCGGACTTGCGATTCTCTCTAGGCTGTGCACGAGGTGCGTGGGACAGTGGCCGGCAGCCATCTTTGAGGCCTTCTACCTCCTCGAACCCAGCTCCGCAACATCACACACCCGGATGGACATCGACCCTCGGAGAGACCCCTGCCAGGTACCTAGACCGCTGACAGCACCGGAGGCACAACACTCTTACCCGCAGACGAAATTACGGCACCACGAGAGCTCGAGCCTGCTACTGAGGCCTAGTTAGATCGGCCATCTTGGATCCCTGACACCCTGTACTGTTGCCACGGCCTTATGTTTCCAGCCTCCTCTTACCACCACATCAATGGGCAAGAAATCCCATAAACATATTTAGATATAGCGGACTGTTCCCGTAAGAGGGATATTCGAGGAGAGCCTATAGCGGAGTGAGAGCTTCCTCGCGCCCCAGAGTTCTCGCGCGCGGACCGCGTGTTCCCCCCTTCAGATGGGTAAGAAGACGGCGCGGGGAGTCGATTCGATGCCTGGGTCCAGACAGCGCGATATACGCGAATCATTGTGCGGGGGGAGATCGAGTTCCACGGGCTTACTGTCCACCGTTTTGCCTCCGGGATATGGCTCTTCCGACGAGGACGGATTCACCTGGTCGAGGGGGAGTGGAGAGGACGCGGACCTGCTGTCTTCTGAGCCGCCGCCGCAGGATCAAAAATCCAGAAAGAACGCTGCGAAGCGGGCGGCTAAGGCAGCTCGTCGACGGGCTGCTTTCTCGGCGTCCCCTGATGCCGCTGCCATCCAGTCTGCTTCATCTGCGTTCCTGGCTGCTGCCCCGGGAGAAGATGTACAACTCGCCACTAAAGGTGATATTAAGCGAATGATGAATGAGATGCGGGCGATGTGGTGTGCAGATGTGGCGGGGTTAAAGCGGAGGTGGCCCTGGTGCACAAGAATTTGACGACCATTACCGACCGCACGAAGACCGTCGAAGATGCACATACTCACCTCGCTCATAAGGTGGACTCTCTCCAACTACAGGTCGAGACTCTGTCACGGACGGTAGAGGTAATAGATGCCAGACACCGCCGGCGCAACGTCCGCATGAGAGGGGTCCCGGAGTCAGTGCACCCTGGGGAGGTTCTGGCGTATGCTAACCGCCTGGCGACACACCTGCTGAAACTCCCTCCTGGAGCACCAGAAACTTTCGGTCTGGCTATAAGGGTTCGGAAGTCGGCGACGGCCCCTGAGTCAGCGCCTAGAGACATTATTGCAATGTCTCGGGACATTGCCACGAAGCAACGATTGATGTCTGTGCCCACGGCTCGGGGCACCTTTCCTTTTGAAGCTTCAGAGATATCTCTCTACAACGACCTACCGTTTTTGACTTTGGCGGCGCGCCGGAGATTCCGAGAGGTAGTGGCCTGCCTTCGGGTAAAAAATATCCGCTACAGATGGGGGGCAGGAGGCACACTTACTTTTGTTATGGATAACGTATCATACGTTTTGGTGATCCCGGAGAAGCGTGGCCTGTATTTGACTCTCTGGGGATTGGCAGGAGTTCGATTCCTCCCACAGATGGCAACTTGGATTTGCCCTCTTGGACCCGGGTTGACTGACCATGGACCCACCGAGTCCGTTTCTGAGCTCTTGATGGGGTTTGACATCTACCCTCTTTCTATGTTTCTCCCTTTCATTCCTCATTTTTGCTCACTAGAGCCTTATAGACATGCTCGAGAATCCACAGAGATGCTTCGGTCAATATTTTGCTCTCTTTTTCTTATCTTTCCCCGCCCGGGGCTAAATTTAAAGCATTTAGGTTTTATTTCCTCTTTTCAAAGTACTTTTTGATGACTTATTGATACGATCCCCTCAACAGTTCTGATTTTTGCAGTATATCTCCCCATTCCCCCTTCATATGCTCAACAGTCTACTCAGGAGGTTAGCCCTGTTACAGGAGGTCTCTGCTCTGTGCTTTCCTAGACGATGCAATATTGAATACTCCCCCTGTATGATTCATGATATTTATCTTTGTGCTACGCAAACTTGAGACTTTTTGTTCATGTCCCCTGTTTTTTCCTTAATTTTATCCATCTCCCCCCTCACACGCATGTTCTTACGGATGATACCAGTAGACTTTTTTTTTTTTTTTTTTTTCTTCTCGTCTTATTATTTTCCTGTTGAGTTTTCTAGATGTCCATTTTATATTTCAGAGGTCTTAAATTTTCTTTTTAACATGGCGTACTATGGTATCATGGCCCTGCGTGGCCGTTCTATTGCAATCTCAGACGACTTGTTTTGGCCCTGCGAGGCCATTTTCTTTATCTGTAAATGTTGACTTTCTTTCAAAATAATAAACCTTTAATACTAAAAAAAAAAAAGTTTGAATCAATCAAGGATACTGGACAAGGTTATAATGTAAAAACAGTTAATAAATGTGCTAAATAAATGGATATAAGTATAAGACAAAGATACAATGTGAAAACAATTAATTAATAAATGTGCTAACAATTAATTAATAAATGTGCTAAATAAAAGGATATGGGTATAAGTCCCCAGGATAAAACAAATAATATATTATATAAATGGTATTAAAAACTTATGATTAAAGTGCATAAAAGTTTAGGTCTTATAGTTAAAGTGCATAAGTATTAGTAAAGTGCTATGCAAATTGATGTCAAAACGTATATCACAACAATAAAAAGTGCATATGTGGCTATAGTCAATATTAACCCTTTCGCTGCTGAGGCTTTTCCCGCCTCTGTGCTGAGGTCATTTTTACCGGTTTTGCTCATCATGTTTAAACGTGTTTTGAAGGCTTATTTTAGTATATGACCAAGACATATTATATATCGTTCTTTCCGGCAGACTCGGCAGATTAATAATATGTCATTATTATATGTATACGTCATGACCTGTCTGTATATTATAACAAAAAATGCAATAAAATATGAATTTTTAATAATTTACAAAGTGTAAAGTGTATTTTTTTCACATTTTAACATGCGAGCAATTGCGGTTATATTTTGTATGGTGTGCGCTTGTTAAAAAAATTAGAAATGGGGTCTCGTTACATTTTTTTTGGGGGAAATTACGTGATTTTTAACAAACGCACCGCATACAAAAATCGTTAGTGCAGCATCATTGTTCACATTATAATTGAAATGGGAACAATATTGCTGCATTAAGAAACCAAAAAAAAAAAAAACTTGTTTATTTTTTAATTTATAATTTTTTTTTTAATTTTTTTTTTAAAAAAAAAAATTTTAATTTTTTTTTCACAGTCGTGTTTGGTATCGTTGGAACGGCCATGCTCTGGCCGATCCAACAGTGCCAAACTTTAACCCCTAGCTGCCACGGATCGGGAGATGGGGGTTCATTGGAACCCCCTATCTCCACCGTTGGTGGCAGCTAGGGGTTAACTCCAGGACTGGCGTCATCGTGCTATGCACGATGACGCCAGTCCTCAGGGGGAGTTCCCGGAGGCTTCGCCGACATCCAAGATGTCGGCCAGCTCCGGGAAAGGATCACGAACCGGCGCTTTTCAGCGCCGATTCGTGATCCGGCTCCCCAGGGGTTAATGACAGGCACCGTTTGGAAGGGCAGGCTGTGCCCTTCCAAGCGGTGCCTGTATTAACCCCCTGCTCCCCGGCGATCGGGAGGGAGAGAGGTCCGAAGGACCTCCCCCCCTCCCTTTCAGGCGCCTCCTCCGCACATGTGGGGGGGCGCCTGAATTAGATGTCATCGCGTCGCCGCAATGACATCTAATATCCCCGCCGGGCTCCCGAGTGCTGGGCTGACATCCAAGATGTCAGCCCACACCGGGGGGCGCAGCAATCCGCCGGAATCCGGCGGATTGCTGCCTCCTGAGCTCGGACGCGCTGAGCGCGTCCGTAGCACAGGAGAACCACTTGGCTGGACGCGCTGAGCGCGTCCATAGCAGCCAAGTGTTTTTTTAACATATGTGCAAAATATCACGTTAATTAAATAAATTCTGGGTTAATATTAAGGTCCTCTGGTGGTGAGAGCACTCCAGTGTCGAAAGTGCAGTGGTGCCAATATAAAAATTGCTTAGATAGTGCTAATTTTGTCCATAATAGAAAAATGCTAAAAAGACAATCTATATGCAATTTACCAGCATCATAACAAAAAATGTGTATGATTAAATTCAAAAGTCCAGATAACGTCCTTGGTATAAAGAAAAAAAAAAAGAAAAAATTATGTATATATACTGGCCCGATTCACAAGTGCAGCTGCCTGTAGTACCAGGAGAAACGGCAAATCCCCAAGTCCGTTAAATAAAGGATAAAGGTCAAAGAGCTGGTATCAGGTGCTAGTACTCATTTCCAACGGCTCCAGTAGAAATAAGAGCTGGTATATCTTGATACGGGTCCTCAACAAGGAAACAGAAGAGAGAAAAAAAATTCTGTGTAGACTGTTTTTCAGACACAGTGGAATGAGTAAAATTTTGCAGTGCCAATTTTAACAAAAACAGCACCAAACGGCAGACGATCGGTGAATTTAGCGAGGGACACCGATTCCCCTTCTTAAGATCCAGGTATCAGGGATACAAAATGAAAGAAGATGTCTTCCCAGGATACTTTACTTCCCATATGCAAAGAACTGGAACAGAAGATGGTCGCTCACTCCCAGGACCCTCAGGCTGGATCTCCTCTCTGTATTCACCAGGCGGATCTGCGGCCTCACAGGGCTCAGGACACAAAGGACAAAGGGGATGGAGCTACAGGGGGTAAAGGAGATGCAGGAGTTACATATAATCCCACACCAATACAAACAAGTGTGAAAAACGAGAGAAAACATCACTAACTAGTGATGTTTTCTCTTTTTCACACTTGTTTGTATTGATGTGGGATATGTAACTCCTGCATCTCCTTTTCCAACGGCTCCAGTAGAAATGAGTACTAGCGCCTGATACCAGCTCTTTGACCTTTATATCTGCTGTAATGTCCTCAAAATGTATGTAAAATTTAAATAAAAAAAATTAAGATCTTTCCTGCTTAACTTTAGGTGTAGATGTAATTTGATGTGGAGGCTGTCAGGTGTAGAATTCACTATCCTTGTTCTGGTAATCATAGATTTCCATGCATTTAATGTATTCGGGTGCTGTTGCTTTAATTTGTCAGCCATTACTAAGCAATACATTGCAGCAACTTCCTGGTCAGAAACCATTTGATGTTCACAGAGCAACAGAAGTCAGCTCCACATTTCTTGCACACAGGCCTTGAAATTATAAGTCTGTAAGTAGAACATAAATGTTTTTACGTTAAAGCACATGTTTTTAGCAACTCAAATACTGTTCCATATTAGTTTAATAGTGTTTGATTTGTCTTAGCTAGTATTTTCACAGCTAGGAAGCATACTTGTCACTAGGGTTCCCACCTGTCCGGTTTTGAACCGGACTGTCCGGGTGCCCGCCTCATACTTACATTTCCTGCGTTCCCCTGGCGCCGCGGTCCTCTCCTCCGTCTATTTTTTTTTTCATTTTGGAGACACACCGCCCACTGTGGGAGGGGTTGGGTGGTGCATCAGTGACATGTCGTCCTCCCCGCCTCTTCCCATGAGCCACTGTCAAACGCTCAGGCGCAACGGCTCACGTGACTAACGTTCATGTGGTTGCTCCTGCTGGCGTGCCCTAGCGTGCGGCTCCCTAGTCCCCATCAACGAGATCTGCTGCTGACAGTGCAGTGTGGTCTCGCTCGTGGATTGAACTACTCCGTCTCCAGGCCAGCTCTCCATTCCGACCGGACCAATCTTCAAGCTGCATTGTGCAAGCAACTCTGTGTGAGTAAGGGGCGCAGGCTAACAGCATCAGCGGCTCAGTCATTCAGTGTGCCTGCCAGCCCAGCTGCGAGTGCGACAGGACTCCATCCATTCCGATTCCTGAGCAAGCATTTTAAGGTGAAATAAAATTATATTGCTGAAAAGTGTAAAAAAGTCCCCCCTCTCCTATATTCCAGTGTCTTGTGCCATAAAAATACCAGTCTGCCAGTGCCATAAGCCCATACCAGAGTGCCAGCCAAACCAGTCTGCCATACCAGTGTGCCAGCCATACCAGTCTGCCATGTACACCAGTGTACCAGCCATACCAGTCTGCCTGTGCCATGCCATTTTGCCATAAGCCCATACCAGAGTGCCATCCATACCAGTCTGCCATACCAGTGTGCCAGCCATACCAGACTGCCATGCATAATACCAGTGTGCCAGTCATACCAGTCTGCCATGCATAATACCAGTGTGCCATACCAGTGCGAGCCATACCAGTCTGCCATAAGCCCATACCAGAGTGCCAGCCATACCAGTCTGCCATACCAGTGTGCCAGCCATTACCAGTGTACCATACCAGAGTGCCGGCCATACCAGTCTGCCATACCAGTCTGCCAGTGCCATACCATTTTGTGTTGCTGAGCTCACCGGTGCGTTCCTTCTTTTTGAGAATGTTCCAAACCGTTGTTTTGGCCACACCTAATGTTCTTGCTATCTCTCTGATGGGTTTGTTTTGTTTCTTGAACCTAATGATGGCTTGCTTCACTGATAGTGACAGCTCTTTGGATCTCATCTTGAGAGTTGACAGCAACAGATTCCAAATGCAAATAGCACACTTGAAATGAACTCTGGGCCTTTTATCTGCACATTGTAATTGGGGTAATGAAGGAATATCACACACCTGGCCATGGAACAGCTGAGAAGCCAATTGTCCCATTACCTTTGGTCCCTTAACAAGTGGGAGGCACATCTGCAAACTGCTGTATGTCCTACACCATTCACCTGAGTTGGATGTGCATACCCTCAAATTAAAGCTGACAGACTGCAGTTAAAGCACATTGTGTTTGTTTCATTCCAACTCCATTGTGGTGGTGTATAGAGCCAAAGATGTTAGAATTGTGTCGATGTCCCAATATTTCTGGACCTGACTGTATATACGCTACAAAAAAAATGGCCACCCAAACCGAACACTAGAGTGTTCAGGTTTGGCTTGAAGGAAAGGTGGCAACCCTACTTGTCACGTGTCTGTGTAGATTTACATTCCTAGCCTAATATATTTTCATAATTTTGTATCTTGCAGTTTTACAATAAAAGATTGATGTAAATAAGAATCTAAAACGTAAGGATAAATAAAAGTAAAGGAAAGACTTAATAAAAATCCAGATGCAGGATTGCATGAACAATTTGTAAGCTGTCTGCCAAGCCTTGTACCTCAGACACATCATGAGGGCAGAACAGTAAAAAGACTTTATACTCAGCACTCCTGGTCACAAGAAAAGAGGATTCTTTCTACACATCTCTATCTAACTTCTTCACACAGACCCTGCAAAGTAGTAATCAGACTCACCATGCAGCACACAGAACAGAATGCTACAACAGTCATCCCTCAGCTTTCAGATGCAGAGCAAAGCACACTTAGCACACCAATAACCAGGTCACGGTGCACAAGCTCCACTGTCTTTAGTCAGTCAGATTTGACATCAGCATGTGCTGAATCTCTCAGATCTAAGCGCACTAGTTCAAGACATTCAAGCTGCTCCAACCTGTCATCAGCAAGTGCTGCTGCCATCAGGGCCCATGCAAAAGCAGAACAAACACATGCAATGGCTTCCTATGCATTATGCAAAGCTGAAATGATGAGAACAGGGCTACATAGAGGAAGAACATCATAAGAACAAAGCTAAAATAGCTAGAAGAGAAGCTGAAACAGATAGAAGAAAAGCTGAAACCTGTAGAAAAAAAAGGTGAAAGCAAAGCTGAAACCGCTAGAAGAAAAGCAGAGGTGAAAGCATCTCTACATATTCTCCAACATGAGAAAGCAGCTTCAGCAGCATTAGCAGAAGCTGAGGTTCTCATGAAAGCGGCAGAAGAACAGTATAGAGAAGCATTCCTGGCATAGAAGACCAGATGACACCTCCCAGTGCAGTTCAACGTACCTGCGAGTATGTTCAATTACACACAACCGTGTACACTGATCAACAAGTCGACAATGCAGCAAAACTGTCAAAAACTCCCCTAGCAGCAGGCCACTTGGATTCACCTAGAGTCTGCAAAACTGAAGAAGAGTTCCAATATGACAAGCCAAATGTTTACGAACCCAGAGACCAGTTTGTCAGCCCTTCCAGAAACCAAATCAATAACATAATTCCTACCTAGGCAAGCACCAATGTGGGCCACAGGAAAGTTATTTGCAAAGAAGAAGACCCAACATATACACAGATTAAGCATAGCCTAACTACACCACCATCCTACCAGCCACAATCAAGCTAATATTCTGTTCTTAGAGGATGTTCACCTGAGGCAGCTGGAAGTACAGATGTAGCAAAGTACCTGATATGCCCGGAAATGGTGAGCTCCGGTCTCCTGAAGTTTGACGACCATCCAGAAAATTATTGGGCCTGGAAGTCATCTTTCCTTAGCGGCACCCAAGACTTAAACCTGACAGAGAACAACTAGATCTACTCTCTAAATGGCTCAGACCAGAGTCTTCCGAGCAATCCAAAAGAATCAGGTCAGTACACGCTCACGACGCAACGGCAGGGCTCACAATGGTATGGCAGAGATTTGAAGAATGTTATGGATCACCAGAAGTAATTGCACTCCTGAAGTAAAGATGCACTCCTGAAGAAAATTTAAAATTTTCCAAAAATAACAAACAAAGACCACCAAAAGTTAAGAGAGCTTGGAGACATATTCCTGGAGCTTGAAGCAGCAAAAACTGGTGGACACCTACTAGGTCTCTCATATCTGGACACTGCATGTGGGGTCAACCCTATAATAGGGAAATGTCCTTACAACCTGCAGGAAAGATGGGTTACAGAAGCGTCAAAGTACAAAGAACGCTATCAAGTAGCATTTCCACCGTTCTCTTTCTTCACTAAGTTCATAACGAATCAATCAAAAACCCGCAATGACCCAAGCTTTGCTTTTTTGAACATGGGAATCCCAAACTCTATCAAGACAGAATCACTGCAGATTAACAAGGGACCAAAAACAACAGTGTCTGTATGGAAGACAGAGGTGCCACCTGAGTCCGAATACGTCAACAATAGAATCACAAGAAAGACCGTTGAGGATCCAGACAAGCAGTGTCCGATACACATCAAACCTCATCCTCTGAAAAAATGCCACGGTTTCAGGAGCAAGACAATAGAAGAACGGAAGTCCTATCTTAAAGACAAGAATATCTGCTTCAGATGCTGTGCTTCAACTCAACACCTTGCAAAAGATTGTAAGACAGCAATACAATGCAGAGAATGCCACAGTGACAAGCATATTTCTGCACTACATCCAGGCCCAGCACCATGGGCAGAAGAGAACATTGCCACCCAAGAAGATCATAGTGGGGAGCAAAAGGAGAGCGCAACACCAGCAATAACGTCAAAATGTACTGAGATCTGTACAGAGACATTTAGTCCTAGATCATGCTCCAAAATATGTTTAGTCAAGGTACATCCTGAAGGCCACAAAGAGAAAGCGGTTGGAATGTATGCAGTATTAAACGAGCAAAGCAATAGGTCTTGTTAGATTTAAATTTTCTGTGATTGAAATACGTACCATATTTCAATATGCATTAGTGTGAAAAGCCTGTTCTGATAAAATGGGCTGTGACCCCCCCCCTTTCGAAGTGTCAATTCTGTATGTAGACAGTCTTTTCTTACATAGGATGTTAGCCTGCAGAATTTAGCTGCATTTCCTGTAATGTCTTTGTTATATGAAGTGTAGAAATGTATCTGCTCTGATTGGATGTTATATCACATTCCTATGTCGGGTGGATAGGAACCTCTTTTCTACAACGAAGGTTTCTATTGGATGTTGAAATAATAAACTGGTCTATCGACGAGATATTCAGACGTGAAGCGGCCATATCCTGGTGTGATTGATTTTACTGTCTTCTCTGATCAGTGTAGCGCAGAGTCTTACTTCATTTTGATATATGAGAAAGAAATGACAGACTTTTGGGATTCCATACATGGTAATTATAGTAGTAAAATAGTTTTTGTTTGTTTATGGTTATAATTTAACATTTGGTGTCAGAGAGAAGTGGAATTTGCGATTCAAATGTACCTTGTTTACATTTGCTTGTTCAGATTTTGCGAACTTTCCTCCAGGCTTGGTTTTTGTTTATTTTCCTTGAAGTTTTAAAGCTATGGTTGAGAGCTTGTTTGTGTTTTTTGTTGCAAGGATGTTGTCTTGGTTTGTTTTTGTTATTTTGTATTTATTGTAGTAAAGGAAAAATTGTTTGAAGACCTCACGTGTGTATTGCTTAAACTCGCCCGCTGCGCTGAGTGTATGTTATTAATCTAGTGCTGGAAATTGAAGTCATAAAAAAGAGACGTTTCTAGTAAATCTGTAGTGTAGCTCCATTGTGTTTTGGAGTTTGAGTCGTCCATACCTGCTTGTAATTGTGAGTATTTTATTTTAATTGATTAGATCTGGTTTCTTCTTATATAGCAAAATGGTTTCCTTTGCTCCCATTGAGAGCAACCTCCTTTTGTGCTATTACAATTTTTTGCGTTCTTGCCATTTTTTGCGTTGCTCTATGTTTGCGCGCTGTCTTATTTTATAACATAACTAATTCTAAAGGATTTGCAAACAGTTTTTTTCTTTCAGATTTCACATTTGTTTTTGTATTTTATTTTTTTCTATTGATTCTTGCCATTGATTACGTCTGTTTATTTCAATGTTTGTCTTCACTAATTATTAATGTATGTGTTTATCTTTGATGTTTTGTATTTCCTAGTTCTGATAGTGTTTTTCCATGTGTGATCTAATATATATATATATATATTATATATATATATATATATATAATATATATATAGGGACTGCCTCTCTTACCACATGTTGCTTGTCTCCTATGTTTTTTTTATTACTTAGCCTCCAGTAAAAAAAGAAAAAAAAAAAAGAACAGGAAATGGCGACAATAGAGCTTTGCTTTTACAGTAACTTTCAATCGCCTTGCTAACGAATTGGTTTTCTCAAATTCTTGTAGAAAAAGTTTTTTTCTTTATTTTTTATTAATAGTTCTTTCTATTTGCAATATGTAGTAATTAATGATGTAAATTGAAAAATTTATTTAGCTGTGAGTTCTGGAATGGGTCTTATTTTCATGCTATAATGGGATATGTAGTCATTTTTGTTGTTCTGTTAGGATGCTATAATGGGATTTGTTTGTGTGCTGTGAGTATCTATTAGGGATAATTGGGCAGTATATAACAAATAACACATATCTAATGCCTTGAATAAATATATAATAGTAATTAAATTCTGCAACTGTTAGTGCTTTATAAAAATTGTAACTAACTGTTGTGGAATTGGGTGTGGTTTGAGCGCGCTCGGCGTGCGTGCAGATGTGGAACAGACAAAGGAATTGTGGGAGCTGGACTTGTGTGAAGGGATGATACAAGTTGATGTATGATCTAAAACAACGATTTTGTGTATCAAGCTGCTGGGCGTCGTCCATCTGCCTTACTATAAGCTATAAATTTTCCTAAAAGAGGCGTGGTCAGTTATTTTTTTCTCTGGTCTTTGCTTGAGTCCAGCACAAAGGGATTGACCACACCTTAATATAGGTTATATGTTTTGCATAAGGGACCTGCATGCCTGTGTAGTCTTCTTTGTTGCTGAATGAATGATGATCTCTATTGAAGACATAATAAAAATAATAATATTTGAATCCCCTATTAAATAATTGCCGAAATGACTGAAGTCATTTACAAGTTCTGTAACCTGTACAATGGAATAAATATATTAGGTTCATCATAATACAGTAGTCAAAGAGGTCCTATTTAAGAGTTTACAATCTAAAAGGATAGAGTGATATTGAAGGATTATAGTTTACGTGAATGGTGTGGACAAAGCCTACAGATTCTGTAGCGCTGTACAAAGGAATGTTAAAGTATGTATGTTAGGATTTAGAAGAAATTAGAAGAAAAAAGCAAATTAGGCAGATTTATTTGGTATTCAGGTGATAAGTGGGGATAGACTGTTTTTTTTTGTTGACAAAGGGAGATGGAAGGTTGTAGTTTAGTATCCTGAGTATTGTTTGTTTTCTTTTTAGAAAACATTTGGTTAATTAGGTCATATTGCTGATTGGGGATTTGTGCACATAAACATTTGATAATAATTTTTAACATGCCCTTCTATATGTTTTCTTTTCCAGTTTATGATATCTGTGTTAGGTGTTTTTTATTTGAATTTACAAGAGAATTTAAGGAAAGAAAATGGTGACCGTTGCAAAAGTAAAAAAGTTTTCACATTCTTCTCCTAGACATCTTGTCTCTCTCATGACCCCTCCTCTTTTCTTTGTGTCCAAAAATTTGCTGCATTTTTTAAAATGGATTCCTGGTTTCTTTAAAAATATTTATTGCTGAACGTTACAAGTTTTAACCATGTAAGTTTTAAACTTTTTGACAGGTTATTAATATTTTTTTTTCCAAGTTTTTTTTTATTTAGGTGACAATTACCCATGCATGCCAACTCATAATTGCAACTGATGTTGATCAAGCTAGATGGAAGATTATTTGATACCAATATCGATATAACTATTGGAATTGAAGGAAATTTACTCAAATACACATTATCATTTCACATTACAATGTTACATCCACCGGATAACAAGAAAGGAATTATCAGACACCAGGCAATAAAACATTCTAACAAAAGGAGTTGTATTTCATTTTAAATTAATGAAGGAAGAAGAAATTTTATCAACTCATCAATTACTTATGCGATTAAAGAAGATCATTGATTTGGAAATAAAACTTAAAACATATCAGTTTCACAAAACCGTTATATTTTGAACCAATGTTCAAAAGACAGAAGACAAAGAAAGAAGAAAAATTATGTATTTTTTATATGTTGATGGATTATCATTGTGTTGTCCAAGTTATTCTGTATCTTATTTTAGATTTTATTATTTTTGTTTGGTTACAATCAATATTGTTCAAATTCCTTGACACATTAACGATTATTGGAGATCACATTCAATTAAAATTAGAGTTAATTAATTAGGGATGCACCGATACAGATACTAGTATCGTATCGGTGACGATACTGCCGTTTGCACGAGTACTTAGTACTCGTGCAAATGGCCTGTTACACCCACCCCCGATACCGGAAGCCAGCGCTGGGCCGGCTTGCCGGTATCTGCGGGCTGGGGAAGCTGGCCGCGTGCATAAAAACCACGCGGCCAGCGTTCCCCTCCGGTGGCAGTGATACTCAACCATCCGGAGGTCCGGTCGCGCTGTTGTGATGCGATCACGTGGCCGCCAGGCGCATCTGTGACGCTGCCTCTCGGCTGGAGGCAGCGTCACAGATGCGCCCGGCAGCCACAGCCCTGCAACCAGACCTCCAGATGGTTATCGCTGCCGCCGGAGGGGAAAGCTTCCCCAGCGTATAGGTGAGCGCTGGGGGCATATCCATGTGAGGTGGGGCATATCCATGAGAGCTGGGGCATTTCCATACGAGCTGGGGCAATATCCATGTGAGCTAGGGCAATATCCATGTAAGCTGGGGCAATATCCATGTGAGCTGGGGCAATATCCATGTGAGCTGGGGCAATATCCATGAGAGCTGGGGGCAAGCTACATGTGGCCTGGGGGCATTCTGTATATATATATATATATATATCTTGGGGGGTATATACATGTGAGCTGGGAGCATTTTTATACGAGGTCTGTTCTTATTGGAAAGAAGTCACATGACATAAAATAAAAGTATAGGTACTCGGTATCGGTGAGTACTTTTAAAAAGTATCAGTACTCATACTCGGTCTTAAAGTGGTATCGGTGCATCCCTATAATTAATGTATCTAGGAACATACAATTTAATGCATTTGCATAAATACGTTTCATGACATATATAGTGGTAAATGGAATATAGTTTAATTTAGGTCTAAATGATTGTAGGAAAGTTTTAATTCGGTAAAATTATAAGTTTTTATTTTTTTATTTTATTAAGGATTGGTGTGTTTTATAAACCTCAGTTTTGTTTCATAACACCAAACAAGAATGGATAAGATATCAATAAATTATTTTTATTTTTTGATATATATTAAAATGGGTGGAGTATGCACTTTGGCTATATCCCTTTTGAGCCAAAGTTGCGTGTATATATATATATATATATATATTTTCTTTAACGCAATGAGTCAGAAGTAGTATGATTTTCTTTTTTTGTTGCGTGAGGCCCACAGACTTTGCGGGGAAATTTTGAATTTTTTTATCTGTGTCTCTTCTTGTGTAATTAACATTTTATTGTTTTCATGCACTTGAGAGTGACAATGAATGAATGTGTATAGGATTAGTGGGTATACCATATTTTTATTTTTTAAATTTCTTTATTATTGCTAAAACCGTATCACATCTTCATCATCACAAGAAATCTGACCGTCACAATGGCTGCATATGGAACAAATCATGGACCTTTTGTGTCAAGGTCAAAGGTCACAGGTAATAAGCAACCAGCGCAAAGAGACAGTTTGTTCAGGTGTCCCTATGTTGGGAGCTCTGATGACATTCAATGATTATGTGTCTCAAGCTGGGATGTTGAAAAGACCAAACCTTGATCTCACACTTTGGACTACGGTATTAGATTAGGAGATTAAAAAAAGTTCTTTAATTCTCTAGATAAGTGTGAGAAAGGATTGGATTTGGGAAAATGAGAATGTATTTCTTGAGAGTATGTGTGATTGCAGGTGTGTATGCGTTTTGTGGAGTGAAGATGAATATAAGAAAACACACAGATATAGATCTGACTCATGTTGATTATTAAATAAATGAACTTTTACATTCAAGTTATTATATTTTTCTTGTTCGGTGAAGTACATTTTGGGAAATGGGAATAAATAGTTGTTTAATGCTTAGATTAGGTATTTGGCCTAGGCTCCAAGTGTGGTTCGCTGGAAGAGGGAATCTAGATAGATAAGTGTATTTTATGCTCATAAAGGGCCTCCTTGGGGAATCCATTTCGTATATCATAAAAGGCAGAGAGGTATTTTAGGAGTAATTACCAGATTTTTTCTTTCCCTCTGAGCGTCTAGAATGATCTAAAGGTCTTAGGCGAGGACACTGTGGCCACAGGTATAATTAGTTTAATTGCCTAAGTTTGGTTTATCCTTTTAGATGATCACAGGTGATAGGTGATCAAAGGAAAGAATTGTTAGATTTTAATATTCTGTATGAATATAAAATTCCTGTGATTGAAATACGTACCATATTTCAATATGCATTAGTTTGAAAAGTCCTGTTCTGATAAAATGGGCTGTGACCCCCCCTTTCTAAGTGTCAATTCTGTATGTAGACATTTTCTTACATAGGATGTTAGCATGCAGAATTTAGCTGTATTTCCTGTAAAGTCTTTGTTATATGAAGTGTAGAAATGTATCTGCTCGGATTGGCTGTTATATCACATTCCTATGTGGGGTGGACACAATGAACGTTTCTATTGGATGTTGAAATAATAAACTGGTCTATCGACGAGATATTCAGACGTGAAATGGCCATATCCTGGTGTGGTTGATTTTACTGTCTCCTCTGATCAGTGTAGTGCAGCGTCTTACTTCATTTTGGTATATGAGAAAGAAATGACAGACTTTTTGGGATTCCATATATGGTAATTATAATCGGAAAATTGTTTTTGTTTGTTTATGGTTATAATTTAACAGGTCTTTGGCAAGAACAGAGTTCTTCAACCTCTTCGACGATAAAGGAAGTCCAGCTCCATATACCTTGAAGACTTGCTCAGGCATTATGGAGACATCAGGGAGGAGAGAAAGCAACTACAGTTGTGTTCAAAATTATTCAACCCCCAATGCTGTAAAGGGTTTTAGGGAATTTAGTGTACATTTGTAATTGTATTCAGAATGAAATCCTACAAGGACTTTTTAAAGAACCATATGCAACTCAAATGACATCAATTAGTTTTGTAATACAGTAGTAAATGTTTCTTTTGTGAATTCTTCATTGACACAATTATTCAACCCCTTAAAGACTACCACTCTGAAGAACAGAGGGTTCATTCAAGTGTTTTCAATCAGGTATTGAAAACACCTGTGGATGTCACGGAGTAGCAATAAAGCATAATAAGCACCAATTAGGCAGCTTTAAAATGACTGTGATACTCAGCTCCTTCTAGACATTTACTGGTGTAGTTACAAACATGGTGAAGTCAAGAGAATGGTCCAGGAAGACCAGAGAAGAGGTGATTATTCTTCACAGGAAGGGCAATGGCTATAAGTAGATTGCAAAGATGTTAAACCTACCAAGAGAGACCATAGGAAGCATCATTCGCAAATTCAAGGCCTATGAAGAAAAGAACACCTTGCCTACTGTGAAGCATGGCGGGGGGTCAATCATGCTTTGGGGCTGTTTTGCTTCTGCAGGTACAGGGAAGCTTCAGCGTGTGCAAGGTACCATGAATTCTCTTCAGTACCAGGAGATATTGGATGACAATGTGATGCAGTCCGTCACAAACCTGAGGCTTGGGAGACGTTGGACCTTTCAACAGGACAATGATCCCAAGCATACCTCCAAGTCCACTAGAGCATGGTTGCAGATTAAAGGCTGGAACATTTTGGAGTGGCCATCGCAGTCACCTTAAATCCGATTGAGAACCTCTGGTGGGACTTAAAGAAAGCAGTTGCAGTGCGCAAGCCTAAGAATGTGACTGAACTGGAGGCTTTTGCCCATGACGAATGGGCGAAGATACCCGTAGATCGCTGCAAGACACTTGTGTCAAGCTATGCTTCACGTTTAAAAGCTGTTATAACTGTAAAAGCATGTTGTACTAAGTACTAAGATTGAATGTCACTTGGGGGTTGAATAAAACTGATAATGATGTGACCACAGAAAAGACATTTGTGGTTATTTCATTAGAAATGTTATGTTATATTTGTCTGACCTACATGTGCCTCTTTGATTTAATTGTAAGCAAGATGACTGAATGATCAAAATCAAAGTCAAACTGGCCAAAACACTCAATTTCAGTGGGGGTTGAATAATTTTGAACACAACTGTATGATGTTCATTGGGCTATATATCCTTGATTGGTTTCAGGGGTATATGATGGTACATCGGGGTGGTCGTTTAGGTCTTCTTTTGGGATGTAGAGTTTCTATGAGGTTCTAGTTATTAAGGAAGAATGTAACGGTAACGTTGGCCTCTAGAGTCTGGTCTCTTAATTGGGTGTGTAGCTTATTGTCCTGATTATCGGGGCAGATACCCGAGTGGGTAGAGGTAGTAACTAAGGTCATAGTAGGGAGGTGCAGATAGTGGGGCTGGGAGGGAAGCCAGGTATGGGGATTATATAAGGAGATGGGTATTTGGAGGGAGTTTGAATTTAGAGAAAATGGCATAGTTCGAAGTCCATATTGAGACCTTTGGGATGCAGCGTGTCGAACTCGTATATGCATTTCATCTCCTCCTGGCCTATTTTCTTTGCCAGGTCGCCCTCTCTTCTGTTATTCTGTATTCTTTTTATTGCCATAAACTTGAGGTTCCTTGGATCGCAATTATGCAATTTTTTAAAATGTGCGGGGACACTATGGGAGTCTAGGCCTTTTTCTATTTTCCTCACATGTTCTCGTATTTTTACCCCTAATGCTCTGGTGGTTTTCCCGATGTATTTTAGTCCACATGGGCAGATTAGGAGGTATATTACGTTTGTTGAGAAACCTGTGAGGATTTCTTTGATCTTCCATTTACCTCTTCTGTTCGCAACTGTCGTGACGTGTCTTTTAATATTTCCTGTGCTTCTGCAGCTAATGCAGTTGCCGCAACCATAGAAGCCTGTTTTGTTTGAATGGATTATTGGTCTTTCTTGCGACGTGTTCACTTGTGGTAAGTCTGGATTTCAAGTTATTGACTCCTCTACAGATAAATCTTGGTTTCGGAGGCAGGATTTCCTGTAGTGCAGGACCTTCCCGTAAGATGGGCCAGAATTTTTTGATGATCTTTTTGAAGTCTAGGTCTTGTTGGCTGTTTGAAAATATGAAGGGTACCCTGAAATTTGTAAAGTCTTCTGAGGATTTGTCTTTGTATTTTAGATATTCCTTTCTATCAGTGGAGGAGACTTCATTTTTTGTCAGTTCCAGTTTTGTTTCATCGTATCCTTTTTCCATAAATTCTGATTTGAGTTTTGTAGCTTGAGTATTGAAGTCTATCGCTCTAGAGCAGTTCCTTTTTATACTTATGAATTGGCTCTTAGGTGGCAGCTTTCTTTGTTGATGTAGCTGTTGGTGTCAACTTGTTTGAAGAATGTTTTAGTGTGGATCACATTCCCTTCTGGGAAGATAGTTAAGTCTAGATAGTTTATAGAGGTTTGATTCCAGGTGGTCTCTAGTTGTATGTTTGGATCCTTTTTGTTGAGATCTATCAGGAATGTTTTTAGGTGTTCTTCTCCTGCTCTCCAGATCATCAGGATGTCGTCGATGTACCTGCGATACAATATAATGTCTTCCTTCCTTCTATGATATTTTTTTCCCAATTATTCATGTAGAGGTTGGCAAAGCTTGGGGCAAATCGAGTCCCCATGGCAATGCCTTTTGTTTGTATGTAGTAGTCGTTGTTAAATGAGAATTAGTTATTTTCTAGGATGAGTTTGATGCCTTCTAGTATAAATTGTTTCTGTTCAGGGGGTATGTCCTTTTCGTCTTCTAGATGGATCCTTATAGCTTCAATCCCTTCTTTGTGTGGGATGTTGCTATACAGGGACTTGACGTCACATGTGACCAGACTGTAGTTGTCTTCCCATGGTATTCGCTCAAGTTCTTGTATCACGTTCAGGGTGTCTTTCAGATGGTATTT
The DNA here is from genome assembly GCA_009667805.1 of Leptobrachium leishanense. NCBI lineage: Eukaryota > Metazoa > Chordata > Amphibia > Anura > Megophryidae > Leptobrachium > Leptobrachium leishanense. Next base: position 264,492,718 of record CM019065.1, on the reverse strand, counting down.
AGTTTTTAACACTATAGGTTTTAACAATTTATCGATGTATAATATATGTATAATATATGTATCCAATACCCTACTGGCTATAGAATCGATGCCAGAAATTAGTGGTCTCCCCGGTGGGTTCCTTGGGTCTTTATGGACCTTTGGAAGTTGGTAAAACGTCGGTTTCCGGGGATGTAATATTTTTAGGTATTTGTGTTCTTTATCGTTTAGAATGCCTAATACCTGTCCTTCATCGATGTATTGATGGAAAATGGATCTTATGTCTTCTGTTGGATCTTTTGTCAGTCTCGTGTACGTGGCTGGGTCGTTTAGTATTTTGAGCGATTCTTCCTCGTATCTCTCTGTGGTTTGGATGACAATTCCTCCTCCTTTATCTGCTGGTTTAATGACTATTGTTGCATCTTCTCTCAATTCCTCCAGAGCCTCTCTTTCCTTTTTGGAGAGGTTGTGTTTTTTTCCTATCTTTATTTTTTCCATTTCTCGTGTCACCATTTTTTCGAACGTTGATATTTCTGCCGAAATCATGGATCTGGGAAAGAATTTAGATTTTTCTTTCAATTCTGTGTGTTTATAGAATTGCATCTGAGATGTCCTTTCCAGGGGATTCTTCTGAAAATATTTTTTGAGGCAAGAGTTTTCTTTTGAATTTCTGTAGGTCTATATAGGTGGAGAAATGATTGATATTCTGTGTGGGCGCAAATTTAAGGCCTTTATTCAGGACTTTTTGTTGATCTATGGTCAGAGTTTTCCCTGACAAGTTACATAGTTACATAGTTATATAGGCTGAAAAAAGACATGCGTCCATCGGGTTCAGCCTCTCCCACATAACCTACTGCTGTTGATCCAAAAGAAGGCAAAAAACCCAGTCTGAATGCTTGCCAATATGCAACATACTGGGAAAAAATTCCTTCTTGACCCCAGAATGGCAGTCAGATTTCTCCTTGGATCAAGAAGCTTTTACCCACATATTAAATATTATAACCCTTAATATTCTGTGTCTGCAGGAAGTCATCCAGTCGTTTTTTAAAAGTCTGTACAGACTCTGACCCAACCACCTCAACAGGCAGAGAATTCCACAGCTTTATTGTTCTCACCGTAAAATAACCCTTCCTATGCTTTAAGCTAAATTTTCTTTCTTCCAGTCTAAATGGATGACCCCTTGTCCTATGTATAGTCCTGTTAATGAATAGGTTATCAGACAATGGTTGATAATGGCCCCGTATATATTTATATAAGGTTATCAGATCCCCTCTAAGGCGCCTTTTCTCTAAACTAAACAGGTTTAAGCTTGTTAGTCTTTCCTCATAACTTAACCCTTCCATCCCCCTTATTAATTTAGTTGCCCGTCTCTGCACTTTTTCTAGCGATATAATATCTTTTTTTAAGACAGGTGCCCAAAATTGCACGGCATATTCAAGGTGCGGCCTGACCATTGATTTATACAGAGGCAAAATTATGTTTTCATCCCGTGAGTGAACGCCCCTTTTAATGCATGCCAGTACTTTGCTGGCCTTGGCGGCTGCTGTTTGACATTGCACATTGTTACTTAGTTTGAAGTCTATGATTATTCCCAAATCCTTCTCCTGCTTGGATTTCCCTAACTCCGTACCATTTAGGGTATAAATTGCTTGTGTGTTCTTCACTCCAAAGTGCATAACTTTACATTTATCTAGATTAAATTTCATCTGCCATTTAAGTGCCCAGTCCCCCAATCTATCTAAATCCCTCTGCAGCGAAGTAACATCCTGCTCACATTGTATTACTTTTCCTAGCTTTGTGTCATCTGCAAACACTGATACATGACTTTCAATGCCTATCTCAAGGTCATTTATAAATAAATTGAATAGTATTGGTCCTATAACAGACCCCTGAGGGACACCACTTACCACTGGTGTCCATCTTGAAAATGTACCATTTATGACCACTCTCTGTACCCTATCTTTTAGCCAGTTTTCTATCCAAGAACAAGTATTTTCATCTAGACCATTTTTTCTTAATTTAAATAGTAACCTTTTGTGTGGAACTGTGTCGAAAGCTTTGGCAAAATCTAAGTAAATCACATCCACTGCGACCCCCTGATCTATACTTCTACTTACTTCCTCATAGAACGTAATTAGGTTAGTCTGACATGATCTGTGTTTCATGAAACCATGCTGATTTTTGCCAATTACATTATACCTCCCAATAAATTCCTGAATACTATCCCTTAGTAACCCCTCAAATACTTTCCCAGCCACAGATGTTAAGCTCACAGGTCTATAATTCCCAGGCACAAATTTTAAACCTTTCTTAAATATAGGGACCACGTCAGCTTTTCTCCAATCCTCTGGTACTATTCCTGAAAGAAAAGAATCTTGAAAGATTAAGAACAGAGGTTTACATATTTCAACACATAGCTCTCTTAGTACTCGCGGGTGAATTCCATCTGGCCCTGGGGCTTTATTCACATTCACATTGTTTAATTTGTGTAAAACCTTGTCCTGAGTCAACCAGTCACTTTGTATTAGTAAGTTTTTATTAATGAATTTCATGTCTCCTGTTATAGGTTTCTCTTGATAAATACTGAAGAAAAATAATCATTTAAAATTTCTGCTTTATCCTGATCTTCAGTTAACAATAACCCTGACTCAGATTTTAGTGAACCTACATTTTCACTCTTGGGTTTTTTAGAATTTATGTACCTAAAGAATCTTTTAGGGTTGGTCTTGCTCTCTTTGGCTATTTCTTTTTCATTTTCTAGTTTAGCCCATCTAATCGCATTTTTACATGCTTTATTGGCTGCCCTATATGCTTTATAGGATGCCTCAGATTTATCAAATTTAAAAGCTTTAAATGCCTTCTTTTTATTTTTCATTTCCTTAGTTACCTTCCTACTAAGCCACTAAGTTGAATATACCATCTTTTTTAGTATCCTGTGATAAAGGTCTGGATTTTGTGCGCACTTTTTTTCTTTTTCCCTCCTCTTTTGCCTCTTATCCTACCCTTGCTTTTTTGCCGGGGGATCTGCATACATCCTCTCCTCTTTTTTCTCCCATTTTTCTTGGTTCTGGGTGCCATTCTGGCTGTGTTTGTTCTAGCCGTCTCTTCCTTCGTTCTTTCGGCGTGGCCGGCCGAAAAACCTCATCAAGGTCTCTAATGTTCTCATATCTGTTGGATTGGCAGATGTTGTTTTTTGGGGATTGGTAAACGTTCCTGTTGGTTAATGTTCTTCTCATTTTTCTGTTGTAAGTATCTGGATGTCTTTGATAAGGGGCTTTGTGTCTCCAGTTGTAGTGTTGTGTAGTGCCTCCTTTGTATTCATCGTATGTTCTATATGAATTTTTCCTCCTGTTGTTCCATCCTTGGTACTGGGAGTGCGTATGGTTATTCCATGGTCGCCTTCTATAGTTTCTATTTATTCTGAAGGATTGTCTCCGTTCCTTAAAGGCTGTTCTCTTGGGTTGATGGTAGGGTGGGTGCCCAGATGGAGTCCTATAGGTGTGTTCTATTGTGCTCTTATACTCTGGGTGGTCTAGATCGTCTTCAAAGACGTCTAGGTCATCTTCTCCTTCAATGTTTTGTATTTTTGCTGCTGGTCTCCACACATTTCCTTTTTCATAATCTGTTTTATCCCTTATAATTTTTTTTATTTTTTTCTTAATGAGATCTTCTTCCAATTTGGCCAAGATATTCTCTATTTTTTTCTGTGAATATGCGAACGCCTCCTTCTTGTGTGGTTTCCAGAAATTCCTTCGTTTTTAGCTCAATTTGTTGGTTGGTTTCTTCTAAATTATATTTTCTTTCTTCAATGAGTACTTCTAGGGTGTGTATAGAGAAGTTTTCCAACATCTTACTCCATTTATCTAGGAAGGGTTCTCTCTCATTCCCTAGGGCTTAGGGAATTCCCTTAGAGAAGCGTAATCCTTTTGGGACTATTTTTACTTTGGTGTATTTTTCTAGGGAAATGACCTCCCATTTGAGTCGTAATTCCTTTTTTAGAATTTTCTCTAACTCTCTCCTTATTTCCTCTCTATTCATAGGTATGGAGGAGTTGTCTTCATTGTTTGTTATATCTGAAAATGTGTCATTCTTTGGAACTCCGAATTTTTTCTGAATTCCATGACTGGAGAGGCCCTTGTGTTTGGGGGACAGCTGTTGGTGCACCTAGGACTGGCAGCCTGCAGGTTTAGTACAAGGCTGGAAAATTTGTGGATAAATGGGGAAAAAACCTAAGGATGGCGCCCGTCCTTAAGTGAAATGGTTCCGTGAGCTGCTGCCCTTCTAAGGTATTAAGGTAGTGCCTTGTCACTGCCTAAGTGTAATAGTGAAAAAAGGGGGGATATACCTAGAAATGGGCGCTGCCTGGTTGATCTTTTTTCTGAATCCTATGTATGTGAATGATGGATTGTCTGCTTTCTTGATTTTGTGGCAGAGAAAATGAGATGTACAGGAATTTATATTTCCATGTTTTCATATATGGAGATGAATTGAAGACATAAATCATATATATTGGTGGATAACACATGCAAGATATAGTACAAGTTATTGTACACAGTGAATAATGTGCTCAAATATGTACATATATAAGCGGATTTTGCAGAATATTTGTCAGGATATTTGCAAGATAAGTACTCAGTCTTATATAGCCACCTTGTGGCCAGATGATGCAGTCTGAGACAGTCTAAGGTCAGAGGAGTTAAGGTTATGTCTTATATGCTGCCACCTTGTGGTCTAGAGGATAGGTTGCAGATAAGTATGAGAAAGAGTCTATCCCTTATCCTATGCTGCCACCTCGTGGCCGAAATGGCTGTACAGGGATGTGTGGGGATTGTTCAATATTTGTTATCTTCCAACTTGTCCGTCGCAGGATGAACCTCAAATGAAGGGGGACAGAGAGGGAGAAACGTATAGTGCTTTACCGTGGTATAAACCTTGATAAATATGCAATAAATATCCAACTCACATGGGTTTGAGCCGGTATTTAAACCACGCTCACTCTTGAGTGCATCCCTGGCCGATCGAGGTGGCCAGGAATCCTTCTTTCCCTCCACCTCCTTGCTCCTTCCTTACCACAGGCTTTCTTCTCTGCTGGGCTGGAGTCCTCGCGATGTCAGCGCTGGAGTCTGCCCTGTGGATAGGCTACGCTGCGCTTGGAAAGACCAGGATGCGGTGGTTAGTGGGGAAAAAAGTATTTAATGGAAAATAAAATAAAAGGTAAATACAACAGTGGGTTGTTCTACAAATAAAATCAATAATGAGGAATAAGTCCAGGACGCGTTTCGCCAGCATATGTGGCCTCTTCAGCTGGATGATTCCTCTTTCTTCTTGTCCTGCTTTTATGGGTTGTCCGGTAGATGCATTTTGGTTTCGTTTTCGGCACGAAGGTCCTGCGCATGCATGTTGCGGGAGAACTCTGATCTCGTGTTCTTTGGGTCACGTGGTTGTCAGCTACCAATCGGTGCTTAGGTTTCAATATCCTTGTTATCTTGGGACTGCGATGGATCAAAATGCCTCTGTATTTACTGTTGCGAGTTTCTCTCTTGGGCTAAATCGGTCACAGGGTGTCAGTAAACCAGTCAGTCCATTGGTTTCTCTTACGGCTAGCTTTCAGTCAGTTAAATAGGATGTGTCAAAACATTTTATTGATAAGATGGTGCAAGAAAAGGAAGGAACATTTGTACTTGTCTTTATATAATTCTAATATCTGCCCATTCGGTCTTGTTGGTGTTTGTACAGTGAAAAGTATGAAAAGTACAGTGGCACATGTAGCATATATATTGAACAGGGGGTATTACATGGTATTAGAGGGTTATTTTAACACCTGTTTCCATCTTACGTCCGTTTTTTGTATTCTGTTCCCTTTGGTGATTGTAAAGCGCTGCGGAAACTGTTTGCGCTATATAAATGATGACCATAATAATAATAATAATTACTGTGAGTTTTATTGCTGTGGAGCTCTGTGATACGCTCATACACACTACACATTACTGTGAGTTTTATTGCTGTGGAGCTCTGTGATACACTCATACACACTGCGCATTACTGTGCGTTTTATTGCTGTGGTGCTTTGTGATACACTCATACATCTCACTTTTTTGGGGGGGGGGGGGGTGCAGCAATTCATCCATCGCTCCAGGCAGCACAGTGGCTTGGGCCGGCCCCACTCACATCATAGATTTCATGTGAGAGCTGCGCCGACACGCTGGTGATTTTGACAATTTTGGCAGAACACCAGTCAGCAGCTCTTCCTCTAGGCTGTGGGCCTATTTTGAAGTAGGGGCCTGGAGCGGCTGCTCTATCCGCCCCTACGTTAATCCGGCCCTGCCACCTTCTCAATTATGGCTGATAACATTTTTAATGTAAAACTTCCTGACATCTACTTTTTACGATACCTGGAAGTGTTTGCCTCTTGAATAAAATAAACTACTGTAACTTTATATTCTCTCTAAAAATATATGAGAACAAGACACGTTCTGTTGTTTTGTCTTTTGTTTTAAGTAAATGTCACCACCTAATCGGGTCTAATATATATTTTCTAATTTTTGAATTTTAAAGTTCCTGACATCCACTTTTTAAGATGCCTGGAGGTGCATGTCTCTTGAATAAAATGAATTACTATAACGAAACTCTTCTCCTACAAAAAAAAGGGAAGTGCACGTTTCTGTTTTAAAACGTCACCACCTTATGAAATACGGCCCGACGATACCAGGTTTAACAGAAGGGCTATATATGCATTTCTTATCAGCTCCATTAAGTAAGCGGCATTGGTGCTGCAGGAGAAAAGCGAAACTGATAGCAAAGCATCCGGCGTTCAGCTCCCAAACCCACTGATTGGATTCCAGGATGCACATGACCACCACTCTACCTACGAAACCGGCACATGCGCAAAAAACGCACGTGCAACAGAAACCGAAACCAATTCTGAACAATAGAGAACTGGATACAGTGAACTACCTATATGGCACACACACAGAGGGAAACATCCAGCTGAGGAGGCCCAAAGGCGAAATGCATGCTGGATATTTTATCCTAGCACATGTTATAGACATGTTATATTGTATTTGTTTTTACAAATAAAATTCCCTCTTTTTTAACCCTCAACCCGCTGTTGTGATAACTGCGCAGTGTGCTGCACAAGCCATCAGGAGGTACATAATCTACCTGGAAGGACGCAGCCCAGCAAGGGAGAACTAGAAAAAGAAGGGAGCCTGGTCATCTTGATGGACCGGGAAGGCGAAAACAAAAGAGCCTAACAATATCACATGCTCCAGTCCACGTGAGTTTGAACCTGCAGCAACGTTTTACTATTTATTCAGAAATACAGTGTGCACTATTGTGTTTGCTTTGTTTTCTTCAAGGTTCAAACCCCCACAGAGGGCAGTCTATTGTTAAGTGAGGTGTGCATGAATGTTCGCCGAAATGAAAGCACAGCACCAGCAAGGAAAGTTTAATTTTTTACTATTTAGAATACATTTGTGTTAAATTGTGTTTTTTTGTTGTGGGGTTTTTTCTCTGTAGCGTTTGTTTGTGGGGCGTGGTTTGGTGGTCTGAGTAGCACTCAGACAGCAGGTTTGGTTCTGGACAGTTTTATTTTTTTAGTGTTTGTTGGGTTTTTGTTCTAGATGTTTTTTGTTTTTGGGTGGGGGGGGGGCTTTTGTTGGGGTGGGTGCCGCTGAGGGGATATTTGTAGGTTGTTTTTTACTTGTCCTTTTTTCTGTTGTTGATGCTGCAGCTGCGTGTAGTGTTTGAGGGCTTATTTATTGGGGTATTGTGTGAGCAGTGGTTATCAAGATGTGCTGGGGTGTGTTTGTGCAATGGTGGGAGTTAATGAGATGGTGTGGGGGTATTGATGGTTTTTTTTTTCCTGCTGTTTATTTTGTGGGTATTTGGTGGTTGTTTAGGATGGGGGGCAAGGTATTTGCTGTAGTGGGGTTTGAGAGTTGTATCTGTGGGGGGGTTCCAATGGGTGTATTTTTTTGGAGGGTGGACTGCGGGTGGCACTGTGCTGTTTTTCCGAGGCGCTCTTTTGGTTTATGAGGCGTCTGTTCTGTGGTGGCTCCTTAAGCAGTTCTGCGAGGCAGGTCTGTGATGGCAGCTACTGTTGTGATTTTCTCCGGTGGCTCCTCCCGTGAGGCGGGTCTCTGATGGGAGCAAATGGCTGTGGTGAGTTCGTCCTGTGAGGCGGATCTTTTTTTCTCTGTGTACTGCAAGTGCCCTGCGCGACTGGCTGCTGTCCTGTGAGGTATCTGGAGCAGGATGCGCGCCGCTTGTGCCACCAATTTTGTTTTTGTAAAGGTGGCCAGCACGCGCAGCTAAAAATTTAATGGCCAGCTCGCAACCCAGTTTGTACTATCCGTCGCGCATGCGCACTCAGTGCTTGACGGCGACTGACAATACAAACTGTTTTATTCTATAGGAAGAGCTCTTCAAACATAGTTCGGAGAGAACTATCTTGGATGAAGTCAGGGCAGCTCAACCTTTAGTTCCGATGTTCACAGATCCTGAAGTGCCAGAAATATTGACACCTGTGATGCTTCGGACTCAGAAGGTCAAAACAACACCGGCACCCCCTGGAGACATTGAACTCAAAGATCTTCATGTCAAGCAATGAAAGCAAGTGCAGAGTCTTGCAGATACATCCTGGAGATGATGGAGACAGGAATACCTAGTGATGCTCCAGCCACGCAGGAAATGGCGAGCTGCCAAGCCTAACTTACAAGTCGGAGACATCGTCTTACTGAAAGACACTCAAGTTCATAGAAATGAATGGCCTGTTGGACTTATTGTCAAGGTTGTACCTAGTAGTGACAACAAAGTTAGAAAGGTAGAAATTAAAGTCATGAGGGAAGGTACTCCCAAAGGTGTATTATAGACCTGTTTCTGAAGTTGTCTTCTCAAAAAGGATACATAGTTGTATAATGTTATTATCATCCCAGGTGGGGAGTGTTCTGGTAATCATAGATTTCCATGCATTTAATGTAGTAGGGTACTGTTGCTTTAATTTGTCAGCCATTACTAAGCAATACATTGCAGCTACTTCCTGGTTAGAAACCATTTGATGTTCACAGAGCAACAGAAAGTCAGCTCCATATTTCTTGCACAAAGGCCTTGAAATTATAAGTCTGTAAGAAGAGCATAAATGTTTTTAAGTTAAAGCACATGTTTTTAGCAACTCAAATACTGTTCCATATTCGTTTAATAGGGTTTGATTTGTCTTAACAAAAATAGAAGTTTAGTAACTTAATGCTAAGTAGTATTTTCACAGCTAGGAGGCATGCTTGTCACGTGTCTGTGTAGATTTACATTCCTAGCCTAATATATTTTCATAATTCTGTATCTTTTGCAGTTTTACAATAAAAGATTGATGTAAATAAGAATCTAAAATGTAAGAACAAAGAAAAGGAAAGACTTAATAAAAATACAGAAGCTGGATTGCATGAACAATTTGTAAGTTGTCTGCCAGGCCTTGTAACTCAGACACATCATGAAGGCAGAACAATCCTTGAGGGGGTGTTAAAATATATATTTATGTATATAGTTTATTTGGAGGAAGCTCTGGCATCCTGGGTCTTGTTAAATCTATTCAAATTGACTTTTGTTGCGTTTTCAGTGTTTCAGCCCATTAGTCTGGTGAGAGTCTGCGGATCGTGGACCGAAACATTGAATTCGCAATGAAATCGATTTGACTTTCTTATGACCGTGCTACGCCTCTGCTTCTGGATGTCGTGCTCTGCCCAGGGCATCACAGCATGCGAAGGCAGGTGAGCTCTGCACAGCGCTCTGGGACCTCCTTCTGCGCACGTACATCCCCCGTATGGACTCCGGCACTCAGTGGTGATGTTACACTGACACTGGAACCACATTGGGGGAAGCACGTGTGTCGCCTTCTCACAGCCAATGCCCCACACTTACAGAAGGACAAGTGCCCCGGCCAACCAGGCAGAGCACGGCAAGGAGCAGAGATACTCTGGCGCCCTTTACAAGTGTAGCCCCCCCTCCCTGCGTTAAAGGTAAGGAGAGAGGGTGCAAAATGTTTATTATTTATTAAATTTATTATTTATTTATGTATACACCAAGAAAAGTGGAAGTGCTTCACAGAAAAACCCATAGAGAACACAGAGGGTAAAATGTCTTACATGAAGGAGAAAGTCAACGTGTATACACTCTTGATAGAGATGTCTGGTACAGGTTAACAGCGTAGATGGAATAGCGGTATTGTTCTCCTTAAACAAAAAGGCCTTGAAAAAAGCAAAAACATAGCAAGTAGTGCAATACAGTAACACACAATCAGTATTGGTTGTTAACACGAGGAGTCTTACGTCTACATTTGAGAGCTGACAGCTCTCATATAGTGCATCAGGTGTTAAAGGGTCACCTGTTCACATCAAAGCGATTCACAGCAGATTCCTCCTCAATACATTCTGGTCCGCTGGATATTAGGTTATTCTCCAATAATCAGAAAAGGCAATACGTAAAAAAGACAAGCAAAGGCCAGGCGCGTTTCGCCTGTGAAAAAGGCTTCATCAGTGGCAAACCAGAATTAAACGCAACAGAATTCTCCAGGTATAAATACACAGATAATTACTCAATCAGAACCGATCGTCGGCAGCTGATCGTTAGATCCAGCCGCTTCCGGTATACAGCACTCAGGTCATCATCTCGCGACGATGGGGCGGTGTTACGTCATTCAAACGGAGATTCGAGGTCTCCAACTACTAGAACTCCGCTTGCGCTTCACCCTGGAATGCACGCAGCCATGGAGGATAACCCACTCATGCCTTGCTTCTGATAAATCACTATGTAGTACACACTGACAGAATAATGACTGTCCTATCGGACCCTATCCCGAAAAGCCCATGATATCACATAGAATCTTAGGCAGGGAAAACACTAGTAAATATAATATAAAAAGGTCTAAGAACCATAACATGATAAAATGGGGGAATTATTTCTACAAAGTCACCAAAAGCATGAACTCAGAAAGTAAACTAGCAGTGACAGCTGCAGATATATAAAATTCATCCGTAGTCAAATTCCGATGACATAGTGGAGGGAAGAAGAGGAAGAAAAAAATAAATTATATTCTAGTCCCCCTCTCCACTTCTCCATATACCCAATATTATCACAAAAAATGACAATTCAAAATGTTTGAGTCCTTTTGGAATTAAGGTATCAAAATGAAAAATAAGACGCATCTCCTCTTGATTGAATTTATTTAAGAAATCCTCTCCTCTCCAGTGCCTGCCAACTTTCTTAAGTGGTAGAAAAATCAAACATGGGGGGGGGGGGAGCTACGTTTCTCCAAAAACTGAGCTGAATCAGAATGGTTAGGGAAACCCCATTGGATATTTCTGACATGCTCCATAATGCAAACATATAGGGGTCTAGTAGTTCTTCCTATATAAACCAATTGGCAAGGACATATAAGAGCATAAATAACATTTTTGGAATGGCACATAAGACTCTGCCTCAATTTAAAAACACCCTTATATCTAAAATTCTCAAAAAATTCTTTCTTTAGGGACAGACGTTTACATGCCAGACAGTATCCACAGCGATAGAAACCCTCCTTTACCTTAAAGACCTTGGATCCTCCTTTCTTATTTCCTAAGTGGCTTTTAACTCAATGTTGCTTAATAGTAGGGGCTCCCCTATTTATACTCTTAGGTTTCTCTTTTAAAATATCCTTTAACAGGGTGTCCTTCAAAAGGATAGGCCAATGTCTCCTAATAACCTGATTAATCCCTTTTGTTTGTCCATTAAAATCATAAATCAAGGGGACCGAGTCTATGGTATGTGGAATGAAAGTCGGGAGTGCGCTTACAATTGGGAAGGTGGAGCGGAGATCGCTATAAATGCCAAGTGAAAGATATCTTCCCGATATCAGATAGTAGACAATTTGGAATAGATAAGCAAGGCAGCGCTTCTCTGCCCTTCTGGGGGAATGGATAAAGGAAATGCGGGTACCGTGCACAGAGAGTTAACTGGATAGGGACCAAATATTTGCACCCAAAAATATCCAAGGCTTAATAAAGCATCATTGGGATACATACATTAGATGACAGGATCTGTCAGGAATTCCCGGTTTTGAAGAGAATATCCTTTTGTAAATGGATGTTTTCTGTATATCGAAAAGGTTTCATCAAACGGACATAGAAAGTACCTCAAAAACATAAAAGTACAGCATATAGTGCAATATTGCAAAAAACATAGGATAGAAGAAACTTTTAAGGTAGCCAAATGGTAACTCACACTTAATGAGAGCTTCCAGCCCTCATATGGTAAGCCTCCCGAGTTGTTTTAGGCCAACCCGCTCGCCTATGTTCTCCCGATCATCAGGATGCCCTCGACGGATGCAGTTGGTAGGGAGCTTCTCAAAAGGCAACAATGATGACTCAATAGGGGTGGAAATGGCAGTGAAATGAAATATATTTACATATATATAGGAATACTACTAGACCCCTATATGTTCGCATTATGGAGCATAGGCTTCAAAAAAGGGATATAAATCTAAAAATAGAAGAAAAAATATATAGGGTAATATCCCACAAACTGGGTGTACGCAGAATACACTTGGGAACTCACAAAGGTAGATGTAAATCAGCCTATCATCTTCCAAGGATTGCCATGCAGTAGATGCCCAAACGAAGTTGAATTGGTATCACATCCATCCGATGGTACACGATCTCGGAATAAATAATAAACAAGGATGGCACCAAGCATCAAATTGTATAGTATAAAAATATATTTGACTTACTCTTCAGAATAGCTAAAACAGCATAGCAGTACTGGAGGCAACAGGAGAAAAACAAGCAGCTCAGGAGCAGATGAATGTTATGCATTATGGAGCATGTCAGAAATATCCAACGGGGTTTCCCTAACCATTCTGTTTCAGCTCATTTTTTGGAGAAACATAGTACCTCCTCCGGAGGTTTTATTTTTCCCCCACTTAAGAAAAAGTTGGAAGGCACTGGAGAGGAGAGGATTTCTTAAATAAATTCAATCAAGAGGAGATGCGTCTTATTTTTAATTTTGATACCTTAATTCCAAAAGGACTCAAAGATTTTGAATTGTGTCATTTTTTGGGATAATATTGGGTATATGGAGAAGTGGAGAGAGGGACTAGAATATAATTTTTTTTCTTCCTCTTCCCTCTACTGTCATCGGAATTTGACTACAGATGGATTTTATATATCCGCAGCTGTAACTGCTAGTTTACTTTCTGAGTTCATGCTTTTGGTGGCTTTGTAGAAATAATTCCCCCATTTTATCATGTTATGGTTCTTAGACCTTTTATAATATATTTACTAGTGTTTTTCCTGCCTGATGGGATTATGGACATCTCCCTAAGATTCTATGTGATATCATGGGCTTTTCAGGATAGGGTCCGTTAGGACAGTCATTATTCAGTCAAATTCAGTGCGTACTACATAGTGATTTATCAAAAGCAAGGCATGAGTGGGTTAACCTCCATGGCTGCGTGCGTTCCAGGGTGAAGCGCAAGCGGAGTTCTAGTAGTTGGAGACCTCGAATCTCCATTTGAATGACGTAACACCGCCCCATTGTCGCGAGATGACGTGAGCGCTGTATACCAGAAGCGGCTGGATCTAACGATCAGCTGCCGATGATCGGGTCTGATTGAGTAATTATCTGTGTATTTATACCTGGAGAATTTTGTTGCGTTTAATTCTGTTTTGCCACTGATGAAGCCTGTTTCACAGGCGAAACGCGCCTGGCCTTTGCTTGTCTTTCCACATCCACATATCGCCTTTTTTGATTATTGGAGAATAACCTAATATCCAGCGGACCAGAATGTATTGAGGAGAAATCTGGTGTGGATCACTTTGGGGTGAACAGGTGACCCTTTAACACATGATACATCTACATTTGAGAGCTGGCAGCTCTCATATAGTAAGACTCCTCGTGTTATCAACCAATACTGATTGTGTGTTACTGTATTGCACTACGTGCTATGTTTCTGCTTTTTTCAAGTCTTTTTCACTCAAGGAGAATACCGCTATTCCATCTACGCTGTTAACCTGTACTAGACATCTCTATCAAGAGTGTATACACGTTGACTTTCTCCTTCATTTTACCCTCTGTGTTCTCTATGGGGTTTTTCTGTGAAGCGCTACCCCTGATCTTCTAAGTGTGGACTTTTTAATTTTCGGGTGACGGAAAGCACCTATTTGGGGTTTGAGCAAATTCAGTCGGATATTGAGCGCCACGGAAAAGCATTTTTGTATATATTTATGTATGTAGGAGGGGGTGGTCTGTGTGTGTGTAGGGAGGGCGTGCGTATATATATATACACACACACACACACACACACTACATTGCCAAAAGTATTAGCTCACCCATCGAAATAATCAGAATCAGGTGTTCCAATCACTTCCATGGCCACAGGTGTATAAAATCAAGCACCTATGCATGCAGACTGTTTTTACAAACATTTGTGAAAGAATGGGTTGCTCTCAGGAGCTCAGTGAATTCCAGCATGGAACTGTGATATGCCACCTGTGTGATGCCACCTGTGCAACAAATCCAGTTGTGAAATTTCCTCGCTCCTAAATATTCCAGTCAACTGTATTTTAAGAATATTTTAAGAGTGTTTGGGAAAGACAGCAACTCAGCCACGAAGTGGTAGGTCACGTAAACTGACGGAGTGGGGGTCAGCGGATGCTGAGGCGCATAGTGCAAAGAGGTCGCCAACTTTCTGCAGAGTCAATCGCTACAGAGCTCCAAACTTCATGTGGCCTTCAGATTAGCTCAAGAACAGTGCGCAGAGAGCTTCATGGAATGGATTTCCATGGCCGAGCATCTTGCCAGAACGGTACTTGGCTGACTGCATTGTGCCAAGTGTAAAGTTTGGTGGAGGGTGGATTATGGTGTGGGGTTGTTTTTCAGGAGCTGGGCTTGGCCCCTTAGTTCCAGTGAAAGGAACTCTGAATGCTTCAGCATACCAAGACATTTTGGACAATTCCATGCTCCCAACTTTGTGGGAACAGTTTGAAGCTGGCCCCTTCCTCTTTCAACATGACTGTGCACCAGTGCACAAAGCAAGGTCCATAAAGACATGGATGACAGAGTCTGGTGTGGATGAACTTGACTGGCCTGCACAGAGTCCTGACCTCAACCCGCTAGAACACCTTTTGGATGAATTAGAGCGGAGACTGAGAGCCAGGCCTTCTCTTCCAACATCAGTGTGTGACCTCAGAAATGCGCTTCTGGAAGAATGGTCAAAAATTCCAATAGACACACTCCTAAACCTTGTGAACAGCCTTCCCAGAAGAGTTGAAGCTGTTATAGCTGCAAAAGGGTGGACCGACGACATATTGAACCCTATGGATTAGGAATAGGATGTCACTTAAGTTCATATGCGAGTCAAGGCAGGTGAGCGAATACTTTTGGCAACATAGTGTATATGTAGGAAGGGGGGCTGGTGTGTGTTGCTGTGTGTATATGTTTGGAGTGGGGAGCCTGGTGTGTGTGTGCCAGTATCTGTGGGGGGGTCATGGTTTGTGTATACAGAGATGGCCTTATAAAACCACTTTAGTGCCTGGAGCCTGGGTGTATGACTAGTGTGGTGCATTGAATGGCGTTAACAGACTAGAAAATGCAACACTCAGATCAGACACTTACACCTTTATTCTTCTACTAGGTGGAAAGCCTGCCCAGAGGGCAGTCTATTGTTAAGCGAAGCAGCTCACATGGGTAGATTTGCCCCAGCTCACATGGGTAGATTTGCCCCAGCTCACATGGGTATATATTCCCCCAGCTCACATGGGTATATATTCCCCCAGCTCACATGGGAATATTTGCCCCCAGCTCACATGGGAATTTTTGCCCCCAGCTCCCGTGGGTATAGTTGCCCCCAGCTGGTATAGTTGCCCCCAGCTCCCGTGGGTATAAGTGCTCCCAGCTCACGTGGTTTAAAGTGCCCCCAACTAAGACACTGGATGTGCGCGCAGCCTCTGTCGGCCGCGCGCGCATCCAGGAACAGGAAGCGCGCGCAGCCGCCGGATAGAGGCTGCGCGCGCATCCTGTAGAGCCGGATGCGCTCAGAGCAGACGGCGATAGGCAGTGGCGTAGCGTGGGTTGTCAGCGCCCGGGGCCAGCCAAGAATTGTGCGCCCCCCCCAACCTGTGGACACGTTATCAATATTGCCCCAGCCAGCTCACACATGGATACTGCCCCAGCTCACACATGGATATTGCCCCAGCTCACACATGGATATGCCCCAGCTCACACATATGCCCCAGCTCACACATGGATTTGCCCCAGCTCACACATGGATATACTGCCCCAGCTCACACATGGATATACTGCCCCAGCTCACACATGGATATACTGCCCCAGCTCACACATGGATATACTGCCCCAGCTCACACATGGATATACTGCCCCAGCAGCTCATGAATATACTGCCCCAGCAGCTCATGGATATACTGCCCCAGCTCATGGATATACTGCCCCAGCTCATGGATATACTGCCCCAGCTCATGGATATACTGCCCCAGCTCATATAGATATTGCCCCAGCTCATAGATATTGCCCCAGCTCGTGGATATTGCCCCAGCTCATGGATATACTGCCCCAGCTCATGGATATACTGCCCCAGCTCATGGATATACTGCCCCAGCACATGGATATACTGCCCCAGCACATGGATATACTGCCCCAGCTCATGGATACTGCCCCAGCTGGATATACTGCCCCAGCACATGGATATACTGCCCCAGCTCATGGATATACTGCCCCAGCTCATGGATATACTGCCCCAGCTCATGGATATTGCCCCAGCTCATGGATATACTGCCCCAGCACATGGATATACTGCCCCAGCTCATGGATATACTGCCCCAGCTCATGGATATATTGCCCCAGCTCATGGATATACTGCCGCAGCACGTGGATATACTGCCCCAGCACGTGGATATACTGCTCCAGCTCGTGGATATACTGCCCCAGCACGTGGATATATTGCCCCAGCTCGTGGATATACTGCCCCAGCTCATAGATATTGCCCCAGCTCGTGGATATTGCCCCAGCTCGTGGATATTGCCCCCCAGCTCATGGATATACTGCCCCCAAGCTCTCATGGATATGCCCCAGCTCAGACCCCAGACCAGACATGGGGCGGCTGTTCGAATGCTCTATCGGCATTTGGACAGCTGCCCCTGGAGCTCCGTCTCCGGCATACTTACCTGCCTGAGCGGCGAAGGGAAAGTTTCCCCGCTTCCGCTCGTTGAAGGACCGAAGCCGCGGTCACGTGGGACTCCCACGTGACCGCGGCTTGGGTCCTTCAAAGAGCGGAAGCGAGGAAACTTTCCCTTCGCCGCTCAGGGGTTGGATGCGCACGCGGCAGCCGGGTAGAGGCTGCGAGCACACCCGGCTCTACAGGATGCGCGCGCAGCCTCTACCCGGCTGCTGCGTGCGCATCTTGTAACCGCCGCGGCAAGCGCACAGCCGGCTCGTGCCGCGGCGGTTGCATGCGCGCGCAGCCAACCGCCGCTGGTTGCGCGCGCATGCGCAGTACAGGCTTGGCGACGGACACGCCAAGCCTTACTGCATTATAGTATAGATTAGACTTGCATCATGTTTCGCAACCTCTGTATTACTACGCTTTATTTTAGGACTGGCCCCTTCAGGACATTTTCAAAAGGGCAGAATACGAATGCCATTAAAATTTTGCCCCCCCAGAAAAATTTCTGCGGACGCCCATGTAAGCATGACATGGATCCTGCACACTTGCAAGCAACTAAAACAATGTGGACCAAAATTATTTGGTCAGAGTACTCTAGCTCTGAAAGAGAGAATATACCAAACATATAATATTGGTTAGAGCTATATTAACTCAAAAGCTGCTGTAACTCACCAGCTGCATACATACTGAAGTTGGTACGTGGGCCGGGAGTCCCCAAGCCCTGGCCGTCCGTACATACCTGCAAGCTGGCAAGGAGGAGTGGGACCAGGAGACCAGTTCAGGTAGTCAACAGAGCAAATCACAGACTCCGAAATCAGAGGGGCGAGGTGGAGGTTGCAAAAGAGCACGCGGGTGAGAGGACCGGAGTGCAGGGGCCAGACCACTTCCGGTGTCACTGCATCTCAGGCCTGTTTGCCTGCCCGCTTGAAGACGTTGACAGGGTGTGCAGGGTGGTAATGGCACCCGTCCTGGGAAGCACAGTCAAGCTGAGTAAACGGAGGGGTCTGGCCATGAGAAATATAAAAGGGAGCAGTTGCAGTCCATCCAACAATGAATAAATGTATGTTGCAGCAGCGCCACCTATTGTGGAAAATGTAGATGTGATCGCTAGCACTATGGAGAACTGCCCACCATCACGCAGTACAAATCTTAAAAATAAAGATACTGGAGAAAGAAACCATATTCAGTAAATATTGATCGTATCACCTCTAAAAGGGACAATAAAATTTATATTTAGTGCAACACTGTTTTATCAAAATTTCTATCTAGAGGAAGGTGCAAAAAACTCAGAGAGCCACCCTGGCTCTATTATTAAAGTAGATAGACTCTTTACGGCCGTCTTCAGCCCATTCCCGAACAGTATGTCCGTGATGATTTCTTTAAACGACATGATGTAGGTCGAATAAAACACAAGAGCTATAAAATACATATGGTTTAACTCACGTGGTTCTGAGCCTAAGGGAGGCTCTCCTTACTCGGCATGCGGCCGTTTGTACGGTACAACCGAAACCCCAATAGAAAACTGGTAGGCAGGCGTTTTCTGGAAAGATTTATTTAAAATAACAGAGACGTGTTTTGGTAGTAACACAGACCACCTTTTTCAATCAATGAAGTCATGTCAGCCAGGGTGTTGATCAAATAAGGGCCTTGGCGAGCAAACACCATCAGGCTGGTGGGCACATGTCATCGCTATCTCAATTTCTGCCTTTGTAAAAGGCCTGTGAGGGGTTAAGAGAGGCTGTACGCCGGAGAGGCTGAGACCAGGTACGGAAACAACTGATGTACCATCATACGAGAGCTGCGTTACCTCTCTAGCCTTCCTCATAATGCCTTCCTTTAAGCCGAAGTTAGCTAGTCAACATGACATCGCAAGGCAGGGCCATGTGGGTTCTTCTCAGTCGACGCGCCCTGTGTCGGTGACATTTCGGTGCTCTCTGAATAACCCTGATCGGATACTTTCAATTGCAAATGCCTTATCTACAGGCTCTGGATTAGGAGTATGAGTAGGGAAAGGATCACCCGAGTCTAGTTTCAACAGAGATACATAAAAAGCAGTATGTATTTTATGTTTGGGGGACTCCTACCCTGTTAGTAGACAGAGATGATTATGAAGAGGATTGATGAAGCAGGGGTTCAAATTTTAGAGGACAGCTGGGCTTCGGATATCTGGTAGAGAACCATAATTTGTCACCTTTTGTTCTACTAGGGAGGTGTTCTTGATTTACCAGCATGTGCTGTAAGGATCACTAGCTCTGGACAATATTTCAGGACATTGTAGTATTGGATATTTCTAGATAAATGGTCTGGTTTGTCTGGTACGGAGTATTGGGGTAACCCATAATTGGCGAAGAAGGGAGATGCTTTGATCTATGTATTTGGTTAACGTTAGCAAATTCTACCATGGGCAAGTAGTCAATCCAGTCATCTTGTAAATGTCACATAGTAAGTACTGTTTGAGGGTCTGGTTAGTTCTGTCAGTATGTCTGCTAGTATGTGGCTTGAAGGCAGTACAGAGGTTTCATTGTTTGCAAAATGCATCTTACAAACTTTGAGGTGAATTGGGTACCAGTCAGTAAAATTGGTTTTGGAGAGGCCATGTAGCTGAAATATTTTGGCAGTAATCATAGCTGAGGGCTAATCTTTAGCTCTTTATTTATTTATAAAGTATTTAGCCATTTTGGTGACTGTCAATGACAACCAATATCGTGTTGTATCCCAAGGCATAGGGAAGGTCAATTATAAAGTCCATGGCCTTGCGGGTACAGGTAAAGCCTGCACT
Source organism: Leptobrachium leishanense (assembly GCA_009667805.1). Lineage (NCBI taxonomy): Eukaryota > Metazoa > Chordata > Amphibia > Anura > Megophryidae > Leptobrachium > Leptobrachium leishanense. The sequence goes on along the minus strand of CM019065.1, from coordinate 264,472,754 downwards.
AATTGCTGAGATTTGATATGCACATTCATTAGTTGAGGCCACCAGATGGTTCTCTTAATGAGATCTTTGCTTTTCAGTACACCCATGTGACTCCTCCACAATCCTATTGTTACAGAATTGAGCCAATTGCTGGATCACAGACGTGTAAAGATAGCCTGTTCACTTCCATCTGTATATCCGTGGGTATATTTGCTGTAGGTTTGTATGGCTTTCCATAGGGATGGGGCTGTGGCTAGAAACTCTTTTATTAGTATGGGTTTCTCAGCCCTGTTTTCCTGAATTCTCTCCATTTATGAATACTGCATCAGGCTTTCAGTTACAATATGTATACTTCTGGATGATGAGTAAAGTGTCTCACCATTTTAAAATATAACCCATATCTCGTAATGTGTCTATGGTAAAATACACAATTTAATATATAACCTGAAATGCGCAATGCACTCACAAAGAACCCTAATTTCTAATCCTGAACTTAACCCTTATTTTCCTAAAACGATATTTATTTTATTAATGCAACTTTTGTCATGGCTTATCCATTGGCTACCCCTCTTGCCAAGCCTTACCCAAATACCAGCTTACCAGATTCCTGTATTCTTCTACCCTTATACGATACTTCCCAGCAAGTAGTTCTGATTTGTCTTCTGTATCCTGTGTAAATATTTTAGCCTGAATAATAAACTCCTGAACTGCAAATATTTAGTTTCACCAGTCTACTTGTGTTACTATTTCCAACCTTTAGGCTAGGGTCAGACGAGCGCATTTTGTACAGACTGTGCGTCCGTGCAGTACAGATGTACTTTCTGACTGACAACAAGGTAGTGGCCACACAGTCCGTTTTTTTCACTGACGTATTTTTTGACTGATGTAGCAGGGAAAATAAATTAAAATGAAAAAACATTTTGTCCGTCAAAAATGCTGGACGTATAAATGCTGTGTCTGACCACGCTCCATCACTCACACACAAAGCTATGCGGACATTGCACACTCCGCGCGTCCATTCTAGCGGTTTTACGTTCTTGCCTAACCTGCGTCCGTTTGCCACATCCATTGTGTGTCCGTACGTACTTCGTGTGTGGGTCTCCATTGATCATAATTTTATGCTACCACGGAAGTTAAAATGTGCGGCAACACAGACGTGAACACTGTGCTCGTCTGACCCGAGCCTTAGAGCAATGCTACTCAAACTTGTCCTCACAACACATTAACAGGTTAAGCTTTAAGGATTACCTTGGGGAAATGCAGACAGAGTACTGGGCAACAACTGATATCACTTGTGTTGTACTTCGGATGTCTTGCAAATCTGGCCTGGTAGTGGATCCGGATGACAAGTTTCGGAAACATTGGTTTAGAGGCACCCATCCCAATCCCGTGCACAGAACATGACACTGTACTGCATTTCTAACATGTTCTTTATTTTGTGCATACAAGCAGAGTACGTCAGGATATTATCCAGTTCTGACAATGAACACAACTTAGACAAATGTCCAATGACGTGAGTTAGGTATACAGATTTTTTTTTATTAAATACAAGAAGACACACGTGACATAATGTACAACAATGGTTGTGGGATAGCTTCAAAGATTTAGTCAATGACGCTTGGCAAGGAAAGAGAGTACTCCTGTGACCCAAATATGCATAACGCAATCAATTAATGAACAATTCACAGGGCAATTCCCCTACCCTATGAAATTGTTCATTAATTGATAGTATTATGCATATTTGGGTCACGGGAGTACTCGCTTTCCTTGTCGAGCGTCATTGACTAAATATTTGAAGCTATCCAACAACAATTGTTGTACAATACGTCACGTGTCTTGTATTTAATTAAAAAAAAAAAACTGTATTTTTTTTCTCCAGTATACCTAACCCAGCTCACTTCATTGGATTTTTGTCCAAGGGAGTCTCTTTCATTCCTTGTTTCTTCGTTCCAATAGAGGTTTAATCTTTCTGGGTTTAGGTCTTTTCTTCAATCCCTCGTGCATTATACCGAAACTAGATTTGATAATATCTTATGTTTTGCAAACACAATTTATGTTAGTAACATTTTAAGTAATGCTTAATTTTTTTTTTAATTTTAAAAAATCAAATCCACCCAACATGCAATGCAGCGGTTTCGCTTGAGCAATTATTTAAAACGAGCAGACTTTAAATATATGCGTTTCTCTTCTAGTCACAGCTTCCCATTCTTACTCCAGACCCACTCAATTCATTGCTGCCTCATTGTTTTTAAAACTGCATGGTGAATCTAACGGGCTGTGGAAGAACTGAACGTCCGCACAAAACAATGTTCTCCCAGTAGACGCACAATACAATGGAGTGTGAGCAAGCAGTTAATCTGAAACAAGAACTGTCACAACTCCTGCCACTGTCCTAGCTAAGCCTATGTTAATAGGAACACAATTTTCCAGTGAGAAATGTCATCCCTTGTATGGTCACTTGTTTAGGATCCCGTCCACGCTTTAAACAGCTACTTGGATATTTTGGATCAAATAGAAAAGATTGCTCACTGATCGGTCACAGCACTAACACCATTGGCAGGTGAAGTGAATTAATAGAGGTGACAGGTGAATCAATAGAACATGGACTGTATGGCGACTATGGCACCTGTCAAGAGGTGGAATATATTAGGCAGCAGCTGAACAGTCAGTTCTTGAATTTCAAGTGCTGGAAACCGGCAAATGAAAAGACTTGAAGGACTTTGGCAACTAGTGATGACTAGTAGACTGGGTCAGAGAATCTTCAAAACTGCAAGTATTATGGAGTGTTCTGGAATGCAGTGGTGAGTACCTACCTACTAAAGCAGTAACTGGAAGGACATGTGAACTGGCATCAGGGTCACAGACAGCCAAGGCTCACTGATGCACGCGAGGAGCAAAGGCTAGGCTGTCTGGAACAGCACCTAAACTACACAAATTGCAAACACCCCATCTATGTGTCAGGACAAAAATCACATGGCACACTGACCACAGTCACTTCTCTCAAATATCTAGGTATGTGGTTAGACTAAGAAAGCAGATTGTACAGCAAATGCTTATGCCAGCTATTGAATACGGAGATGTAGTGTATGCAGCCACCCCGCAAACGCACCTCCAGAAACTTACTACATTGTATAACTCATTCTGACGCTTTTTGCTACAATGTAACTACATGACCCACCATTGTGACATGTTAAAAGAACTAAACTGGCCCTCGCTGGAATCTAGACGCACCCTTCACCTTTCCAACCTGGTGTTTAAGAGCTTTTCTGGGAAGCTACCACCCTACCTGAATAGGCTGCTTCCCTCAGCAGTTCCCTCATCCTGTAACCTCCGATCCAGGACCAGCACCTTACTTACAATACCACAATACAAAAAGCAAGTGGCTCGATCCTCATTTTCCTACAGAGCACCACAATTATGGAATAACCTCCCAGACACCATCAAATCTTCCCCCAGTATAAAGTCCCTTAAGAGCTCCATATTAACATACCTCAATAAGGAATGCACCTGTAAACATGTAACATAGTGACTATATTTCCTACATATTTATTTTCTGTTAATCTGTATATTTGTTTTGTGTTAATTTCTTGCATTTTACTACTTTGTATTTCTGTAACCATGTTCTTGAACCCAGGACATACTTGAAAACGAGAGAACTCTCAATGTATCCTTCCTGGTAAAATCCTTTATAAAATAAAAAAATAAATAAAATTACACGGAAGAGCTACTGTATCTTAAATTACTGAACATCTTAATGCAGGCCATGATTGAAAGGTATCAGAATATACAGTGGAAGGTTTTCTGGGTGTGGGGCTGCACAGTCATAGACAGGTCAGAGTGGCAATGACTTTTCTCCACTGCCAAAACACACGTTCAAATGTAGACATGAGCATCAGGACAATGGAAGAATGTGTCTGGGGTGACAAATTGTGTTTTCTTGCAGATCAGACTGTATATGAGTGTGTGTCCGTGTTACCCGTGGAAGAGAAGGCAGCAGGATGCACTACAGGAATAAGGTTGCAGGAGGCTGTGTTATTATGCTGGGAATCCGTGGGTTCTGGCATTTCACTGTGAGACATACCACATACTTACGAGATTGTTGCAGACCACGTATTCCCCTTAGCAATGGTGTTCCGAGGGCAGTGGTGTCTTTCAGAAGGATAATGCACTCTGACACACTTCCAACGTTGTTCAATAATGTTTTGAGTAAAATAAACTTTTGTAGGTTGTATAAAAAAAAAAAAAAAAACTAAGAATTTATGTACTTAAGAGCCAAAGTGTAGGCTCACTGAAGTGCGAGTCAGGGGCATTAGTAATGGAAGATCAAGAAAAGGCAGAAATCTTGAATCCCCCCCATACACAGTGTATATAATCAAAAGAGGAACCTATGACTAACCTAATTGCATTCTATGAAGAAGTAAGTAAAAGCATAGATCCGGGGGGGGGGGGGGGGGGGTCGCAGTGGATGTGATTTATTTGTACTCTTTTAGCCAGTGTTCTAGATGAAAATTCTTGGATAAAAATGTTCTTAATTTGAATAGTAACCTGGCGTGGAATTGTGCTGAAGGCTTTGGCAAAAATCCAGAGTACGGTCATACATGGTAAATTTTCAAGCTGGACACCAGTGGTAAAGTGATGTCCCACAGGGGGTCGGTTATAGGATCACGTCTACTCAATCCATTTATAAATTATCTTGAAATTGGCATCGAAACTCATAGGTCAGCGTTTGTATCACCTTTCCTAATTTTGTGTGAACTAAAATGGGAACAGGCTATTATTTCCCTGCAGAGGGGATTTAAAATGACATTTAATGTAGATAAGTGCAAGGTTACGCCCTTTGGAGAGCAGGACACACAAGCAACTTATACCCTACAATGGTACCGAGTTAGAGACATCAAGGCAGGAGATGAATTTGGGAATAGTCAGACTTCAAACTAAGCAACAATGCCCAATGGCAAACAGCAGTCGCCAAAGCCAGCAAGGTATTGGTATGCATTAAAAAGGGGAATTCATTTTCTGGATGAAAACATAAATTAACTAAGACTGGACATTGAATATGCTGCACAATTTTGGGCACCTGTTTTAAAAGAGGTCGCTAGAAAAAAGTGTAGATGCGGGCAAAGGAATATTTATGTTAGGAGGAAAGTCTAACCAGGTTAAACCGGTTTAATTAAAAAAATAAATAAAAAAAAAAACAGCACCTTTGAGGGGGATCTTTTTATCTAAATATATACGAATAAAACATTCAGATACAAGGTCACCCATTTAGACTGGATGAAAAGAAATGCAGTTAAAAAAAAAAAAAAAAAGGGACTTTTTCTTTACAGTGAGAATAATAAAGCTGTACAGACTGACTGAACCACCTCCACAGGCAGAGAATTCCACAGACTTTTACAAAACACATTAAATATTATATCCCTTAGTTACTATGTGGGTAAAACCGGCTTGATCCAAGGAAATTTCTGACCTGCTTAAAGAAGGAATACCCCCCGTATATTGAATATATCTTTGTTCAGCCTGTGTAACGTGTTGCTTTGGCCTACAAAATGCCCCAGATCTCAGAGTGAACATCTGTGGGATATGCTTGAACAACAAATTTGATTCATGGAGGCCCCACCTCGCAGGCCTCAAGGGATCTGCTGCTAATGTCTTGGTGCCAGATATCTCAGGTCACATGCAGTGATTCGACGCAGAGCTGTTTTGGCAGCACAGGGTATTCGGCAGGTGGTTTTAATGTTGTGGCACTATAAATCAAATACTGGGAAGATAAAATTAAAGCAGTTCTTTTGTGGTTATGCAGGGTCATAAATGTTCCATTTGAAAACAGTATTCTAGTGACAGAATTGTGGTTTGTTTAATATTTATTTACAACAAATAAAATTCCCAGGAAGAGGTTTCATCAGCACAAAAGCCTGGAAGAGAAATACAAATTTTTTTTAGCAAAATACCAAAAAAAAAAAAAATGTCCTGCAGATACAAGCATGAAAGCACTGTTATTTCTAAGCATATTCCAGCACGTGGCACCTTTCGAAAATTCTGCAGTTAATGTTTTTTCTCCCTGATATTAAATGGCATGCTATGGTACATGGAATTTCAATTTAACCCCTTCACTGCTGAGCCAGTTCACCTCTGTGTGCTGAGCTCATTTTGAAAGTTTTGTGCTCATGTTTAAACGCAATTTGAAGTCATATTTTATTGTAGGACCCAAATTATATATCCTTTTTACTACAGACTCGGCGTATACATCTAATATTATGAATCTGCCATGTCCTGCCAGAATGCTATAAACAAAATAAATACATTGAAGTGGTTAATGGAAATTCACTTTAAATGCGGAGGGCGCACTCAACCGCATCGAAACTTGGCTGCGGAGGAGGCGCTGAGAGCATCCCTCGATCGGCCGGGATTCTGTCCGATCGCTGTGGCCCCCCGGTGCGGGCTGACATTTTGGATGTTAGCTCAGCCTTCGGGACCCCAGCGGGCAGGAATAGCGTCATCGCGCCCAGCGCAAGGATGTCTGTTCCAGGCAACCCCCTGCCAGTGCGGGGAAGGTGCCTGAAGGGGGAGGGAGGGGTCCTGTGGACCTCTCTCCCTCCTTAAGGGGCACGCACCGCTTGGAAGGGCACAGCCTGCCCTTCCAAGCGGTGGCTGCCTTTAACCCCTCGGGGGCTGGATTGCAATTCGGCGCTAACAGGCGCCATATCGCGGTCCCCTCTCAGAGCTGGCCGACATCTTGGATGTCGGCCAAGCTTCCGGGATCTCCCCCTGCCTACTGGCATCAGTTCGGGAGTTAACCCCTAGCTGCCACCTATGGTGGAGATGGGGGGGGGGAACTGCACTGAAAAGGAATGTGGTCTGAGTCTGTAGGAAAATTATAACAGTACAGTGGTACCTCGGTTCACGAATGCCCCTGTTTACAACCAATTCGGTTCGCGACCAGGCATTTCGTCAACATTTTACCTCCGTTCACGAACTCCGCCTCGGGTTATGAACACGACCATGTGGCTTCCTGTACTCAAGATCGCAGTCGCAGAGGGCTGAAGGTGTGAAGTTTTAAATCCAGCATGGCTCCCAAGAAAGTGCAGAACAAGCGTGGTGGGAAAAAGAAAGCGAAGAGAGGTGACAAGAAAGTGCAGAGCAAGAATGGTAACAAGAAGGTTTCAAAGAAAATAACCATTGAATTGAAGGAAATTGTAGAAAAGCATGATCGTGGTATTCGTGTGACGGATCTGGCCTCTGAGTACAAGATGGCGAAGTCGACCATCAACTATTTTGAAGAATAAAGATGCCATCAAAGCAGCTGATGTGGCAAAAGGAGTAAATGTTAACCAAGCAGTGGACACAAGTACTGGAAGAGGTGGAAAAGCTTCTGTTAGTGTGGTTGAAGGAGAAACAGCTGGCAGGTGATAGTGTTAGTGAAGCCATGATCAGTGAAAAAGCCAGGAAGTTAGTGATTTGCTGCAGCAAAACCCCTCCACAAGTTCGAGTGAAGAATTTAAAGCCAGTAGAGGGTGGTTGGAAAAAAATGTGAGAAGACATGGCGAGGCTTCCAGTTCTGACAAGGCCGCTGCAGAAGCCTACAATAAAGAATTGGCGGAATTCATGAAGGCAGAGGGATACGTCGCTCAACTGCGATGAAACCGGGCTCTTTTGGAAGAAGCTGCCGAACAGAACCTATATCACGCAGGAGGAAAAGGCACAAGTCCATGAAGGACAGATTGACCCTTTTGCGGTGTGCGAATGCAAGCGCCGATGTGAAGATTAAGCCACTACTGGTGTACCATTCCCAGGCTCCTCGAGCATTCAAGGAACAGAATGTGAACAAGGCCAGACTGCCTGTCATGTGGAGGGCCAATAAGAAAGCTTGGGTCACAAGACAATTGTTTATGGAATGGCTGCACGAGGTGTTTGCACCCACCGTGAAAAAATATCTGACAACCAACTGCCTGAGAGGTGCCTTCTTCTGATGGACAATGCCCTGGCACACCCTCCAGCCTTGTTGGATGATATGGACGCCGAGTATGAGTTCATAAAAGGTCAAATCCCCCCCCCCTCAACACGACACCTCTTCTGCAGCCCATGGACCAGCAAGTGATCTCCAACTTCAAGAAGCTCTATACAAAAGGCGCTCTTCACCAGGTGTTTTAATGTCACTGAAGAGACGTCTTTGACTCTGAAATGTTTCTTCCAGAACGCTTTCAATGTCCTCCACTGCAACTTCATTGACAAAGCGTGGGAAGAGGTCACATACTGGACCTTGAACTCAGCCTGGGGGAAACGGTGGCCAGAATGTGTCGCTCAACGTGACATGGAAGAGTCTGATGCGCAGGTAGTGGAGGAGATTGTGTCCATGGGCAAGACTATGGGTCTGGACGTCGATGGTGCAGACATAGAGGAGCTTGTTGAGGACCATGCTGAGGAGCTGACGACGCAAGAACTTGCTGAACTCCAGAGTGAGCAGCAGAAGGCACTTGTTGAGCATTCCACCGAGGAAGAGGAAGAAAAGGAGGAGGTTAGCATGGATGGGATAACTTCCATAATGGAGAAATGGAATGAGTGCCAGGATTTCTTTGAGAAGCAGCACCCCAACATAACTGTGACGAACAGAGTCTTGAACGACAACGTGGTCTCTCAGTTCCGGAGTCTTCTGAACCGTAGGAAAAAACAAGTGACAGACAGATTTCACCAAAATTGACCCTGCAGCTAAGGAGACAAAGAAGAGAGGAAACCCCTGAAGGAGATCTCCCCGATGTCATTATGGAGGGGGACTCTCCATCCAATCCCATCCCACCTTTCCATCCTCCATGCCAGAAGTCGCCCCAAGAAAGGTAAGTGTTCACTATCTTCATACTGTACTTTGTTTACATTGTTAAAAAAAAAAAAAAAACATCCTGGGGGCGTGGCCGGCAGCGGGCTGGGACACACACACATGCTTTTGGAGCTCGTCTCAGCTATCACTAAAAAAGGTGGCTATTCTAACAATTTAAGGACGAGATAACTGACTCAGCTGAAGCCCGGACGTCGGCCATCAGGTGGTGCAACCCCGGAGCCTGTCTGGTTCCCCCCCTCTGGGCCTGGAATGCGGGAGGAATACATTTGAACTGCTACATCCCCAGCGGCCATCTTGGAGGCCTGCAGAGGAGGCGCTCGCCTAGCCCTGCACGAGGACGCTCTCCATAAGTATGGGGAGGAAGGGTAAGGGCGCCGGAGTGGTGGAGGACCCCAGCACGTCTGACATTCGCCTCTCGCTAGGAGGAGGATTGGGACGGCGGCTGTTACGTACAGGTTCGTCTGATGTTGGGGACCTGCAGACAGTGGAGGAGGCCGCTGATCCCCCTGCGGCGACGCTTGGCCCGAGGGACGATGCACTTCCCGCCACAAAAGGAGACATCAGAACCCTGCTGGAAGATGCACGGAGGTCCTGGCAGGCAGACTTCCAAGCCCTTGAGGCGGCAATTGAGGTGACCTGCAGACCCGCGCACAGGCACTGGAGAGAATGCAGACTGCAACTGCCTCCTCTATTCAAGCCTTGCATCAGCAAATTTGTACCCTACAATCTGCGGTGGTGACGCTGGAGTCAAGACAGACGTAGGAATGCGAAGCTTCGAGGAGTGCCCGAGACAGTGTCGGATTCAGATCTTCAGTCCTACGTTAAGCGTTTTTTGGAAGTGGTTATGGGTCCCTCAGACCTCCTGCGGAACTCTGCCCCCACGGCTTTTCGGGTGAGGAAGTCGGCCTTGGCTCCCGCAAAAGCGCCGTGCGATGTCCTTATTACCTTCCAGGACGCAGTCTTACCCTCAGCATTGTTTCGCGCTGCACGGAATACGCTGACGGTCTTGTTTGAAGAGGCGTCCATTGCCGTGTACCGAGATCTCTCTTTTTTTAGTGCTGGCTGATCGACGGCAGTGTCGGCCAGTTACGGCCCTACTCAGTAGGATATAAATGGGGCTCCTCTGGCTCTCTCGGCGGCTACATCAGCGGAAGATGCTGGGACTCATCCCCTCTGCTAAGGGCCAGGAAGCTGCGATTCGACCTGGTGGCTCTCAATTACCCCCCGGCGACCCGGACTGAGACTGCACGGCTAGTGGCACCTCGCCTGATAGAATATCTTACCAGAAAAAAAGAGAGATGGGGGACCCACAACAGGAACCCTCAAATTTAGACAATCACCTGACTCTCATCCAAATGAGTGAGAGCAGCACAACCTCTTACTCAGGATTAAACCTGACCTAAATAGATATATATCTCAATAAACCACTTGGCAGCTCAAAAAAGAACCGGCAAATGGCACTGGAGGAGTGGCTACAGAAAAATTAATCTTTATTAGAACGAATATAGACACTCTCAGATGCAAGGAAAAATCAATTAAAAAACATAAATATGACAGCAGACAAAGCAGGGTGTACTGGAATTGACGCCAGTGTATAATGGCTGTGCATAAAAGAGGTGTGGAAAGAGGATTGCAATCAATGTGTTAGAATTCCATAATTGCACAAAGGGATTAGCATCAAAAAGCAAACCATAAATCACCTTCACAATCAGCACGCCAACACTGACCCTTAGCTAGTCGAGCTCATGCTCAAGATTTCTGTCCTCACCCTGCAAATGCTACACACACAACAAATCACGGCTTAAAATCAAGGTTGATACATCAGTTCAACATATGTTTCGCCAACTGAACATTGGCTTCATCTGGAGCAAAAAAAATAGTAATGTTGTATGTACCTCCCTCTTTTTATTCCCTATCTGGTCTGGAATCAACCAATCCGTGGTATAAGAAAAATCACATGTGTCTCCAAGCAGTAAAGCTGGTTGATTAGGTCCATGTGACTAATGGCACCTCGCCTGATACCCTGAGTATTCTTGTGCAGTTGTTGCTACCTCTGCAGCCCCCCCCCCCGCGTATCGTCCTTTTTCCCTTTCGATCCTATTCTAACCAGGGTGCTTGCTCCGCAGGAGGCAAATGTTCTCTTCCTTCCTTAATCCCCCCTTTCCCCCCCCCCAAGAAGAGACATTCACACCCCCCCCCCCGCAGCGAGCTGTAACACACCCCCTGTTTCTCGCCCCCCCCCCATGCATTATTGAATTTTTGCAGTCAGTATATTTCTAATCTACTGTGGACTATGAATAGCCTGGGGACACTTTCGAACGCGCAATGTCATGACTTTCTGGGCAGTAACCTAATCCTTTCCTCGCCCACATGTTGATTTTTGATGTGGCCCTGCGAGTCCACTTTTGTTGGTCGAATTGTGACCCTCTGTTCTGAAAGAAGATTTAAAAAAAATTAAAAAAAAAAAAAATCCCATATGGTTCATAATGGATTAACCTGATTTACATTGCACCCTATGGGAAAGTGTGATTCGGTTCACAAAAAGATAAAAAAAATAAAATAAAAAACACACCGGACATGTTCGTAGGGGTCAGAACGGATTAACCTGATTTACATTGAACCTTATGGGAAAATGTGATTCGGTTCACGACCAGAGTCGTGGAACCAATTAAGTTCGTGAACCGAGGTACCACTGTATAAGAAATAAGGAAAACATAGAACTGCAACGGCAGTTATCTGGACCAGTTGGCTCTATAAATATAAATCCAAAAGTTTGTTTGTAAAAAACAAATACTTGAGAATGCACTGTGCTTGTTTATATCTATTTAGATTTCTATTTAGAATAGTGTATTAGCTCCTATACTAAAGTAACCGCTTGTAAAGGAAATTAGACTTACCACAAGCGACCAAATTAGTCATCTTCTGGAGGCATACCTATTTCCTCATCAGTCCACTTTGAAGGGTCAGGATATTCAAAGTGACCCTAATAGAAATCACAAACAAGAAGTTAATAGACTTGTAACACATGGTTAACAGTATTTGTGAATAATAAGATTAGGTACCTTACTTTCAAGGACTTCCCAAAAATAGCCCCCCCCCCCAAAAATAAATAAATAAATGCGTGCTGGATTTTTGTAAATCCTATAGTAGCTGACCCAGGAAATAAATGTAATAGAACAAGCAGTAACTGTAGCCAACACCAGACCACAAGGAGGAGTGTAACAAACACTACAGGGGGAATATTTGATGGAATGAAAGATCCTGAACTCAAGATTGTGTCCTTTAAATCGTCCACAATTTCATACACAGTCTGCATAAAGCAGACAGAAATGGCCTGTGTGTCTTGTACAGTAATGTGATCAAGATTGCTTTTATTATGTCAGATATCTTGCGTATGGGGGGGGGGGATTTATGGTGATCATGATATTCGCAATGCAGCTTCAAAAAAAATAAAAAAATAACACCTGTGCATGAAAATTACAGTAACACCATGCATCTGTACTGTACAGTGATTCAGTCATAACCCCCTGGATCTTATCCCTGTACAGCAGTGGGTGACCCCAGAGCCATCCTTGCACTCTGCCCCCCTCCCCGGCTGTTGTAAAGTTTTTGAACATTTTGTTACACTGGAGGTTTGGTGGTTGGTCTTTGCAGTATTTATTATTTCCAGGACTGGATTCTTACAAACTATTTTAGTTTCTCCACGGGTCACCCTAACCTGCTTTTAAAGATATGCAATTTAACACTGTCATTGTCATGGGCAGAATGTTTGCCCAATCAGCAGGGCATCTCTCCCTCTAGATCATCGTCCCGTCCCCCCAACAACCTACATACAGTTCGGTCCATACATTTTTGGACACAGTCACAGGTTAATTTTTGCAGGTATTTACCCAAAAAATATTTCGAGCTATAGTTATATAATGGATTTGGGCTGAATGTGCACACTTTTATGTTCAATTTGAGGGTATTTACATCCAAATTGGAAGAACGGTTTAGGAATTACAGCTCTTAAGAGTAGCCAACCCCCCTTTTCAAGGGACCAAAAGGAATTGTGCAACTGAATCAAAAGCTGTTTCATAGCCAGGTGTGGGCTACTCCATAATTTCTTCATCAATTAAGCAGGTAAAAAAGGTCTGGAGTTGATTCTGTGGTATTTGCATTTGGAATCTATTGCTGTGTACCTACATCATGTGTTCAAAGGAGAGGTCCATGCAAGTGAAACAGGCCAATGTAAGGCTTAAAAAAAAAAAAAAAAAAAAAATGATAGCAGGAACATTAGGAATGGCCCAATCTACAGTTTGGTACATTCTGAGGAAAGAAGAACGCACTGGGAACTCAGCACAATAAAAAGGCCTGGACGTCCACAGAAGACAATAGTGGGGGGATGATCGCAGGATCCTTTCTATGGGAAAGAAAAATCCATTCACAACATCCAGACAAGTGCAAGATACATTGATACTCTACAGGAGGTGGGAGTATCAATGTATCAAGAGAAAACTTTTCACAAGAGCAAATACAGAGGTGTCACCGCAAGGTACAAACCATTCATAAGCCTGAGGAATCAAAGCCAGATTAGACGTTGCTTGAGAGAGCGGGGGGGAAAAAAAAAAAAAAAGCCTGGCCAGTTCTGGAAAGCATTCTTTGGACAGATGAAACAAAGATGAACCCCCCCACGGTTTTCTAGAGTGTGGCTCGGGGTTAACCTTTTGTACCAAAAGTGGTATCCCCCGAGCCACACTCTGGCTGTATACTTACATGTCCTGTGCTCCCTCGCTGATCCCCGCAGTCTCCTCCAGCCACTCGCAAAGTCACACTGCATGGTTCCCTTCTCGTGAGGAGTGAACAAGGAGGCGTGACAACGCGATCGGCTGCATTGTGACTGCGGGGACAGCGAGGGAGCGCAGGACATGTAAGTATCGGCCCGAGTGTGGCTCGGGGATACCGCTTTCAGTATTGAAAGTTAACCCCCGAGAAACACTTGGACCGATTCTGACATATAAAAATGGCAGAATCCGACCGCCAGGGAGGTTTATCTGTACCAGAATGACGGGAAAAGAAAAAAAAAGTGGCGAAGGCTTGGAACAGCTCATGATCTAAAGCACAAAACATAATCTGTAAACCATGGTGGATGGCATGTGCAGGTGTGTGATGGCATGTGCATGCGTGGCTTCCAGTGTCACTGGGTTATTGATGTTTATTGCCAGATGAAATCAGCAGTGTTGCGAGATATACTGTCAGCCCAAAATCTGACAAATGCAGCAAACTTTATTGACAATGATCCAAAACACTGCAAAAACAACCCAGGAGTTTTTGAAGGAAAAGTGGAATATTCTGCAATGGCCATGTCAATCATCTGATCGCAACCCAATTGATCATGCATTTAACTTACTGAAGGCAAAACTAAAAAGGCAGAAAGACCCACAAAACAAAGAACTGAAGACCGCTGCAGTTAGACCCTGGCAAGCATCAGAAAGGAGGAATGTCCATGGATTCCAGACTTCAGGCATTCATTGCCAGTAAAGGATTCTCAAGATATGAAAAATGAACATTTTATTTAGGATTATATTCATTTGTCCAATTACATTTGAGCCCCTGGAAAGGGGGGGGGGGAACTGTATAAAAATTGTTGCACCTCCTAAACTTTGTAGTTTGTATTTATGTTCTACCCCTTGAATTAAAGCTGAAAGTCTGCACTTCAAATTCAATTTTGATTGTTTCGTTTTAATTTTATGCTGGTGGCATACAAAGCCAAAAGTATGAACATTGTGCCTGTGTTTAAAAATATATGGACCTAACTAAATGGTAAAACGCAGATATTCCATTTTAACATTTTCCCCTCTCCCACAGGACAGCCCCCCATGCAGTGTGCATTTACGATCTGACAGACAGGCAGCAAAACACACTGACTGAGCAATGGACCATCCTATAGGACCACTCTACTTGCGGTAGTCATTCCCTCCTGCAACATGGCACAGGTCTGTGTGAGAACTAAAAAAAAATAAAAAAAATACCACAAACCCCCTTAAGGCTGGCCAGCCGTCCACTGGGTCCGTATTTGTGCGATCATCAGATATCGTCTGAAGTCGCTCGACTGATCCTACAACATGCAGGTGAATCAGCCCTCTTCCACTGCATCAGACCACTGACGGACGATTTTATGCGTTTACAACTAGGGATGCACCGATACTTTTATTTAAAGTCATGTGACTAGGGATGCACCGATACTGAGTTCTGCATGAGTACTTAGTACTCGTGCAGATGACCCCCGATACCGGCATCCGAGGGACTGGGGCGGCTGTCATAATGCTCTAACGGCATTCGGACAGGCCCCTGCAGCTTACCGCATTTCTTACAAATCCAACGAGCGCTGCCTGCACAGTCTTCGAGTGGCTGCTCGTTGGGAAGCCCCAGGCGCGATCTAGCGAGATCAAGCTGGAAGCAATCTCGCTAGATTTTTGCCTGGGGGCTTCCCAATGAGCGGCCGCTCAAAGACTGTGCAGGCAGCGCTCGTTGGATTTGTAAGAAAAGCAGTCAGCTGCAGGGGCCTGTCAGAGCATTCTGACAGCCGCCCCATGTCTGGTCTGAAACATGTTAGCACACACACTTTTGAATGTGTTGACTGGAGTGCTCGCTCTCCTTGGTTTTTGTTTTGTATTTTATTATTGAGATGCACCCGCACTGAATGCTTAGTTTAGGTTGAGTGCTACCACCACCCCCCCATATTATATGCACACAATATCCCAGAGGGGGGTGATTCTAAGTAGGAACGGTCCAATGGCCAAAAAGTATAAAGGTAGCGTAATCTAATCAAAAAAAGATAGTGGAAAAAGTAATTAATTTAATTATTTTTTTAAAAAAAAATTAAAAAAAATCTTTTTCCTTATGTGAGAGGATGCATTCCTGATGGCGCCATTCTGATGCTCTTAACAGTAACGGAGAAATGCACTTAATAATTTAATTCATGAATGACTGATCTATCCAAAAATCAGCGTTCATGCGCAATCCTTCTAAGAAAATGGATTACTGTCTGGTTGCACTAATCTCCTAAATGTGAGATACATAGATCTAGATCTAAGCTTTTCCTTTTGAGCCTTTGCCTAATTGTTTGCATTATTTTATACAATGTCTGAGCAGGTATAGGGGCGCCATATCCTGTTTTGCATTTGTCAATTTCCCCTTTTTACAGCAGGGACGTGCTGGAAACTTTTTTTCCATTGGAATTTTTTTAGGGCACGTCTACTGTAAATTTGTCAATTATTGACCATATACAGCTGATCACATAACTTGATCCCTTTGCCTTTTGTATCCCTCCGGACCCACGAAGGTTCAGTTCCTGCTCCTTTCTGGATAGTTGACCAATTTTCTAAGGCGACTGCTCCATTGGAATTTCTCGTATGTTTGTATTTGTTCTTTTTGAGATTTAAGGTTTTTAATTGACTTTTTTTTTTTCACTAAAGAGAGGGTCTAGTGTGTGTGAGAGTGTCTAGATTACGCTACCTTTATACTTTTTGGCCATTGGGCCGTTCATACCAAGATAGAATCACCCTCTTCTGGGATATCGTAGCATAGGTCATTTTTTTTCTAACAGGGTTACCCCCTATTTTTCAGATACCTGTTCTTTTTGTTTTTCATTTTTTTTATTATCTTTTCCCCTACGTGCCTCAGGTTTCAAATATTTCACACATTGCAGGTGTGTGTGTTTACATACATACATACACATTGTATGTATACCACACACACAGGGCTGCAAGGTGTGAAATATATAGATCATACATACACACACACACTGAGGGCTGCAGTGTGTATATATACATACGGAGTTCTGAAATGTGTATATACACACACACCTTCAGAACTCCGTATGTATATATACACACAGTGTGAGAGTTCGAGTGTTCACATACACACTCTGAGGGCATGCGTGTACAAACACTGGTCTGGTGAGTATACATGTATCTGATGCTGCATGTGGGGTATATTATATACAAATAATATACACCACCGGCATCAGATACATGTACGTGTATACACAGACACCAGACCACATGGTGTGTGTATATATAGATATATCTGGTGTCTGTGTGTGGTCAGGCTGTGCAGTGGGTAAATGGGGTGTCTGGTCATACATTGCAATATTAACATAAACAGGACAGGCTTTCAGCAAAATCCTAGATTTATTGGAAATAGTCACATGACTTTAAAAAGGTATCGGTAGCGGCAGTTCCTACGCCTTGTTTCCAGTAAAATGCTCGACATCTAATGCCTCCCCATTCCCGCCCCCTTTATTCAGATCTCGATCCTTCTGGATTGAAAATTCCTCTCACTTAATACCCGAGAGTGGTATGTCACCGCATTGCTTGATATCATCTATTGTACACACACTGATTGGGTCATAGCCTCTCAATAAATAAAATAAAAAAAGTGCTTGGAACCCCCCCCCCCCAAACAAAAATGGGCATATAATCTTCACTTTTGTTATCCTGTGCTGATGAAGTGGTGCCAATTGTGAAATCAAACGGTTTGCATATTTAGTGAACAAATGACTCCTATGCTGCCTTTTAGGATGCACACCGTCAAATTGACCCAAAAATGACAGTGCCATGTTTTTTTTTATATTTCAAAAATTTATCAAGTTAGGGTCTGCTGAAAAAGAAAAAAAAAAAAGTAAAGGATGTGGAAATCTTACAGATAGATGTCTGACAGAGGTTAAAGACACTGCCGATGGCTGAAAAATGGCAACCAAACTGCAAAATTAGCAAATATCTTACCAACACTGCATCAGTGTCGTGCCACAGATGCCATAGAATCCAGAACCACATGAAGCTGCTGATAAACTCTGCATGCCAGACTTGAGACTTTGTCAACTCCGGAAACTGCCTATAGCGAGGCTCTATGTGAACGCCTCCTCCACCAGCACTGTAAAGACAAAAAAAAACTCACAGAACGCAAGCATGCCCACACTCCTAGTCTTAAAAGGAGGTCACTAGAAAGAAAAAATAAAAAAAAAAATACAAAAAAGGAACACAAAAGTAAGATATTTACATAACCAGGTCTAGACTATGTCCTTTCAGAAAGCACTTCAGTCTCATTTCAATCGGTCTTGTCTGAGATTTAAAGTTTAACCCATTTAGTGCCGAGATGTCACACCCTTACCTCAGGTTATACATTCAATCACCAATTTAAGCAGCTTTACTCTGAGATGCTGTATGAAGGCAGAATGTACCACTTTGTGGACAAAGTCAACAGTACTCGCGACTGTCAAGATAGCGGCTCTCAGTGCAGATTCAGCCATCAGATGTTGCCCATAAAACAAGACAATGGTGGCCCCATGCTTACGGAGCCAAGTACCGTATGATTTGCCAGTTTATCGGCAGGGAAATTGCCCCATAGGAGAAGGGATACAGCACGAAGCCCATAGTATTCAATGTATAAAATATTTGCGCTTTTTTTTAATCCGCAGCAAAGAGTCTATTGATTTTAGAATATACATATTTTTTTGAGGTTCTGATTTTTTTTCTCCTTCACTGAACGAGTCCCCCCCCCCCCTCTTTGAGCCAGCTGCATTCAGCATTGCTGTCCCTGGTGCGGAAACCTGTTTCAGCACCAGGGACAGAGGGTTAATCCCCCCGGCCATCCCGTTAAGTAAAAGGACTGATGTTTGGGCCATCCATGTGCTGATGCGTTTCTTCCCAGAGATTTCAGGGCTTGTGCTTCACTAGCATTTATCATGGCTAGCTGCTTTCCTGGTAGTTTCATCCCTTTAGTGAGAAAGCAATTTCAGCTATATACAGTTGACAGCGGTATCCACACACCACACACTGGTTTTGGAGTCAGAGTTAAACTTTAATGCTACTTTGGAGCTGGTCAGAAAAGACATGTCCCTAGACAATCTGGGACCATTTACTCCTAAAAAGGAGCAGTCGAGCACAGGGGAGTATTTGTGCCTAAAAGCACAGGTTTATAAGAGAATTTGGCAGATGATTTAAGTAGAACTTGCCAAATTGAGGGGGGGGGGATGTGAGTGGAGCTGCGCACATGCTCAGGTTTTCCCGCCAAGATGCAGAGAATGTGCCTGGGGAAATCAAAGTCCCGTGCTCAGCACTGACCGCAAACGTTTTCCGCAAGGGGCTGACATCCTGGATGTCCGCCTGTGGGGCCTCTCATAACACTGACATCGTGCACGGGGGTGATGTCAGTAATGAGACTTCCCACTACCTGGTAGGAAATTCCCTATATAGAGATAAAGGGGTCCTCTCTGGAACCATATACGCTAGAGAGACAGAAGCTAGAGCATGGCCTTTCCAATGATCCCACATATGACCAGGCTATATGCATCCCCACCCTTCTCCTAATGCAGCATTATTTATTTTTTTAGGGAAAGACCGATATTTTTTTCAGGGCCATTACCATTTATCAGCAGCTTTTCTGGCCAATAGCTGATATTCTGTAAATTTAAAAGTTGTGTAGAAAAAAGAAATCTGACTTTATGCCATGAACTTAAATGTTAACATTTAAACATTGCACCACGTCCACTTCATTTATGCAATTAAATTTTTTTTTCACTTAAGCTTTTATTTTTACAAACCGTAAAGACCGTGTCTTTAGGCCTTTCTTAAAGATCCCTCATATGACCCTGTATGTAAGGGGTTCAGCAACCTTGGCCCTCCAAGGGTTATATTACAAAGTTGGTGCTAACCTAACCAGAGCTGTTGTAAACTTATCCCCATAGCCTATAATGGCTCTGGTAAGTTTACAACAGCTCTGGTTAAGTTGGCACTGACTTTGTAATATTGCCCCACATGTTTTGGAATTACTTCAGCCATGATGCTCAGCTTCCTCATTAGGTTCTTGGAGCCTCATGGAAAATGTGCAGTTCCAAAACATCTGGAGGGCCCAGGTTACTGACCCCTGCATCTCCTGTATAGGGAATTCATTGCCAGATGGGATGGAAGTCCCATTTCTGTTATCACACGCATGCACAATACAGTCAGTGAGCGGGGTCGTTCTGCAGTGAGGGCTTACAGACTGATGTGGGAGAAGCCCCGGATTCGCAGTTCTGTGGGATCTTGCATGTCGCCACTGCAGGGAGTAATTTTCTGAATATATTGGCAGCCGATAATCATCAAAACCGATATTTAATTTTATTTATAAAAGTATTTTACCAGGAAGGATACATGGAGATCTCGTTTTCAAGTATGTCCTGGGTTCAAGAACATTGAAATGTTAGTCGTTACAGAAATAAAGTAATAAAAAGCAAGACATTAAAAAAAACATACTGTATACAGATTAACAGAAAATAAAGCTGTAGGAAAGTCATTATGTTACAGGTTTACAGGTGCATTCCGTTTTGAGGTACCTTAATAGGGAGCTCGAGTGACTTAAGACTGGGGGAACATTTGAAGGCATCTAGGAGGTTATTCCAGAACTGCGGTGCTCTGTAGGAAAATGAGGATCGAGCCACTGTCTTTTTGTATTGTGGTATTGCAAGTAAGGTTCTGGTCCTGGATCGGCGGTTATAGGATGAGGGAACTGCTGAGGGAAGCAGCCTATTCAGGTAGGGTGGTAGCTTCCCAGAAAAGCTCTTAAACACCAGGTTGGAAAGGTGAAGGGTGCGTCTAGATTCCAGCGATGGCCAGTTTAGCTCTTTCAACATGTGACAATGGTGGGTCATGTAGTTACATTGTAGCACAAAGCGGCAGAATGAGTTACTACATTGTAAAAGTTTCTGAAGGTGCGTTTGGGGGGCAGCTGCATACACTATATCTCCGTATTCAATAGCCGGCATAAGCATTTGTTGTACAATTTGCTTTACCGTGGGCTCAGGCAGGATTTGTTTCTGTACAGGGCACCTAGTTTGGGGAAAAGATTAGATGAGGTTTTTCGATGTGGGGGGCCAAAAGGATAGGTTTGGGTCTAACCCAGGGGGTTAATGGGTGACTGAGCCACATGGGAAATGTAGTTCCCAAAACATCAGGGAGCCAAGGTTGCTGACCCCTGGTTAACCACATACCTAGATAATTGAGAGAAGTGACTGGTCAGTGTGCCATTTGATTTTGTCCCAACACATAGATGGGGATTTTGCAATTTATGTAGTTTACAGTTTTGTCAGTATTTGATCCACTTTTCTACCTCTGAATTGTTTTTGCAGCACTGCCTCCAGCTGCGGGAGATTTGGTTTGCTGGTATAGATTACGGTGTCGTCTGCGTCCATGTGTACAGTGGAGGCTTTGCAGAGGTTAGGCAGATCGTTTATAAATCGGTCTATCCCTATTATTTTTCGCTTTGCCATTATAAAGTGAGCCGTGATGTTGTATTAAGTCACCTCATTTCCCATGCCAACAGCAAATGCAGTGGTGATAACCCAATACGGTCAGGTCCAGAAATATTGGGACAGCGACACAATTCTAACATCTTTGGCTCTATACACCACCACAATGGAGTTGGAATGAAACAAACACAATGTGCTTTAACTGCAGACTGTCAGCTTTAATTTGAGGGTATGTACATCCAACTCAGGTGAACGTTGTAGGGCTTACAGCAGTTTGCAGATGTGCCTCCCAATTGTTAAGGGACCAAAAAGGTAATGGGACAGAATAATAATAATAAATCAAACTTTCTCTTAATCACAGCCTGAAGTCTGGAACGCATAGACATCAGACGCTGGGTTTCATCCCTGGTGATGCTCTGCCAGGCCTCTACTGCAACGGTCTTCAGTTCCTGCTTGTTCTTGGGGCATTTTCCCTTCAGTTTTGTCTTCAGCAAGTGAAATACATGCTCAATGGGATTCAGGTCCGGTGATTGACTTGGCCATTGCATAACATTCCACTTCCGTCCCTTCAAAAACTCCTTGGTTGCTTTTGCAGTATGCTTTGGGTCATTGTCCATCTGCACTGTGAAGCGCCGTCCAATGAGTTCTGCAGCATTTGGCTGAATGTGAGCAGATGATATTGCCCGAAACACTTCAGAATTCATCCTGCTGCTTTTGTCAGCAGTCACATCAATAAATACAAGAGAATCAGTTCCATTGGCAGCCATACAAGCCCACGCCATGACACCACCACCATGCTTCACTGATGAGGTGGTATGCTTAGGATCATGAGCAGTTCCTTTCCTTCTCCATACTCCTCTCTTCCCATCACTCTGATACAAGATGATCTTGGTCTCATCTGTCCATAGGATCTTGTTCGAGAACTGTGAAGGCTTTGTTAGGTGTTGTTTGGCAAACTCTAATCTGGCCTTCCTGTTTTTGAGGCTCACCAATGGTTTACATCTTGTTGTGAACCCTCTGTATTCACTCTGGACACACATACACCTACCTCCTGGAGAGAGTGTTCTTGATCTGGCCAACTGTTGAAGGATGTTTTCTTCACCAGGGAAAGAATTCTTTGGTTCATCCACCACAGTTGTTTTCCGTGGTCTCCCAGGTCTTTTGGTGTTGCTGAGCTCACCGGTGCGTTCCTTCTTTTTGAGAATGTTCCAAACAGTTGTTTTGGCCACGCCTAATGTTCTTGCCATCTCTGATGGGTTTGTTTTGTTTCTTCAGCCTAATGATGGCTTGCTTCGTTGATAGTGACAGCTCTTTGGATCTCATCTTAAGAGTTGACAGCAACAGATTCCAAATAGCACACTTGAACTCTGGGCCTTTTATCTGCACATTGTAATTGGGGTAAGCGGGAATATCACAAACCTGGCCATGGAACAGCTGAGAAGCCAATTGTCCCATTACCTTTGGTCCCTTGACAAGTGGGAGGCACATCTGCAAACTGCTGTAAGTCCTACACCGTTCACCCGAGTTGGATGTACATACCCTCAAATTAAAGCTGACAGCCTGCAGTTAAAGCACATTCAGGGTTATTCAAAGAGATTTGAAAAGTCACTGCACGTTCGGTGACTTTTCGTTCGCTTCAAATTGGTTTTCCCATTTCGGCTACCCTGGCACCACAGGGCTGTCGAAGTGCAGGGAAAAGTTGCCGAAAACCCGCAAAAACATCTGGATTAACCCGAAGACGCCGGAAAAACCCGAGCAGGAGCCGATCACACGTGGCGAAGCCTCTGGAAAAAGCTGACACCACAGACGAGTGAAGTGAATAAAATTAAGAAAACAGTTTGCTTGCATGATTGAAAAGTGAAACGCTGTTTGCAAAGAAACTACTGAGCGAAAATGTCTGAAATTTGCATATGCGGTCCAAGGAATGATAATAAAAAGGGCTGTTACAGAAAAAAGTAAACAAAAAAAATAAAATCTATAAAATAAAGAGACTCTTTATTAGATATTGAATTAAAACAGGGATATTTTTAACATTGAAACCTATGGGATTCGCCTGAATAAACTTGTCGAATGAAACCACCGAATGGCAGGGCATTTCGGGAACCTTTCACTGCTGGTTTGTGTTCTCTGAATAGACGAAGCAGTGCTTTTCCATGGGGATTTCACTGCCCTCGAACAGGCACCGTATGTGCAGACAATTTGCCAGAATTTGGTGAATTGCCTGCTCTCTGGATAGCCGAATGGCCAAGAAAGGTAACCAACAATTCGGATCTCTTTGAATTACCCTGATAGTGTTTGTTTCAATCCAACTCCATTGTGGTGGTGTATAGAGCCAAAGATGTTAGAATTGTGTCGATGTCCCAATATTTCTAGACCTGACTGTAATAATGCATTGAACCATATTTATAAAAAAAAAAAAAAAAAAAAAAGCTGCTGTACTGCTGCAAGGAAAGTGGGGATCCAAAATGAGCTCATGCTCTGCTTTTCTGCTAGGACGCGCTCCAGGACAAATCATTGACTTTGTCCACAGCGAGTTAGTATCTTCTTTCAGGTCATCCTACATCCACATGCCTGCTAATGTCATTGTAAATGGGTGCAATGTCAAAAGCGGGACCCCCACGGCTGGCAGGAAATTCCCTTTTACAGAGTTCCTTTGCAATGATACCTTACATGACCCTATAGGACAAAAAGGTACAGAGATGATACAAGGGGTCCAGAGTCTTTCAAATGGTACCAAATTGTTCAAAGATTTTTTTTCCTTCAGTGAAGGGGAGTCCTAACCAATGAAACCACAGGCTGCTGTGTAGCGAACCATAACCACATTCCTCATGACTGAAAAGCAGCATGAGCATTTGTGGTTTGCTACATTGCCTGTGGTTTCATTGGTTAGGAATCCCCTTCTCTAGAGGTGCCTTGACGTCAGCAGGTGAGCTTACACTACAATGGCCATTGCAGTAAACCAAAGCCTCCAATTGTGTTTTGTTTCACACGGTGTAAAAGGAATAAGCACAGATGACATCTTTTTTTCCCTTTTTATATGTTTTATACATGTTGCTGGGCTGGATACATCTGGTGGTTGCCGCCGCCCCAGTGGGGAATAGGCAGGACCCCGCTCTTCCTGTACCATGTATATTTGATTGTACCTCCAGCCAGCCAGGTCACCTTTGCAGCATATTCCGTTCCGTGGATTTGTTTTTGGGAGGATATAAATGAAAACTCAGGTTTTCCTCAGGACTGAAAAGCAGCATGAGCATTTGTGGTTCGCTACACAGCAGCCTGTGATTTCACTGGTTAGGAAACACCTTCACTAGGAGGTGCCTTGACGTTGGTAGGTGAGCTTACACTCAACGGCCATTGCATTAAACCAAAGCCTCCAATTGTGTTTTGTTTCACACCGTGTTATAGGAATAAGTGCAGATTACACTTTTTTCCCCTCTAAAACACAAGCCTGTCAACTGATAGGTGGTGAAGCGGGGGGTCCATTGGAACAATATCTCAATCCCATTCACCATACACGATTATGCGAGGGCTTAGTGGAAAGGTTAGTGTTTGGCCTTTCCAATGATACCCATTAAGGCAATTTACAAACCATATCTAAAACAGACCATTTTAATGTATAAAGTGAACAAAGCTGCTGTCATTTGCCTTGGCATGCTCCTGGTGTAGGAAATGACAAGTCTTTCATAAACCTTTTTTCTTTTTGGTTTAAATCGTGTTTTTCTTTGGAATATGCCTTACCAGATTCTCCATTCTGAGGGTTTAATTTTTAACCCCTTAACGACAGGCAAGCGTCGCCAGTCAGGGGTAGCTTAACGGCAGCGAGGTGTACAGGTACGACTTGCTGACAGGTGCCACCGCGTGCCGTTGATTGCGTTACGCCCTGCAGCCAATGATGCGCACCGCACAGGGAGGTGCTGGAGGCAGCCCCATTGAAGACAGCGGGCCGTACCTGTACACCCTGCATTTTTCAAAACCCTCCTGTCACCAGCACTAGGGTTGCCAGAGCAAACATATTTTCCTGGACGCATAGAATTAATGCTGATGGGCAGTGCATGAAAATGCCACCCTGCAGTCATGTAGGATCCATACACTGCTCGTAGAGAGCAAAGAAGGAATCCCAAGTGACCTGCCTTGATTTTCTTTTCTTCCTGCGGCACACAAATTATACATGTGGCAGAGCAGCACTTTTCCCTGAGCTTCCACTCTGCGTGAAATATTAATGTGTCCAGAAAAACCATGGCCAATTTGGCAACCCTACATAGCGTGTCATGGGGCAGTAAGGGGTTAATAGATCCTTCAGAAGCTCAGACGGTTTGGATGCTAAGATGGTGACAATGAATTCCACCCACAACGCATGAAACGGCTCCATAGTGAAAGGGTTAATGGACACAGTCATGCAGCAGTTCCTATTACTTAATGCATGTGTATTTACAGCAGCTTGAACTTACCATGCCTCGATTAGTTAAAGCCCTTTATGCAAGGTCACCCCCACAGTCATTAACGTTCATGGGTAGAAGTTTGGAATCTGCACTCAAAACCAGCATTTTTACTCACAGGTTGCACCCTGCAAATAAGGAACCGATGTGCTGCGCGGGAGTTATTTAACTCTTTCACCACCAGTGTATTCTAGTTTCCACCAGATTTTCCTGGACACAATTTATTCATGCTGATGGGCAGTATATGAAAAGTGCCACCCCGCTGGATCTAGAATCCATACTCTGCAGGGTAAGAAATAAAAAGAATCCCAGGTGTCCTGCCTCAGGTTTTGTCTGCATCATAGAACAGGCCTCAAAATTTCAAGTCCTGAGCTACTAGCCAGGCCTTAAGAGTTACTCGCCACTAGTTGCCCCACCTAACCCCTTTCCAGCATTGCCTCTGCATTCCCACTCGCCAAATACGAGCAGAAATTTTGAGGTCATAGAAGTTATACATATTGCAGGGCAGCACTATTGCCTGTGCTCCCGCTGCATGAAATGGTGTGTCCAGAGGCGCATTCAGTTGCTCAGCCGCTGCAAGTGCTAAGTTAGCAACTTGGCACTGAACACTATGCTGTGGCTCAGCGCACAGCACTGCTAACTTAGCACTTGGAGCCAAGTCGAGAGGTGCTGCTGGGTTAGCGGAGTGTGACATAGGAAAGAAGGCCTCCACGGAGCAAATAATCCATTAAGAATAAGGAAATGTTCAGTTTGAAGTTTTGGCGGAGCAAAAAAACACCAAATATTTATTCAAACATGGTAAACATTAACACCAAAGTGGTAATAAAATGGACAGAAGTGGATTTTGCAGAAACAGCACCTTTCACTAAGCGATCTTTTGCCCTGTCGCTTCTATATTCACAGCCAAAGTTCAGTGAGACAAACTGCAGCAAACTGAACTGCTGCACTGAAGCAATTCAGCAGCTGCTGAGGAACTGAACGCGCCTCAGGAAACCACGGCCGATCTAGAAAACCAAAGTTACCGCCCGCCCACCGACTCGCGTTCACGAAACCAAACCATTTAGTTTCCCCTCCAGCAATCTGCTCCCGGTTTGAAGGACGCCTCCGATTCGGACTATGTGAAGCCATGACACTACCAAAGATTCTGACTAGGTCATCTGACGTCGGCCTGAACCAGTGTATACTCGTTACCGCAAACCCACTCGCGGTCTCTACAAGCACATTATATCTCCTCCCCCCCGAGATCACTTACTTCCTAACTCCAGCCTTAGGTCTCAGACCGCCCGCAAGTAATCTGCTACCGGCTCTAAGAGCGCCTCCGATTCGGGCCACGGAAGCCATGACACTTCCGAAGGCTAAGACTAGGTCACCCCACGTCAGACGGCGGCCCGAACGGACACAACCCTGATTGGTTGATATATTGATAGTGTGAGGAGGGGCTAACCAAGTTACGGAAGAAAATTGCTGTGATTGGCTAGCACGTCGCATCAAAGTAACTATTGATAGGATAACACCCTAAATTGCGCGAGACTTCAAATGGAATCACCCATCAAGGAGTAGGGGTGTTAGCTGACTTCATATCCGCATGTTGCCCTGTGGTCTAAAGCTAGATATTGAGGAGTGGTGCCTGCTGTTGCTATGGTTTTAGAAGTACACTCTGTTCGGTAACTGTTTGATTTAACGTAGTGCCCTTTTTTCGTTGAGTATTTCCGGTGTTTGCATATCTGTAAATGCAACATTATCATCGAATTTAAATGCAGATAATACGTTTATATACGAATATTTTAATTTATGGCATTGTATACTGTCATACACAGCCCATTTCATTAGTCTTGTCACATTTATCACAAGATTATGTTTACAACCTCCAATAACCCCTTCGCTGCTGAGCTCATTTTCACCAATTTGTCCTCATGTTTTGACGTTGTGTTTTATTGGGACGTACTAAACAGAATATTGGGATGATTGCAATACTCAGCTCTATCAAATCAAATCAAAATAAGCTTTATTGGCAGGACCAAATACATTTTAGCATTGCCAAAGCATATGGGGTGGAGGGGGGGGGGGTAGTGGGACATATATATGGGGGGGAATGGGCAAGTCCATGGACATTATCAGGGGTAAGGGATAATGTGAAGGGGGATGGGGGCGAGTCCGTGTTGGGGATTTATAAGTCCAGGATTTCTCATGTTCCTCTCAGTCTGTGACATTCTGCGACGTATTGGGCAGATATTTTCACCGCCGGCTCCTCTTCTCCCAGTATGATGTGGAGTTTCCTCGTCTCTTCTATAGAGGTGAAGTCCGGGATGCCTATCTATCAATAGGTGTCAGTATACGGAATACACACACAGCTGCTAATGACCCAAAATATGTTGTTCTTTTCTGCAGGTCTTGATAATAAGTTGCAAAGGTTTTTTGCAAATGTTTAACTATTCACGTGCTGATATACAAACAGCTGTAAAATGGAATCGTAGCAAATTATTCAGAAACAATAGAGAAAATTAGTCTACATAGGGATTGTGGGTGGAATATTGGGATAACACATGCCAGGAACCCGTTTCTAATAAGAATATTGGTTTATTTATTTTTCTATATGGGGATTATGGGTGGAATATTGGGATAACACATGCCAGGAAACATACAGTATTTAACCCGTTTCTCAAACGAATAGTGGTTGAATATCACCGTAACACATGCCAAGGAACATATTTAATTATTTATCCCGTTTGTAAAAGGAATATTGGTCTATGTAGTTTACTATTTGGGGATTATGGGTGGAATATTGGGATAATACATGACAGGATACATATTTAACCTGTTTCTAAAAGGAATAGTGGTCTATTTATTTTTCTATATGGGGATTATGGGTGGAATATCACAGTAACACATGAAACATGTTTAACCTGTTGCTAATATATAATCTAAATATATATAATCAGGGTTTTTTTTTTTGAGCCAGTACGCGCTGGTACGGCAGGGCCTAATTTGTTACCGCGGGATGTTACTGATCCGTGGGATGCACTGCCACCCAGTTGTTACGCCACTGCTCCCCGGCTGTCAGCGGAGGTGCCCCATGACCAACCACCAGGCCAGCTGCTCGCAGAGACTGCAGAGTGCTAACCTGGCATCGGCGCGCTCCTTCCCCTCCTTTCCCCCTGCAAGTTGTCGACGGCAGGTGTTCTGGCTCCAGCCTGCCTCCGGACGTCTCTGCCAGCCAGCTTGCGACCTGACGTCTCTCTCTCATGGCTCCCGCAACCCATGAGGTATGCGGGGGGGGGGAGAGAAATTGATACTGGGGGTAGGAATTAATTGCTATTGGGAGGATAAATTGACATTGGGGGGAGAAATTAATTTATATTGGACGATAAATTGATATTGGACGAGAAATTAATTGATATTGGGGGGAATAAATTGATATTGGGGAGAAATTCATTTATATTGGGGGATAAATTGATATTGGGGGAAAAATTTATTGATATTGGGGAGAAACTAATTGATATTGGGGAGAAACTAATTGATATTGGGGAGAAACGAATTGATATTGGGGAGAAATGAATTGATATTGGGGAGAAATTAATTGATATTGAGAGAGAAATTAATTGATATGGGGAGAAATTAATTGCTATGGGGAGAAATTGATATTGGGGCAATAAATTGATATTGGGAATTGATATGCTGTGGGGAGAAAGTAATTGGTATTCTGGGGGAGAAAATAATTAATTGGCATGCTGGGGGGAGGAATTTAATTAGTATGCGTTGGCGTAGGAGTTGAATAAATTGATATTGGTACATTACTGTGAGTTTTATTACTGTGGAGCTCTGCCACCCTCATACACACTGCACATTACTGTGGAGCTCTGACACCCTCATACACACTGCACATTACTGTGTAGCTCTGACACCCTCATACACACTGCACATTACTGTGGAGCTCTGACACCCTCATACACACTGCACATTACTGTGGAGCTCTGACACCCTTATACACAATGCACATTACTGTGGAGCTCTGACACCCTCATACACACTGCACATTACTGTGAGTTTTAGTGCTACATACCCCCAGGATGATGTATAGCTTGGCTGTAATGCATGTATTTGTCTTTAAACAGGCTGCTGTGTGTAAAAGTCTGCATCTGTGTTCTTGTTGCAGTCCGGCGTTGCCCCCTTGCCCTGCACCCAAAAGGCTGTAATTGCTCCTAGAATCGCCACATTATCTGCTGCCTGCACTGCACAAAGTAAGAATGACTTGTAAAATTGCCTCTCTCCTTAAAGGGTTAATAAAGGAGTGTTTATTAGGACATTAAAAATAGTCATAATAATCACAGTTTTTTTCCCTGGCCGCGAGAGTACCTCACCTATTTTTCCAGAAAAAAAAGCACTGTAAATAATATATAAGCTCTTATGAATAATAAATAGGTCTACTACAGGATATAAAAAACGCCATTTAACCCCTTGGCTGCGGATGACGTATGGAGAACGTCCTCATTGACTCCCGCTATATGCGGAGGACGTTCCCCACACGTCATCTGCTCGGCGGGAGCCCAGAGAGAAACTCACCTCTCTCCTCCAGGGTCCCTCGGCAGTCTGACCTCTAGGAAGTCAGACGCGTCTTTTAAGGGCCACCCCACGTAAATGACGTCATTTTCTGGCGACCCCTGGACATCGCATGGAAAGGAGGGGGGATCCTTTCGGATCCCTCTCTCCCGATCGTAAGGTCGCAGCCGCTCAAACCAGCCACCGCTTAAGGCTGGGATCAGACCAGCGCATTTTTAACGTGCGTTCTGGCGCACTTAATCACGGCCGCACTAGCAGAAAATGACGGGCAATGACAGCCAATATACGAAGTACGGTCGCACGAAAGTCCGGCCGGGCAACGCAAGTGGAAAATGAACGCATTTTTTCGAGAACGCAGAACCGCTAGTACGGACGTACAGAGTGCGCTGCGCCCGCTAGCGGTGTGTGTGTGTGATTTGGAGACGTCAGACCCTGCTCATGTCCGGCCAACATAACGTCCAGACGCAAAAAGTTTCCTGGTTTGGATCCGTAAAACATCACGCACGTAAATGCGCATCATATGACCGTTTTCGCATATTCCGTGAAAAAATACATCAATGCGTTCGGACGCACTTTTTTACGTTCGCGTGTAAAAATGCTTTCATTTGACCCTAGCCTAAAAGGTGAGAGTCTTCCCTTTTAAGCGGTGCCTGGTTTTAACCCCTTACGTACTGGGCTGCAATCCGGCGCTGGATCGCAGCCTAGCTGCGGTGGGGGCCGCCCTGGCAACGATGACGTCAGTTAGCCGGGCAGAGGCGTAACTAGAAACCTCAGGGCCCAGGTGCAGGAACCATGATGGGGCCCCCCACCCTAGGTAAAAATATGACTGTCTCCCCCCCCCCCCCGTCAGCATGCATTGGTCCCCTCAAGGTCCACAATGTTGACTCTAGAAATCAGTGTCTCATTTTTTCCAGGTCCACTAAGACCTCTTAGGCTAGGGTCAAACGAAAGCATTTTTACACGCGAACGTCAAAAAGTGCGTCCGAATGCATTGACGTATTTTTTCACGGAATGTGCGAAAACGGTCATACGATGCGCAATTTTTGTGCGTGATTTTGTACGGATCCAAATCAGGAAACTTTGGGTGTCTGGACGTTATGTTGGCTGGCCATGAGCAGCGTCTGACGTCTCCAAATCACTCACACAGGCCGCTAGCAAACGCATCGCACTCTGTACGTCAGTACTAGCGGTTCTGCGTTCCCGAAATAATGCGTTCAAATTCCACTTGCGTTGCACGGCCGGACTTTTGTGTGGCCGTACTTCGTATATTGGCTGTCATTGCCCGTCATTTGCTGCTACTGCGGCCGTAATTAAGTGCGCCAGAACGCACGTTAAAAGTGCGCTGGTCTGACCCCAGCCTTAAGTCCATCCCATTTTTAATGTACTGTAATGTGCACTATCAGGGTTATTCAGAGAAAGGTGAAAACCAGGAGAATGGCAGGAGAATTTTTCAGGTAGACATTTTTCAGGTTTGTCTATTTTGACCATGAATTTTCAATTCTCCAGTCATTCTCCTGGTTTTCACCTCTCTCTGAATAACCCTGTATGTATCTCACAGAGCTCCACAGCAATAATCCTCACAGTAATGTGCACTGTGTATGAACGTATCAGAGCTCCACAGAAATAAAACTCACAGCAATGTGCGGTGTGTATGAGCGTATCACAAAGCTCCATAGTAATAAACCTCACAGTAATGTGCAGTGTGTATGCGCATATCACAGAGCTCCACAGCAATAAAACTTACAGTAATGTGCAGTGTGTATCAGTGTAAATCACAGAGTTTTACAGCAACAAAACCCACAGTAATATGTGTGGAGTGTATCACAGAGCTCCAAAAGAAAAAAAACTCACAATTAAGTATAAAATAATTTTTTTTAAAAATAATATAAAATATAGCAAGCCCCCAGGCAGGCGAGTGTGGGCCCCCCAGACTCAAGGGCCCGGGTGCGGTGGCACCCTTTACACCTCTGGTAGTTACGCCCCTGTAGCCGCGGAACCCCTAGCTGCCCGGCGATTTCCCAAGCAAGGTTTGTTTGAACCCCCATATCTTCCGAACCAGCTAGGATGCCATGTAGGGTATCATTTGAAAGGCCTGAGAATGGCCTTTCGAATGATATCAAACATGACTAAATAAATTAAATTTAAAAAAACATGTTTTTTTTTATTTGTGTGTTGTTTTTATTAATGCAGCAATATTGTTCCCATTTCAATTATAATGTTAACAATGATGCTGCAGTAATGAATTTTTTTATATAGCGTTTGCTAAAAATCACGTAATGCCCCCAAAAAAATGTAACGGTCCCCATTTCTAATTTTTTTAACAAGCGCAACCCATAGAAAATATAAACCCAAAAAGTCGCATGATAAAATGTGAAAAAAAACACTTTACACGTTGTAGATGATTAAAAATTAAATTTTTATTGCATTTTTTGTTATAATATACAGGCAGGGCATAACGTATACATATAATAATGATATATTATGAATCTGCGGAGTCTGCCGGAAAGAATGATATATAATATGTCTGGGTTGTATAATAAAACGTGGCTTCAAATCACGTTTAAACATGATGAGCAAAAGCGGTAAAAATGAGTTCAGCACACAGCGGTGAAATGCCTCAGCAGTGAAAGGGTTAAAATATTATTTTGCCAAAAATCTTTATATACTTTTTTTTTTTTTGCAAACGAAAATAAACTATTGAATATATATTTGCAGAAAATGGGGAATATTTTCTTTTTGCATTGAAACCAATGAGATTCGCCTGCTTAAACCTGTCAAATGAAACCACAGAACATCAGTGAATTTCACTGACATTTCTCTGCTGTTTGGTGTCTCAGAATAGTATAACCATTGCTTCTCTGCCGCCGAAGGTCACCCGATTTCTTTTTGTAATTTTAATTTTCATTTAGTAAAGGAGTCATCGTATAAACAGAAAGAGTAAGGGCCGCGCAGGGCCACATGTTTAGCAATCAACATAAGCACTTAAGGAAATATCATAAGGGGGGGGTCACGTGAAAAATCAGCAGCATGTCGAAAAGCGGGGGGGAAGGGGGTTATAGTGAAAGTCATCGAAAATGCTTCAGAAGAATAAAAAATAAAGAGAATAAAAGAAAACCAAAAGTCTCAAATTTATCCCCGGCCGGGGAATGTCAGCGGGGGAAAAAAAAAAAAAATAGTGTCCAAATCGTTTCTAAACCGCAGAAAAACAAGGGGGAAAGGGATACGGTAAAACGCGAGAGTCCTCTAAGCACAGCTAGGGGTAAGGGGAAACTGCAAAGTTGTCGCAGAAAAAACTTAAGTTGGAATAAGTGATAAAAATTAAAATGTCCTCTAAAAGTAAACAAAGCGTCTCAGAAAATGGGGGGGGATTTCAGGGGGGGCACATCGAAATAAAAGATCGGGGGTCTCAGCCTACCGGAGGGATGATAGAAAGCGGCATGGGGGGGTTATCATTTCAAAATCGCCCAGGTCTGCATCAAAAAAGGCCAAAAAGGATGACAGTACAGACCGCCTCAGCCCGTGTACAGCGGGAAGGCCGCGTGGTCAGTCCCATCCTGCCGAGGCATCTCCCATACTGTGCGGCCAGTCGACATCCTCCGGATTAACTCCGCCACTTCACAGGCCCCAGGTAAGCACTTCAGCCCACCGGCTGTCTGCCTCCCAGGGCTCCGCCGCGGTCTCAGCACGTGTGGGACGACGGCAAACTTCCCCGCCGACATCCCCCGGGTCAACTCCGCCACAGCACAGGCCCCAGGTAAGCGCCTCAGCCCGCCGGGTGTCTGCCTCCCAGGGTTCCGTCGCGGTCTCAGCATGTGTGGGATGACGGCAAACCGCCCGACCGATATCCTCCGAGTTAACTCTGCCACAGCACAGGCCCCAGGTAAGCTCTTCAGCCCACCGACTGTCTGCTTCCCAGGGTTCCGTCGCAGTCTCAGCATGTGTGGGGTGACGGCAAACCGCATGGGGTCCTCCGCCATCTTCCCAATCTCTTCCGGCAGCTGCACTGTGCCCTCGTCACTCTCAGGGGGCTCTGCTTCCAATCCATCCTCTGAATCTGCTCTATCTGGAGCCTCCGCTCGTCGGTCCAGCACCTCCATAAGTTGGCGCCATGTACCACGTGTAAGCGGCTTATCTTTGTCCTCTCCAGTCACCGACTCTAGACAGGCCTCAAGGTCATCTAAGAGAGATCCCAGAGTCCTGGCGGGGGGGGGAGGACAAGCCAGCTGCCGACGCCAGTCTGTGCCTTCAGTCGCTCCAGGGACAGCCACAGCAGCCGGAAAATGGGGGCCCTCCATCCCCTCAGCTAGCGGCAACCGTACACCCAGATCCGGGGTCTCAGGAAAATCAGGTCCGGAGTCGGATCCTAGGCCCCAAGATGGCTGACAGGAGATTGTATTCTACAGGGAACGAAGGCTCCAGGAGTCGTGGCTCTGGTCCGGGGGGGGGGGACAAAGTGGACCCCGGACAGCTTGGTTCCTGTGGCTAGCCACGCTGGTGCCCCAATTTCAAAAATAGTCGTTAAATAAGTCAGCTGTGGGTCCCTAAGGGTAGCAGACGTGTGGAGCTCACCAAAGCACGTCTGCTCCCGATGGCAGCCAGCCATGCCCCCAGGTCACCCTATTTCGATGGCAATTCGCCAATGTTTGGCTGATTGTCAGCTATTTCAATAACAGTTTGGCCATGAAATTACACAATACTGGGAAATTCACCGTTCGGTGCAATTCCGTGGCCAATACAGTGATTTTTTGAATAACCCCTTATGTATTTATACTAAAAATGAGGAGATAAAGCACAATCCTCCTTAAGAGTGATGACTCAACTGCCAATTTTACACCTGGAAAGCAAAATTTTAAAATATTGTACCCCAATGTATCAAGAGAAGAATGGTCTGGGATGTGGGACATAATGTTGGCCGTCCATTGGGTCCGCTCCGTATTCGTGCAATGGTGTGATCATCCGATATACATGTCTATTCAAAGAAAGGTGAAAATCAGGAGAACTGTCAGGAGAAGAGAACAATCTAGACCAAATAGCCTATTTGGAAAGTGAGGTAAATTGGGAGAGGTTTTATGGTTTGGCTGTTTTGACCTTGAATTGTCACTTCTCCAGTCATTCTCCTGAGTTTCACCTTTCTTTTGAATAAACCTGATAGTCTGTCGTCATCCGTCCGATCCCACCAACATGCAGGTGAATGCCACTTCCACTGCCTCTGACTTCCATCGGACAATTTCCGACGATTTTTCCGACTACATCAGACTAGCAATCTTTCATAGTTACATAGTTACATAGTAACTTTCCCATTTCAAAGGGATTTGTCGGACAACGCCGGGATGATCTGGGAAAAGTTACATGAAAAAAGATGAATTGTATAGTTAAACCTCCATGCCGCGGTAGGGAAATTGTCCCATAGAGAAGTGATTCAGTTCGACAGACGAACACCATAGAATTCTGTGTAAAACATATTTTCATTTATATATTTTTTTAATTCAACAATTTATTTTCATCTGCAGCAAAAAGCCTTTTTGAGTATTTTTTTAGGTGAAGAATCTAAATTCCCAACTTTTTAAAAAAAACTAGGCGTTTTTTTTTTCTTCTTCTTTAGTCTGGCTGCTGTCCTTGGTGCTGAAAGCTACTTCAGCACCAAGGACAGCCCCCCGCACTTTTTGGCGTATTGCTTTTTTTCCCCTGCTTTCAGCTGCGGTCGCTGGTGCCCTCCTTGGTGCTGAAACCCCATTTCAGCACAAAGGAGAGCATTTTTTTTCTTCCACTACTGCGTTATTTTTTCTCTTCTGTGTCCGGTGGCCTGTCCATTGGCCGACATAGGTCATCCACAGATGCTTCCAGTGGACGACCCTGGTCATGCAACGGGGATGTCTGTAGTCAGAAAATCAAGTCGGTCGTTCCTCTACGGACCCAGTGGACAATCAGCCTAACCGGTCTATTCAAAGAAATGTGAAACTCAGGAGAATGACTGGAGAAGTGAAAGTTCTATGTCAAAATAGCCAAACCAGAAACATTCTCCCATTTATCTCACTTTCCAAATCGACTATTTGGTCTAGAGTGTTCTGTTCTGCCAATTCTCCTGGTTTTCACCTTTCTTTGAATAACCCTGTAAAGAGACACTTCAGCTGAGTTTCTCCACTACAAATTCATGCTCCGTTTCTAAAGTCTTGCTTTATCCTTCACTAAACAATCTTACTTATCATCCCTTATCTCATCCTTTTTCCACAATTCCAGACGTCTTTTTCATACTTTCAATCTGTTAATGCGCCCCGTTTCCACTCAACCCTCCACAGACCTCACTGCTGTCAGCTTTGCTAACTTCTTCACCGATAAGATCACTAAACGTAGACTAGAAATTTCTTCAATGCCCTCGTCCTTTAACCATTCTACCCCACTGACTTCCTCACTCCCTGCCCCCTCTCCTACTATGTCTTCCTTTTCTCCGGTCTTGCAGGAGGATGTCTCAGAAGTTCTCCTGTCCGACCATCTGTTCACTTGATCTCATCCCCTCACATCTTACTCGGTCTGTTCTACCAGTCACTGTCCCTGCTTTGGCTCATATTTTCAACCTCTCCCTCTCCTCTTGAGTCTTCCCCTCTGCTTTCAAACATGCTCTGATCACCCCATTCTAGAAAAGCCATCTCTTGACCCCACCTCCCTCTTGAATTACCATCCCAACACTCTGCTCCCCTTTGCCTCCAAAATTCTAGAACACCTGGTCTATAACCAGCTCACCAGTTTTCTTGCTGCTAACTCTCTACTTGATCTGCACCAGTCTGGCTTTCACTCCCAGGGCTCTACCGAGACTGCTCTGACCAAGGTGACTAATGATTTAGTTGCTGCTACCAAAGGTCACTTCTCTCTCCTTATTCTTCTTGACCTTTCCGCTGTTTTGGACACTGACCACCCTCTTCTGCTCTTCACGCTGTGTCAGCTTGGCCTCAGTGATGCCACTCTCTCCTGGTTCTCTTCCTATCTCTGTCTTCGCTCCTTCAGTGTCTCCTTTGCTGCTGCCTCTTCACCACCTGTTCCTCTTTCAAATGGGGTACCTCAAGGCCCTGTTCTGGGTCCCCTACTCTTCTTGATCTATACTGCCTGTCTGGCAACCTCATCTCTTCCTATGGATTAAATTATCATCTCTATGCAGACGACACCCAAATCTACCTTTCCTCTCCCGATCTCTCTCCTCTGGTGTTGGACCGTGTTACAGCCTGCCTCTCAGCTGTCTCCAACTGGATGACTTCCCATTTCCTAAAGCTCAACCTCTTAAAAACTGAACTTGTTATCTTCCCTCCCTTGAAGACCTTGGTTCCTGTGTCCATTTCCCTTCAGGTGAATGGTGTCACCATTACCTCTACTTCTCAGGCTCATTGCCTCGGGGTCCTCTTGGACTCCAATCTCTCACCGATTGTCCCCCTGATAACAAGATATCGGTCCCTGTATACAGTACCCTATCAACCACTCCGATCCTTGAATGGTCAGTATAACTGTCTACCTTCAGGGACTCGATCCTTATACACTCATCTAGTGATAACAGGCCACAGAGTAGAAACACAGAGCAGGACCAGACAGTACTGATCTTAATGCCAGGAAAGAGGATCACCCTTATACCAAGGATGATGTACAAAGAAGGGTTACCATGCTTAGTCAAGTCAGTATACAAATCGTGATTCTCAGTAATAGCCAAGTCAGTATATAAAATGTGGTTCTCAGTAATAGCTGGGTCAGTATAAAGAGCAGGGTTCTCAGTAAAAGCCGGGTCAGTATAAAAACGTGGCTCTCAGTAAAAGCTGGGTCAGTATAAAGAGCGTGGTTCTCGGTAATAGCCGGGTCAGTATAAAGAGCGTGGTTCTCGGTAATAGCCGGGTCAATATACAAAGTGTGGTTCTCAGTAATAATTGGGTCGGTACAAAATGCAGGGTTCTCAGAAATAGCCGGGTCGGTACACATAGACGGTTCTCAAAATAGCCAAAAGTCAAACACAATATCAAAAAGATCACCAAAGCACTGGGGAAGCAAACTCCATGTCAGGGCAGTGAGTCTGCCTAAGCAGACTGATTTTTGTACCTGGCAGCTACATGTCATTATGTTTGTCCCGCCTCCTAGCCACCCACGTGACCGCCTCGGGCCGGCATATCACTCGGCACCCAGCCAGCGAGCAGCTGCCGGGTGCCAGGGAGCTGAAGCACCAGACGGGACAATTTCCTTTACTCCTCACATTCAGTCTCTAACCAAATCTTGCTACTTAAACTTAAAAAACATTGCATGCATCCGCCTGTTTCTTAATCCAGACTCTAATAAGATGCTCATCCTAGCTCTTATTATCTCCCGCCTTGACTATTGCAACCTCCTTCTCTCTGACCTTAAGAGATCCCAGATTCTCCCTTTGCAGTCTGTAATGAACGCCTGTGCCAGACTCGTACACCTCTCACACCTCACCCCTTTGTCAATCTCTACACTGGCTCCCTGTTTCCTTTAGAATCCATTTCAAAATACTGGTGCTCACATACAAACCTCTCCATAACCGCGTCCCGGCCTACATTTCCTCCCTTATTAGCAGGTATATCCCATCCCTTTGTTCAATTGAGTGACTCTATCTGGCGCTGCTCGCTGAAATTGAATCAGGTTGGTTGTATATATTAGACTTGTGAACGGTTTTTTTTTTTTTTTTTTTTTTTTTTTTTTTTTTTCCGGTTCGTTTCGTTCGGATTTTTAAAATTTTCGTCTCGGCTTGTTTCAGCCGATTTCCGTTTCGGTTAGTTTTGGCTCGTTTTTCGTATCGACTTTTTTTTCCGAATATCGGCCATTTTCGTGTTTTTGGATCTGCTCGTTTTTTGTATCGACTTTTTTTCGTGATTTCGGAAATTTTCGTGTTTTTCGGAACATCTGTTCTCCTCGTTTCAAAGTGTCTATTCGTTTTGACGTAAACTAATGGACCATGGTTTACTTTATATTATTGGTTTGTTTTTCGGATCCGATATTTCTGTCGATACGATAATTCTGCCGATTCTATCGTTTTTTTTTATTAAATAAAGATCCTTTTTTTCTTATGAATATGCATTTCACAACTTTATTTAATCATATTAAAATGGTATGAATGGAACAAAAAAATGAACAAAACGATTTAAAAAACGCAAAACTGACCGAACCCAAATGGTCTGACTTTAAAAATAAAAACCAGAACAAAAGGTTTTAAAACAGAAAAATAGTTGATCAAAATTTATCTGAAACGAAAAAAAATACAACAAAAAATGATTTAAAACAGACAAAAAAATTAACCCTTTCGCTGCTGAGGCATTTCAAGCCTGTGTGCTGTGCTGCTGAGCTAATTTTTAACGGTTTCGCTCATCTTGTTTAATTGCGTTTTGAAGCCTTATTTTATTATATGACCCAGACATGTTAAATATCGTTCTTTCCGGCAGACTTGGCAGATTCATAATATATTATTAGCAGGGCTCAAAATTTCAAGTCCCAAGCTACTAACCAGGCCATAAGAGTTACTCCTCACCATTTGCTCCACCTAACCCCTACCCAGCCCTTAACCCGGCCCCTAAACACACCCCCTTAAATTATCTTATTAAATTACACTGTTAAAGGTTTTATTTAGAATAAAATAACAAAGTAACATTAATACCCAGACATCAGACCCCAGATACATGTATACCCAGACATCAGACTCAAGATACATGTATACCCAGACATCAGAGCCCAGTGTGAGCAGAGCGAGGAGGCAGGGAAGCTCCTCTCCACCCCCCTGCCAGTGACAGAGAAGAGCTGGGTCAGGTTATGCAGCTGATCCCTGCCACCTGCCAGTATATACCCGAGCTGGCGGGC
Organism: Leptobrachium leishanense; assembly: GCA_009667805.1. NCBI lineage: Eukaryota > Metazoa > Chordata > Amphibia > Anura > Megophryidae > Leptobrachium > Leptobrachium leishanense. Next base: position 264,432,847 of record CM019065.1, on the reverse strand, counting down.
TCCTGAGGCTCCGACTCCCCGTCCTCCTCCTCCCCTACAACCACTGTCAGCACCTCTTCTGGTGCTATATCTAAGAAATTAAAGAAATAAAAAAATACAGTAAACAACAAAACTGGTTTGTTTTTGACCAAAAGTCGTTGAAAAATACAACAGTAAAAAACCTGAACTGGCGGCCTCCTGCAGCTCCGGCTCCCTCTCATTGCCGACGCCAAACTCCTCCTGCTCCTCCACCTGCACCTCTTGTGCTATATCTAAAAAAAAATTAATGAAAATTCAAAATACAGTAAACAAAAAAGGTTTCTGTTTTTGACCAAAAGTCGTTGCAAAATAAAACTGTATATACCAGAGCTGGTGGTCGCCCGTGGCTCCCTCTCCTCCTCCACTGGTGCACTAGAGGTGCTGGTTCCCGCCGCCGCCAGGGCATGAGATGCCTTGCTGTTTTCTGACAAATCAAAAAAAATAACACGTAAATAATGCAGACTGGAGAAAATGGTTTATCTATACACTATATTACCGAAAGTATTGCGACACCCCTCCACTACCAGCTTGACCCACCACTACTACTCCCATCTCATAGTTCTAAAGTCACAAAATATTTATTTATTATTTACCCCTGCACATAGAGTTATAATACGGTTAAATTATAAAAAAATTCAGAAGTAATCATTACGTTTATTCATTAAAAACTATCATTTGTGTTGTGTGCATACAAAATGGAATTGTGCCGACTACTTTTAGTTATTTCAAAGATGGCCTCAGTCTCCGTTTCTGCTAATAAAACTGCGGATATTGCAGAAACAACAATTGCTAATTTTGTTTTGAAATTCGCATCCAAAGGTTCAATGACACTGCTGCAGCAAACTGAATTGCTGCGCAGCATCAATTCAGCAGCTGCTGAGGTATTAATTGAACGCGGCTCTGTACGGATGCACTTTCAGAAGAACTACATGTCCCATCCTACCACTTACTTAGCACAGAGGGGCTTTTTTTGATGCGCAGGTGGGAGCCAATATTGGGCAAGCTGCGGGTCATCTCATATGCATCACTCAGTCACAACAACCCCCCCAACACACTACAGTACACAGCACTGGCAGAACTACCGCCATAGCGACCCACGCGGGCGCTATGAGGCCCGCAGCCGAGTGGGGCCCGGTGAGGATAAGTGACAACAACCAGGGGGAAGCCGGTGCCTTTGGGATAAATTGAAATGGAGGGATGAATCGATATTGGGGGGATAAATTGATTTGATATTGGGGATGGTGGTATTAATTGATATTGGTGAGAAATAAATTGATATTTCTCTGTTTTCCCAGGAAGGATACATTGAGATTTCTCTGGTTTTCATTTCAAAGAAGGATACTGTCATGGAACTGACGTAGCGCTCCACGCTTCAAACCCCAAGACTTTTATTTCCCATGGCGAAAAACCCCAAAGTATAGACATTTGCCTTGGGAAAGACTTTATATTCAATTTATATTGTGTGGTGTGATTTTAAATATATTGTACATTGCTTGGTTTTAGTTTAAATTAGTTTAGTGTAACTAAATTGCTTAGCTTTAGTTTTAAATATACGTTACGTTATTTCTATAGGTAAAATGTGATTTTTTTTTTAAAGATACAAGCAACCTGGCTGCGAGTGCGACTGTTGTCAAATGCTTTCTTTCGTATAGGATGATAAATAGGGTTGAGATGAGTAATTTGTGGATTATGCTAAAGGCATTTCTTTGTCTATCTGTTATCTGTTTACATGTCTAAGGTTGTACAGTGTGAGTCACCATTGTCTTTTAGTCTCAGCCACACACTGATTCCCTTTTCTTTTTTTGTATTCAAGATTTTTATTAAAGAGAATAAGACAGGAATGACAGAAAACAATACGGTAATACCGTAAACATCAGATTGTATGACAAGGTACATGACATCGTAAAAAACAGGGCCACCAGGTAAAAGTAGCTCTTAAGCAGTTGACATTTATCATCGTACTGTAGTGGGTCCTGGGAAGAGTCCCAACCGAGTTCCATCCATCTGTGCGGTCTTCATGTGTGTCATGATGGGGAAGTGAAAGTGCAAAGGACAGCATGGAACCAGTAGGAAGGCTAGTGATCAGAATAGGAAAATCTGATATGATACCCAAGTTGTGAGCCAAGAAAGGTGAGAGATACTGTAGCTATAAAGAGTAGACCCATCGGATTACTGTTGTGTTTAATTTTAAAATGTTGGGAGACTGAGTGTTTCTCGTACCCTATTTTAATGTTCCGAATATGTTCATACATCCTCCTATTCAGAGGTCTTGTGGTCCTCCCCACATATTTGAGGCCGCAGGGGCAGACCAATAGATAAATAACATTATCAGTGAAACAGGTCATCGCTTCCCTAATTGGGTATGTAATTTTCTCTCCAGAAAAAGATTTTATAATTTCTTTTTTATTTCCTGTATCTCTACAGTTACCACAACGGTGAAATGCTTTAGTCACACCAAACATGTTCTTATTTCTTTTTTCTTTTTTATAATGGCTCCTGGTTAACTTATTTTTTATATTTTTCGTCCCTCTACAGACAATAGTTCGTCTTTCCGGGAGGATTTCTTTTAACATTGGATCTTTTAAAAGAAGTGGCCAGTGTTTTTTAAAAATGTTCCTTATTTGCCAGTTCTGTTGATTATATGTGAATATAAATGGTACTCCTCCTTTTTCTAAGAAATCGTGTTTTTGTTTATGTTGGTATCTGATAAGTTCTTTTCTATCTTTTCTTGCAATTTCTCCTCTTACGTTTTCCATCCTCTCTCGTTCGTATCCTTTATCTTCAAAATTCTTAATCAATACATTCGATTGTTTCAGAAATTCTTCTTCTTTAGTACAATTTCTCCGGATTCCTAGAAGCTGATTTTTCGGGATTCCCTCAAGCCATCGTGTCAAATGGCAACTGCTTTTATCAATAAAACTATTTGTATCCACTTTTTAAAATGCATTTTAGTTTGTACTTTCCCGTTCTCAATGTATACCGTCAGATCTAAGAAACTCACACATTCCTTACTATATGTGGAATCCAACTCTAAATTCCAATCATTATTATTTAAATGATTTAAGAATTCAATAAGATCACTTTCCTCTCCCCTCCAAACAAGAAAAACATCATCAATGTAATGTTTATAGATGATCACGTTTTCTTTCCATATATCCCGCCAACTTTTTTCCCAAAATGCCATATATAAATTAGCGAAGCAAGATGCAAATTTTGTTCCCATTGCTGTACCTTCTTGTTGTAAATAGAAGGTATCTTTAAAATGGAAGAAGTTTTTTCTAAAATTAGCTCTATTCCTTTGATAATAAAATCTATTTGTTCTTTCTCCATAGATCCGGATTCTAAAAGGAAATGTTGTACTGCTTCACAACCTTTTTTATGCGGAATGACACTATACAGTGATTTCACATCACTCGTTGCTAGAATGTAGTCATCTTGCCATTGGAATTCTTCCAAAATCTGTAGCAAGTTAATAGTGTCCTTCAAGTATGCCTCTGTTTTCTGAACCAATGGTTGGAGTAGCAGATCTATATACTCCGAGATTTTACTCGACACTGAATCAATCCCCGATATAATCGGGCGTCCTGGTGGTCTATCAATGTTCTTATGAATCTTGGGCAAGAAATAAAACACTGGTATCTTTGGATGTTTTGGTATTAGATATTCATATTCTTTATTATTCAAAATACCCATATCCTTCCCTTCATTGAGATATTCTATAAAAATATTTTTAATTTGTTGGGATGGGTCATGATTCAAGATCTGATATGTTCTTTGGTCTCGTAGAATGCGGAGTGATTCTTCCTCATAATACTCTTTAGTCATTATGACTATGCCTCCGCCCTTATCGGCTGGCTTGGTGATAATATCTTGATCTTGACTTAATTCTTTTAGAGCTAATTGTTCACTTCTTGTTAAGTTAGTGTTGTTATTCTTCCATTTCAAATTTTCAATATCTTTAAGTACTACTTGTTCAAATGCATTTCTCATTTGATACCATTGAACGGGGATAAAAGGTTGATCTTTCTCTCAATTGGGTATGTTGGTATACTTCGATTGGAGTTGTACGGATTATTGGATTTTTCAAAAAACATTTTTTTAAACAAAGGTTTTTCCTAAACTTTTGTAGGTCCACATATGTCTCAAATTTATCAACTTTCCTTGTTGGTGCATATTTTGGCCTTTCTGTAGAACTTTTATCTGAGTTTCTGTCAGCGTCTTAGTGGTTAAGTTATAAATCCCAGTCTGATTCAATATTTTCCTCTTTTTTTCCGATGCTCCGACATAATCTGGATCCTCTTCCTCTTCGTCCTCTCTTTCTGACCTCTTTCTCGGCGGCCATCTCCTCTGTAGTGATGGACCCCCTCCTAATTTGAGGTCCAGACGTTGTGGGCTTCTCCGAAAAACCTCAGGATCTTCATTCTGTAATACAGAATATTTATTCCTCAATGGGATATCTGAAGCTTTTCTCTCGAATGTGATATCTATGACGGTCTTCCTCTCTCCTTTGTGGAGATTTCCTTGAATAGTCTAGTCACCTTCTAGGGGTCTTCTCCTGCGGGGATGTTCGAGTAAATTTTCTATCCCTTCTTACAGTTGTATATTCTTGCTTCCAATCACGTTCCCGATGTATGTTCCTATATGGGGATTTATTTCTCCTATCACGGGTATCTTGGTCCCTCCATTGTACAGTTCTTCGTGGTGATACTACTTTTCTTTCAGGTGTGTACCACCTTTCTTGTTCCCTGACTTCATTTCTCCTATCATTCCTGAATCGGTATTGTTTCTTAACTTGAGTCCATGGTTTGGAGCTTTCTTTAACCATCTGTGGGTATACGTCCCAAATTCTTCCCTGCTTGTAGTCTTGTATATCTCTTTGGAACTTTTTTTTCTTAATTCTAATCGTTTCTAATTCCACTTTTTCTAACTCTTTCTCCATTCTTCCATTGAATTCTTCAAGTTCGATTTCTTCTAACGTAATGCTTAATTCAGCATACGTTTTCTCTATGGTGTCATTCAATTCTATTAGGGTTTGCTTTCGTCTATCAATAATGACATTGATTGAGTCATAAGAAAAACCCTCTAACATTTTCTTCCATCTTTCCATAAAAGGTGTGAAATCACGGTCAAAGGTAGGCATTTTGTAATATCGTAGTCCCCTTGGGATCATTTTCAATTCAAGATATTTTTCTAAAGTAATGATTTCCCATTTAATTCTTAGTTCTTTCTTCAGAACATTTTCTAAGCTATAAATCATTTTATCTCGGTCAATATGAGCATCCTCTTTCAAATCAAGATTTGTATTAAAAATATCTGTTAGATTACAGAATTTTTTCCTAAAATCCATATTAAATGGAAGCAGCTCAGATTACACAATGAGGAGTAATATATACTAGAAGTAAAAGACAGCGTGAATCTGGCTCTTTTCTTAGTATAGGTCGGTGGTGCAAGCTAGAAGATATGTGTTTACAACCTCAAAAACACGAATATAATAGAAAAGAAAAAAACACTTCCAGGCGCACCTTACTAAAATTTCCACTTTTTTTAAAACCAAAAATGGCCAATGTGCAAACATCTAATGAATTAATATTTAAACAAAACAGTGGTTATATTATAATGATAAATGTGTATAACTTAAGGAATACTTATAGTTCAGTGGTGTTTCTTTTTTTTCCCCCTCTCTCAGCATGGAGTCCTGCGATGTAGCTGTTCGGTATCCCAAGAAAAAAGGAGGGTATTTCTCCACTTGATGAAAAAAAAAAAAAAGACAGCAGAGCGGCAGATAATTCAATTAAAATGCATTTATTAATCAATAAAAATTAGTACTTTAATAATTGATTTTATAGTTGAAGGTCTACCTTTTTATTGATTAATAAATGCATTTTAATTGAATTATCTGCCGCTCTGCTGTCTTTTTTTTTTTTCCATCAAGTGGAGAAATACCCTCCTTTTTTCCTGATCCTGTCCCTACACATTAGGACATAATCAAGAGAGGTTTCTGGGGCAGCATTTTACCTTCCCATTCCTCCCTTACTAAATCCAGGGGTCCCCGCACCCTGCGCTCATACAACGATTTAAATGGTGAAAAACCTGTGGAAGCCTGCAGCACCTCCCAATACACAAACAGTAAATGAGGAAGATATTTCTCATAATCACAGCCTTGCTCCTCCCTTTGGGAGATTCTCGTAGTACAAAAGCCCCTTATCCCAGTACACTCTGTAGGAATCAGAATCAGTTACTGGCTCTTTTGTACGTTTCCTCATCGTTTCCAGGGAAGGGTCGGTGTTATAAACTTTTCATTCCTGCTCCCGTGCTTGAGAAACTCAGGAGCCATAGCCTCATCGGACAGGGTATCCTGGGAATAATAGGGTTCCTCAGCCACCGGAGAAGGAGCACAATTATTTTTTCCTTCATTACTGGCTAAGTTCACGGCCTCCCCAGCAGCCTCACGGGCGGCCTGTAAACAAGTCACCACTGTTACACTGGGTATCTGACTGGGCTCCACACCATTCACACCTAAAGGGACAGTAGGCAGCGCTCCACCTTCCTCTGCCCTGCTCCTGGAGATCACATTAGCATAGGAGCTGGACATAGGCAAGGTACTGCTCTTTCCACTTCCCTCACACTTAGGCAGAAAAGAGGACATTTCTGCTTCACCTTGTAGCCTGCTTTTGTACAGGGCTGGCATCGGACACAGTCTAGAATCACAGTCTTGAATGCATTTCCTTTCCTAAGCCAGCATAGCTGGTTCAGGCGTAACATTCCCAGAGTTGCCCTCCCCGCTCTCAGAAGCAATAGAGGATCCCAAAGTTTCACACAGTACCTCAGCTTGTACGGGGTTGTCCCTTAACACATTTGGGTCACATGAGTCATCCTCTGGGGCATACCGACATACCAGCCGGCCCAAGTCGTTCCCCAGCAGCACGTTCACGAGAATATCCTCGGAAACCCAACCTCCCGCAACCCTTTACCAACACCCCAAACTAGGTACACACGTACCAACTCCTTTGATGGACATCGTCTTTCCTGGAATAATATCCTCCAGACTGACTATTTCAGGTCGCACTAGGGTACATGATGCACCAGTATCCTGGAGACCGATGGTCACATGGTCACCCACAGTAACGCTCTGCAGTAGGGATGTGCGTTTCGATTCGGTCCGATTCAGTGCTTCGGATTCGGACGATTTTCCTAATCGGATCGGATCCGAAATACGTCTGATACAAAATAATTTCCGATACGAAACAAAATAATTTCGTTATTTCGTATGAACGTGAAATTTGTAAAAAAAATTCATAAAAGTAATTTTCGTTCCATTCATGATTTCGTGGTTCCATTTCGGTGATTTCAGACATCGTATTTTTCGGTTCCATTGCGGATTCCATAATTTCATATTTGTGGATTCATATGCTGCATTAATTATACCGCAGAGAGGCACTTCTTCCCAGCAGTGTGTGGATTCATATGTTGCATTAATTATACTGCAGAGAGGCGCTTCCCAGCAGTGTGTGGATTCATATGCTGCATTAATTATACCGCAGAGAGGTGCTTCTTCCCAGCAGTGTGTGGATTCATATGCTGCATTAATTATACCGCAGAGAGGTGCTTCTTCCCAGCAGTGTGCGGATTTATATGCTGCATTAATTATACCACAGAGAGGCGCTTTCCAGCAGTGTGTGGATTCCTATGTTGCATTAATTATACCGCAGAGAGGCGCTTCTTCCCAGCAGTGTGAGGATTCATATGCTGCATTCAGGGCCGGATTAACATAGGGGCAGATGGAGCAGCAGCTCCAGGCACATGCCCCAGAATAGGCCCACAGAAAGGATAAATTTGTCTGCATTGATGGGCATTTGGACCCCTATATCTCCAACGCCATAGTAGCTACAGGGTCAAGTGAGGTATCACCGGAAAGGTAAGAACATGACCTTTTCAATGATACCAAACATAACCAGGTTTTATGTAACAATAAAAATAAAATAAATATTTCTTTATTTTTTCTTTCTAACACAGCAATATTTTTCAATTATAAATGGGAACAATGATGCTGCAGTAACTCACCATCTAATTTTTCATGTCACTAACCTGCGTGGAGGCGATGGTACAATCCATTATTATGAATTGTTACATCAAGAACCTAAACGGCCACACTGCAGTGAAGTGCACGGGGGGGGGGGCTTTGGAACCCTGCGCCACTAATCTTTACACCTTGCAAGGTCAACTGAGGTGTCAGACAGGACAGAGTCTGACCTTTGCATTGATACCAAACATGACAATGTAAAATCGAAAAGAAAAGAAAAAATATATTTTTTTTTGTTCCAAAGCGATGGTATTGTCCATTTGTCGCGCATAGAATTAGCAATACCACTGCCATTACTCAACTTCTCCTTTCCCACGCTGGGAGCAAGGTCAGTGTTTTATACATAGTCATATTATTCATAAAACACCATTACCCAAAGCACATGGGAAATATCTAAATTTTGGGTTAAAATTGTATATTTTCTCAGAAAAATGCAGTTACAGGTTACCATTTATTTATTTTTTGAACAAGAATTCCCTATAGAATATATAACCAGAGGTTTGGATGATAAAATATAAAGAATTATTTTACACGCTGTGATGATTGAAATCTGAATGGAAATTTACTCACACAGTATCTGCCTGGTTAGATACCTATATATTCAATATTAAATAGCCTAAAATATGTTGTCATTTCACTAAATTACAAAAAAAGCCCACCAAAATATTCAGCTCCAGGCCCATAGAGATCTTAATCCGGCCCTGGATGCATTAATTATACCGCAGAGAGGCGCTTCCCAGCAGTGTGTGGATTCATATGCTTCATTAATTATACCGCAGAAAGGCGCAACCCAGCAGTGTGTGGATTCATATGCTGTATTAATTATACCGCAGAGAGGCGCTTCCCAGCTGTAGTGATCATTAATGATTTCTGCCATAAATTATCATATTTTAATATTAACTGATTGGTATACCAAAGAATGAACACTAGGGGCAGTGTGTCCTGTGTGGCATTTTGTGATGTCATTAAGCCAGCCTACTTTAGAGAGGTTTTACCTATTGGGGTTTGAATCCAACAGCTCGTTCTCTCAAGCTGTGGATACCTGGCGATGCTGACCATGTGAACTTTTGCCAGCCCCAGGGCCCCAGCCAAAAATCTGGGGCCTAGTAAGCATGCATCTCTGTATGGTTTAGTATTGTTGATTTGTTTATTGTACTGTGTGATATGACTATTACTTTTCCATGATTGTTAGTATGTTAGTCTATTATTGTAAGTTACTGTAAAGCAAATGTTGTAAACTGTTAATATAGATTGCCAAGTAAATTGTCAATTTATATTGCACCGGTTCCTGTGTGTTTTTTCTTATATATATATTCGATCATAATACCCAGAAGAAATAAATGTTATTGTTGCAACTTAGGGCCTTAATTATTGCATATTTATTCAATAACTAATGTTGGATTTAATGCCCAAATGAAACACCAGCAGTGTGCGGATTCATATGCTGCATTAATTTTTATTTTATTTTTTCGTTTTAAGGCTAGGGTCAGATGAATGCAGTATTAACGTGCGTTTAGCCGCACTTAATCACGGCCATGCTAGCAGCAAATGACGTCCAATGCTGGGCAACATACGAAGAACGTGAGGCAACATAAGAAGAAAGTGCGGCCGCGCAATGCAATTGGCAAACAAACGCATTTTTTCGAGAACGTCAAACCGCTAGTACTGACGTACAGAGTGCGCTGCGTCCGCTAGCGACATGTGTGCGTGATTAGGAGACGTCAGACGCTGCTAATGTCCGGCCAACATAACGTCCAGACGCAAAAAGTGTTTTATTGATAACCGTACAAAATCACTGACGAAAATGCGCATCGTATGACCGCTATCGCGTATTCCGTGAAAAAATACGTCCATTCATTCGAACGCACTTTTTCATGGACAACGCGAAAAATGCGTTAGTCTGACCCTAGCCTCAATCATTTTATTTGTTCTGGTTTTTTTTTCGTTTCAGATAACTTTGTTCAGCTTTTTTTCCATTTTAAAACCTTTTGTTCTGGTTTTTATTTTTAAAGTCAGACCATTTGGGTCAGTATATTTGCGTTTTTTAAATCGTTTTGTTAATTTTTGTTCCTTTCATACCATTTTAATATGATTAAATAAAGTTGTGCAATGCATATTCATTAGGGTTTCACCGATACCGATACTAGTATCGGTATCGGGGCCGATACTGGGTACTGCAGGAGTACTTGGTACTTGTGCAGTACCCCCCGATATTGTTTTCCGATACCGGAAGCCGGCATTGAGCCGGCCTGCCGGCATCCGAGGGGCTGCGGCGGCTGTCCGAATGCTCTATCGGCATTCAGACAGCCGCCCCTGGAGCTGCTCTCTGCGATACTTACCTTCCTGGGCGCCGCCGGGAATGTCTCCGCGCGCGCGCTCGTTGGAAGGACCCCAGCCGCGACCACGTGGGACCATGTGATCACGGCTGGGGTCCTTCCAACGAGCGCACGCGCGGAGACATTCCCGGCGTCGCCCAGGAAGGTAAGTATAAACACACTAAGCAGCTGCAAGGCCTGTCCGAATGCTGATAGAGCATTCAGACAGGCCCTGCAGCTGCTCTCCGCGATGATACTTACCTTCCTGGGCGACGCCGGGAAAGTTTCCCTGCGCGCGCTCGTTGGAAGGACCCCAGCCGTGATCACATGGTCCCACGTGGTTGCGGCTGGGGTCCTTCCAACGAGCGCGCACTCGAAGACATTCCCGGCGGCGCCCAGGAAGGGAACTATCGTTGGGGGGTCCATGAGCTGGGGGGCATACCCATGTGTTAGTTGGGGTGCATATCCATGAGCTGGGGGGCATATCCATGAGCTGGGGGGGCATACCCATGTGAGAGCTGGGGGGCATATCCATGAGCTGGGGGCATACCCATGTGAGAGCTGGGGGCATACCCATATGAGAGCTGGGGGGCATATCCATGAGCTGGGGGGCATATCCATGAGCTGGGGGGCATATCCATGAGTGAGCTGGGGGGCATATCCATGTTTGAGCTGGGGGGCATAACCATGTGTGAGCTGGGGGGCATATCCATGTGTGAGCTGGGGGGCATAACCATGTGTGAGCTGGGGGCATATCCATAAGCTGGGGGGCTATATCCATGTGTGAGCTGGGGCATATCCATGAGCTGGGGCAAATCCATGTGTGAGCTGGGGCAAATCCAAATTAACTCTTTTTCCTATACCCAAAAGACAAAATCTCTTTTGTTTTAAAAACTTATGACACGTCTTAACATTATCTCACATTCATTCTAGGTTCCTTCATGTCTGGGACTTCTTAAAAAAAATATAAAAGACTTCACCCAGGAATGAACTCTGTAAAAAAAAATCTCGTTCATTTCTAAACCTAGAGAATATTTTAAAGAAAAGAAACTATCTTTAAAAACAAAATGGCTACAAGCATCCATTTTAAATCCTTTGTCTCTAATATACCCGACATATTGCATATTGGCGAGCGCTTCAGACTGGGTTTTTTGCCTTCTTTTGGATCAACAGCAGTAGGTGATGTGTGACAGGCTGAACCCAATGGACGCATGTCTTTTTTCAGCCTATGTAACTATGTAATAGCAATATTGTTAACTTTTCAATTATGCTGCAATGATGCTGCACTAACACATCATCTCATTTCTCATGTCACCAACAAGTGTAGAGGCGATGGAGTAATCTGTTATTACACATTTTTCCATTATAAACCTAAACCGCTGCACTGCAGCGAGGAACACGGGGGGGGGGACTTTGGAACCCTGCGTCTCAAATCTTTACACCACACAAGGTCAAGTGAGGCATCATTGGACAGGTCAGAGTCTGCCCTTTGCATTGGTACCAAACATGCCCATGTAAAATCTAAAAGAAGAAATAACAACAAAACATTTTACAATTTATTTTTAGTTCCAAAACCGATGGTATTGTCTATTTGTCACTTATACAATGAGCAATACCACTGCTATTACTCACCTTCTCATTTCCCACACCGGGAACCAAGTTTAGTATTTTATACATAGTCCTATTATTCATAAAACACCATCCTCCAAAACACAAGCGAAAACTTTAATTTTTTTCAGTTTTGGTTAAATTTGAGTATTTTCTTAGAAAAATGCAGTAACAGGTTCCCATTTCAATTTTTTTTTTTTTTTTTACAAGAATGTCCTATATATATAACCACAATGGTTTGGATGATAAAATGTGAGATTTTTTTTTACATGTTGTAAATGATTGAACTCTGAAATTTACTCACACTGTATCTGCCTGGTTAGATATACTGTACAGTTGTGTTCAAAATTATTCAACCCCCAATGCTGTAAAGGGTTTTAGGGAATTTAGTGTACATTTGTAATTGTATTCAGAATGAAATCCTACAAGGACTTTTTAAAGAACCATATGCAACTAAAATGACATCAATTGGTTTTGTAATACAGTAGTAAATGTTTCTTTTGTGAATTCTTCATTGACACAATTATTCAACCCCTTAAAGACTACCACTCTGAAGAACAGAGGTTCATTCAAGTGTTTTCAAACAGGTATTGAAAACACCTGTGGATGTCACGGAGCAGCAATAAAGCATAATAAGCACCAATTAGGCAGCTTTAAAATCCAGGTCAGCTCCTTCTAGACATTTACTGGTGTGGTTACAAACATGGTGAAGTCAAGAGAATGGTCCAGGAAGACAAGAGAAGAGGTGATTACTCTTCACAGGAAGGGCAATGGCTATAAGAAGATTGCAAAGATGTTAAACATACCAAGAGAGACCATAGGAAGCATCATTCGCAAATTCAAGGCAAAGGGCACTGTTGAAACGCTACCTGGTCGTGGCAGAAAGAAGATGCTGACTTCGACTGCTGTGCGCTACCTGAAGCGTAGAGTGGAGAAAAGTCCCCGTGTGACTGCTGAGGAACTGAGAAAAGATTTGTCAGATGCGGGTACTGAAGTTTCAGCTCAGACAATACGGCGCACACTGCGTAATGAAGGCCTCCATGCCAGAACTCCCAGGCGCACCCCCTTGCTGTCTCCAAAGAATAAGAAGAGTCGACTGCAGTATGCCAAAAGTCATGTGGACAAACCACAGAGGTTTTGGGATAGTGTTCTGTGGACTGATGAAACAAAATTAGAACTGTTTGGGCCCATGGATCAACGCTATGTTTGGAGGAGGAAGAACAAGGCCTATGAAGAAAAGAACACCTTGCCTACTGTGAAGCATGGCGGGGGGTCAATCATGCTTTGGGGCTGTTTTGCTTCTGCAGTTACAGGGAAGCTTCAGCGTGTGCAAGGTACCATGAATTCTCTTCAGTACCAGGAGATATTGGATGACAATGTGATGCAGTCCGTCACAAACCTGAGGCTTGGGAGACGTTGGACCTTTCAACAGGACAATGATCCCAAGCATACCTCTAAGTCCACTAGAGCATGGTTGCAGATTAAAGGCTGGAACATTTTGGAGTGGCCATCGCAGTCACCTGACTTAAATCCGATTGAGAACTCTGGTGGGACTTAAAGAAAGCAGTTGCAGTGCGCAAGCCTAAGAATGTGACTGAACTGGAGGTTTTTGCCCATGACGAATGGGCGAAGATACCCGTAGATCACTGCAAGACACTTGTGTCAAGCTATGCTTCACGTTTAAAAGCTGTTATAACTGTTAAAGGATGTTGTACTAAGTACTAAGATTGAATGTCACTTGGGGGTTGAATAAAACTGATAATGATGTGAGCACAGAAAAGACATTTGTGGTTATTTCATTATAAATGTTATGTAATATTTGTCTGACCTACACGTGCCTCTTTGATTTAATTGTAAGCAAGATGACTGAATGATCAAAATCAATGTCAAACTGGCCAAAACACTCAATTTCAGTGGGGGTTGAATAATTTTGAACACAACTGTACATTATACAGAGAAAGGTATAAATTGAGGAGGATGTTCTATACAGAGAGGGACATTAATTAATTCAGGCGGATGTTCTATACATTATACAGAGAGGGGTATTAATTAATGCAGGTGGATGTTCTATACATTATACAGAGAGGGGTATTAATTAATGCAGGTGGATGTTCTATACATTATACAGAGAGGATCCTTTTTTTGAGCCCTTTAAATCCAGTGTCTGTGAGCGCTGAGATCGGCTGCTTGTTATATTATCCCTCAGTACAATGTATCAGGCTCAGCTGTTACAGTAACTGACTGCTGCAGTACTCCTCACAGCGCTCAGAGTTTCAGTAAAACAAGTAAATAATATTGTTATAACCTCTTATATATAAAAATATTATTTACTAGTTTTACTGAAACTCTGAGCGCTGTGATGAGCAGCAGTCAGTTACTGTAACAGCTTTGCCGGACACATTGTGCTGAGAGTGAGAGATACTGTAACAAGCAGCGATCTCAGCCCTCTGAGTCACTACAATAGTAATTGTATCCGCTGGTTTTCGGATGAATGAAATTAGTTTTCATACTAAAGAACTGAAAACAAATTTCTTTAGCAACTAAATAAATTGCGTTTTAGGACTAATCCATTAGTTCAAAACGAAATTTTGTGCTGTGCACATGTCTACCGCGTAGGTGGTGACTTGCAGGCCCCCAGTCCATTGCCGGAATGTGGTTCTGAACTGCCCAGCATATTCTGTGCAGCTGTCTGATGTTCCTTGCTGCATGCTCCTGAACATTTTACGATAAAGTTCAGGGGTTAGATTAAAACTTTTGAGCAGAGTCTTTTTTATGGAGTCATAGTCCTTGTCACTCTGCTCTGGAAGAAACGCAAACACATCCAGGGCATTTCCTTTCAAGCGTGAGGTTAAATACTGCCCCCACTGCTCCTTGGGCAACTGGTACTGCTGACACACCTTCTCAAACCCTCTCAGGAACACATCCAGGTCAGTGTCTTTCTCGAGCATGAGAAAATGCTCCAGCTGGGGTCTGTTGGCATTTGTTTATCCACCATTGCTGCTCTGGGTGGAAGAACTGTCCCTCTCCAGGCGACGCAGTTCCAGTTCATACCGCTTTTCTCTCTCTTTTTCCGTAGCCTCTCTGCAGCCTCTCGTGCAGCAATCTGATGCTGGAGAATTTGCTGTAGTCTCCGCTGGGGGTCAGCACTTCCCAGATGTTTAAGGGCCATTTCCAGCTCAGAGTACTTGGCAGTCACAGGGTTAACAGCTACAGGAGATACCAGTCCTGGTATTGCAGACTCCACAGTAACCCCTGCTGGCCTGCATCCTGCTCTGCTTGGTGTTCATCCTCCTCCAGCAGATCTCTAATAAACTGCTCTTTGTTCTTGCCATGCGGCTCTATCTATCTAGATTGGCACAGCACCTCCAGAGCCTCTTTAGACTTTTTTTGTAGGCATCCATTGATTTCAGGAATAGAGAAATAAAACAGAAAGGGACGGGAACAACTGTTTTGCACAGTATGTCTGTGACTTGGCACTGAGTACTGTCTTTGGAAAATTACACAAAAAACATGTGATTTCTTTAGTACCATGATTTACCCTCCAGGCAATTCCACTGGCACTAAAACTCTAGATATCCCACCACTGCCACCAGTTTGTGATGATCAAAATCTGCTTACCCCAGTCGTCACGTGCGGAGGGAGAGTGTACAAGGGGTTACAGCTCCAAGCCTCTGGATTTACTAACTGTACCCACTCTCAGGGCCCCAAGTTATGCCAACCTAACCCCCCCTAAACTGTACACACCCTCCGACTATACGCTGCCACCACGAAAGTAATAAGCCACTTTTGAAACCTCACTAGCTGTATACCACCCCAATTCAGGAGCCCAACCATATACAGCTAATATATCTACCAAAGGTTATATTCTACAGTAACACTAAACCAAGCTATTCGAGAAGTATGAATTATCTAGATCAAAGCAGTACTGGGTTTTAAAGTTTTAATGGAAAAAGACAAAAATACAAACTTTACACAGTGCCAGTATCACATAAAAACAAGACATACAAAAATGTAATGAAAACGTGGGAAAAAATGGGACTTACATAGAAAACCTAACTTGTGGCAGGCAACTTCCATGGGTATTTCCAGATTTCGAATGTCCCAGAAGGTTCGTAGATGTTCATCCAAACAAACCCTTGGAGAAATACGCTGAGATTTGGGTGAGCATCCTGTACAAAGACCTGGCCCCGCACCCTCCTCCCCAACCCCCAACCCCTTTGGTTCACATGGGCTCCCTGATCAAGTTTCCATTTGGCCCAAGAGAGCAAATCAGATAAGGGATTGTAAATACAGAGGTCTTGCCTTGCAAACTCCTTTGCAAAGACAGGAGAAACCCCCCCCCCCCACAAATTTGGCGTTTAAAATCTGACACACTGCACAGAAAATGATGTGTGTGACAACGCTGACCCGCCGACATTATCGGATCCGATAATTTCAGCGATTCTGCATCTTTTCCCCACACTCCGGGGACCCTGTGGTGAATACAGAATTCACCGCAGTGTGGGGAAATGTGATTTCCCAAAGTGCGGGTAACGTCAGAGCACCAAAATGTTGGTGACATTTAGGTGCTCTGTGAATAATGCCTTTTGTCTGTATTGAGGACATTTGGACCTCTGCAACTCCGACTCCATAGTGGCTACAGAGTCATGTGTGGTATCGCTGGAAAGGCCAGAGCATGATCTTTCCTATGATATCAATCATGACCAGGTTTTATGTAACAATAAAAATATTTTGTTTTCTTTCTAACAATGCAATTTGATTTACTTGGATTTTGCGAAAGTTTTCGACACCGTTCCACACAACTAATTTATTTAAATTAAGAAAAATTAGTCTAGATGAAAATATTTGTTCTTGGATAGAAAACTGGATAAAAGATAGGGTACGAATGGGCGTGTCCGGAACTCGAGGAGAGCGGCGGCCATTCTGAGGAGCTTAGCACCGCACAGCCGGTAATCGAGTGAAAACGGCCATTTAACGGCTCAAATCTCTGCAAGCCCTCCTCCGCTTGAAAGCTAAGTGTTCTGGGCAACAGCGCATATTTTTGGAGGCAGGGGAAACACGAGACGGGGTAGAACCCCGCATCTCCGACCGACTATAACTGATCGGCGGCCATCTTGCGGCCCACACCTGGGAGACAGGCGGATTGTCCCTTACACGGCCGAGCAGGTACGAGTGCCGCGGTACCTGACCCCCCCCCCTGGCTACTGGAGGAGGGTAGACGTAATCCGCATACCACTGTGGCTGCCTGGGCTTCGGCGGGTGCTCCCGAATTTCTCCGGTGGAGGCAGCGGCGGGCGCGTGGGCGGAACGTGACACCATCCTTATGTAGGGACCCTCTGACTCTCAACCTGCTAACACCCCAACAACTGGCCGGAATCATACTCAGACGGCCTGAGATACAGACGGAGGATCGGTGAGTCACCCGCCGCGCAGAACCCCCCCTTTTTCTTCTCTTTTTTTTTTCTCCTTCCTCCCCTCAGAATCGCAGATGCCCAACTGCTGAAGAAGATCGGGGTCCTTGTAGAGGCCGCAGATCCTCCTGTTCTGCATACAATCCACTGCAGTGAACCCTGTAGCAATTGGACTATACCTGTCACCTCCGAACCTGAATTTTTCTGGTGGCTCTTTTTGTGCCCACTACTTTTTTAATTTTTCGAGACAGATCGGAAGCTCAATTTATAATGGCTGCAGCCTAATTTTTCATTAGTTGCGACAATTTTTCTGGTGATCCCTCGTGGGATCACTGTCCCTTATTATCTCTCCATAAATTTTTCAAAAACTCTTTTGCCCTTTCTTGGGACTTCAAATTTTTTAAATTAATTTTTGGACTGCCCTTGGCTCTCTACCTCTTCCTAATTTTTATAACTTAATTTTTTCAGTGACTCATAAATTTTTCACGTCGTACTTCGTCTTTAAATTTTTCTTGATTGCCTACGGTGATCTACCTGCAACCTTTAGATTTTTTCAAGATTTAACGTGGGCCTACCGGCTGATGGAATAGATCGCCACATAACAGAGTCCTGGCACGGACGAGCTCAATAAGGGGAAATCCGACTGGAAGGAAGACATCATGACCCACAAGAAGCGCGCTCAATCAGCTCAAAGACTGAAAGATCCACAAGGAACGGCGAAACCCGAAGGTATTGCTCATTATTTCGCAGAGAAACCAGCAGCTGGAGGCACTCCACGAGGCCCTAAGATGGCACTGCTTACGGGTGTGTCCCAGGAATCCTCCCCCACCAGTAGTGTGGAACCGCATGATGACCCGGAGGAATCAGTTAGAGACATCCTCCGCAACCTACCCACTAAAGGTGACTTGGAAAGAATGCTGGGGAAACTGGAAGCTTCGTTCTCCGCGTGCATAGAGGAGTTGGATGCTGATATACATCAGGTGGGGTCTAGAGTGCTACAGTTGGAGGAGGACCGCGACGTGATGGAAGATCGTATGACCCGTTTGGAATCGGGTTTGGAAGCACATAATACCTATATACAACGTATACATAGGGCTCTGGATGATCAGGATAATAGGGGAAGACGTAATAATCTGAGACTCAGAGGCCTCCCTGAACCACCGGAAGGAGGCGAACATCTTATGGAGATACTGAGGATCATTTTTAATAAAATAATGGGGAAACCCCCAGATGCTCCAGTACACTTTGACAGAGCTCACCGTGCTTTGAAGCCGAAGGGAACACAGAATACTATGCCCCGGGACGTCATCTGCCGCTTACATTATCATAGGCAAAAGGAAGAAATCCTGCAAGCAGCACGCAGACGAGAGCTTAAGGACCCCCATGGTAACATCCTACAGCTATACCCAGATCTGTCCTGGACCACACTTCAAGCAAGGAGACTACTGAAACCGGTAACAGAGGCACTCCGGGAGCGGCAGATCAGGTACCGTTGGGGATACCCGTTTGCTTTACTAGTGAGCGTGGAGGGAGTACATTATACCATCGGGTGTGCTGCTGACCTACCCCCTCTTCTGAAAGCACTTGCTATGGAGGACATAACTATACTGGACTGGTATGGCGGCGCCTCTTTAGACATGGCACCACCCCCAACTCAACCTCAACGCCCGCGATGGCAGACACCATCAAAAAGGGGGCGCCAAGAGCACAACTATCTACACCCACAACGCAACCCCCAAACTAAACTCACCTTTGTTTCACATCGGACTTGCTCCCCCACAGAAAACGCAACAAGACGAAGACTTCTTCACTCAAATCCATAATTTGTGCCCTGGCATACTTTAGACCCATCCGTCATAGGACCTCACTCCGAGGGCACTATGGAGCAAGGATCAAGAGGGTCAAGTTCTAGTTTTGGGCCTGATGATACACAGGTCCTCCGGAGCGTTAGAGTACTTCACCTCTTCATTGATACCCCCTCCTCCAAGTATCGTCTTCTCTCCTCAGGACGATTTGTGGCGGGACTTTAACACACACATATACCTAGCCACCTACCTCAAAGGCTCTCCCCCACTGGATCTAACTATATTTTTACTTCCTATTCCGTGCCATCTCTTTCTCCTTTACACCTTTCACTTTTGACGACTTAACCTTTTGACCACTTTTTGATTTCAATCAATTGACTTTCACCCCCCCCCCAAGTCGCGGTGACTTTTTGCTCCCACCGACGAGTTAGTTGGAAGCAAACCTTAAAACCAGGACGATTGGTGGTTCTATCGCCGGTTTTACACCGACCAACGGTTTCATATCATAACCATCCATATAAGTGTTTTTGTTACTTACTTAAAACATTATTGTATTATCTCTGCGGACAGATTGCTGTGACAGATTACTATTATTCTTAGAAGGTTCTCCTGTCCCACGTTGCTATTTTTCACGTTTTGTTTGAATTAGTTTAGTACCCATTAATTGCTGTTACTTGTATTATGACCAAAATACGGTTTATTTCACTGAATGTACACGCGGTTTAAACATACCCCAGAAACGACGCAAAGCTCTCACTGATCTCCATAGACAGGGTGGGGATATAGTCTTCTTGCAGGAGACACACTTCAGGGCAGATGCCGCTCCTTCACTGAGCTCCCGCTTTTACTCACAAAGCTTTTACAGTAATTACGATGCATCTAAAGCACGCGGAGTAGCGATACTACTTGCTCGTCACATACCCTTTACTGTAATACATCAACAACAAGACGCTAATGGTAGATTTTTATTCGTTAAAGGCACACTGGGTAACCAGAAGATCACTCTAGCTAATATATACCTACCGAAAAGAGGTCAATGCGCTGAACTTCGATCTATTCTGTCTAAACTGGATAAATTCAGTGAAGGACTTTTAATATGTGGAGGAGACTTTAACGTTTCTCTCGACGACTCCAGAGAGGGGGTCCACCCGACCCCTTCTGTGGACGACTCGTTGCGAGGCAGATTTTTACACCTTCTCCATAAGCACCAATTAGTGGATGGATGGAGAGCCCTAAATCCTACAGTAAGAGACTACACTTTCTACTCAGCAGTAGCTCACTCATACTCCAGACTGGACACATTTTTAATCCCACACCACCAACTACACTACCTGACAAAAGTTAAAATAGCCCCGATTACCTGGTCGGACCATGCCCCAGTGGTGATGTGGGTGGATATTCAATCCATTCCACCTCCACACCGCACGTGGCGCTTGAATGAATCGCTACTCCGGGATGTGGTGATTCGACAGAACCTGCAGGACACACTCGCACAGTTTTTTGAAGAAAACTCCACTCCAGACATGCCCTTACCGACCTTATGGGAGGCGCATAAATGTGTCATAAGAGGACATCTTATCCAGATTGGTGCACAACGCAAAAGGGAACATAGGAAGACCCTAGACACAGTCCTTCAACGCATACATGACTTGGAGACTGCACACAAATCGGTTGAATCCCTCGACATTTTCAAAGACCTAACAGAACAAAGAGCACATCTAAACTCCTTACTATCCCAACAAACCTTTTTTTTTGTATTTAAAATTTTTATTTAGTAAAGAAATAAAGGCCACAAATTGACCGTCGTAGTCAGCCCCGCAGGGCCGAGTAGCAAATTCTCATAAGAAATATGGATAACATAAAAAGGAGGGTGTCATATAAAAAGTCAGCAAAAATATTGTAAAACAAAAGGGTTTGTAGCAAAATTCGTCAAAAAATATTTCGGCGAGATCCAAATAACAAGAGAAAAAAAAAAGGGGGGGGGGAGAGGTGAAAGTGTCTCAGATCTATCCCCAACCAGGGAATATCAGCAAGAAAAAAAAAGAGAGTTAGGTCGAGAGCGTCTCTGAATTAAGAGGAATAAGTTCAAAGGTGAGTTAATACAATGACGAACAGCAAAAGTCCTCCATAAACGTAGGATAGGAGTCCCGAATATCCAACTGGGCATCTCAGCCACCGGAAAAAAGGGGATAAGGGAGAGCAAATATCTCGGTGGGGAGATCCATCAATGATCATGGGCTGCCGGACTCTCAAGCGTCAGGGTCGAGGGTGAAAGACAGCAGGCACTCAGCCCGGATCCAGAGAGGGTGAAGCAGAAGCACAAACCACTACAGACTCGAGACCTCTGGAATTCCCAGGGAGGCAAAAACCGGCCACACTTCATCCGGGGTGCAAAAATATACGGCACATTGTCGAGTGTACAGAGCAGGGTGCCAGCCGCTCCCCATCTGTATCGGACCCCCTTAGCCCGAAGGCAAGCTGCCACCTCCCTGAACCTCCGACGCGCCGCCAATGTCAGGAAGGGCAGATCATTATACAGAGACACCACGGAGGATTCAAAGTCAATAAAACCCTTCGCCGAAGGCAGCGACATCAGTTTAAGTTTCATGGGAATCTCCCGCGCCATCCGATAATATCTCGTGGCGCCGTCTCCGGGCTGCCGTCGATTTCCGAACACGCATTGCCATACCAAAAGTCTCTGGGGTTAGGAGGGAGCTTCAGCAGGTGGCCTGCTAAGCGGTTGGCATATGCCAGCGTCGCCTCTGGCAGCACTGACTCCGGGACCCCGAATACGGATGTTACGCCGGCGGTGTCGGGCGTCTAACGACTCCACTGTACGCGACAAATTCTCCACCTGCAGCTGAAGAGATTCCACCTTGCAGGTAAGATGAGTTTGCACGGTCTCTACCGTCGCCGTTCGTGCCGGATGTCCACTATATGTTCCTGTACCAGGGTCACCTCAGCTTTAACCCCCGCCACGTCAGAACTCCACAATGCCCGCATGTCGTTCATCATTCTTTTGATGTCGCCTTTAGTCGCCAGTTGAACGTCTTCCCCTGGTGTAGTTGCTAGGAAAGCGGACGACTGTCTGAACAGCTGGCAGCATCGGGGAAACAGAGAGCGACCGCCCCGTCGGCGGCCGCCTTATTCGCCTTTTTTGTAGAGGCCTTCCTGGCCTTCTGGTCCTGGAACGAAGTCGCCGAGGAGGGCAGGTCGGCCTCATCACCGCTCCCTCTCGACCAGGCCAAGCCATCCTCGTCAGAGGAACCGTAACCTGGAGGCAAGGTGGGGGAAGGAGACCTGCAGCGCACATTCGCCACCACCTAAAGAGTCTCGGATGTCGCGTTGGCCCGGATTCAGTACTGAGCCATCCCGCTTCGCATTCTTCTTACCCATCCGTACAATAACCCGGGACCAGGGTATGTCTCCTTGCAGCTGGCGTAACAGCAACAAATCGCAGAATCTCCTTAGGCTCCAAAATGGCCGCCCCTTCTAGGCCGTCGTCTCCGGTCAAGAGCTCCCACAATCACCTCTCGACTCAGTGCAAGGTCTCACCGTGTCTCCCGCGGGTCAGCAAGCTCTGATGAACCAGGCTCTCCCAAGGATCCACCAAGGATATGTTCCACACCGCTCGCCCGCGGGCCCGGAGCCCAACAAACCTTTTAAATCAATGCTGCTAACTAAACAAACCTATTACACTCAAGGCAACAAATGTGGCCGACTTTTAGCAAACGCCCTAAAGCAACGTCGCCAAGCTACTTACACCCCTAAAATAAGAGACAGGGACGGCAGGGAACATTACCTCACTAAAGACATCTCTGAGGCATTTCATAAATATTTTACATCACTTTACCAATTAAGAGAATCCCCACCCCTGGAGAGTGATATCCGCTCCTACCTGAAAGACTCCCTTCATTCCGTTTTACCCCCTGACTCGGCATCAGCACTGGACGCACCGTTCACGACAGAGGAGTTCTCAATAGCACTGAGCACAATGAAAGCGGGCAAAAGCCCAGGTCCGGATGGGTTCTCAGTGGCATATTACAAGACATTTGGCTCCCTACTGGGCCCTAGATTTCTTGCAATGCTCAATTCTCTGGATGGAACTACCTCCCTGGAACAGGCCACCCTCCGTGCCCACATAGCGTTAATTCCCAAACCAGAAAAGGATCACACCTCAGTAACTAACTATAGGCCCATCTCGCTATTAAACGTTGACGTAAAAATTATGACTAAAATGATGGCGACAAGATTAAACCCCTTCGTACCCGGCTTGATCCACCCAGATCAAACTGGATTCGTCCCTACTCGTGAGGCACGGGACAACACGATCAGGGCCATTAACCTTATTCACCTTGCAATCTCCTCCCACATGCCGACGGTCTTCCTATCAATAGATGCCGAAAAGGCCTTTGATAGAGTGGACTGGTCTTTTCTCTTGGAAACATTATCATTTTGGGATTCGGACCAAAATGGCTGACCTGGACAAGGAATCTTTATAGTACACCGAAGGCCTCCTTAAGGGTTAATGGCACCTACTCACCTGACCTAGATATACGGAATGGCACCCGACAAGGCTGCCCGTTGTCACCCTTGTTATTTATCCTTACATTAGAGCCTCTCCTGCAGAGAATCAGGGACCATCCCCACATTTATGGCCATTCTTTACCCCTACACCAATACAAAGTAGCAGCATTCGCCGATGATATTCTTCTATCCCTAACTAAACCCTTAGTCTCTCTAGAACACCTTATGACGGAACTGGATACGTATGGAAAACTGTCCAACTTTAAGATCAACCTCTCTAAATGTGAGGTTCTAGGAGTGGGAGTCAATGCACACCAAAAGAGGGCCATAGAAAAAGCCTATCCCTTT
Organism: Leptobrachium leishanense; assembly: GCA_009667805.1. Classification (NCBI taxonomy): domain Eukaryota; kingdom Metazoa; phylum Chordata; class Amphibia; order Anura; family Megophryidae; genus Leptobrachium; species Leptobrachium leishanense. The sequence goes on along the minus strand of CM019065.1, from coordinate 264,408,735 downwards.
AAATGGGCACGTGGCTCGATACGTTATTTAGGAGTTTCACTACCTAGTAATCTAAACCAACTTTATGCTACGAATTATGAGCCGTTGCTACGGACAATAACACAAGATCTGCGAGGTTGGAAACTTCCTCATGTCTCCTGGCTCGGTAGAATAAATATTCTGAAAATGAACATTCTCCCCAGACTTTTATACATCTTTCAGACAGTACCGATTGGAATGCCCCCCCAGTTCTTTGCCTTGCTACGAACCCGCTTCCTTGAATTGATTTGGCATAACACCCGACCCCGAGTTTCATATGCCGACATGACACGACACCGAAATAGGGGAGGTCTTGGTTTGCCCCACATAGAATTATATCACACGGCTGCACTTTTTCTTAACTTAAGTGACTGGAGCATGTCCCCGCCGCACAAATTATGGGTTCCACTAGCACAGAGATCCCTGTCAGTCCCCATAACCACACTTCCCTGGCAGACTGTACCGATCGCTAAAGTACTGATCTCGCCTCACCCGATAGTGACTCCGATACTTCGTAAGTGGAGGACATTGAGGACTTCACTTGCTCTCTCCACACATCCATCTCCACTCACACCAGTAACATTCAATCCGAACTTTCCGGAGGGAATGTCACATCACTTCCTGCCACTGGACCTTGACGGACCTTACCTCCCTTTAGCGACGTGTCTTGTAAAGAATGAACCGCACCCGATAACGAGTCTGCTGAGACCTGACACAATCACACCTCTGACCCATTACCGCTACCGCCAACTCACACACTTTATTCAGTCGCTAGGGACCCCGCTGACATTACGGACGGAGGAGTCACCATTTGAGACGCTCTGTGTGACAGATCCGCAACTACCACACATGTTGTCTACAATGTATGGCTCCTTGCTGGATGCTTCCACACCGGGTCTTCCCTTATATGCAGGGAGATGGGACAGAGACATGGGTAACAAAATTTCCGAAGAGGATTGGGGCTTGATTTTTCAGACTGCTGCACATGCTTCTAGGAGCCTACACATCCAACAGACACACTACAAGCTTCTTATGCGGTGGTACCTGACGCCTACACGTCTGCATAAAATTTATCCCTCCGCTGACAAGACCTGTTGGCGATGTCAGGCATCACCGGACACATTTGTGCACATCTGGTGGGAATGCCCATTGATACGTTCATACTGGGAATCTATATTCTCGATCGTTAATGAAATCACAGGCTTGAACTTGTGCCCATCCCTTGAAGTCGCACTTTTTCACTTGGTCCCTATCTCGACACTCACATATAGGAACTCTTTAGCTATACAATTGTTCAATGTTGCTAAATCTTTGATCCCTCGAAGATGGCGCTCGACTACACCCCCAACGGTATGGGAATGGATACAAGCGGTCGAGGGTGTCCGCGAAATGGAGGAGATGTTCCTCTCCATGGACAATAAATATGACAAATATTTCGTCACGTGGTATTGGTGGTTAGATTTTCGGGCCACGAGATCGCGAGGCTACACTCCGGTGGCCATACCTACTGCTGAGAAGTCGGGTGGAGGAGTGGGCTAAATAGGATATACACGAACCGGGAAAATGTGAAACCTGGAAATTGCAGACAGCCCAAGTGATGAGTTATTCCCCTGACACCCTGACACTCATAGAAGCGTTATATGTCGACACCTGTGAATCCACAAACTGCGTCACTCATATCTACCGTATGCAAGGCTGGTTATTTACTGAACCCCCCCCCCTTCCCCTTTTTTTTTTTTAATTTATCCTCGTCCTCTTTCCACCACCCCTCCTCCCTCTCTCCCCCTCTGTTAAGCGCAACGCTAAACTCTATTTGTAACAACATATGACCATCCTAATTCTATGTGCAACTATACTATTGAATGTTTAATATCTCACTATGTATGTTTGATAAAAACCAATAAAACTTTATTATTAAAAAAAAAAAAAAAAGATAGGGTACAGAGAGTGGTCATAAATTGTACGTTTTTAAGATGGACATCAGTGATAAGTGGTGTCCCTTAGGGGTCTGTTATAGGACCAATTCTATTCAATTCATTTATAAATGTAACAGATCTCTGTGCCTGGACAGGGTCACATTTGTCAAATGCCGCTTCCTCGCTGGACACCCGGGTTCTCCTCGTGACTCTCACGCCTTTCTCCAGTACCTTAGCTGCAGCTTAAAGACAGGTGCACATAGAGAGCCTGACTAGCACCCCCAGAAATAAGCCAAAGCTGTAGACCTGGAGCCTTTCGTTGGCACAGCAAGCAGAAGTGAGCTGCTACCCCAAATCCTGAGCCGTGCCTTCAAGCTTGGTCAGAATAGAACTGGTTTTAATTAAATTGACAAGCACAGATTTTTTATGAGGACAGACGGGGGTCATTTACATATAAAATTCACAGCCTCTTCTAGAAGGACCTAATCACACTGATACAGATAATTGCACAAACATTGACTTCTTGGAATGAGAAATCTATTTACATTAGGTAGACAGTTTCAGTAAACACTACTTAACGAAGAAAAACAATGGGTGATTCTGATTGACCGATTACAAAATATACACAGATAACAGCTACACACACAGACAGATAGTGAGACAGTAGTCTTGCCTCATCCAGATTACGCAAACCTAATTAAATTATACTGGTTCAACACAGAAATACTTTAAACCAAATTAAAAACCGTTTGGCAATGCCCATGCCCTATGAACATTCTCTGCCATAATTATCCATAGTCCGTGGGCACGAGGCTGGCATCCGCCCTTCTCCAAGGGGCACACAGTCTATGTGTAGTGGGGGCATTGCTGTAACTGCTCACGCCAGCCAGTCTCTGACACCTGGAATACCTCTCAGAAGGTGGCGGTGGCTTCCGTCACAATAAATGGCATTAAAAGTCCTGTATCAGTGTTTGCAGATGACACAAAACTAGGAAAAGTAATACAATGTGAACAGGATGTTACTTCGCTGCAGAGGGATTTAGATAGATTGGGGGACTGGGCACTTAAATGCCAGATGAAATTTAATGTAGATAAATGCAAAGTTATGCACTTTGGAGTGAAGAACACACAAGTAATTTATACTTTTTATACGGTGAGAACAATAAAGCTGTGGATTTCTCTGCCTGTTGAGGTGGTTGGGTCAGAGACTGTACAGATTTTTTACAAAAACTGCTGGATGACTTCCTGCAGACATGGAATATTAAGGGTCATAATATTTAATATGTGGGTAAGCTTCTTGATTCAAGGAGAAATCTTACTGCCGTTCTGGGGTCAAGAAGGAATTTTTCCCCAGTATATTTGTCGGATATAATCTCTGCACGTGAAAACAACACGTTTATATATATTGGACTTATCAGCCATAGCCTCCAATATGTCTATATTGGACTTACTGGACCTACCTCGGCAGTTGCCTCCAATATATCAGGGATTATTATTTCATAAGAAATTTATACGAGACACAAATTTCAATCGCTTATATCTCTTAGAAATTATCCTGAATTCTTTTAATTGTCTGTGTTTTGCTTTAAGAAATACAATAATCAATAATCGGATAAAAATATATATATATTTATTACGTATACAAAAAAGTTTCAAATCTCATATCATAAACATCAATTTATAAACCACAATCCATCAGCATATAAAAACTAGCTTCACAATATATGTATCTCCGGTTAGTAACTGCATATATGATTAATATCATTTACCTTATCAGTTAGTAACTAATACACAAATGGTTAATAAACATTTCTGCTTAACACAACATGCATTTCCCAGCAAACAATGTTTAACCAGCCAGCTTTTATAGATATATATATATCTCTATGCTACATGAATCAACAAAAGATGAGCTAATTTAATGATAAGTAATAAAAATTTATTTAGTGAATCCTCCCCTAATCTCGAGAATTAAACTTCTAATCTTTTGCCCTTTATTTTGTAGTTATATAATTCCCTGCTTATCAATTTTAATCACAGTAATTTCCAAATTCAATATATATATTGGTATCAATCTTACATTTCTTTAGGAATAAATCCTTATATCCACTTCTTCATATTTCTATCTGCAGAATAGAAATTACTTAGAATTTGGATTTAACGGTATCTGAGAATCTCAGTCTAATGTTGCAAGAATATCTACACACATATATATATAATTACATTAATTCCCCTTTTTCATACATTACCTGTCCAATTTGGATGTTGATAAGTCTGCCTTGGAATTCCTGATGTAATAATTTTTGGAATGTGTGAAAATTATCGATATCAGATAATCAATGCATGTGAGTTAGAGAGTTGGTGAGAGTCAGAAATTTAGTGAAAATCTTGATTGCCTCATGTCTTGGGATCTGCCTGCATTGTGGTGTGAGTCTGAGTGTTGGAATCTTGGACTCTCAGAGGGTCATGTGTAATGCATTGCGATGTGAGTCTCTGTCTGCTGGAATCTCCGACTTCTCAGAGTGTCATGTGTAATGCATTGCAGTGTGAGTCTGTGACTGCTGGAATCTCCGACTCGGGAGTGTCATGTGTAATGGACGTCTGAATGCATTGCGATGTGAGTCTGTCTGCTGAATCTCCGACTGCCTCACAAAGAGCCTTGCCGCTTATTATAGCCAATTTGACGTCATGGTTAATTAATAATAATATGAATCATTATTTTTACTATCCTCTAGAGGGCAGTATTGCACTTCTTTTATTAATTCCAATTAATTCCACCATTTCTTTTTAATTCTTATCTCGGGTCAAAAAGGTCAGACTGACGTAACAAAGACCGTCTCTTCTCCCAGACCCAGTGTCTCCATCTGTCATCTTTGATTTATATTCCTACTCCCTTTTGAAATTACTATAGAGTCCTATCAACTAAATTCTTTTCTGGTTAACTCAATTCTTTAGTAATTTTATTATTTACCAATTATATACTTTCTACAATATTTTGGAGTATATATTTCATACTGTAATTATAATAAAATATACCTTGATTATAAACATATATTTTGTGAATATAAATCTATATTAGAGAACTTTTAACTCTTTTTCCTATACCCAAAAGACAAAATCTCTTTTGTTTTAAAAACTTAAAACAGACCAATAAATTTACTTATGACACGTCTTAACATTATCTCACATTCATTCTAGGTTCCTTCATGTCTGGGACTTCTTAAAAAAAATATAAAAGACTTCACCCAGGAATGAACTCTGTAAAAAAAAATCTCGTTAATTTCTAAACCTAGAGAATATTTTAAAGAAAAGAAACTATCTTTAAAAACAAAATGGCTACAAGCATCCATTTTAAATCCTTTGTCTCTAATATACCCGACATATTGCATATTCAGCGCTTCAGACTGGGTTTTTTGCCTTCTTTTGGATCAACAGCAGTAGGTGATGTGTGACAGGCTGAACCCGATGGACGCATGTCTTTTTTCAGCCTATGTAACTATGTAATAGCAATATTGTTAACTTTTCAATTATGCTGCAATGATGCTGCACTAATTAGTACAATGATGCTGCACTAACACATCATCTCATTTCTCATGTCACCAACAAGTGTAGAGGCGATGGAGTAATCTGTTATTACACATTTTCCATTATAAACCTAAACCGCTGCACTGCAGCGAGGAACACGGGGGGGGGGGACTTTGGAACCCTGCGTCTCAAATCTTTACACCACACAAGGTCAAGAGGCATCATTGGACAGGTCAGAGTCTGCCCTTTGCATTGGTACCAAACATGCCCATGTAAAATCTAAAAGAAGAAATAACAACAAAACATTTTACAATTTATTTTTAGTTCCCAAACCGTTGGTATTGTCTATTTGTCACTTATACAATGAGCAATACCACTGCTATTACTCACCTTCTCATTTCCCACACCGGGAACCAAGTTTAGTATTTTATACATAGTCATATTATTCATAAAACACCATCCTCCAAAACACAAGCGAAAACTTTAATTTTTTTCAGTTTTGGTTAAATTTGAGTATTTTCTTAGAAAAATGCAGTAACAGGTTCCCATTTCAATTTTTTATTTTTTTTTACAAGAATGTCCTATATATATAACCACAAAGGTTTGGATGATAAGATGTGAGATTTTTTTTTACATGTTGTAAATGATTGAACTCTGAAATTTACTCACACTGTATCTGCCTGGTTAGATATACTGTACAGTTGTGTTCAAAATTATTCAACCCCCAATGCTGTAAAGGGTTTTAGGGAATTTAGTGTACATTTGTAATTGTATTCAGAATGAAATCCTACAAGGACGTTTTAAAGAACCATATGCAACTAAAATGACATCAATTGGTTTTGTAATACAGTAGTAAATGTTTCTTTTGTGAATTCTTCATTGACACAATTATTCAACCCCTTAAAGACTACCACTCTGAAGAACAGAGGTTCATTCAAGTGTTTTCAATCAGGTATTGAAAACACCTGTGGATGTCACGGAGCAGCAATAAAGCATAATAAGCACCAATTAGGCAGCTTTAAAATGACTGTGATACTCAGCTCCTTCTAGACATTTACTGGTGTGGTTACAAACATGGTGAAGTCAAGAGAATGGTCCAGGAAGACAAGAGAAAGGGTGATTACTCTTCACAGGAAGGGCAATGGCTATAAGAAGATTGCAAAGATGTTAAACATACCAAGAGAGACCATAGGAAGCATCATTCGCAAATTCAAGGCAAAGGGCCTTGTTGAAAAGCTACCTGGTCGTGGCAGAAAGAAGATGCTGACTTCGACTGCTGTGCGCTACCTGAAGCGTAGAGTGGAGAAAAGTCCCCGTGTGACTGCTGAGGAACTGAGAAAAGATTTGTCAGATGTGGGTACTGAAGTTTCAGCTCAGACAATACGGCGCACACTGCGTAATGAAGGCCTCCATGCCGGAACTCCCAGGCGCACCCCCTTGCTGTCTCCAAAGAATAAGAAGAGTCGACTGGCAGTATGCCAAAAGTCATGTGGACAAACCACAGAAGTTTTGGGATAGTGTTCTGTGGACTGATGAAACAAAATTAGAACTGTTTGGGCCCATGGATCAACGCTATGTTTGGAGGAGGAAGAACAAGGCCTATGAAGAAAAGAACACCTTGCTTACTGTGAAGCATGGCGGGGGTCAATCATGCTTTGGGGCTGTTTTGCTTCTGCAGGTACAGGGAAGCTTCAGCGTGTGCAAGGTACCATGAATTCTCTTCAGTACCAGGAGATATTGGATGACAATGTGATGCAGTCCGTCACAAAGCTGAGGCTTGGGAGACGTTGGACCTTTCAACAGGACAATGATCCCAAGCATACCTCCAAGTCCACTAGAGCATGGTTGCAGATTAAAGGCTGGAACATTTTTGGAGTGGCCATCGCAGTCACCTGACTTAAATCCGATTGAAAACCTCTGGTGGGACTTAAAGAAAGCAGTTGCAGTGCGCAAGCCTAAGAATGTGACTGAACTGGAGGCTTTTGCCCATGACGAATGGGCGAAGATACCCATAGATCACTGCAAGACACTTGTGTCAAGCTATGCTTCACGTTTAAAAGCTGTTATAACTGTAAAAGGATGTCGTACTAAGATTGAATGTCACTTGGGGGTTGAATAAAACTGATAATGATGTGAGCACAGAAAAGACATTTGTGGTTATTTCATTATAAATGTTATGTTATATTTGTCTGACCTACACGTGCCTCTTTGATTTAATTGTAAGCAAGATGACTGAATGATCAAAATCAATGTCAAACTGGCCAAAACACTCAATTTCAGTGGGGGTTGAATAATTTTGAACACAACTGTACATGTATCTGCAGTGCCAGGGCTTTTTTTCAGGGGGTACTCACTGGTACTCAGTACCGGCACCTCACCTCTCAGTACCGGCACCTCACCACCAGCCCGACCTAACAGGAGAGAGCATGATGCTCCTCCCTCCTCCTGCAGTGGCAGGAAGAGAATCGGAAGCGCTCGGCAGCTCATATTGCTCCCGAATGCTTCCGATTTTCAGGATTGTATGTAGGGACCGAAAACCCCCCTCCCAGTAAGTGACAATGGAGGGCTGGTTAAATAAAATCTCCCCTCTGTTTCTTCGGGTCCCCAGCTCTGGCAGATGTGTGTAAACATGCTGCACCCCCTCGCTCTGCAGCTGCTGAAACTTTCAACAGCATGGGGAGGGGGTGCAGCATATTTACACACATCTGCTAGAGCTGCAGATTATCAGGCAAGCGGTGTGATCAGTGGAGCTGGCACTGTAAGGAGATACAGGTGGCCGCCTAAATGCGCAAGACCAGAGGGGGTGCAAAAAAAATGTAATCCCTGGTTACTTGCCTTGACAGGGATCCAAATTTTTAAACTATCTGCCTGGCCCTGTGTCTCTGCTGCTCCTCCTCTAAAATGCAGCCGGTGCCCAGCGAGCTGCATTGTATCTGCCAGGTCAGAGAGCAGACTCCCCCACGGTGCTCGATAAGGAAGCCTGTCCCTCTCTTCTCCTGGTCCCTTCCTCCTTGCTGGTGTCTGGCCCGCTTCTGATGATGTCAAGAGGAGGGCATGCCAAAGGAAGTCTACACTGCCACCTTATCCCCAGCCTCTCCAGCAGTTCCAGACAGTCAGGGTTATTCAGAGAGAGGGGAAAATTTGCAGAAATTAAACAATGTGAATGTGAATAAAGCCCCAGGGCCAGATGGAATTCACCCGCGAGTACTGAGAGAGCTATGTGTTGAAATATGTAAACCTCTGTTCTTAATCTTTCAAGATTCTTTTCTTTCAGGAATAGTACCAGAGGATTGGAGAAAAGCTGACGTGGTCCCTATATTTAAGAAAGGTTTAAAATTTGTGCCTGGGAATTATAGACCTGTGAGCTTAACATCTGTGGCTGGGAAAGTATTTGAGGGGTTACTAAGGGATAATATTCAGGAATTTATTGGGAGGTATAATGTAATTGGCAAAAATCAGCATGGTTTCATGAAACACAGATCATGTCAGACTAACCTAATTACGTTCTATGAGGAAGTAAGTAGAAGTATAGATCAGGGGGTCGCAGTGGATGTGATTTACTTAGATTTTGCCAAAGCTTTCGACACAGTTCCACACAAAAGGTTACTATTTAAATTGAGAAAGATTGGTCTAGATGAAAATACTTGTTCTTGGATAGAAAACTGGATAAAAGATAGGGTACAGAGAGTGGTCATAAATGGTACATTTTCAAGATGGACACCAGTGGTAAGCGGTGTCCCTCAGGGTTCTGTTATAGGACCAATACTATTCAATTTATTTATAAATGACCTTGAGATAGGCATTGAAAGCCATGTATCAGTGTTTGCAGATTACACAAAACTAGGAAAAGTAATACAATGTGAGCAGGATGTTACTTCGCTGCAGGGGGATTTAAATAAATTGGGGGACTGGGCACTTAAATGGCAGATGAGATTTAATCTAGATAAATGCAAAGTTATGCACTTTGGAGTGAAGAACACACAAGTAACTTATACCCTAAATGGTACGGAGTTAGGGAAATCCAAGCAGGAGAAGGATTTGGGAATAATCATAGACTTCAAACTAAGTAACAATGTGCAATGTCAAACAGCAGCCGCCAAGGCCAGCAAAGTATTGGCATGCATTAAAAGGGGAGTTCACTCACGGGATGAAAACATAATTTTGCCTCTGTATAAATCAATGGTCAGGCCGCACCTTGAATATGCCGTGCAATTTTGGGCACCTGTCTTAAAAAAAGATATTATAGCGCTAGAAAAAGTGCAGAGACGGGCAACTAAATTAATAAGGGGTTATTTATGAGGAAAGACTAACAAGCTTAAACCTGTTTAGTTTAGAGAAACGGCGCCTTAGAGGGGATCTGATAACCATATATAAATATATACGGGGCCATTATCAACCATTGTCTGATAACCTATTCATTAACAGGACTATACACAGGACAAGGGGTCATCCACTTAGACTGGAAGAAAGAAAATTTAGCTTAAAGCATAGGAAGGGTTATTTTACGGTGAGAACAATAAAGCTGTGGAATTCTCTGCCTGTTGAGGTGGTTGGGTCAGAGTCTGTACAGACTTTTAAAAAACGATTGGATGACTTCCTGCAGACACAGAATATTAAGGGTTATAATATTTAATATGTGGGTAAAAGCTTCTTGATCCAAGGAGAAATCTGACTGCCATTCTGGGGTCAAGAAGGAATTTTTTCCCAGTATGTTGCATATTTTAGACTGGGTTTTTTGCCTTCTCTTGGATCAACAGCAGTAGGTTATGTGGGAGAGGCTGACCCCGATGGACGCATGTCTTTTTTCAGCCTATATAACTATGTAACTATGTAACTATGAAAACCAGGAGAATGACTGGAGAAGTGAAAATTCGAGGTCAAAATAGCTGATTTGGAAAGTGAGATAAATGGGAGACTTTTTCTGGTTTGGCTATTTTGACTTAGAATTTTCACTTCTCCAGACTTTCTTCTGGTTTTCACCTCTCTCTGAATAACCCTGATAGTGTGGTGCACCCTGGAAGGTGAGAAGGTGGAAATTTAAGTCCTGGCTGCATTGCTCTGCAGGGACTCAGTGACAGGCAGGCCTCAGAACAAAGAAAAAAACTGCTGCTTTCAAATACACTTCAAAACAGCATTTAAAAATATCAGCTCTGGCAACACAGGTATGTTCACCTGGTTCTGCTGTTACCACCATGTGGGGGTGTTCTCAAGGTCAAACACCATCTCATTGGAGTCCCCCAATATTATTCAAACAGTACTTGGTGGATAGTGGAATTTTATTGCTGTGGAGCTCATACACACTGCGCATTACTGTGGGTTTCATTGCTGAGGAGCTCATACACACTGCACATTACTGCGAGTTTCATTGCTGTGGTGCTCACAAATGTTAGGGGATTATCCATGCAAAAAAAAAAAAAACGCTAACTGCACTGCAATACAGACTTTTCTTGCAACAGAGGCACTTAGTGGATAACCCCCATAGGGTTACAACAATAGTTGTAGTTCATTTAAAGGAACACAGTATTAAAAAATATGGTTCCCCTTTATAGTGTCTTCCTTTAAGTGAGCTACAACTATTGTTTATTAGGACATGAAAATAGTCATAATAATCAGTTTTTCCTTGGACATGAGCGTACCCCCACCTATTTTTCCAGAAAAAAGCACTGATCTGCACTATTAAATAACCTAAAATATGTTTACATTTCACTAAATTCCCAAAAAAGCTCACCACAATCTTCAGCTCCAGGCCCATAGAGATCTCAATCCGGCCTTGTACACCTCTCCTCTTAGATTGTAAACTCTGGAGCAGGGTCCTCTCTCCTACTTTTCTGTGTGTCTGACTTGTATGTATATATGTTATTCTGTCTCACCCATTGTACATCACTGCAAAACTTGTTAGTGCTTTATAAAAAACTTGTAACTAACTGTAACTATAATGAAGTGTAGGGATTAGAGGGAGTTTTCATTTCCCTGCAATCCTTAAACCTATTCTTTTTAAAATGATTAATGGTGTAAAATTCTACTTTTGAGTAAAATTAGATTATAAGAATTTGTGTGTATATTAAATGCTACCAAGTGATAAATATTTTTGTTTATTTAGTGTTATTATTATATATTATTTCCATGTGCCATCTTTGGTTGATTTTCTTACGTAAAACAAATGACAATTTGGATATATTTTCCTAACCTTTTCAGTATCAGACGTCTGCAGTACTGTATAAGTGGTCTTCTGGAGGTGAAAGTGTTAAGGCTCCTGTATCCTGACCCCTATGCTCCAATCTGCAGTCCCATCCTGTATTCAGGGCTATTGGTTTCTATGGAGATAAAACTCCCCCCCCCCCCCAGACAGCTGCAGATCAAGAAGTCAGAATGGGTCAGGCTTGCAAGGGTGGGAAAATAAGAACCAGGAGGAGGGGGAGAGAGAGGAGGAAACAGAGAAACTCGAAAGAGGGTGAGGGCAGAAGAATTTCCAGAAATCACAACCAAAAAAAAAAATCTCCCCTATTATCAGCAGGGAAATAGAGACTGCAGGATGTTTGGAGGAGGGGAGAAATTCAGGGAAGTGTAGGGATTTTTTTTTTGCAAACTTGTTACATTTTAGAGTCTGAGAGAAAAAGAAAAGATTTGGCCATTTTTTCTCTTCAAGGGGATTTGGAAGTTTAACAAAAGGAGAGGTGGGGGAAAGATTCATGAATCCAGATGCTAGCTATTCTGCTAGCAGTCCCTTTCTCAAGTTACACAAGATGAGGGAGGAAGAGATTGGAGCTGCTCCCCAAGTTCGGAAAGAGGTACAGAATGCATTTTACATTAGGCCTTTTATTTAACTCCCATATCTTTTATTCTTTGAATTAATGTTTGTACATATATGTCAAGATGTTATATGTATTCAGTGCATTATTATTATTTATGTAGCGCCACAGTTGTTGGTATATGGGCGTGTACTTGTATATATGTCACATATATGGATATGTATTAGCACACATTATGTGAGAAGAGTAACTTTGTAGTATAAACTATAAAAAAGTTTGTAGATCTGTAGCCGGAAGGGTCCTGTTTTGTGCTTTTATGATACTGAAGAGATGTATCTTGTGAATAACACATTGTGTGATTGTGACAATGAATAAGATTCTCCCAGTGATATACTACCTTTGGGTCCATGGCCCACTATGGATTTATCTGCTGAGCAGCATGAGAAAAATTGATGATAACATCTGGCTTGCCAAAGATTAGCCAATAGAGGGCTATCATCTATTGAGCAAGGGTAGCTACGTTTTCATTGACATCATTGGGAACTGGGTTGATAGATCTACAGAATAATTCTGTAAAGATAAGAGCCAGTGACTAGGAACGTTGTAAATCATAACTGATAATTATCAAATGGATGGGTGATACATTGGTGGCAATTTTAGAATTTTCCTATTATATGTATTATGTAAAAAGGTGTCAGATATTTTTTAACAAATCCCACTTAATAATTTATTGAAAATTTGGAATAATTTGGAGTTGATATATGCTTTTGTCAAATAACTATAGGTAGAGTTGCATTGTAGGACATAAGATACTGTGGGGGAAAAATACGTCAACATTTGCATTAATGTAATACCAAGGGCTAAATTACATAGTGACCGCTAACTGTAACGTTCGGATGAGTACCTGTTAATGCTAGGATAAGTGACTTTATTGCTTGCCACCCCATTACCTTCCAGACGCTAAACTCGTGAAAATTCCATTAGCGCATCAGTGATAGCGCTAGCTTCCACGCGCTAACTGTACTTTGTGCTCCCCATGTTAAGTATAGGATTTCAATCAGTAATTAGTGTTAGGATAAGTACGGTATTACAAATTCCTAGTGCTAATTACTGCAGCGATGGGCTAAACTAAATTTTAGAGACACTTAAAAGCCAATACTGATTCAGCTTTTGGGAAATCATTTCGCACCCACTAAAATCCCCCCAATAAATCTGATACTCACCTCTCATTCCGCAGTCAGAATGGTGGCCCGATCCACTGATTCTAATGGAAGCAGAATGAGACTGGGGACAAATATTTGCAAGTGCAAGTGTTACCGGAATCCGCTTGGTTCACTCGGGACGAGGCCGGACCGGACACGAGCAAGGATTGTCTGAACACGAGTCTCTTCAGGAAAGGCAAACGTTATTGTGATGTCACAGAATGCTCAGACAGGATTGAATCGCAAAGACTGAGCCTCGATTACACAGTGACCTGAGGTTTTATACCCCAAATACATAATTAGGTACATCCCAATTAGCCCTCCTCCCTATGACACTCTCCCACCCCACGTGGGTTAATACCTCCCTTAACCTAATACAAAGACATTCCATTAATTGGCCGTAAATTGGCAAACTTTATGTTAGTTTCAGTAAATCATGATTAGTTGCTTCTCCTATTCTGGGCTGCGCCCTCCTCCCTAGCGCCTGCAATCATTTGTTGCAGCTAACACCTGGTCTGATCTCTATACTCCTTTGTCTCTCAGACGGGCCTCAACGACCTTGGTGTATCTACTCCTCTTTCTGCCCCTCCATGCCAGGAACAGCCTAGACCTTTCTCAGACTCTAATTACTTTTTCTGCTAATCTAACACATTCCTAAATTTCTACGTATGCTTCATTCTAGTTTCAGCTAAAAACCTGCCTAGTTATTTTCAAGTGAACCAATATTCTGAACAAGATGGCCGCCTGGCCTATAACGGTGGCCATCTTCCAGCCTATTTCCACTTCATTCCCCCCTTGGCTCAAGCCTCAGGCTCTTCTCCTGAGACTTGTAGCCATTACACCTCACTATCTTTATTCTCGAGTTCCTCATACTTTGGGGGGCCTATTTTCGTCGGGAACATACCTTGTGGGATAATCAGTGGTATCTTTTGTGTCTGTGCGGGTGTCAGTGCCTTCTTGCATAGCGGCCAGAGACAAAGCCCTATATGATACAGTAGTGCTCCTACGATCAAGATCACCACCACCATCAGAATCATGGATCCAATCTGCAAAATAAATCTCAGAATGGATCCGAACCAATCTCCGATTGCTCCGAACCCACGGGGTGGATTCCAGCCTTCAGCAGCGATCCTCCTTGCTGTGTTCTGCAACTGTGCTACCTTTTCTTGGTGATCTTGGATTACCTGGTAATAGTCAGGGACATCATGTGTAGCGTTCTTGATGAAAGTGCAGCATTCATAATGCATTGTCATCTCACACAATCCATTCAGGGCTGCACTAATCTGTTCCAGTGCCGATATTATGTATCATTTGCACCTTTCGTATCTCTCGTACTTCCAGATTCAACAACTGAATATCCCAACTAGTCTTATTCAAAATCTCATCCATCAAACTGGCATAACTGTTCACTCTTGCCATCAACTCTCTTCCCCATCCAGTCCATGCCGGAAGCCATGCCCATATTCGATCCGCTTTCTTGAATAGCTCTCTCTTCTGTCTTTCAAACACCAGTGGATACCTAGGGTGAAGTATTGTGTCTGAATTAGTGTCTTCCCCTCTTACCCTCTGGATTGGGATCAATTTAGCCAAATAACACATTCCCGTTACTGTAGGTGGTACCCATGTGTAACACACTCCTTCTCAGCACACCTGGTACCCTCCTTTCACTATAAATGGTGATGAGTATAGTGGTCCCTTTGTTATCGCTATCGCAAGCTGTCTCAGCCGTCTCATCATGTCCACTATATCCTGCCTTCCATTGGTCGCATTCGCAATCTCCTCCTCTTGCTCTCTAGTGAATTGCCTGCATCGTATGTATATATAATGCGCCTTCAGTCCTGTTCTGAATATATAAATGTATGATGTCCAATTGAACTGACTTGAGTTACATACCCCACCCTCGTTATTTATCTCCTTATCTGGGCCTAATTGAAAACACCACTCTGGTTGGTACACTGGTCCTAATATGGGGTGCCCGGGACTGAATGGTTCTGGTTTCTCCCTTGACATATCAACTGCATGTACTGTAACATTTTCTGATGCAAACATACTCAAATTCATTGGGACAGAGGCGAATGGTATATGAATTGTCTCTGGGTGCAGTCTACTACACACCCAACATGTGGTTTGCCCAGACTTTTTAGCATATTTAAATTGCACAAGTAAGTGTCCTTTTAGCTGGGTTCCAGATAGCGCCTCTCGTTTTTGCCTCCACATGGTACGGTTCTCCATCACCGGGTGTGTACCATTCCGAGTTTTGGTGGTGCTTGGGCACTTGGGGCATGCTTCACGTGACAGTCCATAAATCAAATGTGCAAGAAACAAAATCAGTACCAGAATTGCCCCAACTGTCAAAAACCCCTGGGCAATTCTCTTCACAGTCACATAAACCCAATCCCTCCCCATCGGAATTTCAAAAACAAAAGACATTTCCGGTTGAACACGGGTCGGGGCCCCTAAAAGTAACCCTCTCAGCATTCTCCATCAGTGGATAATTAGATCTCGTTTTATCCATCAGAACACTCAAGGGTTGAGTATCTTGGATGCTTTCAGTCGAATCTCTCAAGGGCTCATGACTGTGGTCTTTGTTAGCTTTAGCCTCAGTGGATTGGTCTCGTTGGTGACGACCTTCCATACTGGTTCAGGATTGGCCGCAGCTACCTTCAGTCTGGAGTGATGTATCCACGGGACCACCTCAACAACCTTTACTGCTGTAGGGGTTGATAACAGGACAAAGTAAGAACCTCTCCATTTTGGGCCTAGTGGATCATTTTTCCACTCCTTCACCCATACTGAATCACCTGGACAATATTTATGCAGTGGGGGGTACAAAAAATGAGGTATATTATCTCCCACCCAAGTATTTAATTTCTGCATTGCTTTACCCAACAGTACAACCTGATCATTCAATTTAGTTTCCCCTAATGCCCGAAGGTCCCCCCTTAGTCCATTAATCAAAGGGGTAGGCCGTCCAAACATGAGTTCGTACGGACTTAGCTTCAATTGGGGGGTTGGCCTGCACCTAATGTGTAATAGGACTATCGGCAGCACATCCAACCAGCCTAATGACGTTTCTTGGCACAGTTTGGACATTAAAGTCTTTAGGGTGCGGTTCATTCTCTCGACTTTTCCCGAGCTTTGGGGCCTGTAAGCAGTATGTAACTTCCAGGTGATACCCAACAGTCGGGCAAGTTGCTGTAAACAGTTCTGTATAAATGCAGGGCCATTGTCCGACCCTATTTCGAGAGGAAGTCCATAGCGTGGTATTATTTCTTTCATCAGACTTTTCACCACTTCCACTGTCTTTTCTGTTCTCGTTGGGAAAGCTTCCACCCATCCGGTTAGGGTGCACACCATTACCAGTAGATATTTGTATCCTTTGCAGGGTGGCAACACTGTGAAATCTATCTGTAACGATGCCATTGGAGACAGCCCGATTGGCTGCTTCCCTGGAGGTTGAGACGGGCCTGTTCTCGGATTATTCTTGGCGCATGTCACACACTGCTGGGCTATTGCTTTGCAGATTACTGACAGTCCTGGGACGTAGAAATGTGGCTCCAGTTGCTGTTCCATCATTTCTCTTCCTCCATGGGTGTTTGCGTGGAGCATTCTTACAATCTCAGGCGCCAGTGTTGCTGGTAGAACTATTTGTCCATTCTCTAACTGGAACCATATATCTTCTATATATATCTTCTCCATATCCGCCTTGTTCTTCCGATAGCCATTTCTTCTCTTTTTCTGAATACACAGGTGTCCATTCACTCAGTGGCGCCGGTAGAAGTGCAGCCACCACTGGTTTTACTTTGTATCGTGCCAATTCTCCATGGTTTCCCCAGATGAATTCTTCTTTTGGGAAATAATGTCGCCAGGCAAAGAACAGCAGATCTTGTCTCTCCTGTGAATCTCTCACTGCTGGTATAAAGAAGTTCATCGCACTTTTCTTCATTCTTGGCAGTTTGTTTTTGATAAGGATCTCCTTGAGGAAGAACCTCACCAATGGGGCTTTGTATTCTTCTGCTCCCAATTCTCCCAAACTTAGCAGTATTCGTGTAATTCTCAGATTATTGTGAGGGTTGGTTGTTAGGTTTTCAAAACGTGAGGCGAAATTTTCTGCTCGTTCAACTTCGATTACTTCTGTGTCTGTATCTTCACCATACTCCCCCATTAGTTTTACACCGAAGAATTTCAGCATCATTTTGTATGCCCGGCGGAGTCCGTGCTGAACTTCTGAGGTGTTAATCATAAGACATGTCTCTTGAGAATTCAGAGGAGTGGAGTAGAAATTTCGGCCTTGGGACCGAGTTGGAAAAAGCCATTGGATATAATCATGACTGAGTTCTAATAGTTCGTAGTCATTGCGCCATTTGTGCAAAATAAATTCGCCTCCAGGTTCAAATTTTCTCCAATTCATATAGAATTCGTAGTTTGGCATAGCAGGTTGGTCCCCTTGCTTGCAGAGCAGGACTTTGGCTTGATCAGTTGTTAGCAATGGTTTTGCAGCTGCTTTTGCGGCCTGGTCAGCATGCCTGTTGCTTCTCGGGATTTCATTATAATTTCTGGTGGCAACGACAGTGCATAATACTGACAGCACTTGGTTTCCATACGGCATCCAGGAGAGCAATTATTTCAGCTGCATACTTGATTTGCTGTCCTGAGGAAGTTAGTAGGCCTCTTTCTTTGTAGAGTGCACCATGTGCATGGACAGTCATGAAGGCATATTTGGAGTCTGTGTAGATATTTACTCTTTTGCCTTCCGAGAGTTGTAGGGCCCTGGTTAGGGCTGTTATTTCAGCCAGTTGTGCAGATGTATGGCCTGGTAGAGGATTTGCTTCAATAATTTCCTCTGCGGAGACGACTGCATAGCCGGAGACTTTCTTCCCATCATCCATGTAGCTGCTACCATCAGTGAATAGTTGCAGATCGTATTTGTCTAGGGGTACGTCTCTCAAATCTGGCCTGCTACTGAACACTTCCTCCATCACTTGGAGACACTCGTGAGCTGGATCTTCATCACAGTCAGGCAGTAAAGTAGCAGGGTTCAAGGTAGCGATAAGGTCCAAATGAACCCGTGGATTCTCACACATCATAGCTTGGTACTTCGTCATCTGGCTGTTGCTGAACCAGTAGCCTCCTTTCACATCTAGCAGGGCCTTGACAGCATGGGGCACCTTGACATGAAGAACTTGTCCAAGTGTCAGCTTGTCCGCTTCTGCTATCAGCATTGCTGTGGCTGCCACAGCTTTCAGGCATGGGGGTAGGCCGCAGGCCACAGGATCAAGTTGCTTGGAGAGATAGGCCACAGGCCTTGGCCAGGAGCCCAAATTCTGAATCAGCACTCCAGTAGCTGTTTGATTGTGTTCATGTACGTACAGCTGGAAAGGCTTGCTGTGATCTGGCAATCCCAGAGCTGGAGCTTCCATTAGCAGAGTCTTCAATTTCAGAAAAGCTGCCGTTTGCTCTTCTTCCCAGAGAAAAGGGTCATGCTCCCCCCCCCTTGGTGGCTTGATGGAGGGGTTTAGCAATATCTGCGAAGTTGGGGATCCACAGATGGCAGAAGCCAGCAGCTCCCAGAATTCACGGACTTGTCTTCTTGTCTTTGGTTGGGGTATTCGACATACTGTCTCTTTTCTCTCTGCCCCCAGTGCACGCTTGGTACCTGTTAATTGAAAACCTAAATATTTCACAGTCATATTTGTGCTTTCTTTTTAGACACTCTGTAACCTGCTTGGCACAATAAATGTAGCAGGGCTTTTGTGGCGGAAAAACAGTCTTTTTCTGTGGGAGAAGACAATAATAAATCATCAACATACTGTAATAGAACAACTTTGTGTGGCTGAGCGTTGAAGGACAAGAGATCCTGGCTGAGCGAGCACCCAAAAATCGTGGGCGAGTTCTTGAAACCTTGAGGGAGGCGTGTCCAGGTCATTTGATGACACGCTCCCGTGGTTGAGTCCTCCCACTGAAACGCAAAAATGGGCTGGCTTGCTGGAGCCAGGCGGATGCAAAAGAAAGCATCTTTTAAATCAAGCACCGTGTAATATTTTGTATCTCCGGGGATTAATGCCAATAGATTGTATGGATTGGGGACCACAGGGTGTAAGGTTACTGTGGCTTCGTTAACCGCTCGTAAATCTTGGACTGGGCGGTACTCTTGCATGCCCTCTTTCAGTACTGGCAACAGAGGTGGGTTCCACGGTGACACGCAGAATTTCAATATGCCGTGATCTTTAAGTCTCTGCAAATGTGTCTGGATATTCTGCTTGGCTTTTTGTGGGATATGGTATTGTCTCAGAGCCACAGGCGTTGCACCCGGTTTTAAATCAACGTACACCGGAGGGATATTTACAGCTAGTCCGGGCGGGTTTTCCTCGGCCCATACACCAGGGATTCCCAGGAGTAGTGTGTACGGGTCCGGGTTGGCCGGCGGAGTTGGTGCCGTGCGCCATTCCTCTTCCCTTGGCATAATTACTGCAATTTTTACAGGTTGGGTGTGCTGGCTGGCTGGGCTGTCCTGCCGTGTAGAGCTGCCACTCTCAGGCAGGTCTAATCTAGCGTGACCCCCGGGAAGAAATGTAATTTGGGCTTGCAATTTGCAAAGGATATCCCGCCCCAGGAGCTGGATGGGACATTCGGGCATATACAAAAATTCATGTTCAACATTATGCTCACCCACACTACATTTTCGTGAAGCAAGAAAGGGGTACTTAGCAGACACCTCCATTGCTCCCACAATATCGACTTCATTTCCCATTGGGGGAGCAATTTGCTGTGTTACAACAGAATATTCGGCACCGGTGTCAATCATAAAAATTTCATCTTTATTTCCCACTCTCATAGTGACCGTGGGCTCGTGATTACCGAGCGGGATGGGCCCAGGTCCGTGTCAATATGTACCTTGCCCTTCAAATGACGTTCCCGCCAACCCAACAAACCCTGCACCGGCACCATCATTTCTCTCATACCTGCCGTTTGTTACCTGACCATTGGAGGCCTGACCTCCCGACTCCACAGCTTCCCCTTGTACCCCATGTTTAGCCAAAAGTCCGGACAATTATTTTTCCAGTGACCCTCGCCCCGGCACCAAGCGCACTGATTGGGTCCTGGGGGTACCCAGGGGGCTCCTCTACCTCTGCCTCCTCGACCCCTGGCTCTCCCTCTGTCTGGGGTACCTCTTCCTCCTCCATTTCCCATATATCCGACCACCCCTGTATACCCTTTTTGTTTCTTTATCTCTTCCCGCTTATCTTCTAAATCCCGGTTATGAAACACTTTACTAGCAATTTCAACTAATTCACTAATACCTTTTTCTAGAAACCCATCTTGTCTCTGTATTTTATTCCGTATGTCTCTTTGTGACTGACCCACAAAGGAAGAATTAATTAACCTCTGATTTTCCACTGCCTCAGGATCAATAGGACTATACATCCTATATGCATCTAGTAACTTTTCTAGAAATGCACTCGGGGTTTCTTTAGAATCCTGCACAATATCCGCTATTTTCCCCATATTTGTGGGTTTCTTCCCCCCCCCGCTTTAACACCTATTATTACCGCTGTACGTTACATCTGCAGGTGGGCAATACCTGCAGCGGTATTGTACGGCCATTTGGGATCTGTTTTGGGGTAGTGTTCCTCTGCCCACGCTTCCGGCTGGGCTCTGGCATCTTCTACAGCTTGGGCAAGTAGAATTTTTTGCGCGCTACTATTTATTCGGGCTCTTTCCTCAGTAGTGAACATTGTCAGCATTAGTTGTTGACAATCTGCCCATGTGGGGTTATGTGTAAGCATGACTGACTCTATCATACTGGCCACCGCTGCGGGATTAGTGGAATACAGTGGTGTGTGTGTTTTCCAATTGAACAGATCTGTCGTTGTAAATGGGACATATGTGTATTGCACTGGCCCACGTGCTCCGTTTTACAATAAAGGACCTGGCACCTCCCGTAGGGGCATCTGCATTTTACTTTTACCGGGGTTGTGCTGATATAAATCTCGGGGTTTATATATATTGTTCGCTGCACGAGTGGTAGCACCTTGCTTTACCTCTTCACTTT
Organism: Leptobrachium leishanense; assembly: GCA_009667805.1. NCBI lineage: Eukaryota > Metazoa > Chordata > Amphibia > Anura > Megophryidae > Leptobrachium > Leptobrachium leishanense. The sequence continues at coordinate 264,387,272 of CM019065.1, read as the reverse complement.
CATCATCATCCTCACTATCCTCTTGGTCTACCAATTTATATATGCTCCCATCGGGTATTTCAATCTTTCCTGGTGGGACCTCTCTGTCTCTTCCACCCACTGCCCCCTCATCTTCCTCCGCAATTCCGCTCGCCGGAGCGGAGGAAGCCGGTGGAGCAGTAGCAGCCGCCCGCCTCCTTCCCTCCGCCTGCGCAACCGCGGCACGCAAAGCTTCTCTAGCTGCCCCATAATATGATGGATAGGGCGGGGGCAGGGAATCAATCTCCTCCGGTTGTTCTACCAACACCAGTCTTTTCTTTTTATTATTTTCTCTATTGGGGGGTACCTGCTTCTTGTCACATCCCGCCAACATTATAAAATAACTTTTATCTTTTACACAATACTTCTATATATCTATATATGGGTACTGCTCAGGATGTCCGCATTTCCCGGTTACTTGGGAATGCACTTTCTGTATTAGCGCTGGGTCCATTGACCCCTGCTCTGGCCAGTCTGGAACTAGCAGTGTCCACACAATTGTACACATTCCTGTTAATTTTTCTTTAGTTAATTTTACACCATAATCATGTGTTGTATATAGTACTTCAAAATTTTGCACCATATACCCTAAGGGTGTTTCACCCTTCTTCACCTTGTTGGGCTTGGATGACCCGTTACCCATTGTTACTCTTAAAGGCAGTAACCTTTTTTCAATACAGATATTACTTATTAGCAAAAACACTTGAAATTTACTGTCTGGTACTTCAGCCAACAGTTCATATATATCGGATTCGCTTCCTCCGTCAGTAGCCGGACTGCAGTCGCCTGAGCTGGAAACGTACCTTGGGAGTCCACTCTCAAGTTTGCTTTCTCGCTAGGCGAGTAGGCACTCGATCACTCACAGCACTCTCAGCAATCATTCACAACCCATACTGTACCAGATACTTTCAGCACAAAACAATACATAAACAATTCTACTCTTTCTACTAGCCGAGGGCACACCGTCCTCCTTTAGGCTCCTTATACCCAATTGGTTGAACTCTAACTCTTGACTGCTTGTGACTATGTGCACCCCGTTCTATAACTACACTTCCGTCTGCAATTCCAATTTGCCTATGAGTAATTCTACCCACCCAGCACCACTTCCTCTGCAGCTACCGCTGGCCCCAATGAGCCCTCTTCACTACACGACGTACACACTAGCACTGACTCAGGGCTCTAAGCCCGGTCACAGAAATCTCTCCGCCTTTCCTCTGTCCACGTGGTGAAGCTCTATTTACAAACACTGACTACGACTACGCAACTCCACGCGGCTCCCCTCTCCCTCAAATTCAGAACCCAAACAATCAAACAATCTAACTTATAGTTAGCATCCGATCCCCCGGGTCCAGACACGCGCTAGCCACTCTGGCTCCGTGCTTTCGGCGGCGGGTTCGGTATGCCAACGAAACCGTGGCCGCGGATTTCCTTATCCAACTACGGTCGGACGTTTCCCTTTATACCGGTATTTCCATTAGACATACAAACATAGAAGACACTTTACCTATCGCCGCGCTGTTCGCTGTTTCCTCGGACTCAGGGTGTCCCAGCTTCCCGGGCCGGGGGTCCGATTGGGACGAGACGAGACGAGGTCCACTGTACAGGAAATCCTGCTTGGCGCCTGCAGATGTCAGCTCACCTTCAACGGACGCCCAACCAGCGGGATCACTTGCACCTGCAGTCAACCGCTACAGTGTCCAGCAGTCGTTGCCGTGCCGGCAAGCCCCCAGAAATGTTACCGGAATCCACTTGGTTCACTCGGGACAAGGCCGGACCGGACACGAGCAAGGATTGTCTGAACACGAGTCTCTTCAGGAAAGGCAAACTTTATTGTGACGTCACAGAATGCTCAGACAGGATTGAATCGCAAAGACTGAGCCTCGATTACACAGTGACCTGAGGTTTTATACCCCAAATACATAATTAGGTACATCCCAATTAGCCCACCTCCCTATGACACTCTCCCACCCCACGTGGGTTAATACCTCCCTTAACCTAATACAAAGACATTCCATTAATTGGCCGTAAATTGGCAAACTTTATGTTAGTTTCAGTAAATCATGATTAGTTGCTTCTCCTATTCCGGGCTGCACCCTGCTCCCTAGCGCCTGCAATCATTTGTTGCAGCTAACACCTTGTCTGATCTCTATACTCCTTTGTCTCTCAGCGAGCCTCAACGACCTTGGTGTATCTACTCCTCTTTCTGCCCCTCCATGCCAGGAACAGCCTAGACCTTTCTCAGACTCTAATTACTTTTTCTGCTAATCTAACACATTCCTAAATTTCTACATATGCTTCATTCTAGTTTCAGCTAAAAACCTGCCTAGTTATTTTCAAGTGAACCAATATTCTGAACAAGATGGCCGCCTGGCCTATAACGGCGGCCATCTTCCAGCCTATTTCCACTTCACAAGTTTTCCCCGTTAGTGTCCCCATTAGCGTGCAGTAGGGAATAGGGCCTCAAGTGTTTTACGTGCTTATAAACTAAAGAGTAGAGATTTGAAAGGCACATTATGGACTGCTTGGCTTTATAACCTAAATTTGGCCAGTACATTAGTGTCATCCAGACATCTACAGGGTTGTAGGGAACAAATTGAAGCCATAAATATTAACTATCCTTCACAATTGGCTTAGTTGTCTTGTTGCTGGTAAATCATTGTTGCTGGTAAATAATGCTGGTAAATCTAAGAGGAGGAGAATATGACTAGTGCCAGTCATTTTTGGCTCGTTTACAAAATATAATTTTGGGATTTTAAGTGGTTCCCCAATTTGTATGAAGAATCTAGTTGGCATTATAAAATTGTGAGTTAACACCACTATCCGTTCTATTCTCAAAGGTGACACTCAGGAAAATTGGCAGGAGTGAAAATTCCAAGTCAAAATAGCCAAACCAGAGAAATCCTCCCATCTATCTCACTTTCCAAATTGTCTATTTGGTCTAGATTGTTCTTTTCTCCTGCCATTTCTCCTGAATTTCACCTTTAGTGAATTGAACTGTATGTTTTATAAATGGACAACCATTGTAATTGCCTTGCCAATAAATAATATATGAGTACCACTGCTTTGTAATAGCTAAGCTATTCATATAAACAAATTGTGAATGGTCACATCTTAAATATTCAGGGCCCTATTACAATCTTCGCGTTAAAACGCATGCTCAATGCGTGAATTTGTGCGTAAACGTTAACGCGCGTAAATCAACGCTGGAATTATAATCCTCACTCATTTTTTCATCTGTCGAGCAATAATGCGCATAAAACGGACACGCACAAACGCGCGCATAGCAACATTGTGCGCAGAAATCAGTGTGCGGACTGTTTTTTCACGCGATTCAGCCAAACAGAATTAAGAACCACAGTTGTCTCACATTAAGTTTTTCCTCCTGTCAAAAACAATCTGCGCATATATGCTGCATCAATAAAAAATGCACACACAACTTCTCAAATTTATTGGTTTGGTATGTTTAGAATGTGTAACTATACTTTGCTGCATTTTTTTTTTGGGCTGGTGTATTTGGTTTCGGCCAGGTTGATAGAATTTGCCAATAACACCAGCTTTTAGGAGTTGCTAAAATTATGCCCGCAACGTCTATCCGTTAATTCCTGCGCATAGATTGTAATACCATCCTCGTATCAGCGCACAAACGCATTTGCGCTCACAATGTTAAAGGAACACTCCACTCAAAAATCCCCCCCCCCCCGTTTTTTTATCTTACTCTATCCCGATTCCATTAATAAATTGTTAGGGATTTTTTTTTTTGGTAACTGCAATACTTACCCTAAAATCCATTTGTTTCCAGCGGCGTCTTTTTACTCACCTCCCTCCTCTTCCGCTCCTGTCCTTCTTGCTTCTACTTGCCTTCTGGTTTACGTGAGAAGCGCGCATGCACGCCTCTCACGTAAGCCAGCCAATCGGCAGGCTTCCTCCCTGCTCCCTCTGAGGATTAGTGTTGCGCGCAAGAGGATGCGCGCAACACTAACCCTCAGCCGCTGCCGCCAGCTACTGCAGCGAGTTGGAGACGTCATCGCGCTGAAAGCGCGATGACGTCTCCTACTCGGCAATAGTCGGCAGAAGCGGGAAATCTGAATCCCACTCTGCTGACTGACAGCTGGGAGGGTGGAGTAAACTCCTCCGCCTCTCTCAGCTGTTTTCAGCTTTTTCAGCTGAACTGCTGAGCGGAGGGAGGGGGGACAGAGGGCGGCATACTCCGGGCATCATGACCACCTAAGCTTAGGTGGTCATGTTGCCTAGAGTATCCCTTTAAGTATAGGATGTGCAACGTACAGTAAGCTCGTGCAGCGTTCGCGCAGGTTCACCTGCGGTAGACGTATACGCGCATTTGTTGCGCTGACATTGTAATACGATGTTCAGCGCAAAGGGTTTTGCCCCTCGCGTTAATACGTTTTTGCGCGTGTGCAAACGTATGCGCAAAGATTGTAACAGGGCCCTTAAAGTTGTATCAATTGGACCATGGTATTATTTCGCAAAAGTTTGTATGGAAATGCGTAAACAAAATGTCATAAGATATGTCTCGAATTTTGGTTGCTGTTGTGCACGCAGATGTATTGAGGACTGGGGATGAGAGAGCTCTTTGAATTTATGGGTAGCTAAGGTGCTTGGAGTAAGCCAGAAAGTTCATGTTATTTTTCCAGCTGTGAAGTCTTAAGTTTTTAATTTTACACCTCTGTAATTACAATATGACTATTCATTTAACAGAGAGGTGTGGTGAATTAAATACAGAGTTGACAGAAAGTAAATTTAGCTAAGTTCCCAGTGAAGTTATTCTAATTTGTTGTAATGAAAAACTTGAAATTATGAACATTTATTACGACATTTCATGAGTCAACACCCAGCAAATATTCAGAACCTTGTTACATACAGGGTTATTCAAAGAGCTCTGAATTGGGGCCGAAAGGTAACCGAATGCTGAAATTCAGCGTACGGTTACCTTTCCTAGCCATTCGGCTATTCAGAGAGCAGGCAGTTTGCCAAATCTTGGCGAATCGCCTGCACATACGGTGCCTGTTCGAGGACAGTGAAATCCCCATAGAGAAGCAATGCTTTGTCTATTCAGAGAACAAAAAACAGCAGTGACAGGTTGCCAAAATGCCCTGCTGTTCAGTGGTTTCATTCGACAGGTTTATTCAGGCAAATCCCATAGGCTTCAATGTTAAAAATATTCCCGTTTTAATTTAATATCTAATAAACTGTTGATTATAATATTCTGCAGTAAAAAGTTTATTTATTTATCGATTTTTTTTTAGGATCTTTTAGGCTTTCTTCAGAATTTTTTTTTAAATCGTTTTTTCTTTTTTTCTGTAACAGCCCTTTTTACTATCATTCATTGGATCTGTTGTGGAAATTTTATTATATAGAATTATGTGGACATTTTATTCTAGGATATGTGTGTTTTATAGGTTGTCATCTGGCTCCCTGTGTCGAATTTAACCGAGGAACGCTCTAGCAGAGGGTACTTGGGTTGAATCGGGACCAGCGGTAAAACTGTCAGTATGAAAACCTTCTCATGGGTTTGGAGACGTGTTCTCGGTGTGTGTGGGGGCGATTGCCGGTTTGTGAGCACTAAGTGCAATGCGCTGGACTTCTTACCTTCAACTGTCTATGCACATTAGAGAAGTGAAGTCTGCATAGCGAGAGATGCGTATTATACCTCTGTTGCGGCTACGCTATTCCTGTCTGGATACATATCTGCTTTTAAGACATACCTGCCTTGTCGGTATACTCGTACCGTATACTGACATTAGCTGTAGTAATGTCCCCGCAGATAGTCTCAAATCTATAAGAACCAGTAGACTGATCTTCACTAGATACCGGTCACTCTGAGCAGTGTTGTCACGTCCTCGGTTTGTTCCCTGTGTAACTACCCTGCAGGCTGCACAACTCACCCGCCTCACTGAGATTGGTGTATTCTGAGTTTTTTGTGTTTTGCACTAAGCGTTACTTGGCCTCGAAACTAAGTGAGCTTAGGTGCTTCTTTGGCCTGTCTAATCACTCCCTGGCTTGGGAGATCAAGTCATACCTTTCATTGCTTCATATATATGTAGCGCTCACTCCCGGAGGAGCCGCTGAAATTGAACCACGGGTCAGTCTCCCCGCACTAGGGAATAAATATACTCCAGCACCGTTGTGGATTTTATAATTTAAATAGTTTACTAGCAATAAAAGCATATAATGGATAACACGGTATTCGTGGATATATTTACAGTATTTCGCATTTCGGGAAACGCGCAGCGGAAAAGAAATACGAGGCTTCGTATTTCGGGAAAATGCGCAGCGGAACAGAAAAATACACTGCTTCGTAATTCGAGGAAAACGTGTAGCGGAAAAGAAAATACAATGCTTCGTAATTCGAGGAAAACGCGTAGCGGAAAAGAAAATAAGTTACGAATCTTCAACCCCTTTCTGGATATTAGGGAGTGAGTCCCGCACAGGTTAAATCCCGGACTGTAAGTGTGTGTGTGTGTGTGTTATGGTACCCGGGTACTATTCAACTGGCCAGTGACTTACTTAAAGCGGTGTCTTTGACTAGTCAAGTTGGGGCCCTGTGGGTTTTTGGAACAAACAACAGCGTGCTTTCTTGCTTTACAATCGGCCTTGGAGGCCTCTCACCCATCCGCTCGATAACCAAGGCTCCGCTGACCCAGGACGTCTCTCCGCTCGATGCTTCGCTGGGATACTGGCTACTGGATCCGTTGTCTGGCTCTCTCTGCTCCAGCCACGACTTGTCCGGCTTACCGCCTGCTCTCCCAATCCGATAGACCTGCGGTACTCCTAACTCGGGGGTCCTCCGGCTTCCTTGATAGCAGCTTGGGTAATATCTGTGGATCACTGGGTCTCCCTCTTCCTTGGCTGGATAACCCAATCTGGAATCCTAATAGGCCGCACCTGCGTTCTGGCCTAGTCACGGTTCCACTCTGCAGCACTGTGTCCTGTCTCTTTCACTCCCTGGCGCGCTCTGCCAGCTATCTCCACGAGGCTCAGGATGTCACTCGGCGTGTCCCACCCACTTCCTGTGTCCGTTCCCAGAGCATGCCGGGAAATGTAGTCCCAATGTTGAGTGTCTCTTATCGCGCTTGTCTCCCTCTAGTGACCAAAAATGGGTACAGCCACAGTAAGGTTTTAAACACAGCGCTACATATATATATCTGTCCTAAAGGATCAGAACTACACTACTCCTGGGTAAGCGCTATAGCGCACCGTCACAAGTGTTGAATGGGGTCCATGCTGACAGTGATGGGGGATGGTTGGCCACATGGCTGATGGGGACAATGGACATGACTCATCCTTCCTGTTATACAGGGATGAGGTGTGTGCATTGGACTGGTCAGCCATCCTGGTGTACTCCCCTGTCCTTTTGATATGTACCTGTACTTTCTGGGCTGACTGGTTTATGTTGTAAAGCCATCACCCACTGGGCGTCTGTAACGGGTGCTGTAGCGCTCACACAAGAGTAGCAAGGTTGAGATCTTGTTGGACAGAGATATCTGCTTGATGGTTGCAAAACACACAGTATATTCAGATTTATACTCCAAAACCAAGGAGTGTAACAGGTGTAAGCGATGCAGGAACAGAACTCCACGTCAGGACGACGAGGCAACTACTCGCCCTGCTTTAAACCCGGCGGCTCCTCGTGCCCCCACCAGGCCCCACCTCCTCAGACGCCGCTCGGCCATTACAAGGTGCTGGCACTCAACCAGCCAGTGGCACCGAACCATGCCCAGACCACCAGGCAGCAGAGCAGGGGCTGATGATGTAACAGCATCATTCTATTGCTTTAATAAATGAAGGAGTCCAGGGTCTATGCAGGCTCTCTTGGTACACGGACTCCAGCTTGAACCAGCATTGTGTCTGACTCTTCCTGGGCTAAAGTACTATAAGTACTTCATCCCTTATACAGAAAGAACTGAATGTAGCGTGTTTTTTACAGTGACGGAATTGTTTGTGCTGGGCGCACTTGAATACCAAAGTGTACCTTTTAGTGCACTGGGACTTTGTGTGCAAAGTCCAACCAAAATATCCACCTCAGATCTGAAATGTAAATTTCAGACATTTTCGTTCTGTAGTTTCTTTTGCAAACACCGTTTCACTTTTCAAACATTCAAGCGTACTGGGTTTTTTTTCACTCGATTCGTCTGTGGTGTTGGGTTTTTCCGCGGCTGCTCTGCGCTCTGATCGGCTCCTGTTTCTCCGGCGGGGTTAATGCAGGTATTTTTGCCAGTTTCGGTGTGCATTCGCCTGGGTTTTGCGGTGAGTGTTCGGCAGGTTTGCAGCAGCTTTTCCCTGCACTACGACGGCCCTGTGAGGCTTGCTGAATACACCGCAGGGTCGCCAAATCGCACCGAATTGAAGAGAATGAAAAGTCACTGAACGTGCGGTGACTTTTCAATTCTCTTTGAATAACCCTGATAGCCTTTTTTCTGATTTTGTATGACTATCATTTTCATCCTTTGCTCTGTGACAATGCCATTGTTCAGTGTGTTGCATTTTGTTTAGCTATTGTGCTTTACAATAAAGGAACTTGTAATAGCTGTTGTAGTGTGGCTATATAATAAGTGAAGAATTTGTCATTCTGACAGTATTGACAATGAAATAATTGTGAAAGTGTTCCTTTTGTCGTATGAAATTGAATATTGCATTAGGTTACAGTATTTTTTTCCATTTTAGCAGATCAGAGAATCCTTCCTCATTGCTCTTGCTGGATTTTGTGTAGGCGCCTTATAAAAGGCAAAACAGGAAGTGAGGAGTGCAGAGGGAAATATTTTCCCCCAGGTGGCTTGGAAATTAAAGCATGCAACATGAGAAATTTTAAGGTTTGGAAAAACCTAAATACAGAAAAGGTTTCACAGCCATGGTATCGTTATAAAGCAAAATTTGATATTTATTTATTATACCATCATATCACATTTTATTTGCCAGTTTCCCTTTATTCATAGTTCAGGATTTTTTTATCCATTTATTTATTGGTTCAGGCATGTACAGAGGTAACAAATATATTCAAACATGTGAGTGAACAAAAGTACAAATTCTTAAAGCATACAGAGCGGGAAATGACAAAGTCAAGCCATTTATATAGGAAGAACAAAACTGACTTCAAAATATAATACATCAATTAACAAACATTAGAAAAGGGGCTCCACGTTTTTTTTTTTTTTTTGTATTGAGAAAGTATGTTACCAGGTAGCATACATTGAGATTTCTCTCCTTTTCAAGTATGTCCTAGATGGTGAGTATGTACCGTTAGGTGTCTTGCCCAAGGACACTTACTGGAGAGGTGCTCTTGCCGGGATTCAAACCTGTGTCTCCACAGTCTCCATGGTTATAGAGCAGTGATGTTACCTCTACACCACATTAAATATCATTATCCAGAGCCGCCGGAACAACAGTAGGATGTACAGAACCGAAGGGATGGACAAAGCTGGACCTTGGTGCTGGCACTGGTAAAACGTCCTCAGCTCAGGTGAAAGAAAAACCAAGAGACACAAAGCTGTAAGTGCTGCCGGAATTGGGTTGTGGCCTTCAAGTGTTTGCTTTCCGAAACCATTTGGCATTTCCAAAGATGAGGTAAGATGAGCCCAGAGTGAGATAATGGGTCACTTATCTCACTCTGGGCTCAGCTACCTCATCAAAGGACCCATATCCAAAGAGCTTGCTCCCTTCTTGTTACTTATGCAGCAAGGTTTCCACCTAATTAGGTTTTCACCTAATCATTTTGGAATAAGGTCAAATGTCTATGGTACAGTATATTAAAAGAAGGAGGGGGAGAGCCATTGTTGTAAAATTACCTTCTTTGCAACTGCCAATAATATACCTAGAAGCACTTTAGAGTGATTGCTAAGTTAGGGGGTAGACGGCAAAATGTTAAAACTTGCCCACTCAGGGCACAGAGGAGCCTCCAACCCCAAAATCTCTGAGCTAAATTTCCAGTCTCCCAAAAGGCCCGAATCTCAGGACAAGTCCAAAGACAATGAAGAAGGTCAGCTTGTGGGGCATGGTAATGAAAAGAGCAGATCCTCAAGCGAAAAATGGTGCCAGAAAAATTCCTTTTATTCAGGGGGGTAAGCAAGCCCCATGGTGCTAAAACATGTCCTTACCCCCCTGAATAAAAGGAATTTTTATGGCACCATTTTTCACTTGAGGATCTGCTCTTATCATTACCATTGTATTCGGGGTTACAGTGCCCCCACCTCTGCAGAGTCCTCGCGATCGAGCAGAGATTCCCACCGGCAGTAGATCACGACGCTTGTCATTGATGTAGCTTGTGGGGCATGACTGTTAGGGCATCAGTTAGAATAAGTAGCGGGAATGGGGCGTGGCTGGCTGCCAAGGTGTGAGGACTTGAATTGTTAGAGCTCTGTCCCGATCGTGATTTTCTGCTGACTTTCTATACTTACTTGAGATACTTATCTCTCAACTCAGTCATCCTCCAGCAGCATACGGCATTTCGGGCACCGTTTTGAGTGCTGTTGCTGACTGTGGGCCGGGCGGCTCCGTGCTCCCTGGCTGGTGTGCTGGGCGGCAGTCATATTGGGGCCTTGCTCCGAGTTGTGATCTCCCTCCGGCGCCTTGTGGAGTTCTCCCCTCATGGAGTGGCAGGTCACGGAGATGGAAGGCCCCTGTCTCTGCCTGGATGGCAGGGTCAAACTCGGTGTGTGGGGATCGGCAGATGCATGGTCTGTCTCCCCCCTCCGTGGCTGACTTGAAGGCTGTGGTGTCGTGTTTCGATGGCAAGCTCAGGGAGGTCAGAAACTTCAGAAGGGCAGTTGCTCCCTCCCTCCCATCATGTCGTTTCTGGAGGAAGAGGATCTCCCGCTGACCAGAGGAGACCCGCGAAGACTGCCTGCTTGCCGCTTGTGGCGGTCCTTGCTGGAGGTGTCCAGAGTCCGGAGGTGGCTGTCTGCTCCCTTGTGAGAACCTGGTTTGGGGTGCTGCTTCGGTTCCCCTCGCTTGTTCTGGCTATGGAGTTCGGTGCTGTCTGGCCCTGAGGCCTGGAAGAGGATGGAGAGTGTGACGCTGCCAGGGACTTTCTTTTTTCTGATGCCCCTCGCTCTGTGTCACTGCTGAGGGGAGAGGAGTGTCCTGGCCTACTTTGCAGTGCGTTGCCTGTTATGGCTCCGAAGCCTTTTTTGGATGCTGGATGACCTGTCCCCCCCCCCACTTTTTATGATTTTTCTTTCTTTCTTTTTCTTATGCCCTTTATAAATGAGCTCGTATTGCTGCTTGATATTCCCCATTTTTTTCTACCCCCCTCTGACCGCTGAGACTTATCCCTCCGGAGATTATGCTTGAGACTTGCTGGGGTTTCGAGGTCCCTTTCCTCCACCCTTTTTATTTTTATGTGCAGGGACATGGGATGACATAGGCATGCCGATGGAATGGCTACCATGGCTCTGACCATCTCCACCGACCCTGGGTCTCCCGGTCACTCTTTCATGACCTCTTTCATGGCCTCCGGTTTCCCATTTGGGACCTGGAGTGAGCTGTAAATGACACCTAAACAAGTGCGGTTCCCTGCTCTCATTTTCTATCTCCTTTTATTTATTTTTTCTTCTTGTTTATCCCCCCTCTCTGGAACCCCTTGCCTTGTTTACGGAGACTCTCTCCACTTTTGATGTGTGTTTTTTTGCAGACTGTTCCAGGGCCTTTTTGGGCCTTGTGCCCACTATGATGGTTTTTTTTTTTACATATGTATGTTGTCTGCTGTGCCTCTGTTTGATTTTCTGTGTCCTGCGCGGCCACCTTCCTACCTGCTGTATTGCTGACAATTTTCCAAAATGAAATTATTAATATAAAGTTAATATAAAAAATAAATAAGTAGCAGAAAAGAAGGCCATGCGGCCAATCGGACATGGGTGTGTGATTTTAAAGTGGATTTAATGATGTCAAATGGTGACAGGGTAGGAAGATACAAACCCCACAAGGCCAAGCCCGTGGTGGCCTTGTACCAATAAAATTGGGGTTGCAATATAGAATAAAATGCAGCAGTGAAGGATTAGGCGCTACCTATCCCATCTAATTATGAAAGTCTACCTCCGTTAATGAAGCCAGTTGCGAAGAAACAATTACTTTCAGCTGTTTATAATACACAGGGTAGAGGCGGACAGGACCCAGGAGAGACTGAAGATTCTGTTAGGAATAATGTGTTCAGGAGCTGTCTAATCTGCGTGAAACCCTTCCTGGCCAGTGCTCTAAACACAGGGACCGTAGTCTTATCTTGACAATTTGCTTTATGAAGTATTGATTGACTTGGTGAGGTTTGCCAAGGTAGACCCAAGAGTTTCCTGTTTTTACAACAAGCCTGATTAGCAGTGAGCAACAAGGGATTGTACTCTATCCGGGCTGCATGGTTGTTAGGTGGCGAATGGAGAAGAGTGACCAAAGACAAAGATGAGGCCATAGTCTGGTCCAAGCTGGAATCAATGAAGATCAACGTACCATTGAGCCAATCTGCAACATAGCGGTACAGGGCAGCTAAATTGTACGAGACTACATTGGGAAAATTTAAACTCTCCTGAATATAGGGCAAATGCAATTTACCAATGCCACTTGCGCATGTTTAGCCCCCCATATGATGTAAGCAAATTGTTTATGGAGGGCCGACACATCCTTCTTCCAGATCAAAATGGGATGAGATTGGAGAGAATAAAGGATTTTTGGGAATACCATAATTTTAAGTAAATTGCTTCTTCCCACATAAGGGAGTGGCAAGTGTTCCCATTTAGACAAAAGATTATTCACCTGTTGCAGAACCAAGGTAATATTTAATTTGTACAGTCTAGAGCAGGGGTGCTCAACCTTGACCCTCCAGCTGTTTGGAACTACATTTCCCAGATGACTCTGTCAACTTAATGAGTGGCTAAGGATAACAGGAGATGTAGTTCCGAAACAACTGGAGGGCCGAAGTTGAGAACTCCTGGTCTAGAGAGATCAGATAGGAGGTTGAGACCTAAGAAAAAAACAAACAAGAAGATGCTGAACTGAATTCCGCATCCGTAGGATACCCTAAAAATTGATATAATCAATGAATATAAGTGCCCAAATTTTATTAATCAAAAATAGTTAACACAGACATGACAGTACATGTATTTTATAAGACAATTATATGATTACGGAACTGGGTGAGATGAGATCAATCAAATACTTCAATGTATAAATCTCTATGTGTAAGGATTCCGGGACAAGCGTATGGAGACGCCAATCTTCCGTTCATAACCAAACAGTGGCGTGTAGCGTGGGGGGGGGGCAACGGGGCGGTGGCCCCGGGCGCAAATTTATAGCTACTTAAATAGATTTATATGTTGCCCTATTTAAAATAGGAAGTAAATATGTTTTTAAGGCTCGTTCTGCTGCTGTATAGATATTGATTACCTTCCCTCATCCATCATCTCTACCCCTTAACACGATTGGAAATCCTAATACTATCACATAAAAGTCCCTCCCCCATTTCTTTTCCCTCCCCCTTACTCTCCCCCCTCGGGCAGAACCGGTCCCCTTATAAAAGGGGGCTACTCAAGAAACATGGGGAATTCTGACATATAGATCCTTCTGTGAAGCCATTCAGTGGTTAAGTATGATAACTGGATGAATTGGATTATTTACAGCTATATGTGATAACAATAAAAAAGTTTAATAACTATAGAGCCCTTAGGCATAATATGCACCCACAGACTCCATGTGGAGGTTACATGGATGTTCTGCAGGGGGTTTTAGGAGAGACGATATGGACATAGGATGATTGATCTCATATTGATTATTAATGAGGATGGAGGAGTCACTAATTATAATAGGGAGAAGGAGTTATCCTTGTGGAGACTGTCCCCCTTTGGAATGACATAGGTTACATAGGGGGGAGTGGCTGGAATAGACCGTGATGATGAGCCGGCGTCTGACAAGTAATGAATGGAACGCATATAGGAAATCCTCTTTGTGGAACTCACGTTGGGCAACACGTGTTGTGTGACCGGAAGTGGTCACTAAATCATTTTGAATCGATTAGATGTCCCGCAAGAGAAATTAGTAAAGACGGTATTTATACAGCAAGCAGAGAGTCAGAGCTCGTCTGTTTGATTTATTGATTGCTATTACTCGTTACCGACATCTGCTTGTCTGATTTACTCTACTGGCTCTTAACCTTTTGGCTTTCGTTTTTTTACTACTTTCTGGTGATACTGACCCATATGGCTGTCACACTCTCTGGCGATACTGACCCCTGGTATACGGCTGACACACTCTCTGGCGATACTGACCCCTGGCATAAGGCTGACACACTCTCTTACTAATACATCCCTTGGTAATCCTTTGTTTATCTTGTGTGTCAGATTGCTGTTAACCTTGTGTGTCAAACTAAGGTTGCAACTCCTCTGTGTTTTTCTTATACTGATTTTGACTATAGTAGGTTGTGCCAACCACTACAAGGATCGGAAGAGTAGGATAGTCGTGCTGCGTATAGGGACCAGATTTATATACAGTCAGGTCCAGAAATATTGGGACATCGACACGATTCTAACATCTTTGGCTCTATACACCACCACAATGGAGTTGGATTGAAACAAACACAATGTGCTTTAACTGCAGACTGTCAGCTTTAATTTTAGGGTATGTACATCCAACTCAGGTGAACGGTGTAGGACTTACAGCACTTTGCAGATGTGCCTCCCACTTGTTAAGGGACCAAAGTTAAATGGGACAGCATAATAATCATAAATCAAATTTTCCCTTCTTAATACTTGGTTGCAAATCCTTTGCAGTCAATCACAGCCTGAAGTCTGGAACGCATAGACATCACCTCGCAGACTGTTAATTTAAGAGCGGCAGCAGCACAACAAACCTCTGCTATGAAGGACGACTATGGCCTCTCTGATGCATGGCATGGCAGACTGGTATTATGGCACGTGGTATGCATGGCAGACTACTATGATGGCACGTTGGTATGCTTGGAATGTCAGACTGGTATTGCGACACTCTGGTATGTATATGGCACACTGGTATGGCACACTGCTATGTATATGGCACACTGGTATTATGGCAGGCTGATATGTATATAGCACACTGATGTGTGTATGTGAGACTGATATGTACAGTCAGGTCCAGAAAATATTGGGACATCGACACAATTCTAACATCTTTGGCTCTATACACCACCACAATGGAGTTGGAATGAAACAATGTGCTTTAACTGCAGACTGTCAGCTTTAATTTGAGGGTATGTACATCCAACTCAGGTGAACGGTGTAGGACTTACAGCAGTTTGCAGATGTGCCTCCCAATTGTTAAGGGACCAAAAGTAATGGGACAATTGGCTTCTCAGCTGTTCCATGGCCAGGTGTGTGATATTCCCTCATTACCCCAATTACAATGTGCAGATAAAAGGCCCAGAGTTCATTTCAATTGTGCTATTTGCATTTGGAATCTGTTGCTGTCAACTCTCAAGATGAAATCCAAAGAGCTGTCACTATCCGTGAAGCAAGCCTTCATTAGGTTGAAGAAACAAAACAAACCCATCAGAGAGATAGCAAGAACATTAGGCGTGGCCAAAACAACTGTTTGGAACATTCTCAAAAAGAAGAAACGCACCGGTGGGCTCAGCAACACCAAAAGACCCGGGAGACCACGGAAAACAACTATAGTGGATGACCGAAGAATTCATTCCCTGATGAAGAAAACACCCTTCACAACAGTTGGCCAGATCAAGAACACTCTCCAGGAGGTAGGTGTATGTGTGTCAAAGTCAACAATCAAGAGAAGACTTCACCAGAGTGAATACAGAGGGTTCACCACAAAATATAAACCATTGGTGAGCCTCAAAAACAGGAAGGCCAGATTAGAGTTTGCCAAACAACACCTAACAAAGCCTTCACAGTTCTGGAACAAGATCCTATGGACAGATGAGACCAAGATCAACTTGTATCAGAGTGATGGGAAGAGAAGAGTATGGAGAAGGAAAGGAACTGCTCATGATCCTAAGCATACCACCTCATCAGTGAAGCATGGTGGTGGTAGTGTCATGGCGTGGGCATGTATGGCTGCCAATGGAACTGGTTCTCTTGTATTTATTGATGATGTGACTGCTGACAAAAGCAGCAGGATGAATTCTGAGGTGTTTCGGGCAATATTATCTGCTCACATTCAGCCAAATGCTGCAGATCTCATTGGACGGCGTTTCACAGTGCAGATGGATAATGACCCAAAGCATACTGCAAAAGCAACCAAAGAGTTTTTGAAGGGACAGAAGTGGAATATTATGTAATGGCCAAGTCAATCACCTGACCTGAATCCAGTGGCGTAGCGTGGGGGGGCTGGGGGGGCCGTGGCCCCGGGCGCAGTTTTGTTAGGGGCGCATTTGCGCCCCTAAAACTGGCCCGGGGGTTGAGGGGACGCAGATGCCGGGCAGCGCGGGAGCGCCTGCCCGGTCTTTAACAGTCCGTCCTGTTAGGTGATGCGGCTGCGCGGCGTGCGCAGCCGGTCACGTGGTCCGGCTAATCAGGTGGTACGGAGTCTCTGTACCACCTGATTGGCCGGACCACGTGACCGGCTGCGCGGCATCACCTAACAGGACGGACTGTTAAAGACCGGGCAGGCGCTCCCGCGCTGCCCGGCATCTGGGTCCCGGTCCCCTCAACCCCGCCGGAGCTGGGGCAATATCCAGGTAAGGGCTGGGGGCAAATCCATGAGCTGGGGGCAAATCCATGAGATGGGGGCAAATCCATGAGTGAGCTGGGGGCAAATCCATGAGCTGGGGCAAATCCATGAGCTGGGGCAAATCCATGAGCTGGGGCAAATCCATGAGATGGGGGCAAATCCATGTGAGAGCTGGGGCAAATCCATGAGTGAGCTTGGGGCAAATCCATGAGTGAGCTGGGGGCAAATCCATGAGTGAGCTGGGGGGCAAATCCATGAGATGGGGGCAAATCCATGAGTGAGCTGGGGGGCAAATCCATGAGATGGGGGCAAATCCATGAGTGAGCTGGGGGGCAAATCCATGAGATGGGGGCAAATCCATGAGTGAGCTGGGGGGCAAATCCATGTGAGAGCTGAGGCAAATCCATGTGAGAGCTGAGGCAAATCCATGTGAGAGCTGAGGCAAATCTATGAGCTGGGGGCAAATCCCCATGAGCTGGGGCAAATCCATGAGTGAGCTGGGGGGCAAATCCATGAGTGAGCTGGGGGGCAAATCCATGAGCTTGGGCAAATCCATGAGCTGGGGGCAAATCCATGAGCTGGGGGGCAAATCCATGAGCTGGGGGCAAATCCATGAGCTGGGGGCAAATCCATGTGAGAGCTGGGGCAAATCCATGAGCTGGGGGCAAATCCATGTGTGAGCTGGGGGGCAAATCCATGTGTGAGCTGGGGGCAAATCCATGTGTGAGCTGGGGCAATATCGATAACGTCCACAGGTTGGGGGGGGGCGCACAATTCTTTGCTGGCCCCGGGCGCTGACAACCCACGCTACGCCACTGCCTGAATCCCATTGAGCATGCATTTCACTTGCTGAAGACAAAACTGAAGGGAAAATGCCCCAAGAACAAGCAGGAACTGAAGACCGTTGCAGTAGAGGCCTGGCAGAGCATCACCAGGGATGAAACCCAGCATCTGGTGATGTCTATGCATTTCAGGCTGTGATTTACTGCAAATGATTTGCAACCAAGTATTAAGAAGGGAAAGTTTGATTTATGATTATTATTCTGTCCCATTACCTTTGGTCCCTTAACAAGTGGGGGGCACATCTGCAAACTGCTGTAAGTCCTACACCGTTCACCTGAGTTGGATGTACATACCCTAAAATTAAAGCTGACAGTCTGCAGTTAAACACATTGGCCCCTATTACAGACTTCGCGCAGTGCATTTGCGTGCACGCAAATGCGCATTTGCGCAAGGAAAAAACCATTAGCGCATAACGTCTTATTCCGATGTTCGCGCAAACGATGCGCGTTAACGTCCAACGCGAGTGACCCTGCGCGAACCCAGCGCGAGCGCAAGTTCCTGCGCGCATCCTATACTTAACATTGTGAGCGCCAATGCGTTAGTACGCATATGTGTGCATAGTATTACAATCTTAGCGCAAAATGTAACGCACAACGTTTGCGCGCTTCATTTTAACGTCTTTGAAAACCTGGTGTTAATTTACAATCTGAACGTTCTGGCCGAAACTAAATGAACCTGCACAAAAAAAAAATTCAGCACAGTACAGTTACACATTCTACACATACCCAAACAGTAAATTTAGTAAATTGTTTAATTTTTTATTTTTGTTGCAGCACATATACGCAGATTGACTTTGACAGGCGCAACGACCGAAACCTAGCAAATGGTGGTTCTTAATTGGCTGAATCCCGTGAAAAAACAGTCTGACCACCGATTCCTGCACGCAACGGTCATTTGCGCCCAGCTTTGCGCGTCAGATTTGCGCTCGAAAAAAATTGAAGGCTGAAAAAATGCGCTCGGATCGTAATACCGCGTTAATTTGCACACGCTAAAGTTTTTTTGCGTGCGCAAAAAACATTGCGCTGCGCGAGCGCATTTGCACAAATAGTGTAATAGGGCCATTGTGTTTGTTTCATTCCAACTCCATTGTGGTGGTGTATAGAGCCAAAGATGTTAGAATTGTGTTGACGTCCCAATATTTCTGGACCTGACTGTATATAGCACACTGGTATGTATATGGGAGACTGTCATGCAGATGACACACTACTAGTTAGTTATATGGCACACTGGTTATATGGCACACTGCTATGTATATGGCACACTGGTATTATGGCACACTGGTATTTTGGAACACTGCAATGTATATGGGAGACTGATATGTATATGGCACACTGGTATGTATGTCAGGCTGATAATATGGCACACTGCTATGTATGTCAGACTGGTAATATGGCACAATGTTGCATGTCAAACTGGCATATTTTGGCACACTGTTATGCATGGCAGTGTGCCAAAATATGCCAGACTGACACACATAGCAGTGTGCCAAAATATGCCACACTGACATATTTTGGCACACTACTGCTGTTGAGGGGTGAAATACTTTTCATAATTGAGGTCAGATTAATTTATTGTTGCCTGTCATTCACCTTTATTCGCTTGGAGCTGCTGCCGGAAGAAAATGGATCCAGAGTCGTCTCAGTGGACTCGGGCCGGCCCTGCTGCTTCTCCAGAGTCCCAAAACAAATCAGAGCGTGGTGCCTGCAGTTTGTTGATGTGCCACTGCCTGAGTGAACGGGAGCAAGTTGTGGCTGATGGGAGGAGGCGGACCTGGCAGAGTGGGGACTAGTAGGAAGTGACGTCCTGACCACATCACGTGACCACCCCCACTTGTCTGCAGAGCTGCCGGAGCATCCATCAAGACACTCGCTCGCAGACTGTTAATTTAAGAGCGGCAGCAGCACAACAAACCTCTGCTGATCAGCTGCTTATGGAATAGCCGATCAGCCTGGAAGAATGTGGCTGCTACGGCATGTGTATAGGAGAGATGTGGCACACAGGTCCGAGCCGAGTCGTGTCCGGGTGGCAGGGGATCTGGAACCCGGACACATGACTGGAAAACCGGACGGGTGGGAACCCTACCCATAGAGGGGGATACTGTCACATCCCATGCCACGCCAGCAGTCTGACCTAGTAGCGCGGTCCTTGCTGCTTGCTGGTCAGGCGCCAAGTGATATGCAGGTTCGCAGTGGTCACATGGGTAGTCTGTGGTATGATAACCTAACGCCGCCAGGTTTAAAGCCAGTCGGCTGTGAGCCACTCGTTGTCCTGATGTGGTTTTACCTCCTTTCAGCGCACGTCCGTTTGATTTATTGATTGCTATTACTTGTTACCAACCACTGCATGTCTGGCTTTCTCTCCTGGCTCTTAACCCTTTGGCTCTCCTTTTGACTACTCTCTGGCGATACTGACCTCTGGCATAGGGCTGACACACTCTCTGGCTAATACATCCCTTGGTATTCCTTTGTTTATCCGGTGTGTCAGGTTGCTGTTAACCCTGTGTGTCAAGTTAAGGTTGCAACTCCTCTGTGTTTGTGGTTTTCTTATACTGATTTTGGCTATAGATAGTTGTGCCGACCAGCACAAGGATCGGAAGGGTAGGATAGTCGTGCTGCCTATAGGGAACAGATTTATATATATCAGGGAGGATCGTGACAATGATATGACTGGGTGATCATATTGAAATTTTTGGCAATGATGGCATGTGAATTGGAATTGTAGTAGAAAAGGCAGAAAGTGATAGACATCTGACTCATTTGTGGTGCTCAGATCCCTGGCCTTGCAGGGGGTTAAAGACCACAGGGGATGAAAATTGCCCTTTCCAGCATGGGTTGTAATATGGCAGGAATGTCTGCTCCTGGACACAGTAGACCCCACACACATTACAGCTTACACTGGAGGGAGGCTGTGTGTGTAACCAGGGGAGGGTCTGTGCAGGGGGGGGGGATGCCGAGATATGAGAGTTTACAGTGCAGAGAGCAGATAGTTTCTCGCCTGGTGGAATGGAATCTCTGCTCCTCACTCAGCAGCACGTGGGACAAGAGGACAGGATGCCATGTTCCCGCTGCTCTGTAACAGCCTGCAGCTTCCTGAGCTCATCAGCAGCTGAGAGCAACCACTCACTGGGGGCAATGCCGGGGGGTCGCCTGGAAATGACGCCATCGCACATGGCGCGATGACGTCATTTACGTCGGGAGGAGCTTGACTTCAGCGTCCTCAGACGCTGAAGTCAGAACGCCGCGGGACCCTGGACAGAGAGGTGAGTATTTCCGCTGGGGGTCCCACAAAGCTGATGACTTGTGGGACACGTCCTCAGCATACAGCGGGAGTAACTGAGGATGTGTCCCACACGTCGTCAGCAGTGAAGGGGTTAAAAACTTCTTTTTTTTAAACTTTTTGTCCTTGTTTCCTGTCCCCCAGGGCACTACCCGGACCCCCATACCCTTTTATGGCAAATATCTAGCATATATGCCCTCTTGGAGGGCACTCCAAAAATTGAATTTTGAGTCCCATTGACTTGTATTGAGTTCGTGTTCGAGTTCGAATTCGAACTTCTGAAAAGTTCGAGTTCGAACCGAACTCGGGGGTGTTCGGCTCATCCCTATTCCTGAACCAATTTTATGCAAAAAATAAGTCGTCCTTATTACACGTGCACTCTTGCTGTATCCTCTGCTCCTCTTAATCCTTTGGATTCTTTAAATGGGAAGAGACAAAGTGCAGGATGGTGCAAGTAACGTAAAATAAAGGAAATAGAAGACTGTTTAAAAGATCTTACTCACATGTTTTTTTTTGTATTTTTAATGAATTTTATTAGGCATTCACAAATATCAACGTAGACAGGGTTAGAAGCGAATAATGAAACAATAAACGTTTTCTGTCAGCATAGTATAAGCCGAATATTTAAAACTTTAAAGGTTATAAGGTAAGGGATGGGGGAGAGCAGGGGAGAAAGAGGATAGAAAGGGAGGAAAAGAGGAAGGAGAGAAAGAAGAAAAGAAAGAGAGGAGAGGGACTGGGGGTCATCGTAACTATACAATCAACCAGTTATATGATTTGAGGCATCATGGGTGAAATCGCATTCCGAAATGCATCGGCCAGGCTATTGGCCAGCATCAGTCCAGGGGTCCCAAACTTTGTGAAACTGTGGTAGGGTATGTTTTACGACGGCTGTGAGTTCGTCCATGATCCTAGTGTCCTGTATTTTAGCAGAAATTTTGGCCTTAACGGGGAGTGCCTGGTGGCGCCAGGTCTCTGCTACTGCCCGTCTAGCTGCCATCGAGATTTTAGAGATTAGCTTGTTTTCATGTCTTGTGAAGCCCTCCAGGGGTCGAGAAAGCAACAAATTCCAGGGGTCACTGGGGACTTCCTTCCCCAGTGCGTCAGAAAGCATCGCTAGAATGTTAGTCCAGAACTTTTTAATTTGTGGGCATTCCCACCACATATGGATAAAAGTGCCCTTGGAGCCGCAGGATCGCCAGCAAAGATCCGGGTGGTTCGGGGACATGTGAGCGAGTTGCGTAGGTGTGATGTACCAGCGCATGAGCATTTTCAGCGGTTGTTCCTGCATGGTAGTGCACAGTGAGACACATTTGGAAGCTTCCCAAATGTCGAGCCAGTCTTCTGAGTCCAATACTTCTGCCAGGTCGCGTTCCCAGACTTTTACATAGTGGAGTTCTTTCCAGTCAATCAGTGACGTTAGCTTATAATATAGAGTAGAGATCAGACCTTTAGGGTAAGTACCTCTGAAGCAAATGGATTCAAAAAATGAGAGAGGTGTCTGAGAGGCATCTTTAATATGCCGTCGAGAGGCAAAGGCCCGTAGTTGCCGCTCCAGTAGGAACAGGCCCCCAGTCCCGGGCACCTGTTGGTCAAATATTACGGAGGGAACAAAATTATCGTTTTGATAAAGGTGGCATAAACGGAGGAGGCCAGCGTCCCGCAACTGCTGAAAGGGTAAAGGTATTAGACCCGCAGGGAATTCCCGGTTGCGAAATATTGGTGTCAGCGGTGAAGGCAAGGTGGCAAGTTCACATTTCGCAGCGAGATTGTCCCAGATGCGTATGGTATTCATAATAGCCGGACAGTTCGTGGATAGGAGTGGTCTGTGTTCCCGTGCTAGCCAGATCCAGTGGTGCGGTAGATTAGGGGCCATAAGCGCTCTTTCCAACTCAACCCACCGTCCAGCATTGACCCCCCATGCCATGCCACCAGCTGGGCGAGCTGAGCAGCATAATAGTACGAAAAGAGGCTCGGGAGACCAAGACCGCCCAGCTGTTTAGGCCGATAAAGGGTGGCCCTAGCCACCCTGTGCCTCTTTCCCGCCCACACAAAATTATCAATTGCTCCTTGCATCGAGCGGACATCCGAGGGGTCAAGTGCCACCGGTATCGTTTGAAAATAGTACAAAAGACGTGGTAGTACATTCATCTTAATTCAATTCACTCTTCCCACCCATGAAATAGCTTATTTGTCCCAACATTCAAGATCTTGTTTGAGCGTGGCATACATCGCGGCATAGTTTACATCGTACAAGCGTTCAGGGAAACCAGTCAATTTAATCCCCAGATAAGGGAGCTCTGAAGCGGCGATCTGCAAAGGCACCTCTGACATCAGAGTCCGCAGCATCCTAGCGGGCACTAAAATCGGGAGAATCATAGATTTAGTGACATTAATTTTGTAACCAGAGATCTGTGAATATTCCTTTAGTTGGCTCATAAGGGCCGGAAGTGAGGTCTCTGGGTCAGTCAACGAAAGTAACACATCATCTGCGTATGCCGAAACTTTAAACTGCTGTCCTCCCACCTGGAAACCCCGGATGTCTCCATCAGCTCGGATCATTCTCATTAAAGGTTCTAGAAAGATGGCAAATAAGGACGGTGAAAGTGGGCAGCCCTGTCTTGTACCGTTACGTATTGGGAGGGGGTCGGGTCCGTACCTGGGATCAAGATCTGTGCCATAGGGTTCTCATATAAGGCTCTGGTAAGGGCTAAGAAACGTTCCGGGAGGCCTGCCCTCGCCAACAAACGGAAAAGGAAGGGCCATTCAGCTCTATCAAATGCTTTTTCCGCATCTAGTGAGAGAAATAAGGAAGGCACCTTTCGCGAGCGCGCCCACCATATCAGGTCTGCGGCTCTCCGCGTGTTTTCGAATGCTTGCCTCCCAGGCATGAATCCCACCTGATCCGGGTGAATCAGGGTTGAGAGCATGGGTCCTAGTCTGAGCGCCATCAACTTGGCAAGTATTTTAATATCCGTGTTAAGGAGTGAAATTGGTCTATAGCTATCTATGCCTTGAGCATCTTTGCCAGGTTTGGGTATGAGTACCACTGAGGCCAGAAGGGCCTCCGGTAAAAGCCCGCCTCCACCTCCAAGTGAGTTAAGGAGAGAGCATAGTCTGGGGACTAAAGAGCCAGCGAAGCATTTATAGTATTGGCCGTGAGGCCATCAGGACCAGGGGCTGTGTTCGGTTTTAATTCCTTCACCACCTCGCTTATTTCCTCCTCTGTAAAGGGGGAGTCTAGGGCCGTTATCTGTTGCTCGGTGAGAGGGGCATAGTGCTTTTTGTTAGATATCCCTCAATATCCTTCAAGAGTGCCTGATCGCTGTCATTGTGGGAAGGGGTATGATGATATAAATTAGCGAAATATGCAGTGAAAGCGTCCCGAATTTCCCTGGGTGTGTCGTGTGACACTCCCTGTTTATCAACTATTTTAGCAATCTGGTTTGATTTGTATTTTGGTTTAATTTTGCGAGCAAGGGGGGTACCTATTTTATTGGAGCGTTCAAAGTACCTCTGTTTGGACCACAGGAGCGCTCGCCCCGCATCCTCTATGAAAAGTCTATTAAGATCCGTCCTCGTTTGCGACAAAAGGAGATAAGTGGCTTCCTCTGGTGCCGCTTTATGTGTCAATTCTTGCTCTCTTAATTTAGCTTGGAGGGTGAGGATGTCTTTTAGTTTTTCCTTTTTACGGTAGGCGGCCTGACTAATAAGTACTCCTCTCGTAACCGCTTTGTGTGCCTCCCACAAAACCGCGGTAGAGACATCCGGGGTTTCATTCAGAGTGAAATAATCCGTCAGAGAATCTTTAACTATCGTTCGGATTTCAGGCTGATGTAACAGAATTGGGTCGAGTCTCCATCGTCTGCCCTCCCCGCCCTTATGTAAAGGTTGTAATGTAATGGACACGTCTGCGTGGTCTGACCACGTAATGGAACCAATTCGAGAGGTAATTATCTGTGGCATGCAATCAGACGACACCAGCATATAATCAATTCGCGAATACGAGGAGTGCGGCGCAGAGTAGAAGGTATAATCTTTAACCGACGGATGATGCAAATGCCACACATCACACAACTGATGGTCAGTAACAAATCCATAAAATTGACGATCCTGAGACGACAAGGCATGCGGTGAGGCCAGCCGAAGTGAGGTAGATCTGTCCAACGGTGGACAGAGAGTGGCATTAAAATCTCCTCCGACAATCAACGTGCCCCCCGCATGACTCGCCACAAAGGAGGACAGTTCCTTCCAAAATGTTGCGTCTGAGCCATTAGGCGCATATACCGACAAAAGAGAGTACCAACGTGTGGCAACCTTCCCCTTCACCAGGAGATATCTACCCGCCGCATCCGTGTGAATCTCCTCCACCATCAGTGGACAAGAGTCATGTAAGGCTATGGCAACACCGTTTCGTTTCGGTAAAGCACAGGATGTATATACTCTACTGTATGGACGGGCGCCCAAACGATAAGCCGCAGTTCGAGGCATCCGCGTCTCCTGCAAAAAGGCTACACCAGCAGACCTCCGCTTCAGATCTCTAAAGAGCAACCGGCGCTTACGGGGCAAGTTGAGGCCCTTCACATTTATTGACAGTACTAATATCTCAGGAACCATTACATATCAGGAATTTTGTATCTAAAAAAGAACATGGAAGAGGCCCCCAGTCCAGAGGCGATGGAGGAAAAGAGAAGAGAAGACGGGGAGAGAGAAAGGTATAGTGGAGTATAGAGTAAAGAAAGAGGGAAAGAAAAGAGGGGGATAACGGGAACTCCGAACGAATGGGGAAACCAAGAGATCGGAAACTAGGGGGAGAGTATTCGGGGGAAGCCAGATCCGAGGACAGTACAACAGGCGCCCACCGTGGCACCCGCCACCGAAATTTTATATAACATAGCGTAACATATGTAACCACACACTTAATAAAATACATAAAGAAATAAAATTTATAAACAACTCAGCTCAACAAAGTGCTTTTCCGTGTTTTGCTCCCGCAGACCGCGGGAGGTACTCCCAAGCAGTCGGGAGCCCATCTCCCTTCAAGAGAGATGAGGTTAAAGCAGGCCCTTCAGGGCTGTGCACCATTATTCAGTCGGCAGGTTGAGACCACTCCTGTCGGATTTGAGGAAGGGGTACCGGTGGCGCAAGCACCAATAAGGCCTCCGGGGCCGGGATTCCCAGTTTGAGCAGGAAGTCAGATGCCTTGTAAAGATGTGAGCAGATGTGGGAGGTACCTTCCCTATGTACCACAATGCGAAACGGGAAGCCCCATGAATATTTAATCCGATGCTGGCGTAGGAGGTCCGTGACGGCTCTCCACTCCCTGCGCTTGGCCAGGGTTGTTGGATCCAAATCCTGATAAAAGGTTATAGAATTACCCTCGTATTCCACGTTTTGTTCCCTCATTGCTGCCATGAGGGCGTCCTTCGTGGCAAAATAGTGGAATCGCGCCACCACATCACGTGGCGCTGCATTATTAGCACGTTTTGGGCCCAGCGCTCTGTGAACTCTGTCCAGCATTAATCTTGAGGCTGATAGATGAGGCAACAACCGCTGTGTTATCCCGCGCAGCGTGGCATCAAGGTGCTCAGGAGCGATATCCTCTGACAGGCCTCTTAGCCGCACATTATTCCTGCGGGAGCGGTTTGAAAGGTCTTCCATAACAGTTTCCATGCGCGCTACCCGATCAGACATGTCGTCCATTCTCTGTGCCGCCATATTATAACAAGCTGCCATATGATCTGCTTTCTCCTCCAAATGAGCTGTACGTGAGCCTATTGCATGCACCTCATCTGTGAGGGCTTTCGTTGTTTTCCCCAGTTCAAGTGCAATAAAATCTTTTAAATGCTGTATATCTTGCCTGGTAGCTGGGTCAGCCGCCTCCGGAGTGCCCTCGAATGAAGGAGAGGGAGACGTGGTGCGGCCGCCGCCATCTTGGATGTCTCCTGCGGCCTTGTGTCTGGTCACGAAAATCGGCGCAACTTGCGATTCCTCGCAGGGTTTTTTCTTTGAGGACTTCATGGTATTCCCTGAGTCCACAGGGTGCTTAATGGTGCTTGTTGAGCAGGTTGGAAGTGGTTACACTCGGGTGCGGTAGCGGGATTCACCGGAGCTCAGGCACTATGCAACTGCTCTCATGGCCGGCCGACTCCGCCCCTTACTCACATGGTTTTGAGTCTTATGCTTTTAGGCTCAAAGGTTCTGCGTGTGTGGGTCCATTGCACCGGCTTGCTGATTCTTCCTGGGTGATCCCCCTAGCTTCTGGGGGTTACCTGGAGGAGAGGTAGTTTGCGGGGAGGGTCCTTTAGGAACAAACAGCCAGGGACCAATATTAAAAGAAATTTATAGGTAAAGTACAAAAGTTAAAATATGGATAAAAAAATAATAAAAAGGGGTAGAATCATAGTCCCAAACGCATTTCGCTGTATCCTTACAGCTTCCTCAGTGGGATATTTCCAAAAGCCGATGACCCGCCAACCAGTCGCCGGAAAAAGCCGACAAGCCGCCGATCAGGGTTAAAAAAAAAGAGCAACTTTTAAGATAAAAAAAATCCTATTAAATAAAGATACTTTTTGCTGCAAATGAAAAGAATACATAGTTGAATAAATATTTAAGAAAAACAGGGATTTTGTTTTTCATTGAAACCTATGGAATTTTGAATATGTAAAACAAAGGAAACCTATGGAACTCGCCTGCTTAGACTTGTCGAATGAAACAGCCGAAAATCAGGGCATTTTACTGAC
Source organism: Leptobrachium leishanense (assembly GCA_009667805.1). NCBI lineage: Eukaryota > Metazoa > Chordata > Amphibia > Anura > Megophryidae > Leptobrachium > Leptobrachium leishanense. The sequence goes on along the minus strand of CM019065.1, from coordinate 264,359,739 downwards.
ATGTCAGTGCAGTTCAGTGTTCTCTGAAAAGATTAACCATTACTTCTCTCTGGGGAATTTCACTGCTGCAAAAGATCACTGCATTTTCACTTGCAATTCGCCAATATTAGGCGAATTGCCAGCTTTATGAATAGCCAAATGGCCAAGAAATTGCACCGTATGGGGAAATTCACCGTACGGTGCAATTTTGTGACCAATTTGGTGTTCTTTGAATAACCTTTAGTTTCTTCAATTTTGGTAAAAAATTTCTTTAAAAAATCATTGTAACATGTTCTCCGTTTCTGATTTTTTTTTTAAAAAAAATTCAAAGCGGTACACAATAAAATATATAACCATTGTAACTAATGTGTAAAGCAAATAAACAATCTTGTAAAACAATAGAATTTAGGCAATAATGTTTGAATGTATGATAACAGATGTTCATGTAGCAGGAAGGAAATGATCAGGAAGGTGCTGACATAACATATATTTGTACTTTAAATATCAACATTCTAACTATATATAACAGGGTACACTGCTAAGTGATTGTTGTGCATAAATGTATGTTTTCAGTAATATCATAGCTTTATGCACCACTTTTCATTAGGGTGTCCACAGGGGCAGTGGCGTCACTAGGGTTGGTGTCACCCGGTGCGGTAACTCATGGTGTCACCCCCCCCCCGAGTTTTGCGGTTTCTTTTTTTAGCTACTCTTACTCATAAATCAGTACTCCAAAATAACACTGAATGCTCATACACAAACAGCGCACATTAATGTGAGGTTTATTGCTGTGGAGATCTCTCCTATGCTCACACACAAATTTTGCCCAACTGCCAGCAAGTACGGTGCCTGTTCGAAGGCAGTGAAAGTGAAGGCACACGTGGATATATATTGCCCCCAGCAGCTCTGGATATATTGCCCCAGCTCACAATTATATATTGCCCCCAGCAGCTCACCCATGGATATATATTGCCCCAGCTCACATATGGATATATTGCCCCAGCTCACATATGGATATATTGCCCCCAGCTCACATATGGATATATTTCCCCAAGCTCACACATGGATATATTGCCCCAGACCAGCTCACACATGGAATATATTGCCCTAGACCAGCTCACACATGGAATATATTGCCCCAGACCAGCTCACACATGGAATATATTGCCCCGACCAGCTCACACATGGAATATATTGCCCCAGACCAGCTCACACATGGAATATATTGCCCCCAGACCAGCTCACACATGGATATATTGCCCCAGACCAGCTTACACATGGATATATTGCCCCCAGACCAGCTCACACATGGATATATTGCCCCAGCTCACACATGGATATATTGCCCCAGCTCACATATGGATATATTGCCCCAGCTCACATGTGGATATATTGCCCCAGCTCACACATGGATATATTGCCCCCAGCTCACAAATGGAATATATTGCCCCAGACCAGCTCACACATGGAATATATTGCCCCAGACCAGCTCACACATGGAATATATTGCCCCAGACCAGCTCACACATGGAATATATTGCCCCGACCAGCTCACACATGGAATATATTGCCCTGACCAGTTCATACATGGAATATATTGCCCCAGACCAGCTCACACATGGAATATATTGCCCCAGACCAGCTCACACATGGAATATATTGCCCCCAGACCAGCTCACACATGGAATATATTTCCCCCGACCAGCTCACACATGGAATATATTGCCCCAGACCAGCTCACACATGGAATATATTGCCCCCAGACCAGCTCACACATGGATATATTGCCCCCAGACCAGCTCACACATGGATATATTGCCCCCAGACCAGCTCACACATGGATATATTGCCCCCAGACCAGCTCACACATGGATATATTGCCCCCAGACCAGCTCACACATGGATATATTGCCCCAGCTCACACATGGATATATTTCCCCAGCTCACATATGGATATATTGCCCCCAGCTCACACATGGAATATATTGCCCCAGACCAGCTCACGCGTGGAATATATTGCCCCAGTAAACTCACGCATGGAATATATTGCCCCAGTCCAGCTCACGCGTGGAATATATTGCCCCAGACCAGCTCACACTTGGTTATATTTGCCCCCAGCTCATATGGATATATTTGCCCCCCAGCTCATATGGGTATATTTGCCCCCAGCTCATATGGGTATATTTGCCCCCAGCTCATATGGGTATATGCCCCCAAGTCCTATGGGTATATTTGCCCCCCAGCTCTCACCTCCCATCTGGTACATCGGGAGGGTGCCTGTCTGCTCCCCTGAGAAGGTCTCGCGGCTGGCTGGTGTATAGAACACCAGACGAGCGGCAGATATGTGCGGCCGCCAGCATGAATAAGAGAAAAAAGCACGCGGCCGCCGGCAGGATCTTATCGGGGGAGCGCTTGGGTGCCCCCCTACTGGATGCTTGGTGCCACCGCCCCCCGCTGCACGCTGCGCTTTGGTGTCACCCTTAGGGCGGGTGACACCTGGTGCGGGCCGCACCCCCACCCCCACGTAGCGACGCCACTGCACAGGGGTATGAGGAGAGAGGGAGTAGCGGTATTTATATTAGCTGAGAACAGTAAGTAAGTAAGCTGCTATCCTTCTTGGCCATATAGTGTCACATTAACAATATATGACTTTTTTTATTATAAAGCCACACATACATTCTCTTACACAAACTATTGACACCCCTGACCACACGAGACCTCAGAATGGCATGAACCTCATACTCCTCCTCACCTTGGGACTGAACAGGTGGAGGAGGCATGTTAACCCTTGTGTACCTGTTGCTTGTGAGAGGCTTGAGGAGGCTAACATGGAACACATTGTGTATATGCAAGTACAGGGGTAGTGCCAAGGCATAGGATACAGGGTTCACCCTACGCAAGACTTTATAAGGACCAATGTACCTGGGGGCCCTCTTCATAGAAGGAACCAGGAGTTTGATGTTACGTGTGGAAAGCCTGACTATCACCCACAGTATATACTTGGGCAGGCTTTCTACGTCTGTCTGCTTTCTCTTTTTGTTTTTTAATACTGGCCGCCATATCCTCCTTGACTTTCTCCCATGTCCCTTTTAATGAGGCCAGGTACTCATCCAGAGCAGGCAACGCGGTCCCCTGAAAGCTAGAGGGGAGCATGGGAGGATCAAACCCATACACCCTATAATAGGGAGAATGACCCGTGGTTTCACTGACTGCATTATTTAAAGCAATTTCTGCCCATGGCAAGAGGTCAGACCATTCATTCTGTTTTTCAGATACAAAGCATCGTAAATACTGTTCGACATTTTGATTAGCTCTCTCGGCTGCCCCATTCGTCTGAGGATGGTAGGCAGAGGAGAAGCATAATTGTATACCCAGATTTTTGCAGAACCCTCTCCAGAACCTGGACACGAATTGAGTGCCTCTATCAGACACAATGCCTAGAGGGACACCATGAAGCCTGACAATGCTTTGGACAAAGACTGGCACCAGTTCCATAGCGGAGGGCAACTGTTACGTCCTCAGCCCCCGCAGAGCTGTCTGGGGGTCTGGGAACCAAGCGGTGTCACTGGCTGGCCGGGTGCCAGCATTTGGTAATGGCTGATCGGCGTCTGGGGGGGCGGGGCTTGGCGTGGTCATGAGGAGCCGCCGGGTTTAAAGCAGGGCGCGAGAGATTGCTCGTCGCCCTGACGTGGAGTAAAGGTCCCGCATCGCCTGCTGCCTAGTATCTTGCTAATTGATTACCCAGTTGCCGACTTTCTTGTACGAGGACCCTGCATACGTTTTGACCCGGCTATTCCTATTTGATGATTCTCTTGCTTAACTCTTGTGTGTTTTGTCTGAGCGGTTCTGTGTTCATGTTTATGCTTAACCGCACATTTGCTGCTTGGAGGTCTGCCCGCCAGTGTGGCAAACTCATCCCTCACCCATGGTCTCTGTTGACTAAACAATCTGGTTTGAGTCCTAATCACAAGGCGTCCGATTGTATGTCTACCTGTCAGTTCGTGAGACCTGATTATTTCTCCAGCGGCATGTTGTGTGTCCCTTCTGGTTGCAGCTTTGACCACAGGTTCACTGATTTCACAACTGCCCTGCAGGCTGCACAATTCACCAACCGCGCAGACTCCTTGCTTGAAAACAAATCTACTATTGGTTTTGACTATCTAATAGCAAGTCATGCTCATGTCTCCAGACAATGTATCTATGTGAATAGAGTTTATGTGTTTACACTAAGCAGTCTCTTGGTCTCGAAACCATTTGGGCTTAAGTGGTATTTAGGATCGTGTATTACCTCCCTGGCTTGGGATACTAGGTTTTACAGACCTCATTGCTTTGAAGTTTTGTATCAGAAAGATCTGTCAATTAAGATCCTAACAACGCTGCACCAGGGTGAGCGCCATAGCACCCGTTACAGCAACTTGGCGAGAGGCACGAAATTAACCATCTTGGAGAATCTGTCAACAGTGGTAAGTATCACCGTGTTACCGTGGAATATAGGTAAATCAGTAATGAAGTCCATAGATAGATGAGCCCATGTGCTTCGCGCAAAAATTCACGTGTTCTGCGTGCATTTTTGCGTGAAGAATGTAAATAGAGCCCTACATATATATATTTCAGGAAGCTCAAAATAATCAATACATAAGCCAAATAAACCTATTCCATAATAGTAATCATATCATAATATATACAATACAAAAGAGGCTCGCAATGCAATCAATAAAAAAAAAAGCGTGAAACACAAAGGGCCCTATTACATTGTTCACACAAAAATGCACGCGCAACGCGTGAATTTTTGCGCAAAGCGATAAACGTTAACACGCAAAAAACAACGCTGGTATTACAATCCTTGCGCATTTTTTCATCCATCAAAAAATAACGTGCGTAAAATGGACGTGCAAAAACACGCCATCCGCATACCAGCGCTCAAGCGCATTTGCGCTCACAATGTTAAGTATAGGACGCGCGCAGTACAGTACGCTCGAACAGCATTCACGCAGGTTCACCCGCGGTAGACGATTACGTGCGTTTGTTGCGCTGACATTGTAATACAACGTTCAGCGAAAGGGTTTTGCCCCTCGCGTTAATGCGTTTTGCGTGCACGAGAAGTGCTCACTATGGGCAAGATTGTAATATGGCCCATAGTGAGCACTTCTCGTGTTAAATGTGGTTTTCCATTCATGATCCTTCTTGACTTGAACTAAATTATATGCCCCACGTAGGTCTATCTTCGTGTAGATCTTAGCACCTTTAAGGCGATCAAATAGTTCAGAGGAATGGGGTAAGCATTACGAACGGATATTCTGTTAAGGCGTCTGTAGTCTATACAGGGTCGCAGATCCCCCTCTTTCTTAGACACAAAGAAAAATCCTGCCCCAGCAGGGGAGGAGGAACGGCGTATAAACCCACATGTGATGGATGCCGCTACTCGGAGGGAGTAGATCTGCCGTAGGTGCCGGGGTTGCTCTCCAGTGAGCCGCGGTAGCGAGCTGGCTTCAGGTCCCTTGCTGGACGCTAGTGAGTCAGCCGTAGGAAATACCTAGCAGATAGTTCCTCTTCCCAAATACTCATCGAGGCGTAGTACAGGTTAAGCAGGTTGGTTTATTTAGAACAGCACATACATGGTACATTTATACGGAACAGTCCCATTGTTCTCTCCCATGCCCGCCCCCAGTCACCCTGGTGCAGTTCTGCCACTGCCTCCAGCCAGAGCCCTTTTCGTATACTTAACATGGGCTGCCACTGCCCCTAGCTCGAGCCCAGCTCTTGGTGCCACACTGTCTGGCCTGCCCTGGGCTGTTCCCTGCCCGGGAAATTTCACCCTCCTGGAGCGCGAACTCTGATTCCGGAGCAGGATTTCCTCTGCGGCTGGGAAGCCCGGCCTGAGTTTAGCGGGTGATTGAGGGGTGATCTCGGTGGCGCTCCCCTTTAGAACTCACCCTACAGTGGCACCATGTTCTCAGGGCCCTTCTGACCAAAAAGCATGTACAGGGGCTGAGCGGTGCAGGGTGCATGTCGACTGTGCTTAGTCTCGGCCGGTGGCAGCTGTATCAGGGATGTGCTGGGCAGATAAACCACGATGGCTGGGCAAGGCAGGGGTGGCAAAGAACTTAATAAACATCAGGGTCATACAAGCACAAATTGTACTAATGAATTTTACACTTGGGTGAACAAAAACTGGGCAATTTAGGTGGTATTAAATTGTGAGGGATTACAGGTGCGTTTGGTGCTGGGAATTACGAGGGGAAACACAATACACACAGGGATCTTACAGACATAAATTGTATAAACGACATTTAACATTAAACTAACAAACTTTTAACGTTTTATGTGCCAATAACTTGAAAGTGACGGCTGTTCTGTCACACCACAGGCAAGGTTATCACGAGAATATTCCTCCATTATGTCATTCTCTTTCTGGAAGAGGGGGTATACATGACCCCTCGGGGGGCATGGTACCAGGCAGAAGATCTATAGCACAATCATAAGGGCGATGAGGAGGCAGGATCTCAGATCTCTTTTTATCAAAGACGTCCTTGAGGTCGCTGTATCACTTAGGTACCTCCGTCGACAGGGCCGGCCCAAGCTACTGCGCTGCCTGGAGCGATGGATGAAATGCTGCCCCCCCTGCAAGAAAAACAACACGTCACATTGAGCGTATCAGAGCTCCACAACAATAAAACTCACAGTAATGTGCAGTGTGTGTGAGTGTATCACAGAGCTCCACAGCAATAAAACTCACAGTAATGTGCAGTGTGTATGAGTGTATCACAGAGCTCCACAGCAATTAAACGCTCAGTAATGTGCAGTGTATCCAGCGCTGTCCAGCACCTGTAGGTTGTGGGCCCCTGAGCTGCATGGCCTGCTCAGAGGATGCCGGAGGGTTGGTCGGGGGCATGCTGGAGAGGCAGGCGCCGGCATTCTGCACGAGGGGACCGCTAAAAAAAAACCCGATTGATCTATCCACTATAATAGGGGTCAGCAACCTTGGCTCCCTGATGTTTTGGGAACTAGTGGCTCAGTCAGTCTAATTGAGATGTAGTTCACAAAACATCAGGGAGAAAAGGTTGCTGACTCCTGGACTGTAAGTAACTGTTGCAGTAAAACACTTAGGAATCAGAAAACTCCACACCCAAGACAATTTTGGACAATTCCCAGGCTGCTCTGACAGCTTATCAACTTCACCTTGTAAAGGAATGATGCTTTAAACCCCTGACCTAAAGTAATAAAACACGCTACAAAAGGTTTACTAAAATGAGGTTATTTAAGTGATAGACAATCGTGCTGCTGTATAAACCCTTGTAGCACGCAGCGTGACAGAACATCACAGAATAGAAAGTAAAATCTGCACAAACCAGGCAGATATAACATCTCTTTCAGGGACATCCTAGTGGAGGGTTTGTGTAACTCCAATAATTATTTGTGAACAATCCAAAATGACACATGCAGTTCGTGACAATGTTTGACCAACATTGTGAGCTCCAAGAGCCCAATTCCCCTTCAGTCCAGTTCATAACTGGGTTGTGTTTGGCTAACCAGGGATAGCCTAAAACAATAGGTACCGTAGGAGACTCGATTATTTGGAATTGTATTTTTTTTCTCCATGTAGGATACCAGTAACGGGGGAGTAGCGCCCACTAAGGAGTAGAGAAGTTGAGATCCTTAAGGACTGATAAATCTGCTTGACGTTTAAACACTGCTTGGTATAGTCAGACTTATATGCTCGAGGCAGGGATGATGAGCAAACCACTGAGTTGCTACTAAGCACTAAAGGTTTCGAGACCGATAGAGCACATTCAAAAACACAAAGATACATCAGACAGTTGGTGAATTGCGCGGACTGCAGGGCAGTCAGGAAATGTGCCGCTTTAACGTTTTCTGATAATCTGGAGCAAGGTCAGGGTACTTTATGATCTTCAGAGGCAACACATACACATCGGGGTCTATTGTTCGTACAGTATTGAGTATATTTGGCGATGAGTGCACACTGAACTTGAGCCGCATATAAACATTACCTTTCGATCGCAGTTGTTACATAAATGTGTGGCAAGAAAACATGAGCCCTGGGTTGGGTATAGGAACCTAATGTGGGCACAGACGATACCCACAAACAAGAACAGACAACACCCCAGTAACGTGTAAACACCCCAGCGGCAATCATGGGGTTACCTCACCAAAGCACTACACAGGCGATCATAATCGAACAGCAATTAGAATGGTCAAAACAAACCGGGTCAAAAAGCAGGAGCAGGGATCGTATCCAGAAACGGGTTGGCAACAAAAATCAATACACAGAATCAGTAGCGATGCGGGAACAGAACTCCACGACAGGGTGACAAGGCAACTCCTCGCGCCCTGTTTTAAACCCGGCGGCTCCTCGTGACCATGCCAGGCCACGCCCCCTCAGACGCCACTCGCTCGGCCATTCCCCAGTGCTGGCAGTCAGCCAGCTCTTGGCACAGGATCTTGCCCGGACCCCCCAGGGAGCACAGCAGGGGCTGAGGATATGACAATACCTGTATAAAAAGAAAGAGGGATGGTGTTGTGGGTAACATTTGGTCTCAATAATTGTCTGCCATCTATACTCTCAATGAGGAGAGGATTTTCTCTCTTGGCTAATGGTACTTGATGTATGGCAGCAAAACCAGAATCCAGGAAGTTTCCTGCTGAACCAGAATCAATCAGTGCTTCAGTGTCAAGCTTGATATCTTCCCAAGCCACTGGAACCATAACACGAGACTTATTTTTCTTTTTTGACACAAGAGACACTGCAGTCATGCCTAGAACCTGTCTCTCAGGGGATTCTAGACCTGATCATTTCCCGACATAGAAGACCTTTTAGGTCATTTGGGACACTGCAACCGAAAATGGCCTTTATCAGCACAGTGAAAACATAACCCCTCTCTGAGATGGTGTTGTCTCTCTTCACCCGAGATACTAGACCGACCTAATTGCATAGGTTCAGGAACTGCTTGTTCCACCCTGGGAGGTGAAGAGCTACGAACCACACAAGGAGTAGAATGGGTTACTTGGGGAGGTTTGCGAGGCTTATCACAGCCAGACCTCCTTTATCGAATCTGGTCATCAAGCGCAATACAGAACTCAACGAGATCATCTAGCTCCTCTGGTAATGACATAGGAGCTAACTCATACATCAGGTTATCATTGACCCCCCTCTAGAAATGCTCTGATGAAGTCCCGTGGGCGGGGCAAAACGCGTCAGCACTACGTCACTTTACCATCGCGGACCCACCTTTGTATCGAGTGACCACCTTGGAAGCAGCCCGGGAGCTCCGGGTGGTTTGTTTTTTAAAGGCTTGACGGGACGCGATGTTTTTATCTGGCAGTGGGTGAGATCAATTCCTAAACCCACTACCTATACTCTGTACGTATATTATGTCAGTAGATTTTTAATATATATCAATAAAAGGTATAACACTATTGAGATTTCCCTTTTTTTCGAAATATATATCCTTAATGAAGATTCGCCAAAGAAGTGGTCGTTCGTTTTAAAGGATTGGAAGAATTTGCCAAAATTCCTTTTTACAACAGGGACTGGATATCCATTGAACGAACTATAGAGGAATAGAAACTTTTCTCCTCTTCTTGCTGTGCATACTAGCATGCTTTTAATATAGACTTATACAAGTTTTTACTTTATTTAGCGCAACATCACCAATTTTTGTTTTTCATGTTATATGCTTTCTGAATTGGTGGATATCAGGGTGGTGTTTTTTGCTGCTTACTGGGTGTTTCCGCAGTATAAACCCTCTTTGTTTTGCCCCCTCTAGAAATGCTGTAACAAAAGGTATCATTAGGCCATTGTAATTCTGCTGCCACGGTTTTAAATTTGATAGCGTAATCGGCTACCCTGCGATTACCCTGCTTAATGTGCCATAGTACCCTGGCAGCGCCAGTTGCCCGCCTTGCAGGATCAAAACTGCGCCTAAGGTCTTTCATGAATTTTGCATAATTATAAATCACAGGTTTCCTTAGTTCCCATAAAGGGGTTGCCCAAAGCTTGCCTTTACCTGTCAGGTGATTAATTACGTACCCCACCTTGGCTCTGTCTGTGGGACACATGCCAGGATTTAATTCAAACATAATTTCTATTTGCATAATAAATACCCTGCAAGTCCCCGATGTACCATCAAAACTTATGGGGGACTATAGACTCACATGAGGAGTTTCAGTAGTCAAAGGAGGAGACATTAACCGCTGGAGAAGAAGGTAGTGAGGCTTTGCTGGACTGATTCATCAATAAACCCAAAGCCTGAGCAAATTGGTCCATGTGGTGGTCCTGCTCCTCCTGTTTAGTAATGATATCACTCAGCTTAGACATCAACATAGTTAAGTCTGTTGGATCCATATATGACCCTGACATAATGTCACTTTCGCTGTCCCACTCACCCCTCACAACCGTGGTGGGAATCCTATTGGACAGACTTCTAGACCCTCCGATCCTTGAATGGTCGGGACCGCTAACCCTATCACTCCCAGCCAGAGAGAACAGACAGACCAACATCAATCAGTACAACCTAGTAACAGTATGTTTCGAGACCAAGTTTCTACTGAGCCACAAAGGGGTTAACTTTACCGTCAAGTGGGAAACAGTCCGAGAAAGGTTTAAGCAGTGTATTCATACACCAGGGGTTAACATCAGCATGGTCAAATAAACGTTCCGAGTTGGCAACAGAGAGGGTTTTCATACAGGCTGGTTCGGTAACACACAAGGTTCTCCTACACTCCGAGTTGGCAACAGGACAGATCAAGGGATTAACTGAGTCGGTGTTATGCAGGATTGGTATATAGTCTGAGTCAGCGTTATGCAGGATCGATATACACTCTGAATTAGCGTGGGGTAAGATCAGCATGCACTCTGAGGCCCCTATTATAGGCTTCGCGCAAATGTTAGCGCGCGCATATTAATGCAGTATGCGCGAACGTCGTACTACGACGTTCCGCGCAAATGGTTTTGTCCTTGTGCAAAAGCGCATTTGCGTGCACGCAAATGCGCTGCGCGAAGCGTGTAATAGGGGCCTGAGTGTGCTCTGGTCATAACATACATACAGGCTTGGTCAGAAAGAGAATGGTCAGGAAGGCAGTCCGAGTCAGCAACAATCAGGGTTCTCATACAATCCGGTTCAGTAACAGAGCAAAGAATGAAAAGGATCAGTGAAGTATGCAGTATGCAGTACACAGCGATGAACAGATACAGCTGAATAACACACAGTCTCTGGTTCAGCAGATATGGTAACTGTTGCAGCAGGGTAATCCTTGAAATCTCTCCAGGTGCTGCAGAATGGAGTGCACAGTGATAGTGGAATGAGTACAGTCTCTAGTAGCAGAATATGATACCTGGAACCACAGCAGTGGTTTACATAGAAACTGGATACTTGGAGATATAGTCTAGGGATGAGCCGAACACCCCCCGAGTTCGGTTCGGGCCCGAACCCGAACTTTCCATATGTTCGGATCTGAACTCGAACTCAATGCAAGTCAATGGGGCTGAAAATTCGTTTTTTAGAGTGCCCTCCAAGAGGGCATATATGCTAGATATTTGCCATAAAAGGTGTATGGGGGTCCGGGTAGTGCCCTGGGGGACAGGAAACAAGGACAAAAAGTAAAAAAAAAAACGTTTTTAAAGGGACAGTGAGTTTTCCATGAAATAAGGGTTAAAAATAAAAACGAAAATTTCCTTCAAATATCGTGCCTAGGAGGTCCCCATAACCTGCCCGTGAAGTGGTGGATTTCTAGGATGTATAGAAACACTTAAAAACAAAAAAAATGACATTTCAAATGACAGTAAATGCTTTTCCTTTAATCAATCAATAAACAACTGCTTGGGGCTGAAGTGGAAATAGACTGGAAGATGGCCGCCATTATAAGCCAGGCGACCATCTTGTTCAGAATATTGGTTCACTTGAAAATAACTAGGCAAGTTTGTAGCTGAAACTAGAATGAAATATACGTAGAAACTCAGGAATGTGTTTAGATTAGCAGAAAAGCAATTAAAGCTCTGAGAAAGGTCTAGGCTGTTCCTGGGACGGAAGGGCAGAAAAAGGAGTAGATTTACCAAGGTCGTTGAGGCCCGCAGAAATACAAAGGAGTATAGAGATCAGACCAGGTGTTAACTGTAACAAGTGATTGTAGGCGCAAGGGAGGGGGCGCAGCCCGGGATGGGAAAAAGCAACTAATTATGATTCACTGAAACTAACATAAAGTTTGCCAATTTACAGCCAAAGTAATGGAATGTCTTTGTATTAGGTTAAGGGAGGTATTAACCCACGTGGGGTGGGAGAGTGTCATCGGGAGGTGGGCTAATTGGGATGTACCTAATTGTGTATTTGGGGTATAAGATAGGATGTCACGAGGGACTCGGGGCTCATTCTTTGCGATTGAATCCTGTTTGAGCATCTGTTGTGATATCACAATAAAGTTTGCCTTTCCTGAAGAGACTCGTGTTCAGACAATCCTTGCTCGTGTCCGGTCCGGCCTCGTCCCGCGTGAACCCGTCTGATTCCGGTTACATTTCTGGGGGCACGATTGCCGGGATACGGGCCCTTGCCGGCATGGCAACGACTGCTGAACACTGTAGCGGTTGACTGCAGGTGCGAGTGATCCCGCTGGTTGGGCGTCCGTTGAAGGTGAGCTGACATCTGCAGGCGCCAAGCAGGATTTCCTGTTCAGTGGACCTCATCTCGTCTCAAACGGACCCCCAGCCCGGGAACACTAGGACACCCCTGAGTCAGAGGAAACAGCGAACAGCGCAGCGATAGGTAAAGTGTCTTCTATGTTTGTATGTCTAATGGAAATACCGGTATAAAGGGAAACGTCTGACCGAAGTTGGATAAGGAGACCCGCGGCCACGGTCTCGTTAGCATACCGAACCCGCCGCCAAAAGCACGGTCAAGCAAAGGGGCCAGAGTGGCAAGCGCGTGTCTGGACCCGGGGGATCGGATGTTGACCAAGGGGTAGAGTCTGTATGTGAGGGAGAAGGGAGCCGCGTGGAGTTGCACAGTCATAGTCAGTGTTTGTAAATAAAGCTTCACCACGTGGGCAATAGGAAAGGCAGAGAGATTTCTGTGACCGGGCTTAGAGCCCTGTGTCAGTGCTAGTGTGTACGTCGTGTAGTGAAGAGGGCTCATTGGGGCCAGCGGTAGCTGCAGAGATAGTGGTGCCGAATGGGTAGAATTACTCATAGGCAAATTGGAATTGCAGACGGGAGTGTAGTTATAGAACGGGGTGCACATAGTCACAAACAGTCAAGAGTTAGAGCTCAATTAACGGGGTATAAGGAGCCAAAAGGAGGGACGGTGTGCCCTTGGCTAGTAGAAAGAGTTGAATTGTTTATGTATTGTTTTGTGTTGAAAGTATCTGGTACGGTATGGGTTGTGATTGATTGCTGAGACTGCTGTGAGTGAACGAGCGCCTACTTGCATTGTGAGAAAGCAAACTTGAGAGTGGACTCCCAAAGTACGTTTCCGGCTCAGGCGACTGCAGTCCGGCTACTGACGGAGGAAGCGGGTCAGACACATATGAATTGTTGACTGAAGTACCAGACAGTAAATTCTATCTGTATTGTAAAAAGGTTACTGTTTTTTTAGAGTAACAATGGGTAATGGGTTATCCAAGCCCAACAAGGTAAAGAAGGGTGAGACGCCCTTAGAATATATGGTGCGGAATTTTGAAGCGCTATATGCAACGCATGATTATGGCATAGAGTTAACTAAGGAGAAACTAACATTAATGTGTACAATGGTGTGGCCACTGCTAGTTCCAGATTGGCCAGAGCAGGGGGTCAATGGACCTGGAGCTAATACAGAAAGTGCATTCCCAGGTCACCGGGAAATGCGGACAGCCTGAGCAGTACCCATATATAGATATATGGAAGTATTGTGTAAAAGATAAAAATTATTTTATAATGATGGCGGGACATAACAAGAAGCAGGTACCCCCAAATAAAGAAAATAATAAAAAGAAAAGACCGGTGTTGGTAGAACAACCGGAGGAGATTGATTCCCTGCCCCCGCCCTATCCATCATATTATGGGGCAGCTAGAGAAGTTTTGTGTGTAGATTATGTAATGATTTTCAGGAGTCTCTGAGCCCCCACTTCCCCCTGGGCCAGAAGAAAATGAGATGATCCAGTGGCGGAAGTACCAGGGTCGCAGTGGTCGCAGTTGCGACCGGGCCCTGGCATTCCGCCACTGGAGGGGGGCCCAGCGCCGCCGCCAGATTCCGGCAATCAGCGCCGGAATCTGGGAGCCGCGCGCTGGCCGTCCCTCTCCCTACGCGAGCGGCCGCTGACATGCAGTTTGGCCGCTCACGTGGGAGAGAAACCACCTGACCAGCGCACGAGACCTCGCGCTGATCAGGTGGTTTCCGGCGAGCATCCAAGCTGCATGTTTCCAGCGGCCGCTCGCCAAGGAGGAGAAGACGCCGGCGGAGCCTGCCCTGGGCCTGGGGCCAGCAGAGCAGGTAAGAGCTGGGCTGGGGGCAATATATCCATGAGCTGGGGGGCAGAGCTGGGGCAGTATATCCATGATGAGGAGCTGGGGGGCAGAGCTGGGGCAGTATATCCATGATGAGGAGCTGGGGGCAGAGCTGGGGCAGTATATCCATGAGCTGGGGGGCAGAGCTGGGGCAGTATATCCATGAGGAGCTGGGGGGCAGAGCTGGGGCAGTATATCCATGAGCTGGGGCAGTATATCCATGAGCTGGGGCAGAGCTGGGGCAGTATATCCATGAGGAGCTGGGGGAGAAGAGATGGGGCAGTATATCCATGAGCTGGGGGAGAAGAGATGGGGCAGTATATCCATGCGCTGGGGGGCAGAGCTGAGGCAGTATATCCATGAGCTGGGGCAGAGCTGGGGGCAATATATCCATGAGCTGGGGGGCAGAGCTGGGGCAGTATATCCATGAGCTTGGGCAGAGCTGGGGCAGTATATCCATGAGCTGGGGCAGAGCTGGGGCAGTATATCCATGAGCTGGGGGCAGAGCTGGGGCAGTATATCCATGAGCTGGGGGCAGAGCTGGGGCAGTATATCCATGAGCTGGGGGGCAGAGCTGGGACAGTATATCCATGAGCTGGGGCAGTATATCCATGAGCTGGGGCAGAGCTGGGGCAGTATATCCATGAGGAGCTGGGGGGCAGAGCTGGGGCAGTATATCCATGAGCTGGGGGGCAGAGCTGGGGCAGTATATCCATGTGCTGGGGCAGTATCCATGTGTTGGGGCAGTATATCCATGTGTTGGGGCAGTATTTCCATGAGCTGGGGGCAAAAATATCCATGTGTGAGCTGGGGCAATATATCCATGTGTGGCCTGGGGGCAATATATCCATGTGTGGTCTGGGGGCAATATATGTCCATGTGAGCTGGGGGCAATATATGTCCATGTGAGCTGGGGCAATATATATCCATGTGAGCTGGGGGCAATATATATATCCATGTGAGCTGGGGCAATATATATATCCATGTGAGCTGGGGGCAATATATATATCCATGTGAGCTGGGGCAATATATATATCCATGTGAGCTGGGGGCAATATATATATCCATGTGAGCTGGGGGCAATACTATCTTTATTATATTGCAGGAAAAAAAAGGTAAAAATATGGATCTTTTTTTGGGGGGGTTGGGGGGGCCTTTCATGGATTCTTGCACCGGGGCCCTCAGGTTTCTAGTTACGCCACTGAGATGATCAATAGATCAGATGGTAATCTAGAAGGTTTTAAAAAAAAATTACAGTGCTGTATAATTTGTGTATGTAATTCGGACTGATTATTCGGATGTGATATCTGTACTGTTCTGCGTGAGTATGAAGTCAGCGAATGTTATTATAGTGTGTGCTGTATCGAATGATATATGGTAGAATGTTTTTGTCTGATTGTGTTTATAATTGATCTATCAAACTGTTCAATTAAAAGTAAACTCCAGAACAAGGTAGGACCATCCTCCCACAACACCAATAACCCACAAGATTATCAAATTTATATAGAAACATCACTTTTGAAACATACAAATACATTCAACATGGAAAACTGCACTTTAAAAAGACAGAACAAAGACTCCAGCACACAAGCCACAGGCAGCAGGGGGTCCGACACCTTGGAGTTTGTTTACACAAAAACAGAAAAGAGCAACCAGGCAAAAAAAGCCTTAAAAAAAAAGGAACAAATTGAACAAAATCCAGAGACTCTGTTTGCTGACTTCTCAAATAATGATCAGGGTAGGATGAAAACAAATGTATTATTTCATACGGAGAACACTGAGGCCTGGCATAGAGCTTTCTGCAAATACTACAATAATATTAAAGAAGGAGATATCAACAGGGGCCGCCAGATCACGGTCAGGGATGAGGAAAATAAAGAGTGTAATGTACTCGCCGTAAATATTTATCACAATGGCACCATCATGGTACAAGGCACCGAGACCCATTTAGAGGAATTTGAGCAAATCTTCCCTCAAATTAAAGAACAAGCCAAGGACTTCAAGGACCTTGAAAGTCCAGCTAGTAAGACCTGTGAGGAACACATTACAGCAAAGAAATCCCCCAGAGTCATGTCTGCATTATGCCCCAGTCAAGATCTCCCCTCACCCGAAATCCTCAGAGACTGCATATCCCAATTAGAAAGAGACTTCATTCAATTCAAGGAACAGCTTCAAAGGGAACCAGGTGACAGAAATGCAGATTACCAACTCAGAGAAGAAATTAACACCCTGAAATCTGAACACAGGTCTGCCATACAGGACATCCAACTGAAGATCCAAGAACTTCAAGAGGAAAATATCCAGCTGAGAGAAGAGATGAGGAAACTTAAAACACAAACACAGCCCATCAACCAGGAGAGAGAATCAACAATGATTAATATAGACAAAGTGCCTGAAAATGAACATGAGACAAATAAAACTCCATACATCAACAACACAGAGATCAGTGACAGCCAAAACCACTCACAAAATCCTGAACCCACAACCAGCCGGCCAACAAATCCCAGACAACAAACCCCTGAAACTGTAATAATAATGGATTCAAATGGGAAGTATTTAAACACAAGAAGGCTCTTCCCAGGAAAAAACGTCACCAAAATCCATTGTGCTACCATTGAACAGACAATGGTAGTCCTCACAAATCCATACTTCACGAACCCCAAACAAATCATCATACACACAGGTACGAACAACATTCAGACAGAACAGAAAGGCATTGCAGACAAACTGTCACAACTAACAGACACTGCACAGCAAAAGTTCCCCCACTCCAAAATAATCCTATCCTGTCTACTTCCGAGGAAGGACATATCGAACCACATCATCCAGAACATCAACACAGAACTGGCGGCTAAAACTAGCTCAAAGCCCAACATTCATCTGGCCCAACACCCTTCCATAACCCCTGAACACCTCTACGATAACAAACACCTCAACAAACAAGGGGTGAGTCACCTGGCAAGAGAATTTAAAGACATTGTACTGAACAGAACCCATATCCCCGAACCTGGCACAAACCAAACCCAAACTAACACAACAACAACCACCACAAGACGACCTCAAACCGCACCGCACCAAGACAAGAACACCACATTTAAACCAAGAACAGGACAAAACAGATGGCAGGAATGGCAGAAACTAGACATGTGCACAGCACAAAATTTCGTTTTGAACTAATGGATTAGTCCTAAAATGCAATTTATTTAGTTACTAAAGAAATTCGTTTTCAGTTCTTTAGTATGAAAACTAATTTCATTCATCCGAAAACCAATGGATACAATTACTATTGTAGTGGCTCCTCAGATCGCTGGGATCGCTGCTTGTTACAGTATCTCTCACTCTCAGCACAATGTGGGCCATATTACATAGTTGGTGCTAACTTAACCAGAGCTGTTGTAAACTTCCCAGAGCCATTAGAGCCTATGGAGGTTTTCAGTTTACAACAGCTCTGGTTAAGTTAGCACCCGTGTCAGGCAAAGCTGTTACAATTACTGACTGTTCGCTGCTCATCACAGCGCTCAGAGTTTCAGTAAAACTAGTAAATAATATTTTTATATATAAGAGGTTAGAACAATATTATTTCCTTGTTTTACTGAAACTCTGAGTGCTGTTACAGTCAGTTACTGTAACAACTGAGCCTGATACATTGTACTGAGAGATAATGTAACAAGCAGCCGATCTCAGCGCTCACAGCCACAGGATTTAAAGGGCTGAAAAAAAGGATCCTCTCTGTATAATGTTTAGAACATCCTCCTACATTAATACCCCTGTCTGTATAATGTATACAACATTCACCTGCATTAATTAATACCCCTCTCTGTATAATATATAGAACATCCTCCTGAATTAATTAATGTCCCTCTCTGTATAGAACATCCTCCTCAATTTATACCTTTCTCTGTATAATGTATATAACATCCTCCTGCATTAATACCCCTCTCTGTATAATGTATAGAACATCCTCCTGCATTAATTAATGCCCCTATCTGTATAGAACATCCTACTGCATTGGCATGTGGAGGGTGCAGAACTTCGGATGTTGCACTCTTCATTGCTGGTCTCCTTCACTCATCAATGTAATATCATAAAAAGGACTGAAACTAAAATGTAGTGCATTTTATTTTCGTTTCTTTCGTTTTTTGTACTGAGCAGTTTCGTTTCTCTTGAGTCATACTAAAACTAAATTATCCCAAAATTCGGACTAAATCGTTTTAGTACTAAAACGAATGCACATGTCTAGCAGAAACCACCCGCCCCAAGATGGACATCAAGAACTCCACAGAACAGAGACTTGGAGGAGATACGGACCCTCCTCGGCACACTATACAACAAATTAATGTGAATTGATCTCATAATGAACTACAATGACAACCATCCACAACCTGGTTGTCCCATGTAATTTTGCTCATTACAAGGTATAACAACATAAAATGACATCACTAACAATCAGTAGCTGGAACATTCAGGGTCTGAATGCTTCAGCCTTTGGATCCAAAGTAAACGATCCAGACTTCAAACATAGACTGCACAACGTGGACATACAAATCCTGCTGGAAACATGGAGCCGGGCACAGGATAACCCACAAACACCTGTGGGCTACAGAGAATTTTCCGTGCCCGCCCAGAAGGATAAAAGCATCAAACAGGGTCGCCATTCAGGAGGAATATTAATCTGGTATAAGGAGGAGCTACACGAGAACTTCAAAGCAATCAAGAAAGGAGACAGCCACATCTGGATAAAAATAAGTAGCTCCGTCCTCACCTCTCAGTCAGACATCTTCCTATGTGCAGCTTACATTGCACCACCAGAGTCTCCATACTCCAAAACAGACACCTATGAGGTGGTACAGAGTGAGGCCTCCCACTTCCAGTCCCTAGGACACGTGCTTCTCTATGGAGACCTCAACGCCAGGACAGGAAGAGAAAAGGACTATGTGACCTCAGATGGGAACACATACATTTTGGGAGCCGCAAACTACTGTCAGGAGTCAATACAGGTGCAAAGAAACAGCTATGACAATACAACCAACAAGAGTGGAAGAAAATTGCTGAATTTGTGTCGGAGTCTCGGACTTTACATCCTTAATGGCCGCACCAAGGGAGACTCTCTGGGAAGGTATACATTAAGCTCCCATGTAGGAAACAGTGTGGTCGACTATGCAATCACGGATATGAACTCCACTCACATCAACGCCTTCACCGTCACCCCACAAACACACCTGTCAGACCACAGCCAACTACTGCTTTATATTAAATCCTCAAACAACCATCCTCAGAACCCCATCAGAGCGGACTGTACAACCTCCCACCATCGTTCAAATGGACCAGACACTCTACCATAGCCTACAGAGAGGTCATCAACAGACCCGACATCAAAGATCAGCTAACAGTCTTTCAAAACCATACCTATGTACTAAGTCCCCAGGGGGTGAACCAAGCAGCAAAGGACCTCCACAGCATACTACACACCATCGCAGAGACCTCCAACATTAAAAAAGTCAACTTCAAGAAATCATCCAATAAACAACCCAATAAATGGTTTGACAAAGAATGCAGAACACTAAGAAACAACCTACGAACAGTCTCAAATAAAAAACACAGAGACCCCGACAACATTGACCTGAGGATCACACATGGTGTCCTGCAGAAAAACTATAAACAAATCCTCAAAAAGAAAAACAAAACCTCATCTCCCAAAACCTTCAACAACTGGAAGAGGCTCTTCAGGATAACTCTTTCTGGAAACCTGGAGTCAAATCGGCTCAGGATCCAAGAAAAAACACCTCCACATCCAAAATGGCAACATCTGGCTCAACTACTTCAAGAGCCTGTACAAAGACATTCCCAAAGAGGAGCTAACTGGGGAACAGGAACACATCATCAGAAGACTACATGAACTGGAGGAAAAAATCAAGGATTTCCAAAACCCGTTAGATACACCCATTACACCCCAAGAAGTAGCAGAAAAAATCCAAGATCTGCGAAGTAAAAAAGCCAGCGGGATGGATGGAATTCTTCCAGAGATGATTAAACATGGCTCTCCAGAAGTACACACCGCAATATGTAAAGTTTTCAACCTGGTCCTGAGTGTTGGACTCTACCCTCAAGTATGGAACCAAGGCCTCATAACACCTATCCATAAGAGTGGAGACCAATATGATCCAGCCAACTACAGAGGGATATGTGTCAGCAGCACACTGGGAAAACTGTTCAATAGCATCCAGAACAAAAGAATCCTCAGCTTCCTGACACAGCATAACGTCCTCAACAGAAGCCAAGCAGGATTCATGCCAAACCATCGCACTACAGATCACATCTACACCCTGCACAGTCTCATCAAGGACCATGTCCACAATACAAAACATGGGAAAATATTTGCTTGCTTTGTGGACTTTAAGAAGGCCTTTGACTCAGTGTGGCACCCAGGCCTTTTCCTCAAACTACTGGAGAGTGGAATAGGAGGGAAAACATATGACGTCATCAAGAGCTCATATAATGAGAACTTCTGCAGCATAAAGGTGAATGGGAAGAGAACAGAGTACTTCCGGCAGGCTCGTGGAGTCAGACAAGGCTGCAGCCTAAGTCCAACCCTCTTTAACATCTACATCAATGGACTGGCTGAAGCTCTAGAATCCTCCTCAGCACCAGGACTAACTCTACATGACACCGAGGTGAAGTTCCTGTTGTATGCAGATGACCTCCTATTACTGTCACCAACAGAGAGAGGTCTACAAGACAGCCTGGAAGTGCTGGAAAAATACAGTGCGGCATGGGCACTACCCATCAACCAAAAGAAAACAAAGGTCATGGTTTTCCAAAGGAAGAACGCAAAAACCAAGAGTTCCTGTTTCACACTTAATGACTGCACTCTTGAAGCCAACAGCTACACATACCTCGGCCTAGAAACAAACCGATCAGGAAGTTTCAAACCAGCCATAGAGGCCCTAAGAGACAAGGCGCGTAGAACCTTCTATGCCATCAGGAGAAACCTCTACAAACTAAAACCGCCTGTAAGAGTCTGGCTTAAAATCTTTGATAGTGTCATCACTCCAATCCTCCTTTATGGCAGTGAAGTATGGGGCCCCATCACCTACCCTGACCAACCCAAATGGGACACCAGCCCAACAGAAATATTCCATCTGGAATTCTGCAAGCACCTCCTCCAAGTCCATCGGAGTACCTCTAACAATGCTTGCCGGGCCGAGCTGGGCAGACTCCCCTTACTTCTTGCAGTACAGAAGAGGGCGCTATCATACTGGGACCATCTAAACATCAGCAGCCTCAACTCATACCACCATAAAGCCCTACTGGCCAACAAGGACCATCCAAAACCATGTGGGCTGCAACAACTCATATCCACCCTGATCATCCAAAACCCCCATGAAGGCAACCTGACAAAATATCAAATAAAGCCCTAATTAACGATTCCAGGGAAAACTATATCAGAGAATGGAGACATGATATAGCAAACTCCAAGAAACTCACCATTTACCAATCCTTACAGAGGGAATACAAACTGGCCCCATACCTGGAGGTACTACAAGACCCCAAGGACAGACAGATCCTGAGCCGGTACAGACTGAGCGCCCACAGCCTGGAAATTGAATCAGGGCGGCATAGACAGACCTACAAGTCCAGGGAGAATAGACTGTGCCAGCATTGTGACCAGGAGGCCCTGGAAGATGAGGTCCACTTCCTCCTACAGTGCCCCAAGTACTCAGCACTGAGGGAAACTCACTTCCAAAGACTCTCCGCTCTCATCCCAGACTTCACCTCTATAGAAGAGACGAGGAAACTCCACATCATATTGGGAGAAGAGGAGCCGGCGGTGAAAATATCTGCCCAATACGTCGCAGAATGTCACAGACTGAGAGGAACATGAGAGATCCTGGACTTATAAATCCCCAACACGGACTCGCCCCCATCCCCCTTCACATTATCCCTTACCCCTGATAATGTCCATGGACTTGCCCATTCCCCCCATATATATGTCCCACTACCCCCCTCCTCCCCATATGCTTTGGCAATGCTAAAATGTATTTGGTCCTGCCAATAAAGCTTATTTTGATTTGATTTGATTTGATTTGTGTGTAATGGCTGAGAGGTAGTGAGATTGGGCTCCGTACTTGTTTCCTCCCCCCCCCTCTTTTCTGACACACTGTTTGCGCGGAGAGGGGGAAGGGGGGGAAGTCGGCTTTTTGCTCTCTGCTAGACAGAGAAAGTAACCCTTTGTGTGTCTGAGCAGCGAATTCAAATTAAAAAGAAATTAAGAAAAAAATTACTATGTTTAGCTAATTTTTAATGTGTGCTACAATAGAATGTATGAAGTCTGTTGAGTGCAGGATATATGTTTATATTTTGTGTTGATATTATTCCAAAAACTCTAGTTTTGTTCACAGAGCTAGAATTAAATAAAAAAAAAAAGGGAGTTTTGGTTTTTATATTGTGTAATCCTTGTACCCGCCTTGGGTGTTATATCCTTAAGAAAGCACGGTCCTCTTGGGATTTCATACACAAGTCCTTTATTGAATTAACTGCTGTTTAGCAGACAATAGTGTCAGCATTCAAAACAAAACAAACACGTCCCTAAAAAACAAACTCTAGCTCCTTTGAGCGCTGACTCACTTAAAGGTCCCTTACTATCAGGGCTTCTTTTCTAAACTAAACAAACATAGGTTTCACCAACCTTAGAACTGTTATGTCAGCAATCAAGCTTCAGCCAGGAACCAAAACACTTTGCTCCTCTCCACCACGGGCACCTCCCTCAGAGTGAAAAAGCAGGCAGTGATTTCTTTTCACTGCTGCTAAATTACTTCCAGCTGAACAGTGTGTGGAGAGTAAAAGAACCTCTTGGGCTTCCATATATTTATTTATTTATTTATTTATAAAGGATTTTACCAAGAAGGATACATTGAGATTTCTCTCGTTTTCAAGTATGTCCTGGGTTCAAGTACATTGAAGTGTTACATTTACAGAAATACAAGGTAATACAATGTAAGATATTAACAACACAAATATACAGATTAACAGAAGATAAATATGTAGGAAATATAGTCACTAGGTTACATGTTTACAGGTGCATTCTGTATTGAGGTATGTTAATAGGGAAATTTTGAGTGACTTAAGACTGGTGGAAGATTTGATGGTGTCTGGGAGGTTATTCCATAATTGTGGTGCTCTATAGGAAAATGAGGACCGAGCCACTGTCTTTTTGTATTGTGGTATTGCAAGTAAGGTGCTGGTCCTGGATCAGAGGTTATAGGATGAGGGAGCTGCTGGGGGAAGCAGTCTATTCAGGTAGGGTGGCAGCTTCCCAGAGATGCTCTTAAACACCAGGCTAGAAAGGTGAAGGGTGCGTCTGGATTCTAGCGATGGCCAGTTTAGCTGTTTTAACATGTCACAATGGTGGGTCATGTAGTTACATTGTAGCGCAAAGCGGCAGAATGAGTTATACAGTGTAGTAAGTTTATGAAGGTGTGTTTGCGGGGCGGCTGCATACACTACATCTCCGTAATCAATAGCCGGCATAAGCATTTGCTGTACAATCTGCTTTCTTACCGCGGGACTCAGGCAGGATTTGTTTCTGTACAGGGCACCTAGTTTGGGGTAAAGTTTAGATGAGAGTTTTTCGATGTGGGGGCCAAAGGATAGATTAGGGTCCAACCACATACCTAGATATTTGAGAGAAGTGACTGTGGTCAGTGTGCCATTTGATATTGTCCCAACACATAGATGGGGATTTTGCAATTTGTGTAGTTTAGGTGCTGTTCCAAAGAGCATCGTTACAGTTTTGTCAGTATTTAAAAAAAGTTTGTTGTTTTTGATCCACTTTTCTACCTCTGTGAATTGTTCTTGCAGCACAGCTTCCAGCTGCGGGAGATTTGGTTTGCTGGTATAGATCACAGTGTCGTCTGCGTACATATGTACAGTTGAGGCTTTGCAGACGTTGGGCAGATCATTTATGAATATTGTGAATAGCAGGGGGCCTAGTATTGAGCCTTGGGGTACACCGCAAGTGACTGGGAGCGGGAGGGAGGAGCTGCCAGAAATTGACACATATTGTGATCGGTCGGATACATATGATTGAAACCAGGTTAGCGTGCGATCACCAATGCCAGAGTTTTTAAGTTTTTCTAACAAGATGCCATGGTCTACCGTGTCAAAGGCCTTGGCAAAATCAAGGAAGATGGCTCCAGTTAGGTTTCCTTGTTCCATCCCAGCTTGGATATCATTGCAGACTTTTTAAAGGGCGGTTGTGGTTGAGTGATTTGGGCGAAAGCCTGATTGATCCGGGGTTAAGTAGTTCAATATTGATAATAATCACGTAATTGTGTGTAGACACATTTTTCCAAGACTTTTGACATTACAGGGAGCAACGATATCGGACGGTAGTTGGATACCAAAGTACTGTCACCACTTTTATGGATAGGTACCACTCTTGCAGTCTTCCAGAGCTTGGGTATGTAACCAGTTGCCAGTGACTCATTTATTAGGGTTGCGACTGGATTTGCAATTGCTGGCGCACTGATTTTCAGCAGCATTGCTGGTATTTCACAAAAAGTTGACAGGCGCCAGCAACTAGTACCGCCACCAACAAACCAACGCCAACCAGGGTATAGTGGTTTCCCCCAAACCAGTGAAATACAGAAAACAAAGGTACGTATCTGGTGGCGCGATGATGGTCGCTGAATGGTAGGTGGTGGTTCCCTTAGTTCGTATGAAGCATATGAAAAAGAATAATACAATATATAGTGCAGATGGTACTAACACAAAATTAATATGTGCCAATGTGGTATATTCCACTCACAAATTAAAGAGCCCGAACACTGGCTCTAAGTGGGTCGAGGCTTTTGGGTGTTTTTGCTTCTCCGTTCCTTAAGGTGACCCACGCCTTATACTGGATGGAGAGTGGCTCATACAAATGGACATGGAAAGAAAAGAAACAACTTCCTTGTGCAGATCTTTCAAAGTTCAGATGGCATAGATATACGTAGCTGTTAAACTCACATTTGTAGGAGCTTATAGACCAAGCTCGTGGTTTGTACGCTTCAAGGCTCGCATAGGGTGGAACCCAAACCCGTCTTCAAATCCAGAATGTCAAGGGGACAGTCAAATTTAAAGTTTAAAATTATTTATTAGAACATAAATAAAACAAATAAAATACTGGCTCAGCCAGGAGACCAGAACGCGTTTCGCCAGACGTGCTGGCTTCTTCAGCTGGTTTACAGGCTGGTTCACATTCGTTTCTTAAATAGTTTAATTCATAAAATCAATAAAAAGTCCCCACATGTTCCAAATGAAGCAATTAGTGCAAGTTCCCTGCCTCTAACCGCATGAGACGGAGGTCGCCATCTTGCGCATGCGCTCTATCGTCCTGTGCGTTCCATTTTGCGTTCCACAGGAGATCCCGGAAGTAGCGTGCGTTCCACTTCGTAGATCTTTCCGAATCTCCAGACGCGCTTATCGGCTGACTTCTAAATTCCTCTGAGCCGACATGCAGACAACCTCAGTGGCCCTTAGGCACAATAAAAAACCAGAGAAAAGGGCAATACATTATAATAAGACCTTCCCCAACTCTTTAACCTAGAGTAAATATAATGCTTCCTGAAAGTATACTCTTTAAAACATACTTCTTATTTGTTTTGTATCGATGGACCTATATATAAACGGGAATGAATGCCCCTTCTCCTAGATCCATTCTATTGAAGCTCGTCTGCCAATTAGATGACTGGAGTTGTAGGTAATGTGACAACTCCAGTCATCTAATTGGCAGACGAGCTTCAATAGAATGGATCTAGGAGAAGGGGCATTCAATTCCCGTTTATATATAGGTCCATCGATACAAAACAAATAAGAAGTATGTTTTAAAGAGTATACTTTCAGGAAGCATTATATTTCCTCTAGGTTAAAGAGTTGGGGAAGGTCTTATTATAATGTATTGCCCTTTTCTCTGGTTTTTTATTGTGCCTAAGGGCCACTGAGGTTGTCTGCATGTCGGCTCAGAGGAATTTAGAAGTCAGCCGATAAGCGCGTCTGGAGATTCGGAAAGATCTACGAAGTGGAACGCACGCTACTTCCGGGATCTCCTGTGGAACGCAAAATGGAACGCACAGGACGATAGAGCGCATGCGCAAGATGGCGACCTCCGTCTCATGCGGTTAGAGGCAGGAACTTGCACTAATTGCTTCATTTGGAACATGTGGGGACTTTTATTGATTTTATGAATTAAACTATTTAAGAAACGAATGTGAACCAGCCTGTAAACCAGCTGAAGAAGCCAGCACGTCTGGCGAAACGCGTTCTGGTCTCCTGGCTGAGCCAGTATTTTATTTGTTTTATTTATGTTCTAATAAATATAATTTAAACTTTAAATTTGACTGTCCCCTTGACATTCTGGATTTGAAGACGGGTTTGGGTTCTACCCTATGCGAGCCTTGAAGCGTACAAACCACGAGCTTGGTCTATAAGCTCCTACAAATGTGAGTTTAACAGCTACGTATATCTATGCCATCTGAACTTTGAAAGATCTGCACAAGGAAGTTGTTTCTGTTTTCTTTCCATGTCCATTTGTATGAGCCACTCTCCATCCAGTATAAGGCGTGGGTCACCTTAAGGAACGGAGAAGCAAAAACACCAAAAGCCTCGACCCACTTAGAGCCAGTGTTCGGGCTCTTTAATTTGTGAGTGGAATATACCACATTGGCACATATTAATTTTGTGTTAGTACCATCTGCACTATATATTGTATTATTCTTTTTCATATGCTTCATACGAACTAAGGGAACCACCACTTACCATTCAGCGACCATTGCTGGTATTTGATCAGGTCCAGACTGGTATTTCATTTTTTGCTTACGGAGAAGTTTAGTAACGACACTGACAGGCACTGGTCTAAAACTGAATTCCTGTCTGATACAGGGACTTTGCACAGTTGGGGGGGCCTGACCTGCATGAGGCCTCTCTGATTGCATGTCATTTCCTAGCTTGGCAATCAAAGTGGTGGCACATCCAACAAAATAATCATTAAAGGCATTTGCTACATCTAGCGGGTGTTGCAGGGTTTGGTTGTTTACTTTGACAGCAGCTGGCTGGGAGTGGACTGGGGGTGCTTGTATGTTACTTATGGTTCTCCAAAAGTTTCTAGGGTTTGAGATGTTATTGTTTAGATTTTCATTGAAGTAATGGGCTTTGGCCATTTTTGTTTGTTTTGTGCATTCATTCCGACATTTTCGGTATTCGTAGTGATCGTTCATGGAACCAGTACTCTTGAAATTTGACCACCGTGAATCACTAAGCTGGTACATTAGTGTAAGATCAGCTGTAACCCAGGGGAGATGAGTCCCTTTTACTCGCACTTTACGCAGCGGGGCATGGGAATTCCAGACTTGCAGGAGCTCAGACTGAAAGTATTCAACTGCACAGTCTAGGTCTGGGATTAGGTTTAGCCTGTGCCAGGGGAGCTGTTTGAGATCACTTAGGAAGGATTCAAGAATAAATTTCTTGAAAGACCTGGTGGTTATTACCTTTGGGGTAGATTTCAAGGCCTTAATTTTGCGCACGCAGTACACTAGACAATGGTCACTAAAGCTATTAGCAAGAACGCCTGCCTCCTGTATTCTATCAGGAGATGAGGAGAGAATCCAGTCCAACAAGGTATGGTTGGGGCTTTTCATATTAATGCGAGTGGGGGAGGAGATTAATTGAGTTAGCTGCAAAGTTTTAAACAGCGAGCAGTGTTTATTGTTTTTAGGATTTAGCCAATCTGTATTAAAATCGCCAAGGACCACAAATGCTCCCCCTGGAGCTAAATATCATATCCCTCCCTATATAGTTTAGAGGGAAAATACACCCCGTCACAGACCATACCGTGTACTTTATCACAATTGTTACAGATTATAACAATAATAAGTATATAATAATATACAATATTGTCTACCAAAATATAATACAATTTATTAACAAATTAAATGGAAATATATGAAACGGTTAGAAAATTAATATTAAAAGAGCAGTTTGAGAAATAATTAAAGTAGTTGTATACTGTTTTTATGTTCTATATAGTTAAAATATAGCAAAATTATGATTAATAATTCAATTAAAAATATATTTTTATTTGATTTCTGATGGGATAGTTATTTTATTGTTATGGGATTATTTTAGATGATTACTGATGAGTTTGGAATGGTTTTATAGCAATGGAATGGTTTATTTTTTTTATATTTTTTTTTCCCGATGTGGTATTAAGAGTCCGTTTTGGCTACGGGAGTAAGACCTCTATGAATATTGTTTATACAATGTGTAAATGTATATGCCCGAATGTGATATCCAGTTCCTGGGGCGGGATATCCTTTGCAAATTGCAAGCCCAAATTATATTTTTCCTGGGGGATATGCTCGATTAGATCTGTCTGAGAATGGCAGCTTTACACGGCAGTACAGCCAGCCAGCCAGTACACCCAATCTGTAAAAAAAATAAAAATTGCAGTAATTATGCCAAGAGAAGAAGAATGGCGCTCAGCGCCAACTCCGCCAGCAGCCCCGGACCCGCACACACTACTCCTTGGAATTCCTGAGGTGTGGGCGGAGGAAAACCCGCCCGGACTAGCTGTAAATATTCCCCCAGTGTACGTTGATTTAAGATCTGGTGCAATGCCTGTGGCTTTAAGACAATATCACATCCCACAAAAAGCCAAGCAGAATATCCAGACACATTTGCAGAGATTTAAAGACCACGGTATATTGAAATTCTGCGTGTCACCGAGGAACACACCATTGTTGCCAGTACAGAAAGAGGGCACACAAGAGTACCGCCCAGTCCAAGATTAATTCCCGGAGATACAAAATATTACACGGTGCTTGATTTAAAAGACGTTTTTTTTTTTGGCAGCCGTCTGGCTCCGGCAAGCCAGCCTTTTTTTTTATTTTTCAGTGGGAGGTATCTACAATGGATGCGCGCTCAGCCAGGACCTCTTGTCCTTCAACGCTCAGCCACACAAAGTTGTTCCATTATTAATTACTGGTTTCTCCCATAGAAAAAGACTGTCTCTCTGCCACAAAAGCCCTGCTACATCTGCTGTGCCATGCAGGTTACAGAGTGTCCAAAAAAAAAGAACACATATGTATACAGACTGTGAAATATCTAGGTTTTCAATTAACAGGTACCAAGCGTGCACTGGGGGCAGAGAAAGAAAAGAAGCAGTATGCCGAATACCCCAAAGACAAGCTGTCCCTTGGACAAGTTCTTCATGTCAAGGTGCCCCATGCTGTCAAAGCCCTGCTGGATGTGAAAGGAAGCTACTGGTTCAGCAACAGCCGGATGACGAAGTACCAAGTTATGATGTGTGAGAATCCACAGGTTCATTTGGACCTCATCGCTACCTTGAACCCTGCTACTTTACTGCCTGACTGCGAAGAGGATCCGGATCACGAATGCCTCCAAGTCATGGAAGAAGTGTTCAGTAGCAGGCCAGATTTGAAAGACGTACCCCTAGACAAATACGATCTACAGTTGTTCACTGATGGTAGCAGCTACATGTATGATGGGAAGAAAGTCTCCGGCTATGCAGTCGTCTCAGCAGAAGAGATTATTGAAGCAAATTCTCTACCAGGCCATACATCTGCACAACTGGCTGAAATAACAGCCATAACCAGGGCTCTAGAAATCTCTGAAGGCAAAAGAGTGAATATCTACACTGACTCCAAGTATGCCTTCATGACTGTCCATGCACATGGTGCACTCTACAAGGAGAGAGGCCTGCTCACTTCCTCAGGACAACAAATCAAGTATGCAGCTGAAATCACAGCCCTTCTAGAAGCTGTATGGAAACCAAGTGCTGTAAGTATTATGCACTGTCGTGGCCACCAGAAAGGTCATGATGAAATCCCAAGAAGCAACAGGCGCGCTGACCAGGCCGCAAAAGCGGCTGCAACACCATTGCTAACAACTGATCAAGCCAAAGTCCTGCTCTGCAAGCAAGAGGACCAACCTGCCATGCCAAACTACGAATTTTATATGAGTTGGAGAAAATTTGAATCTGGAGGCGAATTTATTGACATTATTTTGCACTAATGGCACAATGACTGAACTATTAGAACTCAATTATGATTATATCCAATGGCTTTTCCCAATCTGGTCCCAAGGCCGAAATTTCTACTCCACTCCTCTGAACCCTCAAGAGACACGTTTTATGATTAACACCTCAGAAGTTCAGCAAAGACTCCGCAGAGTATACAAAATGATGCTGAAATTCTTCGGCGTAAAAGTAATGGGGGAGTATGGAGAAGATACAAAAGAAACCGAAGTTGAACGAGCAGAAAATTTGCTATTAGGCTGGTTGGATGTGCTGCCGATAGTCCTATTGCACATTAGGTGCAGTCCAACCCCCCAATTGAAGCTAAGTCCGTACGAACTTATGTTTGGACGGCCTACCCCTCTGATTAATGGACTAAGGGGGACCTTCGGGCATTGGGGAAAACTAAACTAAATGATCAGGTTGTACTGTTAGGTAAATCAATGCAGAAATTGCCAGAAATGTTTTTTTTGTTTTTGAAATTCCGGTGGGGAGGGATTGGGTTTATGTGACTGTGAAAAGAATTGCCCAAGGGATTTTGATATTTGGGGCATTTGTGGTACTGATTTTGTATTTTGCAAATTTGATTTATGGACTATCACGTGGAGTATGCCCCAAGTGCACAAGCACCACCAAAATTTGGAATGGTACGCACCCAGTGATGGAGAACCGTACCATGTGGAGACAAAAGCAAGAGGCGCTATCTGGAACCCAGCTGAAAGGACACCTACTTGTGCAATTTAAATATGACTATGCTAAAAAGTTTGGGCAAACCACGTGTTGGGTGTGTAGTAGACTGCACCCAGAGACAATTTATATACCATTCGTCTCTGTCCCAATGAATTTGAGTATGTTTGCATCAGGAAATGTCACAATATATGCTTTCGATGCACCACGAGAAAAAACAGAAGTATTCAGTTCTGGGTACCCCATAACAGGACCAGTGTACCCACCAGAGTGGTGTTTTCAATTCGGCCCAGATAAGGAGATAAATAACGAGGGTGGGTTATGTAACTCAAGCCAGTTCAACTGGACATCCTATATTTATATATTCAGAACAGGACTGAAGGAGCAGTCAAATTTTCTATACATACGATGTAGAAAGATCACAAGCGAGCAAGAGTAGGTGATTGCGAATGTGACCAATGGAAGGCAGGATGTAGTGGATATGATGAAACGACTGAGACAGTTTACGATAGCGATATTAAAGGGAACACTACATTCGTCACCATTTATAGTGAAAGGAGAGTACCAGGTGTGCTGTGAAAGAGTGTGTTACACATGGGTACCACCTACAGTAACGGGAATGTGTTATCTGGCTAAATTGATCCCAATCCAGAGGGTAAGGGGGGAAGACACTAATTCAGACACAACGCTTCACCCTAGGTACCCACTGGTGTTTGAAAGACAGAAGAGAGAGCTATTCAAGAAAGCGGATCGAATATGGGCATGGCTTCCAGCATGGACTGGATGGGGAAGAGAGTTGATGGCAAGAATGAACAGTTATGCCAGTTTGATGGATGAGATTTTGAATAATACTAGTATGGATATTCAGTTACTGAATCTGGAAGTACGGGAGATACGAAAGGTACAAATGATATATGATATGGCACTGGAACAGATCAGAGCGGCCCTGAATGGATTGTGTGAGATGACGATGTATTATGAATGTTGCTACTATGCAAGAGAGCACTGACACCCACACAGAGACAAAAGATACCACTGATCATCCCACAAGGTATGTTCCCAACGAAAATAGGCCCCCCCAAAGTATGAGGAACTCGAGAATAAAACTAGTGAGGTGTAATGGCTACAAGTCTCAGGAGAAGAGCCTGAGGCTTGAGCCAAGGGGGGAATGAAGTGGAAATAGACTGGAAGATGGCCGCCATTATAAGCCAGGCGACCATCTTGTTCAGAATATTGGTTCACTTGAAAATAACTAGGCAAATTTGTAGCTGAAACTAGAATGAAATATACATAGAAACTCAGGAATGTGTTTAGATTAGCAGAAAAGCAATTAAAGCTCTGAGAAAGGTCTAGGCTGTTCCTGGGACGGAAGGGCAGAAAAAGGAGTAGATTTACCAAGGTCGTTGAGGCCCGCAGAAATACAAAGGAGTATAGAGATCAGACCAGGTGTTAACTGTAACAAGTGATTGTAGGCGCAAGGGAGGGGGCGCAGCCCGGGATGGGAAAAAGCAACTAATTATGATTCACTGAAACTAACATAAAGTTTGCCAATTTACAGCCAAAGTAATGGAATGTCTTTGTATTAGGTTAAGGGAGGTATTAACCCACGTGGGGTGGGAGAGTGTCATCGGGAGGTGGGCTAATTGGGATGTACCTAATTGTGTATTTGGGGTATAAGATAGGATGTCACGAGGGACTCGGGGCTCATTCTTTGCGATTGAATCCTGTTTGAGCATCTGTTGTGATATCACAATAAAGTTTGCCTTTCCTGAAGAGACTCGTGTTCAGACAATCCTTGCTCGTGTCCAGTCCGGCCTCATCCCGAGTGAACCCGTCTGATTCCGGTTACAGGGCGGCAGTCTGTATGAAAAGAGGAGACATTTTTCGGACACGCAGAAAAAGTTTACTGATTTGTTGGCGGTGAAAAGCAGGAGAATGGAAAATTCTAGACCAAATAGCCGATTTGGAAAGCGAGATAGATGGGAGAATTTTTCTGGTTTGGCTATTTTGACCTAGAATTTTCTCTTCAGTCATTCTCCTGAGTTTCACCTTTCTCTGAATAACCCTGTCAGGGTTATTCAGAGAGCAGTGAAGAGCAGGAGAATGACTGGAGAATGGAAAATTCTAGGTCAAAATAGCCAAACCAGAAAAATTCTCCCATTTAGGCTAGGGTCAGACTAGCGAATATTTAACGTGCGTTTAGGCGCACTTAATCACGGCCGCACTAGCAGCAAATGACGGGCAATGATGGCCAATATCCGAAGTACGGTCGCATGAAAGTCTGGCTGCGCAACGCAAGTGGAAAATGAACACATTTTTTTGAGAACGCAGAACCGCTAGTACGGACGTACAGAGTACGCTGCGTCCACTAGCGGCGTGTGTGCGTGATTTGGAGACGTCAGACCCTGCTCATGTCCGGCCAACATAACGTCTAGACACCCAAAGTTTCCTGGGTTGAATCCGTAAAAAATCACGCACAAAAATGCGCATCGTATGACCGTTTTCGCGCATTCCGTGAAAAAATACAGCAATGCGTTCGGACGCACTTTTTGACGGTCGCTGTGAAAAATGCGTTAGTCTAACCATAGCCTTATCTCACTTTCCAAATCGGCTATTTGGTCCAGATTGTTCTCTTTTCCTGCCATTCTCTTGGTATTCACCTTTCTCTGAACAACCCTGAGAGACAGGTGAAAGCCAGGAGAACTGGCAGGAGAAGAGAACAATCTAGACCAAATAGCCGATTTGGAAAGTGAGATAAATGGGGGAATTTTTCTGGTTTGGCTATTTTGACCTAGAATTTTCATTTCTCCAGTTATTCTCCTGCTTTTCACCGCTCTCTGAATAACCCTGTGAATGTTTAATCCCGAGGTGAAAAATAACATTGCTTTAGATGTTAAAAGCGGGCAATGAGGAAATTTTGTATTTTTTCACACAGCAGTTAAGTGCAGCATATTAGGAAGTTTAAGGCTAGGGACAGATGAGCGCATTTTCTGCGGCCACCGTCAAAATGTACGTCGATGCGTGCGCACGCATTTTTTCACAGAATACGCTTAAGTGGTCAGACGATGCGCAATTCTGGACGTATTTCATGACGATGGGGTAAAAAGAAGTCTAGGGAAATCCGGCTGTTTGAACGTTATGTTGGCCGCACACTAGCAGCGTCTGACATCTCCTAATCACGCACACACGCTGCTATGCGGCCGCAGCGCACTCTGTACGTCAGTACCAGCGGTTTAACGTTCTCGAAAAAATGCGTTCATTTTCCACTTGCGTTGCGCGGCCGGACTTTTGTGCGACCGTACTTCGTATATTGGCTGTCATTGCCCGGCATCTGCTGCTAGTGCGGCCGTGATTATGTGCGCCAGAACGCGCGTTCGCACTGCCTCAGTCTGACCCTAGCCTTAGGAGGGAAATTAACACTCACTCAGAACAGAAGCAGACACCCCACACTTTCATTCTACATAAAATGTATCAAATTGATTAGACCAGACTAAAACATCTGTTGTTGTTATGCCGTTTGAAGAAAAAAAAAGGTAATTTAGAGGTGAGAAGAATATTTGCACGTACACATTAGTTTTTAATTCAATATCTAATAAACCGTTGCTTATTATATTCTGCAGTAAAGAGTCTCTTTATTTCTAGATTTTTTTGTATTTTTTAAGCATTGTTTATACTTTTTCCAAAATTTCTTTTTTCTTCCGAACTCGAACCGAACACGCCCAAAAAGTTCGAAGTTCGTGAACTTTAGAACTGCCAAAGTTCGGGCCGAACTCCGAACCGACCGAACCCGAACAGCTCATCCCTAATATAGTCCAGGAAAATAAACAGCAACATACAGGATCAGGATTGCAGTAATGTCCAGGAGGTCTGGAGGGGAATCCTCTCAGTAGCAATGCAGGTAGAAGAATGCCAGGTCGTAGAGGAAAGGACATGACCAGCAGGGGTCAAGTCCTGGGGAAAAAAGTGAGGGAACTCACCCAAGAATTCCACAACCCCCCATTACCTGAAGAAGAAGAAAAAAAAGATGTATATATACACTGCCCCGATAATCATGTGTAACCAGGCATAGATCCCTCAGAAATATATATATCCAGCACAGACCCCAGAATCGTATATATATAACAAGCAGATCCCAGAAATATATGTACTAGCAGAGCCCATAATATTATATACCAGCAGAGCCCAGAATGTATATACCAGCAGAGCCCCGGGTTTTATATAACAGCAGAGCCCAGTGTTTTGTATATACCAGCAGAGCCCAGGGTTTTGTACAGTTGTGTTCAAAATTATTCAACCCCCACTGAAATTGAGTGTTTTGGCCAATTTGACATTGATTTTGATCATTCAGTCATCTTGCTTACAATTAAATCAAAGAGACACGTGTAGGTCAGACAAATATAACATAACATTTATAATGAAATAACCACAAATGTCTTTTCTGTGCTCACATCATTATCAGTTTTATTCAACCCCCAAGTGACATTCAATCTTAGTACTTAGTACAACTTAGTTATAACAGCTTTTAAACGTGAAGCATAGCTTGACACAAGTGTCTTGCAGCGATCTACGGGTATCTTCGTCCATTCGCCATGGGCAAAAGCCTCCAGTTCATTCACATTCTTAGGCTTGCACACTGCAACTGCTTTCTTTAAGTCCCACCAGAGGTTCTCAATCGGATTTAAGTCAGGTGACTGCGATGGCCACTCCAAAATGTTCCAGCCTTTAATCTGCAACCATGCTCTAGTGGACTTGGATGTATGCTTGGGATCATTGTCTTGTTGAAAGGTCCAACGTCTCCCAAGCCTCAGGTTTGTGATGGACTGCATCACATTGTCATCCAATATCTCCTGGTACTGAAGAGAATTCATGATACCTTGCACACGCTGAAGCTTCCCTGTACCTGCAGAAGCAAAACAGCCCCAAAGCATGATTGACCCCCCGCCATGCTTCACAGTAGGCAAGGTGTTCTTTTCTTCATAGGCCTTGTTCTTCCTCCTCCAAACATAGCGTTGATCCATGGGCCCAAACAGTTCTAATTTTGTTTCATCAGTCCACAGAACACTATCCCAAAACTTCTGTGGTTTGTCCACATGACTTTTGGCATACTGCAGTCGACTCTTCTTATTCTTTGAGACAGCAAGGGGTTGCGCCTGGGAGTTCTGGCATGGAGGCCTTAATTACGCAGTGTGCGCCGTATTGTCTGAGCTGAAACTTCAGTACCCACATCTGACAAATCTTTTCTCAGTTCCTCAGCAGTCACACGGGGACTTTTCTCCACTCTACGCTTCAGGTAGCGCACAGCAGTCGAAGTCAGCATCTTCTTTCTGCCACGACCAGGTAGCGTTTCAACAGTGCCCTTTGCCTTGAATTTGCGAATGATGCTTCCTATGGTCTCTCTTGGTATGTTTAACATCTTTGCAATCTTCTTATAGCCATTGCCCTTCCTGTGAAGAGTAATCACCTCTTCTCTTGTCTTCCTGGACCATTCTCTTGACTTCACCATGTTTGTAACCACACCAGTAAATGTCTAGAAGGAGCTGAGTATCACAGTCATTTTAAAGCTGCCTAATTGGTGCTTATTATGCTTTATTGCTGCTCTGTGACATCCACAGGTGTTTTCAATACCTGATTGAAAACACTTGAATGAACTTCTGTTCTTCAGAGTGGTGGTCTTTAAGGGGTTGAATAATTGTGTCAATGAAGAATTCACAAAAGAAACATTTACTACTGTATTACAAAACCAATTGATGTAATTTTAGTTGCATATGGTTCTTTAAAAAGTCCTTGTAGGATTTCATTCTGAATACAATTACAAATGTACACTAAATTCCCTAAAACCCTTTACAGCATTGGGGGTTGAAAAATTTTGAACACAACTGTATATACCAGCAGAGGACAGGGTTTTGTATGTACCAGCAGAGCCCAGGTTTGTTTTTATGTACCAGCAGAGCCCAGGGTTTTGTATGTACCAGCAGAGCCCAGGGTTATACTTACCCAGACAGACCTCCTCCCACATGGTCCTCCGAGCTCCTGCACGCTGCCGCTGTCTCGCGAGATCTTGGCAGTAGGACGCGTCACAGCCTTCACAAGGCTGAAGACTGCGGCTGCGTGGGAGGAGCAGGCAGGAAGCGCTCGGGGAACACGGCCCAGTCGAGGGGGCTGCTAGCGGAATGCAATTAATGCATTCCGCTAGCAGCCCCAGCGATAAACGAAATCGGCCCACAGCGGGAACATGCATTCCTGCAGGACTTGAGCCCTGGTGACCAGGTTTTAAGCAAATCACACAGGTATCTAGAACATAAGTTAACCCTTGAGTGGACACAGACAGACTCCTAGACTGGCCACAGCAGGCTCCAAGGGCTGGGGCATGACACATACATTCTCTCTTCTCACACATGCTTCCGGAAAGCTCTAGAGGTGTGCACGGCTGAAAAATTTGTTTCATTTCAGGTGAATATTTTTTTGTCCGAAACAAAATTTGTTGAACCATCGATTTTGTTTTGTTCTGCTAGTTTGGATAGATTCAGATGCTAAAAAAAGCCAATAAATGATGCTCTAATGAGTTGAAATGAGGGTTAAAAGCTAGGGTTATAAATGAGTGTTAAATTATGTTTAGAAGTTAGCTTTAGAAGAGACATTAGGGATAGAAACTAGGGTTAGAGAAGCGAGGATTAGAAGATAGTGTTAGATTAAAGTTAGAAGCTATAGGCCCCTATTACACGCTTCATGCAGCACCTTTGCGTGCGCGCAAATGCGCTTTTGCGCGAGGACAAAACCATTTGCACCGAATGTCGCAGTACGACGTTCGCGCAAACGATGCGCGTTAACGTCCAACGCGAGTAATCCTGCGCGAACCCAGCGCGAGCGCAAGTTCCTGCGCGCATCCTATACTTAACATTGTGAGTGCCAATGCGTTAGTACGCGTATGCGCGCATGGTATTACAATCTCAGCGCAAAATGTAACGCACAAGGTTTGCACACATTATTTTAATGTCTTTGAAAACCTGGTGTTAACTGCCAATTTCAACGTCCTGGCTGAACCCAATTAAAAAAATGTCATCTGCGCTTACTCCAATTATACCGTGTGAAACTAAACACAATTAGAGGTTTGGTTTCTTATTAATGGCCATTATAAGACTAGCTCGCCCGCCAACGTTACGGCACCTCTATAAGGGCGAGTCCTAACCAAAATGAAACCACAGGCTGCTACATAGCAAACCATACCTGCTCATGCTGCTTGTCAAACATGAGGTAGACTGGTGGGCCTTTATTTATGCTCCCCCAGAAACAAAATCCACTTTGGGATCAAAACAAAGACACCGAGCGGAGTCTTGCTGCAGGGATGACCTGGCTGGAAGTACATTGAAACATACATAGTGCAGGAGGGGTGGGGTCGCGCCTATTCACCGAAGGGTTGGCTGCAACCACAAAATGCATCCAGCCCAACAACATGTGTAGAACATAACAAAGAAAAAAATGTCATCTGCGCTTACGCCAATTATAATGGTTTTAGCTTGATTGTGCCATTACATCCCTGCAGGCACAGGCTGGAGCAGGGGCCAAAAAAAGAAAAAAAGGCGGGCCTACAAATATGCTGATGACCTGGCTTTCTTGAGCAAGCCACAGGAGCCGGCTGCTAGTACCAGCAGCGCTACTGGTGTCGTCGTCGCCGACGAGGGTGGGTCGGAGGCCAGTAACAAAGACACCGGCAGCCAGATGTCCCAAAAATCTTGCTCTGTGGGCATACAATGCCATCTGGAGACAGAGCTACGGCCACTAACACCACCGCCACGGCCACCACACCACCACCACCAACACCTCATATGACCCCCTATGTGGGTTTCACAGCAGCCGTGCAGCCCCTAGTGGACCTTCTCACCCCGGATTGCTGGCTCATT
Organism: Leptobrachium leishanense; assembly: GCA_009667805.1. Classification (NCBI taxonomy): domain Eukaryota; kingdom Metazoa; phylum Chordata; class Amphibia; order Anura; family Megophryidae; genus Leptobrachium; species Leptobrachium leishanense. The sequence goes on along the minus strand of CM019065.1, from coordinate 264,320,618 downwards.
TATATGAGGTGCTGCCTTTTTAAGTTGCAGAGCCTGTTACGCCAACAGGGCATGGCCCCACCTGAGATGCCAGGCCCCCACCCTGGCCAGGATACCCAGGAGGAGGATTAGTGCGGTTGGCACTTTATGTGTAGCGATATTCTCCGTTGTAAATAGTTTATTATATTATTTGTTAATTGTAGGTATTGTCCTAGCGGATGTTTTTCCACTACTCCACATGTCCGTGGATTAAAAATGTTTATCTTCCTTACATTGTTGTTGGTATCATAAATTATTGAGTACGTGTGCTGGAATGTGATGCCTGAGGGTGTGTGGGTATGCAAGTGTAAATGGGCTTGTGGGCGAATAACTGGTGACTGTGACAGTAGGGGCTCTGCACTCGAAGCACATATCTGCTGACTGGCAGCGAGGTCAATAATGCTGGTGTTTGAGGGTACTTAACGCAATGTGATGACCAGCATCTCCGCGGGTGCCGTGGCAACCCTGCCATCACATGTTGGCGACCCTGCGGTGTATTCAAGCAACACAGGGCCGCCATAGGGCATAGAAAATACGCTGCAAACTCAATGCGCACTCAGCAGAACACCGCCAAAACATCTGGATTAAGCACGCTGCAGGTACTGGAGAAACCCAAGCTGACGCAGAATACAGCGCCGAGAAAACACAGTAAAAAGCAGACACCGCAGACGGATGCAGTGGCCAGAGAAATTACGCTCCAATGTCAAATGCAAAGAGATGTGCAGGGGTAAGAAGAAGTTTCTGGTATTTTTGCATGTTTGTTTTATTTGCCTTTCAGGTCGTGTCGGTGGTTAGGGTCAGGTTTGGTGTTTAGCTCATTTCTGATCCCCTTATTTTTTGGTTATTGAATCTCGAATTGATACCAAAAACATTTTACAGGTCTAGAGAAATCCTACAGGAATTACAATTTAAGAGACTCTTTATATATAAATCAAATTAAAAAGGGATATGTAACATATTAGCCTATGGGGTAAAACATTCACACCTTGTTAATGAAACATTTCCAAATTATTTGCCACTGTTAAGGTGCTGCCCGGCAGTGTGCGGATTCATATTCTGCATTGAAACCTATGGGATTACAGGCCTTGTTTGTTTCCAAAAGTTTAGAACAACTAAAACCTCACCCAAAATAATGCTTGACATGCATAAAAACAATGAACAAGTAAAGGAAAGGAAATTCTATTGTTAATAAATTTAATTCCCATTCTTACACAAGCAATAAACCAGAAATAAGTCATTAAACAAATGCTTTTTATTGAGAAACAGATGTACAGTTGTTGAATGTTACATTTGTCAATGGGACACCAAAAACAGCATGATGTAAGGATCATTGACATATATTTATTCCACTGGGTGTAGACACCATCGGTCACAAACCTAGCACATGACAGTCACCTGGGAGTAGATGGATTGAATGCATCACGTTTACATCAAGGAATCCTTTCGTCATTCCAGGTGGCCGCACAAGTGAAGTGTCACCACTTACAATATATGAACAATTTACAATCCCTAATGATAAATCAGTGGACATTTCAGATATATGATTTTGTGCACAATCATTCATGACATTGCAAGCAATGTCCTGTGAGATAAATATTTTTGTAAATGTCAGAAAACTCTATAATCTACAAGGTAGATTGTCTCCCACCATTATGCATTGTCACAATCCTGTTGACGTGATGCAAGATTTGAGAATTATCACGTGGGAGCAGCAGACCCCCATGTGCACGATTTTGGCCTGAGACATTTATCATGTACATCAGCTGTGTGTCTCGCACAAATCAACATGCATGATCCTGGTGCAACATTTTTGAAGTATGTGGGAATGATGAGAATACATGTGACACTTGTTAAAATCGAGCATCGCAACATAGAGGATACATGCGCACCATACAATGTATGATGTGTGTATCATGTCATAGCACCATATACAGTACGTCAGAGTGTGATGTGGCATATTGCAGTATAGCACATTGTTGGAGATTATTGACTTCTTTAATAGGTCAGGGATATATTAATTATGACGCATATTTTTCTTATTGTTGATATACATAGATATATATATATTATTGACAGTGCCTCCAATACCAGCGGTATAAATTGGTATTTAACCCCTAAGATAGGGATTAATAACCAATCAATAAATATACGTCTTAACAAATATATGGCGCGTTATCCCGAGTTCTTTTGATGCTCTCTAGATATTTTTAAACACAATAAAATCAATAAAGATATGAGACTGCGTAACGGTAAAACAATTCAAGCCAAAATTTATTCACACGTCAAGTTTCATACAATCGTATGTTATCAACGGATTAACAAACTACAATTTACAAGTGATTATAGATCGTGATTAGTAGCGATACTGTGACACGCAATAATCTAATGGACAGATATTTTAGGTTTATAGACCGCACCACAGATATACACGCCTCAATTCTTAAACACCAACTCTATTCTATTCACTTAAACCTTTCCCATTATAAACCAATCCTCCACCTGGCTAAGATAAACACTCAGTTACTGGGCATCACCTGCAGCACAATTTATTATTGTGGGGGCCTATTCACTAAATGCAACTTCCTTCAGGGAGATACATAACACACTCGATAGGGAGACTATCTCTTTCACAGATCAATCACAGCACTTCATTCGATATACGTTAACCTAACGCTTCTTAATGACTTACAGTGCATGCATTCATTCGGAAGGGCTGCAAGATGGATATGGAAGGAGTTATGCTAGGTTATGAATGGGGCGGACGGCACTTGACATATAAAAGCTATTTCACGGTCCCAGCGTATCTCACTATAGGTATAAAATTGATATTTTTAGATGTCCACAAACAGTATTCTTGGAATATAAATAATTTCACAAAATTATGGCTCAAGTATGCAGCCGGGAACAGCTTTCCTCCTTAGCAGTCCTCTGCAGTAGACTGTAAAGGCAGAATTTCTATTCTACTGATTATTAGGCTCAAACAGCAAAATAATTCATTTATATTCCTTTAGTTTGTGATGGACATCTAAAGTCAGGACTATGCAATTAGAAAATAGATATCATATTATTCAGGTATACTTTACCATCTGGTTAGTGAAGATAGAGTGGTGGAAGATTAGGGTGTGGTCGGTCTTAAAGGGGCGGCCGATGGTGATTGCCTTTCTTCCCTCCAAGCGTCCCTCAGGTCTCTCTCCAAGCTTTTCTCAGTCCCCTTGCTCTGGAGTGTCCCCCCTATATAGTGGTCTTCCGCCCAGTTTTAGATCTAGCCCATCACTATGTGGCCTCATTTGATTGGAGGATATATATTCATCAACTCCAGGGGTCTGTCCAGGTGTTATGTTACCTGGCCAGCAGATGGCGCTCTCAGATCAACCATCAACCTTCTGCAGGAATTAATTTATGGGCTTGGCCAATCTTTTACTGGTTTGGGGTTGTTTTATTCCTATATCCCGGGACTCCATAGATTTTATTAACAAATTAAAATTTATTTCTATTGTGGCATCGCCAGCATACTTCGCCACGGCGTGTGTGCCCCCTTTACTTATATCCACAGGGATGTGTATGTGAGGGGATATCCATTCATTGATTCGTGGTATCGTTTTTAACATTCACACGTTACCCGACTTAATTGGCTTCATGCGGATTAGTACACCAGACATTTGTGATGATCAACTAAATGTGGTAGGGCCTCTGTTTTTATAAGATGCTAAAATCATCAGTTCTAACTAATAAATATTCTCATACCATATAGTACATATTGCCGAATAGCATCGCATTACAAGCTGGTTTACCCAAGCCATTTAACCTTCTTTGTTTTTTTTTCCTTTATTGGGCAACCTATTGTTCCATGTTTACGTGGCTTTCAGAGTTTCGATCTGACGAAATAAACACAATACTGAGATATCTATCTTAGTTGTCATTGTGTTCCCTTACTTTTAAACCATTTGATCTAAACCCTGTTTGGTTGTAACAAATAAATAAAATAAACAGAGTCCATTAGACTGTCTTTGATCAATGTTAAATGTCCTTTCTTGTATGCGTAACACTAACGAGTTTAGCTTGTCTCTTGTTCTTGTTATATATTAACGACGCAGACAAGTTGTTTGCGTGACGCAATTCCTGGCCCCAAATTTAAACATTCCTGCGTTATAGAAATTTCATATCTAAAAAGGTCTGACAACATGATACATAACCTAGTTATCTTAACCATGGTCACATAACCTGTTGTACAGTTGTGACAATCAATAGCAAACATTGAGGACACAGGTGTCAGAAGATCAGAGCTGCAAGGTGAAACTCAGGTGCAATATCCCACAAGAAGGATATGAATCAATAATAGGCCTCGGCAGAATTGTAAGACATGGTTTAAGCTGCATACATAGCTTTGTATAGAGAGCTGCAGAAATGAAATACGCCATCAACTGCTGGCACAAAATAACGTACACCTAAACAATTCCAAATCAAAAACCCAAAAGTATTTAACATAAATCAAGTATAAGACAACAGAAATAAAACAATCACCTACTCCTACCCCTACCACCACGCACTGGCCGCCCCCTGGAGCTTGAGGCTGAGGCACTGGGCTGGCTGGCTGGTCATCGGGTGCTTCGTCTGGGGGATTGTGGTGCAGGCTGGGCTGGTGCAGGCTGGGCTGGTGCAGGCTGTTCCGGTGCAGGCCGCTCCAGCATGACCTTCAAGACGTTGACCCCTCGATTGACGGCTGCCGTCAATTCCCACATCCTGGCTCTCTGCCACTGGCGGCGCTAGCCATCTGAGACTCCACACCATGGAGTCGCTCCACCAGAAGAGCGGTTCCCTGCTCCCCTGCCTGCTGCCTCTGTACGACAGCTGCTACGTCCCCCAGCAGCTTCTGCAGTAAAGCATTTGTGGCTATTGCTGGCAACTGTGCTCCAGGCTGGGGCGGAGCCTGCTCCTGGGGTTCCGGCTCCTCTTGGGGGGGAGGCACAGCACGTGGGACAGGGTGGCGTCGATGGTGTGGAGGTGATGGGGTGGCCACTGGGTTGCCTTCATCAGTGGCCTCCAGTCCAGGTCCTTCCTCTGAATCGACCCCAATGGATGGGGAGTGGTTGCTTCTCGGGTCCTGCTGGTGGACCCTGTGAGCGGGTGAGGTCCGTGCCGGTGACTGTGCGTCAGATGTTGCTGTGAAGAGGGGACAGGAGAACATGAGTGCAATGCTCAATACACAGTTGCATGTGCAATCATTAGCAAAACATTATTGTGTCAGACACAGGTGCCAGCATGATTTCAGATGCAAATAAAAGAACCCCCTGTACCTTTAAGGAAGGGGAACATGACTGATGGCCTGGGCCAGATGGTCAGAAAAGGAAATGTGGAGCTATTGGTCATATGTGTACAACATTGTTTCAATTACCTATATATGCATCTGTGGTGGGTGTGTTCTGTCTCTTTGTTCCCTGCCAGCATCAACTGTGCATCAAGGAGATTCTGTGAGAGACAAGGACACGTGGTGATTGAAATGGCGGCTACTTATCTTGCTTGCTTGCTGGGTCAGCTTAGGGAGTGTGCCACACATATCAGGAAATGAGCTGCTTTTTGTTGATCAGTCCATTTGTCTGCATCTGGGCCTGCAAACACAAGTTCTATCAGCTCCCTCCATTTTTCTGATATGTTCCCTGATTCCAAATCCAGGGAAGGAATGCTCTTTGTGTTGCTGTTTGCTGCCATGTCTCTCTGACCCCACTTCTGGTACCATGTGATGAATCCACTGAAGTATTGGCAGACAACAAGGAGCTTGACAAGAACAGACTTTACTCCGCAGCATCCATCTTACAATGGCTGCCACTCCCCGCCCCCGGATCACATGACTGTTAACTGTTTCCTAACATGCAGAATGAACTAGGCATAACTATAATACACTTAATACATAACATGAAGCATACACATCATTACAGGGAGCATGCTGCTGCTCGAGGTTCCATTTTGCAGGACCTGCTGTAGGAGACTTTGGTGCCGGCCCGTGAACAGTCTCCTGAGGATGCTGAGGAGCCCCGCCAGTGGCAGAGGGAACGGCGCTCTAGGCCCCCAGTTTGGTTAAGCCCGAGGCCTCGAGGAGTTTAGAGGTGTGATGGTGGAGCTGAGGTGCAGGACGCCATTTCCCTGGTCATCTGAGGGGTTTATCGTCTTGGATACGCTGCCTCGTGAGCTGCGTTCTGGATTGTGGTGGAGGGTGAGCATGGTGCGTGCTGCTGCTGCAGGTTTTTTTTTTCCCCTCTGGTTTTAGGTGCAGTGGTTGGTGAGGAGCAACAAGCGGATGGTGCTGGCCAGGCTGGTGAGGACCGGTGACATGGCCACCGGTTTGCAGTGGATGCCTAATATCAGTGGAGGTGCTGTTTCTGGGTGACCATCGCTGGATCCACCTTTGACTGCTGTCCCAAGGGCTGCTGGAGGATCATCCATGCTGGCGGTTGGTGAGTCAGGTTTTGGGGTTGCGGTGTTTGGATCGCTGGGCTTTTCGGGCACTGATGCATCTGGCAGGGCTAGTGGGGTGACGACGGGGTTAATAGAGACCCTGGTTGCGGCTATTAGGCACTGGCAGGATGGGTCGGATTCTGCGTCACGTGCGCAAGCGTCGCTGGGTTCAGCTGGGCATGCTGTTGCTGGGGGCGCGGCGTCTGCGTCAATTTTGCGCCTGGTTCCGCTGTGATGGGAGCCCCTGAGTCTGCTTTCACAAGGTTTGGGGCCTGCTTCTGCTCCTGTGCAGGTTCTTGCTGTGCTCGGTGGAGCGGCGCTTACAGTTGGGGCTTCCCCATTGGACGCGGTGGTTGGACCTTCGGTCCCTGCTGCAGTAAATGTTCCAGCGCCGCTCGCTAGTGGTATTCCTGTGCCTGGTGCAGTTGGTCCTGCGGTAGGCTCTTATGGGGCTTGTGATTTATGTCCAATGGGCCTACAAGTCTTTAATGACATTAAGGAGAAAATTTGGAAAGGTGAATATGTTGATGTTATGACTTTGGTTTTCTTCGGATAGGGAGACAATTGATCGTCCGAAACGTGTTGATTCCTTGCCCGGGGGCAAGGATAAGGACCAAGCGAAGACTTTGCCACAGACCATTGGCAACTGGATTCAAGGTTCTTTTTTCTAGCTTATAGCGCAATTTTGTGCGAGGGTTACCCCGACCACAGCGTGTCTTTGTTTGCACGTGTAGACTTAATATGGGGGGGCTTGCAAAATTTACAGGGGTCTATTTGTTTTGTTTTTATGACCAACAGTTTTGGCAAAAGATGGCGGTGCGTCCTGGGCTCCGCTTTGATTTGCAGGATGCCAATCTATGGCTATTACTCATGATGCCAATCCGCCCAGTGGTGTCACCCTTTCCTGCATCCGTGGTGCCCGGAGCCCCTGGAGTGCCCGCGGGTGCAGAGAGGCGGTGGTGCTGGCTCTTTAATGAGTCCCATTGCAGTTGGTCCTCATATTGCAGGTTCAAGCATGAATGTTCTTCCTGTGGGGGGGTCCCATCCGGCATTTCGATGTTTCAGAAAGGGCCATGGCTCGGCCTTTAGGGCTTCAGGCCGGGGACAGCCTGATAGAAGGGATCACCCCGGTGATCGTGCGGGCCATCTCTCCTTGGCTAGACAGGTACCCCAATAGGCGATGCGCTGCATTATTATTGTTGGTTTTCGTGAGGGATTTGTTATTCCACATGTCTTCTGACTTTCCTCGATTTGGTGGCTGGACCTGGTTGTTTATTGGCAAAAGCGGACATGGAGTCGGCGTTTCGGTTGTTACCGATTCGACCGGATTGCTATCACTTGCTGGGGTGTTCCTTTCGTGGAGGTTTTTATCACGACCGTTGTCTTCCGATGGGCTGCTTGATCATTTGCTACTATTTTTTGAATTGTTCTCTTCCTGTTTGCACTGGGTGGTGTGTTGGCGCGCTGGACGGTATTCGGTGGTCCATTATTTGCATGATTTCCTATTTGTGGGACCGGCGGATTCCAGCGATTGCGCCGCGCTGCTGCAGATTTTTCGGGAGGTTGCCGGGGAATTCGGTGTGCCTTTGGCCGATGATACGACGGGGGGCCCAGTTCAATCGCTTGTTTTTTTGGGCATTGAGATCTATACCGTCCTCCGTGGTTCCGTTTGTCTGTAGAGAAATTCAGACCTTGTGCGTTTGGTGGGAAGGGCGCGGGGAGTTGCTAAGTTGCGGTTTTCTGATATTCAATCTTTACCGCCGGGGTACGCGCACCTCGCCACTTTGTTCGCATCACCAGTTCCTTGAAGGCGGACCTTGTGGTGTGGCAATCCTTCTTTTTTTTTTTTTTTTTTACATTTAAAGTTTTTATTTTGCACTCAAAAATGTCACATATTGACCAGCATAATAGGCCTCGCAGGGCCCAATAGGCATCAAAAGCACATAATGCATGGGGGGGGGGGGGGTTCATAGGGAATCAGCAAAATCTCAAATAGTGAAAGGAGAGATGGGGAAAGGAAAACAAAGAGAGAAAATAAAAAATAAAGTAAAAGAACGCAAAACAAAAAGCATCATAGATCACTGCATGTTGCGAAGTGAAATCATAAACAAAAAACAAAAACAAAAAAACAAAAAACAAACACAAAGTCTCAGTATCCCCAGCCGGGGAGTGTCATCAGAGGTGGGTATGAGAGGACCAAAAAACATCAAGAGAAAATAAAAAACAGTCTCAGGTGTCCCATCAACCCGTGTCTCTAAAAGGGGGTACTTGCTTGGCAGGTAGCTCGATCCACGGAAGGCCGATTCGTGCTGCCCAGGCCACTGCATCATCGGGGGATCGAGGTGCCTCAGGGATCTCCGCTTCAACCTTCTTCACTATAGGTACCACCGTGTCTTCAGCAAGGCAGACCTCATTTAGAGTGGGGGAATCCACCGCGCACGAGTCACCGGGTGGTGCAAGAGCGGTCGGGGCCCCCCCGTAGAACGTCGCTGCCTCTTCCACTCCATTCGCAGGCTCACCAGAAGGCGTGATTTCACCACCGCTCGGCCTCGGTTCCGCTCCCGGACATGGAGGGTCAAGCAGCGGCACAGCCAACGGATCCGGTATGTCAGGCTCCTGAAAAGCTGCACCGTCGTCGTCTGGAACAAGTATGTCCTCTTCCGGCATGCACGGGCGGGAAGCCGATGGCGTCCCGCAGCCTCCCAGTATGGCCATCATCCGGCGCCATGTCCCCTTCGTGAGCGGGCTCAGGTCGTCCCCCTCCAGCAACTCCAAACAGGCCTCTAAGGCCTCAATCGCGGCCATTTTCACTACAGTGGGGGGAGGGGAAGCGGCCCGGCGCCCAAACTCACCGGTCCTCAGCCATCCGTCCCGATCAGTCGGCGGGAGACAGGGTGGCAATCCTTCTTGCTGCATTACAATGAGCTGACGTATTGGCAAGAGGCGGACGTGGACAATCAGTCCCTCAAGCTTTTTGCCGATGCGTCTGGGGCTCCTGGCTTTGGCGTGTACTTTCAGGGTGCTTGTTGTGCCGAAGCGTGGCACCCGCGCTGGGCAGTGTCTGAGTTGGTGAGGAATCAGATGCATTCTACCTTGCGCCTGGCGCATGTGTCAGCCGATCAGGTGAGGTTTTTGATTGTCACGTACAAGACGGACCGCTTGGCTAGGGGCGTTTTGATTACTTAAATGCGATTGGGGTGATCGGGTGTCCATTGGGCCTCGCGCGGGAGTATTTGGCTATTCGGCCGGATTTCACTGACTCTTTTTGATTTATATTGATGGGGTTCCTTTGACTTGATACCAATTTCTGACAGTTTTTAAGCGATGCGTTCAGGTTTTGGGTTATGAACCGGGGTTGTTTGCCTCGCATTATTTTGGTATAGGCGCGGCGACTGTGGCTGCGGGTGCTAGCGCATCGGACGGCATGATTCAGCGTCTGGGTAGGTGGGATCAGATCACTTTCGCTCTTAGGTTCGTCCTAACCTTTTATAATTTCAGGTGCTTCCCCAAGGATGGTCTGGAGATGGGTCATTCCTTCGTGCATTGGGCGGCCATGCGGGCTGAGCATCGGCCACATGGCAAAAATCTTGGTTTCCCGGCGGAGGTAGCGGAGATTCGCTGGTTGGGAATCCGGGGTTTGCGTTGGGCTCGGCTGTCGAAGGAATGCAATGTTTTGTCTGGGAGGGTTCCCAGGGAGGCTATTTTGGTTGTTCACGCTGGGGGAAATGACTTGAGGACGGTGCGTTCGGTGGTTCTGATTCGGGCTATGAAGCTGGATTTGGCCTGCTGTTTTGCTACATTTTGGGGGATTGTCGCTGGTGTGGTCCGACATTGTCTCTCGACCTTGTTGGGAGGTGATAGCGGCGCCAAGGGCCATTGACTGGGCTCGGAAGGGAGTTAATCGGGAGGTTTCCAAATTTGTTCGGCAGTTGGGGGGGTTTTCAATCCGTCACACAGAGTTTGAGGGCGACAATCGGAATGTGATTCGGGGAGATGGGGTCATTTGACGGCCATTGCTTTGGACATAATTTTGGCCGGTTTAATGTCAGGGATTGAGGAGGCGCTGTCTGCGGTGGGGCGCAGGGGCAGCCATTAGGAGACCATGGTGCCCCTGGCGTTGGCGTGATTCCTGGACAGCGGTGCTGTCAAAAGGTTAAGCCGCCTTCGTGTGAGGCATTAACGAGATGAGCCCCGCTTGACCTCGGTCAGGCGGGATGACGAGCTCCTGGTTTGGTTATCGGTGAACTGCCTATTACATGGGTAATAGGGCAGAGGATGGGGGCAAGCACTGCCAGATTACATGTTGGATATATTTAATAAAGCTGTGGCCCATGCACTTTCCAGTTAAGAACGTGTTGTGTCTTCTTTGTATTTAAGGGTATGGGTCAAGGAGGTCCCAGGTTTAATCAGTCAAGAATCCCCTGTACCTTTTAAGGAAGGGGAACCTGACTGATGGCCTGGGCCGGTTGGTCAGAAAAGGAAATGTGGAGCTATTGGTCATATGTGTGCAACAATGTTTCAATTACCTACATATGCATCTGTGGTGGGTGTGTTCTGTCTCTTTGTTCCCTGCCAGCGTCAACTGTGTATCAAGGAGATTCCCGCCCACCCACCCTGTTGAAGTTCATCTTCTTCGTGTCACAGCTTTGGGTTGGCGTGATTCCTGGACAGCGGTGCTTTCAAATGGTTAAGATGCCTTCGGGTGAGGCATTAACGAGATGAGCCCCGCTTGATCTCGGTCATGCGGGGTGACGAGCTCCTGGTTTCGTTATCGGTGAACTGCCTATTACATGGGTAATAGGGCAGAGGATGGGGGAAAGCACTGCCGGATTACATGTTGGATATATTTAATAAAGCTGTGGACCATGCCCTTTCCAGTTAAGAACGTGTTGTGTCTTCTTTATATTTAAGGGTATGGGTCAAGGAGGTCCCAGGTTTAATCAGTCATGTGAATCCGTGTCTACCTGCAGGCCTTTCCTTTAACACATGTCAGGGAGGTGTATATTAGATCTGTAGATTCTCACCTGCACACATGGCTGCCTGATATCTTGAACTACAATTCCCATGTGGCTCTGTCAGCCTGACAGGTGACTGAGCATCATGGGTTATGTAGTTCCCAATTCATCAGGGAGCCTGGTTGTCCAAACCCTGCATCAGACACATTGTATAGGGCCCTACTGATATCTACTAAGAATGAGACGCATCTCCCCACTAACCAAATACACATTTAACCCTGTCTTGCCTCAACATGTTTGACCTCGTTTTCAATCAGTCATATCCACTCTGTACTTGCATTTCCCCCATATCACCTGCAAACAGGACTACATCACCACATTATTGTCTATTTCTCAGGTTCTGGCATCATGGCACCTTCAAATATATGTGCACTACAAGTACCATGATGCACTGTGTAGCAATTGGGTGACGGCATCATGGGATATGTAGTCCAAACATCAGCATACTATGTTTGGCTGTACAAAACATCGGAATCACATTAGACACATGTAATAGTCTGGATGCAAGTTATACTCACGGTCGGTGGATGTGTCCTGTAGCCCTGCACGTACGTCCACCCCAGCATATCCTTGCAACCCAATTGCTGACATTTGTTCACGCAACTGCACCTCCCAGGGTGCGTACGCGACCTGTTGCACCGGTCCACCTCCAACCCGCCTCACTGCATCCAGCTCCCTACCATCTTCTTCTTCAGCTCCCGCTTACAGTCCTGGAAGCGGTGCTTGATGGACTCGATGGAGCGGTTCCTCCCCAGCGCAGACGCTGCGTCTTGGATCTCCCTCCACAGCCTCCGACGGTGCTCCCCAGTTGTATTCTTACCCTGCAGCCGCCGTGCCCTCACCATATATGCCGCTATCAAGGCATTTTTTTCTGCCAGCGTATAACGCTCTTCCCGTATGCGCTGGGATCCCTCTGACACCTGTGCCATGGAGTGTGTCTGGTCTCTGGCTCTCTGTCCTGTCCCTGGCGCTACATCTCTCCCTTCTCTAGATGGACCTGGCCTGGCGTCACTCCCCTCACTCGCAGGACTCACGTCCCTGCCAGGGCGCCTACCCTCTCTACTTCTACTTCTCCCCTCTCTATACCTACTCCCACCCTGCCTACTCCTACTCCTACCCTCCCTACGCCTATGCCTACCCTCTCTACGCCTTCCCTCTCTACGCGTTCCCTCTCTACGCCTTCCCTCTCTAGGCCTTCCCTCCCTACCCTCACTACTACTACCCTCCCTATTACTACTACCCTCTCTTCTTCTACTGCCACCCAGACTCCTATGGCCTGCCGACTCTCCACCTCTCCTCACCTCCCGCTGCTCCTCAACACCCCTCCGCCCTCCACCTCCTCTCCCTGCGCCCTCCATGACATACAGTGACACACAAGTACAATGAGGAATACACGGGGTTGGGGGACAAAATGGATACCATAGGGGGGTAGGCAGTGGCGTAGCGTGGGGGGGTCCTCGGGGGTGGTCGCCCCGGGCGCAATTTTCTGAGGGGGTGCAAAATTTCAAAAGAAATTTGAACCACTAATATTTCACAGCAGGGATCAGCAAGGTGTCTGCTCATGGACAATGGTGTCCGTGAGAGGCCCTTTCACAGGCAGCCAACAGTTTTACGGTGCAAGCAGTGACTTAGCACTCAGCTTCCGGAAGGGAGGACCAGGACAGGAAATTCTGTCCTGACTCCTCCTTAACGCATGAGTCACGTAAAGCTGCGCAGCATTATCCGACAGAACACTAACCCTGTACCAGGCTTGTCAGCTCCCCTTGAAGCCCTGAGCCAGGCCATGCCACTGGCAGCCCTGCAGCCAATGTACAGGAAGGAGGGAGGGAGGCGCCTGCCCTGCAGCACATTTAAAATCTGGTCTCTACTAAGCCCCCTGGACAGCTCCCCCAGGCCACTAGCAACTCCACGCAGGTAGGTGACACTGTGTGACACCAGAGCAGTGTGACCAACACACAGTGAAGGGGTACGGGGAGAGGGTGACTTGAGGTTCAGGGAGAGAATGACTGGGGATACTGGGAGAGTGTGACTGGAGGTACTTGGATAGATAGTTGAGAGAGTGACTGGGGGTACTGGGAGAGAGTGACTGGGGGTACAGGGAGAGAGTGACTGGGGGGTACAGGGAGAGAGAGAGTAACTGGGGGTACAGGGAGAGAGAGTAACTGTGGGGTATTGGGAGGGAGAGAGTGATTGGGGGGTATTGGGACGGAGGGAGAGAGTGACTGGGGGTACTGGGAGAAAGTGTGGGTACTGGAAGAGAGTGACTGGGGGTACTGGGAGAGAGAGTGACTGGGGGGTATTGGGAGGGAGTGACTGGGGGTACTGGGAGAGAGAGTGACTGGGGGTATTGGGAGGGAGAGAGTGACTGGGGGTATTGGGAAGGAGAGAGTGACTGGGGGGTATTGGGAAGGAGAGAGTGACTGGGGGTATTGGGAGGGAGAGAGTGACTGGGGGGTACTGGGAGGGAGAGAGTGACTGGGCGGTATTGGGAGGGAGAGAGTGACTGGGGGGTATTGGGAGGGAGAGAGTGACTGGGGTACTGGGAGAAAGTGTGGGTACTGGAAGAGAGTGACTGGGAGGTACTGGGAGAGAGTGACTGGGTATAGTGCGAGAGTGGAACTATGCTAGGGTATAATGGGACAGGGTGACTGGTAGCAGGGGTGTAACATGAGGGGGCATGTGTGTTTAATATTTTTATATCAGTATTCTGTAGTGTTAATATACAATACATGTACTTGTGGGGTAAGGGGTTCAATACTCTACTGGTAGAAGGGAGTCAGGGTGTGTTACCGTGTCCACAGGTTGGGGCGCACAATTCTTGCCTTGCCCCGGGCGCTGACAACCCACGCTACGCCGCTGGGGGTAGGATAGGGTTTGTGACAAGTATGTATGTGTGACTATCTGTAACTTGTATTTAGGAGTAGTGATGTGTGCTGCTTAGTAATGTATGGGTGTGCGTGTGACTATGTGTAACGTGGATGTACAGTTGTGTTCAAAATTATTCAACCCCCACTGAAATTGAGTGTTTTGGCCAGTTTGACATTGATTTTGATCATTCAGTCATCTTGCTTACAATTAAATCAAAGAGGCACGTGTAGGTCAGACAAATATAACATAACATTTATAATGAAATAACCACAAATGTCTTTTCTGTGCTCACATCATTATCAGTTTTATTCAACCCCCAAGTGACATTCAATCTTAGTACTTAGTACAACATCCTTTTACAGTTATAACAGCTTTTAAACGTGAAGCATAGCTTGACACAAGTGTCTTGCAGAGATCTACGGGTATCTTCGCCCATTCGTCATGGGCAAAAGCCTCCAGTTCAGTCACATTCTTAGGCTTGCGCACTGCAACTGCTTTCTTTAAGTCCCACCAGAGGTTCTCAATCGGATTTAAGTCAGGTGACTGCGATGGCCACTCCAAAATGTTCCAGCCTTTAATCTGCAACCATGCTCTAGTGGACTTGGAGGTATGCTTGGGATCATTGTCCTGTTAAAAGGTCCAACGTCTCCCAAGCCTCAGGTTTGTGACGGACTGCATCACATTGTCATCCAATATCTCCTGGTACTGAAGAGAATTCATGGTACCTTGCACACGCTGAAGCTTCCCTGTACCTGCAGAAGCAAAACAGCCCCAAAGCATGATTGACCCCCGCCATGCTTCACAGTAGGCAAGGTGTTCTTTTCTTCATAGGCCTTGTTCTTCCTCCTCCAAACATAGCGTTGATCCATGGGCCCAAACAGTTCTAATTTTGTTTCATCAGTCCACAGAACACTATCCCAAAACTTCTGTGGTTTGTCCACATGACTTTTGGCATACTGCAGTCGACTCGTCTTATTCTTTGGAGACAGCAAGGGGGTGCGCCTGGGAGTTCTGGCATGGAGGCCTTCATTACGCAGTGTGCGCCGTATTGTCTGAGCTGAAACTTCAGTACCCACATCTGACAAATCTTTTCTCAGTTCCTCAGCAGTCACACGGGGACTTTTCTCCACTCTACGCTTCAGTAGCGCACAGCAGTCGAAGTCAGCATCTTCTTTCTGCCACGACCAGGTAGCGTTTCAACAGTGCCCTTTGCCTTGAATTTGCGAATGATGCTTCCTATGGTCTCTCTTGGTATGTTTAACATCTTTGAAATCTTCTTATAGCCATTGCCCTTCCTGTGAAGAGTAATCACCTCTTCTCTTGTCTTCCTGGACCATTCTCTTGACTTCACCATGTTTGTAACCACACCAGTAAATGTCTAGAAGGAGCTGAGTATCACAGTCATTTTAAAGCTGCCTAATTGGTGCTTATTATGCTTTATTGCTGCTCCGTGACATCCACAGGTGTTTTCAATACCTGATTGAAAACACTTGAATGAACCTCTGTTCTTCAGAGTGGTAGTCTGAATAATTGTGTCAATGAAGAATTCACAAAAGAAACATTTACTACTGTATTACAAAACCAATTGATGTAATTTTAGTTGCATATGGTTCTTTAAAAAGTCCTTGTAGGATTTCATTCTGAATACAATTACAAATGTACACTAAATTCCCTAAAACCCTTTACAGCATTGGGGGTTGAATAATTTTGAACACAACTGTATGTGATATGTACTTACTCCTACACTGCTCTCGCCTCTCTCTTTGTCGCTAACTCACTCGCTCTCCTTACCAAAACCCACCAACTGCCCGGGACGCTGTATCTGCCTAACAAAAGAACAGACACAGGCAGCGTTTGAAAATGGCTGACACTATTTATTACCTTGCCATAGGTGTGTTTTTTTAATTGAATTAGATTGAAATTAGGTGTTTTTTGTTTTACAAAATGGCCAACACACTAATCAGTGCACACAACGCCACTGCGCTTTTTCGTCAAAATCACGGCCACTGCCTTGTCGTCCGTCAAACTGGAGTCTTTTGTGCGCAGTCCGCACAAAATGCTTTAGTTTGACGGACTTGTGTTGATCAATTAGATTGACGTCACAGATTTGTGCGCGCAAACGTACTTTGCGCGCGCAAACGTACTTTTTTGCGCGTCGGTTTTACAAGCGTTATTTTTTGACGGCTGACAAAATGCGCGAGGATTGTACTGCCGCGTTAATTTGCGAGCGATAATGTTGTTTTCCGTGCGCAAAAAAATTGCGCTGCGCGAGCGCATTTTCGCAAAGCGTGTAATAGAGCCATAGTTAGAAGATAGGGTTAGACTGAGAATAGATTCTGTTTTTAAATTAGGGCTAAAAGCTACGGTTAGATCACAGTCATAAAATAGCTTTAGGACTAGAGTTACAGTTAGAATAGAGATTACGAGTTAGAAATTAGTTAGAAAGAGGCTTGAATAACAGCTAGCAATTCAGGTGAGGAATTATGGTTTGGAATGTAGTTTTAGAAGCTAGAGAGTTAGAAAAGAAATTAGGTTTTGAAATTAGGGTTAATAGAAAGTAGGCTCGAATCATGGTTAGGATTAGGGATGAGCTGTTCGGTTCGATCGGTTTGGAGTTCTCATCGAACATAGCCTGTTCGCATGTTCGCGAACTACGAACATTTCCGCCTGTTCGCCGCGTGTTCGCCCACAATCCACCACAATGGACCACAATGCACTTTTCCACTGGCCTGAAGCTTGTAATTGGCTACAGCCTTGCACCTGACCGCAGGTCAGGTGCAAGACAGGTTCAAGACTATGCCAATCACGGCTCAGAGTCCTGATTGGGCAAATTTTGCCCAATCATGGGCTCACAGAGCTAAATCACGCAGCACACTATATAAGGCTTCACACAGCGCTTCTGCACGTGTTTGAGAGGAGATTTGAGAGGAGATTGATCTTGTGTTAGTGTGTGTTCTTACTGCCAGTCTGCCACCAGCTACTGGGGGGTCTCATCTACTGGGGGGTCTCATTTCTACCAAATATCTGGGAATTGTTGTAATCTTTGTGTTCTCACTCCCAGCAACTATTTTTGGGGCTCAGTAATTTCTACAAAATATTTGTAAATTGAGGTAATCAGAGGTAATCTGTGTCTTGTCACTGCCACGCAGAATTTTGGGGGCTCAGTAAAGTAATTTCTACAAAATATTTGTAAATTGAGGTAAACAGAGGTAATCTGCCACGCAGAATTTTGGGGGCTCAGTAATTTCTACAAAATATTTGTGAATTGAAGTAATCAGAGGTAATCTGTGTCTTGTCACTGCCATGCAGAATTTTGGGGGCTCAGTAAAGTAATTTCTACAAAATATTTGTGAATTGAAGTAATCAGAGGTAATCTGTGTCTTGTCACTGCCATGCAGAATTTTGGGGGCTCAGTAAAGTAATTTCTACAAAATATTTGTGAATTGAGGTAATCAGAGGTAATCTGTGTCTTGTCACTGCCAGCCAGAATTTTGGGGGCTCAGTAATTTCTACAAAATATTTGTGAATTGAGGTAATCTGAGGTAATCTGTGTCTTGTCACTGCCAGACAGAATTTTAGGGGCTCAGTAATTTCTACAAAATATTTGTGAATTGAGGTAATCTGCCACGCAGAATTTTGGGGGCTCATTAATTTCTACAAAATATTTGTGAATTGAGGTAATCTGAGGTAATCTGTGTCTTGTCACTGCCAGCCAGAATTTTGGGGACTCAGTAATTTCTACAAAATATTTGGGAATTGAGGTGATCTGTGTCTTTTCACTGCCGGTGCCACCCAGTATTTTGGGGGTCAGTAATTCCTACAAAATATTTGTGAATTGAGGTGATCTGTGTCTTGTCACTGCCACGCAGTATTTTGGGGGTCAGTAATTTCTACAAAATATTTGTGAATTGAGGTGATCTGTGTCTTGTCACTGCCAGCAGTATTTTGGGGGTCAGTAATTTCTACAAAATATTTGGGAATTGTTATAATCCGTGTGTTCTCACTGGCTGCCACCCATCAGGGGGGCTCACTGATTTATAGGAGGTTTCTGAGATTTGTAATCTGTGTCTTTGCTGCCAGCTATCAGGGGGTCCCACATACTTCTATCAGATTTCTGCAAATTGTAATCTGTGTCTTGTCACTGTTGCCAGCTATCAGGGGGTCCTATCAGGGGGTCTCACTGACTTGTAGGAGATTTCTGTGAATTCTAATTTGTGTCTTGTCACTGCCACCCATCAGGGGGTCTCAGTGATTTATAGGAGGTAACTGGGAATTGTAATCTGTGTCTTGTCACTGGCTGCCAGCTATCAGGGTGTCTCACTGAGTTATACCAGAGTTCTGGAGATCTTTAATCTTTATACCAGAGTTGAATCAGAGTTCTGTATATATTTAATCTATATATCACTCACCATGTCAGAAAGACCAAAAAGGACAGGCAGACGCTCCCAGACACAGATAAGAGGGCAAGCAGCCTCTGTGTTGGGAGGCTGTGCCTCTGGTCGTGGTGGACGTGGTGCATCCTCAGCAGGGGCACGCTTGTCCTTTCTAACTGGTGCTGGCTGTCTTAAGCAGCAGCAACATACAGAGGATTTGGTGGATTGGCTAACCAGGCCATCTTCATCCTCCGAGTCCTCTGCCAGCCAGGCTTGTAGTGCTTTACACTCCACCTCAGCTGCCAAAACATCTAATGCAGTATCCATGTCCACAGCTACTCCTGCCGTAGCCTCACTATCACACACGGAGGAGTCAGCTGAATTGTTTGACTACAATAAAAGTGACATGATGCTTGAGGATGCGCAGCAAGTACAGTGCTCTGATTCAATCTCTGAGGTTGAGGAAGGGAGTATAATCAACCTAGAGGAAGGGGGTGCCAGTGATGACACACAAATAGCTGGCACTCATGTTGCCCCAGCAGCTGCAGCATACTGCCAAGTTGGCTCCAGTGACGAGGAGATAGGGGGTGATGATGACAATGATGATGAGGTCACTGACTCCACCTGGGTGCCTGATCGAACAGAGGAATCAAGTGAGGAGGGGGAGGAGGAGGCACAGCAAACACGAGGTACAACATCCTCTATGACCAACCGTAGCACTAGCCAGTCCAAGGCATCAGATGTCAGAGCTGCTCAGGTGCAGAGCACTGTTGTCTCAAAGCACACATCCAGGAACTCTGCTGTCTGGGAGTTCTTTAAGAAATGTGCAGCAGACCCCACCGTTGCTATTTGTAATCTATGTCAGATGAGGCTCAAACGTGGGAAAGACACCGGACGCTTGGGTACCACGTGCTTGAGGCGACATATGACCACCTGCCACACATCCTGTTGGTGCAAAACTTTGCGTAAGTCCTCCTCCTCCTCATCTGTCTCTACCCCCACTGTATGTCCTGTCATGTCATGGCCTACAACCTCCACTGACAGGGATGATGCTACAGTAATGGATGTACCAGCTCCTTCCTCACAATGTGACAGCATCCCATCAGCTGAAGATTTATGCAGTCAGATTACGTTGCCCCAGCTGCTGCAGCGTAAGAAAAAATATAGTCCCAACCATCCACAAGCACAGCGTCTAAATGCCAGTTTAGCAAAACTACTCGCATTGAAGCTGCTGCCTTTCCAGCTGGTGGACTCTGCTCCCTTCCGTGAATTTGCTGAATGTGCTGTACCACAGTGGCATGTTCCAAAACGCCATTACTTTTCACGGAAGGCCATTCCAGCACTATACCAGCACGTGGAAGACAATGTTATCGAGTCATTGGGAAAGGCAGTCAGCAGCAAGGTGCATGTGACTTTAGACACGTGGTCCAGCAAGCATGGACAGGGTCGTTACATTTCCTTCACGGCACACTGGGTAACTCTGATTGCAGATGGGAGGGATCCAAGACAGGGCTCTGTGCTGGAGCTTGTTCATCCACCACACCTCCAGAAAGCTGCTTGTATGAGGTCTGTCTGCTCCACCACCACCTCTCCCTCTTCCTCCTCCTCCTCCTCCTTCTGTGTCTCTGGCGAAGTGGGCTACGCAATGGCTCAAGCAAAAATATGCCATACTGTGCTTGAGCTGGTTCGTTTAGGGGACAGGAGCCACCCCGGGCCAGAAATTCTGTCAGCTCTGCAGGGTCAGGTGCAGAGATGGTTAACACCACGCCAGCTTCAGCTGGGAATGGTCGTCTGTGATAATGGCAGCAACCTTCTCTCCGCCCTACGCAAGGGTAAATTGACGCATGTACCATGCCTAGCACACGTCCTAAATCTAGTGGTACAGCATTTCCTAACCAAGTACCCAGGGCTGGCAGAGCTTCTCAACCAGGCCAGAAAAGTCTGCAGCCACTTCAGACGGTCATTCCCAGCAAGCGTTCGCCTTGCAGATATTCAAAGAGAATTCCACCTTCCCACAAACCGTCTGATCTGTGACATGCCCACCAGGTGGAACTCGACATTAGCAATGCTGCAGCGTCTGCACAAGCAGCAGAGGGCCACCAACGAGTACCTGTGTGAGTATGGCACAAGGACAGGTTCAGATCAACTTGTTTTTTTCCCCCCCGCAGTGGCTGCTGATCAAGGATGCATGCACTGTACTGTCACCATTTGAGGAGGCAACGAGGATGGTGAGCAGGGACAGTGCATGCATCAGTGACACAATTCCTTTAGTGTTCCTGCTGGAGCACACTCTGTGGGGAATTATAGATGTGGCTCTAGAGGCAGAGCAGCGGGAGGAAGAGGAGGCCTTCCCTAGCTCTGAAGGTCCCAGTCTTTCCGCAGACAACATTAGAGCGGGTCCTCCTCAGATCAGACAGGAGGAGGAGGAAAAATATTTAAGCAGTGGGGGCATTGAAGGTGGGGTTTCCTCAAGGGAGGGTTTTGTGTGCCCAGAAACACAAGGACTAGTACGTGGCTGGGAGGAGGAAGTGCACGATACGGTACTATTGAGGAGAGGGATCATTACTGGTTGGCAACCCTTCTTGATCCACGATACAAGGGTAAAGTTGCAGAGCTCATCCTGCCCGCACAGAGGGAGCACAGGATGAAAAAACTTGGACGCTCTAAAGCGACACTTGTGTAACACCTTTCCAGGCACTGGTAGGTTACCAAGTGATGACACAGGTGCTTCTGAAGCTGCGGATGATCAGAGGAATAGTGGTGAAGGCCGGGGCCGCTTGACTGATGCCTTTTTAATTTTTTTTAGTCCACAACGCCCAGGGACGTCAAATGTAGGCACCCATTGCCAGCGTCTTCACCATATGGTGCAGGACTACCTAGGGGCAAGGGCAGACCTGGATACCTTTCCAGCAGATGATCCACTGGCTTACTGGGTGTTGAGATTGGATCACTGGCCAGAACTTAGCCAATATGCTATGCAGTTACTAGGTTTCCCTTCATCTAGCGTGCTTTCTGAAAGGATGTTCAGTGCCGCTGGAGGTTTTGTCACAGACAAAAGAGTGCGTTTGTCCACCGACTCTGTAGACCAGCTGACATTTATAAAAATGAATCAGTCCTGGATCAGCAGCTATCAATCCCCTGATGCTGACGTAACGGAATAGATCGGGGATGTCTTCTGCATTCACAAAACCTCCAGCACTGAACTCTTCCACAATACCACAAAAGGGTTACGGTGTGAAGGCACTTGCTGCCATGAAAGGCACAATATTTGGCTGCACTGACGCCTTTACCAGATGTATATCTTTTTAATATAGGACCGCATGGTCCACCCCTGCACTCTTCCACAATACCACAGAGGGGTTACTGTATGAATGCACTTGCTGGCCTGGCACCAAAAGCACAATATCTGGGTGCACTGACGCCTTTACCAGATTCATATTTTTTTTTAATATAGGACCGCATGGTCCACCCCTGCACACTCCCACAATACCACAGAGGGGTTACTGTATGAATGCACTTGCTGGCCTGGCACCAAAAGCACAATATCTGGGTGCACTGACGCATTTACCAGATTCATATCTTTTTATCTTTATCTTTTCATATCTTTTTAATATAGGACCGCATGGTCCACCCCTGCACTCTTCCACAATACTACCGAGGGGTTACTGTATGATGGCACTTGCTGGCCTGGCACCAAAGGCACAATATTTGGGTGCACTGCCACTGATGCCTGTACCAGATTCATATCCTCAGAGGGATTACTGTGTGACGGCACTGTTGCTGACACTAAAGGCCCAATTTTAAAGCACCTATTGTTACTTTCATCCAAAGCCTGCATAAGTTTCACCATAATTTAGCCAAAAAAATCTCTAAACTTTTTCTGCGCGTCCTAAAATGTCTTTTCATACGGGCTGCCGCCCTAAGCAGTTGTTTATGAATAGATTAAAGGAAAAGCATTTATCGTCATTTGAAACATCATTTTTTTGTTTTTAAATGTTTCTATACATCCTAGAAATCCACCACTTCACGGGCAGGTTATGGGGACCTCCTAGGCACGATATTTGAAAGAATTTTTCATTTTTATTTTTAACCCTTATTTCATGGAAAACTTACTGTCCTTGTTTCCTGTCCCCCAGGGCACTACCCGGTCCCCCATACACCTTTTATGGCAAATATCTAGCATATATGCCCTCTTGGAGGGCACTCTAAAAATCGAATTTTGAGTCCCATTGACTTGTATTGAGTTCGAGTTCAAGTTCGAATTCAAACATTTGTAAAGTTCGAGTTTGATTGCGAACCGATCTCGGGGGTGTTCGGCTCATCCCTGGTTAGGATAGGAATCATGGTTATAATGTACTGTTCTATGACCTAGGAGGAATAGGAATTAGAGTTAGAAATAATAAGTATTCCATTAGGATTAGGAATTTTGGAATAGACTTGTTGAAGCCGAAAACATTATGGGCCACAGTATGATCTCCACGCTCAAACAGCGGCGGTAGGGTGAAAAAACTGCGCTCGCAGTTTTCCCCCTACCACCCCCATTTTAGCGTGGAATTACAAAGCAGGCGCTTAAAAAGCTGCCTGCATTGTTACTGCGCGCTATGGCCCGGGATCTTTCCCTGTTACTGCCGGACGGAGGAGGCGGTTGGAGCTGTTCTGCAGAAGTGGAATCCGTTAACACCAAGTCCTGGCTCTGGTTAACTTTCCGCTAACTAGAGCCGGACGTTAATCAGCATTAGGACTTTGTAATCCTAACGCTGATCAACACTTTGCGCTCCCCATGTTAAGTATATACCCAAACAATAAAATTGAGAAGTTGTATGTGCATTTATTATTGCTGCAGCATATAGACTCAGATTGACTTTGGCAGGCGCAAAAACTTAACGTGAGATAATTGTGGTTCTTAATTCTGATTGGCTGAATCGCGTGAAAAAAACAGTCAGCACACTGATTTCTGCACGCAATGTTGCTGCGTGCTTTATTACTCGACGGATGAAAAAATGCGCGAGGATTGTAATTCCAGCGTTGATTTACGCGCGTTAACATTTAACGCTTGGCGCACAAATTCACGCGTTGCGCAAGCGATTTAACGTGAAGATTGTAATTTGGCCCAGAGTGTCCGCAGCAAGTGTCTCAAAAAGGAAGGGTTGAGGGAAGCAGTCCTGCAAATGGTGACCCAAAAAGTGAAAAAATGGGGGAAAAAACGTCAGCCAGCCATGAGGCATAAGTGTCGGTGGGGGTAGGGAGGGACGGAACGCAACAAGTACGAAAAAAGATTGAGAGACAAAAATATGAGGTCAGCAAAGGATAGGCTCACAAAGCCGTGTACAGGAGCCATACCCTACGGGGAAGGGCCCCACATAATCAACCTGGGTATGAGGCTCCAGGAGATAAACCCCCGGGACGGGTCGGCGGGTGACTGGGTGGGCGACAGACCCAGGGAAATCAAAAGTCACCAGACTTCTGCAGGAGTGGCCGCTGGGTGGCTTAAATTATCGTGGTAAATGGACATGGAGCAAGCTGCCTCCAACGGTAACAGATCCCGCCATCGTGAAGGAAAAAGGCCACCTCTCGAAAGCTTCTCCAGTCTCCGGGCTAGCAATGTCACAAAAGGCAGATCATTAAAAAGTTGCAGGGTAAGTGCATCAAATAGTATCGGAGCGCGGGCAGCAGAGGACGACATAAGACGTCACTTATCGGCTTCTCCGTCGGCAACGGCCAAAACGTCACGTGGGGCATCCTTCGGGGCCGCAGCCGCCTTCCGAAGATGGGCGATGTTACAAAAAATAGCTGGTGCATCAGGTAGGGAGCCCAGCACGTGGGAAGCGAGACGGTTAACGTAGGCTAAAAGGGCACCCTCAGGGACCTGTTCCGGTATGCCCCGGATCCCCACATTCCTCCGGTGGTGGCACGCCTCCACTGCTTCCACTGCCCCAGTAAGTAGTGCCACTTGTGCCTGGAGAGACTCCACTTAAGGGCCAATGAGGGCCTGTGACGCTGCAGCCTCCTCCATCCGCGACTTAACCGCCTCCAGGCGATTCTGAACTGCCGTCACTTCGACGCGCATGGCCGCAAAGTCCGCGCGCCACACTGCCCGCATCTCCCCCAGCATGTCATTCAACATTTGTTGGAGATCGCCCTTCGTAGAAGGCAGAAGGCTGTCCCTGTCACCACATGTGTTCGAAGGCCGCAAAGTACTTGAGGGTCCGCGTACAGCCGTCTTCCTCACCTCACCGGAACATCCATCTTTTTCACCACCTGCCCCACTTTCCCAGGCGACTTCTGGGGGGCCAAAGTGTCCTCCAACCAGGAGAGTCCATCCTCGTCAGAGGAACTCATCACCGGGGTCTTAATCTCCAAGGGGTCCCCGTGACGCCGGCGCCGATCGGTACCCAGGGATTCCCTGATTTGCAGCTGCCGGGGGCCCGTCGGCAGTGACTTTTTCCCAGATTTCTTCCCCATATCGAGCTGGGCAAAAGGGCAACGTGAGCAGCAGGTGACAGGCAAAATTGCAGGATGAAGGGCTCCAAGATGGCCACCAGACGTAGGCCTCGGGAGCAGGCCGTGGACACCAAAATCCTCCAAATAACGACAGACAGGCAGCGAAAACGGCCGAACCCGGGTGAGCAGGGTAGCTAGTATGCTCCTAGGGAATCCGGCCTCCTCTGCGGGCGGTGGGTTGCAAAAATCCTCAGAAATGGTCAGATCAGCCAGAGAGAGCTCCAAAATGTGACTGCTCCTGTCGGCAATCAGCTCCGCCCACCCCATTTTTGTTATATTTTAATATGTAATTGTGTGTTTTATTGCTGTGGAGCTCTGTGATATGCTCTTACACACTGCACATTACTGTGAGTTTTATTGCTGTGGATTCTGTGATACTCTCATACACACTGCACATTACTGTGAGTTGTATTGCTGTGGAGCTTTGTGACAAACATAGGTGTGTTTTAGTAGGCATAGTCTGAGGAGCGAGGCAGCATTTCATCCTTGGACTCAATACAATGCTTTGGCCCGGCCCTGGCTTGATTCATTGGGCGCATGCAGGCATATGCCCTCTCTTCATTACTTGCATTAGCGAGCGCAGGCCATCTTTTCATGGGCTGTACACTGTCTGACACATTATGGTGCTTCATGATCAGGGTTGGATTTGCATCTCAGGAGCCTGTAGGCACAGAAATGTGGAGTGCCCCTGCCGCCCCCCTGAATAAAAAGGAAACATGCCAAAATGACTTTTTACTTTTTTGTTTGGGCAAACTAAATAAAAAACAAAAAAACAGAAAAACAGTTTCTCTCTGCACTCACAACAAAAGAAGGGGCAGAATCTGTTGCCTTAGTTGAGTTAGTGCAGTGGCAGTGTTTGTTTTATATGTACAAGCATATATTGCCTCTGTCGTAGAACAGAGAAAAAAAAATTGAATTTACTTTTTATTTTTTTATTTTTCTACATTACACGGTCATGTTTGGTTTCATTGTAAAGACCAGACTCTGACCTTTCCAATGATACCTCACTTAACCTTGTGCGTTCTATGAATCAGAGATGCAGGGTTCCAAAGTTCCCCTGTCTCTCCTCACTGCAGTGCCATAGTCTAGGTGTTAAATAAGATTCTAATCAAATTAAAATTCCTATTCATAGTTACCAAACAAGCAAGTTAAATCTCTGTTTCTGCTGTTGTTCCATTTCATATATAAAGACACAGCGCTATCGCAGGCGCTACATTGGCCGCCAATGGGAGAGCAAAAGAAAACCACTCAAGATAGAAAGTAGAATTCCTTTCAAAAGAGTCTGTTTATCAGTCTCGAATATAACAAAAAGGGTGTGGTATAACAGCCACTCAGGAAACAGATCACGTCAGAGTTAAAATGGCGTGGATACATTTGCCACGTCTGAAATGGGTAAACTTAAACACATCTGGTTTATATTTTAACTTTTGGAGTAACATACAAAAAGGGGGAAGGGAGAACCATAGCCCATCTGTATTAGAACACGCTTTTCAAACGAAACGGGGCATATTAACTAAGGTATATATTAGAATCACAATATTTATCTACTCATTCAGGAAATTAAAAGATAATTATTTCTTTCCGTTCTCTTTTTCACTGGGTTGTCGATGAAAAATGCGTTGAATCATCACACATGCTGGCCGTGTCTGAAATATAATATATATATTGTAAATTGAATAATCAGTGCTGTGCTAGAAAAAAAGGAGAAAAATTATATTTTATTAATTATTTTATTTTTAAACAAATCTATCCTGGTTATTCCTTAATCCGGCCTTTCCAATGATACCTCATATGTCCCTCTAGCCAGTAGGGCTCGAGAGATACAGTGGTCTAAATCAGTGGTTCCCAACTGCGGTCCTCAAGAACCCCCAACAGTTCTGATTTTTCCAGATAGCCAAAGCACAGCGAGGTGATATGATTTGCTGCTCAGTGATTGCAGGATTCAGTCTGCATTTCCCTAAGGTAATCTTTAAAATCTGGCCTGTTGGGTGAACTTGAGGACCGCGGTTGGGAACCACTGGTCTAAATGATTGTAAAAAAACACCACACTTTGTTTTACAGAGTAGACATGTGCATTGGTTTTAGTACTAAAACAATTTAGTCCAAATTTTGGGATAATTTAGTTTTCATATGACTCAAGAGATACGAAACTGCTCGGTACAAAAAACGAAAGAAACTAAAATAAAATGCACTACATTTTAGTTTCAGTCCTTTTTGTGATATTACATTGAGTGAAGGAGACCAGCAATGAAGGGCGCAATATCGCAAAGCTACAGAAAAGGTTTGTATGCGTAATCCTTCCCGACCCCTATTCGAAAATCTGACAGTGATAGAGCTCCAGAATACTCACTCGCAGCACAGACAGCCAGCACAGGAGAGGAAACCTTTACTTAACCCTTGCATGTCTATGAAGCAGACAAGATGATAAAAGCAGCTGGAGAAGGAAAACATTCAAATAAATCACACTGAAAGCTAATGACAGAGGAGGGCTAGATAGTAAAAACCCCTTTATAACAAGCAGCGCTGGGAGAAGAGAGGGACTTTATAAAACGTGTGTTATCTCCCCTCCCACTCTGCATAATAGGGGCTTAGGTCTGATACATTTTATATTATCCAGGTGCACTATCCCCCTTTCCTCATCTATAATACACGTTTTATATAAAGTCCCTCTCCTCTCCCAGTGCTGCTTGTTATAAAGGGTTTTTATGTCTGATACATTTAGTATCCAGCTCTCACAGATACTCTGTCATTATGAGCCTTCAGTGTGATTTATTTGAATGTTTTCCCTGGATTTAAAGTGCTTTATTTTATTATAAAAATAAATTTGCACCAGTCATCTCTTCTCCGAGCTTTCAGACCGATTTACATTAATATTTTCCCTCTCCCCTGCTTTTATAATGCTGCCTGTCTCCCCCACAGAGATACAAAGGTTAAGTAAAAGTTCCCTCTCCTGTGCTGGATAAGCATTGCATTCCAAAGTTCTGCACCCTCCACATGCCAATGCAGTAGGATGTTCTATACAGAGAGGGGCATTAATTAATGCAGGAGGATGTTCTATACATTATACAGAGAGGGGTATTAATGCAGGAGGATGTTATATACAGTGGCAAGAAAAAGTATGTGAACCCTTTGGGATTACGTGGAGTTATGCATGAATTGGTCATAAAATGTGTTCTGATCTTCATCTAAGTCACAACAATTTGAAAAACACAGTCTGCTTAAAATAATACAACACAAACATTATATGTTTTCATGTTTTTATTGAACAGAACATGTAAACATTCACAGTGCAGGGTGGAAAAAGTATGTGAACCCCTAGCCTAATGACTTCTCCAAGAGCTAATTGTAGCCAGGAGTGAGCCAACCTTGAGTCCAATCAGTGTGTTATTATTGGATGTGTTGCTGAAAGCTGTCCTGCCCTTTAAAAACACACACCAGTTTTGGGTTTACTGGTTTCAAGAAGCACTGCCTGATGTGAACCATGCCTCGCAGAAAAGAGCTCTCAGAAGACCTACGATCAAGAATTGTTGACTTGCATGAAGCTGGAAAGGGTTACAAAAGTATCTCCAAAAGCCTCGATGTTCATGTGTCCACGGTAAGACAGACTGTCTACAAATGGAGAAAGTTCAGCACTGTTGCTACTCTCCCTAGGCCTGGTCGTCCTGTAAAGATGACTGCAAGATGAAGATCAGAGCACATTTTATGACCAATTCATGCAAAACTCCACGTAATCCCAAAGGGTTCACATACTTTTTCTTGCCACTGTACATTATACAGAGAAAGGTATAAATTGAGGAGGATGTTCTATACAGAGAGGGACATTAATTAATTCAGGAGGATGTTCTATACAGAGAGGGGTATTAATTAATGCAGGAGGATGTTCTATACATTATACAGAGAGGAGCCTTTTTTTTAACCCTTTAAATCCAGTGGCTGTAAATGCTGAGATCGGCTGCTTGTTATATTATCTCTCAGTACAATGTATCAGGCTCAGCTGTTACAGTAACTGACTGTAACAGCACTCAGAGTCTCAGTAAAACAAGGAAATATTATTGTTCTAACCTCATATAAAAATATTATTTACAAGTTTTGCTGAAACTCTGAGCGCTGTGATGAGCAGCAGTCGGTTACTGTAACAGCTTTGCCTGATACATTGTGCTGAGAGTGAGAGATACTGTAACAAGCAGCTTTCTCAGCCCTCTGAGGAGCCACTACAATAGTAATTGTATCCACTGGTTTTCGGATGGATGAAATTAGTTTTCATACTAAAGAACTGAAAACAAATTTCTTTAGCAACTAAATAAATTGCATTTTAGGACTAATCCATTAGTTCAAAACGAAATTTTGTGCTGTGCACATGTCTATTACAGAGCAAGGCGCCACCTAGTGTCAGGCACCTCTAGGCACATGCCTACTCTGCCTAGTTATAAATCTGTCTCTGCTTGTAGGTTGCAGGGCACACGGCCTTATTAAAAGGGATAACAGTTTATTGCACAATATTATGTTAGCTACCAGATGCTGCATCGCTTGGCAATGGAAATCTGGTACATTCACATTCGTCCAGGTGTTCTGAAAAATATAACTTATTAGATCTATGAGTGAAATAACCGTCTCGCTGACTGACATCCGTAGTCAAATTGTTTCCCTGTGGACCCCCTGGTACTTATGTTCTAACAAGAACTCTGCACTCTGAGAAATGGTAAATAGGGTGAGGGCATCCTGGGGTCTCCTTTTTGCATTTTTTTTCATTATTGACTCTTAGGAATATATGCAAAGATATGCCTGTATTCAGTGTTACTACTCAATTTCGTTTTTTATTTTATGATTCACCAATTGTCATGTTAAGTCTATGGACCTGTGAGTCCTGCTTGCCTGTAGTGGAATGTTTATTCTTATTTTGATTGATTTTTTTTAAAAAAATGTAAATAAATTTTTCTTCTTGATTGAAAAATATATTCACAAATTAAATGATCTGTAACTATTCTGGAATGAAAAATTGAATTTAGACTACAGAAATCCATATTTTTTTTACATGCATTTAACGTTATTCCTTGCTACATAATTACATTCAGGGTTATTCAGAGAGACAGCTGATCTGGCCCTGAAGTGGCACCGAACGGTGTCATTTCGGGGCCATTCGGCTATTCAGAGAACAGGCAGTTCGCTAAATTTTGGCCAACTGCCAGCAAGTACAGTGCCTGTTTGAAGGCAGTAAAATCCCCATAGAGAAGCAATGGTTAATCTATTCAGAGAACACCGAACAGCAGAGAAAAGGTGCGAAATGCCCTGATGTTTGGTGCTTTCATTCGGCAGGTTTATTCAGGCGAACCTCATAAGCTTCAATGTTAAAAATATTCCTGCTTTTATCTATCTAATAAATCATTTATTCTTTTAATCTGTAGTAAAAATTCACTTTATTTATTGATTTTTAGGATCTTTTAGGCATTTTTTTAATTTTTTCTCAATTTTTTTCCATTTTTTCTTTTTAATTCTTTTAAAGCGTTTTTTCATTTTTCTGTAACAGACCTTTTTATTATCATTCATAGGACCTTATAGGATGATTCCAGACATTTGTGTTCAGTAGTAGTTTTTTTGCAAACAGTGTTTCAATTTTGACACTTTCAATTGTGTTGTTTTATTTTTTTTACCTCATTCGTCAGCTTGTTGGCTTTTTCCAGCAGCTGGTCTGCGCTGTGTTCGGCAGCATTTTCTGTGCGTGTTTAGTGCGTTTTTTTGCAGCGGTTTGAGTGATCCGATACGTCAAATCATATCGGATGCGGTTTTGTGTAGGATTTTTGGGGTCCGTTCCCTGCAATCCGGGAACCCTGCGGCGAATGCTGAATTCATAGCAGGGTGGGGAAATTTGATTCCCCGAAGTGCAGGGAATGGAAGAGCACCAAAATGTTGGCGACATTTTTGTGCTCTCTGAATAACCCCCATAGTTTGCAGGTTGCTGAGGCTTGCTTATTGCAGTGCATGTTATGGCCCTACTTATATTTCTCACTCGCATTCTTTATTTATTTATTTGTACAGGGAAGTAGGAAAGACATCACTTGCTGACACAATGACTGTGAGAAGGACGGCAGAGGGCACCAGGAATAAAGACCACTCTTCGTATCATTCAATCCATTGGTTAGTAAGATTCCTGGAGGCTGCAAATGGAAAAGAACTTGGGGAAAGTATTTTTTATGAGCCATGAATGGGTTTGGGAACAGGGGACCTAAATGAGGATGTGGTTTAATTTTCAAAGAAAGCAAGGAAAAATAACATTTACGTTATAGATTCTGCTAATATAGCTTTTGTGATTTTCATAGGTGTCTCTGATTTATTTTCATAAAACGTTGCTGCTTTTGTCACTTTATTTACATATCTCATTTAGGGATGCACCTACACCATTTTTGTAAGGCCAAGTACGAGTTCCAATACTTTTTAACAGGTACTCAGCGATACCAATACTTTTAATTAATGTCATGTGACTGCTTTCCAATAAATAACTTAAGATTTTTGGTGAAAGCCTGTTAATATTGAAATGTATGGCCAGACACCCCTTTTACCCTCTTCACAGGCCTTCACACACACACACACACACACACACACCAGACCTCAGATCCACGTATACACGCATCAGACCTCAGATATATACAGTTGCGTTCAAAGTTATTCAACCCCCACTGAAATTGAGTGTTTTGGCCAGTTTGACATTGATTTTGATCATTCAGTCATCTTGCTTACAATTAAATCAAAGAGGCACGTGTAGGTCAGACAAATATAACATAACATTTATAATGAAATAACCACAAATGTCTTTTCTGTGCTCACATCATTATCAGTTTTATTCAACCCCCAAGTGACATTCAATCTTAGTACTTAGTACGACATCCTTTTACAGTTATAACAGCTTTTAAACGTGAAGCATAGCTTGACACAAGTGTCTTGCAGCGATCTACGGGTATCTTCGCCCATTCGTTATGGGCAAAAGCCTCCAGTTCAGTCACATTCTTAGGCTTGCGCACTGCAACTGCTTTCTTTAAGTCCCACCAGAGGTTCTCAATCGGATTTAAGTCAGGTGACTGCGATGGCCACTCCAAAATGTTCCAGCCTTTAATCTGCAACCATGCTCTAGTGGACTTGGAGGTATGCTTGGGATCATTGTCCTGTTGAAAGGTCCAACGTCTCCCAAGCCTCAGGTTTGTGACGGACTGCATCACATTGTCATCCAATATCTCCTGGTACTGAAGAGAATTCATGGTACCTTGCACACGCTGAAGCTTCCCTGTACCTGCAGAAGCAAAACAGCCCCAAAGCATGATTGACCCCCCGCCATGCTTCACAGTAGGCAAGGTGTTCTTTTCTTCATAGGCCTTGTTCTTCCTCCTCCAAACATAGCGTTGATCCATGGGCCCAAACAGTTCTAATTTTGTTTCATCAGTCCACAGAACACTATCCCAAAACTTCTGTGGTTTGTCCACATGACTTTTGGCATACTGCAGTCGACTCTTCTTATTCTTTGGAGACAGCAAGGGGGTGCGCCTGGGAGTTCTGGCATGGAGGCCTTCATTACGCAGTGTGCGCCATATTGTCTGAGCTGAAACTTCAGTACCCACATCTGACAAATCTTTTCTCAGTTCCTCAGCAGTCCCACGGGGACTTTTCTCCACTCTACGCTTCAGGTAGCGCACAGCAGTCGAAGTCAGCATCTTCTTTCTGCCACGACCAGGTAGCGTTTCAACAGTGCCCTTTGCCTTGAATTTGCGAATGATGCTTCCTATGGTCTCTCTTGGTATGTTTAACATCTTTGCATTCTTCTTATAGCCATTGCCCTTCCTGTGAAGAGTAATCACCTCTTCTCTTGTCTTCCTGGACCATTCTCTTGACTTCGCCATGTTTGTAACCACACCAGTAAATGTCTAGAAGGAGCTGAGTATCACAGTCATTTTAAAGCTGCCTAATTGGTGCTTATTATGCTTTATTGCTGCTCCGTGACATCCACAGGTGTTTTCAATACCTGATTGAAAACACTTGAATGAACCTCTGTTCTTCAGAGTGGTAGTCTTTAAGGGGTTGAATAATTGTGTCAATGAAGAATTCACAAAAGAAACATTTACTACTGTATTACAAAACCAATTGATGTTATTTTAGTTGCATATGGTTCTTTAAAAAGTCCTTGTAGGATTTCATTCTGAATACAATTACAAATGTACACTAAATTCCCTAAAACCCTTTACAGCATTGGGGTTGAATAATTTTGAACACAACTGTATATATTATATATATATATATATATAAATGATGCTGTACAGAATCACCCGCACTCCAGGCTTTTTCACGTTCCTTCACTTTATTAGAACAAGTTTAAAGTCATGTCAACGTTTCGGTTCCTCTCTGGAACCTTCATCAGGACAAAAAAACATACAATGCCCCCCCATTGCAAACTCTAAGCTTACATAGGGAGAAAAATCATTAAAATTACAAACACCTTGGATACTCACCCTCCCGATGTGTATAGTGTCCGGCGTGCAGTGGGGTGCTCTGCGCATGCGCCATACCGCGGCCCATCCCGATGACGTCATCCTGGTCGTCCTGGTAACCAAAATGCTTAAGACTTCATATGTGTCATCTCGCATCTAGCGCCCACGCCTATCGGATCACTCATACACATCAGCTGGATGAGAAAACCAAGGATTGCCGCATTGATCAGCAGCCATCACATATTAAAAACAAAGATGCCACCTGTGTTTTAAAGAAGATATTACAATAATGTTTATCATTTAAGCGATTGTATTCTGCATATAAAAACCATCACTCATACATGCTATATCAAGGCTTGTTATTGCAACCTACTTCAATCTTGCCACCCCATCCCTATACAAACACCGAGTACATGTTGCGTTCATTGAGTCCCCTTGAGTATACTGTATCTAACCAATGTATCCACTGGGCTTCCTTTTTAAGCAACATAAGTGCCCTATCTCCCCCCCCCCCTAGGTACGGGGACGTGATCTATGGCTGTGAAGCGCAATGAGGTGACCGGGTGACCTAGTTCCAAAAAGTGTCTCGCCACTGGCTTATCCGAGTGGCCGTCCCGATACGCTACCCTTATGTTCGACCTATGGTTTCTGATTCTATCACATAGTGGGGTTGTTGTCTTACCCACATATGCTAACCCACATGGGCACAGTATCCTATACACCACGTACTCAGTTTTACATGTTATTGTATGTCGGATATGGAACCGTTTTCCCGTGTGTGGATGGCTAAACTCCTTCCCCGGTACCATGTGACTACAGGTCACACATCCCAAACATCGCTTACATCCCACATTGCGGTGTCGACACTTTTCACAAGACTTTTCTCAAGATCACCGAAGCAAGTACATTGATATATTTGGATTATACTGAGTGCAGGGTTGCTTAGATTTATATATATATATATATATATGTCAAAAATAGAATAGAGGGAGGCACTCAGGGTCTTGCTAAAAAACAATAAATTTTATTATGGTTGCACCTTGATAAAGGCCCCTGCGTCGCCGAAACGTCAGCTTTTTAAATGCAACCATAATAGAGTTTATTGTCTTTTAGCAAGACCCTGAGTGCCTCTCTCTATTCTATTTTTGACTATATGCCTATTTTGGGTAGCCTGCT
Organism: Leptobrachium leishanense; assembly: GCA_009667805.1. NCBI lineage: Eukaryota > Metazoa > Chordata > Amphibia > Anura > Megophryidae > Leptobrachium > Leptobrachium leishanense. The sequence goes on along the minus strand of CM019065.1, from coordinate 264,285,749 downwards.
CCAGGGCACACACTCTCAGCTGTACGAAGCCTTGGCTTACAGCATTTTTTCTTTGGAAGCAAGTGTCCGGCCTTCCTTTATATATATATATATATATATATATATATATATAAACTAGCTTCGCTCGCGTGGATTTTGTGACTTGTTAAAATTGTTTTTAAAAGAAACATGCCTTTTTTTGTTCGAGCTGAACAAAATATAATTTGCAGCTTGATGTCTTAAAGTAATAAGTAATGTTTATTGCAGATGTTAGTCAAGGCGTATAGGCTACAAAACAAAGTTGTTTCATTCATATGCGTCCATGAATTTTTTTGTGTTGTGAACACAAACTGAGGTAAGCTCACTCTGGAACAGGCAATGTAAAAATGCCCATGTAAGAAGCAGATGTCTTTTAGATCAATCCCCGCTGCCTTCAAAGTCTGCCACAGAGACTTGTTGATGGTCATCGCAAAACAAACCTTTAGGGTGAACTGAAGCGTTTTGAATTGAAACAGATATACTGTTTTCAGAGTCTTTATATTTTTGGGAGGTGGGCGACTGCAATATATGAGGAAAAACAAACTGGACATGATCCAATAACTCCGGCCTGTCAATCATGGGTGTTGGCAACATAAAGGATTATGGTCCAATTGTACTGGAGGGATAATAATGAAAGCAGCATTTTGATTAGTTATACAAACTTCCTGTTTATTAAAAACTGGACATGATCCATTAACTCCAGACCTGTCACTCATGGGGTGTTGGCAACATAAAGGATTATGGTCCAATTGTATTGGTGGGATAATAATGAAAGCAGCATTCTGATTGGTTATACAAACTTCCTGTTTATTAAAAACTGGACATGATCCATTAACTCCAGACCTGTCACTCATGGGGTGTTGGCAACATAAAGGATTATGGTCCAATTGTATTGGAGGGATAATAATGAAAGCAACATTTTGATTGGTTATACAAAGCTTCCTGTCTATTAGAAACTTTAGGATTGGCCAGCAGTGAACAGTTAAGAGTATATAAGAAATAAAATGGTCATTTGATATCAGCAGCCAGCTGAGGAAGCCACTAACATATTGTGTACAGGTGAAACGCCTTCTGTCATTTTTTATACGTTTTATTTGTTTTATTAAAGTTTTTACTACTACTGCTGGAGTCTTTTTGCTGGAGTCTTTTCATTGGATAAGGTTTTTTCGAATGTTGTACCTGATAAACAACTTCTGGGCACATTTCCTACGACCTAGGCTAGGTCCTATACTTTGTATCAAAGGATTTCAAGATCGGATGGGCATCTGGGTGTCCGGTCAACTACCCTAAAGGTTTTTCACCTTGAACCAGGAGGGTTCTACATCATGTGAGTGCTACCTTTTCATGCATATACCAGTATGTTCATATGGGTTGCACTATGATACATTTATTTGCTTCATCTAAGGTTGTATAAAGAAGAAAGCCCGAATATACTATTGGAAACTGTGATCCTCACCCTTTCACAGGAACATTGTGATCGCTACACCAATTCCATTTCGTTGTCTTCCTTTTGACGGTTGCATGACAAGGACTATCCAAGCGTGTTTCAGCAATTTCCACCAGAACATTTATCAGCGCTACCAGATTTTTCCATTTTGTTTTTTTATTGTGTTTTAGTAGGTTGCACTCCCTGTAGCCTTATTTTTATATCCAGGGACACAGAGATGCCAGAGTATGGTCTGTGACCAAGTCAGTGCTATATGTACCTGAACACCAGCAATGGTATATGTGGACATTTCAGCCTGGTTTTCATTTTCACCTGTGCCTCCGTCCCACGCCAGCTATGGTACCTAACTGGGTGTTCTGCTGCTCACTGGGAAACCAGCTGCACCATATCCTAGCAGATTACCTGTGCACAAAAGGAAGTCACACCCACTGCTAGGAGCTTCTGCATTGTATGATTATTCACCTAGGAAGTGTACCCTGTGTCCTGCATATCCAGCCTCCTCTGCAACTCCAGTATACATCCTCCACTGCTTTCCAACTCCGGTACCCAGCCTCCACAGCTTTCCAACTCCAGTATCCAGCCTCCACAGCTTTCCAACTCCGGTATCCAGCCTCCACTGCTTTTCAACTCCGGTATCCAGCCTCCACTGCGTTCCATATCAAGTCTCCACTGTTCACTAAGCCTCCAGCCTGCAAATCATCATGATCAATACGCTATTACTTACAGTGCCCTCAGCTATCTACATCTCCACTGTACCCTTCTAGTCTTTCAATTACTCCCACTTCCCTTGCCGCCACAAAATCAATGTGATTGAGTCCAAAAACCGGAGAAAATTTCAAACTAAAATTGTTTTCATTAATATATATGCTGCAAAGTCTTCCAAAGCCTCCTGTGTACCTTCCCAAACCACCAACACATCATTGATGTATCTGCGCCAGAGGACCAGGCTTGCTCCAAAATCTTGTGGTGGATCCACATAGATTTGCTCCCAATAGCGCATATAGATGTTGGCATAACTTGAAGCAAACCTGGTCCCCATGGTCATACCTGTAAGTAAAATTCCCCATCCTCCCAAAAATAATTGTGATGGAGACTAAAGGATATAGCTTCCAACAAAAACACCCTAGTCTGACCATACACCTGCGGGTCACGATAAAGAAAATAATCAACAGCTTGAAGTCCCAATTGGTGATCAATGACAGTATATAAGGTGGAGACATCAAAGGTAACCCACCTATAGGTGGGCAACCATTTAAATTCTTTACGGTCATTCAAAATATGTGTATTGTCCTTCACGTATGATGGAGCCTCTTGGGCATATTTCTGTGATTAAAAATCAATAAATTGTGATGAATTGGATGTGATGGACCCGATCCCACTGATGATGGGGGATGGTTGAGATCTTTATGGATTTTGGGGAGCAAATAATATACAGAAATCCTTGGTTTCTGTGTAAAGAGAAATTTAAAATTGGGTTGTGAAATGATCTGTTTATCTCTTGATGACTGTAACAGCTTCAATAGTGCCCCATTGAACTCCAAAGTAGGATACTTCTTCAACTTCCGATAAGTATTAATGTCACCCATAATCCCATTGGACTCCTCCTTATAATAGGATCTAGTTAGAAGGACTATGGCACCCCCCTTATCAGCCTCCTTTATCACCAACTCCTTATTGTCTCTTAAGCTTTCTAATGCATGTTGATTCCAGCATCGTTATAATTATAAATTTTCAGATCTCTTTTGCACATCTTAGCCAAATCTAACTCCACCATTTTGCAGAAAGGACTCTTAAATTGTGTCGGAAAAAACTTGATTTACGTTTAAATGAGTTAGTCTCAATATCACAATCATCTATTTTGTCCCCATTATTAGGACCACCTAGAAAAAACATTTTCAAGGTAGTTTTCCTTAAAAATTTCTGCAAATCAACATATAATGTGAAATCGTCAGGCCGTTTCATAGGGGCAAATTTCAGACCCTTCTTAAATACATTCACTGTAGTCTGATCCAAGATCATAGAAGTTAAGTTTAAAATACCAGTCTCTTTCCAGTTGGATTCTGGGATACTTCCTCCTCCACATAGGGACCGGGACCCGACCTCTTCCGCTTGAGAGGGGAATCTAGTTGAAGCAAATGGTTAATATTTAACTACCACCTCTATGCTGATGACACTCAGATCTACCTCTCTACCCCTGATCTCTCTCCCCCTGTCCTTTCAAAAGTCAGTGACTGTTTATCTGGCATCTCCTCCTGGATGGCCTCCCACCACCTAAAGATCAACATGTCAAAGACTGAGCTCCTACTTATTCCTCCTCCAATGCCTCCCCACCTCCTGACTTCTCTATCACGGTGGAGGGTATCACCATCTCCCCATCAAACCAAGTTCGCTGTCTTGGAGTTACACTTGACTCTGCTCTTTCCTTCATCCCCCACATCAAGTCTCTTTCCTCCTCCTGCCGATACCAACTGCGTAATATTTCCAGAATTTGGCCATTTCTTACCGCTGTCACCACAAAACAACTCATACACGCCCTGGTAATCTCCCGACTCGACTATTGCAATAATCTCTTATCTGGCCTCCCTCTGTCCCGCCTCTCCCCCTTTACAATCCATCCTGAACGCCCCTGCCAGGCTAATTCACCTCACCCGCCGCTCTGTCTCTGCCGCTCCCCTCTGCGAGTCCCTTCACTGGCTCCCCATCCACTGCAGAATTAAGTTCAAAATCCTTATCCTTACCTACAAAACCCTCACTAACTCAGCTCCCCACTACCTGTCCTCACTAATCACCAAATACACCCCAGCCCGCTCCCTAAGGTCAAACCGTGACCTGCGCCTAGCTTCTCCCTGCATCACCTCTTCCCATGATAGACTGCAGGATTTCTCACGCGCAGCCCCCACTCTCTGGAACGCTCTCCCTCGTACTGTCAGACTTCCCCTAACTTCTCTTCCTTCAAACGCTCCCTTAAAACGTTCCTATTTAGGGAAGCCTACCACTCAACTCACTGACGCAACCATCAATCACTCTCACCTTACAGTCCTCTCCTCCTGTTTCCAACCCCAACCCTCCTAGATTGTGAGTTCCTACGGGAATAGGGCCCTCATCTCCTCCTGTAATGTTTGTCAAATGTTGTTCAATGTATTGTATTGTAACCCTGTCTATACTGTGCCTATTGTACAGCGCTGCGGAATATGCTGGCGCTTTATAAATAAAGAATAATAATAAATAATAATAATAATAATGGTACTTGTTCTGATGTTCCCATCTCTCTTTTTTTGGTTTGAAAATAGTTGGTAATTCTCGGCTCCTTGGGTCTTGCCCCTAAAAAACGGTATTGCTGATTAGGAGCGGCCCTTTCAGGTTTTCGGTAGTCCCTGTTTTTAGCAGGTTTGAAGGATGATTTATTTGTGGCTTGTGTTTCTTTATCTTGGTGATCCGCCTCTTCGGCCCATGATTTGGTCAGTAAGGATGGATCGTCAAACCTTGGATTGGTGTCCTTTCTCTTCAAACGTGATCTCTGACAATGGGTCTTGAGTACGTAATAGGATCTCTCTTTTTGTTGGGTGGTTTGGGCTCATGGGTGGGTCTTGGTAGCAGACCTAGTCTTGCCCCCCTATAGTGGTATTTGGGTGATTTATTTCTGAGCTTTCTCGATTTAGTTCTATTAATTGTGTTAAAAGTCTGTAATTCAACATCTTGTTTATATCGTAGATACTTATTGTTTTCTGTGTTAGCTATTTTCTCCTCCAATTTCTCCAATCTCTCACACATCTCTCTTTCTTTATCTTTGAATTCGTTATTTTCCTTATCAAAAGGACAGTCTCTAATATGAGTTTCAATTTCTCCCTCCACCTCTGAAATGCTCTCTTTCTCAAATTGCACAATGAGTTTCACCAACTCCTTGGAGCAATGAAAGAGTATATCATCCCATTTTCTCATAAAATATTCATTATCCAGACCGAATGCTGGAATTTTTTCTACCCATAATGCTGTTGGTATGATCCCTTTTCTAAATAATTCTCTAAAAATGATACCTCCCACCATTTCTTGGTCTCCTTAGTAATTTGTTTTTCCGACTTAAGGAAATAATGATCAATGTTGTTGAATGTTATCAATGGTTAAGTTTTCCCCACCAGGTTATCAAACTTGGGCACTCTATTCTTCCTCAATTGGGACAGAGTAGTCATAAGATAAGCCATCCTTCAAAAGGATTTAACACACACCAAAATAAATAAATCTGACTCCCAATGAGTACAATATCACTATTACCGCCAGGTAATTTATACACACAAACAGTTTGTGGGTATGCACAAAAAAGGACCCCTATCAGTCATTCTTCAATATCTAAAAATATCAAATCGTGGGATGCAATCTGGAAAAGAAAATAAGAAAAAAGACAGGGTAAAATCCCACAGCACCAAAAAATACGGTAAAAGTTAATATAAGCCACTTACATATGTGACCTAAAATCAGCACCAAGCAATCGTTATGGATCCTGCTGAAGAGAAGATCTCCCATCCACATGTCCAGAGGGCACACAATCATAAAAACAAATTAAGAAAATATAAAGAAATAAAACAAATTAGAACAGACATAGATCCATATTAAAATGATTTAATACATGCTTTAAAAATATTCAGCGTAAAAGTAATCAAAAAATGACATTTAAAAAGAAAAAAAAAGGCATATAAGTCCCCCTGAAAATCCCAGTAAAGGGTAAATAATACAATTGAATACTGAACCTCTCAGAGTCATCAGGGAGGGTATGCGTTGTAATAAAGGCTCGACACATTTCGTCCTACTGGACTTCCTCAGGAGTAAAACAATTCATCTATAATATCCCCATGAGTCAATATTCTTATGTACACCACTAATTGGCACTCTAATTTGGGCTGAATCCATCCCATATCCGGTTGCCGCCGTCGCCATCTTGATACTCCCACACGAGGTTCTCAGGAGGCCATCGCCATTTTGGTACCCTAGCATGTGCATGAACACACTTCGTCCACTTGGATCATTCCATGTGGTCCCAGCGCCGGATGTGAGGTAATTTCCGGAACTTCATAACAGTCACGTGATTTTCACCCACCTAGCATTGCAGAATCTCAACATTTTCAAACGATCAGCCAATCTTAATTAGTTTGAAGCGGCCATCGCCAAATTGGTTATGCCAGGTAAACATAATCGGAGCCTTATACTAACGGGCTCGTTTGGGCTAAAACGTAACAACAATAATATATAGGGATTTAAAGCCCCATTGCAAAATGTATTTTAATGCTACTACTCTTCGACACACATATATACCACCATGAACAAAGCCTACTGTATCTCAAAAATCCCAAAAATACACTATAAATTAGATGCAAGTGCCTCTGGGGTACCTCTGCTAACCCTGATGGGCCTTTGGGGCCCTTCTGGTGTCCCTCTGGTGCCCCTGGGGTCCTTCTGTGGTCCCTCCTGTGCCCCTGGGGGGGCCTCTGGGGCCCCTAGTCCCTCTGTTGCCCTTCTGGGGCAAAAATTCTTTAGTATACTTCCAATAAGTATACTTGATACATATGACTATTCTAATATTGAGGTTTTTGTTAAACTGGTTACTAATGAAATTGAATCTATTGTAGTGAGGGATCTTGAATGGGACTCCAACCTCTCAGTATCCGAACAAAAAGCCCTAAAGGAGTTATGTGATATCCAGAATGTAGTTATTAAACAATCAGACAAGGGAGGCAATCTCGTCCTTATGGATACAGAGGACTACATAACTATGTGCATGATCCATCTTCAGGATCCAGGAGGATATAGAGTCCTAGAAAAAGATCCAACCCCTCTCTTTTCCAGAAAACTTGACTTAATTTTACAATCTGGTGTGACATCAGGTCTGCTATCCAATGACAACTTTAAATTCTTGCTTCCTAAATTACCTACTATTCCTACACTTTACTGTAGTGTTTACCCAAGATTCATAAGTCACAAACATTTCCTCCTGGCCGCCCAATCATTTCTGGTAATGATTCTCTTACTGAACGAATCAGTCAATTCATTGACTGTTATTTACGCCCTCTGGTTGAGGTGACATCTTCGTATGTTAGAGACACTCAACATGTGTTTATCAAAATTGTCAGACGTTTCAGTTCTTCCGGGTACCATTCTAGCCAGCTTCGATGTGGTCTCTCTTTATAATAACATCCCTCATGATGTGGACTTAAGGGCCACACAATTTTTTCTCGAAGATAAATACTCACCTATGGAAGCTGAATTTGTGTTGTCATTGTTAGACTTTTTGCTACATCATAACTACTTTGTCTTCAATGGCAAGTTCTATTTGCAAACTCGGGGCACGGCCATGGGAACATGCTGTGCCCCAAATTACGCCAATCTCTATCTGGCATGGTGGGAGAAATTATATGTGTTTACTCATGAGAAATCTAAGTCAACAGCTCACATCGTTAAATGGATGAGGTATATCGACAACATATTGATACTCTGGCATGGATCCGCAGAGGATCTAAATGAATTCTTTTTGTATCTAAATATGAATGACGTTGGCCTCCAGTTGACCCTTGTTGTAGGTGGATCCAAAATTGAGTTTTTGGATTTGTTGGTCATGATTGACGATACCCATATTACCACCAAACTCTATAGGAAATCAACTGCCACAAACAACTTTTTCGATTGGTCTTCACACCACCCAATGAACCTGAAGAGAGGTATTCCTATTGGTCAATACCTCCGAGCTAGGAGGAATTGCTCGAGTGACGCTGATTTTCAAATAGAAGCTGATTACCTTAAGATGATGTTTTTATCTAAGGGCTATCCTAAAAAATGACTGAAACGTGCATACCAAAGAGCTTTGCTTACTCCAAGACATCAGCTATTGCCTCCTAAACATAAGAAGGAAACTGAAAATGTACCAAGATTTATAGCCACCTATGACAACGGTTGGCATAGAGTTCAATCTATATGTGAAAAGTTCTGGCCTATACTCCGGGTGGAGAAACCTCTGAATACACTCCTTCCTGATAAACCGATGTTTACTGCCAGACGAGCCAAAAATCTGCGTGACCAATTGACACACAGCTTCTTACAAACGAAAAAAACTTCACGCACTTGGCTCCAGCAATCGAAAGGTACTTATAAATGCACACACTGCAAAGCCTGTAACTTTGTCAAGAAATCCAATACCTTCTCAAGTAACGTTACTGAGAAGAAGTATAAGATTAGGGACTATATGAACTGTTCCAGAAAAGTAATAGTTTATTTGATCACCTGCCAATGTGGCCAACAGTACGTTGGTAAGACGATCCAACAATTTCGACGGAGAATTCTGTAACATGTAAACTCTATATACAATTCTCTGGAAACCTCTGTTTCCAGACATGTAAGAACGCTACACGATTCAAATCCGTCTTGCCTTACTTTTCAAGCAATTGAACAAATACGCTCAGGTGCTAGGAAAGGGAATTTCGACAAACGGCTATGCTGTCGAGAATCCTTTTGGATTTATACCCTTAAAACTTTGTATCCATTTGGCCTCAATGAGGAATTTAATTATACTCCATTTATATAGGCACAGTAAGTCTGACATGTCTCTTTAGCCTCTCTCTTATTTTTTGATGAAAATCAATACAAAATTAATACATATTACTTCATGATTTGGTTCCTTTTAATTTTTGCTGTGATTATACAATTGCTGATCTTTTCTCCCCTCATCTAATAATATGGTTCCCAAGTATCCCAATCCCTGGTGGTTTAGATGAAATATGACTCTTATGCAATGTTGAGTAGATATCCAGTTCATTAAGATCCTCCCCCACCTATGATATATGTTACATATGTATAAAAACGTGCAGATGTATATCCATACATATATGTCCATCATTAGTATATACACATCTCTCAGCCACCAATATTTGAACAATAGGTGACTCTATATACATGTGTACAATGTCTCTACGTTTTGATGTAGAAGGCAACGTCAGTGGGTATACATAGATACACTCAGGTGTGAACAGTTATGTATACATATACATTTTATTTTATTATTTTATTTATGTTATTTATTGCTTACATTTCCTTTTTCATAACAGACGTGAATAAACACCTCCCTGCTTATGTACAATGTATCGAACCTCAAATTATGGTGTAACTCTGATTACTTCAACTCTGAGCAGCATATTATGTGCATAAATGATCACATCCAGTGAGATGATGTTTGACAGCCTCAGCTCAGCTCGGTGTCTTGGACATCCAAATAAGACGTCTTGTCCAGCCAATTGCATCTGATGCTACTTTCCTCCCTTTGTGCCTTATGGCTGATATCCATTCGTAGTCTATCAGATAAAAACGCAGTGTTTTTTCTGTTACAATAATTATTGGTACATTGCTCAGGTAGCAGTCCATATAGATGCATGACTACGGCTTCTGGGACCTGACTCTAAACAGGGCGATATATAGATAATCATCGGCAAAGGTGTATGTCTATTTGGGATTTATCACACTGCCAATATGTATATCTGATCTACGGTCACCTGCAATTGGTAAAATGGTGTCTGATATCTTACGCACGTTACGCGAGACATATGTATATGTATGTTTTCCGGGTGTCCCTTGATGGTTTTACCCCCTGATTTTGTTTCTATTCTGGTGTATCATGATCCGTTAATTTTATTTATTGATTTGTTTCAACCCCTTTGAACATGGATATCGCTCTTTCTCTGCAGGAGACATTCGTCTTTTGATTGCAAGTCTCCTCACTCATTCTATTGGCAGCAACATCTGCCAATCCTCTTCATGGCTCTATCATAGCGGCCTATGCATAAGAAACCATGACTACAGAGCAATGCTATGAGCTGATTGGACGCACGAAATGCCAATCAGTCAGCTGTTTGGTGTAGCCTCGTAATTAATCCACCTAACCACCGGGATTGGTTAATCATGGACCCTTCCTTCTTTTCAAGGGGGCTTTAAATATACATTCACATCTTGGCTTTACCCCCAGCACTCCTGACAAGCCTGTGCAAGGCGAAACGCGCGTCGGGTGCGTTCTCTTTTGTGGGCAGCTTAAATCTTACCCTCAAATTCCTCTATGCAACCAGGTTTTTTGTTGTAACCCAATGAGTAGGACTTCATGATTGATGATAATCTATACCTTAATGGCCAGCATTTATGTTGCATTATAAGGGGATCTTTGTTTGGGACTAGGTAGTCCTCTAATATCACAGTATTTTGAAGCATTGTTCTGAATGTGGGCACTTAACCCTTACCCCCAAATCTCCCTCACACAGAATTTAATGAAGTAACCATGCTGTATAATACAATTGGCATCTAATTTATGACTGGACAGTATATGTTTAAGAATGGTACTATGACTTCCGGGAGGCGGGCCGACTGAATGGCGCTTTTAGCTAGAGCTCTGCCCCACGCTCTCCTTAACCGGCTGGGTAGGGTTCCAAGGAGCCCCGCGGATCGATTGCCAGGGCAGAAGCTCTTCCCCACACCAGCTGCCTCAAAAACTATTTCTTCGCGGGTCCCGGGGGCGCAGTTTTTATTCCCCGGAGTCACCAGGCCGATTCCCGGCCGCCATCTTGGCCCTGTCAGGCCACAGGACGCTCCATTACCCTCCTTAAGTTCGTCGGTTGGCTGGACGGGCCGGGACGTCTCACTAGCCGGTTCCGGTTTCATTGGCGGACATCTCGGCGGTGTTGTCCCCCTTGCTGGATGAAAAACTTGGCCGCCTCTCGACGACCATTGAATCTGTTCTGTCGCAGTTAACATCGCAAGCGCAAAGGCTTACGGAAGTTGAAGAACGGGTCTCTACTCTTGAAGACGACGTTCACCCACTGAAGGAACAGATGGACGCGCAACAATCGATTATTCAAACGTTGACGGAAAAACTAGACGACTTAGAAAACAGGAGTCGCCGCAATAATCTGCGAATTATTGGCCTACCGGAGACGGTGAAAGGTCGTGCTCTACAAGAATGGGCCTCCACCTGGTTACCTACCCACCTGGGCTTCGACGCCCTTGACCTCCCCCTAGCGGTGGAGAGAGTGCACAGAGTGGGCCCTGATTTGAACCCGCAGTCGGGACGCCCCCGAGTGGTAATCATGAGACTTCTCAACTTTGTGGACAAGACTAAACTTTTACAAGCATTTCACAGGGCCAATGTCCTGGATTACAATGGAGCCCCTCTTCGACTGTTTCAAGACTTCTCAGCTTCTGTATCTTTAAAACGGAGGGCGTTCTCGCCTTTATGCTCGGAGTTGGTGGCTAAGGACATTCGTTTTTCGCTGCTCTATCCGGCCCGCCTGAGAGTTGCTTTCAATGGAGCGACCCATTACTTTGACTCTCCTACCGAGGCCAGCAGGGCTCTCCTTCCGAGTCAATCTCCTGAGGGGTCAGTCTTGCCACTTCCTCAGCGTACGCCATCTACGAGATCCCGTTTTGGGAAACCTTGAAGAGGTCACTGTTGGGGCATTTACCGACTTTTCTTCTGACTATGAAGTGGTTCGGGCGTATAATGATGCCTCATGTGTTTTTCTTCACCCCTAGGCTCGGCTTAACGGGGTTGGATGGTTGGATGACAATGGAGGCATTGACCTCATCTGACCTCTGGTTGCTGTTGATCTTTTTCTATGTACATATGCTACTGTTTGGATCCCTTTCTGGATCCCCTTTACATGTTCAGGAACTACTGTTCTCCTTTAACATACGGTTTAGTTTATTAAGGATGGATGATGGGCGGTTTATGGTCACATCTGCTCTCTGGGTCCTGTTGATCCTTTTGTTTATATCCATGTTACAGTTTGGGTTTGTTTCTAGACCCTCTTTACAAGTTTCGGTTTCATTTAATAGATTTAGAAAATGTAAAAACGTGTTGACGCTCAGTATCAGGCTGTTTGGTATTTTATGCGTTCCCCTCACTGGGTTCCAGGGCTATAGCTGGGATGACCCTGGTCCCCCTTATAAGAATGGCTCTGCCTTTTCCCTTGAGATGGGCACTCTAAGTTGCCCCGTCAGTTTGCGACCCTCCCATGACATCGCTTGAGCCACCTACCCTTAAAGCCTCCCTCAGACTCCTCTCCTGGAATGTGGAGGGGTTGAACTCTCCCGTCAAAAGGAAAAAAATACTTGCCCACCTAACCACGTTGAAACCAGATGTGGTATTTTTACAAGAAACTCACTGGTCTTCTCCTGACAACCACCTCCGATCTCCTTGGATTGGGTATCAAACCTCCGCCCCTTTTACGAATAAAAAGAGGGGCACTGCTATCCTTTTAAATAAATCCCTGCCGTTTACCGTACTTGACGAAGCTAATGACCCTCACGGTCGTTTTTCCATTGTAATGATGTCAGTTCTAGGAGAGACCTATCTATTAGTGAATGTCTACGCTCCTCACCCACCTCACTTACAATTTTTTTCCGATCTTTACACAACTCTCCTTCAGTACACCTTTACGCACTGTATTATAGGCGGGGATTTTAATGCGGTTTTAGACCCTGTCCTGGACCGCTCCCGTGTCGGTGCTAGCTCAACTTCCCTACGGGCTTCAGTTGGCCCCCTATTCTTAAAAGATCATCTAGCTTTGTTCGACGCCTGGCGTTATATCAACCCAGAAGGTAGAGATTACTCATTTTACTCGCATCCCCATGATTCCTTTTCCCGCATAGACATGTTTTTACTGTCCTCGACTTGCTACCACTCCCTGGTTGACGCAACGATAGGAATGATACACATTTCTGACCATGCACCTGTCACGATAGACCTACAGTTAAAAACGCCACTCCCACGCTCTCGAAATTGGCGCTTTCCCACGTCTCTCCTTCACTCCAGTGATTTTAAAGCTCATCTAGAACTTAGTTGGAATAACTACCTAGACGATAACTTGGAACATGTCGATGATGTTAATCTGTTTTGGGAGGCGGCTAAACCGGTCATGAGGGGTTGCATAATCGAATATATGTCCCGTAAACGAAAAGAAGTCAACAAAAGACTGCTGGAGGCCCACTCCTCCCTAGTTCATTCTTATCGCACACATGTAGCACATCCTACCTCTCTCACCTCAGAACGGTATAAGGCGGATAGGCAAAGCTATGCTAGAATAGCCGACGAAAAAGCCCAATATTCCTGGTTACACCAGAAAAATCGATTCTTTCGTTGGGGCAATAAATCAGGGAAACTCCTGGCCAACCTACTGAAATTCCAACGCCCAACGGCCCCGGCTATAACTAGAATCAAGGCGCCCACGGGTGAAATAGTAACCGACCCATCAGACATTAACAGGCTTTTCCGTGACTATTTTGAAACATTCTATAAAGCTGAACCGGATGAGTGGACAGTCCAGGCTAAATTTTTTGTAACTGCAGGTATGCCGGAACTGGATCCTGAATTAAAGGAGAGTCTGAATGCCCCAATCAGTTCTACTGACATCACTGCAGCGATATCTCGCCTCCATTCCGCTAAAACTCCCGGCCCAGATGGTTTCTCTGCAGAATATTATAAATTACTTGAGGGCCATTTGGTCCCCCATCTCCTGTCCTTGTTTAATAATATACTTCAGGGAAAAGCCCCACCTCCTTCCTTCAATGAGTCCCGAATGATAATGATTCCTAAACCTGATAAAGATCCTTTACTAATAACGTCCTATCGCCCAATTTCCCTATTAAATACAGATCTGAAGCTATTGTCGGCCATCATGGCTAAGCGACTGCAGACCCCGCTAACCCAGTTTATCTCTCCCGCTCAGACAGGGTTCCTGACGGGCCGCCACTCCACGCAAAATGTTAGGAAAGCCCTAGCTGCTATCTGGTCATCAAATAACCACACTTGCTCGTCAGATTTAATACTGAGCTGTGATGCCGATAAGGCTTTTGACCGCATATCATGGTCCTACATTCGGCGCTTCCTGAAATACCACTCCTTTGGTGTCCCAATACTTAACTTGTTTAATGCTTTATACGATACTCCTTCCGCTATGGTCACGACGAATGGCCTTAATTCCTCCTCCTTTACGCTGGAACGGGGTACTCGGCAGGGTTGCCCACTCTCACCCTTATTATTTAATTTAGCACTAGAGCCTTTATTGCGGATTTTGCAAACGTGCCCGGATCTTAGCGGGATACGCGTAGGTTCCCAGGAGGTTCGTATAGTAGCTTTCGCAGACGATTTACTCCTCTTCCTATCCCAACCCGACAAAGCACTCCCGACCCTTGTGACATACTTGGAAGAATTTCACTTAGCGTCGGGATTTAAGATTAACTATAATAAAACGTTAGCGATACCGTTGGGTGCGAACTGCGGGAACTCGATAAAACAGCGTTGCCCTTTTACTTGGTGTCTAACCGGGACATTTAAGTATTTAGGGGTAATAATACCAACGAATATAGCAAGATTGTACGAGGTTAATGTGCGGCCGCTCCTGTCACAGCTTAAAACTCAGTTAACCTCCTGGGCGAAACTTCCACTGTCGTACTTGGGAGGTGTAACCTTATTAAAATGGTCGCATTCCCACGTCTTCTATACCCTATGCAAATGCTCCCTTTACTCCTTAAGCGAACAGATATAGCGTACATCCATGCTTTGTTTACTAGATTTATTTGGAATGGGGGAACACCGCGTATAGCATTACGCAAACTGCAGCTTCCCTATAATATGGGAGGATTGAATCTGCCAGACATATATTCTTATAATATTGCAGCATTGTATCGTATAGTGGCAGATTGGATCTCGAACTCCTCAAGGTACACGGATTGTGCCTTAGATCGAGCCATGTCTTTCCCAATGTCCCCATTGGCTGTCCTTCATACTCCCCTGGCTAAGATTCCTACTACCCAGAGATTTAATCCTTGCTTTTTGCACGGGAGGTTTGATGTGCTGCGGGGGGCGGCGTACTGCGCGTGTCGCGCGTTCGTCACCTTCCTCGATTTTCCAACCATTATTGCGTAACCTGCTTTCCAATCTGGCTCAGCGGCCGCTGCATTTCGGGTCTTGGCGACCAAGGATATAACTCAAATAGGTCATTTAGTGTCGGGACCGGCGCACTCTCTTGTCTCCTATAGAGACCTGTGTGTCCTCGTGGCCCCTGCCTCCCTTCACCCGGTGTATTATATGCAACTATCGGCATTTGTATCGGCACAATTAAATTCCTTACACCCGCAGGACTTTTCCAATCCCCTTGACGCCCAAACGTCTCTGAACCCGTCTACCGCAGCGTTGCGCGCCCTACTTCGACCTCAATTCGATTGGTCGGTAGCGACCACGGGTTTAGCAGCCTGGTGCGTACAGCTCCCCAAGCAATCACCCTTTACTTTAATCTCGGCCACTAATCGCTTACGAAAACAAATCCCCTCGGCTCAATACGACGAAATGTTTCTGAAATTATTGCACAAGGCTTATATAGCACCGGATAGATTGGTCCATCTTACACCCCTCAGTTCTGGCCACTGCCTCAAATGTAGACATGCTACCGCGGACTTGTTTCACTGTTTGTGGGCCTGCCCGTTAATATCTACCTTTTGGAACTCCATACGGAGATTTGGTGATCAGATCTTGCATATATCGGTACCTACCACCCCTGACTGGGCGCTGTTTGGTCTCCTCTCTGACTGCGAAAGCAGCGGACTAGACAGAAATCGGAGGGCCTTATTGGGAGTGATCTCCGCAGTGGCAAAAAAGGCCATTTTAGGAAATTGGATTGCTTCCTCCCCACCCACGTTTTCTATGTTTTATTCTCGCCTGTATGCTCTTTTTCAATATGATTGGGTGGAAACTGCTTTGCATAAAGATGATAACGTTCAACAGTTTTTTGAAAAATGGGAGTACTTTATGCTATGTTTGCCGGAAACTACCATAGAAAAGCTAAAAAGGGATTTTGAATATACTACCTGGTATCTGACTAGATCCCTTTCGTCACCTCCCTTGCAACCAAATGCTATGTCTCTCTTAGAGCTTGAAAAATTCTTTGTGTGATGTATTGTCGACTTCGGGTGTTAATTTCTTGTGATGCCTATTGTTGACCGTGGGTTGAGAGGGATGTTTTACTGAGTGGGAATGTGAATATACGCACTGTATTCTGTACTGAGTTTGTCACTTCAAAAATAAAGTTTAAAAAAAAAAAAAATAATAAAAAAAAAAAAGAATGGTACTATAACTCTTACCACCAAAATCTCCTCTACACAGCAACAAATTGAGCGATTGTGCTCCATATTGCAATCTAACAGTCAGTCTGGCATTGGAGGATATAGTATATATTAAAATCTCTATGCTAATCTGTCCTATGTGTCTATCTATGATTATAGCGATTTACTAGAGAAAGCAGTGGTTTACTAGTCCATTAATATCGCGAACAAGGTGAATATATACAAATATATACAATATATACAATTACAACTGTTTCCTATATGATAAAGAGAGAGAAAATATATTTTCCCTTGTTTTTTTCTGGGCTCAATTTAGCACGTGTTTTGATGCCTAAATTGTGGCATCACCATCAATACTTCTGTACCTAAATATATACTTTGAAGTCTTTGCGGCGATTTATAGGGTATCCCACACTGCAGAATCCATTGAGGACTACCTATATATGTATCAAGTATACTTATTGGAAGTATGCTCCCACCTTCCTTCCTTTATATGTTCTCTAGGCGTCCCATTTATCACCTGAACCTTCTCCCTTCATATATATATATGTCTTCAGTATCATTTGAGTTTGTAGGAGAATTTTGAGGTTCGAGATACATTATATTCACATGGAGATGTCCTAATATGTCGAACATGTTTTATTATTTATGTGTTTGTTTCTAGTGATCACTCTGTGTCCAGTTCTTTTTAACATTGGCTTCTATGCCCTAATAAAGGTTTCAATTTTTATGTCTTTTTCACCTATACTCTGTGGTAAGTTTGACTTGTTCAAACAAACCAGCTTTGCGTATATAACTCAGGTTTTAGTACCTTCGTGTATTGTGTGAACAATTACCCTCAATACCAAATCTCCATCTTACACAATTATTTTGAAGATGTGGTGTTACCACTATTAGTTTAGTGGATTTGTGTTTTTTTTGTGCCTTATGACTAGCGCTGGCTTTGGTTCTCACCGTAAAATAACACGTCCTATGCTTTGGGCCGAATTTCCTTTCGTCCAGTCTAAATGGGTGACCTTGAATCCTTTGTATAGTCCTAATAATGAATAGGTTTCCCGACAATGGTTTATAAGAGCCCCGTATATATTTATATAAAGTTATCGGATCCCTTCTAAGGTGCTGTTTCTCTAAACTAAACAGGTTTAAGCTTGTTGCCTTGCCTCATAACTTAAGTGTTTCATTCCCCTTATTAATTTAGTTGACCGTCGTGATGAAACAGCCGTTTCAATGTTTATTTGCATAAATTTTTTCTTACATTTTACTGCACTGTATATAGGGTAGAGTGTTGTGTTTTCTGTGTACCTTCTATCTGTATAGTGTAACCTCTGTATTACGATCCAGTCTTTGTATAGTATACACCCCCCTATAAGTAATGGATTCCTTTTGTTTTCACATGCTTCCACACCTCCCCCCAGCAACTAAGTCACTCACTTGATTGTTATCTGACTCCTAAGCATTGTTTCTGTACCTTCCCCCTGTGTGTTTGTTTTTCCTACTCTAAAGTGAAAATAAACTCTTTCTCCAGTTTGGGTTGACACTGCACTGTGTGTTATTGCCTGCGTCTGGGCCAGAAGTGCTACTTCTGCGGAATTCTGAATTGAAGGGGAGTATTCTGCATGTGGACGGAAACCCACACGTTACACTGGCTGGCAGCTGCAGGATGTTATGCTCCCTATAACTGGACCCAGACATCTAAGAGATCGCTGCAGGAGGAGCTGGAGACCAAAGGCAGAAGTGTGGTGCAACCTGGAGCGAGATGGATACGCTCGAGGAGGTAAAGAGACGCCTCAGTAAATACGGATCGAACCCCAGCATGGAACTGTTCCAGAGCGTGTGGACAGAAGTCTGCTTGTAGAGAGAGCTGTGCAGGGTGAGGAAAAGATTGCCACTCAGGATATGGAGTGCAACGAGGATCAGTTCTTGGTCTTGTTACGTCCTCAGCCCCTGCTGCCCTCCCTGGGGGATCTAGACACGGTTCTAGGGCACTTGTGGGTCAGGTGCCAGCCTTCCATGATGGCCGAGCGGCGTCTGAGGGGGCGGGGCCTGGCGTGGTCACGAGGAGCCACCGGGTTTAAAGCAGGGAGTGAGGAGTTGCCTCGTCGCCCTGACGTGGAGTTTATTTCCCACATTGCCTGTTTGCTATTTGATACTAATCTGATTTGTTACCGACCTTGAGGACCTTGATTACGTATTACAACCCAGCTTGCTACTTGACGATTCTCTGGTTTTTCCCCTTTGTGTTTGTTCGTTCTACTCGATGTTGCGATTTGTATATGCATGTATGAGACCTGCCCGTCTCCTTGAACAATCTTACTCACGCTTCTGGCCTCTGATACCTGCCCGTACCGACCTAAGACCTAATCACAAGGCACCTTACTGGGGGTTTGACTATCATGCTCTGAGCTCTGCATATACTACGTATGATCTGAAATCTGTACGATCAGAAAGACTTACGAAAATAAGGTTTTTCTCTGAGGTTACTGCCCTGCAGTCTGCACAACTCATATGCCGTGGTAAACCTTTATATACAAACGAACGCAAGAATCCTCCTACTGTTACGGTTTTGTATACTGTATTTCATTCCAAGATCTGTCATGATTATGTCGCAACACTAAGTTGTCCTTTGGTCACGAAACCAATCGCACTTAAGTGTGATTCTAGACTGTGTGTCTACTCTCTGGCTCGGGAGAATAGCTTTGTTTTCTCCGTCTCTGGTTGTCAGAAAAATCTGCTCTCTATAATCCAAACATCGCTACTTCAGTGCGAGCGCTATACAGTTCGTTACATTACGTGAGGGCCAAATATGGATCAGACAGATTTTTCTGCCCTTATGTCTAAACTGAGTACTTTGATTTCCAAACAGGAAGAGGCAAGATCACCTCATGGATCAATTTGCTCAGACTTTGGGCCTACTTTTCACCCAGGTTAAACAGCTAAGCTTGGTGTCTCCGCCTGTTAAGGGTAAGAGCATTACCTTGGTATGTCCATATATGTGCACTTTTGAATACTGGCTGCGCTATTACATCTTTTTGAGATAGCAATTCCTGGGATTTAATTTAGAACTATACTAATCTAGTGATCTGCCATTTCGATGTTCATCCAATTCGTGTTTTAAAAATACACTTGCTGTTCTTGAGTGCTCTTGAGATTCTATTTTCAGTCTGCATGCTTAAAGAATTCAGTTTGTCAGCAAAGCCGAGAAGGAAGTGCTGACAATTGCAGAATTATGAAGACAGCTGGAAACCTAAAGAAAGGAGAATGAAGGGGAAAGATGACATTGTGTGTAAAATTAGGTCCTAACTCAGACATATGGTAACGGTCACGTGACAATCTGGGTATGTTGGGAGGAGAGCAGGGGAGGAAAACTGTATTTTTGGAACATTGTATAAAAGCAGCTGAGTCTGATGTTCTCGCCACTCAAGCTTTGAGCAGATTTGATCTGCTTCTTTGAGTCCGTCTGCAGACGAATAAAACGCCATTTTCTTTTGAAACAAAGGCCTCCGTCTGTCTTCTTTTGTCGAGCCATCACCCAAGAATATCTGGTCAGTTGGCTGCAACATTTTCTGGGGGCTCGTCCGGTGATTGGGCCTTGTCTCGACAAAGAGGCTTGAACGGCAGTATTTACTGCATTTTCGGTGGGATCCAGCAGGAGTTGCAGCCCAGGCATGCTGATTTTCTACTAAAGGCGCCAAGCGAGAATTCTTGCTTTGTGGACCATCAACCTGCTGGGGGCACGCTCTTGACCGAGAATCCACGAAAAGGAACAGGATGAGGAAACTGGTGATGCCGCGAGGGAAAGGGGGTAACTAATATAATTTTTTTTGTGTGTTGAATAATGCCAGCAGCTAGCTTCAATTAATGTATAGAATTGTAGAATCGTCCGCGCTGTGGAGGGAGAGAGTCCAGACTTCTGTATCTGTGTGTGATGCAGGGGCTGGGGATAGACTGCCCTCCAGCGAGGAATAGAGAGGCCTGTAGAGCCTCAAGAGCCTGTGATGCTCTAAAGCCAGTCCGGATTAACTAAGGAAAGTGTTATACCCCTGACAAGGGGACTGATCACCCCCTAGTGCTAAAAATAAAATCTTTGCAGTAGGGTTTCTAAATACTGATGGTGAAGTATATACTGATGTTGCAGTAGGTACTTGTATTTAATGATTGAGAGCTAGCTGTCTGCAACAAAAGAACTGTTTTTTTTTAATATAGTGTCTGTATTTTATGTGTATTATATCTAGTGTTGAGTGTGCAGGAGAGTGGACTTGTTCCCTCTGAGGAGAAGTTACCTGGAAGAATAGAACTATTGATGTACTGTTTTGTGCTGGATTTATCTGATACAGTACGTGCTGAGAGTGTTATGAGAGGGTGTGCGCCTACTTGCTTCAGACAGTTGCTTTTTAAAGTGTTTTTGCTGCAAGTTACATCTGCACTGTATAAATTATTGTTTTCAAGAAGAAACCATGGGTAACATTCTAAACACGAGAAAGTGAAGAATGGTCAAACACCCTTAGAGTATATGATACACAATTTTGAAGCGCTGTATGAGACATCACTATGGTGTGGAATTGAGTAAAGAAAAATTAAAACTATTGTATACAATAATCTGGCCGATGTTAGTCCCTGAATGGCCAGAACAGGGATCTATAGACCCAGAGATAATACAGAAAATGTACTCCCAGGGCACCGGGAGATATGGCCACCCAGATCAGTATCCATATATAGATATTTGGAGGTACTGTGTGAGAGATAAAAGCCATTTTGTTATGTTAGCAGGGCAAAGAAAGAAAGGTATGCCCTTAAATAAATATAAACATGAGTGTGGGAATAATTAGACATAGATAAATTACAAGCCCTGTGTGTGGACTGTGTGATGATCTGCAGGAGTCTCTGAGCCCCCACTTCCCCCCAGGCCAGAAGAAAAGGAGATGATCAATGGATCAGATGGTAATCTAGAAGGTTATATGGTAGAATGATCAGGGAACTACATGTCCCATAACTGCCAAACGGGAAGAAACTAAGCGAGTATATATATGTTGCTTATTTTTGATCTATCTTTGTAATAAGGGTTGGATGTTAATTTAGAGTGTGTGATGGCTGAGAGTAATGAGATTCTCCGCATTAGTTCCCCCCTTTTTCTAGCCCACACTATCTACATAGAGGGGAGGGAGGGAGTCAGCTCCCTGATGAACAAAGGAATTAATGTTTTATGTGTCTGTGCAGCGAATTTAGAATGAATGTAGTCTGTTGATTGCGAGATGTATGTTTAGATTTTGTGTTGATATATTAGGTTAGGTCTGTCTTGACAGACTAAATCTAAATAGTTTTATATAATCTAGGCTATATGTGAGAAAGTTATATTGTCTAGCATTGTGTCCGGTTGTTTCAGGCAATGGTGCGCAATGTGTTAGTACTATTGCAGAAACTAAGTGCATATACAGTATGTGCTGTGTGTGTTTAGGGCACAATGTATATGTGCTGCCCAGTCTGTATAAATGCTATATATGTGTATAGTGGGTTTATATGCTCTTTCGTTTTGTATGCATTACAATGAAAATGATCTATGTATGTAATCCCTGTTGTGTGTATATGTACTATGGTGTGTACAGTGTCTATGTGGTTTCTGAGAAGCGCAGCCGGTGTTTTGTGTTTTTCGGGTGTGCCCCTACAG
The DNA here is from genome assembly GCA_009667805.1 of Leptobrachium leishanense. Lineage (NCBI taxonomy): Eukaryota > Metazoa > Chordata > Amphibia > Anura > Megophryidae > Leptobrachium > Leptobrachium leishanense. The sequence goes on along the minus strand of CM019065.1, from coordinate 264,263,487 downwards.
AGCATTGATTAAAAGGGCTAAATTAGGAAGAGACTCTGCTGATTTAAAAAAAAGAAAGTCTGAAGCCCAAACCCCCCCCCCTTATGCACTGTAGGAGAAAAGGTGGGAGGGATGGGCTAGGAGTAACATCTGAGAAAGGCAACAGATATAGAGAAAAATACTGCAGGCGTTAGATCAGTTTGGAGAAATTGTAAACTAAATGGAAAAGACAAGTAAAATGTGGAATACACAAAGAAGTTGATGATGAGAAAAGAGAAACGTGTTATAAAATGTGTATTTACCACATCCCACAAAAAGCTTGGCAACACATCCAAGTCCACCTTGAACATCTGTTTAAAGTACGATTTTCCTAAAGTTTTGTGTGTTTGCATGGAATACTTTGCTACTGCCAGTGCAGAAAGAGAATACCCAAGAGTACCGACCTGTCCAGGATTTAAGAGCAGTTAATTCTGCCACAGTGACTTTATACGGATTTGACCCAATTGAGTGTAATCTCCTAGCTCTGATACCCGGCAACACAGAATTCTACATTTGATTTAAAAGATGCGTTTTTCTGTATCCGCTTGGCTCCAGCGAGTCAGCCATTGTTTGCCTTTCAGTTGGAAAACGCCCAGAATGGCTCCAAACATCAAATGATATGCCTCCCTCAAGGTTTGCTATCCTCGGGAGAGCACTGAACAAAGACTTATCTGCCTTTCACTCTCAGCCAGGCAAAGATACCCTAATGCAGTATGTTGATGATCTCTTGCTTGCTCCACCAACTCAAGAAGATTGTTTCAATGCCACAAAAGAACTGTTAAGTATCTTATGCAAGGCAGGCTACAAAATCTCAAGACGCAAGGCACAGATTTGCAGACACAGTGTCAAGTATCTAGGCTTCCATCTTACAGGAACTGAGCGTGCAATCCAGAACGCAAATAATCAGTCTGCCGTGTCCCTCAAGACACAGACTCATTGCCAAATAAGAGAATTACCGAGCCTCTGTACCAAGTCACCAAAGGTGCAGAGCCTGACCCTATTATGTGGGGTGAAGAACAAACTGAGGCTGTCACCCAATTAAAGACTTTGTTGCTTGAAGCCACTGCCCTCCTGGTTGCTGAAGCTGACAAGCTCACACTAGGCCAAGAACTCTTTGTGAAAGTCCCTCATGCAGTCCAGACTCTTCTAGACTATAAAGGCAATTATTGGTTCAGCAATGCAAGAATGACCAAGTACCAAGCTATGCTGTGTGAAAACCCAAGAGTCCACTTGGAACTAATCCCCACACTGAATCCAGCTACATTGCTTCCAGATGCTCCAGAAGATCAAGAACATGAATGCCTCCAAGTAATGGATGAAGTATAGCAGCAGACCTGATCTCAAAGATATACCCCTAGACAAATACGACTTGCAACTGTTCACTGATGGAAGCAGTTTTGTAGAAAATGGAAAGAGATTTGCTGGGTACGCAGTAGTCACTCTTGACGAAACAATTGAAGCTAAACCACTGCCCAATGGCACATCTGCTCAACTGGCTGAAATTATTGCCCTTACCAGAGGTCTAGAACTATCTGAAAACAAAAGGGTGAACATATACACCGATTCCAAGTATGCCTTCTTGACAATTCAGGCTCACGGAGCACTCTACAAAGAACATGGCCTCCTAACATCTGCGGGCAAACAAGTCAAATATGCCCTTGAAATATTGAATTTACTGGATGCAGTATGGAAACCATCCGCAGTTGGTGTTATCCATTGCCATGGCCACCAAAAAGGCAAAGAAGAAGTTCCCAGAGGAAACCGGAGAGCAGATCTGGCGGCAAAGAAAGCAACCAGACAGACACAAGCCCTTGAGCGTGACTGTGATTGGAAAGAAACCAAGGCTATGAGTACTCGACAGCAGCAGGTGCAGCAGCAGGAGAAAACTCACTTGAAACTAAACTGGAGAGGATACCCAGTTCAATATGAAGATCCCCTGGAAAGTGTTCGGGAAGGAAACCCCGATCGCCGGAGAGGATACCCGGTAAATGCTGAAAATCACTTGAAAAGCTTCCAGAATGGAAATCCGGAACACCGAAATGAAACTTCGGTTCCCCAGAGAGGACTGGTTCAAGATGACTCACCTGTCAAGATTCTAGTATGTGAACCCGAATCCCCGCAATTGAAAGTCGATACTCTGCTCTGTCTGAACGCTGTTTTCCAAGATCAGCCAAATGTTGACTTCTATATGAATCAAAGAAGATTTGCACCTCATGGCGAATTTATTGAAGATGTTCTTTGCCACTGGTACGGTGAATATGAACTTCTAGAGAAGCATCACAGCTATATCCAATGGTTGTTTCCTCTACGTGAACAAGGCCGAAATGAACATGCAAAGCCTATGACTATTTCTGAAATTGAAATTATGAAGAACACCGCTGAAATCCAACATAGGCTACGGAGAGCCTATAAACTGATGCTGAATTTCTTCGGCGTAAAATTAGTGGGGGAAGAGGAGATAGAAGTGATACGAGACTCAAATTTTTCGACACGCTTCTCCAATTTGAATACCAACACCCACAATAATCTTTGAATTACCCGAATTGTGAAAAGCATGGGAGAGCTGGGAGCTGCACAATACCAAGCTCCGCTGGTGAAGTTCTTCCTGAAAGAAATACTGGTTGAAGATCAGCTGCAAAATATGAAAGGAAGTGCCCTGAAGTATTTCTTGCCGGCTGTAAAGAATGATCATGAAAGAGATGCACTGTCTGAATATGTTTTGAAGCAAAGAATATCCAAGAATGCCAAGAGGCTTCTCCCAGTGGTGACGTCCCTGTTACCAACACCCATTACTCACTGGACTCCAGCCTACTCTGAAAAAGAGAAGTAATGGCTCTCCGAAGAGCCAGGAGAATACAGAGAAGACGGATGGTACCAGTTGGAGAATGAAAGAATTGTCTTACCAGCCACTCTGGCACCTGAAATTGTCCGGGCCTTGCATTCCAGGACTCATGGAGGAAAGACAGCCATGGAGCAACAACTAGAACCGTATTTCTATGTTCCTGGACTCACCGCCATTTGCAAAGCAATTGCCCATCAGTGTGTCACTTGTGCTAAGAACAACCCAAGGCAAGGGATAGTACGACCACCAGGAGTATTATCTCCAATGTCCTCCCTACAAATTGACTTTACTGTTCTCCCTCCATGCAAAGGATATAAATATCTACTGGTGCTAGTATGCACATTAACGGGATGGGTTGAGGCCTACCCAACTCGAACAGAAAAGACTGCTGAAGTAGTGAGATGCTTGATGAGAGAAATTGTTCCAAGGTATGGACTGTCTCTTGAAATTGGGTCAGACAATGGTCCAGCCTTCGTACAAAATTGTTTACAGCAACTTGCCCGCCTGCTGAGAATTTCGTGGAAGCTACATACCGCATACAGACCTCAAAACTCTGGAAAAGTGGAAAGAATGAATAGAACTGTAAAGACATTGATGGCTAAAATATGCCAAGAAACGCCATTGAAATGGCTGGATGTGTTGCCAATTGTTCTACTGCATGTGAGAAGCAGCCCTATCTCACTCCTAAAATTGAGCCCATACAAGATAATGTTCGGTTATCCCATCCCTTTGATAACTGGGTTGAGGGGGGATCCCCGGGTATTAGGGGAAACTGACCTACGCTAGCAAGTGAACAGGTTAGATCAGACGATGCAGAGTATGTACACATGGGTTAGTAAACACATACCCTTTTTTTCTGTCCCCACCCCTACACAGATACTATCCTGGGGACTACGTATGGGTTAACCAATGGAAGGTAGACCCGTTAGGAGCTAAATGGAGGGGTTTTTATGTTGTCTTGTTATCCACTCCTACAGCAGTGAAAGTGGCCGAGGTGGTGCCGTGGATACATCACTCCCGACTGAAACCCGCAGCAGAGGTTACGGACAAGGCATGGAAAGTGATAGCCAGTGAATCTGACCCGCTGAAGCTACATTTCCACCGTATCCAAGCAGCTGCACAGACCAGAGAGGAGGGAGATCCAAGTCTAGTTGACCGCCGGCTCCCAAACTCCAGTCTTTGTGCCTGTTGGCAGTACCAAAGGATCCTGATATGTATTGGCATTATTGTTTTCTTTTTGACTTTATTGACAATTGTTGCTGGACTATTTTTTCCAATCCAGCTCCCTAAGGGAGTGAGGTCAGCCCCTATTGGGTTGACACCAGAACATGACATGACTGTCCCACCGGTACAGGACAGACGGAAGCGGGAGCTGACAAGGCCAGAAGATCATTTGTTTATTAAATTTACGTATGCGTATGCAAAGAAGTCAGGATATGAATACTGTTGGGTGTGTAATAAATTGAACCAAGGGTCATCAGTTATTCCCACCTTAGCTGTACCTCTTAATTTGTCTGACTACCCTGTGAATAAAAGTATAGTGGCCCCTAGTGTACTTAAACTGACTAAGAGTCTAGATATGCCAAAGACAAACCACACTATTCGCATTACTAATGTGGCCTATTTCCCTCTCTGGTGTTTTAAACTAGAGAAGATCCAGGTTCCACCTAGTTCAATGTGTAAGGAATCTTTGTTCAATACACCACTAGATATATCTGACCCAGAAGCACTAGGAGATAGTCTTCAAATAATGGTAAAAACGATTGATAATTACAAACAGACTAATGATAAAAGTCCAGAGGCCCTTGCATACACCCACAAGTCACTATCCTTAATTGTCTCCCACCTTGGCTCAGAACCATTTTATCTGATGCCAGGGGATGGCATACATATTTGTCGTGGAACTCTATGCCACCTTTGGATTAATACTGAAATAAAAACTTGGTGTTATTTGGCCTGGGTGGTTCCCCTGCAGCGTATCTGTGACGGAATGGGGTATCCGCCTGCGGTCCTGCTCTATCTGACCCCCTCTTTGGTGTTGCCAAGCCCGACTACCGAGTGGCATGGCACCCGGCGTCTCGAGCGGCTTGGGTAGAAGACCACGTGGCGGTGGAGATCTGGAGCGTATATGGGGCACCCACGGTGGAAATCCGCCCGACTACCGAGTGGCACGGCACTCGGCGTCTCGAGCAGCGGATCTGCTGACCTTTGGAAGGCTGGAGACGGTCTGCGTGGCGAACCGCGGTTCGGTAGAGTCTCCTTGAAGATGCGGGGCACGGCGCTGAGTCGAGGTCCCGATTCGGGGTGGTTGCGGTATCCCGAGGTACCGATCCAAGGTGGCGCAACGGCGCGGCGAATCGATGTTCTGCTGCGGAGTTAGAGTGACCCGTTCCTGGGCGGTGGTGATATATAGCCGACGTGAAATGACAACACCAGACGAAGCTGCATGTATCAAACACTCAGATGAACTGACTTTTAATGGGTTTCAACAGGCTCATTTATACAACTTCATACAAACAGATTACCAACTCCCCCACCCACACAACCAGCACTGATTGGCTCCTTTCCCAGCCTCCTGTTCCCTCTCAGGTCCCTTTCAGCCTTCCCATTGTCCAGGGATTAGGCAGATGAGGTCTTGGAAAAGCCTCCAAGCAGCTGGCTTGCTGTATCCTCTATTTTGCCCTTTCAGGTTTCCCATTGTCCAGGGATTAGGCAGATGAGGTCTGGGAAAAGCCTCCAATCAGCTGGCCCGCTGCATCCTCCATCTTGGAGCCAAGAGATCCTTTGTCTGGTATAACCATGCTGGAATGGGCAAAATGGCGACGGGGAAAAACACATACAGACGTTTTCTTACACTTAATACAGTTACAATCACACAGGGTACATCTTAATACAGCACATCAAGTAAAACCACATCTAGCAAGGAAAATAAACTGTTCATACATTGAAACGCACACTGCAAACGTTCAAAGGAAAACAAGGTCCTTTTAAAAATGTCTTGGGTTTGAGTCCTGGGTCTCGCTGCGCCGAGCCCCTATGTCCCTTCCGTGACATTCCTCCCCCTTTCCAAAGTCCGACGAGCCCGGTTGGACCCACACGGGTCGTATAGGGGGAGTCGGTGCAGTCTCTGCGGCCCATAGTCCGCGGGCAAGAGGCGAGCCGCCAGGCTTCTCCAGTGGTGCTCGCGGCCGTGCCTGGCAGGTTGTAAGTCTTTCGGGGTACCCCCTCCGGAATAAGTGTCCTGTGGTTGGGGAGAGGTACCACCTGTGCCATCTCCAGTGGTCTCGGGCACTCTGGAAAAAAGGGGGCTAAAGGCACACGCCCCAAGTGCCTTGGTCAGCCGTTGATAAAAATGGTGGCTGCAGGGGGCCTCCGGGCCAAAGGGTTGCAAAGAGGGGCAGGTTGGCAACCGGCTCTGCTCCGTCACCAGCGCGTCGGCTGGGGTGGTGAATGCTGGAGAAGAACCACCCGGCAGGAGAAGGACGTCCTCCATCTCTGGTGGGGTTGGTGGCTGCAAATCAACCCGCTCAGGGGAATCCTCCTTCTGCTCCTCGGTGCAGATAAGGGAGAGTGGACAGAGGCCAGATGCACTCTGCCCCGTTGCCAGCGCTTCGGCTGGGCAGGCGGGTGCGGGAGCAACATCCAGCGGGGAAGATGGGGTCAAGGGCTGCACAACAATCAGCCCGGGGAAATCCTCCTTCTGCCCTTCGGGACAGACGCCGGAGGGTGGACAGAGGCCAGATGCACTCTGCCCCCGTTGCCAGCTCTTCTGCTGGGGAGGTGTGTGCCTGAACAACGTCCAGGGGGTCGGACGAGGTAAGCGGTTGTGGGGGAGACAGCCCCAGGGTATCCCCCTCCTGCTCCTCGGGACAGCTGGGAAAAGGTGGGCAGAGGCCAGCGGCACTCTGCCCCGTGGCCAGCTCTTCGGCTGGGTGGGGGTCTCCTTGCGGGAGGATGGTTTCTTCCATCCCCAGGGCGATCAATGGCTGCGAGCAACCCAGCCCGGGGAAACCATCTGTCTGCTCCTCCTGGCAGACTGTGGGAAGTGGGCAGAGGCCAGCGGCGCTCTGCCCTGTGGCCAGCTCTTCGGCTGGGTGGGGGTCTCCTTGCGGGAGGATGGTTTCTTCCATCCCCAGGGCGATCAATGGCTGCGAGCAACCCAGCCCGGGGGAACCATCCGTCTGCTCCTCCTGGCAGACTGTGGGAAGTGGGCAGAGGCCAGCGGCGCTCTGCCCCGTTGCCAGCTCTTCTGCTGGACCCGCGGATACGGCCACCGTGTCTTCCTGCGGGTGTGGGAAAATCGCTTCTTCTGCGGTGGCCCCAACGAGGACCCATGGGAGCGGCTCGGCCTCCCATGCTTCGGGGTCTCTCGGACTGTCGGTTTCTTCAGCCAGACAGTCCCACCAGGACATGGGACTCACACCTAACTGCGGAACGCTGTCCAACAATCTCTTGTAGGCCTTCTCGAGCTCCCATTCTCGCTCCACCAGAAACTCCAGTTCCTCTAACTCAGAGTCCCTGCTATCGTACGGGAGTTCCTCTTCCCGTCGCTCCAGTATCTCCTCCGATCGCTCTTCTGTCTCTTCTCCGAACCCAGGGTCATTGGCCATTCTCTCGTAAAGCAGCCCTGTGCCGCCGTAGTGGGGGCCTGCGGTGGAGGCGCCGTCAATGGTGCGGGGTAGCAGGGGGCCTGTTAGCCACCGGAGCGCGCGGTACGCGGCGTCCAGTGCAATCTCCTGCTGCACCAGGTATTGGAGCTCTGCCTCCCACCCCTCCGGGGGTCGATCTTGCAGGAACGCTGCTCTGGCGTTATACTGCACCTGGTAGATGCCAGCGTCGGAGGGAACATGGACATCATGGCAGTCCCTTTCATGGTACAGGGCCTCGTACCAAAGTTCTTGGCGGATATCGTCCCGCCACTCATGCCCAGTGGGCTCCACTGTGGACCCGTGGTACCGATCCAGGCCTTCCTGCAGCCTTCTCGGAAATTCCGCCCTCGAGTCCGCGAGGGTGCTGAGACAGTGGCACTGCCACTCGCTGGGGAATGTGGCGTCCTCGGATGCAGCTCCAGGCGAGCTGTAAGCCTCCACCCAAGGGTCGCTGGGATGTGCGTTTTCCCCAATACAGGCTCCAGGCGAGCTGTAAGTCCCGAAAGGGGTATCGCTGGGGGGGGTAGATTCCCGGGGTGAAGCTCCAGTCGAGCTGTAAACCTCGGCCCAGGGCTCTACGGGGTCGGGTTCAGGGGTGAAGTATTCAATCCTTTTTGCACGGAGCGCTGCCAACCGCAGCTCGTGCTGACGGTTCTTTTCTTGCTCCTCGCGCTCCTTGTAACGCTCCTCTTCCTGTCGGACCTCCTGGATCGCCTTGCGTATGTCAGCCTCCGATGGGGCAGTTCTGAGTAGGGCGATCCGCTGCCGCGCCCTTCTGTCTAAGGCATTTTCAAATTCCTCTGCGAGGACAGGGGTGGGGACGGGTGGCGTCACAGTCGACGCGCCCACCTGGTCTAGGACCTGCAGCTCCTTAATCAAGGTCTTCTTGCGTTTGGAGCCTGGGGTACCTCCCCGACTCTCAAGCATGTCCTGCAGGGTGTCTCTGTTGTAGTAACTGTACACCGCCATGGTGAAGGTCTTCTTGGGGGGTGCAGAGAGCTATCCCACCGCTTGCCACCAGTGTGACGGAATGGGGTATCCGCCTGCGGTCCTGCTCTATCTGACCCCCTCTTTGGTGTTGCCAAGCCCGACTACCGAGTGGCACGGCACCCGGCGTCTCGAGCGGCTTGGGTAGAAGACCACGTGGCGGTGGAGATCTGGAGAGTATATGGGGCACCCACGGTGGAAATCCGCCCGACTACCGAGTGGCACGGCACTCGGCGTCTCGAGCAGCGGATCTGCTGACCTTTGGAAGGCTGGAGACGGTCTGCGTGGCGAACCGCGGTTCGGTAGAGTCTCCTTGAAGATGCGGGGCACGGCGCTGAGTCGAGGTCCCGATTCAGGGTGGTTGCGGTATCCCGAGGTACCGATCCAAGGTGGCGCAACGGCGCGGCGAATCGATGTTCTGCTGCGGAGTTAGAGTGACCCGTTCCTGGGCGGTGGTGATATATAGCCGACGTGAAATGACAACACCAGACGAAGCTGCATGTATCAAACACTCAGATGAACTGACTTTTAATGGGTTTCAACAGGCTCATTTATACAACTTCATACAAACAGATTACCAACTCCCCCACCCACACAACCAGCACTGATTGGCTCCTTTATCAGCCTCCTGTTCCCTCTCAGGTCCCTTTCAGCCTTCCCATTGTCCAGGGATTAGGCAGATGAGGTCTTGGAAAAGCCTCCAAGCAGCTGGCTTGCTGTATCCTCTATCTTGCCCTTTCAGGTTTCCCATTGTCCAGGGATTAGGCAGATGAGGTCTGGGAAAAGCCTCCAATCAGCTGGCCCGCTGCATCCTCCATCTTGGGGCCAGGAGATCCTTTGTCTGGTGTAACCATGCTGGAATGGGCAAAATGGCGACGGGGAAAACCACATACAGACGTTTTCTTACACTTAATACAGTTACAATCACACAGGGTACATCTTAATACAGCACATCAAGTAAAACCACATCTAGCAAGGAAAATAAACTGTTCATACATTGAAACGCACACTGCAAACGTTCAAAGGAAAACAAGTTCCTTTTAAAAATGTCTTGGGTTTGAGTCCTGGGTCTCGCTGCACCGAGCCCCTATGTCCCTTCCGTGACAGTATCCAAGGGGACACCATAGACCTAGGAATACCACATCCCCGATATTTTCTAAAATTTACTAAACGAGTATTGTTTGCCAAGGGTGATATGGTTTGGTCTTGGTTTCTTTTTTCCTTCCACAGGATGGAGCATTGAAATGATGAAAAGATTTAATAAATATGTTGTTCTGATGGATGAAAATGTAAACATTACCAGCACTGATGTTTAGTTGTTAAATGTTGAATTAAGAGAGATTTGTAGAACCCTCGAACCAAAGAAGCAATCCCTAGAGCAAAACCTGACAAAGGTTCACTTAAGCTTAAATCCCCGGAAGAATACAAAGCTTTAATGATTGAGTTAGTTGGCTGGGAGAGGTCATTGTAGACTCTCCCTGCCAAGAGGAGGGAATGAGATAGAAATTCCTGGGATTTAATTTAGAACTATACTAATCTAGTGATCTGCCATTTCGATGTTCATCCAATTCGTGTTTTAAAAATACACTTGCTGTCCTTGAGTGCTCTTGAGATTCTATTTTCAGTCTGCATGCTTAAAGAATTCAGTTTGTCAGCAAAGCCGAGAAGGAAGTGCTGACAATTGCAGAATTATGAAGACAGCTGGAAACCTAAAGAAAGGAGAATGAAGGGGAAAGATGACATTGTGTGTAAAATTAGGTCCTAACTCAGACATATGGTAACGGTCACGTGACAATCTGGGTATGTTGGGAGGAGAGCAGGGGAGGAAAACTGTATTTTTGGAACATTGTATAAAAGCAGCTGAGTCTGATGTTCTCGCCACTCAAGCTTTGAGCAGATTTGATCTGCTTCTTTGAGTCCGTCTGCAGACGAATAAAACGCCATTTTCTTTTGAAACAAAGGCCTCTGTCTGTCTTCTTTTGTCGAGCCATCACCCAAGAATATCCGGTCAGTTGGCTGCAACATTTTCTCTTTGAGGGCATATTGAAGTGAAGACCGATACCTGTCTTACAAAGGAGGAGAACAGCCAGGCTTCTGCCACCTTTGGACAACACAGAAGAGGACTTCTTTACCTGCAAATGAAAAGTTCTCACTTGCTGGACATACTCAGAGGTATCTTTTGTTGGTAATATCGATCTCAAGGAAGATTGTGGACATAACTATTTCTTCCTCTCGGCTGCCCACCGTCGGGTGATCAAATATATATACTTTTTAGTGTTCTCATTATCTGCCTTTTATATTTCTTTATCACGGATCTGCCAACGTCACAGGGTCATACTGTGATTCTCACTGTGGTAGACAGGTTCTCAAAGATGGTGCACTTTGTACCGTCGGTCAAGCTTCCTTCAGCCAGTGAGCTGGTGCCCATCTTTGTGCAGAATGTTGTCAGGCTCCATGGGGTTCCTCTGGGAATAGTATCCGACAGAGGAACCCAATTTGTCTCCAAGTTTTGGAGAGGATTCTGTGCTAACCTGGGTATTGAGTTAAGCTTCTCTTCTGCTTACCACCCTCAGACAAATGGGGCTGCAGAGAGAGCCAGCCAAAGTGTTGAGCAATACCTCAGGTGCTTCGTATCTGAAAAACAGAGTGAGTGGTCAGATCTGTTGCCATGGGCTGAAGTCGCGTTAAACAACTCGGTCAGCGAAACCACAGGTCACTCACCCTTTCATACAGTATACGGTTATGATCCTCCCATGCTTCCCTCTGTATTCCAAGGTACTGCATTGCCAGCTTTGGACGAACATCTGACATCCTTAAAAGGGACAAGGGAGAAGGTGAAAGAAATTATGGAGGCTAATGTCCAAAAGCAAAAAATAAAGGCAGATAGACAGACCTGCGCCTAGCTTCTCCCCGCATCACCTCTTACCATGATAGACTGCAGGATTTCTCACACGCAGCCCCCACTCTCTGGAACGCTCTCCCTCGGACTGTCAGACTTTCCCCTAACTTCTCTTCCTTCAAACGCTCCCTTAAAACGTTCCTATTTAGGGAAGCCTACCACCCAACTCACTGACGCAACCATCAATCACTCTCACCTTACAGTCCTCTCCTCCTGTTTCCAACCCCAACCCTCCCAGATTGTGAGTTCCTACGGGAATAGGGCCCTCATCTCCTCCTGTACTGTTTGTCAAATGTTGTTCAATGTATTGTAACCCTGTCTATACTGTGCCTATTGTACAGCGCTGCGGAATATGCTGGCGCTTTATAAATAAAGAATAATAATAATAATAATAATAAGAGGTCCTGTACCTGTGTATATGGTTGAGGACAAGGTTTGGCCGTCTACTAGGAACAAAAGTTATTAGTACCATCTATGAAAATGGCTCTCAGGTTTATCGGTCCTTACAAGGTTTTACGGCGGATAAATCCTGTCTCTTATGCTTTGGAACTAACCCCATATTTACGTATACATAACGTTTTTCATGTTAGACTCCTGAAACCCCTTACCTGTAATAGGTACACCAGAGTCACTGCTCTTCCTCCACCTATCCAGTCCCAGGGTGAGGAGGGGTATGAGGTCCGTGCCATCCTGTGGTCCCATGTGGTTCGGGATGTCCTCCAATACCTGGTAGATTGGGAGGGGTATGATCCTGAGGATCGTTCTTGGCTTCCAGCCAGTGAGATCCATGCGCCTCGTCTGGTTCACCAATTCCGTGCGGCCCATCCTTCGGCACCTGGAGGTCGTTCTGAGTCCGACCGTAGAGGGGGGGTTCTGTTACATCCTCAGCCCCTGCTGCCCTCCCTGGGGGGGTCTAGACACGGTTCCGTGGCACTTGTGGGTCAGGTGCCAGCAGTCCATGATGGCCGAGCGGCGTCTGAGGGGGTGGGGCCTGGCGTGGTCATGAGGAGCCGCCGGGTTTAAACCAGGGCGCGAGTAGTTGCCTCGTCGCCCTGACGTGGAGTTTATTTCCTGCATCGCCTGTTTGCTATTTGAGACTAATCTGATTTGTTACCGACCCATTTCTGTCTGTGGACCTTGATTTCGTATTACGACCCGGCTTGCTACTGGACAATTCTCTGTTTTTTTCCCTTTGTGTTTGTTCGTTCGAGTCGATGTTACGATTCGTATATGCATGTATGAGACCTGCCCGTCTCCTTGAACAATCTTACTCACTCTTCTGGCCTCTGATAGCTGCCCGTACCGAACTAAGACCTAATCACAAGGCACCTTACTGTGGATTTGACTGTCATGCTATGAGCTCTGCATATACTACGTATTAGACATGTGCACAGCACAAAATTTCGTTTTGAACTAATGGATTAGTCCTAAAATGCAATTTATTTAGTTGCTAAAGAAATTCGTTTTCAGTTCTTTAGTATGAAAACTAATTTCGTTCATCCGAAAACCAGTGGATATAATTACTATTGTAGTGGCTCCTCAGAGGACTGAGATCGCTGCTCGTTACAGTATCTCTCACTCTCAGCACAATGTGGGCCATATTACATAGTTGGTGCTAACTTAACCAGAGCTGTTGTAACCTTCCCAGAGCCATTATAGCCTATGGAGGTTTTCAGTTTACAACAGCTCTGGTTAAGTTAGCACCAACATTGTAATACTGCCCCGTGTCAGGCAAAGCTGTTACAATAACTGACTGCTGCTCATCACAGCGCTCAGAGTTTCTGTAAAACTAGTAAATAATATTTTTATATTAAGAGGTTAGAACAATATTATTTCCTTGTTTTACTGAAACTCTGAGCGCTGTTACAGTCAGTTACTGTAACAACTGAGCCTGATACATTGTATTTAGAGATAATGTAACAAGCAGCCGATCTCAGCGCTCACAGCCACTGGATTTAAAGAAAAGGCTCCTCTCTGTATAATGTTTAGAAGATCCTCCTGCATTAATTAATCCTCTTTGTATAATGTAGATAACATCCTCCTGCATTAATGTCCCTCTCTGTATAGAACATTCTCCTCAATTTATACCTTTCTCTGTATAATGTATATAACATCCTCCTGCATTAATACCCCTCTCTGTATAAATGTATAGAACATACTCCTGCATTAATTAATGCCACTCTCTGTATAGAACATCCTACTGCATTGGCATGTGGAGGGTGCAGAACTTCGGATGTTGCGATCTTCATTGCTGGTCTCCTTCACTCAATGTAATATCACAAAAAGGACTGAAACTAAAATGTAGTGCATTTTATTTTAGTTTCTTTCGTTTTTTGTACTGAGCAGTTTCGTTTCTCGAGTCATACTAAAACTAAATTATCCCAAAATTCGGACTAAATCGTTTTAGTACTAAAACGAATGCACATGTCTACTACGTATGATCTGAAATCTGTACGATCAGAAAGACTTACGAAAATAAGGTTTTGCTCTGAGGTTACAGCCCTGCAGTCCGCACAACTCATGTGCCGTGGTAAACCTTTATATACGAACTAACGCAAGAATTCTGCTACGGTTACGATTTTGTATACTGTATTTTATTCCAAGATCTGTAATGATTATGTCACTACACTAAGTTGTCCTTTGGTCACGAAACCAATCGAGCTTAAGTGTGATTCTAGACTGTGTGTCTACTCCCTGGCTCGGGAGAATAGCTTTATTTTCACCGTCTCTGGTTGTCAGAAAAATCTTCTCTCTTACATAATGTCAGGGCCAAATATGGATCAGACAGATTTTTCTGCCCTTATGTCTAAACTGAGTACTTTGATTTCCAAACAGGAAGAGCAAGATCACCTCATGGATCAATTTGCTCAGGCTTTGGGCTTACTTTCTACCCAAGTTAAACAGCTAAGCTTGGTGTCTCCGCCTCCCTCTCCTGCTGTTGGTGTACACTCACAAGCAGTATCTGTTTCTTCTATGGTGTCACGTGTCTCACGTGAGTCTAAGGACAACCACAAGTTTCAATGGTAATTCTGGTTCATGCAGAGGGTTTATAGCCCAGATAGAAATTATGTTCGAGTTAAATCCAGGAATGTGTCCCACAGACAGAGCCAAGGTGGGTTATGTGATTAACCATCTGACTGAGAAAGCTCTGCTGTGGGCAACCCATTTATGGGAACTTAAGAAACCTGTGGTGTCTAATTATGCTGAATTTAAGAATAGCTTTGTTTTCACTGTCTCTGGTTGTCAGAAAAATCTGCTCTCTATAATCCAAACAACGCTACTTCAGTGTGAGTGCTATACAGTTTGTTACAGGTCTGGATCGAGCCAGAGGACATTTGCAGCCAGGAGGATTGCCTGGTGACGGTGAGAGAGAGTGAAAGCCTCATCGGCGAGTTACTAGGAGGCTAGGCAGCCGGCCCTGATAGCCCACAGTGTGCTCCAAGCCAAGGATGGCTGAGACAGCTGGAAGGCCTAGAGTTGAATGGGCCAGCAAGAGACGTAAAAAATTTACAGACTGTGGCCCAGCTACATGTCTCCGAGACCACCGGAGGGAGCCTTCCCACATCAGCCAGCAGAAAGAGGAAGAAAAAGCGGGATGGCCGAGCCAAAGCAGAGCAGAGCAGAGCAGAGGGAAACACCATTGCTACCTAGGGAATACAGCACTAAGCCATCTCCCAGCGGGCAGTATCTAGGCACTGGAGAGACTGGCACCCAGACTGTTCCCCTCCTGATAGATGGGACCACACAGACCATGGACAGTCTGGTCAGCTCATTACAGGCTGACTTGCGTGATGCTCGGGAAGAGCTATTGGCCCTGGCAGAGACATTACAGGACCATCAGGATGAACAGCGAACCGTCAAGGAAGAGAGAGTTGATCGCTGCATTGAAGTGAGAGAACAGTCAGCCACCATACAAAAATTGTCAGCCCAGCTGCAGGCCTACACACCCTACACATGGAGCTCAGTGGAGCTCAGGCGCAGATAGTGAAGCTGGAGCACTGCTCCTGTGTAATGATTGAGCAGCTAGAGGCCGAGCGGCAAACTGGATCTGCTCTACACACAGAGGTGACTGCTTGCAAGGTTCGTCTGGAGAACTGTGAGCAGGAGTTGGAGCAGACACAGCTTTCCCGGGACACTATGCAGGCACGGGTCTGTGAGCAGCAAGAGGAAATACAGCTGCTCCAGAACCAACTCCAGCTGTGCCAACACCAGCTACTAGAAACTGATGCAGCTTGGAATGAGAGCCTCGCTCAAGCCAAGGCAAGCGAAATGGAGGTGAGCCGCCTGGCACACCAACTAGGTGTATTAGCGTAGCAGCACCAGGGCACAGCCAGCTACCTGCATGCTGATCTCGAGGGGACACGAGCACAGTGCCGACAGCTCCAATATGAGTTGTCCCTGGCATGAGCTGCCGGCACCCATGGCCCACCACGGAGGAGAGCAGCACAACAGGGGTTGAGTCATTGCCCCCGTTTTATTTTGCACAGAGGAGCGAGTGTACCCAGTGTTGTTGGAGCTGGATGCTGTGCTGGTATTGGAGTGTGCCCTGTCCCTGACAAAGATGGGGACCCCCCAGCACTCCACCCCTATGAACCAAGGTGCCGGCAGAGAGGGCACCCCTTCCCACCTGCCCAGGAGACCAGCAGGACCGGTGAGTGACCACCCTGAGAAGCTACCGAGGTCCAGGGCCAAGGAAGAATTGCACCCCTTTGGGATTGTGGGGATTGCAGTGGGCTGGACCCCTGCTAAATGTTTCGGAGGGGGCATCAGCAAAAGGAGAGACTGGGGACTGGGACTGCTGACTGTTTTCTGGTCCTGCATCTGCAGATGTGCCCTGAAGAGGGAAAAATGTGGGGAGGAATCCCAGGATGCCAGCTAGTGAAGGTTTTGTGTCTATGGACTGTGTTGGCCTGTTGCCTGGCAGACACTACTTCGGTGAGTCCTTTGGCGCACTGGACAAGAGGATTGACTTGTCACTTATCCCAGGACTATGGACCCAAACCCAGGGGTACCCTGTGGTGACCATCAGACCCCACTGATGGTGCTTGTGTGCCAGCACCCTGGAATTTTGAAGATGACGCAGAAAAGGGACCGAGGGAGAGGTGTTGTCAGTGGCAAGCGATCCGTTGGGATCTAAGCTTTCCCTGACGATCTGGAAAGGGGGAGATATGTGATGAAACGGCCACTTCAATGTTTATTTGTATTCATTTCTTATATCTTATTGCGCTGTATATAGGGTAGAGTGTTGTGCTTTCTGTGTACCTCTATAGGGTAACCTCTGTATTACGATACAGTCTTTGTATAGTATACAATCCCTGTAAGTAATGGATGCCTTTTGTTTTCACATGCTTCCACACCTCCCCCCAGCAACTAAGTCGCTCACATGATTGTTATCTGACTCCTAAGCATTGTTTCTGTACCTTCCACCTGTGTGTTTGTTTTTCCTACTCTAAAGTGAAAATAAACTCATTCTCCATTTTGGGTGGAAACTGCAAGGATCTCCTGTGTGTTATTGCCTGCGTCTGGGCCAGAAGCGGTACTTCTGCGAAATACTTACTTGAATGGGAGCATTCTGCACGTGGACGGAAACCCCCACGTTACACCCATCTCTGCACTTTTTCTAGCAATATAATATCCTTTCTTAAGACAGGTGCTCAAAATTGCACGGCATATTCAAGGTGTGCTCTTACCATCGATATATAAAGAGGCAAAATAATGTTTTCAACCCCTTATTAATTTAGTTGTCCGTCTCTGCAATTTTTCTAGCACCATAATATCCTTTCTTAAGACAGGTGCCCAAAATTGCACGGCATATTCAAGGTGCGGTCTTACCATCGATTTATAAAGAGGCAAAATTATGTTTTCAACCCAAGAGTGAATTCCCCTTTTAATGCACCTTGTTGCTGGCCTTGGCGACTGCTTTTTGACATTGGGAATTATTACTTAGTTTGAAGTCTGTGATTATTCCTAAATCCTTCTCCTGCTTTGATTCACCTAAATCAGTACCATTTAGGGCAGGGCAGTGGGAATGCACACGCAGGCAGCACAATAAATTATTTTGTGCTGCGTATTCAGGCAGTGCCACCATGCAGCACCCCATTCCCCAGGCTGCACGTTGACAGGGATCAGCTGCCTAACCTGACCCAGCTCGTCTCTGTCACAGGCAGGGGGCGTGGAGAGGAGCTTCCCTGCCTACTCGCTCTATTCAAAGTGGGCTCTGATGACTGGGTAAACCTGTATCTGGGGTCTGATGTCTGGGTATTAATGTTATTTTTGTAACTTTTATTCCAAATAAAATGTTTAACAGTGTAATTTCATAAGATAATTTAAGGGGGTGTGTTTAGGGGCAGAGTTAAGGGCCGGGTAGGGGTTAGGTGGAGCAACTGGTGGCGAGTAACTCTTATGGCCTGGTTAGTAGCTTGTGACTTGAAATTTTGAGCCCTGATTTAGGGTATAAGTTGCTTTTGTGTTCTTCACTCCGTGCATAACCTTGCATTTATCTACATTAAACTTCATCTGCCATTGAAGTGCCCGGTCCCCCAATATATCAAAATCCCTCTGCAGCGAAGTAATATCCTGATCACATTGTATTATTTTTCCTAGTTTTGTGTCATCTGCAAAAACTGATACATGACTTTCAATAGAAGAAAACGCAGGAATTTCAGCAAAAAGATTGTTGTTAGGGATGATACTTGGACCAGTCCAAGACTGGGTTCGACAATAACCGGAGTTGACAAAAAACGGAATGATGAGAATTTTAAATGAATAAAACTTTTTATTCCAAAATAAATATCAAGCAATAAAAGCTTTTTTGCTGAAATTCCTGCGTTTTCTTCTATTTCTGTGTGGAGCTGCGGACCATCTCCTGGGAAACATTTCAGCATTTTAAAGAGAAGTACAACCGCGCTTCTCCTATCACCAACTGTTTGTTTTCTCTACATGACTTTCAATGCATATTTCAAGGTCATTTATAATAAATTGAATAGAATTGGTCCTATATCAGACCCCTGAGGGACACCACTTTCCACTGGTGTCCATCTTGAATATTTACAATTTACGACCACTCTCTGTTCCCTATCTTTTAGCCATTGTTCTATCCAAGAACAAGAATTTTCATCTAGACCAATTTTTCTTAATTTAAAAAGTAACCTTTTATGTGGAACTGTCTTGAAAGCTTTGGCAAACCCAAGTAAATCACATCTACTGCAACCCCCTGATCTATACTTCTACTTACTTCTTCATAAAATGCAATTCGGTTAGTCTGACATGATCTGTGTTTCATAAAACCATGCTGATTTTTGTTAATTACATTACACCTCCCAATGCATTTCTGAATATTATCCCTTAGTAACCCTTCAAATAGTTTCCCAGCCACAGATGTTAAGCTCACATGTCTTTAATTCCCAGGCATACATTTTGAACCTCTCTTGACTATAGGGACCACATCAGCTTTTCTCTAATCCTCTGGTACGATTTCTGAAATAAAGGAATCTAAAAGACACATTTTCAATGAGTGCAAGTGCAAGATGCAATCTGATGCAGATCGCTCTGACCTACACTGGATCATTATGGGAAGATCCCAGCAGTAAACGGTTCCCCCATAACCCCAAATCTCCTACCTTTTTGTAACGGCATAGTAGCGCCCACCAAGGAGTAGCAAAGTTGAGATCTTTAAGGACTGACAAATCTGCTTGATGTTTACACACTGCTTGGATAGGAGGGAGTACCAAGGTTACGCAGTCCAGATGATGCTGATGGCGACCCTGATTATTGAAATCCACTGTCTTTTTCTGTATCTGTTTGTAGTTTCATTGTTGCCTTCTCATTTCACTACCAATAATGCCTATTTCTTAGCATGTGCGATTTTCATGAATATTCGTGTTACCTGTATTGCCATTCTTGACAAAAAATAAAATATTTTTTTTCATATGTATCTGATTGTACTTCAACCAATAAACTATTTGATGTTTACACACTGCTTGGTATACACAGACTTATACACTCGAGTCAGGGAGGATGAGCGAACAACTGAGTTGCTACTAAGCACTAAAGGTTTCAAGACCGATAGACAACTTAGAACACGTTCAGAAACACAAAGATACTTCAGACAGTTGGTGAATTGTACGGACTGCAGGGCAGTCAGGAAATGTGCAGATTTAACGTTTTCTGATAATCTGGAGCAGGTCAACAGTACCTTATGATATTCAGAGGCAACAGATACACATAGGGGTCTATCGCTGGTACAGTATCGAGTATATTTGGCGGTTTGAGCACACTGAACATAGGCTGAATATAAACAGTATCTTTCGATCGCAGTTTTCACATAAGTGTGTGGCAAAGAAACATGAGCCCTGGGTTGGATATAGTAACCTAATGCGGCCACAGACGATACCCCAAAACGAGAAGGGACAACACCCCAGTAACTTGTAAACACCCCAGCGACAAACATGGGGTTAAACCACCAAAGCACAACACAGGCGATCACAATCGAGCAGCAATTAGAATGGTCAAAAACAAGCCGGGTCAAAAATCAGAAGCAGGGATCGTATCCAGAAATGGGTTGGCAACAGAATCAATAAACAGAATCAGCTTAGCGATGCAGGAACAGAACTCCACAACAGGGCGACGAGGCAACTCCTCGCGCCCTGTTTTAAACCCGGCGGCTCCTCGTGACCACGCCAGGCCCCGCCCCCTCAGATGACGCTCGGCCATTCCCCGGTGCTGGCATTTGGCCAGCTCTTGGCACAGGACCTTACCTAGAGCGCAATGCCACCTAGGGCCCCGAGCCAGGTGTAGCAAGGTGCAAGGGCGGCAGGGGCAGACTGGGCCACCCGGGCTGCCTCTGCCAGGCCCCTTCTGCACAATATTGCCGCCGCCGCATGCTTCCTATGGGTGGCCGCCAGATTGAAACTCTGCCGCTCACGTGGGTTCCACCAGCCAGCCGCGTGATCGCTAGATCGCGGCTGGCTGGTTTAACCCACGTGAGCGGCAGAGTTTCAAGCCAGCGGCCACTCGTAGGAAGCTAGCGGCGGCCGCAATATGGTGCAGGAGGGGCCTGGCAGAGGTGAGCTGGGGGCAATATATATCCCTGTGTGAGCTGGGACAATATATATCCCTGTGTGAGCGGGGGGCAATATATATCCCTGTGTGAGCTGGGGCAATATATATCCATGTGTGAGCTGGGGGCAATATATATCCCTGTGTGATCTGGGGCAATACATATCCAAGTGTGAGCTGCTGGGGCAATATATATTTATGTGTGAGCTGCTGGGGGCAGTATATACCCATGTGTGAGCTGCTGGGGGCAATATATATCCATGTGTGAGCTGCTGGGGCAGTATATATCCATATAGGAGCTGCTGGGGGGCAGTATATATCCATATGTGAGCTGCTGGGGGCAGTATATATCCATGTGCGAGCTGCTGATGGCAGTATATATCCATGTGCGAGCTGCTGGGGGCAATATATTTCCATGTGTGAGCTGCTGGGGCAATATATTTCCATGTGCGAGCTGCTGGGGCAATATATATATCCAGGAGTGAGCTGCTCGGGCAATATATATTTACATGTGTCAGCTGCTGGGGGCAATATATATATCCATTTGTGAGCTGCTGGGGGCAATATATATATCCATTTGTGAGCTGCTGGGGGCAATATATATTTCCATGTGTGAGCTGCTGGGGGCAATATATATTTCCATGTGTGAGCTGCAGGGGCAATATATATTTCCATGTGTGAGCTGCAGGGGCAATATATATTTCCATGTGTGACCTGCTGTGCAATATATTTCCATGTATGAGCTGCTGGAGGCAATATATATCCATGTGTGAGCTGCTGGAGGCAATATATATCCATGTGTGAGCTGCTGGGGGCAATATATATCCATGTGTGAGCTGCTGGGGCAATATATATTTCCATGTGTGAGCTGCTGGGGGCAATATATATTTCCATGTGTGAGCTGCAGGGGCAATATATATTTCCATGTGTGAGCTGCAGGGGCAATATATATTTCCATGTGTGACCTGCTGTGCAATATATTTCCATGTATGAGCTGCTGGAGGCAATATATATCCATGTGTGAGCTGCTGGAGGCAATATATATCCATGTGTGAGCTGCTGGGGGCAATATATATCCATGTGTGAGCTGCTGGGGCAATATATATCCATGTGTGAGCTGCTGGGGCTCAAAATTTCAAGTCCCAAGCTACTAGTCAGGCCTTAAGAGTTACTCGCCACTAGTTGCCCCACCTACCCTGCCCTTAACTCCACCCCTAAGCACACCCTCTTAAATTATCGTAAGAAATTACACTGTTATTATTATTCTTTATTTATATAGTGCCAGCATATTCCGCAGCGCTGTTAAATGTTTTATTCAGAATAAAGTTACAAAAAATAAATTAGATTAGATTGGCACAGTAGTTGTAAGGGCAGAGGCTATGACCCCTGTGTAGTGTTGTGCGTATGGAACCCAATGGCAAGGCGACCAGGAGATGTATGATCAGTTGAGCATTTACTGGATGGAACAAAATATAAGTCCAGAACAAAAGATAACGCAAAGACTTCTTTGACAAGAGTAAAGTCCAGAACAAAGGATTGTAGGGGTAGATAACACGAGCTGTAGTCTTTGAAACAGACCAGGGTAGATGAATTGGACTTGAAGATAGCATCTGGAACTGGTACCGTGGGTATGGAAGCAAGCCTGGAGATGGAGCTGGTGCCGTGGAAGCAAGCCTGGAGATGGAGCTGGTACCGTGGAAGCAAGCCTGGAGATGGAGCTGGTACCATGGAAGCAAGCCTGGAGGTGGAGCTGGTACCGTGGAAGCAAGCCTGGAGATGGAGCTGGTACCGTGGAAGCAAGCCTGGGGATGGAGCTGATACCGTGGAAGCAAGTCTGGAGATGGAGCTGTTACCACGGAAGCAAGCCTGGGGATGGAGCTGGTACCGTGGAAGCAAGCCTGGAGATGGAGCTGGTACCGTGGAAGCAAGCCTGGAGATGGGGCTGGTACCATGGACGTGGAAGCAGGTCTTGAAACGGATCTGGTACCGTGGACGTGGAAGTAGGTCTGGAAACGGAGCTGGTTCTCTTGGAACAGGTACGAAGAGGGAACACTGGATAACGTGGTGGTGAACCACAGTATAACCTGGTTAATGAACTGGGAAAGGCGGCAGATTTAAATAGGGTTCAGAGGATCATAAGAACACTGTTCACCTGGGGCTCGTAGGTGGAGTTGGGATACCTGAGTACTTGATGGGTTAATTGGTGGTATACGAGGATCTCCAGTGCAGGTGTAATGCAGTACCTTTACTTGACTAAGTATTCAAACCCCACTGAAATTGAGTGTTTTGGCCAGTTTGACATTGATTTTGATCATTCAGTCATCTTGCTTACAATTAAATCAAAGAGGCACGTGTAGGTCAGACAAATATAACATAACATTTATAATGAAATAACCACAAATGTCTTTTCTGTGCTCACATAATTATCAGTTTTATTCAACCCCCAAGTGACATTCAATCTTATTACTTATAACTGTAAAAGGATGTTGTACTAACAGCTTTTAAACGTGAAGCATAGCTTGACACAAGTGTCTTGCAGCAATCTACGGGTATTTTCGCCCATTCGTCATGGGCAAAAGCCTCCAGTTCAGTCACATTCTTAGGCTTGTGCACTGCAACTGCTTTCTTTAAGTCCCACCAGAGGTTCTCAATCGGATTTAAGTCAGGTGACTGCGATGGCCACTCCAAAATGTTCCAGCCTTTAATCTGCAACCATGCTCTAGTGGACTTGGAGGTATGCTTGGGATCATTGTCCTGCTGAAAGGTCCAACGTCTCCCAAGCCTCAGGTTTGTGACGGACTGCATCACATTGTCATCCAATATCTCCTGGTACTGAAGAGAATTCATGGTACCTTGCACACGCTGAAGCTTCCCTGTACCTGCAGAAGCAAAACTGCCCCAAAGCATGATACTGTATTACAAAACCAATTGATGTCATTTTAGTTGCATATGGTTCTTTAAAAAGTCCTTGTAGGATTTCATTCTGAATACAATTACAAATGTACACTAAATTCCCTAAAACCCTTTACAGCATTGGGGGTTGAATAATTTTGAACACAACTGTATTCATGTGCGGTGTGTATGAGTGATTTTTATTGCTCTGGAGCTCTGTGATACGCTCATACACCCCGCACATTACTGTGAATTTTATTGCTGTGGAGCTACAGTAATGTGCAGTGTGTTTGAGCGTAACAGTGCTTTTTTTGGGTGGGGGTGCAAGTAGCTGGTCTTGCCTAGGACGCAAAATAGTCTAGCACCGGCCCTGCCCCCACTGCACACCAACCTGCTTCTAAAGACAGGCAGCGTGATAGGCAGCACATATTAACATGGAGCAGAAACCATCCTGGGCAGCTGATTGGGGTTCTCAAAAGCTTTGTTAGGTTCAGGGGTCTGGAACCCAGGAGACAGAGGCTTGAGTCAGAAGGCAAAGTACACAGGGGGTTAATCCGAAAGGCATAGTCAGGGACAGGGGCGGACTGACCCATCGGGCACTTGGGCGCCGCCTGAGGGCCCGGATGGGGGGGGCCCAGTTTGGCACTGTGTCTCCCACTTACTCGGCAGCGTGTGGGATGAAACTCCCACACGCTGCACCAGAAATGAAGACCCCACCGGGGGAAGAGAAGAGGAGGACACTGCCAGCCCAGCAGTTCACACGGGCTGGGGATATGCTGGCTCTGCCCCTTCCTCCTCCACAGCGCGATGCAGAGCCTCCCCAGTTGCTGGAAGGGTCCAGCATGTGCAGGGAGGGGAAGTGGATGGAGTCCAGGCAGGAGATGCAGACAGACAACCTAACCTGTGAGTATATAACCAGCAGGTCAGGTGTGGTTTGTGTGAGTGAGCAGAGTGTGTGTAAGTGTGAGCAGAGTGTGTGTGTGTGAGAGAGTGATCAGTGTGCGTGTGAGTGATCAGAGTGTGTGTGTATGTGTGAGTGAGCAGTGTGTGTGTGAGTGAGCAGTGTGTGTGTGAGTGAGCAGAGAGTGTGTGAGTGAGCAGAGAGTGTGTGTGTGATCAGAGTGTGTGTGTGAGCAGAGTGTGTGTGTGAGCAGAGTGTGTGTGTGTGAGCAGAGTGTGTGTGTGAGCAGAGTGTGTGTGTGTGAGGAGAGTGTGTGTGTGTGTGAGTGAGCAGAGTGTGTGTGTGTGTGTGAGTGATCAGAGTGTGTGTGATCAGTGTGTGTGTGATCAGCGTGTGTGTGAGAGAGAGAGTGATCTGAGTGTGTGAGTGAGCAGAGAGTGTGTGTGAGTGAGCAGAGAGTGTGTGTGTGTGATCAGAGTGTGTGTGTGAGTCAGCAGAGTGTGTGTGATCAGTGTGTGTGTGATCATTGTAATACGACATTCAATGCAAAGGGTTTTGCCCCTCGCGTTAATGCATTTTTGCGCACGCGTTAACATTTGCGCAAAGAATTTAATAGAGCCCTGTGTGTGTGTGTGAGCAGAGTATGTGTATGTGAGCAGAGTGTGTGTGTGTGAGCAGAGTATTTGTGTGTGTGTGTTAGCAGACGGTGTGTGTGTGTGTGAGCAGAGGGTGGTGTGTGTGTGTGTGTGTGTGTGTGCAGCTGAAATGGGCTGGGGAGAAATTAAAATGACGGGGGAAAATTTACTGGGGGGCTGCAGAGCTCTGTGATGCGCTCATACACAGTGCATTACAGTGAGTTTTATTGCTGTGGAGCTCTGATGCGCTCATACACACGGTGCATTACAGATAGTTTTATTGCTGTGGTGCTCTGTGATACACTCATACACACTGCACATTACTGTGAGTTTTATTGTTGTGGAGCTCTGTGATACACACTGCACATTGCTGTGAGTTTTATTGCTATGGAGCTCTGTAATACGCTCATACACACTGTGCATTACTGTGAGTTTTATTGTTGTGGAGCTCTGTGATACACACCGTACATTTGGGAGCCGGCATTCTGCCGTCATCCGATTGAGACGGCGTCGGCTCGGCACAGGGAGGGGGAACACATTAATTTGGTGAGTAATTTATTTGTTATTTATACGTCCTGTTTGATTTTTTATGTATCCTGATGAAAGTCCGTGGATAGCGGACTGAAACGTTGAATTTTCTACAATAAATATTTCCTATTACAAAGACCGTGAGTGCCGCTATCTTTACTCGCTGTGTTTGCCGAGTGGGCACCAGGCATGGGACCCGTCTGATTTGGAGTGCAAGAGTGACCGATATATATATATATATATACACACACTATATTGCCAAAAGTATTCGCTCACCCATCCATATGCGAGTCAAGGCAGGTGAGCGAATACTTTTGACAATATAGTGTATATTGCCCCCAGCTCACACATATATATATATATTGCCCCAGCTCATATATATATATATACAGATACAGTCATAGCCGAAATTTTGGCACCCCAGACATTTTTCCAGAAAATCAAGTATTTCTCACAGAAAAGTATTGCAGTAACACATGTTTTCCTATACACATGTTTATTCCCTTTGTGTGTATTGGAACAAAACAAAAAAAGGGAGGGAAAAAAAGCAAATTGGACATAATGTCACACAAAACTCCAAAAATGGGCTGTACAAAATTCTTGGCACCCTTTCAAAATTGTGGATAAATAAGATTGGTTCAAGCATGTGATGCTTCTGTAAACTCACCTGGGGCAAGTAACAGGTGTGGGCAATATAAAAATCACACCTGAAAGCAGATAAAAAGGAGAGAAGTTCACTTAGTCTTTGCATTGTGTGTCTGTGTGTGCCACACTAAGCATGGACAACAGAAAGAGGAGAAGAGAACTGTCTGAGGACTTGAGAACCAAAATTGTGGAAAAATATCAACAATCTCAAGGTTACAAGTCCATCTCCAGAGATCTAGATTTGCCTTTGTCCACAGTGCGCAACATTATCAAGAACTTTGCAACCCAAGGCACTGTAGCTAATCTCTCTGGGCGTGGACCGAAGAGAAAAATTGATGAAAGGTTGCAACGCAGGATAATCCGGATGGTGGATAAGCAGCCCCAAACAAGTTCCAAAGAAATTCAAGCTGTCCTGCAGGCTCAGGGAGCATCAGTGTCAGTGCAAACTATCCGTCGACATTTAAATGAAATGAAACGCTATGGCAGGAGACCCAGGAGGACCCCACTGCTGACACAGAGACATAAAAAAGCAAGACTACAGTTTGCCAAAATGTACTTGAGTAAGCCAAAATCCTTCTGGGTCTCATCTGACCACAAGACGTTTTCCAAGACCGAGCTTTTTGGTAAAGCACATCATTCTACTGTTTACCGAAAACGGAATGAGGCCTACAAAGAAAAGAACACCGTACCTACAGTGAAATATGGTGGAGGTTCAATGATGTTTTGGGGTTGTTTTGCTGCCTCTGGCACTGGGTGCCTTGAATGTGTGCAAGGCATCATGAAATCTGAGGATTACCAAAGGATTTTGGGTCGCACTGTAGAGCCCAGTGTCAGAAAGCTGGGTTTGTGTCCGAGATCTTGGGTCTTCCAGCAGGACAATGACCCCAAACATACGTCAAAAAGCACCCAGAAATGGATGGCAACAAAGCGCTGGAGAGTTCTGAAGTGAGAAATGAGTCCAGATCTAAATCCCATTGAACACCTGTGGAGAGATCTTAAAATTGCTGTTGGGAAAAGGTGCCCTTCCAATAAGAGAGACCTGGAGCAGTTTGCAAAGGAAGAGTGGTCCAAAATTCCGGTGAGAGGTGTAAGAAGCTTATTGATGGTTATAGGAAGCGACTGATTTCAGTTATTTTTTCCAAAGGGTGTGCAACCAAATATTAAGTTAAGGGTTCCAAGAATTTTGTCCAGCCCATTTTTGGAGTTTTGTGTGACATTATGTCCAATTTGCTTTTTTTCCTCCCTTTTTTTGTTTTGTTCCAATACACACAAAGGGAATAAACATGTGTATAGCAAAACATGTGTTACTGCAGTACTTTTTTGTGAGAAATACTTGATTTTCTGGAAAAATGGTCTGGGGTGCCAACAATTTTGGCCATGACTGTATTTCTGTTGTCCATGCTTAGTGTGGCACACACAGACACACAATGCAAAGACTAAGTGAACTTCTCTTCTTTTTATCTGCTTTCAGGTGT
The DNA here is from genome assembly GCA_009667805.1 of Leptobrachium leishanense. NCBI lineage: Eukaryota > Metazoa > Chordata > Amphibia > Anura > Megophryidae > Leptobrachium > Leptobrachium leishanense. The sequence continues at coordinate 264,235,959 of CM019065.1, read as the reverse complement.
GATTTTTATATTGCCCACACCTGTTACTTGCCCCAGGTGAGTTTACAGGAGCATCACATGCTTGAAACAATCTTATTTATCCACAATTTTGAAAGGGTGCCAAGAATTTTGTCCAGCCCATTTTTGGAGTTTTGTGTGACATTATGTCCAATTTGCTTTTTTCCTCCCTTTTGTTTTGTTCCAATACACATGTAGCGCTGTGGTAGAATCTTGCTGTGGCAGTACCTATTTTTGGCCACAAGATGGAGACTATCGCGATCAGAGATACTGGATATTGGGACTACAATGCCCGGCATGCTTTGCAAGAAGACAGGAAGTGGGTGGGGACTGGAGACTTACATCCTCTGCCTCGTGGAGAAAGTTCCAGAGCGCGCCAGGGAAGGGAAGAGAGCAGACGCATCGAAGAGATCACGAGAGGGCCTAGGCCAGAGACCAACAGAGACCAATAGAGACCAAGAGAGACCTGTTAGTCCAGAGAGGATCACCCAAGCTGAGGAGAAGAAGACCCGCCGGGATCCAGGCATTGCTGCAGACCGGAGGAATCGAACGGAGAGCAGGCGGTGAGCTGGAAAAGCTGTGTGGAGTCAGACAACGGATCGGGCCGCTAGTATCCCCAGTCAAAATCGGGTGGAGAGACGTCCTGGGTCAGCGGAGCCTAAAGAAATCGTCGGATGGGTGAGAGGCCTCCAAGGCTGTTTTATGATTAAAGGACGCTCTGCTGTTTTCTCTTTAAAGTCCACAGGGCCCCAACTGACTAGTCGAAGACCTTCCTTTAATAAACTCACTGGCCAGTTGAACAGTACCCGGGTACCACACACACACAGATACACTTTTCACATTCTGGGACTTAACCTGTGCAGGACTCGTTTCCTTTTGCGAATCGGAACGGGGGTTAAAGACAAAGATACGTTCCGAATACATTTTTCTCTTTTTCCGCTGCGCGTTTGCCGTAATACGAAGGGATTGTATGTTTGGGGTTTTGCTACGTGTCCCTTTTTCTGAACTATCGGGAAATTGCATTGCTTTTATGTTCGGTTGCGAATATTTTATTTTCCGAAATACGAAGCCTCGTGTTTCGTTTCTTTTCCGCTACGCGTTTTACCGGGATACGAAAATACTGTAATAATACTTGTGAATACCGTGTCTTAACATCTGCTCAAATATTTTAGTAAACTATATAAATATAAAAACTCACAACTGTGTTGGAGTATATTTATTCCCTAGTGCGGGGAGACTGACCCGTGGTTCATTTTCAGCGGCTCCTCCGGGAGTGAGCGCTACACACACAAAGGGAATAAACATGTGTATAGCACAACATGTGTTACTGCAATACTTTTCTGTGAGAAATACTTGATTTTCTGGAAAAATGTCTGGGGTGCCAACAATTTCGGCCATGACTGTATATTGCCGCTCACATATATTGCCACTCAAATATATTGCCCCAGCTCACATATTGACCAGCTTACATATTGCCTAGCTCACATATATTGCCCCCAGCTCACATATATTGCCCCAGCTCTCTTATTGGCCCCAGCTCAAATATTTTGCCTCAGCTCAAATATATTGCCCCCAGCTTAAATATATATTACCCCCAGCTCACCTATATTGCCCCCCAGCTGTCTCTCCTGCTCTGCCAGGCTTCTCCGACTGCTCTTCTTACCTTGAGTGGACGGCGGCAAAGGGTTGTAGCCCGGCCACTCGTTGGGAACCATGCACAAGCCGTGGTCTCTCGAGATCCCGGAGTTCACAAGATCGTGTGAACTCTGCAATCTCACGAGATCGCGGCTGGTGGATCCCAATAAACGGCCAGGCAACTCTTTGCCGGCAGCCGCTCGAGTTAAGAAGAGCACTCAAAGGAACCTGACAGAGTGCCGAGCATTGCCCCACAGAAACTGGCTAGAAGCCAGCCCAGTGTTGGCTTCCCGTATCTGTTTAGGTATCGGGGGCATCTGCATGAGTACCAAGTACTCGTGCAGATCCCGATATTGGTGCATCCCTAGTGGCATAATAACCGAGGAGGGGTGCCGGGGGGGCCCTTTGTGCCTGGGGCAGTGGCACCGGCTGCACCCCGGTTGCTACACCAGTGCCAGGGAGATCCCACCACTGCCATGGAGGGAGGAACCCAAGGCCCGTGTCTCAGCCCCTGCGTCTGAGCCCCTGCACACGCCGGCCAGGAGAGTGGGGTGTCACCCCCAGCGCAATGGGTACTGGGAGGCGGGGAAGAGGCCTGGCGCCGCCAGGAACCTGACAAGCTTCCTATCAGCATCTTTTAGAGGACAGTGAAAAAAAGGAGTGCAGTGCTATACAGTGATAGAGAGAAAGGCAGATACTAGGTACGGGGACCTGTGCACAAGTAGTTGGTCCAGATTGCTTCACACATATTGGTACCTCCAATAAGAGTTGTGAGCTGGGAAACAGGTAGCGGGTGCAATTGCTCTCTGGGGTGAGCACTCTCGCAAGGTTCAGAGACCAGACCAGTGACTTTTCTTCAAACAGTGGTACATTTATTGCAGCAACCCACAGGTTATACACCACACTGTATATTGCTCAAAATAAACAGTTCAAAAGCAAAGAAAATTCCTAGCCGTGTCCCGGCACTAACTAAACATACAATAGCCCTGACTAACAACCTTTGCAAACCTAGTGTTTGTTAGGCTTCAGCAAACCAGCATGACCAACCTTGTGCTCCAGCAGATAGAGACCGTCTGCTCCCCAGACTCCAGAGCGATGTCTGTTTGCCTCACCTGCACTAAATTGCCACTGAGGCAAAGTGCAAAACCAGGTGCTTAGAGGTTCCGGAAGGTGTAAGAGAGAAATCTGGGTGACACATAAACCCCGGACAGGACCTTTCCTTGCTCTCTACATGATGCCCTGTTACATACCCTCCCCCTTGTTTCAACCCCCTGGGTGGAACACTGTCAGCTACACAAGCGTAGACTCTGGACAGAGCATCTACTTTGGCCATTTTTTTACCCGGTCGATGCTTCACAGTGAAGCTGTAGTCCTGCAATACCAGAAACCAACGATTCACACGTCTATTGGTCTCCATTTTTAGAGCCATCCATTTGAGGGGAGCATGGTCAGTCACAAGATCAAACTGGCGCCCTAATAAATAATATCTTAAGGCATCCAATGCCCATTTAATAGCCAAACCCTCCTTCTCAATCACTGCATATTTCTGTTCATGATCGTTTAGTTTTCTGCTTAAGTACACTACAGGGTGTTCCTCACCATTATGTACCTGTGACAAAACTGCCCCTAGACCAACATCAGATGCATCAGTTTGGACTACAAAGTCCATGGAAAAATCAGGGGAAGAGGATTGGCTGTGCACAAAGAGCCCTCTTCAGGACCTGGAAAGATTCCTCAGCTTCTGGGGACCATTTGACCATTAAATTCTTCCCTTTGGTAAGGTCTGTCAAAGGGGCTGCAAGAGTTGCAAAGTTTGGGATAAACCTCCTGTAGTATCCCGTTATCCCAAGGAAAGCTCTGACTTGTTTTTTACTGGTGGGACGTGGCCACTCCTGAATGGCTTCTACTTTGTTTGGCTGGGGTTTTATGACTCCACACCCAATCGTGTAACCTAAATATTTGGCTTCCTCTAACCCCAGGGCACATTTTTTTGGATTAGCAGTGATACCTGCTCTATGGAGAGTTTCCAAGACAGCTTGGACTCGAGGCAAATGAGATTCCCAGTCAGTGCTATGTACTACGATGTCATCCAAGTATGCTGCAGCATACTGTTGGTGGGGTCTCAAAAGTTTGTCCATAGCTCTTTGAAATGTAGCAGGTGCATTTTGTAATCCAAAAGGCATCTTTTTATATTGAAACGAACCCTCAGGGGTTACGAAGGCCGTCTTCTCCTTGGCACCTTCTGTCAGGGGAATCTGCCAATATCCTTTGGTCAAGTCCAAAGTTGTCAAATAACGAGCTGTGCCCAGTCGGTCTATAAGTTCGTCTACCCGGGGCATAGGATAAGTGTCAAACTTGGTCACTGAATTGAGCTTCCTAAAATCATTGCAAAACCTCCAACTCCCATCTGGCTTTGGGACTAGGACAATGGGACTGGACCAGTCACTACTGGACTCTTCAATGATGTCTAGCTCAAACATTTTCTTCACCTCCCTACTGATGTCTTTCCTCCTTGCCTCAGGAATACGGTAAGGTTTAAGTTTAACCCATGCCCCTGGTTCAGTAACAATGTCATGTTGTGTTACCGACGTCTGACCAGGCAGCTCTGAAAATTTTTCTCGGTTTTTAATTAAAAACTCTCTGACTTCCTGCTTTTGTGACTTAGACAGCGACTCAGCAATTTTTACTTCAGGGACCTGAGGGTGTTCAGTATCCAGCTGGTGGGTTATTGGGATGAACCCAGCAGCTAGCGATACTCTATCTTTCCAGGGCTTTAGCAAGTTCACATGGTATATTTGCTCTGGTTTTCTTTTCCCCGGTTGGTGAATTTTATAATTTACTTCCCCAACTCTTTCTATCACTTCAAAGGGACCCTGCCACTTAGCAAGGAACTTGCTCTCAACTGTGGGAACTAATACCAGCACCCTGTCGCCAGGTGAGAAAATGCAGACTCGAGCATCCCTGTTATATATTCTCTGCTGAGCTGCCTGCGACTGAGCTAAATGCTCTTTTACAATTGGCATTACTACTGTAATTCTGTCCTGCATCTGTGAAATATGCTCAATAATGCTTTTGTGGGGTGTCTTCTCCCCCGCCCAGGTCTCTTTGGCTATGTCCAGAAGTCCCCGAGGGTGTCTCCCATAGAGTAATTCAAATGGAGAGTACCCTGTAGAGGACTGAGGAACTTCTCTGATGGCAAACATCAGATATGGAAGCAAATAGTCCCAGTTTTTCCCATCCTTGTCAACAACCTTTTTCAGCATGCTTTTTAAGGTTTTATTAAATTGCTCTACTAGTCCATCGGTTTGAGGATGGTATACCGAGGTTCGCAAATGCGTCACCTTAAACAACTTGCACAATTCTTTTGTCACTCGTGACATAAATGGGGTACCTTGGTCCGTCAGAAGGTCCTTAGGGATCCCGACCCGGCTAAACACCTGTAATAACTCCTTAGCTATATTCTTGGCTGATGTCTGGCGTAGGGGAATTGCTTCAGGGTAACGGGTAGCGTAATCCATAATGACCAGGATATACTGATGCCCTCGGGCAGACTTCGGAAGCGGGCCCACAAGGTCCATAGCAATTCTCTCAAATGGCACCTCGATTATTGGCAAGGGTACTAAGGGACTCCGAAAATGAGGTAGGGGTGCAGACATTTGACAAACCGGACAAAATTTGCAATAGTTTTCAATATCTTTTTGTACCCCAGGCCAGTAAAACCTCTGTAAAACCCTTTCAGTGGTTTTCTCAGTACCTAAATGACCCCCCAATAAGTGTCCATGGGCAAGCTCCAATACTACCTTTTTGTACGGTTTGGGGACCACTAATTGCTCAATAATTTCATTGTTCTTTTTATACACACGATATAGCATGTCATCATTACTAATGAAGTAAGGAAAAGAGAGCCTATTCCCTGGGTCAACAGGTTCCCCATTGATCATCATAACATTTTCCCAGGCCCTCACAAGAGTAAGATCCTTCCTCTGCTCACTACCAAAGTTCTCTCTATGAGTGTTAAGATCTGCAAACTCTAGAGTAGCTTCAGTTTCAACAGAGGGCTGTCTATCCTCATTGGCTATAGGGCCTTCAGACTCTTCCAATTCTCCTCCCTAAACAGAGAAGGGAAAGTCTGGGGACCCCCAAGAGGGATCCTCTGAATACAACTGCTCTGCAGCATCCATGTATTCAGATTCAGTCTCTGGTTTAGAAACTGTGGCACAGTCTGGGTGTTCCCAGAGTTCCCAAAATTCAGGAAAGTCTCTCCCTATAATTACATCATGCACCAAATGAGGCACAACCCCAACCAATTGCCTCAGATCACCCCGTGCGGTTCCAAACTTCACAGCTACTATAGGATACTCCCGAGTATCACCATGTACACACACTACAGCAACCTTTTTAGCCCGGAAGTTCACAGAGTCTATCAATTCAGCCTTAATAAGGGTTACTAAACTTCCAGAGTCCAGCAAAGCTGTAACATGCTTATCATTCACAGTTATTGCACACATGTGTTTTCCTTTTACTGGCACCGCGGTGCATGAAACCGTGGAAAACAAAGACTGCCGTCTTTCCTTGAAAGACAAGTCACACTGCATAGGCTCATCAGTTAATGGACAGTTCGCAGCTAAATGCCCAAGTTCCTGGCACCGAAAACATCTTACATTCCTCAGGTTAGGTCTGCTGACGGGCACTGGTGTTCCTGCTTTGGAATGCCAACCTCCCCGGTTTAAATCAGCAGTTTTTCCCTCTGCCTCCTTGCCACGCTCACCACCCACTTTCCCTGGAACAGTCTTACCGATTGGCGAGGGAGGCCTTGGTTTTGGGCGGAAAGTCCATGGGCTCACCGGGGAGGCGTTCAAATCCTCAGCTGCAAAGTACCTCTCAACAATCTCCACAAGCTGATCCACCGACTTGGGGTCCCCTTGGGTTACCCACTTTTGCAAGACGATCGGTAAGGATCTTAGGAAGCGATCCATGACTACCCGCTGAATGATCTGTGGCCCCGAGAGGGACTCCGGTTGCAGCCATTTTCGGACCAGGTGGATGAGGTCAAACATCTGTGACCGCGGTGACTTCCCAGCTTGGTAGGACCAGTTGTTAACACGCTGTGCTCGCACTGCCAAAGTAACACCTCGCCGTGCTAGTATCTCCAGCTTGACCTTGTCATAATCCATGGCATCCACAGACTCCAAATCATAATATGCTTTCTGTGTTTCACCGGTTAGCAAGGGCACCACCAATCCTGCCCACCGTGTCTTAGGCCATGCTTCCCTCTCAGCGGTTCTTTCAAATGTTAACAGGAAGGCCTCTGGATCATCCTCTGCTGTCATCTTGGAAAGGAAGCGACTGACATGGATGGGTGAGGAGTTGTCAGAAGAATCTGCAGCTTGCAGGGGAGACCTCTGTGCCAGAGTCTGCATCACCTCTGTCAGAGTCTTACGTTGGTCTTCAGCAGCAACTGCAAGGTTTTCAAAAAACATTTGTGTCTGTTCCTGTACAGCACTAATCTGCTGCTGCGTCTGCATGTGCAGCACCTGAGTTTGCTTCTGCAGAGCATTTAACATGTCCCGCTGTGTAGCATTAGCCTGTTGCTGTGCTGCATTAGCCAACACCAACTGTTTTAGAACGTCCTCCATTTTTTTTTTTTCTTTTTCACTTCAGTAACTGGCCTTTTAAATAGCAGGTTCTTGCTATCACTTGCCCAAAGTTCACTTTTTTTTTTTTTTTCACTTCAGTAACTGGCCTTTTAAATAGCAGGTTCTTGCTATCACTTGCCCAAAGTTCTCCACCATATGTGAGCTGGGAAACAAGTAGCGGGTGCAATTGCTCTCTGGGGTGAGCACTCTCGCAAGGTTCAGAGACCAGACCAGTGACTTTTCTTCAAACGGTGGTACATTTATTGCAGCAACCCACAGGTTATACACCACACTGTATATTGCTCAAAATAAACAGTTCAAAAGCAAAGAAAATTCCTAGCCGTGTCCCGGCACTAACTAAACATACAATAGTCCTGACTAACACCTTTGCAAACCTAGTGTTTGTTAGGCTTCAGCAAACCAGCATGACCAACTTTGTGCTCCAGCAGATAGAGACCGTCTGCTCCCCAGACTCCAGAGCGAAGTCTGTTTGCCTCACCTGCACTAAATTGCCACTGAGGCAAAGTGCAAAACCAGGTGCTTAGAGGTTCCGGAAGGTGTTAAGAGAGAAATCTGGGTGACACATAAACCCCGGACAGGACCTTTCCTTGCTCTCTACATGATGCCCTGTTACAGAGTATACAAACAAACAAAATAGTGTAACCATGGAAATACAACCTAAATAAAAGGAAGGGAAAGTATACATCCCACTCACAAGACAGAGCCACAGATGGTGCTCTCAATCCGCCTGTAGGGAATTTGGATGGTATGCTAATAGTAAAATCTGTGAATTAGCATACATTGTACACTATTCTTTGTACAATGTCATTTTTGTGTTCCTTCCTATGTAAATTCATAATCTAACACCAAGATAATCCTAAACCATTCCCTTTTGGACTATACATTTAAAGATATTAAAAATACAAAAATATCTCAATAGAACATGATTGTAATCTGTGTTTCTTTTGCTCCTTAGGTTGAAACTTGAAACTAAGGATAACTTTGTGACTCAAAATAAAAGTCGCCTACATTCGGATAGTTTTCCTACCATAATCTTAGGTGAATATCCACTTCTGCCTGCACAGTGCAAGAAAGAGTCTCCCCAGGAGACAAGTAGCATTAGACATCTGGAAAACATACCAGGAAAAGGAGACTTAGAAGGACTAGAGTGGAACATGATCAGCCACAAAATGCTTTTCAGTGACCCACTTGTGGACTTTAGTGTAAAGGATCTAGACCATACACTCCAAAAGGAACCAAAAAACACCCAGATTTCAGAAATGTCCCAGAAAATAAAACTTAAAAAAACATCAAGTATCAAGGATAAAATTTCAGAGTGGGAAGGAAAGCGGGAAACAAAGTCTCCTGTTCTAAGCAAGAAGGAGCCAATGCATGTCAAACGTCAGGACTCAATTCGACTTTGTGCGGCAGATTCAGTTGAGGATGAAAAAGCTCTAAGTAAAGGAAGTGTTAAAAGAATGTACAGCTATGAAAGTGAAGGCAAAGAAATTGAAAAGCAAGAACCTTCAATGATGGAAACAAAAACCGAAAAAGAGACAGAATCAAGCAGAGAGAGACTTCAAGAACCACTTACAATGAACAAGATGGAACAGACAATGGTTCTGTGCCAAGTGAAAAAGTTTGAAAAGGCATCAGCATCAGTAGAAATGCAACCACAGTTACCAGGAACCTATTACTCTCCACAGTATCTGGAGACTGAGGACAAACTTGAGAATCGGGTCGGTTCCAAACTAAAGTGGGGTTCAGATTCTGATAATGGTGAGTCAATCTTTGGAACACTTGGAGAGTGGAGGACATCTAGAAGGACATGCAATGCCGAAAATGTCTATACCGAACCTGGGACTGCAGAAAAGAAACTACCTATTAACCCATTGCCCAAACCAAGAAGAACTTTCAGACATGATGGGGAGGGCGAAAACATATTGAGGACAGGTGGACTTCGTAAAAGCAACAGGGACTTGCCTCCGCTTCCTTGTATAATTCCACCTCCTTTACCTTCATCTCCACCACCTGCAGCTGTGAGTAGAAGGCTTTGGAATAGCAAACACAAAAATAATGGAGACCACAGGTATAAAACCTATTTTTTTTGTTAAAACTTAACCATAGGGAATGTATTTGCAAATTTGTAATACACAACAATTAGTTTTATCTTTTTATAAGGGTTTTTATTAAGTGGAAAAAGTGCACAACGCATAGTGTCCTAATTTATCCAAGTCTCCCTACAGCAGGATTCTTAAACCCTGGCCTCCAGATGTTTCTGTAATACAACTCATATGATTCTTTGGCCATCTTTTGTATTGTAACTGTTTCTGAGATTTGTAGGCATCAGCTTCTGGGAGGACAGAGTTTGAGGCCCCTGCCATAGAGAGATGTAATATCTTTCTTAGACTTACAGGGTTATTCAAAGAGATCCGAATGGCTGCCGAAAGGGAACCAAACGCTGAAATTCAGCATACGGTTACCTTTCCTGGCCATTCGGCTATCCAGAGAGCAGGCAATTCACCAAATCCTGGCGAATTGCCTGCACATACGGTGCCTGTTCGATGGCAGTGAATCCCCATAGAGAAGCAATGCTTCGGCTATTCAGAGAGCAAAACCCAGCAGTGAAAAGTTGCCGAATGGCCCTGCCATTCGGTGGTTTAATTCGGCAGGTTTATTCAGGTGAATCCCATAGGCTTCAATGTTAAAAATATTCCCGTTTTAATTCAATATCTAATAAACCGTTCATTATTATAATTTGCAGTAAAGAGTCTCTTTATTTATAGATTTTTTAGGATCTTTTAAGCATTTTTCGGGATATTTTTTCAAAACTTTTTTCAGATTTTTTTTTATTTTTCTTCTTTTTTCTGTAACAGCCCTTTTTATTATCATTCATTGGACCTCATATGTAAATTTCAGACATTTTCACTCAGTAGTTTCTTTGCAAACAGCGTTTCACTTTTCAAACATTCAAGCAAACAGATTTTTTTTTTCTCACTCCAATCGTCTGCGGTGTCGGCTTTTTCCGGCGGCTGCCCGGCGCTGGGATCGGCTCCTATTCGGGTTTCTCCGGCGTGTTCGGCGGGGTTAATCCAGATGTTTTTGCGGGTTTTCGGTGTGCCTTGGCCAGGTTTTGCAGTGAGTTTTCGGCAGGTTTGCGGTGACTTTTCCCTGCATTACGGCGGCCCTGTGGTGCTTGCTGAATACACCGCAGGGTTGCCGAAATGGGATCGCCAAATCTAACTGAATTGAGGAGAACGAAAAGTCACCCAACGTGCGGTGACTTTTCGATTCTCTTTGAATAACCCTGTTAATGCCTTATGTAATTTAGTGTCATCTGTGAAAACGTATATCTGACTTAGAATCTCTACTGAGTTTGCGATCTTACACATGGAATAAAAACAACAGTTGCACTTAAATAGCATACATAAATAAATACTAACTTTTTTAATTAAAAATAAATGTTTATAATTTAAAAGTAACATTTTAGTATAGGGATTTTTCAGTTTAAAATTGCATAGGGAATAAAAGTTTTTAACAATATACATTTTTAATATAAAAATGTGTTTATTATCAGGGCTATTCAGAGAGAGGTGAAAACTTTGAGAAATGCCAGGAGAATGAACAATCTAGCCAATTTGGAAAGTGATATAAATGGGAGAAGTTTTCTGGTTTTGACTAGGACTATTTTGGCCTAGAATTTTCAATTCTCCAGTCATTCTAAAGGGTTTCACCTCTTTCTGAATAGCCCTTTATATATAATATATTTTTTATATAAATATTATGAATTTTATGTAAAATGAGTGTTTAGATATTCCTTCCCATTGTGGTTTCATTTTTATGTTGGTTTTCCGTTGTGACAGGGTGCCAAACAACTTGTACTACCCTGTGTTACTTACAATTTTTTTCTATTTACCCAATGTATACAAGATAGGGGCCATTATTCCTGTACAGTGAAGACACGTTTTTCCACCAAATAGTAGGGGCATGCTATTAGGCTATGGACAGCATTATTCTCTATATGAGCATCTTTCTGTTTTCTCGTAGAAATCAAATTTCTTGTACACGGCATTGACCAACAGATATAGCCCTGTATACTGTATGACCTAAGTATCTGTATGCTTGGGCTTGGTTGCTATTTCAATCTAGGCGATCAGTGTATAATTTAGGAACCACCAATTTATATCAGCTAATCCTCAGTACCATCTATCTGCTGATTGGCAGCAAGATACAGTTAAAACGGCTCCCTCATTGTTTAAGTGTGTTATACAGGGATTTGGCGATTTGTTTGTGGAATTACTAGGCTGGTATGCCAATTCATCTACACATGGACAACTATTTATGTATCTTTTTGAGTATATAGGTTTAGGGATTATTCAATAAAATTATATTTTTATATGTTATACCCGCACAAGTGGCACTAGCAAGCCAGTATGCAGCAACAAGTTCATTGCCACATTGTTTCTTTTTTCTTTTCCAACTAATTTAAGGTTTAATCCGATAGTGCTGGTATTAACTCCTTAAATTTTGAGGTCATTGACATAGTTCTATGGTCCAGATTTGCTGTATAAAAATAACTACTTAATGCAAAAAATAAAAAAATTTGTATTAAAATTATTTTATATGAAAAGACAGTTACATAAAAATATGTTATCGACATAATTATTGACTATACATAACGGGCTATTCTGGGTGTAAAGAAAAGTGCTTTTCAGGCAACCGACTGGTATTTGTCAAATGCAATCTTTTGAGGAACTGATCTATTAAGTGGAGCTTGGGCTGTTGTCAGGCCCGGATTTGCACCTCAGGAGCCTGTAGGCACAGAAATGTGGAGCGCCCCTACCTCCTCCAAACAAAAAAAGAAACATGCCAAAATGACTATATAAATTTTCGTTTTGAGGCAAAAAAAATAAAAAATAAAATGAAACAGTTTTTCTCTGCGCTCAGATCAAAAGACGAGGCAGAATCTGTTGCCTTAGTTGAGTTAGTTACAGTTACAAGTATTTATAAAGCGCCAACAGGTTCCGTAGAGCTGGGAGAAACAGAATAACAAATATACATACACATTACACACTACACACACAGAACAGAAGGAGGGAGGACCCTGCTCGAGAGCTTACAATCTAAGAGGAGAGGGGTGACCCATTAGGTGTATGGGAGGATGGAGCAAGAAATGAACAATGGGGGATCATGATGTGAGGCGATAGGCTTCTCCAAAGTAATTAATTTTCAATGACTTCTTGAAGGACTGGAAAGACACGGAGAGTCCGTTGTTATGGGGGAGGGAGGTCCATAGAAAAGCGGCAGCTCGAGAGAAGTCCTGAACGTGAGAGTTGGGGGTGCGGGTACGAGGAATGCATAGCATCAGATCATTGGCCGAGCGAAGTGGTCGGGACAGGATGTACCTGCTAATAAGGGAGGAGATGTAGGCAATGGTGCAGTTATGGAGAGCTTTGTATGTGAGCACCAATATAATGAATTGGATTCTAAAGGAAACAGGGAGCCAGTACAGAGAATGACAAAGAGGGCGAGGTGTGAGAGTTGCGGGTGGTGAGGTGTGAAAGGTGCAGAATGTGAGGGGTATGAGCCTGGCATAGGCATTCATTACGAGGCAGAATCTGGGATCTCTTAAGGCCAGAGAGAAGGAGGTTACAGTAGTCAAGGCGGGAGATAAGAGCTTGGATGAGCATTTTAGCAGAGTCCTGATTAAGACAGGGACGGACGCGTGCAATGTTTTTTAGTTTGAAGTAGCAAGATATGGTTAGAGACTGAATGTGAGGAGTAAAGGCTAGATCAGAGTCCAAGAGTACCCTGAGGCAACAAGCCTGAGAGGTAGAAGTAATGGTGGCACCATTCACCTGAAGGGAAATGGGCGCAGGAATGGAGGTCTTAGAGGGAGGGAAGATGAGAAGTTCAGTTTTAGAGAGGTCGAGGTTTAGGAAACGAGAAGTCATCAAGTTGGAGACAGCTGATAGGAGGAGAGAGATCGGGTAAAGAAAGGTAGATTTGGGTGTCGTCAGCATAGAGGTGATATTGGAGTCCATAGGAAGAGATGCGGTGGCCAAGAGAGGTGGTATAGATTGAGAAAAGTAGGGGACCCAGAACAGAGCCTTGAGATACCCCAACTGAAAGAGGAACTGGTGGTGAAGCAGCACCAGCAAAGGATACAATGAAGGAGTGAAGAGAGACATAGGAAGAGAACCAGGAGAGAACGGTGTCTCTGAGGCCAAGTTGACGCAGCGTGAGGAGCAGGAGAGGGTGGTCAAGATTAATAAGGAGGGAGAAGTGACCGTTGGTTTTAGTGGCAGCTAAATCATTAGTCACCTTGGTCAGAGCAGTCTCAGTAGATTGTTGGGAGCGAAAGCCGGACTGCGTAGAGAGTTAGCAGCGAGAAAACCGGTGAGCTGTTTATAGATCAGGCGTTCTAGGATTTTGGAGGCAAAGGGGAGCAGAGAGATGGGATGGTAGTTTGAGAGGGAGGTGGCTTCAAGAGATAGCTTCTTTAGAATGAGGGTGATCAGAGCATGTTTGAATGCAAAGGGGAAGACTCCAGAGCAGAGGGAAAGGTTAAAAATATGAGTCAATGCAGGGTCAATTACAGGTAGGACAGACCAAATATGGTGTGAGGGGATGGGGTCAAGTGGACAGGTGGTTGGGCAGGAGGACATGAGAACTGTGGAGACATCCTCCTCCGAGACCGGAGAAAAGGAAGACATAGCAGAAGAGGGGGCAGGGAGTGAGGGAGTCAGTGAGGTAGAATGGTTAAAGGAGAAGGGCAGTGAATGATGCTGCATTGTTTGTTTTATATGTACTGTAAAAGCATATATTGCCTCTTCTGTAGAACAGAAAAAAAATATTTTGCATTTACTTTATTAATTTTTTTATTTTTACTAGGGCTGTGGAAATTAATGATTAATTAATCAATTAATCGTTAAAATTTTTGATCGACTAAAAATTTATTTTGATCAGGGAGGGGGGCCATCAGCTCCGGTATTGGACTCTAGGAGTCCGAATCCGGAGCTGTACTGGGTTCCTGGGGCCCTGGGCTGCCCTACAGCAGATGCGAAGCACGCGTCACACACAGCAACTGACTCAGGAAGAAGACGGCAGACAAGAAGGCAGCGGAGGAGCGGTGAGTATGGTGCTGCCTGTCTCAGTCCAGCCTCAGACCCAGCCAAACCCCAGCAGGGCCCAGACCCCAGGCACACCAGGCCCCAGACAAGACCCAGGGCTCATACCCCAAGACCCAGGGCCCAGACCCAGGGCCCAAGGGCCAGGGCCCAGACCGAAAGGGCCAGAGCCAAGACCCAGGGCCCAGACCCAAGAGCCAGGGCCCAGATGCAAGACCCAGGGCCCAGACCCAAGACCCAGCCCCAGGGCCAAGACCCTGGGTCGAGACCCAAGACCCTGGGCCGAGACCCAAGACCCTGGGCCAGACCCAAGACCCAAGGGCCAGGGCCCAGACCCAAGGGCCAAGGCCTAGACGCAAGAACCAGGGACCAGACCCAAGGTCTAGGCCCAGGACCCAGACCCAAGACCCAGGGCCCAAGACCCAAGCAGATCAGCTAAAAGTAGTTGGATCTGTATGTGCATTATAATTAATCGAAATTAAATCGATTATTCAATTTAAAAAAAATTTGATTAATCGAATATGAAAATTTTAATCAGTACCAGCCCTATTTTTTATGCATTACATGGCCATGTTTGTATCATTGTAAAGACCAGACTCTGACCTTTACAGTGACGACTCAATTAACCTTGTGCGGTGTACTATTCAGAGATGCAGGGTTGCAAAGTCCCCCTGTGCC
This sequence comes from Leptobrachium leishanense, assembly GCA_009667805.1. Taxonomy (NCBI): domain Eukaryota; kingdom Metazoa; phylum Chordata; class Amphibia; order Anura; family Megophryidae; genus Leptobrachium; species Leptobrachium leishanense. The sequence continues at coordinate 264,220,883 of CM019065.1, read as the reverse complement.
TGCTCGCTGCAGTGTCACTGTCTAGGTTGTGAATGAAACAATGCGTTGAATCACCAGATACACTCTTGCTGGTAGTGTGGAAAATGAGAAGGTGAGTTAGCGCAGCATCACTGTGCACTTTATAATTGTAAACTGAATAATAGTGCTGTGTTAGGAAAAAAAAAGAGAATTGTTTTTTAATAGATATTAAAATTTTATATAACACTAACCTGGTTATATTTGGTATCACTGGAAAAGCTATACGCAGGCCTTTCCAACGATACCTTATATGTCCTTCTAGCTCTTATGGCTCCAGAGATACAGTGGTCTAAATTATTGCAAATTGTAAAAAAAAAATATATATTTTTATATACACAGAGCAAGGCACCTTGTGGCAGGCACCTGCAGGCACATGCCTACTGTGCCTAGTTATAAATCCGGCCCTGGCTGTTGTGTCTGCTACCGATGATCATGTATACAATGAAAAATAATGAGTGAGATTGGCTCACTCTAAGGCTGGGGTCAGACGAACCTTTATTACGGCCATAGTAGCAGCAAATGACGGCCAATATATGAAGTACGGTCGCATGAAAGTTTGGCCGTGCAATGCAAGCGGCAAACAAACGCATTTTTTCGAGAACGTGGAACCGCTAGTACTGACGCACAGAGTGCGCTGCGTCGGCATAGCGGTGTGTGTGCGTGATTAGGAGACGTCAGACACTGCACATGCCCGGCCAACATCACGTCCATTGGTTTTTTATAGCTCCGTCCAAAAATACAGCCGAAATTGCACATCGTATGACCGCTATCGCGTCTTCCGTGAAAAAATGTGTTCGGACGCATCAACGCACTTTTTGACGGTAAACGTGAAAAATGCGTTCGTCTGACCCTAGCCTAAATACCTGTTCCTTCTTGCAAGGCTTAATGGTGCACTGCTAGTTAATAGACGTGTGCATTATCTTTTCGTTCCGAATACAAATTCAGACGAAAATCATAATTTTCGTATTTCGGGTGCATTCCCAAAAACGAATGTTGGCCATCCGAAATTTCGGATCGATCCGAAAATATGAATCGCGGTAAACACACAAACAAAATCTAGCTGAAATTGATCTGAAACTAAATAAAAATAGAACAAAGATGTTACAAAACGAGAAAAAAACAGAATGAAATGATCTAAATGAAAAAAAATGGAACAAAATGATCTGAAACAAAAAAAACTGAACCAAATAATCTAAGGCTAGGGTCAAACGAACGCATTATTCGCAGCTACCGTCAAAAAGTGCGTCTGAACGCATTGATGTATTTTTTTTACGGAATGCACGAAAACGGTCAGACGACGTGCATTTTCGTGCGTGATTTTTTACGGATCGTCAATAAAACACTTTTTGCGTCTGGACGTTATGTAGGCTGGACATTAGCAGCATCTGACATCTCCTAATCACGCACACACGCCGCTATGCCGCCGCAGCGCACTCTGTACGTCAGTACTAGCGGTTCTGCGTTCTCAAAAAAATGCGTTCATTTTCCACTTGCGTTGCGCGGCCGGACTTTCGTGCGGCCATACTTCGTATATTGGCCTTCATTGCCCGTCATTTGCTGCTTCTGCGGCCGTGATTAAGTGCTCCTAACGCACGTTAAAAATCCGTTAGTCTGACCCCAGCCTAAAACGGAAAAAAACAAAAACAAATGATCTGAAACAATAAAAAACAGGACGAAATTATCTAAAATGAAAAAAAAACCCGAACGAAATGCTCTAAAACGGAATGAAATGCTCCAAAACTAATTTTGATGCAGCATATGAATCCGCACATTGAAGGGAAGCACCTCTCTGCAGTATAATTAATGCAGCATTTGAATCCACACACAGCGGGGAAGCACTTAACAGCAGTATAATTAATGCAGCATATGAATCCACACACTACAGGGAAGCCCCTCTCTACTGTATAATTAGTGCAGCATATGAACCCACACATTGCGGGTAAGCACCTCTTTGCAGTATAATTAATGCAGCATATGAATCCACGAACTGCAGGGAAGCACATCTCTACAGTATAATATTATTATTATTATTGTCATCATTTATATAGCACCAACAGTTTCTGCAGCGCTTTACAATAACCAAAGGGAACGAACTACATATAAACGGACATAAAATGGAAACAAGAGGTGTAGAGGGCCCTGCTCATAGGAGCTTGTAGTCTAGAGGGATTGGGGTTGAGGAAGACCAGAGGAATTTCACTAGGTAGCAGGATCATTAGTGCCAGTGGTTTGGGAATGGTGGGGCCATAGAAGCGGCTTCAATCAAGTGTGAGTAGGATGAGTTGCATCAGTGATGTGGTACGCTAATCTGAAGAGATGGGTTTTGAGGGATTTCTTGAAGCCTGAAGGTCAGGGGAGAGTTTGATAGGGCGAGGCAAGGACTGGTGCTGCCCTTGAGAAGTCTTGGAGGCGAGAGTTGGCCGTGCGTGTGTAGACCGATGACATATGAATCGACACAATGAGAGGAAGCACCTCTCTACAGTATAATTAATGCAGCATATGAATCCATACACTGTGGGGAAGCACATCTCTCTGCAGTATAATTAATTAATGCAGCATATTAATACTACAAAAAAAAGAGTATTGAAGCGCACAGTCTCACACGTGGATTTGAACAAGACAAACATGCGTTGCTTCCTTGTTAGATGGACCAGTTCATGGCTTACATTGCCTCAAAAAAATACAGCCGGTACTGCAATAAAAATACCAGCCGGTACCAAAATAATCCCATAGGTTTCAATGTAAAAAAATCCCTGTTTTTTTATTACATCTTTATTATACTGTTTGTTTTTCTCACTTGCATCAGTACGTCTCTTCATTTGTTTTTTAGATTTCTTAGGCATTTTTCTGGATTATGTTGGTGAAATTTTATGTCAGTGAAATGCCCTTATTTTCCGTGGTTCCGTTGCCAGGTCTAAACAGGAGAATCCCACCGGTTTCAATTCCTCTTTTTATTAAATATTTCTTAAACCGTTTATTTTTTTCACTTGCAGCAACAAGCCATTTTGTTTATTTATTTATTTTTTTAAGATTTTTTGAAATTTTTGGGTTAATTTTAAGGTTTCATAATTTATTTTAAATGCAATAACGAGGTGTGTTTTTTCTTTGCTGAACGCAGCTGGTATTATTTTCTTACAGGTTGTCTACGTTCAGCGACGAATTGTGAATACATTCAGGGTTATTCAAAGAGCTCCGAATTGGGGCCAAAAGGTAACCGAACCTTTCCTGGCCATTCGGCTATCTAGAGAGCAGGCAATTCGCCAAATCCTGGCGAATTGCCTGCACATTCGGTGCCTGTTCTAGGGTAGTGAATCCTCATAGAGAAGCAATGCTTCGGCTTTTCATAGAGCAACACCCAGCAGTGAAAAGTTGCCGAATTGCCCTGCCATTCGGTGGTTTCATTCGGTAGGTTTATTCAGGCGAATCCCATAGGCTTCAATGTTAAAAATATTCCCGTTTTAATTCAATATCTAATAAACCGTTCTTTATAATATTCTGCAGTAAAGTCTCTTTATTTTTAGATTTTTTCGGATCTTTTAGGCATTTTTTTTTTTTTGCAAACATTTTTTTCTCCGTTTTTTTTTAAATATTTTTTTCTTCTTTCTGTAACAGCCCTTTTTATTATCATTCATTGGATCTTATAAATTTCTTATAAATTTCAGACATTTTCGCTCAGTAGTTTGTTAGCAAACAGCGTTTCAATTTTCAAACATTCAAGTGTACTGATTTTTTTGTTCACTCTATTCGTTTGCGGTGTCGGGTTTTTCCAGCGGCTGCTCTGCGCTCTGATCGGCTCCTGCTGGGGTTTCTCCGGCGTCCTCGGTGGGGTTAATCCAGATGTTTTTGCGGGTTTTGGTGTGCATTCGCCTGGGTTTTGCGGTGAGTGTTCGGCAGGTTTTCGGCGGCTTTTCCCTGTACTACGACAGCCCTGTGGTGCTTGCTGAATACACCGCAGGGTCGCCGAAATGGGATCGCCAAATCGTACTGAATTGAAGAGAATGAAAAGTCACCAAACGTGCAGTGACTTTTCGATTCTCTTTGAATAACCCTGATTGTTTCAGAAGTCAGAACCATGGAGAGCTCCAGGGGTCTTAATGGAACTATCTATGGTCCTGAACTGAAACATGGTTTTCATTGATACTACCAGGGTAATTCAAAGAGATTCGAAAAGTCACCGCACATTCGGTGACTTTTCGTTCTCTTCAATTCGGTTCCTTTTGCCGATCCCATTTCGGCGACCCTGCGGTGTATTTAGCAAGCACCACAGGGTCCCCGAATTGCAGGGAAAAGCTGCCGCAAACCTGAGGAAAACTAACCGCAAAACCCACCGAATGCACGCCGAAAACCCCCAAAAACATCTGGATTAACCCGTCGAAAAACCCGAGCAGGAGCCGATCACACGAAGCGAAGCAGCTGAGACCGCAGAAGAGGCAGTGAATAAATTAGCAAAACAGTTTGTGTGAATGTTTGAAAATGAAACGCTGTTTGCAAAGAAACTACTGAGCGAAAATGTCTGAAATTTACATATGAGGTCCAGGGAATGATAATAAAAAGGGCTGTTACAGAAAAAATAAGTAAACTTTAAAAAAAAAAGGAAATTGGACTTTTAAAAAAAAAATAAAAAAATTAAGAAAAATGCTTAAAATATCCGAAAAAATCTATAAATAAAGAGACGCTTTACTGCAGAATTTTATAATGAACGGTTTATTAGATATTGAATTAAAACTGGAATATTTTTAACATTGTAGCCTATGGGATTCTCCTGAATAAACTTGCCGAATTAAACCACTGAATGGCAGGGCATTAGGGGAACCTTTCACTGCTGGTTTGTGTTCTCTGAATAGCCGAAGCAGTGGTTTTTCATGGGGATTTCACTGCCCTCGAACAGGCACCGAACAAGCACCGTATGTTCAGGCAATTCGCTAGGATTTGGCGAATTGCCTGCTCTCTGGATAGCCCAATGGCCAGGAAAGGTAACCGAACGCTGATTTTCAGCATTCGGTTACCTTTCTCAAGCAATTTGGAGCTCTTTGAATAACCCTGTATGTTTCGGGGTCATGGCTAGGGCTGGGGGCTGTCTTTGGTCCTGAAACATTACATCAATGAAAATAGTTCCGTAAGCCTCCCCCAGAGCTCTCCATGGTTGTGAAACACTGTATTCAAATCATTGCTGAACGCAGACGGATTGCAAAGAAAAAACACACCTCATTATTACAGTTAAAATAAATTAGGACTCTACTGCTCCGACCCACGGAAAAGACCTGGCGCCTAAATAACTCTCTATTGGCAGACCCTATGTTTTGTAGTGATACTGAGACGCAGCTGCGTCTCTTTTTTGAGGAAAACGTGACCCCTGATGTCTCAGCGTCTACTGTTTGGGAGGCGCACAAGGCCACTCTGCAGGGTTTCTTTATTCAAAGGGCCACAACGCTTAAGAGGGCCCGTGCGGAGACCACCAATGCCGTTTTGACGAACTTCCCAACCTGGATTGGGAACATCAACAGACTGCTGACGACCCACAGGAGACTGAATGACATATTAAATGCGGACTTTAAATTCACCGCTCAGAAGGCCCGTTGCAAGTTTGCCCTCTATGAGAACAGGCCAGGCAGGTACCTGGCTAGGCTGTTACGTGGGCAGCAAGCGGCTTTCCTTCACGCCAGAATGTTTCCTACTGTTGTAGCTACCCTTCTCAATGAAGCAGTTGAAGAAATCGGTTATTTTATTACTGGTCTTGGCTGCTCGTATGCTGATACCACTCCACTGGAAGTCGGTCTCCATCCCAACACTCAGGGATTGGACTCGCAAGGTGGAGGAGCTGAGGGCCGTGGAGGCGCTGCAGATTAGGTTGGCGGAAGATGTGGTGGAATTTCACCGACGGTGGTTTTACTGGGAGGGCTATGTGGCCTCTTTGGGCGCTGGGTCACGTGCTCTGGGGCGATCTGCCCTGAACAAGACTGATCTTACAATGATCTCTGTGTCTTGTTGGCCTGTGTACGCCGATCTGACCCTCGGGGAGGGATGCCCTGTTGCACTGGTGCCGGTGGCCTCCAGGGGGGGTACACTTTACTTTGCCCTGCCCACTTTTCTTCCACCTTCACCCCCTACTCCTACACACACACCCTTTTTTCTTCTCTTTCTTCTCTCTATGACTCTCTTCTTTCTCCTTCCCCTTCTCTACCTCAATCCCTTCTCCCAAGTGGTTTTTCTGTCTGGCTGTGTATTTGTCCTTCACGTCCTCCTATGTTGGTTATTCGTTATTGTCTTTTTTAAAAAAAAATTTGCTTCACATTGGTTCTACTCATGTTATGTACCAGTCATGATCCTGGAATTCCGCGTGATGATCTCACTACATGTACCATCACTTTTCGATGTGGGTTCACGTAGCGCTTATGAAGTACTCCTCTGTATTTCCTGTCATTGCCAATAAACTTTTTGAATTGGAAAAAAAATTAAAATAAATTATGAAACCTTAAAATTTCACCCTCAAAAAAATCCTAAAAAATAAATAAACAAAATGGCTTTTGCTGCAAGTGAAAAAAATTAACGGTTTAAGAAATATATTTTTTACATAGAAACCCATACAGGGTTATTCAAAGAGAATCGAAAAGCCACCGCACGTTTGGTGACTTTTCGTTCTCTTCAATTCGGTTCGATTTGGCAATCCCATTTTGGCGACCCTGTGGTGTATTCCTCAAGCACCACAGGGTCCCCGAATTGCAGGGAAAGGTGGCTGCAAACCCGCCAAAACTCACCGGAAAACGAGGGCGAACGCACACCGAAACCCACAAAAACATCTGGATTAACCCGCCAAAAACGCCGGAAAAATCCGAGCAGGAGCCGATCACACGCAGCGCAGCTACCGGAAAAAGCCGACACCGCAGACGAATGCAGTGAATAAATTAGAAAAACTGTTTGCTTGAATATTTGAAAAGTGAAACGCTGTTTGCAAACAAACTACTGAGCGAAAATGTCAGAAATTTACATATGAGGTCCAATAAATGATAATAAAAAGGGCTGTTACAGAAAAAATAAGTAAAGTTAAAAAGAAATTTAAAAAAATCCCAAAAAAGGCTTAAAATATCCTAAAAAAATCTGTAAATAAAGAGATTTTTTACTGCAGAATACTATAATGAACGGTTTATCAGATATTGAATTAAAACGGGAATATTTTTAACAAGCCTATGGGATTCGCCTGAATAAACCTGCCGAATTAAACCCCCGAATGACAGGGCATTTCGGGAACCTTTCAATGATGGTTTTTGTTCTCTAAATAGCAGAAGCATTGCTTCTGTATGGGGATTTCACTGCCCTCGAACAGGCACCGTATGTGCAGGCAATTCGCCAAGATTTGCCTGCTCTCTGGATAGCCGAATGGCCAAGAAAGGTAACCGAACGCTGATTTTCAGCGTTCGGTTCCTTTTTGGCATCCATTCGGATCTTTTTTTTTTTTTAAATAACCCCGATAGTTTCCTGTTTAAACCTGATGAACTGAACCACTGAAAATCAGGGCATTTCACTGACATTGCAGTAGTGTTCGGCGTTCTCTGAATAGATTAACCATTACTTCTCTATGGGGAATTTTAATGCAGCCAAACTGCACTGAATGGCACCATTGCAAACTGAAGCACCAAAAACCAGGGCATTTCACTGACATAAAATTTTACAACAAAAATCCTGAGAAATGCCAAAAAAATATCAAATAAATAAACAAAATGGCTTTTTGCTGCAGGTGAAAAAAATTAACGGTTTAAGAAATATTTAATAAAAAGGGGAATATTTTTTTACATTGAAAAGTATGGGGGGGGGCGTGGCCGGCAGCAAGCGGGAGTGGACGTGTTTTGGTGGAGCTCCGCACGTCTCGTCCGCTTAAGGATCCCTAGCTGACTCTTCCTGTGGACTTTATATATTTTAAGGGTACCTGTGCTGCTGGCTACCGGTACTGAGCCGTCCGGAGCCCGTTCAGCCCTCCTCCGGACCTGAGACTACTCTGAAGTCGCCGCCTCGTGCGGAAGAGAGAAGCCGGCGGCCATCTTGCGGCCCAGTTCCGGGCTTTGTATGAGCACCAGCCTTGCCGATCTGACCGTTATGCCCCGGACTGAGCTACAGCTGCTGACTGGGGGGATGAAGGGCCCTCGTCTCCCGGTCGAGCTGGATGATCATCCGGAAGCGACGGATGGTGCGGCAGGACGGTGGGGGGATGGACCTCCCCCACACGCTGGAATCGGGGGAGCCATGTTTCTGGGCCTGGAGGCCTGCCTGCAAATTTTGATGGGAGAACCTGAGGATGCCCCGCTTACTAAAGGGGTATGGCGACAGATGATGACAGCGTTGCGGTGCTGCCGGGAAGCGGAGGCCCCGAGGTTGGACGTCCGGCCCCTGGAAGTGGAACCACCGCCGACGGATCTTACTGAGCCAAGCATGTCTGCTATTTGGGGCCTACATACCTGGGAAGTGTCTGCGGAGGCTGAGGTACCCCTTGCTGCCGTGGAAAAGTGCCTGGAGCTGGAGGCGGCGATCCCTGTGCCAGCCAAGTCATCAGTGCCCCCTAGATGCAGCTTGGGGCTCGCTGGGGAACCCCTGCGAGCTGTCTATGGCCCCCTACGGGACTGCCATGATGTTTGTGTCCAGTCCCATGTCTTCCTTTATGATGTGCTTGGGCACCCCGGAGAACGTGGCGAGGTTCGGTCTGAGCTTGCCCCATTCCCCATTGTGGACACAGGCTGACCTTCTCCCTCCATGCCCTCCATGACCATCCCTATTATTTGTCATGCTCCCATTGTGGTATATCTCTCCCCTGCATCCAGAGACGCTTTTTGACGGTTTTCTGATCCTGCTGAGACTCCCTTATATTATTAACTGGTATTTTTCTGAAGAATTTTTGCTGTCTATTCCCCCCCCCCAGTTTTTAGATGCTCTGCAACTTTTTTCTGAGTCCCCCCCCCCCCCTCGTTTATTCTATGAGTCTATTGTCTGGCCCTGTGAGGCCATTGCTGGTCGGTATGTGACCATTTCGTATTTTGCAAAATAAAAATCTTAAATTCAAAAAAAAAAAAAAAGAAAAGTATGGGGGGAAGCCTCGTCTCTTTAAAATTAATTTGGAAACTTAAAATTTTACCCAAAAAATCCTAACAAAAATGCCTAAAAAAACCTAATAAATGCAAAGACTTATTGCTGCAAGTGAAAAAAATAAATGGTTTAATAAATATTTAATAAATTAGTAAATATTTTTTACATTGAAACCTATGGGGAAAAAAAGGCTTGTTGCTTCAAAATAACAAATCTCAAATAACAATCTCAAAAAATGTCTTAAAAAGATCCTAAAAAATAATTGAGTAAACAGAACTTCATTTTATTGGTATTGTAGCGCTGTGTTTGATTTGGCTCTCTGAACTAAACTGATAATGACACTAGGAGGAGCCAGAGTATAATGTATGAAAGAGACTATGCTGGACTTAAGAACTACACCTCCCAGAGACCTTTGCGAAGAGTACAGCAAGTGGGCGTGCTGGCGCCAGGAAAGACATCAGGAGTCTCATGCACGGCATAGGCAGAGCGAGCAGAGTAGCTGAAAGAGTAAGACGCATGCAACATATCGTCCGGGATCACAACCAGGCCAGAGTGTGGATCGAGACATATCCAGTGCTGGAGATCAGGGACGGAGTGTGCCTGATTGCATACCACATTCCGCTGAGCAGCTCAGAGGACAACCAGGTTCCAGAAGGACCTCGAGTAAAGAGGGCCGTGGAACGAACGGGAGTGCAGGCGGCGGATCAGCTCCTACTGCGGAGATTCGGCATCGGGACAGCGGATTCGTTGGCACCGGGTTCCAGTCACGGAGAGAGATCCTTTGGTCGAGTCATCAGTTCTGGACACTTCGTTCGCCGGATGGGTGAGAGGCCTCAAGGCCTACGGTTCCGAAACGAAAGTGCGCACTTGGTTGATTGTTTCAATTCACAGGGCCCCAACGTTGACTAGTCGAAGATAATTTTGTTCATTCCCTGGCCAGTTGAATCTAGTACCCAGGTACCCTAGACACCAATATACAAGCCTTTTTTGAGCGGGACTTAAACTCGCGAACTGAGGGGACATTAACCGTTTCCTTTTCGTCACGTGTTTTTCCCGCGTTGCACATTACGTCATTTATTCCCGCTTAATTGATTTACGTCTCAAAGTATATGTGTATTCAATGACACTTTATTGCTACAGTAAAGTATATAACTTAGAAAATCCACAACAGTGTACTGGTGTATAGTGATTCCTAGTGCGGTGAGACTATCCTGGGTTTATTCAGCGGCTCCTACGGGGGGTGAGCGCTACACGTGGTAACTCGTCTGGGATTTCTGTCTCAGAGTATACCGCAATTAAAGGGTTAACATGGATCCAGACACTGCTGCAGAATGGTGTAAAGAGCAGAATAGCCAGCTAGGGTTAAGTGTGGTTATGGACATTCCCGCAGACACTTGGGCCGAAGACCAAATTCGCCAGGCCGTGGCTGCGCTGACACCTGATCACAGGGGGTTATAATGGACATTAAAGCGAACTCAGAGACTTCACAGACATATGTTCTTTTCGAGTGGAGAAAGGGTGTACCAGTGTGTTTTCAGGGCACGAGTGTGAAGCTGACCGACGATGTGGAAGTTCGACTGGTTCAGCCAAGTACGCCACATGGTGATCCCGCAAACGTTCCTGCGCCCAGCCCGCTGGCCATGATCAGGCCAGAGTTCATTGTGGCTATCGGGAACTTGCTAGCTAAATATCAAAAAAACCAACCCTCCTTACACTAACTTTGGCTACCGAAGGTTAAAGAATTTCTCAGGAAGCGCACCAACTCCGGCGGGAGAAAAAACCTTTGAGGAATGGGTGGAACTGGCGATGCAGGCTCTAGACGAGTGGGACATCCCTGAAGCCCAGAAGAAACAGAGAATTACTGAGAGCTTGAAGGGGCCCGTATCAGAGGCTGTTAGGAACCTGAAATTGAGTAAGAAAGACTGTACTGCTTTAGATTACCTAAATATTTTACAGGAAGTATTCGGAAGAACGGAAAAGGCTGCTGAGCTCATGTACCAGTATCAACACACCTACCAGTGGAAGGGTGAGAAAATGACTGATTATATGAGGCGCCTAGATAAGATTTTGCACCAAATACTCCTCAAGAAAGGAGCTGACCCTACTACGATAGACCAAATCAGAATCTGACAGATATTGAGGGGTGCTCCACCTCTAGACCCCGTGATGTTACAGCTGAAAACCCGAGAAGGTAACAGAGAATTGAAATACCTAGAGCTGTTAGGGAAGAAGAGGCTCTTCTGGAAGAAAAATTCTAAAGAAGGGGAGAAAGGGCCTATGCGCAACCCATGAGACATAACGAATGTTCACCGATTGAAGACGATTCGTTGGATGCCTATGGGTCAGAAGTTGACATGGAAGAGCAGTTTGTTTTCCCTATGATTTCAGAGAGTACTGCAAAAGAGTCAACTATTCAGGCTTATGGTGAAATACAAAAGACTGTTAAGAAAGTGCAAGAAGCTCAAGCTGAACTGGAACAGGCGCACAAGGATCTGTGCCGGGTAATTTTGAAGGTAGCTGAGGTATGCAAAAGTTTCTCACAGATATGCGAACATCAGGAGTTGCTGTGGCCTCAGGCCGGAGTCCTTCAAACGAATCCCCGAGAGAAAGTGAGCCTCTGTATTCAAAGAGAAGCTGTTTCAGCTGTGGAGAAATGGGTCATTTCAGAGCACAGTGCATGAACCGAAGGCCAGAACGGAAAACAGTTGAAGAGTTCCTAAAGGCCTTAGAAGGATTGTTATCTACCTCACAGGCGGGAAACTACAGGGGGCCCTGGTGAGGGAGCAAACTAGGCGCCCAACTGTCGAAAACCGCACCAATTTTCAAGTCCGAAATGAGAGACCTGGAGGGTCCAGATCCGTGCCAAAAGCTGTACCTGCCAGGACTGAGAGAGTTAATCCCTTATTATCCGGTCCTATGTCGCGGGAAAACAATGCACACCCAAAATCTTCACGAGTCAGAAAGAAGGTTAGAGTGCAGCGAAATGGGTCTATACCTCCTACTGCTACAAACAAGTTTCCGGATCAGCTGATAGTTCTTCACCCATCATTCCAATGCAAGTAGAAGGGGTTTATATTAAAGCTCTGTTAGATTCAGGTGCTCAAGTGACGTTGATTTATCGAGATTTCTATGAGAAACATTTGAAGCACATACCCCTGAAGAAGCTAATGGACCTTGAAATCTGGGGTATCGGGACTGAGAGGCTTCCCTATGATGGATATCTACAGGTGAAGTTAGAGTTTGGCTCAGAGGTCGTTGGACAGTCTGGAGGCTGTGACGCCCTGGCCATTGTGTGTCCTCACCCTTCGGGGGCCAGCCGAAGTTCTATGATAGTGGGGACAAATACTGACCTGGTGAGACGTCTTCTAACTCCGATAGTAATGGAAGAGGGTTCCTCCAAAGAAGTGCATCCAATTTTACATCCGGTCTATCAAAGAATGGTCGAAGAACAGAAAGCACCTGCGGAGGTGGGACGTCTGTGGAGATTGGGAGGAACAGAGAAGGTTCTACAATCAGGTGAAGTGGCTAGCTTCCGGGCTTCAGTCAAGTTGAACGGATCGCAACCGGGACCCTATGTGGTTCTGGAAACTGATCTCAGTCATGGGGGTGAAGCCGGAGTAGAAGTAATCCCTGAAATAATCTCTACACAAGCTTTGAAACGGACACCTGGAAGAGTTTCTGTTAGTGTATGCAATGTATCTGACTCTCCAGTGGTCTTGAAAGCACGAATGCCCATCGGCCAAGTGGCTTCTGCTACGCCTTTCTCCCCTACCGATTTAGGGGGGGAGCAAATAAAGAGATTCCGGCTGAACGGTTCTATCCGAAAGATGCTCCTATCTCAATTGAATGGAAGAAGCGACTTCAGTCCCAGATTATGAAGTGGAAAGACTTATTCTCCAAGGATGAGTTCGACGTGGGATGCGCTAAGAGTACTGAACATCGCATTCGACTTCAAGACGACAGACCGTTCTGAGAAAGGTCAAGATGGGTTCCACTGGGAGACTTGGATGATCTACAGGAACAGTTGGCTGAACTGCAAAGAACCAAAGTGATCCAAGAATCTAGGAGTCCGTATGCTTCTCCCATTGTGGTGGTTCGTAAGAAGAATGGTTCTATTCGCCTATGTATAGACTATCACACGTTGAATCAAAGGACCATTCCTGACCAATATGCTACACCTCGAATAGAAGATGCCTTACAGTGTTTGTCTGGAGCAAAATGGTTTAGTGTACTAGACCTGCGAAGTGGGTATCATCAGATACCAATGCATCCTGAAGACAAAGAGAAGACTGAGTTCATCTGCCCACTAGGATTCTTTGAGTTCAACAGAATGCCTCAAGGCCTTACGGGAGCTCCCACCACTTTCCAACGGTTAATGGAGAAGACGGTTGGAGACATGAAATTTAAAGAGTAGTTTACAGGATGAGAATGCAGAAAATAATGAGTAGAAATGCAAAATATTATTGCAAAAAAAAAATTTTTTTTCATTTAGTTTTTTCCTCCTGTTTTTTGCAATAATATTTTGCATTTCTACTCATTATTTTCTGCATTCTCATCCTGTAAACTACTCTTTAAATTTTACAATCTTAAGTATGGGTTACCCCCAATTTTTTTGTTTACAGGATTTTTTCTTCTATTAAACCCTTTCACATCTAATTTCATAATCCTTTTCCTCTGCTATATCCTTTTTGTATTATCGGTTGGAGACATGAACCTGATCAAAGTGCTGGTGTATCTGGATGATCTAATCGTGTTCGGAAGGACTTTGGAAGAACATGAGCAACGGTTGGAGGTCTTGAAGCGGCTCCATGAAGAGGGGTTGAAACTGTTCTTAGAGAAGTGTAAATTTTGCTTGCCTTCGGTCACATATCTAGGGCATGTCATCTCTGTGGAAGGAATTTCAACAGATCCTCGGAAGTTGGAGGCCATAGCTTCCTGGCCTAGACCCCGGAATGTTACCAAACGTTGATCCTTCCTGGGATTCTGTTCATATTATCGAAGATTCGTGGGTGGATTCGCCAAGATAGCTCAACCTTTGAATAAACTCCTGCCAACAGAAGAAGTTGGAGAAGGCTCAGTGACTCATGATCGGGATTCGTTCACTCAGGGACCTAGGAAGGCCCGAGATTTGATCCAAGAAGAATGGACGGGTCCATGTGAAAGTGCCTTCCTGAAACTGAAAGAGAGTCTAACTCGTGCTCCTGTCCTGGCCTACGCTGATCCTCATAAGCCGTACGAATTGCATGTGGATGCCAGCAGAGAAGGTCTAGGGGGAGTATTGTATCAAGAATATGATGGTCTGCTGAGGCCTGTAGCATATGTAAGCTGAAGCCTTACGCCTTCAGAGAAGAACTATCCTACCCACAAATTAGAGTTCCTGGCTTTGAAGTGGGCGGTAGTAGACAAGCTGAAAGATTACCTCTATGGGGCTGAATTTGTGATAAAGACCGACAACAATCCTCTTACGTACGTTCTTACTACTGCGAAGCTGGATGCAACAGGACATTGGTGGTTGGCCGCTCTGTCAGGGTTTCGTTTCAGCCTCAAGTATCGCCCTGGAGTGAATAATCGAGATGCAGATGCTTTGTCAAGATGGCCTTATAGTACAGAATGGACTTAGTTGACTCCTGATGGGGTGCAAGCCTTATGTCAAGGGGCAGTGCGCCGGGTCAAGGGAGCGATTTGGTCAGAGGCTATAGGAGTTATGGCTGCAGGCGTTCCAGAACTTTACTGTAATCCCATGCAATTGAAGAGTGAAAGCCTACCTACTCTCACAAAGCAGGACATGAGAGCAGATCAAGCTGAAGATCCTCTGATCGGATTGACAATGAAAGCTATGAACGCGGGTTAAAGGGGATTTCTGCTGACTAATTCCCCTGAAGGAGCCCAATTGGTCTGTAAAGAATGGGAGCGGCTGAAGATGCTAGATGGGGTGGTCTACCGAAGGTACCCCTCAAACAATGCTGAAGAAACCCAACAATTGTTCCTCCCAGGAAAGCACAGAGAA
Source organism: Leptobrachium leishanense (assembly GCA_009667805.1). Lineage (NCBI taxonomy): Eukaryota > Metazoa > Chordata > Amphibia > Anura > Megophryidae > Leptobrachium > Leptobrachium leishanense. The sequence goes on along the minus strand of CM019065.1, from coordinate 264,205,789 downwards.
AGTGTGCTGAGAGCATTACACAATGATCATGGTCATTTGGGTGCAGAGAGAACTTTTAAGCTGGTACGAGACAGATTCTATTTGCCCTGCATGAGATCTAAAGTTGAAAGCTACTGCCATTTGTGTTTGAGGTGTATTCAGAGAAAGACCCTGCCGACTCGAACTGCTCCAATGAGCCACCTGCAAAGACAAGGACCTATGGATTTGGTGTGCATTGATTTCCTGTGCTTAGAGCCTGATGCTAGTGGGCAGGGAAATATCTTGGTGGTGACTAATCACTTCACCCGTTATGCTCAAGCTTTCTCTACAAAAGACCAGCGTGCTCCTACAGTGGCCAAAGTTCTAATGGAGAAGTTTTTCGTTCATTACGGACTACCACAGAGAATCTACTCAGATCAAGGCAGAGACTTTAAGAGCTGACTTGTTGGGCAATTGTTAGAAGTACTAGGAATTCAGAAGACTCAAACTTCTCCATATCACCCCCAAGGTGATGCTCAACCGGAAAGATTTTTTATTTTTTTATATTCAAAATGTTTTATTTTGAGATATTGTCAGCAACACATCATACATAGAAAACGGTAACAAAAGCAAAATGTCACATATCACATCAGCAGGAGCACAACAAGTGTAAAAAGGACTGTAAAAAGTGTCATCTGAAAATGAAAGAAGTGTCCCCAGCCGGGGAACTTCAGCATAAACTCTGCTAGAACATGAACAGCAAGTCTTCAGCATAGAAAAAATCAGGGAGGGAACATCCCCAGATGGGGGGTCTCATCGGAAAAGGAAAAACTCAACCTGTGAGGGGGGGGGAGGGATGCCGTTAGGGGGTGGTGAAGGGGAAAAACAAAAAGGTGGGGGTAGAGAAACAACGTGGCAAAGGCCAAAAATGTGACAGTCCTGGCGCAAGCCCTGTAGCCCAAGGGGCTGTGGGAGGCCAAGGAGGAAAATAGTCACGAGGCCAGGGCACTCGAGGGTATACCTCGAGATAGCCCACAAATGCCCAAGGGAGGAGAAAAAATAATCGTGAAGACATGGGGGGATGGAAGGGGGGGTGAGGGGAACAAAAAATAAAAATGAGGGGGAATAGGTAAGACATCAAAATAAGGCACGGCAAGAAAAATAAATAAATAAATAAAATAAAAAAGGCGGTCAAGAGGGGAATGCAATAACCAAAAGTGGAGGGGTTCAGCCATAAGCCGGGATGTCACGCGAGGAAGGTCAGAGGGGGGCTCTCAGCCAGTGTCCCGGATTGGAATGAGCTGCACTGCAGGCAGGATAAGGCACAGCAGGCCAGGCCCGGTATGAGTAGACGAGACCAGCCGGTCAGGTAGACTCCCACTCGTACTGCAGGACTCAGCAGCAATAGCACGGGTCAGGGCCTCAGGTGGTACCAGAGTGGGGGACATCAGAAGAGATCCAGGCGACGCCATCCTCTCAAACTTCGCGGGGGGATACTTGGCTGTCATCAGGCACTGTCCGAAACCAGCAGGCGCCACCAGCACACCCGCCAGCCCTGACCGGAGAAAGGATTCGCTGCAGGTAGGCACCCCGGGGATCACGCAATCGGGAGTAACCCTCCTTCAGCAAGACGGGCAGTGAGTCATCTCCCCTTCCACGTCCTGGCGCACTCCGGCCTCCGTCATCCATGGGTCGTAGCTGAAAAGCAGTCTCCGGTTTGCCATCCTCCGCATAGTCTGCGCCGGGGGGGTTTATGGTGGGCAGCACAGAAACAGTCACGGCCGGCAGAAGCGGGTCCCCACTACGCCGCCCCGGAGTCATTTTCAAAGGTGAAGGAATGTCCAGAGACACCGCTCCCAGAGCGCCATTCCCACACAGCAGCTCCCCATCTGCGGCCTCCAGATCCTCTGTGTCACGGCCACTCAGGGCATCCACACTACCGCCGCCTCTCATAGCCACCATAAATCTCTGCATATCACCTCTTGTTAGTGGACAGTCATCGTCTCCCTCCTCCATCAGAAGGCGCTCGAGGCTCCAGGCCGAACCTCGGGCATAGCTGTGGAACATCCGCCCACACAATGTTTCCATCTGACCCCTCCTCCAGGTCACTCGCCTCGGCCGGGAGACGGGGTCCCTCCGTCGCCTCAGTCTTCAGCAAGGTAGGGGGTGTCAGGGTCAGCAGAGGCGTCGCGCGGGACAGCGCCCTCACAGGACCGCCGGAATGATCCTCCAGGTGCGGAGCACTCAGGGCGCGGCCCACAACTAGGACCCAAAATGGCCGCCAGCTTCACCCTCCAACCACAAAGCGACTGTCTCTGGTCCGGGGGGGGGACAAAACGGGCCCCGGACATCTCTACTCCGATGGCCAGCTACTCCAGATGTCAAGAAAACAAATTTGAGCAAAGAAAAAGACGGCTGTGGAACCTAGATAGGGAAAGACGGGTCAGAGCTCCAAAGACACACGTCTGCTCCCAGTCACAGCCGGCCACGCCCCCAACCAGAAAGATTTAATTGCACTCTGTTGAATATGCTGGGGACATTGTCGGCCAAGGAGAAGCAGAGTTGGAGTCGTCACATATCCACACTGGTGTGATGCTACTGGATACTCGCCTTATCGTCTTATGTTCGGAAGAGAAGCTCGGCTGCCAGTCGATTTAGCGTTTGACCTATCTCTTGATCAGACGTCTGTCACTTCTCACAAAAATTATGTGGACAGACTCCGGAGAAACTTGGCTTCTGCCTTTGAACAGGCCCATTTGACTTTGGGGGGTAGAGAGCAGAGGAATAAGCGAAACTACAATTTGAGAGTTCGGGTACAGGACTTACAACCCGGTGATAGGGTTTTGTTGAAGAACTTGGGTGTTTCTGCAAGGCACAAACTGGCGGATAGATGGAGTTATCAAATTTACATTGTCTGCAAACAACTGCCTGGTCTGCCACTATACCAAATCCGTCCGGATGGAAAGGCCGGGCCTCTAAAGAACTGGCACAGGAATCATCTGTTACCTTTGAGAGAAGCTGTACAGATACCAGTTGAAGACGAACTTTCTATGCCTAATCTGCCTATCTTTTGTCCGGCTCCTGTTACTCGATCTCAGCAGTTGCGTTCTATTGGAGAAAGTGAGGAGAATAGTAAAGAAGGAAGTTTTTGTTTGGACTGGGTGTACCCCTCTGGGCCTGAAGAAGTTATTCCGGCCTCTGACCAGTGTGAAAGTAGCCTGAGGCCTGATGCCCCCGAATTTAGACTTGAAGTACCTGAAACCGCAGAAGTTCCTGAAGTTCTGGAAGACGTGTCTATAGATTACAGTTCTATGCCTTCACTGGAAGGCTCACACTCTGAAGAAGTGTCTGCTCCGTTTGCCGATGAGAGAATTGAGCCGGTGCATGTGACTCTTCCACCCAAAGAGGAAATTACTGCATCTGAGTCCAAGCGTTCAGTACGGCCTCCTCAGAGACGTACGTATGATTCACAAGGACATAGCACGCCCTTGGAGGGACCCAAGAGTTTGGGGGGGTGTAGCGCTGTGTTTGATTTGGCTCTCTGAACTAAACTGATAATGACACTAGGGGGATCCACAGTATAATGTATGAAAGAGACTATGCTGGACTTAAGAACTACACCTCCCAGAGACCTTTGCGAAGAGTACAGGAAGTGGGTGTGCTGGCGCCAGGAAAGACATCAGGAGCCTAATGCACGGCATGTGCAGAGCAAACAGAACAGCTGATAGAGTAAGATGCATGCAACACATCGTCCGGGACCACAACCAGTCCGGAGTGTGGATCGAGACATATCCAGTGCTGGAGATCAGGGACGGAGTGTGCCTGATTGCATACCACATTCCGTTGAGCAGCTCGGAGGACAACCAGGTTACAGAAGGACCTCGAGTAAGGAGGGCCGCGGATCGAACGGGAGTGCAGGCGGCGGATCGGTTCCTACTGCGGAGATTCGGCATCGGGACAGCGGATTCATTGGCACCGGGTTCCAGTCGCTGAGAGAGATCCTTTGGTCGAGTCATCAGTTCTGGACACTTCGTTCGCCGGATGGGTGAGAGGCCTCAAGGCCTACGGTTCCGAAACGAAAGTGCGCACTTGGTTGATTGTTTCAATTCACAGGGCCCCAACGTTGACTAGTCGAAGATAATTTTGTTCATTCTAGTACCCGGGTACCCTAGACACCAATATACAAGCCTTTTTGAGCGGGACTTAAACTTGCGAACTGAGGGGACATTAACCATTTCCTTTCCGCCACGTGTTTTTCCCGCATTGCGCATTCCGTCATTTATTCCCGCTTAATTGATTTACGTCTCAAAGTAAATGTGTATTCAATGCCACTTTATTGCTACAGTAAAGTATATAACTTAGAAAATCCACAACAGTGTACTGGTGTATAGTGATTCCTAGTGCGGTGAGTCTATCCTGGGTTTATTCAGCAGCTCCTCCGGGGGTGAGCGCTACAGTAGTAATCTGTTTCACATTCTAAAATAATAATAAAAAAAAAAACTCATAGAATGGAATTCAAGTGAAAGCAAAATAAGAAATAACTCATAAGAACAAGAAATGAAGACACCGAAATTCTGAATCAATCCGAATTCCCGAAACGAAACGACACAAAAATGGCCCGAAATGACCCGAAATGAAAAAAAAAAACAGGATGAAAAAAATCTGAAACGGAATGAAATGAAAAAAACGCTGTGCACATCTCTACTACTTAACTCTATTTTGCATTGCAATGCATTGAAAAGCAATCATTAACAGATCAATTCTCCATTTTCACACCTTCATAAAGCAAGATTACTGTGCCCCCTGTGGAGAAGCGAAATCCACTATATTTCCTCTCTCCAGTTACCCTGGAAAGAGGTAAAACTTGCTGTAAAAAGAAGCCCCAATCTTCACTGTAACAAAAACGTTCATACACATTACTGTTGCAGTATAACAGCCAAGGAGAGGTCAAAACACAGGGAGAGCTCTGGGTTTACTCACTATTGTACAGGGATAAGATTAGAAACATAGAAACATAGAAAAAATGTCTGCAGATAAGAACCTTTCGGCCCATCTAATCTGCCCAATTACATGGATACTTTACCTGGATTTATCTTTTGTTTAGGATAGCCTTATGCCTATCCCATGCTTGCTTAAATTCAATTACTGTTTTGGCCTCTACCACTTCTACTGGAAGACTGTTCCATTCAGGGGGTTATAGTGACTGAAGATCTCAGTACAGTACAGATACTGTCACATGTAGACATTAACATGTAGACATTATGCCACATACAGATATTATTTTTAGATTCTATTGGTATTTTCTGGAAGCTGCATAGCTAATGATCTCATTATCATCACCAAAATCCCCATAAGCAGGATATCTGACCTTTTATATAATTTATGTTTATCACTATTTGTAAGGGTTCAGACTGTGCTCAGTGTAGCAAGATGGGGTTGTGAGCCCAGGATGCAGTGATAGAGGCAGGGTTACGGTATAACAAAGGGTGTTTATTAGAAATAAACACTATAGCTCAGAATCCGGCAAGGAACAGACAAAGGCGAAGTCAGGGTTAAGCAAAAGGGGTCTGGTACACGGGGGGTCCTAGATGGGGGGCAGAAGGATGGGAGGGTACCGGTTTATGGAGCAGAAGAATGTCCAGATAATACAGAGGGTCCTTGGGGTCTTTGGTTGCAGAATTCAGGTAAATGTCCAGAAGGTTCAGGGAGCTTTGGTGCATAGATTCACAGCCAGGTAACAGCAATGTGGAAGTCAGTTCTAGAGGGCATAGCTTCCTGATATAATGGGATAATCAGGGGAAGGTGTGGTCAGGTGAGGTTCTATGGCTAGGATGTGAGAGTTCAGGATGTGCAGAGTCTATACAAAAAGTCTTGGAACCTGCAGGGGGCCTGCAGGATGTGAAACCAAAGGGGGCGCCAGGGGGTGAGGGCCTCCAGGACCTTACACTATTACAGTATTTTTTACTAGGGATGAGCTGTTCGGTTCAATCAGTTTGGAGTTCGATTCGAACTTTGGCCGTTCACAAGTTCGCGAACTTTGAACTTTTTTGGCGTGTTCGGTTCGAGTTAGCAAAATTATTTTTTTTTAAAAAAAAGGATAAAAAATCTAGAAATAAAGAGACTCTTTACTGCAGAATATTATAAGCAACGGTTTATTAGATATTGAATTAAAAACTAATGTGTACATGCAAAGATTCTCACCTCTAAATGACCTGTGTTCACAAACTGGCATAAACAACAGGTGTTTTTAGTCTGGTGTAATGAATTTGATACATTGTATGTATGTAGACTATACTGAGGGTGTGGTGTCTGCTTCTGAGAAGTGTTAATTTCTCTCCTAAATCTTCCTCTAATATGCTGCATTTCACTGCTGTGTGCTCAGCTCATTTTTACCGCTTTCGCTCATCATGTTTAAACGCGATTTGAAGCCACATTTTATTAAATAACCCAGACATATTAGATATCGTTCTTTCCAGCAGACTCCGCAGATTCATAATATATCATTTTTATATGTATACGTCATGTCCTGCCTGTATATTATGACAAAAAATGCAATAAAAATTGAATTTATAATCATATGCAGTGTGTAAAGTGTTTTTGTTTTCACATTTTAGCACATGAGCGTTTGTGGTTATGTTTTCTATAGGGTGCGCTTGTACAAAAATTAGAAATGGGGACTTGTTACATTTTGTGGGGGGAATTACGTGATTTATAGCAAACGCACCCATAGAAAAAAATCATTAGTGCATCATCGTTTACATTATAATTGAAATGTGAACAATATTGCTGCATTAATAAAAATAACACACAAAAAAATGAGTGTTTTTTTTAACTTTATACCTGGTCATGTTGGGTATCATTTGAAAGGCCATGCTCAGGCCTTTCGATTGACACCCTCCATGACCCCCTAGATGCCTGGAGATATCGGGGTTCAAATGAACCCCCTATCTCCACCAGGGGATTGGCCTGGGCAATATATATACGCATGATGTGAGCTGGCCTGGGCCTGGGCAATATATATACGCATGATGTGAGCTGACCTGGGCAATATATATACGCATGATGGCACATCTGTGACTGTCTCTGAGCATGATGTGAGCTGGCCTGGGCAATATATATATGCATGATGTGAGCTGGCCTGGGCAATATATATATGCATGATGTGAGCTGGCCTGGGCAATATATATATGCATGATGGCGCATCTGTGACTGTCTGTGAGCTGGCCTGGGCAATATATATATATGCGCATGATGTGAGCTGGCCTGGGCAATATATATATACGCATGATGTGAGCTGGCCTGGGCAATATATATACGCATGATGTGAGCTGGCCTGGGCAATATATATACGCATGATGTGAGCTGGCCTGGGCAATATATATACGCATGATGGCGCATCTGTGACTGTCTGTGAGCATGATGTGAGCTGGCCTGGGCAATATATATATATATATACGCATGATGTGAGCTGGCCTGGGCAATATATATATATACGCATGATGAAAATTTGCAAAGGATAAGGCACGCAAAGTGAAATTTTGATGTGTCTGAAATTGAAACTTACGTGACAACTCTTATTTTTTTTTTCGTTAATTTATATTTGTTCAATACAGTTAATTTTAATTTGTTTAATAGAGTTAATTTAAAATGGTTTAATACAGTTTATATTTATTTTACCTTTACTATTGGTGCTTTTCAAACTTTATTCTTAAATAAAAAGAAATTTAGCAGTTTCATGTTGTGTCGTTTTTGTTTTTTTTGGGGGGGGGGGTGCAAGTAGCTGGACTTGCCTAGGGCGCAAAATAGTCTAGCACCGGCCCTGACTGCATGGTCCACCCCTGCACTCTTCCACAATACCACAGAGGGGTTACTGTATGATGGCACTTGCTGGCCTGGCACCAAAGGCACAATATTTGGGTGCACTGACGCCTTTACCAGATTCATATCTTTTTCATATAGGACTGCATGGTCCACCCCTGCACTCTTCCACAATACCACAGAGGGGTTACTGTATGAATGCACTTGCTGGCCTGGCACCAAAGGCACAATATGTGGGTGCACTGCCACTGACGCCTGTATCAGATTCATATCCTCAGAGGGGTTACTGTGTGATGGCACTGTTGCCGACGCTAAAGGCCCAATTTTAAAGCACCTATTGTTACTTTCATCCAAAGCCTGCATAAGTTTCACCATAATTTAGCCAAAAAATCACTAAACTTTTTTTTTGCGTGTCCGAAAATGTCTCCTCTTTTCATACAGACTGCCGCCCCAAGCAGTTGTTTATGGATAGATTAAAGGAAAAGCATTTACCGTAATTTGAAACGTCATTTTTTGTTTTTTACATATTTCTATACATCCTAGAAATCCGCCACTTCAAGGGCAGGTTATGGGGACCTCCTAGGCACGATATTTGAAGGAATTTTTCATTTTTATTTTTAACCCTTATTTCATGGAAAACTCACTGTCGATTAAATTTTTTTTTTTTTTTTACTTTTTGTCCTTGTTTTCTGTCCCCCAGGGCACTACCCAGACCCCCATACACCTTTTATGGCAAATATCTAGCATATATGCCCTCTTGGAGGGCACTCTAAAAATCGAATTTTCAGCCCCATTGACTTGTATTGAGTTCGAGTTCGAATTCGAACATTTGGAAAGTTCGAGTTCGAATGCGAACCGAACTCGGGGGTGTTCGGCTCATCCCTATTTGTTACAAAGGCCATTTGTGCTAGTATGCTGATAATACAGACCTCATGTGACATTGTGTACGGTTTTCATTCTAACAATAACTATGTAAGAGGTAAACAAATATATTAAAAATGAGCACATTTACATTATTTCAATTTAACTATATTGGAACAGAAATCTCTGTGCAAATTTTCTATGTTACCCTATATTTAATTGTCAACTTTGCATGCAGTGTTTCAAGTAAATGATATGATAAAAAAATGTTCAATATAAATCACTTTGTAGTGAAAGGGTTAATAACTCTTCTATCTACCTTTTGAACATCAGGAAGTCATATGAATTTGAAGATCTGTTGCAGTCTTCTGAAACTGGAAGAGTGGATTGGTACGCTCAGACCAAGTTGGCTCTTACACGCACTTTATCTGAAGAAAATGTATATGAAGACATACTAGGTAATGCATCTCAGTGGTAGCACCACACCTGGAAAACAAATAGCATCTTAAGAATATATTTAATTCATAAAATAACTTTATATTGCCTGATAAAAAATATATTCTAACAAATTTATTATCTTGTTATGGACAATATTAAAGGAGGCTTTTGATCAACTTCTAATTGTTGGCCATGCTTGTCAGTTAATACCTTGCAGTGTGATTTTGAGAACACAGAAGAAGTATCTACCAGAGTCTCAATTTGAACAGTAGACTTCGGAAAAACATCTGTTAAAAGAAACATTCAACCAGTGGTACTTCTCTCACTTTGCTGCAATAAATAGATATGGCCTGATTCCATACTAGCTGTAAAACTAACATCTGCATATGTTGGACTAATACAACCGAGTCACAAGCTCTGCTTTACTTTCAACTCGGAGGTTGCGGCTGCTTACTGTAAATTAACAGCTCCAATACTGTGTTAGAACCTTTAACCCCTTCGATGCGTTTGACGTGTGGGATTCCGCCTGGGGATTCCCCGCTATGTGCGGAGGACATTTCTCACATGACATGGGGTCTCCGCAGTGAAGGAGTCCTTCCTGACGTCCTTGAAGTCAAACCATCTCGTTAAACCCCTCCTGGCACACTGACATCATCAACATGGCGCGATGATGTCATTTTTAGGTGCATCCCGGCCCTTTGGGGTTATCCCATTGGTAAGGGCCACCAAAATAAGAGAGGCATCGCTGGAAATGTCACAGTCTGACCTTTTCAGCGACACCTCTCTTAACCCTTTATCTGCCAGTTCAGCGATCTGGCGCCAATCATCGCCAGATTGCAGACTTCTCCCGGAGGTGGCTTACTTTTCGCATGTCAGGCCAGCCTCCGGGTCCTCTCCCCAGTGGACGTCATCGCACAGGGGGGAGCGATGACGTCAGTAAGAGAATTAACCCTTAGCTGCCATGGATTTCCCTATGGAAATCCCTATGGTGGAGATAGGTGGATCCTTTGGAGGGAGGTAAACAGGGTGGCATGTGTTAAAGTCACTTATCCTTGCATTACAGATTCGAATGCTAACTTTAGCATATGTAATCTAGCCCTGAAGCTTTTATTTAGCTGTTCAATCATACATTTCCTTAATATGACACAATGGGCACCATTCCCTAGTGACACTAAAATGCGAGCATAACAGCCAAAAATTAGCGCATTGCAGTAAATATTCACGCCTGCCACCTACTGAGCGTATTACAAATGCAGGTTAGGGCACACGATCAGTGCATCCGTGCATTGCCCTAACATTACACAACCAAACACTATAGTTGGCACCCTGCCTAGCACTAACAAGGTTGCGTGCAATGAAACATGTGTCCTGACCCCACCTGTTCACTCCTAATAAATACCATCTGCATGCACAATGCCTCAACTATAGTGCTTTTCCAATTCAGACATAGCACAGGGAGTTTGGAGGTTATTCGTGTGTATAGAGGGTGTGGAGTACAGTTTGCTGAATGTAGGAAGGAGTTACTTGTTTTGTTTACTCTTATCTGTGTTAACCCATTCATGCCCCCATTCTTAAACTCACCCGGTCCCATTAACCCTGTGTATTCTCAACTGTCATTGTCTGTCACTGTGTCATGTAGAGTGTTGGGAGAGAAGATGGAGGGACGAAAAGGAGTGTCGGTGTGGAGGAGGATGTGAGGAGAGTCCGAGAGGTGTATGGACATGGGGTGACAGGGAGAGGAGGTGGACAGAGGATACGTAGATGTGATGGGGAGTGGTGACAGGAAACGTGAGGGGGAGATGAGTGGGGAGGGGAGATGTGGTGAGGGGGAGTGGCGAGAGAAGATTTGGTGGGGGGAGAGGGGGATTGGGGAGGGGAGGATTGGGGAGAGGAGATGTGGCAAGGGGGAGAGGATTATTATTATCTTTTAAGTATTTTACCAGAAAGGATACATTGAGATTGCTGTCGTTTTCAAGTATGTCCTGGGTGGCGATTATGTACCGTTAGGTGTCTTGCCCAAGGAGACTTACTGGAGAGGTACACTTGCCGGGATTCGAACCTGTGTCTCCAAGGTCTCCACAGTCATAGAGCTGTGATGTTACCTCTACACCACTCATCCGGTACCCCTACTCTTGGGAGAGAGGAGATTTGGTGAGGGGGAGAGGAGGAGTGAGGAGAGGAGAAGTGGTGTGCTGGAGAGGAGGATTGGGAAGAGGAGACATGGTGAGAGGTAAAGGAGGGGTGACAGGGACAGGAGTCCTGAGGGGGACAGTAGTGGGGACAGGGAGAGAAGGAGTAAGGGGGAGAGGAGGTGTAGGAGTGAGTGAGGAGAGTGAGGGTGGATTGGAGAGAGGAGATGTGGCGAGGGGGAGAAGAGACATGGTGGTGGGGAGAGGAGACATGGAGAGGGGGAGAGAAGGAGTGGAGGGAGGAAATGTAGCAAGGGAGAGAGGAGTTGGGAGAGGAGATGTGGCAAGGGGTAGAGGAGGAGTGGGGAGAGTAGCTGTGGTGAGGGGGAGAGGAGGATTGGAGAGAGGGGATGTGATGAGGGAGAGAGGAGGGGTGACAGGGACAGGAGCCTTTAGGGGGACAGTAGTGGAGACAGGAAGAGAAGGAGTGAGGGGGAGAGGAGGTGTAGGAGTGAGAGTGAGGAGAGTGAGGGACGTTAGTGTATTTGAATGGATAACTGCTCAATGATACAGAAAAGCATTTGGAAGAGTATTTCACTGATTTATTACAGCATAAAACTAAAACAGAAATAAATGCACACATTTTCTATGCTGCCATCTGCTGGATGGAGGACAGCATAATACCTCAATACATATCATAACACTCCTCCCCCTAGATTTCAAAGTCTTTGAGATAACTGGGAGGGCGAATATTTATTTTTGTGAGCCCAAGGGCCATGTTGGGAGCCGCTTTGACTGGACTATCAGTTAGACCAATTCCTACTTCCTGTGCTTTTTTGGATGGACCGTCAGGAACTGGCCCTGCACCAGCAACTCCTGGAGAACTTGCACTTGTATCATCCAGTAGTTCACCATCATCTGGCATCCCAGAAAACCCAGTAGAACTGGGACTAGCAACTGGCACAATTTCATCACTCTGCTCCCGGATCTGATCAATATACCGTCTTAATATTCTGCCATCAGAAATTTGTACCTTGTACGACAAAGGTCCTGTAGCCACAAGCACTTTTGCAGGTATCCGTTTAGGTCCAGAAACATAGTTTCTGACATACCCCTGCACTGTCAGATGCAAACACTCTCACAGTAGAAGCATTAGAGTCCTTATTGAAATGCAATTCTAGCTTCTCTTGTAACTCAGATTTCAGAACAGGATGTAAACGATCTAAACAAATTTTTAGACAACGGTTCATGAGGAGCTCTGCTGGGCTATAGCCAATGCTTGAGCATGGTGTCACATGTTGTTGCAGAAGGAAACTAACATTTCTACGATTCCAATCTCCTTCAATAATTCTGTTTAATGAGTCTTTGGTGGTCCGCACCATACGCTCAGCTTGACGGGTGAAATGGTGCAATCGTAACATGTCGAATAAGGTTACTTGCCATAAAGGTTTTGAATTCGGATGAGGTAAACTGTGTTCCATTATCAGACACAATTATATCAGGCAACCCATGTGTAGCAAACAGACTCCTTAAAACACTTATGACAGTGGCTAAGGTAGCAGCTGTAACTGAAACAACTTTGAGCCATTTTGAAAAGGAATCGACAACTAAAAAATACATCTGTCTTTGAAAAGGGCCAGCAAAATCTACATGTAAACGTGACCACGGCGACCTAGTCATTTCCCACAGATGTACCGTGGCTTTAGATGGAGCATGATGAATGAATTGACATGGTACACATAGTTTTTTACCCACTTCTCAATAACTTCATCCATTTTAGGCCACCAAACATAACTTCTGGCTAAAGCTTTAATGTGGACTATTCCAGGATAGCCCTCATGGAGAGTATGCAGTACTCGATCCTGTCCTGCATTTGGAGTTATCACTCGGTTTCCCCATAATAAACAACCTTTATAGGCAGATAGTTCATGTTGACGTACGACAAATGGTCTGAACTGCTCTTCATCTTTTGATTTCGGCCTTTCCCTCCAAACCCAGTTGAGCACATTGGCCAGCAAAGAGTCTTTAGCTGTCATACAAGCAATGTCACCTGCATGTAAGGGAGGGTTCGCAATAGACTCCAACAGGAGAACCTCAGACACAGGAGGAACAAGGAAGTCCAGACAAGGCAAGGTTAATCTGCTTAACCCATCAGCATGAGTGATATCTTTGCCAGGATATTGGAACTCACAATCGTAGGTGTTCAACATAAGGGACCAGCTGAGCATGCGTGGGGAAATAATTTGAGGTGTTGGAGAATCTCTGGTGAACAGACCCAGTAAAGGCTTATGGTCTGTTACAATCGTAAATCTGCGCCCATACAAATAGTCATGAATTTTTTTCACACCGGACACAATAGCTAAAGCTTCCCTGTCAATTTGGGCGTAATTCCTGTTTGTGATAGACATGGTCCGGAAATAAAATGCAATAGGAGACTCCACACCATTTCTCAAAGTGTGACTCAATACAGCCCCAATACCATACCATACGGAAAAGCATCACAGGTAAGTGTGAGTGGCTTTTCCAAATCATAGTGTACAGGTACAATGTCAGAAGATAACAGCTGTTTTGCAGCATTGAAAGTTGTAGTATGATTATCAGTCCACTTACATGGAGCATATTTATCCAGAAGAAGATGCAAAAGGTTCAGCAACAGTGGTTTTGCCAGGCAGGAAAGAATGGTAAAAACTAAGTAACCCCAAGAAAGCTTGCAGTTCTTGTTTGCATGTTGGAACTGGAGCTCTATGGATAGCTTCAACTTTAGAATCAGTTGGATGAATGCCATGTGCATCAATTCTGTAGCCAAGGAAATACACACTGCTTACACCAAAAACACTCAGTAACACAGCTATTTTCTGAACAGCATCAGTCACCTTGTTAGCTTCCAAGAAAACTTCTAACCTGTCAGCATATGAGTCCCATGAAGACGGATTAGCCAGATTGAACTCCTCCATGTGTCGCAGAGAAGTCATGCTGGAGATATTTGTAAATGTATATGTCTGAATAAAGGTCAACTTCCTCACTCAAGCTGATTTCTGTGTGTTTTCTACAGTGTTCTTTTACTGAGATCCCATCCTCATCGCCAGTTTAGTGTATTTGAATAGATAACTGCTCACTGATACAGACAAGCATTTGGAAGAGTACTTTGCGGATTTATTACAGCATAAAACTAACACAGAGACAAACACACAAGAGACACTAACACCACTTATGAAGAAATTCACACATTTACTAGGCTGCCATATGCTGGATGGAAGACAGCATAATACCTCGAAACATAACAGGGATACAATGCGTACCTCAACAGGATGGATCTGGGAGGAGAGGTACACTCTGAAGGAGAAGGAGGCACTCATAGAGGCTTATATGCAGAGAGCATACCGGCTGGAAGACCTGTCCCTGTCTGGGCAGCTGCGCCTCTGCCTGTTGAGTGAGATCTGAAAAGCAGTCTGTGCGCTGGGGAGGAACCGGAGCACAAAGTCAATCAAGCACCGGTACCAGGACTGTAAAAGGGAATTGAAGGCAGAGATAACGGGGGGCAGCAGGAGTCCAGGAGGACTGGAGGTGGTCCCCCCAAGGGGTTATGTGTACGCTCAATGGGAAGAAATGCTGAAGAGCTGAATCTCCGAAGTCAGCGTCTGAGGATTTGAGGGAGCAGTGGAGACCAGAGCCAAGCCATCAACCCCCGAGCGTGAGTAATATTGTCATTGATATTGGTCAAATTTTTTTTCCCCAAACACGTACCTCATGTTTCGTGCAACCTATCCAGAAGTTTTGAACTACATCTCTCATGATGCTCAGTCACTCAATAGCTGTCTAGTGCATAATCGGATATGTAGTCCAAAACAAAGGGGCCAGTTTACACAGAAATAATCTAGATATAATATAAAATAGGACTTTGATGCTTTGGATTGTGTCTCTAAGTCTTGCTGCTTTTTAAATTGTTGTTTCATAACTGATGGCCTTTTAACTGTTGCTTTCCATTGTCAGGCCTTTTAATCTGGTGTTCATCCTTATATGTTGTGGGGATTATCCTGCATATTTTTTCCCCTGATGCTGGGTGGTCATTATACCTGTTTTGTTCTATATGCTGGGGGGTTATTTGGCCTGTTTTGTTCCTTATGCTGCGTGTTATTGTGCTGGGTTTCTGCATTTCTCATATTTCTGGTGTTAACATGCTAGTATTCTCAACATGTCATGTCATTCACCTATTTATAATATATCTGTTTTGTATACAACCCCATGGTGGCATATGTGTGTCTGTGACCCTTCATAGATTGACCCCCAATTCAGAATAGATTCACGTGTGTATTGTGCATTGTAATTAATGTCCTCTCTTCACAGGTGCAGCACCACCACCATGCCCTGTGAAAATTGTGCGCTCCCAGGTGGTGGTACGGGGATATGACAAGTCCTTCCTTGTCCTTCTGGGGAACAAACACTACATCCCGTTTGTGGAGCCCCTGGCACACCCTGTGCCTCATCTATCCTCGTAGCAAACTAGCAATCACCACTAAGGATGAGCCGAACACCCCCGTGCAGAGGCGGCTCTAGCCTTTGTGAGCCTTTAGGCGAAACACAAGCATGAGGCCCCTACTGACACACACAATGGAAAAATGCAACCGATACATAATTAACTGTAGAAATTGTGTATTTTAAAACAGAGAAAAATCATATGATCTTATAATTCATAGCTTTTAGAAATATTAGTCTCACATACACTGCACATTGCTTTATCACAGAGCTCCACAGCAATAAAACTCACAGTAATGTGCAGTGTGTATGAGCGGATCATTAAATCACTCGGTTTCCCCATAATAAACAACCTTTATAGGCAGATAGTTCGTGTTGACGCACGACAAATGGTCTGAACTGCTCTTCATCTTTTGATTTCGGCCTTTCCCTCCAAACCCAGTTGAGCACATTGGCCAGCAAAGAGTCTTTAGCTGTCATACAAGCAATGTCACCTGCATGTAAGGGAGGGTTCGCAATAGATTCCAACAGGAGAACCTCAGACACAGGAGAAACAAGGAAGTCCAGACAAGGCAAGGGTAATCTGCTTAACCCATCAGCATGAGTGATATCTTTGCCAGGATATTGGAACTCACAATAGTAGGTGTTCAACATAAGGGACCAGCTGAGCATGCGTGGGGAAATCAGTTTTTCCCAGGTGGTTGGGTGGACAGCTTTATACTTCCTGTAATGGTCACTATAGTAATGTGTGCTGCCTATGAGTGTATCATGGAGCTCCACAACAAGTTTAATCTGGAAGGTGAAAGCTTCCAGTGACCCTTAAAAACATAGACCCCCCCTTCCCCCCATCCCCCTTCCCCCCCATCAGCTGAAATCTGCCTTCATTGAACTGAAGAAGGCAGACACCGGGGCAGACGCGGGGGGGGGGAGGAGTAAACAAAAGGGAACAGGAGAGAGGAAGGGAGAGGGTTTGGGGGAAAAAAATGCACTTACAAAGGCCCTTCACCTCCGTCCTCTCTGTTCTGTCCCTGGCTGCAGTCTCGCTCCGTCTCCTCCTCAGCAGCCCCCGGCTCCGTGCACACAGCGTGCAATGCGCGGGCCAGGATGCCGATGGGGAATAGGGGAGGAGCCGGATGCGGAAGCCTCCTGTCTTCTGGTCGCAGAGAAAGGATTGCAGCAGTGGTCGGCGCAGGGGGAATGCAATGTCACGGCTGTGCAGTCTGAGGTTGCAGGGGCAAATTGGGCGGCCGCCGCGAGGCCTTGGGAGCGCGGGGCCTTAGGCGGCCGCCTTTTCTGCCTTATTAGAGAGCCGCCACTGCCCCCGTGTTTGGTTCGTATTCAAACTCAAACAATTTCAAAAGTTCGAGTTGGAACGCAAACACGAACCGAACTCAATGCAAGTCAATGGGACTTGAAAGTTTGAATTTTAGAGTGCCCTCCAAGAGGGCAAATATGCAAGATATTTGCCATAAAAGGTGTATGGGGGTCCGGGTAGTGCCCTGGGGGACAGGAAACAAGGACAAAAAGTAAAAAAAAAAACGTTTTTAAAGGAACAGTTAGTTTTCCATGAAATAAAGGTTAAGAATAAAAACGAAAAATTCCTTCAAATATCGTGCCTAGGAGGTCCCCATAACCTGCCTGTGAAGTGACGGATTTGTAGGATGTATAGAAACATTTAAAAACAAAAAAATGCCATTTCAAATGACGGTAAATGCTTTTCCTTTAATCTATTCATAAACAACTGCTTGGGGCGGCAGTCTGTATGAAAAGAGGAGACATTTTAGGACACACAGAACAAGTTTAGTGATTTTTTGGCTAAATTATGGTGAAACTTGTGCAGGCTTTGGATGAAAGTAACAATAGGTGCTTTAAAATTGGGTCTTTAGTATCGGCAACAGTGCCGTCACAACGTAACCCCTCTATGGTATTGTGGAAGAGTGCAGGGTTGGACCCTGCGGTCCAATATTAAAATGATATAAATCTGGTAATATAGGCGTCAGTGGCAGTGTACCCAAATATTGTGCCTTTGGTGGCAGCAAGTGCCTTCACACCGTAACCCCTTTGTGGTATTGTGGAAGAGTGCAGGGTTGGACCCTGCGGTCCAATATTAAAATGATATAAATCTGGTAATATAGGCGTCAGTGGCAGTGTACCCAAATATTGTGCCTTTGGTGGCAGCAAGTGCCTTCACACCGTAACCCCTTTGTGGTATTGTGGAAGAGTGCAGTGGTGGAGGTTTTGGGAATGCAGAAGAGATCCCCGATCTATTCAGTTACATCAGCATCAGGGGATTGATAGCTGCTGATCCAGGACTGATTCATTTCTATAAATGTCAGCCGGTCTACAGAGTCGGTGGACAGACGCACTCTTTTGTCTGTGACAAAACCTCCAGCGGCACTGAACATCCTTTCAGAAAGCACGCTGGATGAAAGGCAACCTAGTAGCTGCATAGCATATTGACTAAGTTCTGGTCAGTGATCCAATCTCAACACCCAGTAAGCCAGTGGATCATCTGCTGTAAAGGTATCCAGGTCTGCCCTTGCCCCAGGTAGTCCTGCACCATATGGTGAAGACGCTGGCAATGGGTTCCTACATTTGACGTCCCTGGGCGTCGTGGACTAAAAAAATTTAAAAAGGTATCAGTCAAGCGGCCCCGGGCCTTCACCGCTCTTCCTCTGATCATCCGCAACCTCAGAAGCACCTGTTTCATCACTTGGTAACCTACCAGTGCCTGGAAAGGTGTTACACAAGTGTCGCTTTAGAGCGTCCTCAAGTTGTTTCATCCTGTGCTCCCTCTGTGCGGGCAGGATGAGCTCTGCAACTTTACCCTTGTATCGTGGATCAAGAAGGCTTGCCAACCAGTAATGATACCTCTCCTTGATAGCACGAATCCTGGGGTCCTTTACCAGGCTTTGCAGGATAAGGGAGCCCATGCAGCGTAGGTTAGGGATGTGCGTTTCGGGTTTCAGAATTTCGGAATTTTCACGAAATTTCCCGATTCGTGTTTTCGGATGCGGCCGAATTTCCGAAAGTTTTTAGATCCGAAAATGTCAGATCCGAAAAGTTTTCCGAGCCGAAACGAAATATTTTCGGAATTTTCGAATGGACTTGAAATGTGTCAAATCGAAATTTATTGCTTTGAAACGAGGAGAACAGACGTTCCGAAAAAACGAAAATTTCCTAAATCACGAAAAGTCGATACAAAAAACGAGCAAAGTGACACGAAAATATGAAAAATGGTCGATATTCCGAAAACATGTACAATTCCGAAAAACGAAAGTTTCCGAAATCACGATAAGTCGATACAAAAAACGAGCAAAGTGACACGAAAATACGAAAAATGGTCGATATTCCGAAAAAAAAATGTACCCGAAAAACGAGTCGAACCGAACCGAATCGAAACAGAAATCGGTCGAAACGAGCCGAATCGAAAAGTTTAAACATCCGAAAAATCGAACCGAATCGAACCGAAAAAAAAATCGGTGCACAAGCCTAGCGTAGGTTGGAGGTGGCATTAGCTTCCGAGTCTTCCTGGTCAATGAGGATGACCCCATCGTGCACTTCCTCCTCCCAGCCACATACTAGTCCTTGGGTTTCTGGGGACACAAAACCCTCCCTTGAGAAATCCCCACCTTCAATGCCCCCACAACTTAAATATTCCTCCTCCTCCTCATCTTCCTCCTGTCTGATCTGAGGACCTGCAGGAATGCTGTCTGCGTAAAGACTGGGGCCTTGAGAGCTAGGGAAGTCCTCCTCTTCCTCCCGCTGTTCTGCCTCTAGTGCCACATCTATAATTCCCCGCAGAGTGCGCTCCAGAAGGAACACTAAAGGAATTGTGTCACTGATGCATGCACTGTCCCTGCTCCCCATCCTCATTGCCTCCTCAAATGGTGACAGTACAGTGCATGCATCCTTGATCATCAGCCACTGCGGGGGGGACCAAGTTGACCTAAACCTGTCCTTGTGCCATACTCACACAGGTACTCATTGATGGCTCTCTGCTGCTTGTGCAGACGCTGCAGCATTGCCAATGTCGAGTTCCACCTGGTGGGCATGTCACAGATCAGACGGTTTGTTGTGGGAAGGTGGAATTCTCTTTGAATTTCTGCCAGGTGAACACTTGCTGGGAATGACCGTCTGAAGTGGCTGCAGACTTTTCTGGCCTGGCTGAGAAGCTCTGCCAGCCCTGGGTACCTGGTTAGGAAACGCTGTACCACCAGATTTAAGACGTGTGCTAGACATGGTTCGTACGTCAACTTACCCTGGCGTAGGGCAGAGTGAAGGTTGCTGGCATTATCACAGATGACCATTCCCAGCTGAAGCTGGCGTGGTGTTACCCATCTCTGCACCTGCCCCTGCAGAGCTGACAGAATTTCTGGCCCGGTGTGGCTCCTGTCCCCTAAACTAACCAGCTCAAGCACCGTATGGCATCTTTTTGCTTGAGCCATTGCGTAGCCCCTGTCACATGTCTGTTTAACTGCCACTTCGCCAGAGACAGAGAAGGAGGAGGAGGAGGAAGAGGTGGTGGTGGAGCAGACAGACCTCATACAAGCAGCTTTCTGGAGGCGTGGTGGATGAACAAGCTCCAGCACAGAGCCCTGTCTTGGATCCCTCCCAGCTGCAATCAGAGTTACCCAGTGTGCCGTGAAGGAAATGTAACGGCCCTGTCCATGCTTGCTGGACCACGTGTCTAAAGTCATGTGCACCTTGCTGCTGACTGCCTTTCCCAATGACTCCATAACATTGTGTTCCACGTGCTGGAGTGGCCTTCCGTGAAAAGAAATGGCGTTTTGGAACATGCCACTGTGGTACAGCACATTCAGCAAATTCATGGAAGGAAGCAGAGTCCACCAGCTGGAAAGGCAGTAGCTGCAATGCGAGTAATTTTGCTAAGCTGGCATTTAGACGCTGTGCTTGTGGATGGTTGGGACTATATTTTTTCTTATGCTGCAGCAGCTGGGGCAACGTAATTTGACTGCGTAAATTTTCAGCTGATGGGATGCTGTCACATTGTGAGGAAGGACCTGGTACACCCATTACTGTAGCATCATCCCTGTCAGTGGAGGTTGTAGCAGGCAATGACATGGCAGGACATATAGTGGGGGTAGAGACGGATGAGGAGTAGGAGGACCTATGCAAAGTTTTGTGCCAGTGGGATGCGGGCAGGTGGTCATATGTCGCCTCAAGCACGTGGTACCCAAGCGTGGGATGTCTTTCCCACGTTTGATCCTCTTCAGACATAGCTTACAGTCTGCAGCACATTTTGTGAAAATCTCCCAGACAGCAGAGTTCCTGCATGTGTGCTTTGAGACAACAGCGCTCTGCACCTGAGCAGCTCTGACATCTGATGCCTTGAACTGGCTACGGTTGGTCATAGAGGACATTGTGTCTTGTGTTTGTTGTGCCTCCTCCTCACTTGACTCCTCTGTTCAATTAGGCACCCAGGTGGAGTCAGTGACCTCATCATCGTCATCACCCCCTATCTCTTCGTCACTGGAGCCAACCTCGCAATATGCTGCAGCTCCTGGGGAAACATGAGTGCCAGTTATTTGTGTGTCACTGGTACCCCCTTCCTCTAGGTTGATTATACTCCCTTCCTCAACCTCAGAGATTGAATCGGAGCACTGTAGTTGCTGCGCATCCTCAAGCAGCATATCACTGTCATTGTAGTCAAACAATTCAGCTGACTCCTCTGTGTGTGATAGTGCGGCTGCAGCAGGAGTAGCTGTGGACATGCTGCATTAGATGCTTTGGCAGCTGAGGTGGACTGTAAACTACTACAAGCCTGGCTGGCAGAGGACTCGGAGGATGAGGATGGCCTGGTTAGCCAATCCACCAAATCCTCTGTATGTTGCTGCTGCTTAAGACGGCCAGCACCAGTTAGAAAGGACAAGCGTGCCCCTGCAGAGGATGCACCACATCCACGATGACCAGAGGCACAGCCTCCCGACACAGAGGCTGCTTGCCCTCTTATCTGTGTCTGGGAGCATCTGCCTGTCCTTTTTGGTCTTTCTGACATGGTGAGTGATATATAGATTAAAGATATACAGAACTCTGATTAAACTCTGGTATAAAGTTTAAAGATTTACAGAACTCTGGTATAACTCAGTGAGACACCCTGATAGCTGGCAGCCAGTGACAAGACACAGATTAAAATTCCCAGAAACCTCCTATAAATCAGTGAGTCCCCCTGATGGGTGGCAGTGACAAGACACAGATTGCAATTCCCAGGAATCTCCTATAAATCAGTGAGACGACACAAATTACAATTCCCAGGAACCTACAATAAATCAGTGAGCCCCCCTGATGGGTGGCAGTGACAAGACACAAATTACAATTCCCAGGAACCTCCTATAAATCAGTGAGCCCCCCTGATGGGTGGCAGTGACAAGACACAAATTACAATTCCCAGGAACCTCCTATAAATCAGGGAGACCCCCTGATGGGTGGCAGTGAGAACACAAAGATTACAACAATTCCCAGATATTTTGTAGAAATGAGACCCCCCCCCCAATAGCTGCTGGCAGTGAGTACACACACTAACACAACAACCTCCTCTCAAAAAACACGCGCTGTGGCTGAGTGAAGCCTTATATAGTGTGCTGCGGGACTTAGCTTTGTGAGCCTATGATTGGGAAAATTTGCCCGATCCGGACTCTGAGCCGTGATTGGCATAGTCTTGCACCTGTCTTGCACCTAAACTGTGGTCAGGTGCAGGTTGTAGCCAATTACAAGCTTCAGGCCAGTGGAAAAGTGCATTGTGGTCCATTGTGGTGCATTGTGGGCGAACATGCGCGAAACGGGCGATGTTCGACTCAAACTCCAAACAGATCGAACCAAAAAGCTCATCCCTAATCACCACAGATATATGTTCCTGGATCCACCATGCAGCCCACTGCTCTCCACAACTGCTGCCCCTGCCATTGCTCCACCACAACATACCTCAGCTACCATATCTGCTGCACCAGTGGAACAGCTCCCCCCCAACAACTACACCACCTTTACCACTGTACCACTGGCGCAAACCGCCACTACCCTGCCATGTTCCACAACCTGCGTCAGAGCCTGACCCCCATTTCCAAAATATGGATGAGGAGACCCCCAACAGCTTATAGCAGTCATTGACAACTTGGGGGACTACCACGTCAATGGATGTGAGGGACTACATCCACCAGGGATTTACACTGCTGTGGGAAAGGCTGTACTCTCTGGAGCTGTAGCAGAGGCAGGTCAGGAGGCCGATCCATGTTTGGGATAGTCCTCTTGAGGTTTGCCTTTAACATTTTGTTACTTTGTACGACTGTGCCCCTATTCAAGTTTGCTAATAATTCTTTCACACACCTATACAAAATGTTGCGAGACCAATGAGAATTGGAAAATATTCTTACACTTCAAATACTGCTGTATGCCACATCGTACTCAAATGTACAGTTTGTCACATTATGGCATAACCAATGCAAAATGCATGTTGAAGTGAACGTGTATCATCTTCTATTATATGTCATATATTGAGCAACAATTGACGGGCTCTATTAAATTCATCGCGCAAAAGCGCATGCGCAGCTCTATTTTTTTGCGCAAAGCGTTAAACATTAACGCTTGAAAAATAACGGTGGTATTACAATCTGTGCGCATTCTTTCATCCGTCAACAAAAATAACGCTCGTTAAAAAGACGCGTAAAAACACGCGCGCATTAACGTTGTGCGCAGAAATCGGTGTGCGGAAAGTTTTTTAACGCGATTCAGTCAATCAGAACTAAGAACAACAATTGTCTCCCGTTCAGTTTTTGCGCCTGTCAAAATCAATCTGACTATATATGCTGCAGCAATAATAAAAACACGCACAACTTCTCAATTTTATTGTTTGGGTATTTATTTATTTATTTGCAATGTATTTTACCAGGAAGGATACATTGAGATGGCTCTCGTTTTCAAGTATATTGTTTGGGTATGTGTAGAATGTGTAACTATACTTTGCTGTATTTTCTTTTTCAGGCTGGTGTATTAGGTTTCGGCCAGGACGTTCAGATTTGCCATTAACACCAGCTTTTAAAAGACGTTAAAATTATGCGCGCAAACGTTGTCCGTTAAAATTTTCGCATAGATTTTAATACCATCCGCGTACCAGCGCACAAACGCATTTGCGCTCACAATGTTACGTATAGGACGCGCAACGTACATTACGCTCGCAAAGGGTTTGCGCAGGTTCACCAGCGGTAGTCGTTAACGCACATTTTTTGCGCGGACATTGTAATACGATAATGCGTTTTTGCGCACGCGTTAACGTTTGCGCAAAGAATTTAATAGAGCCCGACATGTGGTGTATATCCACATAAAGACATCTAATACTTTCCTATGGTAGCGCCATTCTCCATCGCTGTGTCACGTGTAGCCACCATGGGGGGCGAGGTTACGAGCCCAGGATGCAGTGAAACACTTGAGAATGGGGATATGGTAAATAATATGGGGTATTTATTATAAATACACAGGCACACACTCCACACAGAGTGAGGGGCGAGACAGGAATGGAGATGACTACGGAGACAGAGGGAGGACACAGAGAGCCAGGACTGGAAAGCACACAGAATACACCTAGACAAACAGGACATAAGAGGACTCCCAGATACTCAGGGCCGGCGCTGCCGCTAGGCCAGCTAGGCGTGCGCGTAGAGCGCAGTGCCCGCCTAGGGCGCAGCTGGCCCGACCATTAAAAAAAAAATTGGCCGCAGGGCAGCCTTGGGCGGCCGAGTGCTGCAGCCAGCCCCAATACAGCCCGGCGTCGCCGCCGGTGTCAAGGAGACAGAGGCGTGGACTTGGTGCTTACAGCACCAAGCCCACACCTCCATCTCCTTGACGCCAGCACATATTGGGACTGGCTACGAGGAGGTGGAGGGAGGAGGAGACGGAACAGCAAATACCCATGTGTGAGCTGGGGCAGATACCCATGTATGAGCTGGGACAAATACCCATGTGTGAGCCTGGGGCAGATACCCATGTGTGAGCTGGGGCAGATACCCATGTGTGAGCCTGGGGCAAATACCCATGTGTGAGCCTGGGGCAAATACCCATGTGTGAGCTGGGGCAGATACCCATGTGTGAGCTGGGGCAGATACCCATGTGTAAGCCTGGGGCAGATATCCATGTGTGAGCTTGGGGCAGATACACATGTGTGAGCTGGGGCAAATACCCATGTGTGAGCCTGGGGCAAATACCCATGTGTGAGCCTGGGGCAGATACCCATGTGGGAGCTGGGGCAAATACCCATGTATGAGCTGGGGCAGATACCCATCTGTGAGCCTGGGACAAATACCCATCTGTGAGCTGGGGCAAATACCCATGTGTGAGCCTGGGGCAAATACCCATCTGTGAGCTGGGGCAAATACCCATCTGTGAGCCTGGGGCAAATACCCATGTGTGAGCCTGGAGCAAATACCCATGTGTGAGTCTGGGGCAGATACCCATGTGTGAGCCTGGGGCAGATATCTATGTGTGAGCCTGGGGCAAATACCCATGTGTGAGCTGGGGCAAATACCCATGTATGAGCTGGGGCAGATACACATCTGTGAGCCTGGGACAATACCCATCTGTGAGCTGGGGCAAATACCCATCTGTGAGCCTGGGACAAATACCCATCTGTGAGCTGGGGCAAATACCCATGTGTGAGCCTGGGGCAAATACCCATGTGTGAGCCTGGGGCAGATACCCATGTGTGAGCCTGGGGCAGATATCCATGTGTGAGCCTGGGGCAAATACCCATGTGTGAGCCTGGGGCAAATACCCATGTGTGAGCTGGGGAAAATACCCATGTGTGAGCTGGGGCAGATATACCCATGTGTGAGCTGGGGCAGATATACCCATGTGTGAGCTGGGGCAAATACCTATGTGTGAGCCTGGGGCAGATATCCATGTGTGTGCTGGGGCAGATATCCATGTGTTAGCTGGGGCAGATATCCATGTGTTAGCTGGGGCAATATATCCATGCCATGTGTTAGCTGGGGCAATATATCCATGCCATGTGTTAGCTGGGGCAATATCTCCATGTGTGACCTGAGGCAAATATACCCATGTAAGAGCTGGGGGCAAATGTACCCATGTGAGAGCTGGGGCAATATATCCATGTGAATTTTATTTTGGGGGGGGTGCAAGTAGCTGGTCTCGCCTAGGGCGCAAAATAGTCTAGCACTGGCCCTGCAGATACTAGGTGGCCAGGAAAAGGGTTGGATAATAAACAGGAGGACAGGACAGGAATAGGGTTTAATTAAGTTTAGTGTGACGCAGGAGGAATGTCTCTATTAGGCAGGGTCTTGGTGCAGCAATGGTCTGTAAAACAGCGAGCATCTTGAGAATGGAAACTGCAGAAGGGGGGTCTTGAACAGGAACGGTGGCAGGGGGTCTTGAGGACAGGAATGGCAGCAAAGGGTCATAAGGACAAAGGCAGAGATCTTTGGAAATACTAAAACAAGATGAGAGTCTCTCAGTGCGGTATCAGAAGGGAGTAATCTGTAAACACAGTCCAGGAGGTAAGCCAGGGGTCCAGTACACGATATTCAGACAGAGAGCAGAAGCGCTCCTTAACGAAAAAAAAAAGGGAACGAAAATAACATTGAAACATTGAAATATTAACTGTGAAAGGATTCGCCTATAAGTTTTAATGGTAAAAAAATCCCTCATTTTTATTATATATTTCTTAAACCGTTTATTTTTTCACTTGCAGCAAAAAGTAATTTTGTTTAATTATTTTTAAAGATTTTTTAGGGATTCTTTTGGTGAAATTTTAAGTTTCCTAACTTATTTTAGACAACCAAGGCTTTTTTTCCCCATGGGTTTCATTGTAAAAAAATATTACCATTTTTATTAAATATTTCTTAATCCGTTTATATTTTTCACATACTCGCCACCCAGGACATACTTGAAAACGAGAGAAATTTCAATGTATCCTTCCTGGTAAAATCCTTTCTCAAAAAATTTGCGGCAAAAAGTAATTTTGTTTAATTTTTAGGACCTTTTAGGGATATTTTTGGGTGAAATTTTAAGTTTCCTAACTTATTTTAGAGAAATTAGGCTTTTTTTCCCCATGGGTTTCAATTAGGGTTGCACCGATACCGATACTAGTATCGGTATTGGTGCCGATACTGGGTACTGCAGGAGTACTTGGTACTCGTGCAGTACCCCCCGATATTTTCCCCGATACCGGAAGCCGGCATTGAGCCGGCTTGCCGGCATCCGAGGGGCTGGGGCGGCTGTCCGAATGCTCTATCGGCATTCGGACAGGCCCTGCAGCTGCTCTCCGCATTGTTTTATACTTACCTTCCTGAGCGATGCCGGGAAAGTCTCTGCCCGTGCGCTCGTTGGAAGGACCCCAGCCGCGACCACGTGGGACCATGTGATCGCGGCTGGGGTCCTTCCAATGAGCGCACGTGCAGAAACTTTCCCGGCGTCGCTCAGGAAGGGTAAGCATGAACGTGGTGAGCAGCTGCAGGGCCTGTCCGAATGCCGATAGAGCATTCGGACAGGCACCTGGAGCTCTCCGCGATGATACTTACCTTCCCGGGCGACGCCGGGAAAGTTTCCGCGCGTGCGCTCGTTGGAAGGACCCCAGCCGCGATCACATGGTCCCACGTGATCGCGGCTGGGGTTCTTCCAACGAGCGCACTTGCAAAGACTTTCCCGGCGTCGCCCAGGAAGGTAAGTATCATCGCAGAAAGTGCTGAGGGGGGGGATCCATGTGTGAGCTGGGGCATATCCATGAGCTGGGGCAAATCCATGTGTGTGCTGGGGCATATCCATGTGTGTGCTGGGGCATATCCATGTGTGTGCTGCGGCATATCCATGTGTGTGCTGGGGCATATCCATGTGTGAGCTGGGGCATATCCATGTGTGAGCTGGGGCATATCCATGAGCTGGGGCAAATCCATGTGTGTGCTGGGGCATATCCATGTGTGTGCTGGGGCATATCCATGAGCTGGGGCAAATCCATGAGCTGGGGCAATATCCCATGAGCTGGAGCATATCCCATGAGCTGGGGCAATATCCCATGAGCTGGGGCAATATCCCATGAGCTGGGGCAGTATGAATATATATATCTTGGGGGGGTATATACATGTGAGCTGGGGGCATTTTTATATGGTCTGTTCTTATTGGAAAGCGTCACATGACATTAAAGAAAAGTATCGGTACTCGTATCGGTGAGTACTTTTAAAAAGTATCGGTACTCGTACTCGGTCTTAAAAAAATGGTATCGGTGCATCCCTAGTTTCAATGTAAAAAAAAATTTCATTTTTTAAAAAAAATTCTTAAACTTTATTTTTTACACTTGCAGAAAAAAGACATTTTGTTTATTTTGTTAGGATTTTTTAGGGATTTTTAAAGAAAAGTATTTTTTTCCCCCATAGGTTTCGATCTAAAAAAATGTGCTTTTTTTGTGTGAAAATATGTTTATTGTTGGATCAGTCACAATGCATAGATACGAAAACATCTCATATAAAGAAAAGTATTCAGGAGCAACAACAAAACGGCACAGCAAAGATGTGACTAATGCTGCATGGGGGGGGTTGGACTTCAACCTAGGGTCACAGAGAACAAGAGGTTGGACCATCAGCTAATTAGGGTCGGGCAGAGTCCAGGGGCTTTGACAGAGGCAGGGGAGGTAGCAGGGGGTGTGGCGTCAGTAGTGGCCAGAAAACGGGGTAAGGTGAAGTTGGGGGGCATAGAGGGAATCGGTGGGGATCTCCTTAACATTTGTAAAGAATACCAGGGGGAGCAGAAAAAGGTGTTCCGTATGGCTGTTCTCATGTCCTCTGGGAGGATCGCAATTAGGGGCGACCAATGAAAAAAAAATGTCCTGGTTTTATCCTCCTGGTGTAAGGAGGTTTTAATCCAATCAGCCAGAAATATAGAATAAATTCTATCGTACACCTGCGAAAGGAAGGGGGGGGGTGGGAGAAATCCATTGTGATACAATGGCCTTTTTACTCGCGGCCACTAGCAAGGCCAACCAGAATTGGTGACATTTGGAAAGGGGTAGAGTCGAGGTGGGAGCGGGTAGGTGAAAGATAGCCTATTCGGGAGTGGCGGGGATGGCAATATGGAGAACCGTGAAACCAAATCTACTAACAGAATCCCAAAACAACTGGACTAAGGGACAGGACCACAAACAATGCCACAGGTCGGCCAGGGAGCGGCGGCAATTAAGGCATTCGGCAGTGGGTGATAGACCTGCATGGGCCATTCTATTGGGGGCCATGTAAACACAGTGAAGGATTTTAAACAACATATCCCAGTAGTTGACAGAGGGAATGAAACGCCTAGACAGTTACATAGTTACATAGGCTGAAAAATACATGTGTCCATCGGGTTCAGCCTCTCACACATCACCTACTGCTGTTGATCCAAAAGAAGGCAAAAAACCCAGTCTGAAGCGCTCGCCAATATGCAACACACTGGGGAAAAAATCCCCAGAATGGCAGTCAGATTTCTCCTTGGATCAAGAAGCTAAACCCACATATTAAATATTATAACACTTAATATTCTGTGTCTGCAGGAAGTCATCCAGTCGTTTTGTAAAAGTCTGTACAGTCTCTGACACAACCACCTCAACAGGCAGAGAATTCCACAGCTTTATTGTTCTCACTGTAAAATAACCCTTCCTTGTAACGTTGGGGGCTTCCAGCCTTTCCGGTGTGCTTGACAGCAGCATGTCTGATGCTGCTCGCTCACCAATGCCCGGTTTAAATTGAAACAGGCAGGTAGGTGGCTGCATGAGGCGCGGCTTGAGAGGGGGGCGCGGTCTGGTAAAGGTCTTTTAAAAACCAACAGTTCCTTCTAAGCAGTGCCAGATCGTGGTTATCCATACCTGAACTCCTTGTACCTGAATTCTCTCGTGATTTAACCTGTTATTGACCTCTGCTTGTTTTCTGACTATTCTGCCTTCCATTGCCCTAGACTATTTCCTTGTTCTACGCTTCTGCACTGATATCGACCCAGCTATTCCATTTGACTATTCTATACTCTGTATTCCTGATTCTGGCTTGTCTGACTGCCCCCGTGTTGCTGACCTCGTTTTGTATTACGACATTGTCTTTGATTAACTCTTTCTGTCTAGCTAGTATACATATACCTGGCCAATTTTTAAGGACCAGACAGTTAGGGATTCCTTTACGGCTACCCTGTTGGTAGTTTTTGGCTCTGTGGAGTGTTGGGCTTTAAGGACTGCGTGGTGGGATCTGGGAACCGTGACATTCCTATGCTTTAGGCTGAATTTCCTTTCGTCCAGTCTAAATCGGTGACCTTGTGTCCTGTGTATAGTCCTGTTAATGAATAGACAATGAGTAGACAATGGTTTATAATTTATTTTTTTTGAGAAAGGATTTTACCAGGAAGGATACATTGAGATTTCTCTTGTTTTCAAGTATGTCCTGGGTGGTGAGAATGTACCGTTAGGGGTCTTGCCAAGGACACTTACTGGAGAGGTTGCTCACTGGGATCGAACCCATGTCTCCACAGGCTCTCTCCATGCAGAGCAGTGACATTACCTCTACTCCACCCAGCCGGTACAATGGCCCCGTATATATTTATATTAAGTTATCAGATCCCTTCTAAGGCGCCGTTTCTCTAAACAGGTTTAAGCTTGTTAGTCTTTCCTCATAACTTAAAACTTCCATTCCCCTTATTAATTTAGTCACCCATCTCTGCAATTTTTCTAGCACTATAATATCCTTTCTTAAGACGGGTGCCCAAAATTGCACGACATATTCAAGGTGTGGCCTTACCATTGATTTATACAGAGGCAAAATTATCAGGCTTATTCAGAGAGCGTGAAAAGCAGGAGAATGACTGGAGAATAACTGGAGAATGAAAAATTCTAGGTCAAAATAGCCGATTTGGAAAGTGAGATGAAAGGTAGAATTTTTCTGGTTTGGCTATTTTGACCTAGAATTTTCCATTCTCCAGTTATTCTCCAGTCATTCTCCTGCTTTTCACGCTCTCTGAATAACCCTGTATGTTTTCATGCCGAGAGTGAACTCCCCTTTTAATGCATGCCAATACCTTGCTGGCCTTGGCGGCTGCTGTTTGACATTGCACATTGTTACTTAGTCTGAAGTCTATGATTATTCCCAAATCCTTCTCCTGCTTGGAATTCCCTAACTCCGTACCATTTAGGGTATAAATTGCTTGTGTGTTCTTCACTCCAAAGTGCATAACTTTGCATTTATCTACATTAAATTTCATCTGCCATTTAAGTGCCCAGTCCCCCCAATCTATCTAAATCAGTAGTGTGGCGTATAGTGTGATAGTAGTGTGGCGTTAATGAAATCAGAGGGGTTGAGGGTCGGGAAATGGAGGGACCATTTGGAAATCAGATTTCAAGGGGTTGTCGTGGGCGAGGAAGCTTGTAAATGTGCGTAAATATTAGAGGTCGATGGAGGGGATACAAATTGTGTGAACAGCAGAGTCCAAAGGATTGGCAAAATCCACAGGGGAAAGCTCATTCAGCTGGGCTAGGGCTGTCTTAGTTGTAAGTAATAAATTGGGTGTAAGGAGAGAGGGGTGATGAAGGTTCCGAGAGTTGTGACTAAAAAGGGCAAACTCAACACCGCATCTACATAGTGGTAATTGTGACATGCCCTGTCGGGCCAGTGTGTGAAATATGGGGGCTGGAGATGCTCCGTGGATGTCAGGATTGTGTAGAATGGGAGACAATAGGAACGTTTGCAAGGACAAAATTAAGCTCCTGCAGACCTGAATCCAATCTCGTTTGGTGGAGTACAGCAAGGGATTGCTTCGCCATAGTGGAGGGCCACCGGCAAGTGCAAGTGGAGAAAACCCAACAAGGAGAAGCAAGCAACAACACCTGCTCCACTTCATGGTCAATCTGAGGTGTAACAGTAAAGGGCTGTCAGGTTATGATCTAAAATATTTGGAATGTTAATTCCTCCCGGGAGAGGGATTGTTGGAGACAGGAGAGAGATATGCGAGCCCATCGGTCTTGCCAAATAAATGAAGCATAGAATTTGTTAAATGGGCGAATATCAGTGGGTCGCAGGAGTATGGGAAGAACCTATAGAGGATAGAGCAGTTTAGGGAATAACGTCATTTTGACAAGAAACGCTCGACCTAAGTAGGAGATGGGGAGGGAATCCCAGGCCAACAGCAGCCTGTCAGTGTGGGACAACATGGGGTCAATATTGAGGGCATACAGTTGGGAAAGGTCAGCTGGTAAAATGATGCCCAAATATTTAATATTGCACAGTGGAGCAGGGTATTCCAATCATGGTATCCAGAAGGGGGCAATCCATATAACAAAGTCCATAAATTGAGGGCAGGTGGAGAGCAAGGAAAGTCTAGCAAATAAGGCCAAAGGTGCGGTACACAGGTATAGCAGGCATCCAGAGAGAGTAGCTACCAGCAGGCAGGCAGATACAATGAGAAATGAACTTCAATGCAGCAGCAGGGAAGGAAGGGTATGACCTACCTTTATGGGGAACTGCTTATGTAAAGGGCTGACACCTGCAGAGGCGAAGTCCAGCAGGCAGTACGTTGATCATGCAGGCAGCACCTTTCATGTGATGGCAATACAAGTCTCTCCTTTCTTGTGCCGCCCACAGCAAGGTCCGTGACATTCGTCTTTTTAAGTCCACGGAATGTTCTTAGATGTTCCTTCAATACAAAATACAACATTGTTCTGGGGAGCATCATGTATAAAGAATGCCCATCTCCCACCAATCCCCACTCAATTTGGTTCAAGGATGCCATTGCCTGGATCATGTTTCCATTCCTCCATCCATTGAGGGGAGCAGATTATCAGATAAGGGGTCGTAAATACCGGTAGGGAAGCTTGAAGCATCTGGCCTTCTGTAGTGGGATATTAATAATATCTAATAACTCTGACAGTTAGCATTTACTGTCCCAGTTACTCTGATATTACTTTTCATCAGGACAAATGGTTTCATTTGAGTCCAAACATGACCATATTCCTCTGTCTACTGTGCTGACTCAGTAATGAGGGGTAACTTCTTTGAAAAGAAGACAGGAAATCCCCCCCCCACATGCAAATTCTGTATTTAAATTTGTAACAGAGCAAAAACAGGCCTGTGCATGACAATACATAGAGTTACATAGTTACATAAACTGAAAAAATAAAGTGCGTACATTGGGTTCAGCCTTTAGGCTGAATTTCCTTTTATCCAATCTAAATGGGTGACCTTGCATCTTGTGTATAGTCCTATTAATGAATAGGTTTCCAGACAATGGTTTATAATGACCCTGTATATATTTATATAACGTTATCAGATCCCCTTTAAGGTGCCATTTCTCTAAACTAAACAGGTTTATGCTTGTTAGCCTTTCCTCCTAATTTAAATCTTTCATTCCCCTTATTAATTTAGTTGCTCATCTCTGCCCTTTTTCTAGCTCCATAATATCCTTTCTTAAGGCAGATGCCCAAAATTGCATGGCATGTTTAAGGTGGTCTTACCATTGATTTATAAGGAGGCAAAATTATGTTTTCATCCCGAGAGTAAGATCCCCCTTTAATGCATGCCAATAGCTTGCTGACCTTGGCAGCCTCTCGTTGACATTGGGCATTGTTACTTAGTTTGAAGTCAGCATTCACCGCAGGGTCCCTGAAGTGCAGGGAAATCCGCCAAATGCTTCTGAAAAGCCGCTGTAAAATCACTGCATCGAAAGGTAAAACTGCTGCAGAAAACATTGGATCAATCCGATAAGCCGACGAAAAAATGCTGTACGCACCTGACGATCCGCCGCAAAACCGCTGAACGCATCGGAAAAAAGGCAACAGTCTGCGGAATAGAGCACCGGCCAGCCGCTGGAAAAAGCTGACAGGCGGGTAAAAAAACCCCCCAAAAAACGCTGCAACTTTTAAAATGTGTTTGCAAAAAAAGTCTACTGCACAAAATTGCCTGAAAATTACACATAAGGTTCTATGATTAGTAATAAAAAACTGTTACTTTAAAGCACCAAAAATTAGGGCATTTCACTGATATTTCAGTGCTGTTCAGTGTTCTTTGAATCGATTAACCATTACTTCTCTATGGGGGTTCACTGCCGTCGAAGATCACTGTATTTCGCTGGCAATTCGCCAATATTTGGCCAACTGCCAGCTTTTTGAATAGTCGTATGGCCCCAAAATTGAATTGTATGGTGCAATTTTGGAGCCAATTTGTCTCTCTTTGAGTATTATTATTATCATCATTTATATAGCGCTAACAGTTTCTGCAGCACTTTACAATAACCAAAGAGGGCAAGATACAGATAAATGGACAGAGGATAGAAAAAAGGGATGTAGAGGGCCCTGCTCAGAGGAGTCTAGAGCAGTGTTTCCCAAACCTGTCCTCGGGACCCTCAACCAGGCCAGATTTTGCAGATCACCTTGGGGAAAAGCAGACTGAATCCTGCAATCACTGAGCAGCAAATCATATCACCTATGCTGTGCTTTAGATATCTGTCAAACCTGGCGAGGCGGAGGATCCTGAGGACAGGTTTGGGAAACACTGGTCTAGAGCGATTGGGGTCGAGGAAGACCAGGAGAGTTTTACTGGATGTCAGGATCATTAGTGTCAGCGGTTTGGGAATGGTGGGGCAATGGAAGCAGCTTCAATTATGTGTGAGTGGGTGAGAAGGGGAAGAGTTGCATAAGTGATGTAGTATGCTAATCTGAAGAGATGGATTTTGAGGGATTTCTTGAAGGCCTGAAGATTAGGGGAGAGTTTGATAGGGTGAGGTAAGTAATTTCACAGGGCCGAAGCTGCCTTTGAGAAGTCTTGGAGGCGAGAGTTGGCAGGGCGGGTGAAGGCAGAGGTCACCTGCCAACCGGAGTTGTCTAGAAGGGGATGTGATTGCGGAGTAACAAAGACATGTAAGGGGGGGGGGTCAAGTTATTGAGCGATTTTAACTTGAGCGTCAATATTTTAAACCGTATCCTGAAATGTACAGGCAGCCAATGGAGCGACCCGTGGTGCGTCTGATGAGAAAAATAAGTTTGGCACCTGCATTCATTACAGATTGCAAAGGGGCACTGCAGGCTTTGGAGACCAATAAGGAGCGAGTTGCAGTAAGTCTCAAAATGACAAGCATGTGAACATGCACCTTTGTGGTGTCTTGTGTCAGAAATGGGCGGACAAGGGCAATGTTCTTGAGTCGACAGTAACAGGGTTTTGTCACTGTCTGGACATGCGGAGGGAACGTTAGGTCAGAATCAAAAGTGACACCAAGGCAGCGAGCTTGAGGCTTCAGGCTAATTAGTGTTCCATTTACTCGTAGAGAGATAGGTGGAATTTGCTTTTTCTTGGAGAGAGGAACAACGAAAATTTCAGTTTTAGCAAGATTGAGTTTAAGGAAGCGTGAAGACATACAAATCGAGATGGCAGAGAGATAGTCAGTTACTCGATCCCGGAGAGCTGGAGAGAGATCAGGGGAGGAGAGGTATATTTGAGTGTCATCTCATCAGCATATAGGTGGTACTGGAATCCAAAGGAGCTGATCAGTTTGCCTAGAGAGGCAGTGTATATTGAAAAAGGAAGAGGGCCCAGTATTGAACCTTGGGGCACCCCAACAGAGACAAGCTGCCGGGAGGATGTACTTCCAGAGAATGAGACACTAAACGATCATTGGGACAGGTAGGAAAAGATCCATGAAAGAACAGTACCTTGAAGGCCCATATCACTAAGGGTTTGAAGGAGGAGCGAGTGGTCAACTGTATCAAAGGCGGCAGAAAGGTCACGAAGGATCAGCAGAGAGTAGCAGCCATTAGATCTCTCTACGCGTAAATGGAACACCCATTAGCCCAACACCCCAAGCTCGCTGCCTTGGTGTCACTTTTGACTCTGACCTAACATTCTGTTCCCACATCCAGACAGTGACCAAATCTTGTTATTGTCAACTCAAAAACATTGCCCGTGTCCGCCCCTTTCTGACACAAGATACCGCAAAAGTAATGGTTCATGCTCTTGTCATTTCTCGACTTGACTACTGCAATTCGCTCCTTATGGGCCTCCCCAACTCCCGTATTGCAATCGGTAATGAATGCAGGGGCCACGCTTATTTTTCTCAGACGCACCTCGCGTACCTCCCCCCTCTGCCGGTCCCTCCATTGGCTTCCTGTACGTTTCAGGATACAATGTTTAAAATACTGATGCTCACATTCAAATCACTCAAATAACTCATCCCCTCCCTACATGTCTTTGTTACTCCGCAAGCACGTCCCATCTAGACAACTCCGCTCAGCAGGAGATTTCCACCTGTCATCGGTCTACACACGCACGGACAACTCTCGCCTCCAAGACTTCTCAAGGGCAGCACCAGTCCTGTGGAATGACTTGCTTCACCCTATCAAACTCTCGCCTGACCTTCAAGAAATCCCTCAAAACCCATCTCTTCAGATTAGCGTACCGCATCACTGATGCAACTCATCCCTCTGCTCACCTACGCACACTTGATTGAAGCCGCGTGTATGGCCCCACCATTCCCAAACCACTGGCACTAATGATCCTGCTATCTAGTGCAATTCCTCAACCCCAATCCCTCTAGACTGTAAGCTCCTATGAGCAGGGCCCTCTACACCTCTTGTTTCCATCTTATGTCCGTTTATATGTATTTCGTTCCCTTTGGTTATTGTAAAGCACTGCAGAAACTGTTGGCGCTATATAAATGACAATAATAATAATTAGATTACATCACTGCTCTGCGTGGAGAGAGCCTGTGGAGTCATGGGTTCGATCCCGACGAGTACCTCTCCAGTAAGTGTCCTTGGGCAAGACACCTAACGGTACATACTCGCCACCCAGGACATACTTGAAAACGAGCGAAATCTCAATGTATCCTTCCTGGGAAAATCCTTTCTCAAAAATTTAAATTTTTGCAGTTACCAGGTCATTGGTCAGTTTCGCAATAACCCCTTCAGAGATTTTTCATTGGTTTAGTGTCAGGTATGTAATACAGGTGGCATGCATTAAACACAATTTTCCTAGCATTAACGCTTATACATTCAGACGCTAGCGTTAATCATGGGATAGTGTACAATATGTATACACTGTTATTATGATTACCATATGATTTCATAAATCAAGACGAGTATGATTTAAGGGATTGGCTAAAGATGACAACTATGAAAGTGCGTTAGACAAAAATAGAATGAAAGAATTTGTTTTGTGTCCTCTTTACATTAAAGAAGGCACTTAACCCTTTTTTCCTTAAACAGCCACATTCAGCTAGGTCGAAACTTACGTAACGTTTTTATAATTTTGTGAATTGAAACCCATGCGTTTTAGTATTTGGTGGCAGTAAAATCGGGATTGATGGTTTTAGAAACATTTTTCTTTGAAAATATTGGATTTAATGTTTACTAAATTTTGGTTACTCACAGTAGAAGTAGGTTGAGGTATTAATCTCCCTTTGATACTGATCTTTTTCTCAGATACCCATTCCAAAGAAAACCCATATGAAGACATTGAAACAGACATTGGTCTTGGAAAAAAATGTGCTCCTGTTTTTCCACATGCATTCTCCTCCATTCCTGGAACTCCCAGCAAGGTAACAATCATTTGGAAATAAGTATTATTATTATACTTTATTTATATAGCGGCAGCATATTCCGCAGCGCTGAACAATGGGCATGATATAGACAGAGTTACAATAAATTGAGACTGAACAACATTTGATAAACCGATACATGAGGAAACGAGGGCCCTATTCCCGTGGGAACTCACAATCTAGAAGGGTTGGTGGTGGAAACAGGGAGGAGAGGACTGCAAGGTGGGAGTGATGGACTGCTTGGAGCAGTGAGGTGTATTAGTGAGTTGGGTGGCAGACTTCCCTGGATGTCTTTTAAGAGAGGGAGAGATGTAGACAGTGGAGGGCTGGTGGTACAGACTAGGCAGGAGTTCCATTTTAGGATGAATGCAGAGTAAAAGAGAAGAGACAGGGAGCGCATTGTGCAGCAGTATGTGGACCTTTCAGTTCCCCAATTCCAGCAGAGGGGAGGAGGAGCTGGTGGCCAGAAAAACACCGCAGAGCTTGCATGGGAGTGTCACGGAGGTGCCGGGGGTTTACGAGCCCAGGGTGTGGTTACACAAACAGAGACAGGTAAAAAGGGGTTTAACCAGAATAAAAGGTTTATTTACGAAGGAACAGAAGTAAATCAGGAAAGGGGACAATGAATAAGTAATAACACTTATAGAAGCTGGTTGGGAAAGTTATACTATATACAGCGGGCAGGGTGCACTGAGCAGATGGGACAGGACACTGAATAACAGAATAACACAAGAGTGGACAACAGGACAGACACTGACTACAGAAATAACTAAAGAAGATACTTACTGGATACACAGAGGGTGGACCAGAAGACACAGAGGGCAGAAGTAACAACAACAATGTCAAGCATGGTATCAGGAGGGCTATAGCAGGAGAATGGTCAGATCATGCAGAGGTCTTGGCAGGCAGTGGGCAGAGAGTGGTCGAAGTCCATAGCAGATAATTATACACAGGAGGTCAAATCAATAGATGGGTCTGGAGTAGTGATGGGAGTAGAAGTCCAGAAATGGAGATTGTAAGGAATGTCCAGGAAGGGGGTTGTAGATGGAAAGCTGCAATGAGGGGGGGGGGGTCACAATAGGATATTGCAAGGAAGGGTGGTCTCCACGGGATGCAATGAGGGTGGTCTCCACAGGATGCAATATGGGTGGTCTCCACGGATGCAATGAGGGGGGTCTCCACGGATGCAATGAGGGGGGTCTCCACAGGATGCAATGAGGGGGGTCTCCACAGGATGCAATGAGGGTGGTCTCCACAGGATGCAATGAGGAAGGAGTCTCAGCGAGATAAAGCAATGGTCTCAGACTGGTAATGTGCATAGCATGCAGGACTGGCACACCGTGAGGCTTCCAAGGAAGGATAATGCAGAAGCATCTACTGGAAGGTGAGGCCTGGTTATATGGGAAGTCCAGGCCCAGCCCACACCTGAGGCTGGGGAGGTGAGGGGAAACTTGGAATGGATCCCTGAATGCCTGGACACCAGACCAGGCAGATGTAAGATCTGGACTAAACATGATTCTGGGAGGGAAACAGCACCTTACTTGCCCTTCCTCCGGCTTCTTCTGTGAGGACCATGACAGGGAGAACCCAGAAGCCTGGGATTAGTAAAAGTAATTAGAGAGAGAAGTGGAGACAGCTGGAAAGGATGCCTGAAATTAGAGGCCGGTCGGGGGAGGGTTGGACTGTCAAGTGTGGAAATGAAGTTTTACAATTGCAATGATAGAATATTGCAGAGAGTGATGGTGGCCATCGTGTTGAGATCTGGATACCTGGGCTGTGATTACAGGGACGTTGCTTGCAGGAGGATCATGTGGAAATGAAGTTTGGTCTGTGTGTTGCTGTATGAAAAGGAAATTAGTACAGGTAAGTGTCTAGGTTTTAGAGGCCTTTGTAATGGGGGGGGGGGCACTGGTGAAATACTATCTAAAAATGCAGGATTTTAGAGGATAATCAGCCATAAATTACTAAATGCAGACACAAAATACAATTGCGATGATAGAATATTGCAGAGTGTGATGGTGGCCATCGTGTTGAGATCTGGATACTTGGGCTGTGATTGAAGGGATGTTGCTTGCAGGAGAATCAGGGCCGCCATCAGGGCATTACGCCCCATGCTGCCGTAAGGGGCCCGGGCTCGGTTGGGGCCCGGGCCGCCGGGGCCCGGGGGGGTCCCGGGCCCCCGTCGGCAGCGGCGTCGCCCTTTAACAGCTCCGGTATTGGACTCGATGAGTCCGAATCCGGAGCTGTGTCCCTGCTGCTGCTGCTGCTGCAGGAGCCGGAGGAGACACTGTGTCTCCTCCGGCTCCTGGCAGCTTCACTGGTTGGCTGGGCGGGGCCAAGCAGCGTGTGAGGGCCTCCCAAGGCCCAGACCCCAAGGCCCAGACCCCTAGGCCCAGACCCCTAGGCCCAGACCCTAAGGCCCAGGACCCAGACCCTAAGGCCCAGACCCAAAGCCCAAACCCAGGGGAAACGCTAAGATCCGGGCTGAGACCCAGCGCTAATGCAGTTGTGTACAGGATAGAACTGTTTTTTTTCCAGTGCAGAGTGCCAGGCCTTACCTATCCTCTGCCCTGACAAGCTTGTATAAGTATTTATTTATTTGCAAAGTATTTTACCAGGAAGGATACATTGAGATTGCTCTCTTTTTCAAGTATGTCCTGGGTTCAAGAACATTGAAATTTTACAGTCGTTATAGAAATACAAAGTAATAAATGCAAGATATTAAAACCACAACACAAATATACAGATTAACACAGAAAATAAATATGTAAGTAAAATAGTCACTATGTTACATGTTTACAAGTGCATTCCCCTATTGAGGTATGTTAATAGGGAGCTCTTGAGTGACTGAAGACTGGGGGAAGATTTGATGGCGTCTGGGAGGTTATTCCATAATTGCGGTGCTCTGTAGGAAAATGAGGATAGAGCCACTTTCTTTTTGTATTGTGGTATTGCAAGTAAGGTGCTGGTCCTGGATCGGAGGTTATAGGATGAAGGGGAACTGCTGGGGGAAGCAGCCTATTCAGGTAGGGTGGTAGCTTCCCTGAAAATCTCTTAAACACCAGGTTGGAAAGGTGATTAGTGCGTTTAGATTCCAGTGACGGCCAGTTTAGCTCTTTTAACATGTCACAGTGGAGGGTCATGTAGTTACATTGTAGCACAAAGCAGCAGAATGAGTTATACAATGTAGTAAGTTTCTGAAGGTGTGTTTGCGGGGCGGCTGCATACACTACATCTCCGTAATCAATAGCCGGCATAAGCATTTGTTGTACAATCTGCTTTCTTACCGCGGGGCTCAGGCAGGATTTGTTTCTGTACAGGGTACCTAGTTTGGGTAAAGTTTAGATGAGTTTTTCAATGTGGGGGCCAAAGGATAGATTTGGGTCTAACCACATACCTAGATATTTGAGAGAAGTGACTGTGGTCAGCGTGCCATTTGATCTTATCCTGACACATACAAGGTAATTCAAAGAGAATCGAAAAGTCACCGCACGTTCGGTGACTTTTCGTTTTCTTCACTTCAGTTCGTTTTGCGAATCCCATTTCGGGGACCCTGCGGTGTATTCAGCAAGCACCACAGGGCCGTCGAGGTGCAGGGAAAAGCAGCTGAAAACCTGCCGAAAACTCACCGCAAAAACCCGGCGAATGCACGGCGAAACCTGCAAAAACATCTAGATTAACCCACTGTAAACGCCGGAAAAACCCGAGCAGAAGCCGATCACATGCAGCGCAGCCGCCGAAAAAAGCCGACACCGCAGACCTGTGCAGTGAATAAATTAGGAAAACAGTTTGCTTGAATGTTTGAAAAGTGAAACGCTGTTTGCAAAGAAACTACTGAGCGAAAATGTCTGAAATTTACATATGAGGTCCAAGGAATGATAATAAAAAGGGCTGTTACAGAAAAAATAAGTAAATTTAAAAAAAATCTGACTTTTTTTAAAAAACAAAATCCAAAAAAATGCTTAAAATATCCGAAAAAATCTATAAATAAAGAGACTCTTTACTGCATAATTTTATAATGAACGGTTAGATATTTTTAACATTGAAGCCTATGGGTTTCGCCTGAATAAATCTGCCGCATGAAATCACCGAATGGCAGGGCATTTCGGGAACCTTTCACTGCTGCTTCATGCTCTCTGAATAGCCGAAGCAGTGCTTTTTTATGGGGATTTCACTGCCCTCAAACAGGCACCGAACAGGCACCGTATGTGCAGGCTTATTCGCCAGGATTTAGCGAATTGCCTGCTCTCTGGATAGCCGAATGGCCAAGAAAGGTAACCGACCGCTGATTTTCAGCGTTCGGTTACCTTTCTCCAGCCATTCGGATCTCTTTGAATTACCCTGATAGATGGGGTGTTTGCAATTTATGTAGTTTAGGTGCTTTGCCAAAGAGCATCGTTACAGTTTTGTCAGTATTTAAGAAATGTTTGTTATCTACAATCCACGTTTCTACCTCTGTGAATTGTTCTTGCAGCACGTCCTCCAGCTGCGGGAGATTTGGTTTGCTGGTATAGATTACAGTGTCATCTGCATACATGTGTACAGTTGAGGCTTTTCAGATATTGGGCAGATCATTTATGAATATCGTGAATAGCAGGGGGCCGAGTATCGAGCCTTGGGGTGCTCCGCAGGTGACTGGGAGGGGGAGGGAGGAGCTGCCAGAAATGGACACATGTTGCGATCGGTTGGATACATACAACTGAA
Organism: Leptobrachium leishanense; assembly: GCA_009667805.1. Lineage (NCBI taxonomy): Eukaryota > Metazoa > Chordata > Amphibia > Anura > Megophryidae > Leptobrachium > Leptobrachium leishanense. The sequence continues at coordinate 264,163,862 of CM019065.1, read as the reverse complement.
ACCAGGTTAGTGTGTGATCGCTAATACCAGAGTTTTTCAGTTTTTGTAATAGGATGCCATGGTCTACTGTGCCTTGGCAAAATCAAGGAATATGGCTCCAGTTAGGTCTCCTTGTTCCATACCAGCTTGAGTATCATTGCAAACTTTTAAAAGGGCGGTTGTAGTTGAGTGATTTGGACGAAAGCCGGATTGATCTGGGGTTAAATAGTTTGAAGATTGATAAAAATTCAGCGAAGAGCCCTCGCACCCCTGCATTATTAAAGTCCTCAAAGATGGCATATCATCCATGTTTTGAAGCACACATATATTAATTAATGCTGATGGGCATTGCATGATAAATGCCACTCAATAGCATGTAAGAATCATTGCAATGCATTTAATAGATCCAAAAGGAAAGACAGGTGAGCGGCAATAATTTCCCTGCTGCAGCATATAAATAATACATGTTTCAGGGCAAGACTTATCCATGTGTCCCTTTAAGCATGGTCCACACAGTCACCCTAATAATCAACCACTTGCATACTATGAATAACCCCCAGCATAAAATGTTTAAATTTAGCCAATATATTATTATTATCATTATTTATTAAGCGCCAACACATTCCGCAGCTGTAATGAGTAAAGACAAGACAATTCTACAATACATACAGGAGACAGGTCAGTATACCTGCCAGCAGTTACCTGCCAACAGGAGGATATGAGGACTTTAGAATTAGGATATTAGAATTAGGATATATGTGTGTTACGGATCCTGGTACCCCCAAGCTCTGAAACCTCCGTCTGGGCGCCCCTTTCCACTGTACAAGGAGCTGATAGTACCCCCACAGTGTAGATGACACATAGACTGTGAGAAAATCCTTGCCGAATGAACTCCAGCCACAGAATGCCTTTATTCAGAGGTTTTCAGTTAGACATTCAATTGTAAGAACACGCCCTTGCGTTTCTCTACACCCTTATCCTCCCAAAGTCTCCCCTCTCCCCCACATACCCTGGTCTCCTAACAAAGGAAACTGATAAAGAGTTCTGGTTAAAGCCAGATCTGGGGGAGGGGGTGGAAGCTGGGCAAATGGCTACAGATTACACATGGGAAAAAAACACAGTATCTCACACAACACTTTACTGTAATGAAATGAAATGTAAGAAAATTAACCGCAAATAAACATTGTCATGACCGTTTCGGCACAATTTGGATAAAGGATACATATATATCATAATAGAGCCTACTGCAACAGCAGCGACATTGTTGACCAGATCCATTACGATGTTGTATGGGGCAGAAAGAACATCTGTGTTGCACTTCTTTCAATTGCCTGTTAAGTGCCTGATAATTTTTGCCAAGGAACAGTTTTTTGTGTTTTTTTGGAGTTACCACCATGGTTGAGCAGTAGGTAAAATTTTGCAATTAGAGTCCGTCTAATAATTAGCGCAGGCACCAAATGATCTGTTGGTTACAATAGTACAAGTGCTCCCTAGTGCTTATAAGACCCGGTAAGTACAGGAAGCTTGCGCTACTAATCGAAAATTAGCTGGCGCTAAGTGATTTTTCCCGTTTCTAGAGGGAGGCAAATGATCTGTTGGTCAGGCTCTAGACTCATTTTACCTGGCGCCAACGCAAAAACATGCTGTCGCTAGGGTTAGCTCACACCAGGTGACAAGGCCCCCTGTTTTTATTCATTTTTTATTCAACCATTTATTCTTTTCATTTGCAGCAAAAAGTCTCTTAATTAATTTTTTTAGAAATTTTAAGGCATTTTTGGGGATTTTCTTCGACCAAAATTTTGATTTTGATATTTTTTAAATGGTGTTTTTTTTATTCTGTAATAGACTTTTTTTATTGTTATTCATAGGACCTTATACATTATTTCCCTGCATTTTCTTGCATTATTTTTTTTTAAATGCCTTTTAAAGTTGCAGGTTTTTTTCACCCCTGTTCGGCGGCTGGTCGGCTTTTTCCAACAGCGTTCGGTGGCTGGTTGGAGTTGTTCAGCGGTCTGTTTGGTGATTCAGTGGCTGTATTCAGCAGGTTTGCGGCTGCATTCGGCGTTTTTTCAGATGAATTCGGCAGTTTTTCAGTAGTTTATCGAACCCCTCAGCGGTTTATCAGATACATTCGGTGGATCAATTCCTCGCACTGAATTCACCGCAGGGTCGGCAAATTGAAGGCACGAAAGAGACAGCATTGAAATTCCGCTGAAATTTTGGTGTTCTCCGAATAACCCCTTGTACGTTAAGCCTAAATATCTGAGAAAAATAACAAAAAAAATACAAAATTTTATATAGGCAACTACTTTTTAGTACTATTATAGAATTTAAAGATATGCTGTGAACAGCTTGTTTGGTCTTCTGTTATATTTTGCTTCACTCATACTGAGAGAGGTTTGTCTAAATCAACTACTGTTCACTTCAGTACCAGTTCCAGTGTTGGTAAATAACCCATATAATTATATTTTTTCATTTCTCTTGTCATAATTCCTTAATTCTAACCCATCTATTTCCAAAGGTATCCCAAAAGTCTCCCTTTTCAAGACAGAATTCAGAACGTCGAAGTTTCAAACTTCTGGATTTGCGAAAACCTGGACGAGATGAACTTGCTTCTCCTAGTAAACTCAGTCCACCTTCATCTCCAAGCAGCCCTGACGATTCGTTTTTTGGTCCTGGGGATCCACAGAATGGGCGTAAAAGGAGAAAAATTCCCAGGGTGGGTTTTTACAGTGGACTGCAAATTAATCAGCTTTCATTTTTACATTTTGCTCTGACCAACGTGACTAATGATTTAGTTGCTGCTAAATCCTAAGGTCACTCTCCCTGCTTATTCTTCTTTACCTTTCCACTGCATTTGACACTGGTGACCACTCTCTCCTGCTCCTCACGCTGTGTCAACTTGGCCTCCGTGACACCGCTCTCTCCTGATTCTCTTCCTATCTTTCTTTTCGCTCCTTCAGTGTCGCCTTCGCTGGTGCCTCTTCACCACCAGTTCCTTTCTCAATTGTGAAACTCGAGGCTCTGTTCTGGGTCCCCATTTCTTCTCAATCTGTACCGCCTCTATTGGCAAACGCATCTCTTCCTATTGATTCCAATATCACCTACAGTTGTGTTCAAAATTATTCAACCCCCAATGCTGTAAAGGGTTTTAGGGAATTTAGTGTACATTTGTAATTGTATTCAGAATGAAATCCTACAAGGACTTTTTAAAGAACCATATGCAACTAAAATGACATCAATTGGTTTTGTAATACAGTAGTAAATGTTTCTTTTGTGAATTCTTCATTGACACAATTATTCAACCCCTTAAAGACTACCACTCTGAAGAACAGAGGTTCATTCAAGTGTTTTCAATCATGGTATTGAAAACACCTGTGGATGTCACGGAGCAGCAATAAAGCATAATAAGCACCAATTAGGCAGCTTTAAAATGACTGTGATACTCAGCTCCTTCTAGACATTTACTGGTGTGGTTACAAACATGGTGAAGTCAAGAGAATGGTCCAGGAAGACAAGAGAAGAGGTGATTACTCTTCACAGGAAGGGCAATGGCTATAAGAAGATTGCAAAGATGTTAAACATACCAAGAGAGACCATAGGAAGCATCATTCGCAAATTCAAGGCAAAGGGCACTGTTGAAACGCTACCTGGTCGTGGCAGAAAGAAGATGCTGACTTCGACTGCTGTGCGCTACCTGAAGCGTAGAGTGGAGAAAAGTCCCTGTGGGACTGCTGAGGAAAAGAGAAAAGATTTGTCAGATGTGTGTACTGAAGTTTCAGCTCAGACAATACAGCGCACACTGCGTAATGAAGGCCTCCATGCCAGAACTCCCAGGCGCACCCCCTTGCTATCTCCAAAGAATAAGAAGAGTCGACTGCAGTATGCCAAAAGTCATGTGGACAAACCACAGAAGTTTTGGGATAGTGTTCTGTGGACTGATGAAACAAAATTAGAACTGTTTGGGCTATGTTTGGAGGAGGAAGAACAAGGCCTATGAAGAAAAGAACACCTTGCTTACTATGAAGCATGGCGGGGGTCAATCATGCTTTGGGGCTGTTTTGCTTCTGCAGGTACAGGGAAGCTTCAGCGTGTGCAAGGTTCATGAATTCTCTTCAGTACCAGGAGATATTGGATGACAATGTGATGCAGTCCGTCACAAAGCTGAGGCTTGGGAGACGTTGGACCTTTCAACAGGACAATGATCCCAAGCATACCTCCAAGTCCACTAGAGCATGGTTGCAGATTAAAGGCTGGAACATTTTGGAGTGGCCATCGCAGTCACCTGACTTAAATCCGATTGAGAACCTCTGGTGGGACTTAAAGAAAGCAGTTGCAGTGTGCAAGCCTAAGAATGTGACTGAACTGGAGGCTTTTGCCCATGACGAATGGGCGAAGATACCCGTAGATCGCTGCAAGACACTTGTGTCAAGCTATGCTTCACGTTTAAAAGCTGTTATAACTGTAAAAGGATGTTGTACTAAGTACTAAGATTGAATGTCACTTGGGGGTTGAATAAAACTGATAATGATGTGAGCACAGAAAAGACATTTGTGGTTATTTCATTATAAATGTTATGTTATATTTGTCTGACCTACACGTGCCTCTTTGATTTAATTGTAAGCAAGATGACTGAATGATCAAAATCAATGTCAAACTGGCCAAAACACTCAATTTCAGTGGGGGTTGAATAATTTTGAACACAACTGTATATGCTGATAACACCCAAATCTACTTCTCCTGATTTCACTCCTCCTGCGGACTGTGTTACTGAATGCCTATTGGCAGCCTCCAACTGGATGACTTCCCGATTCGTAAAGCCCAACCTCTCTAAAACTAAACTTTTCATCTTCTCCCCTCTAAAGCCAACATTCCTGCGCCCATTTCCGTTCAGGTGAATAGTGACACCATTACTTCTACCTCTCATGCCCATTGCCTCGGTGCCCTCTTTGACTCTGGTCTCTCCTTCACCCATTCAGTCGCTAACCAAAGCTTGCTACTTCCACCTAAAAAACACTGCATGCATCGGCCACCTGCCTTGACTGCTGTAACCTAATTCTTGCTGGCCTTAAGAGATCCCAGATTCTTCCTCTGCAGGGTCATCCACCTCATTTCCCTCTCACACCTCGCCCATTTGTGAATCTCTACACTCCCTCCCTGTTTTTCCTTTAGAATCCAATTCAAAATATTGGTGCTCACAGACAAAGCTCTCTATAACTGTGCCCCTGCCTACATTTCCTCCCTAATTAGCAGGTACATCCCATTTCATCCACTTCGCTCTGTTAATGATCTGAGGTTATCATCTCCTCACACCCGCACCCCCAACTCTCACCTTCTGGACTTCTTCCAAGCCCTTTTTATGGAACCCCCCGCAACATTAGACTCTCCCCATCTCTCCAAGAAGTCTCTGAAAACACATTACTTTAGAGAAGCATGTCTGCTCACTCCATGATTCCCCCTCTTTACATTTCTTGTTCCTTCTTTCCCACAGCCCACATGCACCCCACTAATTCACATACTGTGCTACCTACCCTCAACTAATGTGCCCCCTCTCCTTTTAGATTGTAAGCTTCTCAAGCAGGGTCCTCTCTTCTACTGTTCTGTATGTTTAACGTGTATGTATATTTTATTATTCTGTCACACCCATTGTACAGCGCTATGAAAATTGTTAGCACTTTAGAAATTATTGTAACTGTGACATGTTAATAACAGCAAAATTAATTTTTGCAATGCAGCTTGTGATGAAAATAAATGCCATTTTTGAAGTACGACGAGGGAAAAAAAGAGTGAAGAGGCTATCCCAGTCTACAGAGAACAATTCTGGTCGAGGTAAAATTATTATGCGTTTATCTTTTTCTCGTTTAACAGCGTAGCGCTGCTTTAAAAACTGTATTCTGGTGCATTGAATTATTGCTGCCACCAGAGGGAGACATTGTGGAATATGCTGGACAGAGCGGACTCCATCTCCCATCACCCTTTGCGTGAAGACAGGAAGTGGGTGTTACAAAGAGGAGGATATGCTGGGGAGCCTCGTGTTTGGCACGCAGAGAGTGAGCGGAGCAGTGAAAGGTGGAGGACGCACGTTGGAGCTGTCAGGGATCGCAACCAGACCGAAGTGCAGATGCTGTCTTACTGGTGCTGGAGATCGGGACAGAAATCGTGGTGTGACCTACCTACTCAGCGCTGAGAGATTTGGAGGACAAGCTGGTTCCGGAAGGACCCCGCGTTAGGAGGCTGCGTCGATCGATTGGGAGTGCAGGCGGCAGATCGATTGTTCCAGTTGCAGGGATTTGGCAAGCAGGGAGCAGATTCGGTGGCACAGTGTCCCAGTACACAGCGGAGAAAGATCCTTTGGTCGAGGCATCGAGTGCTGGACAGTTTTGTTCTACGGATGAGTGAGAGGCCTCCAGGCCACAGTTCCAAAACAGAAACGCACGCTGCAATATTGTTTAAATTCCTAGGGCCCGAACGGTGACTAGTCGAAGATTGCTCTTTTCGTTCACTTGCCAGTCGAACACAGTACCCGGGTACCCTAAACTTTGTACATATATATTTTGAGCTATTTTGCGGAACTTACACTCCAGAACTGAGGGGGTTAACCTTTCTTTTTCCCGCGTGTTTTTCCCGCGTGACGCGTCCTGCAAATTCATTCGTCGCACATTTATCTTTTAGTAAAGCATATAAAACTAGAAAATCCACTACAGTGCTGGTGTGTAATAATTCCTAGTGCGGTGAGACTATCCCGAGGTTAATTCTGCGGATCCTCCGGGGGTGAGCGCTACAACAGTTAACACTGTTAAGATCCATTATGTATCATCACAATGTTCCTTGTAGGCTGGTGTAAATCAGAGGTTTTTAATCTGAAAAATTGCCGCTTCAAATGTTGTATAATACCTGAAATGTTGCTGAAGTAATAGGTGAAGAGCTGATTCACGAAGTAACTCATAATTATCTTTGTTTCTCACTTATTAATAAGAAGTCTGTTTAAGATGATACATTCATGTCCCTCTGTTGTGACCCTTTAAACAACATGCTAGTATGTTGAATTGATCCATGTATTTAGTTATGTAGAGAATGCATTACAATGCAATGAAAAAAAAACAGTGAACAGATACAAAACTTAACAGGGTTATTCAAAGAGAACCGAAAAGTCACCGTACGTTCGGTGACTGTTCCTTCGCTTCAATGCGGCGAGATTTGGCAATCCTATTTCGGCAACCCTACAGTATATTCAGCAAGCACCACAGGGTCCCCGAAGTGCAAGGAAAAACAACTGCAAACCCGGCGAACATTCACCGCCAACCTGCCGAACACTCACAGCAAAACCCGCCGAACACTCTCTAAAACCCGCAAAACAGCTGGATTAACCCCGCCGAATATGTCGGAGAAACGCGAGCAGCCGCCGATCACAGCTCAAAGCAGCCGCCAGAAAAAGCCGACACCGCAGACACATGGAGTGAAAAAAACAAACCAGTTCGCTTGAATGTTTGAAAAGTGAAACGCTGTTTGCAAGAAACTACTGAAAGAAAATGTCTGAAATTTACATATAAGATCCAATGAATGATAATAAAAAGGGCTGTTACAAAAAATAAAAAACGATTTTAAAAAAAACGATAAAAAGAATTTGCGAAAAATGCCTAAAAAAAAATCGATAAATAAACAGACTTTATACTGCAGAATATTATAATCAACGGTTTATTAGATATTGGATTAAAACAGGAATATTTTTAACATTGAAGCCTATGGGATTCGCCTGAATAAGTCTGCCGCATGAAACCCCCGAACAGCAGGGCAATTCGGCATCTTTTCACTGCTGGTTTTTGTTCTCTGAATAGACAAAGCATTGCTTCACAATGGGGGTTTCACTGCCCTCGAACTGGCACCGAACAGGCACCGTATGTGCAGGCAATTTGCCAAGATTTGGCGTACTGCCTGCTCTCTGACTAGCCGAATGGCCAGGAAAGGTAACCGTACGCTGAATTTCACTGTTCGGTTACCTTTCAGCCACAATTTGGATCTCTTTGAATAACCCTGTATGTTTGTAGCTTTTGTATTGAGTGCTCAACAAACTGGAGTATTACTGAAAATAATTCTAGACCCCCCCCAAGCATTCTATGGTATTAATTGCTATAACTTAAAACTTATGTGATAATATCATAGACATGTATTTTGCTGCAATCAAAAGGCAGATGACAAAGGGAAGAGTGCAGCAGCCAGATGAATTATGGTTTTATACCAATACAAGATGATGAGTCTTCATTTGTCTAAAATGGTGTTATTGTAACATAATCAACATCATGAAAATAATTAGATAAAAAAGCAGCAATTGTGATACATACCCAGGAAAACTAGGTTACCACTCAGCCTTACTTTTTACTGTATAATTGAAAGTTCTTCATAATCATTAGGGGTATTTAAATACGTAAAGGGAATCCACAAGGTAGAGGAAGGGAGTATATTTAAAAGGAAACAAAGTAGCAAAACAAGAGGACATAGTCTTAGATTAGAGGGGCAAAGGTTTAAAAGTAACATCAGGAAGCATTATTTTACTGAGAGGGTGGTGGATACATGGAACAGCCTTCAAGTTGAAGTGGTAGAGGCCAAAACAGTGATTGAATTTAAGCAGGCATGGGATAGGCATAAGGCTATCCTAAACAAAAGATAAATCCAGGTAAAGTATCCATGTAATTGGGCAGACTAGATGGGCCGAAAGGTTCTTATCTGCCGACACTTTTTACTAAATTACTTTAATCCAAATAAAGCAAGCATTTCACTTTTGGTGCAGTCAGGTTTATTTTGGGAAACCGGCAGGGCTATATTACAATCCAAGCATTAAAACGCGGACGCAAGGGAGGAAAAACTGTGCCCGCAGTTTTCCCCCTTGTGCTTGCATTTTAACGCAGGATTACAATGCAGGCGCAATAAATGTTGCCTGCATTGTTACCGCGCGTTAAGCCCCGGGATGCTCATGGCAGCGCTGAGCGCAGACGCGAGCATCCGCTCAATGGAGTCCATAGGACTCCATTGAGTTTCTCCCTGCCGGTCACAAGATCAGCCGGATCTCGCCTCGTGAGATCCGGCCGGTCGGTGTAGTGATATGCAGGGAGAGACTGGAGGACTTTTTCCCCAGTCTTTCCCTGCTCCCACCGGCCTGAGGAGGCAGATGGAGCCACGGTCCTCGCCACGGGACAGGAGGTGAGTATACGATTAATTTTTTAGTTTTTTTAGGCTGGTGTTAACGGATTCTACAGAAGCGGAATCCATTAACACCAAGTCCTGGCTGTGGTTAACTTTTGCTAACCAGAGCCAGACGTTAATCAGCGTTAGTAGATTGTAATACTAACGCTGATTAACACTTTGCGCTCCCCATGTTAAGCATAGGGAGCACAAAGTACAGTAACCTCGTGCAAGGTACCAGACGCAAACGGGTTACTTAACTCGTTCGCGTTTGGATTGTAATATGCGGTAAACACCGCAGCAAACGTTAATGCTCACGCAAATGAGCGTTAACATTTGCGTGAAGATTGTAATTTAGCCCGCAATGTTTTGGTCAGTCCTCTGACCATTAACAAGGAGTAATGGACCACTGGACCATTTATTTTATTTTGAGGCTGTTACTAGACTACGGATCTGGAAGGTTTTATAGCACCCTTTACGCTAGCTTTAATTTGGCAAGTGCCCACTATGAATGTATTATTATGAATATTATTATTTATTGTATCGCAGCAACCTATTCAACAGTATGATACAGGGGTTACAATAAGTTAGGGTAATATGTAGATTCTGCTCCCTAAGGAGCTTATATGTTTAAAAAATGATTTTAATCAGTCACAAACTCTGCAACATGCTATAATTAATTCTCAATTTCAAAGTTACAGATGACAACAGCGAGTCTGACAGTGATACAGAGGAAAAACTAAAAGGTAAACAAATATATATGTGTTTTTAACAAAACTTTAGCACATAAAGATAAAACACTTTACGTTGAGTGGAATATAGAAGGCACAACTTAATCTTTATAATGTATTTAATAATCAATAAATAAAGTTCAGTGCATGACAGAATATATAAGCAAGGTTTTATCATCCACTGTTCATCCCTTTTTTTGATTATCACCAACACCAACCTTAACCTAAGGTTAACTTCCCCCTGCACGGCAACTCGTGTCATCAACCAATAAATTTAAGTAAAGATAGCATCAAGCCTAATTGTTAATTCCCAGTTTACCATAATTTTGCAACAGTTACTGAATCCCCCAAATAATACATATTCCAAACACTGCACTCCAGCCTACCAGTCCCACTTTAACAAAGGACAAAGATAAAAGTAAATTCCCTGACAGGAATCCTCTTTATCTACAACACTATCAGGGCTATTCAGAGAGAGGTGAAAACCTTGAGAATTGCCAGGAGAATGAACAATCTAGACCAAATTTGGAAAGTGAGATAAATGAGCTAATTTTTCTGGTTTGACTATTTTGACCTAGAATTTGAATTCTCCAGTCATTCTCAATGTTTTCACCGCTTTCTGAATAGCCCTGTTAATATCTAAAAGCAAGAGGGAGGATGCAAAACTCTTACTCAAAATAGATATTCAAACTATCTGTTTGCTTTTATGTACAAAAAAGTGGTTGTAGCGCTTATGTTAAAAAATATACTTGCTGCAAGGACAAAATATACGGCGCTCACTCCGTATATAGCAAATAGAAGAAGAATATATAATTGTAGTCCTTGAGCAATGAGTGAGAAAATCCACAGAAAAAAAAGGTTCTTTTTTCTTTTTCCCTTGTATCCTAGAATGGAAGCAGAAAAATAGAGACATACATTGCGCAGTACGTCTATATTTCAAGTGTACGCATCTAGTGCAATGAGGGAAACCTACTCACTCATTTCTGAGCAATATAATCAGTCGGCTCTAGACTTTTACAGCATATGTGATTGGGTTTCCTACCCCTCACCGCCAGGTCATCTGCTGGTCCAACGTCAGGATATCCACAGACTCTATACCGGATCCAGTGCGGGCATTAGGAAAAAGGAGCCAATCCAAAATGCTTAAAAGGGCCACTGGTTGGGCCAATTTATTGACATATAAAATTTACCATAAAGCACTACACGTTTCGACGTTAGTCTTCCTCAGGTGCATCCTGATGGAAGACTAACGTCGAAACGCGTAGTGGCTTTATGGTAAATTTTATATGTCAATAAATTGGCCCAACCAGTGGCCCTTTTAAGCATTTTGGATTGGCTCCTTTTTCCTAATGCCCGCACTGGATCCGGTATAGAGTCTGTGGATATCCTGACGTTGGACCAGCAGATGACCTGGCGGTGAGGGGTAGGAAACCCAATCACATATGCTGTAAAAGTAGTATTCAGTCTGCATTTTCACAAGGTGATCCTTAAAATCGGGCCTGTTAGAGGGTCCTGAGTACAGGTTTGGGAAACACTGCTCTAAACTATACAGAGGAGTGTGGTTAGTAGGATAAAGCAAACAGATAAAAATATATAATTGTAGACCTCGCGCAATAAGTGAGAAAATCCACAGGAAAAAAAAGGTTCTTTTTTCTTTTTCCCTTGTATCCTAGAATGGAAACAGAAAAATAGAGACATACATTGCGCAGTACGTCTATATTTCAAGTGTACACATCTAGTGCAATGAGGGAAACCTACTCACTCATTTCTGAGCAATATAATCAGTCGGCTCTAGACTTTTACAGCATATGTGATTGGGTTTCCTACCCCTCACCGCCAGGTCATCTGCTGGTCCAACGTCAGGATATCCACAGACTCTATACCGGATCCAGTGTGGGCATTAGGAAAAAGGAGCCTATGCAAAACGCATTTTGGATTGGCTCCTTTTTCCTAATGCCCACACTGGATCCGGTATAGAGTCTGTGGATATCCTGACGTTGGACCTTTCAAATGAACTTACAATTGCATAAAGTCGAGAACGATTTCCTTGAAGATTTTGAAAATCTGCTCAACTATCTTATAGACATTTAGTACAAACAGTACTTTCTAATGCAGTGATGGCAATTCTCGGTTCCCCAGATGTTTTGAAACTACACGGCCCACGATGATCCAACAGGCTTAAGGCTGGCTAGACATCATGAAACATGTAGCTCTGAAACATCTGGGGTGCCAAAGTTCACCATCGCAGTTCTAACACTTTAGTGATGATGTTCCTTTTCTTGCTTTTTTAACCCTATTTTTTAATTGAATTGGCTTGCAATGAAAAAAATTTCAACAAGTGCTTTAGAAAAAGACACTCCTATATTCTTTTTCCTCACACCTATTGTGAAGGAGGTTTTTCAGATTGTATCCCCCACCCTCATTTAAAAGCATTTTTTGTGTAATAGAAAACTGTGCATGGCATATTATTGATGTACAAGACCACAGAGTATTTGTTGCACAATGTTTAACTATTGCATTCTGCTGAAATTCTCTAGCTCACAGTCGCAGGTTGGTTCATGTCAAGTCTCGAATGAGCCTAACACCAAGGTACCACACACTGGAACGGGACCTGATCGAGTACCAAGAACGTCAGTTGTTTGAATATTTTGTTGTAGTGTCTCTTCAAAAGAAGTCTTCTGGAAGTGTGTATGTCCCTGAAGTCACCCAGCAGTTTCCTTTAAAGGTACAAATGTTTTTGTTTTTATTGACAACACCTCCTGTAAGGCCAGCCCTAAAATCCACTTTCAGAATGATGATTCCCATTAAAACATAATAATAAATTAATTAAAATTCTTCCTGGCATCTTTCCCTCTGCCACACTTTCTACTTGACCAAATCCCCTCATCCAAAACCTTTCAGGCTTATTCACCCCAAAGAGATCACAGAAAGCTTGATAATTAATATGAATAAAACAGGACCAAACGTACTAAAAGTGTAAAAAAATTATTATCAAACTAATTAGACTCTGGAAGACACACAGGGACACCGTCAGAGAAACTGGCAAAAGCACAGAGACACAAACACAGAAAAGTAATGAATAAGTTATAACATGGCTTCGGGACCTGTGAATGCACATGCCGACTGCTGCTCGCTGGACTGTGGCCAGTTGGCAGATACTGGTATGTACAGCATTCTCCCAGCCATCCCTAGCCCTCACATATAGCATGGTAAGCCAGCCAAGTTCTTGTACAAGAGATTGATGCATCCCTACTTCGTATAGGAAAATTAATTTACACCTCCAAATGGAAGTGCAAGCAATTCCAAGGTAGCATGTGCTTCCACCCAGGAGATTACTCAAAACTGGTGTTAAGACGCTGTCCTAATCCCCACCAAAAATCCCATACTCACCTCTCATCCCACAGTCAAGAGGGCGGCGCAAACCACCGCTTCCTCTCGTCGAGGGCAGAGTGAGATTGATCCTAGTTTCCCTCCGTGAATAGTTCCAAACAGTGCTGGATTAAGGCCTTCATGGGCCTGGAGCAGAAGAGTTGAGTGTGCCTCTGCCCCCTCTTCTCACTTCCAATGTAATAATACTAAGGACTGACTGGCAACTTTTGGCCTAGGGGCAAGTACAATCCAGAAACCCATAATGCGGCAACTCAGCCTCCCACTTAAAGAGCGTTGGCCACTCATCTCTGCTCTTACTCGCGGCCTCCGCACTGATTTTTTCTCCACGGTAGTAAGCTGTGGCCACGAGTAAGCAGCAGATAGGAGTGCAGCCCATTCACCCCTGTATGCTGAGCTAATTTTGACTGTTTTGCACTCATCAGGCACTATCCCCTGGTGCCTGATGAGCGCTAAACAGTCAAAATGAACTCAGTAAGTAACTTGCATTTTTTTTTCTTTCATTTTTCTTTTTTAAATGTTACATGGTCATATTTGGTTTTGTTGGAAAAGCCAGACTCTGACCTTCCAATGACACCTCACTTGATCTTGTATAGTGTAAAGATTAGAGACACAGGGTTCCAAAGTCCTCTAGCGCTCCTTGCTGCAGTGTGGCAGTTTTGGTTTTGATGGAACAATGTATAACAACACATTGTGCCATCGCCTCCAGACATTTTTATTTATTTATTTATTTTTTAAAAACTTTTCATGGTTTTATGCTCTGGCCTTTCCAATGACACCTCACATTATGAGGTGAGGGCTTGGAGCTGCAATTCCAACAGCCCTTATGTTAATGCAGCCCTGGTTCCGTGTCTCCCTCAGCTATTCCTCTGCGGCACTAGAGAGCTCCTGGTCGTGACACATAGGGTTCTATAGACTCCATGAGCCAATAATTGCAGCAGTGCGCAGCCCGTATCTGGCAGCCTTGCCCTTCATTACGGGGCTAAGTGCTAACAAAGAGTCTACCCTAGAATAGCTACAGGTGCATATTTTCTAATTTACCGTCTCAGTTTTAATGACCGCATTGGAATAGGGCCCACTGCACAAAGACGCTGACAGAGACACCAACAAATACACATATGCCCACAGATATAAGCACAACACTACAAGACACAAAAGTACACCACTACAATAACACTGAAAACACCAAAGGGGTTCGCAAATCAGCGATTCCATTTCGCCAAAACTACAGTGAATTCACTATTCACCGTAGTGCACGAACATGGAGTCACCTGAAGCTTCATGAAAAAGTTGCCGACTGTCGCCAAAGAGCACTGAAAACCGCTGGAGAGCAGCGACCTGGCCTTGGCAAATTCCAATGAACTGCAAAAATAAAAAAAACAAACAAACTGAACTCTCCTATTCTCCTAATAGTTGTCTAAACCAATAGAAATGCATTAGCTTGTATCTAAATAATAAAATAGATCCTTTAAAAAATAATAAAAAGGTCTGTTACAGAATGAAAAAAAACCAACTTAAAAAAAATTGGGATTTTTTTTTTTCTAAAAATACTAATGGTGTTCTTAAAAATAAATAACCAGTCGTTTTGCCAAAAATGAAAACAATAAACTTTTTTACATAAAAAATTTAAAATGATATATATTTTTTAAAATTAAGCCTATGGGATTCACCTGTTTCAACATGTCGAACTGAATCACCGAAAATCCAGCCATTTCGCTGACACTTCGGTACAGTTCGGCGTTCTGTGAATAGATGGATTATTACTTCTCTATGGGACAATTTTTCTGCCTCTGAAGACCGCCGAACTGTAACATATTTCACGGTCAATTCACCAGTATTTGCAGAAATGATGGTTTAGTGAATAAACAAAACCTGAAATTGCAAAGAACGGTGAAATTCACCTTACTGTGCCCTTCAGTGG
Source organism: Leptobrachium leishanense (assembly GCA_009667805.1). Lineage (NCBI taxonomy): Eukaryota > Metazoa > Chordata > Amphibia > Anura > Megophryidae > Leptobrachium > Leptobrachium leishanense. Next base: position 264,148,667 of record CM019065.1, on the reverse strand, counting down.
TAAGTTTGGTACTTTGTGAATAACCCTGCAAGACACTCAGGACTCTATCACCTCCTTCAAGCTAACACTAGCGTCAGCGCAAGCTTAAAGGAGGTCATAGCGCTGAGGCCAGAATGCCTTCGAATCGCTAACGGGTTACAACCCATTAGCAGGGGCGGAGCCTAGCTGTCTGGCAAGGAGGACATGTTTCCCTGGGACTCCGTGATTCCGCTGTCTTATTGAGGACTTTTTTTGACCCCCCCGGACTCCCAGGGTCCCCCTTTTTGCCCGCTGACCCAGAGGACTTTGAGCAGCAGGTTTGAGTTTGTCCGGCCGGCTGCATCCTTTTGTAAGCTTTTTCTCTTATTGCCGGCATCACCTCTCTCCCCTGGCGGCCATCTTGGGGCCTGGGTGTCAGGAGGATTTGCCAGAGGAATTCAGGCCGGGACTCAGGTGCTGTGGAGTGAGGACCCCGTGGTCCCTGGTTGCAGTGCCCTTGGTGATCCCGACGGAGGCCGGGAGATGCAGATGGGATCCGTGGTCAGCTACTGCTGGTGCTTTGGCGCGCTTTTGGAGGTGCGCCTGGGAACGCCCGACTCACGAGGACTGCCTAGTGGAGTCGACGGTCTGCCTGACGGTTTGACATGGGGAAGAAGTCGGCTAAGAGGTCTGGCTTGGCGGAGGGCCCCCACCAGTGAGACATCCAGGACTCCTTGGACGGTGGCACCCGAGGCCGTTGTGTGATGGTTTGGCCTCGTCTCCTGACTGACTACAGCACTTCAGATGAGGACAGCCAGTATTTTACCCCTCGACAGTGGCGATGATACGGCGCCCCATGGTCGCGTACACCATCAAGTCGGGGTGGGGGAAAGGTCAATTCCAGCAAAAACTCCAATTGGACTGAGGCATTTGACTACAGAGCGCCGAGGGGGCAGGTAGCTCCGTCTGCTTCCCCAGACCCCCTGGTAGTCGCAGGGTGTCACGACCCACTACGCGCGCTGCTGCGCAAAGACGCCAGGTTAAGCCGCGCACTATCTATCTATCCTAGACCCAGATAATTACGCGCACTTATCTACCCGTCCCGGCCACACTTTCTCTCACAACAGGCACGTAGAGCGCGATATACTGATCCCAGGATTGCAAAGCAGTACAAGTCTTCTCCTGAAGTGCGTACTAACTACGTCTCTCACAATCCCAGAGCTCACTTTCTTATTCTATTAGTAATGCTGCCACCAGTCCTCACGGACACTACACGCGTCGCAACAGGAGACGCAGGGCTTAGCAGCCGCACTATCCTAGACTCGGACAGTGACTACGGATCCCACAATTCCCTGCTGTTTCCTGTCGACCACAACACGCAATTTCTTATATATAACCGAGCTTAAAGCAAATAGCAATACTCCCAATCTCTTAGTTAGCGTGGATTTCATCAGCCAGAGTCAAAACTTAAATACTTTTTGTTTATTTATGATATAAAAAGAATCAGAGTGCTTGGTTACATAAAAAATTATAACTAGAATAAATCAATTACTTACACACTACAGAGCAAAATATAAAGAAAAAGGTGTTAATCACAGAGCCTTACTTACGACGGAATAATCAGTAGCTAGCATCGGTGCCTCCTGAGGCCTGGAGGTAGGAACATTGACAGATCAGTCCTCTTTAGAAGGTACCCCAAGTGATCAGCCACAAGCACATGGCCAGTGTTCAAATTTATACACTTCCTGATCTTTCCAGCCCCCACCCACCAATGGCCCAGTGTCCTGGACTCCATTTCCCAGAGTGCAATTCTCGCTCATGCTCAGTAAGCTTGTCAATTAATCTTTAATTGCCTAAAGGCGTCCCTCTTCCCTCCAGACCCCCCTTAGAGATCAAGGATGTGCTTCCTGTCTTTGAAGATTGTGTCCCCATCTCTTGGGGCCGACCTGGCTGCCAAGGTGTGATTTTCTATGTTAGTGTACAACTAACAATTCATCCCTGTAATGGCACAATCAAGCTAAAACCTTGTTTGTGAGACCTGAGCGGGCAACCACCGTAGAGCAGGCCATTTGTGCTGTTGCTCTTTCTCAGGACCCTCACAAACACCCCCCTTGTTTCTCACTGCAATTGTAAAGGGTCATCCAGATGTGGACCCCTTGCTTGATGTGCCTAGAGGGGTGTCAGCTATACCCTCCTGACGAGGCCCAATAAGGCCGACACGATCATCGGGGGTTGCTGCACCTCTCGTGCAGGGATGACGTCCTTGGCAATCAGCACTGGCCACCCTTTCTGGGTGAGAGCAGGCTGATTTGCATATGGAAAATTCATCCCTGTAATGGCACAATCAAGCTAAAACCTTGTTTGTGAGACCTGAGCGGTCACCCACCGTAGAGCAGGCCATTTGTGCTGTTGCTCGTTCTCAGGACCCTCACAAACACCCCCCTTGTTTCTCACTACAAAGAAATTCCTTTTTTACAGCTACATGTTATATCCTTCCCCCCAAGGGAGAAAGCTACACATTTTGATTACATTTCTGCTGTGGACACAGGGATACACTTACCAAATGGCCAGACACAAATATGAATATAACTCTATATGGAGGAGAGGAGATAGACACATATATACAGGCAGACCCTTATATAGATAGAAATACAGGTCTAATCTGCCACATCTCCCATACAAAGGAAGACGCAGAAAGGGAGGCTAACTAACATGCCTCTCACGTGCGTCTTAACACGGGTTTACCAACGGGCATCTGGCACCTGCACCAGTCGCCGGCGCTATGACGGAGTGGGGGACACACAGGTGTCCGTGCACTTTGCCCACCAAAGCATGCATCCCCTCTCGCAACCGCATCACACATTGCCCCATGCAGGCCTTTGGCGACTCCACCATTCTTCCCCACCTCTCCCAAACCGGGGGGAGGGGGTCACTCATACTGCACTCGCAACATGGCACAGACTCGGAAGCCCCTGTGCTTCTGCAGCCCCTCCGGGTGCAGCACGTGTGCCTCACTCTCAGCTCGCACCTCTGTCTTACAGGCAGCAGAATCCTCGTAACATGTAGCCTGTTCTGGAGCCATTCTTACAGCAGGGGGTATGGAGAAACAGGGTGAAACGCCCCTCTCCCCAGTAAATGTCCCCCTGCATCTGCCAACGGAGTCAGGCATCGTACCTGGCTCTGGGCAGATGGCTGGGAGGTCACAGGAGCCACACCAGGACCCGCTGCCTCCCCGTCTCTCACTGTCCCCGCACATTCAGAATTTGGGGAACCATACGGATGGGGCACAAGATTCTCCACGCTCACCTCGCCCCCCATTGCACACAGTTTCCCCACTTTATCACACAGTTTATCAAGCACGCCTTGCTTCGTAACCGATGAGCATACAGCCGTATGCCACCCTCCTCTACAGGGAGGTTGCTCAGTACCAGTTTCCTGTGGTACTGGGAATCTGGTTGGCTTTCCCCCAGGGCAACACGCGTCCACCCCAGGCCCTTCCTCCTGACCACACAGCATGCGCTCTGTGCCACCCGCAGCCTCAGACACATGTGACACAGACTGGCGTACCATAGTATCTTGCCCATCCAGGATGTTCTGCCCTCCACTCCTTTCACCTGGCACCGCCAACCTGGATGGTTCAGGCCCTGGATAACCCTCTGCCACCCTAGGCCTCTCCTCCCGACCACCCAGTATGCCCTCCGCGCCACGCACAGTCTCAGACACCCGCGACACAGGCTGGCACACCGCAGTATCCTGCTCATCCGAGGCCTTCCGATACCCACCTCTTCCCTCCAGCACCACCCACCCAGTTGGTTCAGCCCTAAAGGAACCTGCTTTGGTCCTTTGTTCTCCCTCCCAACCGCGTGGCGTCACAGACACACCCGAGTCTGGTCTAGGCAGGCACACCACAGTATCCTGCCACCCCTCCCAGGCATTCTGATCCACACCATTTTCACGGGGCACTAGAGTCCTGATTGGTTTAGGCGCAAGCAGACCCGCAGTCATCCCTTTCCCTTGCTCCCAACCATATGGCGTCACAGACACACCTGAGTCTGGTCTAGGCAGGCACACCACAGTATCCTGCCACCCCTCCCAGGCATTCTGATCCACACCATCACACGGCAGAGACGGGCCTTGTGCCCTACTCCTCGCCGACCGCCAGTGGGTACCCACTTCCACCATGGGCACCACGGCCTCCCCACGCATGGGGTCCGGGGAACCAGCTGACTCAGGTGCAGGCGGGCATTCACTCACCCCCTGCCTTTCTTCCCAGTCACAATGCCCCCTCATGCTACCACACAACACCTCAGGCACACCTGGTGCAGGCGCAGACTGACTCACTGCCATCCCCTGCCCTCCCGTCCAGGAATCCTGTTGTGCACCCCCACACACAGCCCTCCCCACTGTAGAGCCACTAGTGGGCCTGGGTAAATCCCCAGCATCCCTTTCCAGCACATACTGTGACACCAATTTACCCAAATCCGTGCCCAGCAACACATCTGTAGGAATATTTTAAGACACTCCCACCTCCCGCAGACCTCTCCCAGCTCCCCAGTCCAGGTAAACCCGTGCCATTGGCACCGCAGGACGTACCCCACCAAAACCCTTTACTGCTAGAGTCCTGCCAGGAATAAAGTCTGCAGGGCTGACTAACCCTGGACGCACCAAAGTTACTTCAGCCACTGTATCTCGTAAACCCACAGATACCTGAGTCCCGACAATGACTGCTTGCTGGTTCACATTGGCACTGCCCTCCGATCTGGTCACAAACAGGACAGAGGGTGATGTTGAGGGGTATCCTCCCCCAGCTGTGGATGCAGGTTTCTTTCTCTGCGGGCACGCTGCCAGGAGATGGTTGGCACTGTCACAAATAAAACAGCGACGGCGCACACTTCTTCCAGGCGAAGAAGGATTCGCTCCCCCCTCCCCAGCAGAGACTGGCACAGAGGGGGGCCCTGCCGCCGTGATGTCGGGGGGTCGTGCTGAGTTGGGCTTCCATCCTGATGATCCTTTGGGGGAACCTCTGCTCTGGTCCACAGACGCTCTGTTGGCCGCATGGAAATCGGCCAGCTCACCAGCTTCCAGGGCCGTCTCGGGTTTGCGATCCAGTAGCCATTCCTGGATCTCAGGTGGGCACAACTGCACGAACTGCTCTTTGATTAGCAGGTCTTCCAGGGCATCCAAGGTGTCAATCTTCAGCCTCCTGACCCATTGTCGAAATAGGGTGGTCAGGTGGCTCACAACTGCAGAGTAGCTCTCCGTGGCCCGTTTCTGCAAGGACCTGAACTTTTTGCGATATACCTCTGGCGTGAGGTTATACCGTCTCTGCAGCGTGGCTTTAATCGCCTCATAGTCCTGGTCACTCTCAGCCGGTAATACTGCAAAGGCTTCAAGCGCTGGACCTTTTAGTCCAGGAGTGAGGTACCTGGCCCATTGCTCCTTGGGCAGCTGGTACTGTCGACAAGTCTTTTCAAAACTTCGCAGGAACACATCCAGGTCCCCATCTTTGTCAAGGGTGGGAAAGTTCTCTGCATGAGGTCTGGGCGTAGAGAGCTCTGCAGCGCCCGCAGGGGCAGGAGATACTTGCGTTCGGCTTGCCTGTGCCAGAGCGAGCTGATGTGCCCATTCGGCTTGGCGCTCCGCCGCTTCTCGTTCGGCTTGGCGCGCTGCCGCCTCTTGCTCGGCTCTGCGCTCCGCAGCTTCTCTGTCTGCTTGGCGCACTGCCGCCTCTTGCTCAGCTCGGCGCTCTGCAGCTTCGCGTTCAGCTCTGCGCTCCGCAGTTTCGTGTTCAGCCTCAGCTCTGCGCTCCTCTCGCTCTTGGTACTGCAGGATGAGCTGAAGCCGCGTCTGCGAGTCTGCAGAGTCCACATGTTTTAAAACAGTCTGCAAGTAAACATCCAGGCAGTGGCGTAGCATGGGTTGTCAGCGCCCGGGGCCAGCCAAGAATTGTGCGCCCCCCCAACCTGTGGACACGTTATCAATATTGCCGCAGCTCTCATCTGGATATTGCCCCAGCTCACACATGAATATTGCCCCAGCCAGCTCACACATGAATATTGCCCCAGCTCACACATGAATATTGCCCCAGCTCACACATGAATATTGCCCCAGCCAGCTCTCACATGGATATTGCCCCAGCTCACACATGGATATTGCCCCAGCTCACACATCGATATTGCCCCAGCTCTCACATGGATATGCCCCAGCTCACACATGGATATTACCCCAGCTCACACATGGATATTGCCCCAGCTCACACATGGATATTGCCCCAGCTCTCACATGGATATGCCCCAGCTCACACATGGATATTGCCCCAGCTCTCACATGGATATTGCCCCAGCTCACACATGGATATTGCCCCAGCTCATACATGGATATTGCCCCAGCTCTCACATGGATATTGCCCCAGCTCCCACATGGATTTGCCCCAGCTCTCACATGGATATGCCGCAGCTCACACATGGATTTGCCCCAGCTCACACATGGATATTGCCCCAGCTCACACATGAATATTGCCCCAGCTCACACATGGATATTGCCCCAGCTCACACATGGATATTGCCCCAGCTCTCCCATGGATATTGCCCCAGCTCACACATGAATATTGCCCCAGCTCTCCCATGGATATTGCCCCAGCTCGCACATGGATATTGCCCCAGCTCACACATGGATATGCCCCAGCTCACACATGGATATTGCCCCAGCTCACATATGGATATGCCCCAGCTTACACATGGATATGCCCCAGCTCACACATGGATATGCCCCAGCTCATGGATATGCCCCAGCTCACACATGGATACTGCCCCAGCTCATGGATATGCCCCAGCTCATGGATATGCCCCAGCTCATGGATTTGCCCCCAGATGCCCCAGCTCATGGATTTGCCCCCAGCTCATGGATTTGCCCCAGCTCATGGATTTGCCCCCAGCTCATGGATATGCCCCAGCTCACACATGGATTTGCCCCAGCTCACACATGGATTTGCCCCAGCTCACACATGGATTTGCCCCAGCTCATGGATTTGCCCCCAGCTCATGGATTTGCCCCCAGCTCATGGATATGCCCCAGCTCACACATGGATTTGCCCCAGCTCATGGATTTGCCCCAGCTCATGGATTTGCCCCCAGCTCATGGATTTGCCCCAGTTCTCACATGGATTTGCCCCAGCTCATGGATTGCCCCAGCTCATGGATTTGCCCCCAGCTCATGGATTTGCCCCAGCTCTCACCTGGATATTGCCCCAGCGGCAGCCAGCTCTCACATGTATACTTGCCCCAGCTCCAGATCCAGCAGGGATTGAGGGGACCCAGATGCCGGGCAGCGGGAGTGCCTGCCCGGTCCTGAACAGCGTGTGAGTCCGTCCGTGTTGAAGGGGAGGCGGCTGCGTGCGTGCGCAGGTCACGCGGTCCGGCCAGTCAGGTGGTACAGAGACTCAGTACCACCTGATTAGCCGGACCACGTGACCGGCTGCGCCTGCATGCAGCCGCCTTCCCTTCAACATGGATGGACTCACTGTTCAGGACCGGGCAGGCACTCCTGCTGCCCGGCATCTGGGTCCCCTCAACCTGCGGGCCCTTGGGCGGCGCCCGAGGGCCCGGCGGGTCAGTCCGGGCCTCAAGTTTTAGGGGCGCAAATTTCTTTTGAAATTATGCGCCCCTAACAAAACTGCGCCCGGGGCCACGGCCCCCCCAGCCCCCCCAGGCTACACCACTGCATCCAGGGCAGGGTCAAGCGTGGTACCCTGCTCTGCTGCATCCTGGACTGCTTGCCTCGCCTCATAATCCTCGAGGGCTTGCAAAAGTTCATCTTTCTTTTTATCCTTCGTCGAAATATTTCTGTCTCGACATAATTGTTCCAAGGTTTTTTTCGATGATTGCTGCGACATTCTCACTCCAGCCAAATAAAAGATAGAAAAGAAAAACAAAGAAGGGGAAGGGAACTGCTGTGTATTGTGTAAGTTCTAATAAATGCACTGAGTTCTGCTCTGGAAATTGGAAAACCAATTTCTTTAGTATCTGGATCTATGTTGCTTCACAGATCCAAATACTAACCTGATATCCCACCGCTTGCCGCCAGTTGTCACGACCCACTATGCGCGCTGCTGCGCAAAGACGCCAGGTTAAGCTGCGCACTATCTATCTATCCTAGACCCAGATAATTACGCGCACTTATCTACCCGTCCCGGCCACACTTTCTCTCACAACAGGCATGTAGAGCGCGATATACTGATCCCAGGATTGCACCGCAGTACAAGTCTTCTCCTGAAGCGCGTACTAACTACAGTTGTGTTCAAAATTATTCAACCCCCAATGCTGTAAAGGGTTTTAGGGAATTTAGTGTACATTTGTAATTGTATTCAGAATGAAATCCTACAAGGACTTTTTAAAGAACCATATGCAACTAAAATGACATCAATTGGTTTTGTAATACAGTAGTAAATGTTTCTTTTGTGAATTCTTCATTGACACAATTATTCAACCCCTTAAAGACTACCACTCTGAAGAACAGAGGTTCATTCAAGTGTTTTCAATCAGGTATTGAAAACACCTGTGGATGTCACGGAGCAGCAATAAAGCATAATAAGCACCAATTAGGCAGCTTTAAAATGACTGTGATACTCAGCTCCTTCTAGACATTTACTGGTGTGGTTACAAACCTGGTGAAGTCAAGAGAATGGTCCAGGAAGACAAGAGAAGAGGTGATTACTCTTCACAGGAAGGGCAATGGCTATAAGAAGATTGCAAAAATGTTAAACATACCAAGAGAGACTATAGGAAGCATCATTCGCAAATTCAAGGCAAAGGGCACTGTTGAAACGCTACCTGGTCGTGGCAGAAAGAAGATGCTGACTTCGACTGCTGTGCGCTACCTGAAACGTAGAGTGGAGAAAAGTCCCCGTGTGACTGCTGAGGAACTGAGAAAAGATTTGTCAGATGTGGGTACTGAAGTTTCAGCTCAGACAATACGGCGCACACTGCGTAATGAAGGCCTCCATGCCAGAACTCCCAGGCGCACCCCCTTGCTGTCTCCAAAGAATAAGAAGAGTCGACTGCAGTATGCCAAAAGTCATGTGGACAAACCACAGAAGTTTTGGGATAGTGTTCTGTGGACTGATGAAACAAAATTAGAACTGTTTGGGCCCATGGATCAACGCTATGTTTGGAGGAGGAAGAACAAGGCCTATGAAGAAAAGAACACCTTGCCTACTGTGAAGCATGGCGGGGGGTCAATCATGCTTTGGGGCTGTTTTGCTTCTGCAGGTACAGGGAAGCTTCAGCGTGTGCAAGGTACCATGAATTCTCTTCAGTACCAGGAGATATTGGATGACAATGTGATGCAGTCCGTCACAAAGCTGAGGCTTGGGAGACGTTGGACCTTTCAACAGGACAATGATCCCAAGCATACTTCCAAGTCCACTAGAGCATGGTTGCAGATTAAAGGCTGGAACATTTTGGAGTGGCCATCGCAGTCATCTGACTTAAATCCGATTGAGAACCTCTGGTGGGACTTAAAGAAAGCAGTTGCAGTGCGCAAGCCTAAAAATGTGACTGAACTGGAGGCTTTTGCCCATGACGAATGGGCGAAGATACCCGTAGATCGCTGCAAGACATTTGTGTCAAGCTATGCTTCATGTTTAAAAGCTGTTATAACTGTAAAAGGATGTTGTACTAAGTACTAAGATTGAATGTCACTTGGGGGTTGAATAAAACTGATAATGATGTGAGCACAGAAAAGACATTTGTGGTTATTTCATTATAAATGTTATGTTATATTTGTCTGACCTACACGTGCCTCTTTGATTTAATTGTAAGCAAGATGACTGAATGATCAAAATGAATGTCAAACTGGCCAAAACACTAAATTTCAGTGGGGGTTGAATAATTTTGAACACAACTGTACGTCTCTCACAATCCCAGAGCTCACTTTCTTATTCTATTAGTAACGCTGCCACCAGTCCTCACGGACACTACGCGTGTCGCAACAGGAGACGCAGGGCTTAGCAGCCGCACTATCCTAGACTCGGACAGTGACTACGGATCCCACAATTCCCTGCTGTTTCCTGACGACCGCAACACGCAATTTCTTATATATAGCCGATCTTAAAGCAAATAGCAATACTCCCAATCTCTTAGATAGCGTGGATTTCATCAGCCAGAGTCAAAACTTAAATACTTTTTGTTTATTTATGATATAAAAAGAATCACAGTGCTTGGTTACATAAAAAATTATAACTAGAATAAATCAATTACTTACACACTACACAGCAAAATATAAAGAAAAATTTGTTAATCACAGAGCCTTACTTACGACGGAATAATCAGTAGCTAGCATCGGTGCCTCCTGAGGCCTGGAGGTAGGAATATGGACAGATCAGTCCTCTTTAGAAGGTACCCCAAGTGATCAGCCACAAGCACATGGCCAGTGTTCGAATTTATACACTTCCTGATCTTTCCAGCCCCCACCCACCAATGACCCAGTGTCCTGGACTCCATTTCCCAGAGTGCAATTCTCGCTCATGCTCAGTAAGCTTGTCAATTAATCTTTAATTGCCTAAAGGCGTCCCTCTTCCCTCCAGACCCCCCTTAGAGATCAAGGATGTGCTTCCTGTCTTTGAAGATTGTGTCCCCATCTCTTGGGGCCGACCTGGCTGCCAAGGTGTGATTTTCTATGTTAGTGTACAAAGAAATTCCCTTTTTACAGCTACGTGTTATATCCTCTCCCCAAGGGAGAAAGCTACACATTTTGATTACATTTCAGCTGTGGACACAGGGATACACTTACCAAATGGCCAGACACAAATATGAATATAACTCTATATGGAGGAGAGCAGATAGACACATATATACAGGCAGACCCTTATATAGATAGAAATACAAGTCTAATCTGCCACACAGGGGATGATGACTCTCTACCCTCAACCAAAAGAGATATCAAGCGCATGATGTCTGATATGCGGAGGTTCTGGTGGGCTGACTTGTGGAGGTACAAGATGCGGTCAATAAGGTGCGGGACCAGGTGTCTGCAGTCCAGAAGCGCACAGAGGGCACAGAGCTGGCACAGGCCCAGCTAGTGGCCACAGTAGGGTCTCTTCAGAAGCAGGTGGACCTTCTCTCCGGGGCAGTGGAGTCTCTGGATGCCCGACACAGGAGGTGCAACATTCGCATTCATGGGCTCCCCAAGTCGGTATCATCTGTAAATCTCCTGGCTTACACTAATCGCCTGGCTGCTCACCTTCTGTCTCTACCCCAGGTGGTGAGGGGGTTTTCGGAGCGGCAGTCCAAAGAGATATTATAGTAGTGGCCAGGAAGGTCTCTGTGAAGGCCTGTATTATGGCTTTACCTGCTGCACGGCTGTCATCTCCTTCGAGTCTGCCTCTCTGACCCTGTACACCGACATCCCTTTCCTGACCCTGACGGCTCACAGGAAATTTTGTGCGGTCACGGCTCTGCTTCGAGCTAAAGAGATCCGGCACAGATGGGGAACAGTTAGCTCTCTCCACTTCATGTATGGGAACGTGCCCTATCTGTTCGCTGATCCGGAGGAGGCCAAGGTGTTGATGTTCACCTTGGGACTCTTCTTGGCTGCACCTCGGTTGTCCTCGGGCTCCTCCCTGGACCCAGGCTGATTGACCTGAGATCTGTCTCATGCTGGCCCTAGATGCCTGTTTGTCTCACCTGGATTCCTTTTTTATCCCCCCCTTTCTTGTTTCTGTTTTTATGCGAGGACTCTGATGCGGTTTGTCTTTGTACTATGAGACGTTGTTTTCCGAGTACATCTCTATTGTTCTGCTGTGTTTACCATCCTGCTTTTATTATTTGTTTATTTTAAGGATGACTTACAAAAGCCTTTTTAATTTTTTCCTTTTTTGTGAACGGTATGGTCCCGGCTGGGGACATCCCAACAGTGACTTTATGTTTTCCTTTTATTCTGGGAGATTTTTCTTTATTATTGCTGCCCCCCCTTTTCAATATTGACACCTGCTTGTGAAGATTCCCCCCCCCCCAATGTTCTATGTGTTTCTTATGACTGTGTGATATTTGGCCCTGCGAGGCCAAACATTGCTGGTCGGTCTGTGACCCTTTGCAAAATAAAAATCTTAACTATAAAAAAAAAACTTTAGCGCTCGTTAATTAGATTCGTAGCGCGAGTTAACTGTTCTTTGCGCTCCCTATACCTAACATGGGGAGCGCAAAGTGAAAGCACAGAATAAATAGCGTTAGGATCACTTGGTCCTAATGCTAATTACTAAGAGCTGGCGCTCTGAAAAAGTTAACACCAGCTCAGAGGTGTCGGTAACGGATTCTGCTGTTGCGTAATCCATCACCTGCAGCTCAAAACCCAGTTCAAAACACAGTTGTCAAGCAAAAGATAGGCCACACCGATTTCTTACTGCCGCTTAATCTTTATTCATATATATACACATGACTAAGGCTCCTAGCGAAACGTTGTATGCTTCCCCCGTATGTGATGAATAAAGATTAAGTGGCGGTAAGAAATCGGTGTGGCCTATCTTTTGCTTGACAGTTGATTTGGGACAGTGGATCCCCAGATAGAGCACTCTGATATTTTCTAGCCATGATTCCCGGCTTCCATTATGCAGCCACGCATTGCCTATTTTCATTCTGTGACTCCCCCAGAAAACAAATACTCACCTCTTATCCCATGGCGAACGGCGGCCTGATCCGCTGCTTCTGGCCTCTGGGAGCAGAAGGAGACTGAGGGAAGAAAGTCCCCGGTCTCCCTCCATGATCACTCTGCTGACCAGCAAGAGCCGAGATCCTGCCGGTCATGTGACCCAGCAGCACGATCCTCTGTGGAGTTCTATGGATGCAATGGAGGGGATGCTGGGGACAGTGCTGTAACGCTGCCCCAGTATCCACGAGCTTAGTAATCACTAAGGGTCAGGCTGCCGGACTGTGATCTGCTGGGGAAACCGGGACGCAAAGGGAAAGGGAATTAGCGAACGCTAATTTTTCCCCTTAGAGTCTCGGTTTTAGCTCAGGGCAGCTGATAGTGCCCTCAGGGGGTTACTCAGAGAGCAATGAACTGTTGCCGACATTTCGGTGCTCTCTCCTTCCCTGTACTTCGGGAAATCAGTTTTTCCGTCCTTATGGTGAATTCAGCAGTCACCGCCGGGTCCCAGGAGTGGTACGGACCTGAAAATCCACCGCAAAACTGCTGAAAATCCGCCAAAAAGACACATCTGATACGATCTGAAGTATCGGATCACTCGAACCGCTGCATAAAACACGCCGAACACGCAGGCCCGTCTTTAATATTGATTGGACCCTGGGCAAACATTTTTCTTGGGCCCCCCTGCCCGAAAGCCACACCCACCACATCATTTTGCTCTCCACCCCCACAGTAATGCGCAGTGTTCATAAGCATAACACAGAGCTGCGCAGCAATAAAACTCGCAGTAATGTGCGCAGAGGTGGCTCTAAACTTTGTGAGGCCTTAGGCTAAACTCAAGCATGAGGCTCATACTGACACGCACAATCTAAAAAATGCAAGCGATACAATATTAAAAGTATAAATTGCAGATTTTAAAACAGACAAAATCATATGATCTTATAATTCATAGCTTTTAGAAATATATTAGTCTCACATACACACCTCATTTTACTGTGATGTTTATTGCTGTGGAGCTGTGTGATATGTGTGGTGTGTATGAGCATATCACAGAGCTCCACAGCAATAAACATAGTAATGTGCAGCGTCTGACTTTATCACAGAGCTCCACAGCAATAAAACTCACATTCAAACACACTGCACATTACTGTGAGTTTTATAGCTGTGGAGCTTTGTGATACGGTCATACACACTGTATATTGATGTGAAGTTTATTGTTGTGGACCTCTGATACGGTCATACACACTGCACATTACTGTATCAGAGGTCCATAGAAATAAACATCATAGTAATGTGCGATGTGTATGACCGTATTACAGCTCCACAGCAATAAAACTCACAGCAATATGCAGTGTATCACTGTATCACAGAGATCCACAGCAATAAAACTCACTTTAAAAAAACACTGCACATTTCTGAGAGTTTTATTGCTGTGGAGCTATGATATGCTCATACATACTGCACATTACTGTGGATTATATTGTTGTGGAGCTCTGATACAGTAATGTGCAGTCAATGTGTAAGAGTTTTAGTTCTCTGGAGCTTGTGCTATGATCATACACACTGCGCAATTGTTTTTATTGTGGTCTGCAGGAGGGCAAAAAAATCTGTATTTTCTCAAGGGGGAGGCTAATAAATAAAATGTGGTGTTTTGGGGGGGGTCAAATCTGTTTTACTATGAGGTTTATTTTTGGAAAGTAATTTTTGTCCAGGTTGGAGGCAAATTTGTTTTCCTTTGGAGTTTTTTTCCCGGAAGAAGGGTGAAGTTTTTTTTTTCCAGTGAAGGCAGATAAATCTGTCTTGCTTTGGTGTATATTTATCACAGGGAGAGGGGGGGGGGAAATAACCCAAATCATATTTTGTTTCTGGGGGGAGGGTGGCTAGCTTTAAATTTACTGTAATGTTCACCACAGTAGTGTGTGCTGTCTGTGACTATATCATAGAGAGAGCTCCACAGCAATAAAAGAGTTAATATGGAAGGTGAACGCTACAGAAAGCTTCCAGTGACCCTGAAACATAGCCACCCCACCCCCACACACACACACACACACACACACCAGCGTAAAGCTGCTTTCATGAAAGAAGTGAAGAATGCAGCAGACAGGAGGGCAGCCTCGGGAGAAAAGTAAATAAAAGAGGGAACAGGAGAGAGGAAGGGAGAGAGTTAAATGATGTGTGGCGTTTAGTGAAGACATAAGCCGAGGAGCGAGCATTCTCAAGGTCTGCAGTGTCTGCTGAAAAAAAACTCCACTACCTATTCTTATCTGTCGCTGGCTGCAGACTGCAATCATTCCGTCTCCTCGCTCCATCTCCTCAGCAGCAGCTCCCAGCCCTGTGCACACAGCATGCAATGCGCGGGGCCAGGATGGTGAGGGGGAATAGGGGAGGAGCCGGATACGGAAGCCTCTTGTGTCGTCTGGGCGCACAGCAGGATTGCATCCACAGACAATGTACATGGGCCTAAGGAGCAGCTGCTTTGGGCCTCTCAACAATGACTGGGCCCGGGGCAGCTGCCCCTTTTGCCCCGCGTTAAAGACGGCCATGCGAACACGTCCAGAAAAAGCCGCCGAACACAGAGCTGACCAGCCTCGGACAAGTTGACGATTGGGGTAAAAAGAAAAAAAGAAAAAAGATGATAGGGTCAAAATTGAAATGTTTGCAAAAAAGCTATTCAACGAAAATGCCTGGAGTTTACATATAAGGTCCTATGAATTATAATAAAACGATCTGTTACAGAAAAAAGAAAATCCGCTATTAAAAAAAAAAAACGGAAAAGAAATTTGCCTAAAAGATCCAGAAAAATGCCTAAAAGATCCTAAAAAAAATCAATAAGTAAAGAGACGTTTTACTGCAGATTAAAATAATAAATGGTTTACTAGATATTGAATAAAAACTGGAATATTTTAACATTGAAGACTACAGGATTCGCCTGAATAAAACTGCCAAATGAAACCAACGAACCGCAGGGCATTTCAGCAACTTTTCACTGTTGTTCGGTGTTCTGTGAATAGATTTACCATTGCTTCGAACAGCTACTTGCTAGCAGTTCGCCAGAATTTGGGGAACTGTCTTCTCTCTGAATAGCTGAATGGCCCCGAAATGGCACCGTACAGGGAAATTCGGCTGTCTCTGAATAACCCCTTCAGACACTGGCAGACACATACATACTTACAGTGGCGTAACTAGAAACCTGAGGGCCTCGGTGCAAGAATCCACGAAGGCCCCCCCCCAAAAATTATCACTATTTTAAAAAAAATTTCCCCTGCAATATAAAAAAAAATAGTGCGCTATTTATAGTAATTATTTCACATTACTTTAATTCTTAACAGTTGTAGTTTCAGGATAAGGTAGTGGGTATAGTTGATGGGGCCTCCCACAGTGCTGGCAGGTGGTGGGTATAAGTGGTGGGTACAGTGGCGTAGCGTGGGTTGTCAGCGCCCGGGGCCAGCCAAGAATTGTGCGCCCCCCCCCCCACCTGTGGACACGTTATCGATATTGCCCCAGCTCTCACATGGATATTGCCCCAGCTCACACATGGATTTGCCCCCAGCTCATGGATTTGCCCCCAGGTCATGGATTTGCCCCCAGGTCATGGATTTGCCCAGCTCATGGATTTGCCCCCAGGTCATGGATTTGCCCCCAGGTCATGGATTTGCCCAGCTCATGGATTTGCCCCCAGCTCATGGATTTGCCCCCACGTCATGGATTTGCCCCCAGGTCATGGATTTGCCCCCAGGTCATGGATTTGCCCAGCTCATGGATTTGCCCCCAGCTCATGGATTTGCCCCAGCTCACACATGGATTTTCCCCAGCTCACACATGGATTTGCCCCAGCTCATGGATTTGCCCCCAGCTCATGGATTTGCCCCAGCTCATGGATTTGCCCCAGCTCACACATGGATTTGCCCCAGTTCACACATGGATTTGCCCAGCTCATGGATTTGCCCCCAGCTCATGGATTTGCCCCAGGTCATGGATTTGCCCCCAGCTCATGGATTTGCCCCCAGCTCATGGATTTGCCCCCAGCTCACACATGGATTTGCCCCAGCTCACACATGGATTTGCCCCAGCTCACACATGGATTTGCCACAGCTCACACATGGATTTGCCCAGCTCATGGATTTGCCCCAGCTCACACATGGATTTGCCCCAGCTCATGGATTTGCCCTAGCTCACACATGGATTTGCCCCAGCTCATGGATTTGCCCCCAGCTCATGGATTTGCCCAGCTCATGGATTTGCCCCAGCTCATGGATTTGCCCAGTTCATGGATTTGCCCCCAGCTCATGGATTTGCCCCCAGCTCATGGATTTGCCCAGCTCATGGATTTGCCCCAGCTCATTGATTTGCCCCCAGCTCATGGATTTGCCCAGCTCATGGATTTGCCCCAGCTCATGGATTTGCCCCCAGGTCATGGATTTGCCCCCAGGTCATTGATTTGCCCAGCTCATGGATTTGCCCAGCTCATGGATTTGCCCCAGCTCATGGATTTGCCCCCAGCTCATGGATTTGCCCCAGCTCATGGATTTGCCCCCAGGTCATGGATTTGCCCCCAGGTCATGGATTTGCCCAGCTTACACATGGATTTGCCCAGCTCTCACC
Organism: Leptobrachium leishanense; assembly: GCA_009667805.1. Classification (NCBI taxonomy): domain Eukaryota; kingdom Metazoa; phylum Chordata; class Amphibia; order Anura; family Megophryidae; genus Leptobrachium; species Leptobrachium leishanense. The sequence goes on along the minus strand of CM019065.1, from coordinate 264,131,468 downwards.
TGGATATTGCTCCAGCTCCGGCAGGGGTTGAGGGGACCCAGATGCCGGGCAGCGCGGGAGTGCCTGCCCGGTCCTGAAGAGTCCGTCCTGTTGAAGGTGATGCGGCTGCATGGCATGCGTGCGCAGGTCACGCGGTCCGGCCAGTCAGGTGGTACAGAGACTCAGTACCACCTGATTAGCCAGACCACGTGACCGGCTGCGCCTGCACGCAGCCGCTTCCCTTTAACAGGACGGACTCTTCAGGACCGGGCAGGCACTCCCGCGCTGCCCGGCATCTGGGTCCCCTCAACCCCCGGGCCAGTTTTAGGGCGCAAATGCGCCCCTAACAAAACTGCGCCCGGGGCCACGGCCCCCCCAGCCCCCCCACGCTACGCCACTGGGTGGGTACTCACACAATGCTGGCAGGAGAGTACAAGTGATGGGTACTCACTGCTGGCAGGAGGTAGGTATAAGTGATGGGCACTCACACACAATGCTGGCAGGTGGTGGGTATAAGTGATGGGCACTCACACAGTGCTGGCAGGTGGTGGGTGCGGCAGACTAGATCTGTATTTCTATCTATATCAGGGTCTGCCTGTGTATATGTGTCTAAGTGCCTATATATATATATATATCTCCTCCATATCGTCATATTCATATTGGTGTCAGATAGTGCGGCTGCTAAGCCCTGCGTCTCCTGTTGCGACGCGCGTAGTGTCCATGAGGACTGGTGGCAGCGTTACTAATAGAGTAGGAAAGTGAGCTCAGGGATTGTGGGAGACGTAGTCATTACCCGCTTCAAGAGAAGATTTGTACTGCGTTGCAATCCTGGGATCAGTATATCGCGCTCTACGTGCCTGTTGTGAGAGAAAGTGTGGCCGGGACGGGAAGATAAGCGCATGTGATTATCTGGGTCTAGGATAGACAGATAGTGCGCGGCTTAACCCGGCGTCTTTTCGCAGCAGCGCGCGTAGTGGTCGTGACAGTGGGTATAAGTGATGAGTAATCACACTGCTGCAGGTGGTGGGTGAAGGTGATGTACTGTGCTGGCAAGTGGTGGGTGAAGGTGTTGGGTGCTGACAGGTGGTGGGTGAAGGTGATGGGTACTCACACAGTGCTGACAGGTGGTGGGTGAAGGTGATGTACTGTGCTGGCAAGTGGTGGGTGAAGGTGATGGGTACTCACACAGTGCTGACAGGTGGTGGGTGAAGGTGATGGGCAGCACTCACACAGTGCTGGCAGGTGGTGGGTGAAGGTGATGGGTAGTCACACAGTGCTGGCAGGTGGTGGGTGAAGGTGATGGGCAGCACTCACACAGTGCTGTCAGGTGGTGGGTGAAGGTGATGGGCACTCACACAGTGCTGACAGGTGGTGGCTATAAGTGATGGGCACTCACACAGTGCTGGCAGTGGATGGGAGCTCAGACTTCCTGTTTCTGTATGTAGACATGTACAGTATGTAAGCCTCCAGCCTGTGGAGCTGACGTCATGGCAGGTCACTGAATCATCTCATACACCCTGGCTGCTTGCACACTGTAAGGAGGCATGTGCTCTCTGTATTAGAGCTACATAATAATGCATTGCAAGATGCCCCTCACCTTACAGCAGAGACTGAGCTGGATGCACTGGGAGGACAGTGACTAAGCTGTTAGAGGGCCCCTGGCAAAAATAAAGCTTGTATGTTGGATACCCCAATAAACCTCTCGTGGCCGGATTGTTAGCATAGTTAAAGTGTCAGACTTGGATGCTGGAGCCAGCAGGGCCGCAGCGGCGCCGCATTAACACATACCTGGCTGGTGGTGGTGATGCATGACTGCTTGTGGGAGACAAAGAGAAGAATGGAAGGATCTGCCCACTCGCACATTAATCCCACTCTTCCAGTCAGTCTCTGGGCCCGGCTGACCACGCCCACACACATGCGATCACGCATGCTGGAGCAGCGCTGTGCCTGCGCTCCTAACAAATAGTGCAGCGCTGCCAAAATTTGCCGCCAACTGCCTAATTAAGGTGCAGGAGCCTGCCTGCCTGGGCCCCCCCTCAAGTGGCGGAATGCCAGGACCCGGTCGCAAGCGCGACCCTGTTACTTCCGCCACTGCATACTTAGATACTGATATAAGCACAAATAAATATTGCCTTGCTCTATGTGTGAAAAAAAAAAACTTTTTTTTTTATTTACAATTTGCAATAATTTAGACCACTGTATCTCTGGAACCCTAAGGACTAGAGGGACATATGAGGTATCATTGGAAAAGTCAGCTTATAGCCTTTCCAGTGATACCAAATATAGCCAGGTTAGATTTATGTAAAAATAAAATATCTTTTAAAATATAATTTTTCTCTTTTTTCTAACACGGCACTATTATTCAGTTTACAATTATAAAGTCAACAGTGATGCTGCACTAACTCACCTCATTTACCATACTGCAAGGAACTGTGTATCTGGTGAAGCAACACATTGTTTAATTCAAAACCTAGACCGTGGCGCTGCAGTGAGGAGGGACAGGGGAACTTTGGAACCTGCATCCCTGAATTGTACAGCACACAAGGTTAAGTGAGGTGTCATTGGAAAGGTCAGAGTCTAGTCTTTACTATGATACTAAACATGACCATGTAATGTGTAAAAAAAAAAAAAAAAAATTAAATGCAACATATTTTTTTTGGTTCTACGGCAGAGGCAATATATGCTGCTACATATAAAACAAACAATGCTGCTGCATTCACTGCCCTCCTCATTTAACCATTCTACACCCTGACTCCCTCACTCCCTGCCCCCTCTTCTACTATGTCTTCCTTTTCTACAGTCTCGGAGGAGGATGTAACAGAACTTCTTATGTCCTCCTACCCGACCACCTTTCCACTTGATCCTATCCCCTCACACCTTATTCAGCCTGTCCTACCAGTTACTGTCCCTGCTTTGACACATATTTTTAACCTCTCCCTCTCCTGGAATATTCTCCTCTGTATTCAAACGTACTTTGCTCACCCCCATTCTAAAAAAGCCATCTCTTGATCCTACCTCCCTCTTGAACTACTGTCCCATCTCTCTGCTCCCCTTTGCCTCCAAAATCTTAGAACGTCTGTTCTATAACCAGCTCACCAGCTTTCTTGCTGCTAACTCTCTACTCAATCCGCACCAGTCTAGCTTTCGCTCCCAACAATCTACTGAGACTGCTCTAACCATGGTGACTAATGATTTAGTTGCAGTTGAAACCAAAGGTCACTTCTCCCTCCTTATTCTTCTTGACCTTTCCTCTGCATTCAACACTGGTGATCACCCTCTCCTGCTCCTCACGCTGCGTCAACTTGGCCTCAGTGACATCACTCTCTCCTGGTCCTCTTCCTGTCTCTCTCTTCGCTCCTTCAGTGTCTCCTTCCCTGGTGTCTCTTCACCACAAGTTCCTCTTTCAGTTGGGGTACCTCAAGGCTCTGTTCTGGGTCCCCTACTCTTCTCGATCTATACCGCCTCTTTGGACAACCTCATCTCTTCCTATGGATTCCAATATCATCTCTATGCTGACGACAACCAAATCTACCTTTCCTCTCCCGATCTCTCTCCTCCGGTGTTGGACCGTGTTACAGCCTGCCTATCGGCTGTCTTCGACTGGATGACTTCCCGTTTCCTAAAGCTCAACCTCTCGAAAACTGAACTTCTCATCTTCCCTCCCTCTAAAACCTCCATTCCTGCGCCAGTTTCTCTTCAGGTGAATGGTGCCACCATAACTTCTGCCTCTCAAGCTCCATTGCCTCAGGGTCCTCTTGGACTCCAATCTATCCTTTACTCCTCACATTCAGTCTCTAACTAAATCCTGCTACTTCCACCTAAAAAACATTGCACGCATACGTCCCTTTCTTATTCCAGACTCTACTAAAATGCTCATCCAAGCTCTTATTATCACCCGCCTTGACTACTGTAACCTCCTTCTCTCTGGCCTTAAGAGATCCCAGATTCTGCCTCTGCAGTTTGTAATGAACATCTGTGCCAGACTCATAGACCTCACCTCCTGCACCTCACGTCTCTGTCAATCTCTACACTGGCTCTCTGTTTCCTTTAGAATCCAATTCATTATACTGGTGCTCACATACAAAGCTCTCCATAACCGTGCCCCTGCCTACATCTCCTCCCGTATTAGCAGGTACGTCCCATCCCGACCACTTTGCTCTGCAAATGATCTGATGCTATCAGTTCCCCGTACCCGCACCCCCAACTTTCGCCTTCAGGACTTCTCCTGAGCTGCACCTTTTCTATGGAACTCCCTCCCCCGCAACATCAGACTCACCCTTTTCTCCAGTCCTTCAAGAAGTCTCTGAAATCTCATTACTATCATCTCACTCCATGATCACCTACTGCACATTTCTTGCTCCATCTTCCCATTCAGTCCTCATGCAACCCGCTACTTCAAATACCCTATTCATCCTCACCTAATGGGTTACCCCTCTCCTCTTAGATTGTAAGCTCTAGAGCAGGGTCCTTCCTCCTGTTCCGTGTGAGTAACATATGTATATTTGTTATTCTGTTTCTCCCATTGCACAGCGCTAAGGAATTTGTTGACGCTTTATAAATACTTGTAACTGTAACTAATTCAACTAAGGCAACAGATTCTGCCTCTTCTTTTGATTTGAGCGGGGAGAAAAACTGTTTCAGTTTTTTAAAATGTATTTTTTTAGGTTTTTTGCCTCAAAACAAAAATTTAAATAGTAATTTTGGCATGTTTCTTTTTTTTGTTTGGGGGGGGGTAGGGGCGCTCCGCATTTCTGTGCCTACAGGCTCCTGAGGTGTAAATCCAGCCCTGGACACTGCCGAAATATAGGTGCCGTTAATATAAAAAGGGAGTCGCTATTTCCATCCTCACAAGGTTTGGGAGGTTAGAATAGCGACTCTAGTCATTATCAGCTGTAGCCACCAAGTATAGAATACTTATTGAATTTTACTTTTTACAGGCGGCAAGTTTTAATCTTTTCAGGAAACTTACCAGATACGCCAGCAAACAAATTAAGTAGGGATGGTCCTATAAATTCTTTATGTGTGAGTTTTAAACTTAAATTTAATAAAATATAAATAAATGTTAAGAAATATTTTTTAACTAGAGATGCACCGATACCATTTTTTTATGATTATGAGTACTGATACTTTTTTCAGGTACTTGCCGATACAAATTACCGATACTTTTATTTAATGTCGTATGTGTGTATCGATAAATAATTAAAAATTCTGAAAACCTATACAATTTATGGAAGTATTCAAATGTATGGCCAGACACCCCATTTTTCCACTGCACAGGCTTGCATACACCTCAAACTGTGACACACACCTACCAGACCTCAGACACTCTGGGACCAGCTAGCAGAATGCTCTAACAGCATTGTGTCCCACTCACTCCCCAGCTTGCCCTCTCCTTGCGACCGGCCGCCGGCATGCCTAAGTGGTATCGCAACTCCGTTGAGGCCTGTGACCGTGCTCTCGCGACACTTTACTGATCTCGCAAGAGCGTAGCTGCAGGCTCCAGAGGAGTCGCATTATATCTTACACATGCCAGCGGCCGCTCGTTGGGACATGGCCAACCTGGGAGCCTAGTAGAATACTGTTAAAGCAGTCTACCAGCCGGCCACAGCCCTCATATACCACCAGGCAAGCCATCCCAGCACTGACTTTCAGTATCGGTGTAAGTATAGGGGCATTTGCACGAGTACGAGTACTTGTACAAATGCCTGGTATCGGCACTAGTACTAGTACCGGTATCAGTGCATCCCTATTCTTAACGTATCCCAATATGTTTAAATCAGTGATTCCCAAACCTGTCCTCAGAACCCACTAACAGGTCAGATTTTAAGGATTACCTTGAGGAAAGCAAACTAGAATAATTCAATCACTGAGCAGCAAATAATATCACCTGTGTTGTACCTTGATATCTTGCATATACCTGCCATGTTAGCGTGTCCCGAGGACAGGATTGATTAGCACAGGTGTAGTCAACACTAGGGATGAGCCGAACACCCCCAAGTTCAGTTTGCATTCGAACTCGAACTTTTCAAAAGTTCGAATTTGAACTCGAGCTCAATACAAGTCAATGGGACTCAAAATTCGATTTTTAGAGTGCCCTCCAAGAGGGCATATATGCTAGATATTTGCCATAAAAGGTGTATGGGGGTCCGGGTAGTGCCCTGGGGGACAGGAAACAAGGACAAAAAGTTTTTAAAAAAAAACGTTTTTAAAGGAACAGTGAGTTTTCCGTGAAATAAGGGTTAAAAATAAAAACAAAAAATTCCTTCAAATATCGTGCCTAGGAGGTCCCCATAACCTGCCCGTGAAGTGGCGGATTTCTAGGATGTATAGAAACATTTAAAAACAATGTCCGGGTCCGGGTAGTGCCCTGGGGGACAGGAAACAAGGACAAAAAGTTTAAAAAAAGATGATTTTAACCCCTTCACTGCTGACGACGTGTGGGACACGTCCTCAGTTACTCCCACTGTATGCTGAGGAGGACGTGTCCCACACGTCATCAGCTTTGCGGGACCCCCGGCGGAGATACTCACCTCTCTGTCCGGGGTCCTGCAGCGTTCTGACTTCAGCGTCCTCAGACTGTGTATAGAGATGCTGATGGGGCTGTGTATAGAGATGCTGATGGGGTTGTGTATAGAGATGCTGTTTGTGTATAGAGATACTGATGGGGTTGTGTATAGAGATGCTGTGTATAGAGATGCTGATGGGGTTGTGTATAGAGATACTGTGTATAGAGATGTTGATGGGGTTGTGTATAGAGATGCTGTGAGGCTGTGTATAGAGATGCTGTGTATAGAGATGCTGATGGGGTTGTGTATAGAGATGCTGTGAGGTTGTGTATAGAGATGCTGTGAGGTTGTGTATAGAGATGCTGATGGGGTTGTGTATAGAGATGCTGTGTATAGAGATGCTGATGGGGTTGTGTATAGAGATGCTGTGAGGTTGTGTATAGAGATGCTGTGAGGCTGTGTATAGATATGCTGTGTGGCTGTGTATAGAGATGCTGTGAGGTTGTGTATAGAGATGCTGTGAGGCTGTGTATAGAGATGCTGATGGGGCTGTGTATAGAGATGCCTTGTGGCGCCGAAGTGCGGCCTAGCTCCGGTGGGGGCCGCCATCTTGGATGGCGGCTCCACCCCCGGGTCCCCCCTCACTGCCTGACGTCCTCACGTATAGCGTGATGACGTCAGATAGCCGGGGAACCGCTAGCTGCCCGGAATCCCCTGGTGGAGATAGGGGGTTCATTTGAGGGTTCACAGAGATGCTGTGAGGCTGTGTATAGAGATGCTGATGAGGCTGTGTATCGAGATGCTGTGAGGTTGTGTATAGAGATGCTGTGAGGTTGTGTATAGAGATGCTGTAAGGCTGTATATAGAGATGCTGTGTATAGAGATGCTGATGGGGTTGTGTATAGAGATGCTGTGTATAGAGATGTTGATGGGGTTGTGTATAGAGCTGCTGTGAGGCTGTGTATAGAGATGCTGATGGAGTTGTGTATAGAGATACTGTTTGTGTATAGAGATGCTGATGGGGTTGTGTATAGAGATGCTGTGTATAGAGATGCTGATGGGGTTGTGTATAGAGATGCTGTGTGGCTGTGTATAGAGATGCTGTGAGGTTGTGTATAGAGATGCTGATGGGGCTGTGTATAAAGATGCCTTGCGGCGCCGAAGTGCGGCCTAGCTCCGGTGGGGGCCACCATCTTGGTTGGCGGCTCCACCCCCGGATCCCCCCTCACTGCCTGACGTCCTCACGTATAGCGTGATGACGTCAGATAGCTTGGGAACCCCTAGCTTCCTAGGTGGAGATAGGGGGTTCATTTGAGGGTTCACAGGGATGCTGTGAGGCTGTGTATAGAGATGCTGTGAGGTTGTGTATAGAGATGCTGTGAGGCTGTGTATAGAGATGCTGATGGGGCAGTGTATAGAGATGCTGTGAGGTTGTGTATAGAGATGATGATGGGGTTGTGTATAGAGATGCTGTGAGGTTGTGTTTAGAGATGCTGATGGGGTTGTGTATAGAGATGCTGTGTATAGAGATGCTGATGGGGTTGTGTATAGAGATGCTGTGTATAGAGATGCTGATGGGGTTGTGTATAGAGATGCTGATGGGTTTGTGTATAGAGATGCTGTGTATAGAGATGCTGTGTGGCTGTGTATAGAGATGCTGTGTGGCTGTGTATAGAGATGCTGTGAGGCTGTGTATAGAGATGCCTTGTGACGCCGAAGTATGGCCTGAGCAAGTAAAGGCTTGAGCATGGCCTTTTCGAATGATACCCAACATGACCAGGTATAAAGTAAAATATAAAAAAAAATGTATTTTTCTTGTGTGTTATTTTTATTTAATGCAGCAATATTGTTCACGTTTCAATTATAATGTGAACAATGATGCTGCACTAATGATTTTTTTCTATGGGGTGCGTTTGCTAAAAATCAAGTAATTCCCCCCACAAAATGTAACAAGTCCCCATTTCTAATTTTTGTACAAGCGCACCCCATAGAAAACATAACCGCAAACGCTCATGTGCTAAAATGTGAAAAAAAACACTTTACACACTGCAGATGATTAAAAATTCAATTTTTATTGCATTTTTTGTCATAATATACAGGCAGGACATGACGTATACATAGAAATATGATATATTATGAATCTGCGGAGTCTGCCGGAAAGAACGATATCTAATATGTCTGGGTCATTTAATAAAATGTGTCTTCAAATCGCATTTAAACATGATGAGCGAAAGCGGTAAAAATGAGCTGAGCACACAGCAGTGAAATGCAGGGTTAAGGGGTTAAACAGCATATCAGAGGAACATTTAGTAGAGAAATGAACACTTCTCAGAAGCACAGGTGTTGTTTGATACATGTTCAGAAGACACCTCCAGACACCCTCAGTCTACAGACAATATATCAAATTCATTAGACCAGACTAATTAAAAGCACATGTTATTTCCAAACACTAATTAACACCTGTTGTTTATGGCGTTTGAGAGCACAGGTCATTTAGAGGTGAGAATCTTTGCACGTAGACATTATTTTTTAATTCAATATCTAATAAACCGTTGCTTATAATATTCTGCAGTAAAGAGTCTCTTTATTTCTAGATTTTTTAGTATTTTTTAAGCATTTTTTATACTTTTTTAAAAAAAAAAATAATTTTCGAACTCGAACCGAACATGCCAAAAAGTTCGAAGTACGCGAACTTTCGAACTGCCGATGTTCGAATCGAACTCCGAACTGATCGAATAGCTCATCCCTAGTCAACACTCTAAACAAAGCAAACATTTCTATCAGGGTTATTCAGAGAGCAGTGAAAAGCAGGAGAATGGCTGGAGAATGGAAAATTCAAGGTCAAAATAGCCAATTTGGAAAGTGAGATAAATGGGAGAATTTTTCTGGTTTGGATATTTTGAACTAGAATTTTCCATTCTCCAATCATTCTCCTGCTTTTCACCTCTCTCTGAATAACCCTGTATGTGTGTTTAAAAATCTAATTCTTCTGAACAGATGACCATGAATGAATATCCCTTAAATGCTAGTGTTACTGGAACCCACTATATCATAGATCATCGTCAATACAGTTTCTACATATGAGATAATGAAGCAAGGCCTGCTGAAACAAGGAATGTTGGGATGTATGCAGTGGCGTAACTAGAAACCTGAGGGCCCCGTTGCGAGAATCCACGAAGGGCCCCCCCTCACCCCCCAAAAAATACATATTTTTTTTCCTGAAATATAAAAAGCTAGTACGCCATCTATATTAATTAGTTCAACTTACTTTAATTAGGTCATTAAATCGCCCCCCCCCGGGTAATCCTGACACACTGCACATTACAGAGCTCCACAGCAAAAAAACCTCCCTGTAATGTGCGTTGTGTATGAGCATATCACAGAGCTCCACAGCAATAAAACTCACAGGAAGCACTGGGGTGTATGAGCAGGCACATAATCCACAGCAATATATCTCTCAGTGAACGCTGGGGTGTTTTTGAGCAGGCACATAATTCACAGCAATGTAACTCACAAGAAGCGCTGGGGTGTATGAGCAGACACATAATCCACAGCAATGTAACTCACAGGACACGCTGGAGTATTTGAGTAGGCACATAATCCACAGCAATGTAACTCACAGTGAACGCTGGGTTGTTTGAGCAGGCACATAATCCACAGCAATGTAACTCACAAGAAGCTCTGGGGGTATGAGCAGACACATAATCCACAGCAATGTAACTCACAAGAAGCGCTGGGGTGTATGAGCAGACACAGTATCCACAGCAATGTAACTCACAGGAAGCACTGGGGTGTTTGAGCAGGCACATAATCCACAGCAATGTAACTCACAGGACACGCTGGGGTGTTTGAGCAGGCACACAATCCACAGCAATGCAACTCCCAGGAAGCACTGGGGTGTTTGAGCAGGCACATAATCCACAGCAGTGTAACTCACAGGACACACTGGGATGTTTGAGCAGGCACATAATCCACAGCAATGTAACTCACAGTGAACGCTGGGGTGTTTGAGCAGGAACATAATCCACAGCAGGAAGTGTGTATAACTATATACACTACACAGTGTGGGCACCTGTTTCTAGGTGATAAATTAAAGTGCTGGGTGTAGTGCTAATAAATAGTCAATGCTGCCTATAGTATGGTAAAAACACATAAAAAACAACCAAAATATGTGTCAGAATACAGGATAAAAAACGGAATAACCATACGGCGCATCTAGTGCAATTAAGGATTAATAAATCAATGGATATATAAAATCCATAAAAAGCAGTGTAAAATTGAAGTGTAAAATTCATAAAACATAAAAGCAGAAGGCGTAAAAATGTTATAAAACGTCAATGAAAGTGCATAGAGTAAAGTCCAGGTCTAAAGTCAAATGTGCAAAAAGAGGGTGCTCAAATATATAGTAATACAAAATACTCAAAAAATGATGGTGAAGAATGATGTGCTGATCTTCTTTTTAAGTGCTGGTGTTGAATCCTTTTATCCGTCAATGTTCCTCAAAGAAAGCACATCACAGGAAAAAAATGATAGTGCAGACAGTCAAAATAGGATTGTTCAAATTGTAATCAAGGTTTTAACCACTCACATTTGTGGGAGCCCACAAGGTCCCGGCTCAAGGAGAAACAGCCTGCAGCCAAATATAGGGTGGCACTTCCCTTCTTTCTGTCCGTAATGGAGACTAGATGGAATGAAGAGAATCGGGAGACGGCACTCCCATAGCGTAATACTGCGTGTGTATAGAGATGTAAAAAAGGAAAAGTAAAACACACTCACCGATTCTGGAGCCTCGTAATGTCAGGCTCAATGTATAAAGCCCTGGGTCCTCTTAAGGGTGGGAGCCCAAACCTCTTTGTCTCAGCGGTGGTGGATCCAAATTTCCAGGGAGAAGAAAGGTCAGAGAAAGGTAGCAAATGCTTTTCTCCTTCAATGCAGGCTGCTCCTACCAATCAGCTCAGGGCTGCCGTAAATGTTGAATTCACCCCAGGGCCGGCGAATTGAACTTGAATTGCGCCAAACGAGTCATTTCGGTGCTCCCTGAATAACCCCTATAATGTGTTATTCTGTTTTTTCTTTAGTATTGGAATTGATTCAAAGGGATTATTAAATTACTGTTCATAATGATTATTCATTAAGTTAGATGGATACTGGTAGCTATAACTGTGCTAAACCTTTTAATTATAGTTGGAGCGCTCTTTCAAATTCATGCGAGAGGCTGAGGACCAGCTTAAAGCCATCCCACAGTTCTGCTTTCCTGATGCAAAGGATTGGGCTCCAGTCAACCATTTTGTAAGGTATGAGTTTACACAGGTTGAGAGTTATTCTGTGCATGAGATGGCAACATCCTGTTGCTCTGGAAAGCCGTGATGAATATATTTTATGTTGTGGTGTTTCTGTTATGAATTTTAAAAAATGAGCAATGAGAATCACCCATTTAGACTGGATGAAAGGAAATTCAGCCTAAAGCATAGGAATGGTTATTTTTCAGGGAGAACAATAAAGCTGTGGAATTCTCTGCCTGTTGGGTGGTTGGGTCAGAGTCTGTACAGACTTTTAAGCCACGGCTGGATGACTTCCTGCAAAAACAGAATATTAACCTGCCTGGCGGTATTCCCGAGTGTGACTCAGGGTTAAATTTCACTACCGCGATCGGTAACCCCGAGCCACACTCGGACTGGATGTGTACTCACCGCATACTTCGCTCCCTCGCGTCTCCGCAGTCACCGCAGTGTGATTGAGGCAGCCGGCGACTTTGCTTCCTGGTTCTAGAATGTAATGAGGCTTTGTAATACAAGTTTCGCTGGTGCTTGCCCAGATCCACCAGCGAAACTTGTATTGCAAAGCCTTATTACATTTTAGAAATTATTTTTATTTGCCTTTTATTTCTGTAAAGCTACTTTGAGAATAAATACTCTTTTTTTGGTACCCCGTGTCCTGTATATTTCATTGGCAAAGGAGTTCACAATTGAACAGGAATCCCAGCACCCAGAGGAAAGAGGCATGTTTTTGGTTTGATTATATTATTGAATATAATTTATTTCCATTATTTTGGATAATTATTTTTGGGGTAATAAATTATTTTGTGTTTCAAACCTTCTCTGACTGCGTGTGTTTACTAGACTCTTGCTTGCACGGATTTCAGTGAGTTATTCCTACAGAATACAGGCTTACTATATAAAACAACACATTTCCTTTCCAAAAAAATTGAAACGCTTTTAGATACAAGATTTTGAAAAAATTAGACCGCCAGGGAGGTTAAGGGTTATAATATTTAAAAACAATAAAAAATTGGTTTTGGCGCAAAAAGGTGTATAGGATGGGGAAAGAACTTAAAACACGATCGCCACTGCACCCACAAATGTCATCCCAACAGTGACAAAAAGGGTTAAATAAAGTGAATAGGGGGTGTGGCGCTTCCCAGTGATTAGCAGATTGGAATAATCAACGTTAATTACCAGTGGATTATAATCAGCGATGATTCGTCCATAAATGAAGATTATCAATTAAATAGACCTCAAGAGAAAAATTTGAAAAAACAGACATAGCATAATACTGTTTCTCTATAGATAATTCTGTTGATGAGGTGTACACACTCACACTGTGGAGAGCCTCATCCGGCTCTAGCTATATTCGCCTATGGATGAATTCTTATAGGCTCACCCATTAGCCACTTCAATCGATAAGAATTTCAATCGATAAGAACTTCCAGTGGGACATATGGAAATAGGAAAAAGGATGGCAACATAGAGTAGTTCAGCAAGGCACAGTCAATATTATTGGCATAAACTCAGACCACTCATGTTTTAAAGAGCCATCATGGCTCAAAAGGTTGAGCCTAAGGGTTGTTTGATCAGGCACAACTCTCATGAAAGCCTTAATGGATCTCCAATTCAGCGTTGATGTGAAGCCAAAGAGAATTCAACCAAAAAAAAGTTGATTTTTAAATTTAATTTTTTTTATATAGTAAAACAAACAGACAATGGGCCGAACGCGTTTCGCCTGGGTCCACCAGACCCTACGGCTTCCTCAGTGGCAATACACAATGAACCTTCTGGTTCAGTTAATATACACCCCTCTGAAATGTCCAACCAATCCAGAGGGTTCCCCATGGCGGGAAGAAATCCATGGCGGCCTTACATAACCGTCGTTCCTTCCGCATCATCTCCCCACGACGCTGGACTTTCACCAATAGTTGAGGACACCGAGACAGAACCTGCATGCTCCTCTTCTTAGTACGCCTGCGTCTGGATCCTCAAACGAAACCGGAAGTGGCGCTTCCTAGTGCACCTGCGTCTGAATCCCAAAGCGAAACCGGAAGCAGCACGCCCGCATCACAGGCCAGAAGTTCAAAGATGTCCAAAAAAATCGTGGGGATGTTGTATCGGAAGTGAATATTAAGTTTCCCATCATAGGGAAAAGAACTCCGAAGTGCAGGAAACAATAATCCATGTAAAACAAATTTAAAAACGCACAATTAGATAAAATTCTGAGCGCAGTTTATATATTAAAAAATACAGAATACAAATCACAATAAAGTGTAAAGAGACATTCTTGACACCACAACCAAGTACAGTGGCGGAAGTACCAGGGTTGCAGCGGTCGCAGTTGCAACCGGGCCTTGGTATTCCGCCACTGGAGGGGGGCCCGGCGCTGCCCGCCAGATTCCGGCAATCAGCGCCAGAATCTGGGAGCCACGCACTGGCCGTCCCTCTCCCTGCGAGCCGCCACTGACATGCAGCTTGGCCGCTCAGGTGGGATAGGAACCACCTGACCAGCGCACGAGATCCTCTCGCGAGACCTCTGCGCTGATCAGGTGGTTTCCGGCGAGCGGCCAAGACGCATGCTTCCAGCGGCCGCTCGCCTCGGAGAACAACGGAACGTCGGCGGAGCCTGCCCTGGGGCCAGGAGAGGTGAGAGCTGGGGGCCGTATATACCCATGAGCTGGGGGCCGTATATACCCATGAGCTGGGGGCCGTATATACCCATGAGCTGGGGGCCTATACACCCATGAGCTGGGGGCCCTATATACCCATGAGCTGGGGCCCTGTATACCCATGAGCTGGGGGCCTATATACCCATGAGCTGGGGGCCCTATATACCCATGAGCTGGGGGCCTATATACCCATGAGCTGGGGCCCTATATACCCATGAGCTGGGGCCCTTTATACCCATGAGCTGGGGGCCTATATACCCATGTGCTGGGGCCCTATATACCCATGAGCTGGGGGCCTATATACCCATGAGCTGGGGCCCTATATGCCCATGAGCTGCGGCCCTTTATACCCATGAGCTGGGGGCCGTATATACCCATGAGCTGGGGGCCGTATATACCCATGAGCTGGGGCCCTATATACCCATGAGAGCTGGGGGCCTATATACCCATGAGCTCGGGGCCTATATACCCATGAGTTGGGGGCCCTATATACCCATGAGCTGGGGCCCTGTATACCCATGAGCTGGGGGCCTATATACCCATGAGCTGGGGGCCCTATATACCCATGAGCTGGGGGCCTATATACCCATGAGCTGGGGCCCTATATACCCATGAGCTGGGGCCCTTTATACCCATGAGCTGGGGGCCTATATACCCATGAGCTGGGGCCCTTTATACCCATGAGCTGGGGGCCTATATACCCATGAGCTGGGGCCCTAATATATAAACTGCACTCAGAATTTTATCTAATTGTGCGTTTTTAAATTTGTTTTACATGGATTATTGTTTCCTGCACTTCGGAGTTCTTTTCCCTATGATGGGAAACTTAATATTCACTTCCGATACAACATCCCCACGATTTTTTTGGACATCTTTGAACTTCTGGCCTGTGATGCGGGCGTGCTGCTTCCGGTTTTGCTTTGGGATTCAGACGCAGGTGCACTAGGAAGCGCCACTTCCGGTTTCGTTTGAGGATCCAGACGCAGGCGTACTAAGAAGAGGAACACGCAGGTTCCGTCTCGGTGTCCTCAACTATCGGTGAAAGTCCAGCGTCGTGGGGAGATGATGCGGAAGGAGCGACGGTTATGTAAGGACGCCATGGATTTCTTCCCGCCATGCGGAACCCTCTGGATTGGTTGGACATTTCAGAGGGGTGTATATTAACTGAACCAGAAGGTTCATTGTGTATTGCCGCTGAGGAAGCCGTAGGGTCTGTGGACCCAGGCGAAACGCGTTCGACCCATTGTCTATTTGTTTTATTATATAAAAAAAATTAAAATTTAAAAATCAACTTTCTTTTGGTTGAATTCTCTTTGGCTTCACATCAACGCTGAATTGGAGATCCATTAAGGCTTTCATGAGAGTTGTGCCTGATCAAACAACCCTTAGGCTCAACCTTTTGAGCCATGATGGCTCTTTAACACGTGAGTGGTCTGAGTTTATGCCAATAATATTGACTGTGCCTTGCTGAACTACTCTATGTTGCCATCCTTTTTCCTATTTCCATATGTTCCACTGGAAGTTCTTATCGATTGAAGTTCTTATCGATTGAAGTGGCTAATGGGTGAGCCTATAAGAATTCATCCATAGGCGAATATAGCTAGAGCCGGATGAGGCTCTCCACAGTGTGAGTGTGTACACTTCATCAACAGAATTATCTATAGAGAATCAGTATTATGCTATGTCTGTTTTTTCTCATTTTTCTCTTGAGGTCTATTTAATTGATAAGCTTCATTTATGGACGAATCATCGCTGATTATAATCCACTGGTAATTAACGTTGATTATTCCAATCTGCTAATCACTGGGAAGCGCCGCACCCCCTATTCACGTTATAATATTTAAATTGTGGGTAAAAGCTGCTTGATCCAAGGGGGAATCTGACTGCCATTCTAGTGTCAAGAAGCAATTTTTTCGAAGTGTGCTGCATTTTTGGCGAGCGCTTCAGTCTGGGTTTTTTACCTTCTTTTGGATCAACAGAATTAGGTGATGTGGGAAAGACTGAACTCAATGGATGCATTTCTCTTTTTCAGGCTTTGTAATTATGTAACTATATAATGCAATTAAAAATAGAAATAAGTGTGCTTTCCATTTCATATGGTTCTCTTTGGGGGTACCAACATTGCACTAATAAAAGAATTTAGCCACAAAACAATAAATGAGATGAAATTTAAATACATTGCATTTCTTAGCCTTTATAGGATTTTTTTGAGCTTGTGTTGAATGCAGAATTGAATGAGTCAGATAATGGGGACTACAAAGAAAGTTACTAGTCTTAATGGGTATATATTTTCTTTGTTTACATAATTATATTTTCACATTTCTACATCAGTGGAGGCTCATCTATGGGGCAAGTGGAGTGTTTCCATACCATTTGTTTTAAATAAAAATGTAAACACATTTTTTTTCTGCTGTCATTTTAAATGTGCCTGATTGATAAAATATATTATGTTCCTTTAATTATTGGTATGGTGCCTGTTCTACTTTTGCTAGGCAGAGTATAAAAACACCTAATCATTTCTTACAAATCTGATAAAGAGTCTGTGTCAGGTGCTGTATTTCACCATCCACAATTGCCTGGCAGCTTCCTGCTGCTTTCTAATGGAGCGCCATAGGGTAGCAAGCAATACTGGCCTAGCTAGGATTTCAGGCTTGAATGTAGATCTTATCTGCTTCCCACACAGGGTGCCTGCTTTAACCCCATAATGACAGTGAATGCACAGGTAAATTGTGGTTTATTTTGCCATAATGACAAACCTTGTATTCATTTGTCAGATCCTGAGGAGGGGGGAGGTGAGGTGTGTGTGCTTAATAGCAATAGTGCACATGGTTTTCTTTCTTTCATACATTGAAGTTTTGTATTTTTAGATACTTTTAGGAGAAATTGGGTAGGATTAGTGTTTAGTTATTTATTTTAGTAAACACTAATAATATAACTTTCTCACTTTTAGATATTTTTATAATGTGTTATATATACACCTTGTGACTAGA
Organism: Leptobrachium leishanense; assembly: GCA_009667805.1. Lineage (NCBI taxonomy): Eukaryota > Metazoa > Chordata > Amphibia > Anura > Megophryidae > Leptobrachium > Leptobrachium leishanense. Next base: position 264,114,060 of record CM019065.1, on the reverse strand, counting down.
TTCTGGATTACATTTGCAATTGGAATTTAGCCTTATAATAGCCAATTTATTTGGCTCATTAACCTCCCTGGCAGTCTAATTTTTTCAAAGTTTCGTGTCTAAAAGCGTCTCAATTTTTTTTAAAGGAAATGTGTTTTTGTACATAGTTAGCCTGTAATAATTAGGAATCACGCACTGAAATCCGTGCAATCAAGAGTCCTTACTGATAAAATACTTTGTAAATAAATAAATAAAAAATAGTAAAATACACTGAGTCCGATAAAGTTTGAAACCCGACATAATAATTTATTATCCCAAAAATAATTATCCAAAATAATGCAAATAAATGATATTCAATAAAATACAACAAAAAACACTGAAATCTGTCTGAAGGGTGAGGCGATGTATGGTCGCTTTCTTATCCTGTAGTGCCACCTAGGGGCCGTTCATTAACATTGCACTTTGGATTATACAGTGTTTTATAATTCTTTTCTAAGTTTGCTGCTGGTCCCGCCCCCTGCATCATGTGACTCGCAGGGATCCTTACCAGGAAGCAACTCGCACAATCACACTGCGGGGGGACAGCGAGGGAGCCAGGAGGAGGTGAGTATGCATCCAGCCCGAGTGTGGCTCGGGTTTACCGTTCGCGGTAGTGAAGTTTAACCCCGAGTCACACTCGGGAATACCGCCATGGAGGTTAATAGGAATATGTTTGCATGGTTTATTCCCTATATATGGGATCATCCATATATTTTGGAGGTAGTAGTGCCATATAGACATATTCCTATTTATAAGTTAAAACATTCATTTTTCCCGTATGGCGCTCCTCCAACTTGAAATGTCACCAGCCACTTCTAATCTACATTATTTATTAATTGTTTTAGTCATGTATAACCCACGATATGAAATCCACTTACCAAAGCATCAAATTGTTTTATTATTATAGAACAGTATAGATAATAGTTCTCCAGCTCTTGAAGCGATACAGATGGGTGGGACACCCTGAACGTCTCAAACAACACAATGAATAGCAATACAATGGCGCATATACAGTGTTACTACCAGCGGGGCAACCCAGATACAGTTGGGTATCCCAATTTGAGCTTCCAGTTCCACTCTCTGATCTGGAAAAAATATGAAAACGGAATATAGTGTACTATTTAATACATAAAATATATATTTAAAAGCAGAAACAAACTCCCAAATTAAAAAGCACATAACCAAATGTGCATATAATCATTTGCAGCAGTGGCTCAATCCTTCCGATCATAGTCCCAGTCAGTCCATTATCCGCCCTCCTGAGGAAATGTGGTTGATACTCATGAAATGCGTTGAGCTGCTGCATTGGAGAGCTGCGATTGTGGACCAAGGAACCTCATCTGGATCATCAAATTTTGTTCTTTACCCACCGGAAGGCAATGTACTGACTGGGACTATGAACGGGAGGTTTGAGCCACTGCAGCAAATGATTATATGCACATTTGGTTATATGCTTTTTAATTTGGGAGTTTGTTTCTGCTTTTAAATATATATTTTATGTATTAAATACTACACTATATTCCATTTCCATATTTTCCCCAGATCAGAGAGGGGAACTGGAAGCTCAAATTGGGACGACCAACTGTATCTGGGTTGCCCCGCTGGTAGTAACACTGTATATGCGCCATTGTATTGCTTTTATTAATATTGATCTGTGGCTAACATTACAAATGGAGATCATCTGGACACGACTTTCCTGCAGGTGAAGAATTCTGGTGCACATTGAGTTTAATACTGTGAGAAATCAGTAGTTACTGGTTACATCACATCTAGCATTATATATGATGGTCTGTCTTAATCATCATACATACCGGAAGTTCTAATTGTTTCATATGTTTATTTCTAAAGTGAAACATTCTCCTTTGTCTTGACTGGGGAAGATGGGAGCAGGCGATTTGGTTACTGTAGACGTCTTTTAGTAAGTACCAGTAACATTTAACGTAACATTTAAAAGACAAGCTTTCGAGAGAATTACTCTCTTCCTCAGGTCTGGAAGCTTACTGATCAGTTCCTAGAATTAAACATTAGGACATAAAGGGTTACATAGGTGGGGTGTTAGATATTGTAAAGAGTGAGAGTCAAATGGTATGTTTAAAATGGGAAAATTAACGCATGAGGGATCTTGGGCCCATAATAAAACAACAGAGATAAGATCATACATCTTGAATGGAAAATAAAAATACAAAAAGGGAAAAATAAAAAAACAAAACACATAGAACAGTGAAGGCTGAAAGAGACGTGAAAAAAAAAAAAAAACTAGAAAAAAACAAAACAAACAAGCATCAGCCAGAGTTTTGAATGTTATGTGACATTATGATAATGGGTTAAAAACCCAGACTCCACATTGAGCCCAGCATTTATAGTGTTAAAATATGTGATCATTTTCATTTCATATGTTTTGCGTTCACGGTGGTCTTTTAAACATCCTTTGAGGATTTTAATTTTGAGGTTTTGGATGGAGTGGCCTGTTAGATTGAAGTGATGTCCCACTGGGGTACAATATGTATTTTCCTGGTGGTTCTTGATGGATTGTCTGTGCTGGTTCATCCTGATATTTAGTTTAAGGCTGGTTTCCCCAATATAGCAGCCCTTATCACACGCCGTGCACTGGATCATGTATACCACATTGGCAGACATGCAAAGGTACGAGCCCTTGATGTTGTGTGTAGCGTTGTTGTGCCGTGCAGTGCTGCTGTCATATATGCGTTGGCACAGTTTGCAGCGGGATTTGTTGCAGCGTTTGGTCCCATTCTGTATGTCGTCCTGTTCCTGAGTGAGTTTGCTGCGGACCAGCTTTTGTCTCAGGTTTGGGGGTTGCTTGAATGCCAGTAAGGGGGGCTGTGGGAATATTTCTTTGAGCGCAGGGTCCTCTGTGACCTTTGATAATTTTGCGAATTCCCTCTAGAGTCGGGTTATAGGAAAGAACTAGAGGGATCCGTGTGGTTATTTTCTTTTCTTTGTAACGCAACAGCTGTTCGCGCGGTGTTTTCAGGGCAGATTTGATTTTTTTTCAGAGATTGTGCTTTCCTTATAGCCCTTCCGCTGGAATGATGCAGATAGTTTGTTCAGGTGTTCATCCCTGTCCCCCCAGTGTCCGAGCAGATTCGGTGGCACCTGATTGCATGGCTGTAATGATGCCTTGTTTGGTGTGGTTGGGATGAAAGCTGGTCTTGTGGAGGTAGCTCAGCCTGTCTATGGGTTAGGAGGAAAATCAAGGGGGGTGCCGGGCACTCATTTCAATATGAGATAAAAAGTGCTGCGAGCCAGGTTCTCCAGCAGCATGTACTTCTTGCCCCGGTGCTGAGCTCCCATAATGAGTTATAGAAAAATCCGTGGTGAAGGAGGCACACGGGGACTTTGAATAAAGTATCCCATTTTATTTTTATCAAGTCTCCGTGTGTCTCCTTCACCACGGCTTTTTTTATATAATATATATATACAACAGTTGTGGTGGAGGACAAAAAGCCAGATACAAAGCCTCCATGCTATGATGGTTATGTGTATTATTGCAGAAGCCACGGTACTGTATAACCCAACGGTATGAAATCCACTTACCAAAGCAGCAAATTGTTTTATTATTATAGAACAGTATACATAATAGTTCTCCAGCTCTTGTAGCAATATAGATGGGTGGGACACCCTGAACGGCTCAAACAACACAATGACTGGGACTATGATCGGAAGGATTGAGCCATTGCTGCAAATGATTATATGCACATTTGGTTATGTGCTTTTTAATTTGTGAGTTTGTTTCTGCTTTTAAATATATATTTTATGTATTAAATACTACACTATATTCCGTTTTCATATTTTTTCCAGATCAGAGAGTGGAAGTGGAAGCTCAAATTGGGATACCCAGCTGTATCTGGGTTGCCCTGCTGGTAGTAACACTGTATATGCGCCACTGTATTGCTATTCATTGTGTTGTTTGAGCCGTTCAGGGTGTCCCACCCATCTGTATTGCTACAAGAGCTGGAGAACTATTATCTATACTGTTCTATAATAATAAAACAATTTGCTGCTTTGGTAAGTGGATTTCATACCGTGGGTTATACATGACTAAAAAAATTAATAAATAATGTAGATTAGAAGTGGCTGGTGACATTTGCGACATTGAATTGCTGTGATGTGCAATGGCGCAAAGAACTGCATCCCAGAGCCCCTGTGCTGCATTCCCCATATGGAGCAAGGAACTCTGGGTAGGATATGCAAATGACCTCTGCCTCACTTTTATTGCAGAGGTAATTTGCATATCCTACCCAGAGTTCTTTGCTCCTTATGGGGAATGCAGCAAAGGGGCTCTGGGATGCAGTTCTTTGAATTACTGTGCTGTGCAAGTGGCTTCTGCAATAACTATTATAGCGTGGAGGCTTTTTATCTCGCTTTTTGTCCTTCACCACAACTGTTGTAAGTACTGATTTGCCCTACGGGTCCAAGCATCCACTGCAAGTAGTCATGCCAAGCTCCTAGATGATGAGGGCCCAATAAATCTGAAACAGCATTGTCCTAGGAGTGGCTTTGACCAGTTGCATAAACCTGATCTTTGCTAAAAAAACAAAACAAAAACATAGTATTGCATGGCATTGATTTAAGGGTTCTGTGTAAAAACAGACCCAGGGTGCAATAAGGCTAGGGACAGATGAGCGCATTTTCTGCGGCCACCGTCAAAATGTACGTCGATGCGTGCGCACGCATTTTTTCACGGAATACGCTTAAGTGGTCAGACGATGCGCAATTCTGGACGTATTTCATGACGATGGGGTGAAAAGAAGTCTAGGGAAATCCGGCTGTTTGAACGTTATGTTGGCCGCACACTAGCAGCGTCTGACATCTCCTAATCACGCACACACGCTGCTATGCGGCCGCAGCGCACTCTGTACGTCAGTACCAGCGGTTTAACGTTCTCGAAAAAATGCGTTCATTTTCCACTTGCGTTGCGCGGCCGGACTTTTGTGCGACCGTACGTCGTATATTGGCCGTCATTGCATGGCATCTGCTGCTAGTGCGGCCGTGATTATGTGCGCCAGAACGCGCGTTCGCACTGCCTCAGTCTGACCCTAGCCTAAAAGTGAGACAGAGGTCATTTGCATATCCTACCCAGAGTTCTTTGCTCCATATGGGGAATGCAGTTCTTTGAATTGCTGTGACGTGCAAGTGGCTTCTGCAATAATAAATATATATATATATATAATCTTTCTCTTTCATGTTTGATAGCTCACTGGGAAAGGAAAGCGCCTGCCAGAAGTATACTGTATTGTGAGTCGACTGGGGTGCTTCAACCTCTTTTCCAAGGTAAGAGCAGAAAAAATATCTAGATATAGTAATTTAATCCTAACAATGGACTGTGTGCACCTATTATAGACTTCATTTTAGCTGGTAAGCCTGGGGTGCAGAGGGGTAGTGGATTTCCGTCTTGTAGCATTTGAATTCTACATGCCGTCCAACTATCCCGTCTTATGTGGGTCATCACAATTCAGAGTTTATGTCCTGCCATACCACCTAGAGAGTCTTCTGTCCCGTTCTTTTATAGACTATAAAGTGGCTGGGAGATACCAGCTTTCAGGTCAGCAGCAGCATGGCTGACTAATGTAGGGGCAGGGTGGCATCTTATTAGCAAATTAAGCAAACACACTATCCTTGATCATTGTTGCGACATTATATCGTCACAATGGAGGGACCAGGCATATTGCAGCTCTTGAGCTTGTCCCCGATTCCTCTCTTTCACCTTCTATACATTCTGTTCCCATACAAAGTACAGAAAAAAGACCCTAGGTTTGGGTTTGTTGGTTATGTATGTGGGAAAGTCACTGAAAGCTTGTGAGAATGCATTAGGCTTTACTTATGTAGAAGAAGCAGCACACATTTAGAGAATGTCTAAACAGAAGCAAGCACAGAGAAACTTGCAGTTAAGATAACTGCAGGAGATGTTACAGTGTCCACTTTTTAGAGGGAAGCATGCTAACCACTTCCACGTTGCTGCGAGTCTCACCTCCTGGGGTCCACAAGACACCATGGAGGGTTGTGCTTCCGGCCGTTAGCCCTGTGCGATCTCGCTCTTGCAAAATCAAGCAGCGCCGCAGAGTGATCTATTTTTTTCCCAGTCTAACTCTGCTCGAGGCCAGAAAAAGTGGTGTATTGTGCCGTGGAGGTGATTATGGGATTTAACCCCTTCCCTGCTGAGCCATTTCACCGCTGTGTGCTGAGCTAATTTTTACTGCTTTTGCTCATGTTTAAACGCGATTTGAAGCCACGTTTTATTATACAACCCAGACATATTATATATCGTTCTTTCTGGTCGACTCCGCAGATTCATGATACATCATTATTATATGTATACGTTATGCCCTGCCTGTATATTATAACAAAAAATGCAATAAAATTAGAATTTTTTGAAATTCAACAGATTTTTATTGAGGGGTAATAAACAATACAGAAAAGAGAAAATATAATAGAGTCCCATAGCAGATACAAAACATACGCCATCCGAGAGACCCATTACGAAAATATATATAACAGCGAACATAACAAACTATTCCCTCATTTGTTTTACAATTTTAAAGAGTTAAACGTAGACGGAGCTACATCATCTAATGTTAAGGAAAAGACAGTGGTATCATAAAGAAACAACCGTTACTCGGCTTACTGTCGTTAAAGAAATAAAAATTCCATATAGATGCTATCAACAGGCACCTAAAGGGGAGAAGAAAGAAAAAAAGGGGGGAAAGTAGGGAAAAAAGAAGAGGGGGAAAAGAAGGGATGAAGAGAGAGACGAAGAAGAGGGGGAAAAAAAGGGGGGGGGGAGAGGGGTTGAAACTGCAGGCCTAACCTCTCTGGACCCTCCTCTAACCTGAAAAAGCAAGTCGTGTGGAGGCCGGGGAAGCAAACGTCGCCAGCCAGGGCGACCATACCGCCTCAAAGTGAGCCATTCTGTCATTACTGCCGTCAGGTGTTCCATCGTAACCATGTGCCAAATTTTGGCCTCTATCAGCTGGCGCGGGGGAGGGGGGCCCTTCCAGGTCTTAGCCAAACAGATGCGTACTGCAGCGCATACCCTAGAGACCAGAGAATGTTTGCCACGCGTGAGGCGTGCCCCAAGATGCGGACGGTTAAGGAGCGCCGTCCAGGGTTCTGGACGTAATTGTATCCCTAGTGCCCTGCTAAAATCACCAAACACCTCCGTCCAGATAGGTCTGACCATGTCGCAGTCCCACCAAGCATGCAGATATGTCCCCTCATCCCCGCATCCCCTAAAGCAAGTCGATGGTGTCCCCGGGTACATCTTCGCAAGGCGGCTTGGGTGTATATACCACCTTGCCAGGATCTTTTTTTTTTGTATTTAAAGTTTTTTATTTTGAAACAGAGTCATCAAAACAATCGTAAAGAAAATGGCCTCGCAGGGCCAAAGCTAGTCATCTGTAAAGAGAATGGCCGCACAGGGCCGTACTTTGTCAGCTTGGAATAGTATATAAAGACTTCAAAGTTATATAGAGAAAATAAGAGAAAAATCACAGAGATCATCCTAAGACTGCTTGAAAAGAGAAAAAAAGATAAACAGCGATTACTCAGCAATAGTTAGAGATGGAAAATCAGCAAAATGTCAAAAAATGGGAGAGGGTTATAACAAAAGACATCAAAAATACTTCAGATAATAAAACCAGAAAGTCTCATATATGTCCCCAGCCGGGGAATGTCATCGGAAAAAATAAATAAAATAAAGCGTCTGAAGCGTCTCTGAATTAAGTGAGGGGGGGGAGAGAACAACAGTGGGAGAACATCAATTTGGCATCAAATAAGTAAAGGGGAAAAAATGCAGACCTGTTGTCAGCCAGTGTCTCGAAACTGCCGGAGCAGTGGGGCAGACAGGGTGATGCAGAGCAGGCGAGGTCTCTAAGCACAGCAAGGCATAAGGGAAGATTTGCAAAGGTGTTGCAGGAAAAATCAAACGTAAATGGGGGACAAAAATTTCAGTGTCCGTCAATAATAAACAAAGCGTCTCATATAACAAGATAAAATAAAATAAGGGGGGGGGGCACATCAGAAAAAAATGGTAGAAAGTGGCAAGGGGGGGGTCATCAGATGAGGTATGCGCTGTGGCCCACCGGTCTACTGCCTCCTAGGGTACCGTCGCGGTCTCAGCTTGTGTGGGGTGACAAGGAACCACACGGGGTCTTCTGCTACCTCCTCAATCTCTGCCGGTAGCTGCTCGGCACCCCCTTCACTCTCAGGTGTCTCCGCTTCTGATCCGCCTCCCGCGTCCTCTTGATCCAGCACCTCCGCTCGTCCGCCCAACACCTCCATAAGTCGGCGCCATGTACCGCGTGTAAGCGGCCTGTCATCGTCCTCACCTTCCGCCACATCCAGACAGGCCTCAAGGTTGTCCAGAACAGACTCCAGAGTCCTGACGGGTTGAGGGCAAACCAACCGCCTCCGCCAGTCTGTTCCCTCAGTCGCTCCAGGGACAGCCACAACAGCCGGGTAATGGGGGCCCTCCATCTCCCCAACTCGCAGCAGCCGTATGCCTAGATGCAGGATCGCAGGAAAATCAGGTCTGGAGACTTGTCCTAGGCCCCAAGATGGCCGACAGGAGAGTGTTTACCGCAGGAAACAAAGGCTCCAGGAGTCGTATCTCTGGTTCGGGGGGGGGGACAAATCGGACCCCGGAAAGCTCAGTTCCTGTGGCTAGCCCCACAGGCACCCCAATGATGAAATCGTCATCCCCTTGCCAGGATCTTTTAGCAGTTCTCGCGAACCGCAGTGCAGATTGTGACCCGGGAGGTCCTGTCAATAATGTCCGCCCACTCATCGTCTTTTAAAGAGCTCCCTAGATCCTGTTCCCACCGTTTAAAGTAAGGGCTTCCTGGAGAAGGGTCGTGTCAAGGATATGGGAATAGATCGAGGATATCGTGCCACGCCCTCTATGCTTCCTGCGACAACAGGTCTCATAGAGGGTCATTCTGCGGTCCGGCATCTCTCTAAGGGTTCCCCCGACAAAATGTAACAGTTAGAGGGCCATGAATGTCTCCGAGGGGGGTAGCGCTTTCGACTCCCTTAGATAACCAAGGGTGACCAGGCGGCCCTGCAAAATTAGGTCGCGCATTTCCGTGATATCAGATTGGAGCCACCAACCAAACGCCCCTGGAGGATTACCCTCCGGGAACCTCAGATTGTAGAATAACGGTTGGAGGCCCGAGCCCGGGGGTCAGACAGTCTCCATCACTATAGAGGTTCCATAGGCGCAGAGAATGCTGCAGTGTGGGGCTATTATGGAGGATCCGGGAAGTGGCTTTAGGGGCCCATTGAAGCATGCGCAATGGCTGTGGTCCCCCCACATCTTGCTCAAGGGTAGTCCAGAGCGGGGCCCCGCATCTCAGGTTAATCACGGAGAGCATCGCAAATTGGGCCGCCTTGTAATATGAGTAAAGGTGTGGGACTCCCATGCCCCCCCCCCACCGCCTGGATTGAAACATAAGATTTTTAGGTAACCGACCTCGACGACCTCCCCAAATAGAAGAGTGGATAGCCGACTGAAGAAAAGTCAGGTCCGCCGTGAAAATAGGAATTGTTAATGTTCTGAAGTGGTACAGCAGCTTCGGGAGCAGGGTCATCTTGACTGCATAAATCCGTCCGAAGAGTGAAAGGTGTAAGTGAGAGCATGTAGACAGCAGTGCGTGGAGGGTGGGAAGTAATCCCCCATAAATCGCCGTGTGCAGTTGATCCCAGGTGGGAGTCAGCTGGATCCCCAGCGAGCCCATTGACAAGTGGCACCATCGGAAAGGAAATTGATCTCGATCCACCACCTTCTTCCCCTCTGTTAAGAGCGAGGTGCTTGACCTCGGCCTATCTGCATTAAGTTTATATCCCGAGACCCTGCCGAAGTCCCTCAGTGTCCTCATCAGATTGGGAAGGGTGGTGATTGCCGAGGTCAAGGAGAGGAGGACATCGTCAGCGAAAAGAGACAGCTTATATGGTTTCCCCCCCACCTCTACCCCCTGGACGTCAGGGTGGTCCCTAACATACGTCGCATGGGGTTCTACAGATAGGGCGAATAGGAGCGGCGACAAGGGGCATCCCTGTCGCGTCCCGTTCAAAATAGAGAAGTGGGCCGACAAGAACCCCCTCGTGTCGACCTGCGCCCTGGGGCCCACATATAAAGCCCGTATCGCTGTCAAAAGTTCCCCCCTTATTCCAAAAGAGTCCAAAGTCGCCCATAAATAGCTCCAATCAACCTGATCAAAGGCCTTTTTGGCGTCTAAAGAGAAGAGAAAAGAGCCTCTACCCGAGGTTCTAGCGACCTGAATCAGGTTAAGGGGCCGTCTGGTATTATCCGGGGCCTCTCCCCCGGGGATAAATCCCACTTGATCGGGGTGAATTACTTCGGCAATATAGCGGCCAATTCTGTTAGCCAAGATTTTAGCGTAGATCTTCATGTCCACGTTTATCAGGGAGATAGGCCTGTAGCTGGAACATACGGCAGGATCCTTACCCGGCTTGGGGATAACCACAATGCAGGCCAGGAGCATATCAGAAGATGGGACCTCCGTTCCCTGCATATAGGTATTAAACAGTCTGGTCAAGGGCTGGAGTAAGGCCGGGCTTAATCCCTTATAGTAGGGGACAGAGAATCCTTCTGGGCCGGGGGATTTAGAGGAGTGTAAGTTTTTAATTACCTCAGACCTCCGCCGTCGAGATGGGGGCTGCCAGGTCCATGCACTTTGTGTGGCTGAAGGAAGGCAAAGTTGTTCGGGAAAGGAATTCCTGGACGAGTACATCCCCTGCTGGACCAGGCGTCGCTGTAGTGCCATTATAGAGGGACTCATAATAGGAGCAGAAGGCCTTGGATATTTCACGGGGGTCAGAGGTCATCTCGCCGGAACCAAGACCGCACGCACTGTACGCTCCCGAGTCTGCTGCTTCAGCCAACGGGCCAGAAGAGCGTCCACTGAAGAGCCGCCTGGACCTGACGGGACAGCAACATGTTGAGACTTCCCCTAGCTTCCACCAACTCTGTGAACAGAGTGGCGTCCCCAGTCCCTTTATGCTCTCTAAGTCACCCACCTTAGTCATAAGTGATACCATCTCAGCAGCCCGTTCCCGCTTACGGCAGGACGCTATAGCCATTAGTTTGCTGTGCATGAACACCTTGTGAGCCTCCCACACTGTGGTGGTAGCCATGCCTGGTGTGAAGTTGTTCTCAAAGAAGTTCGTCAAGTCAAGGTACATGGTATCTTTCAGTCCTGGGTCAAGGAAGAGGGAAGCATTGAAGTGCCACACACTAGCCTATCCCATCGCCCCCCACCCCAATAGTGCTATCGCAACTGCAGCATGGTCAGACCACGAGATTTCATGAATGGTGGAAGAGACAAGGGCTGTGTTGCTATCTCTACTATAAAAATATAGTCTAATCTGGAGTACGAGTCGTGGGGGTTTGAATAAAAGGAATAGTCCCGGTCTCTAGGGTGAAGCAGCCGCAAGGAATCATACAGATTGGCCGCCTGGACTATGCCACGGAAGGTCTTGGAGAGACGGAGCAGGGAACGGCTAAGCGCCACCCTATTGCGATCAAGGTAAGTGTCCATGACAGCATTAAAATCTCCTCCCACAAAGACCCCCCTATTCGGCAGCTGCACAAGTCGGTCCTCCAATGTCCTCCAAAATGGCCCCTCTGGGGGCGAAGGGGCGTATACACTAACAAAAGTGACCGGCTTGCCTCCAATCGTCCCAGTCACCCGCAGGTATCTGCCGTCTAAAGCTGACTCCTGATGGGTAAAATGGAAATGGAGACTGCCTCTCATCAGTATCGAAACCCCCGTCTTGCGGGAGCTACCAGCAGAATGGTAATTCACAGTATAACCCTCCCCCCAATATCCCGGGACTCTGCCCCGTGTAAAGTGAGTCTCCTGCAGGAGGACCACATCAGCACAAAGTTTTCTGTAATATCTGGTGGCCCCACATCTCTTGTTTGGGGACAAGAGACCCTTAACATTATGGAAAATCACCTTGAGGCGGGCCCGCGCCTCACTCCCCCTCTCCACCATGAGGAATCAAGTGAAAACGATGCAAGGAGAGGGGCAGAAAAGAGATAGAACGGGTAAAAATAAATTAGGGAGGAAAGAGAAGGGAAAAAGAGAAAGAGAGAGAGAAAAAGAGAGAGTGAAAAAGAGGAGAGAAATGAAAGAAAGGGACAAAAAGAAAAGGGGGGGGAGTAGGAGAAAAAAGAGAAATAAAGAAGGCGGGAAGGGGGTAGAAGACACCAAAAAAAATGTGTCTGATGGTGGATTGTACCAACCTCTAGGAACGCACTCGGGGGCGAGAGCAACAATGAGGAGAAGGCCGTCGGCCCATAAACTCCCCTAAGAGAGGACCGTGACCAAAAAAGCAGCTTCCAGACCCCAGAAGTGCCACCCAACCATCGCCCAAGGCAACAGATGAGTCAACGTCCAGGCACAAATGACCCACCCAAATTCCCTCCACTAATAACAGTGCAACCGGGGCCATAGGCTCCAGAGATCCCCCGAGAACATAAATTTGGAGGCTTCTACCAGAAAACATGTAACCAACTATCTTTCAAGGTAACAGAGAAGCCGATGTCCAAGCACGACTGATCTACCCAACTTCCCTCCCTCAGTCACCGGACAGCCGGGGTAGGAGGCTCTAAAGGTCCCCGGGGTGCAGGAACTGAAGGGTCCCTTAACATAAAACATGCAACGAAGGAGAAAAACGTCCCATGGGTGAGGGCTCTCACCAACCCTCTGATATGTCTCTCAACCCTCCAGTCCGATCAGAGGATGTCTCTAAATGATGCTCATGGGGACCAAGTGAAGAACAGCTGGAAAGGGCCTATGGAGAGGGTGGGAGAGGAATGCCACTTAAACGGTATAGGCTTACTGGGCCTGGGGGGGTGGTGGTATCTGCGTCCCTGGGGTCAACGCATCGGGGAGCGCCTCCGATCCAGCCACCGTGGCCTGCCCCTGGCCTCCCCCTGCACGAAAAGATCTGGGGGTTCCGGAATGCCCGGTGTCTCGAAGACCGTCGAGCAATCTGCTGGTGAACGGAGGGACAAGAAAGTGCCGTTATGAGAAGACGAAATGGGAATCCTCAGCGGTATCTGACGTCCCTCTGACGAAGAAGTTCTATGAGAGGCTTTAAGGCGCTTCTGAAGTGTGGAAGGTGCCAGGTCGTTATAGAAATGAGGAGTCAAGCCGTCGAGGGTCGGGGCAGCATTGCGCACCGCTTGAAGTAGAGCCTCCTTGGTGATGTAATAATGACATCGAAGTATCACGTCTTGAGGAGGCTCCGTCTCCGATGGCTTCGGACGTAGGGCTCTATGGGCCCGGTCAAGGAGCAGCTCCTCCTCGGGTGTCTCGGGCAGAAGCGCTCGAAGTAGCGGTGTAAAAAGTCCCGTAAATTCACCACCGTCTCAGAGATATTTCGGAGCCGGAGAATAGAGCGGCGGGACCTATTATCCATATCCTCAACCACCTCCTGTAAGAGTTCATATTTGTTCTGTAGGACTGCCATATCCGCACAGACTTCTGCACTCTCCGCCCGTCATACTTGTCCCAAGAGTCCCCAGATCCGCTCTCAGACCGTCAATCCCAGCCCTGAGGTCCGCTTGTAAGTCATCCTTAACCGTCAGAAGGAGTTGACGTAGATCTTATATGTCTCAACGTGTGCAAGGTGCGTCAGGTATTGCTGATTCCCCAGCAGGCGTCGCCATCTGCGGGGATGCTTTGGCCTTTGATCGAGCTGGGGTGAAACACCGGGTAATATCCTTTTGGCCCGGGTTACGTCCAGATTTAGTCCCGGGCATGCCAAGGGGTCACGTAAATAAGCTGTAACAGGATAGGTCGCTTAGAAAGCTGTGAGGGAGTCACTGTAACGTTGGGGGCTTCCAGCCCTACCTGTGTGCTTGAGGACAGCAAGTCTGATGCTGCTCGCTGACCACTGCCCAGTTTAAATGGAGACAGGCAGGGAGGTGATTGCATGAGGTGTGGCTTGAGTGGGGGGCGTGGTCTGGTGAGGGTCTTTATAAACCCTCAGTATAGTTTCAGAAGTTGCCAGATCGTGGTTATCCATCCTGAGCTCCTTGTACCTGACTGCTATATTGATTTAACCTGTTACTGACCTCTGCTTGTGTTCTGACCATTCTGCCTTCTGTTGCCCTAGACTATTTGCTTGTACTACGCTACTGCTCTGATACCGACCCGGCTATTCCATTTGACCATTCTGAACTCTGTATTCCTGATTCTGGCTCGGCTGACTCCTCTCCGTATTGTTAACCCTTTTCTGTCTAGCTAGTTTACCTGGCCAATTCTAAGGACCAGGCAGATAGGGATCATTCACAGCTACACTGTTGGTAGCTTCTGGGTTTTGTGGAGTGTTGGGGGTTAAGTACTGCGTGGTGGGATCCGGGAACCGTGACATTACGATCTGGCCTATATGGATCCCGCAGATTTAACACAGCACTTGGCTACCTTTGTATCCAGACAGGATGAGCAGGATCATAGGATGGATCAGTTTGCCATTGCCTTACAAACTATCCTGAATCGTACTGCACACCTGGAACCAGTTGGGGTTGCACCCCCGCCTGCTATACCTGTGCCCCCTGTCGTTCAGACATCCCAGGTACACATAATGAGGCAGCCAGTACATAGTGAGCAAGCAGTAATTCTAGAGGTGCTGGAGATCCTGAGAGGGGCTAACAAGCTCATTACTCAGCACCTGGATATCCTGTATGCAAGGTTGCTGCAACCTCCTAGGGACGTCTTCCCAAAGGAGCCTGTTCCAGTTCCAGTTAAAGGTTCCAGAGGACCCCTGACCCTGGAGGAAAGGGTATGGAGGAAGACTCAGGGCTTATGCTTTTATTGCGGTTCTTTCCTGCATAAAAGAATGGACTGTCAATTGCGCCCCCAGAAGTTACCCTCCATGTTCCAGCCTTACCAGGTCCCAGAGTCCACTGCCCTGCACGTCGCAGGATGTCCAAAATCTACTGCCCAACAGGGAGAGACCAGGTGTAATGCCCAGCAGTGGGAAGTCAAGAGTGCTGCCCTGCAGCATGAACAATCTAAGGTGGCTGCTCAGCAGCACAAAGAATCTGAGTCTGCTGTTTGTCAGCTTCAAGTCCTGTCCATGTCTACTGTGCCTAAGCTAGCAGTTCCAGTCAAGAGTGCTGCCCTGCAGCACGAACAAATCAAGTCCACTGCCTCGCAGTGCGAGATCTGGTCCACCGCTAACCAGTTTGAGAGCCAGTCCACTGCACAGCAGTTCAAGAGACAGTGCCAAGCTGGGGTCACCGCTCCACAGTGCCAAGCCAAGGTGGTTGCAAAGCACTGTGAGATCAAGCCACGCTCACCCGAGCCGGTAGCTGCCCAGCCACGCTCACCCGAGCCGGTAGCTGCCCAGCCACGCTCACCCGAGCCGGTAGCTGCCAAGCCACGCTCACCCGAGCCGGTAGCTGCCAAGCCACGCTCACCCGAGCCGGTAGCTGCCAAGCCACGCTCACCCGAGCCGGTAGCTGCCAAGCCACGCTCACCCGAGCGGTAGCTGCCAAGCCACGCTCACCCGAGCCGGTAGCTACCAAGCCACGCTCACCCGAGCCGGTAGCTGCCAAGCCACGCTCACCCGAGCCGGTAGCTGCCAAGCCACGCTCACCCGAGCCGGCTGTTGCCAAGCCACGCTCACCCGAGCTGGCTGCTGCCGCCATGTCCGAGTCGCCGCAGAGCCGTGCTGTTGCTGCCATGTCCAAGTCACCACAGAGTCGTGCTAAAGGCGCTGCCCCTCCTGTCCTTGCCAAGGGTGCTACCCAACCGGTCCACTCCAAGGGCGCTGCCCCACCGTGCCCACCTGTCCCGGCGTCTTCGAGCCCACCTGTCCCGGTGTCTTCGAGCCCAGTGGTTCCAGTCGCCGCAGAGCCGTGCCAAGGTCCCTGACCCACAGATCCGTACTACTGGTGCCGTGTTCGTGTTGCCGCAGTGCAGAGAGGACACTGTTGCTGTCCATTCCGCGTCCTGTACCAGGGGTAGGAGACGCAAAAGGACTGGTGCCAGTGCCTTCCAACCTGGACCCAGCTTTGGCTCCCAAGAGGTCTGTACCTCAGGCCCGCAAGCCCGAGAGTCGAGTCCTGTCCCTGCTGGATGTTTCCGAGCCTCTAACGGTGCTATTATATGCCTTGAGGACCGAGAGGTGTATGAGAGGGCTCTACGTATCTACAAGACCCATTGACTTTTTTCTTGTAATTTTTCTTGTCCTCTTTTGAGCATCCGGCGTCTGCTCGTGGAGAGGGGGGTACTGTAACGTTGGGGGCTTCCAGCCCTACCTGTGTGCTTGAGGACAGCAAGTCTGATGCTGCTCGCTGACCACTGCCCAGTTTAAATGGAGACAGGCAGGGAGGTGATTGCATGAGGTGTGGCTTGAGTGGGGGGCGTGGTCTGGTGAGGGTCTTTATAAACCCTCAGTATAGTTTCAGAAGTTGCCAGATCGTGGTTATCCATCCTGAGCTCCTTGTACCTGACTGCTATATTGATTTAACCTGTTACTGACCTCTGCTTGTGTTCTGACCATTCTGCCTTCTGTTGCCCTAGACTATTTGCTTGTACTACGCTACTGCTCTGATACCGACCCGGCTATTCCATTTGACCATTCTGAACTCTGTATTCCTGATTCTGGCTCGGCTGACTCCTCTCCGTATTGTTAACCCTTTTCTGTCTAGCTAGTTTACCTGGCCAATTCTAAGGACCAGGCAGATAGGGATCATTCACAGCTACACTGTTGGTAGCTTCTGGGTTTTGTGGAGTGTTGGGGGTTAAGTACTGCGTGGTGGGATCCGGGAACCGTGACAGTCACGTGGGCCCAGAGCTACAGCTTAAAAGCAGCCATTCACCCTGCCATTCAGGGCACACTTCCACGAAAAAAATAAATTTGATTTGCAATTTCCTTTGAGGAAAGTGTCACGTTCAGCCACAATGGCGGTACCTGGCATGCGCCAAGTAGGGCCCAGGTATGAGGAAAAGCCGCTATATGCAGAGATGCGTGACACAACAATCAGGATAAGGAAATAAACCACAGAAGACACTGGGGACCTCTGCACGGCTAATACCGAAGGAGCCCTATCCTGATAGATCGGTCCTTAGAGTGGCCGAATCTGCACTAATAGAAAAAGGTTACCTTGTAGCCGTGCAGAGTCCTGGGGAAAACACAGACACCTGAAGGAGTTATACTCAACAACTTGCAGGGAAGGACTTCAATATACAAAAGCCGTGGTCAACAGGGATACACAACATATAATTCAATATGCACAGAACAGCTAGGGATGTCCAGAAGAGTCGTCAATAAATAAGCCAGGAGTCAAAACCAAAACGTATACCTTGAGCCAAAGTGGGGATATAGCACAAGAGAAAATCCGTCAGCCAGGCCAGAGGGTCAATACCAGGAAGTCAATCAGAAACCTTAGAACTCAGACAAGGGGGAAACACTGAGCAAGCACTAGGATAGAATAACAGGGAGCTCTCAGGAACAAATCTGTAGCTGAAGTGAACCAGGATGCAAGAGCATGGTGATATGGGCCCATGGCTTTATATAGGGGAGTATTCAGCCCATATCACCAGCAGAAGCTCAACGAGCAAAGAACTTAACCCCTGAGCTGCATGTCAGGGAAAGCAGCACAGGGAAACACAGACATAAGGAATACAGAGGGCAGGGAGACAGGGTTGGAACGTGGGAACGTGACAGAAATGTAGTATGTAGTGGGCTCCCAGAGGCCACCGAAAATATTGGAAAAAGAGTAAAAATTGTTCAGGAGTAGTGGGCCTCACAGGGACCACCAAAAAAAAACTTTGTGGAGAGCGGTTTTAATGTGAGGTCTCAGGGGTGTCCGTGGATTCTGAAAAAATTAGTGACCGAGGTGGTGGGCTGCACAAGGATCACCGAAAAATCAAATGTCCAGGAGGAAAAATTATGTAAAAATAGTAGACCTCACAGTGCCCACCAGAAAAAATTGCAGATAATTTTATGTGCAGGGGTGGTGGTCCGCGCTATGGCTACCGAAAAATGAAATGTGGAAAAATAGCAGGCCCTCCAGGGACCACCAAAAATTGCACGCCGCGTGGGTCAGAGTCACAAATTTTTTTATATTAGGTGGGTGACCAGTGCAAGCCGCCCGAAAAAATTGTATATACATCCAATAATACTCCCCCAAATATGTCATATACAGTGCATTTATTAGTACCACTGCCCTTTATTAAAGGTTAACCTTTAAGCAAATAATTTATACTGTTCTAAGAACACACATTACACATACATCACTGTACCAGTTCCAAGAAAAGTTATAGTTTATTCATAAACTAAAACCACTATAGATCATACAAAAGTGCTGTTTTATACATGTGCCCAAGTAATTAGTCTGTATAGGTTACATGGTTGGGACTTCTATACATGCTGCCCCGCTTGCCCACCTATATAGGATCAATTTAGGACCCCTAGAGACATGGGCGTCCGCAGAAATTTTTCCAGGGGGGGGCAAAATTTTAATGGCATCCATATTCTGCCGTTTTGACAATGTCATGAAGGGGACAGTCATAAAATAAAGCGTATTAATACAAAGGCTGCGAAACATGAAGCAAGTCTAATAGAAGAATAAAAGGTGTAAACGTCTGATCAGAGTGTTGCATTTTCTAGTCTGTTAATGCCATTCAATGCACCGAACTAGTCACACACCCAGGATCAAGGCACTAAGGGAAGTGGTTTTTAAGGCCATCTCTGTATACACAAACCATGACACACACCAGGCTCCCCACTCCAAATATAAATATATATACATACACACACACCAGCCTCCCTTCCCACACACACACATACTAATTATATATATATATACATATACACACTCACCTTCCCTGCACACACACACATCCTCTCCTCAAGCCTCGCTTAGATTGTAAGCTCTGGAGCAGGGTCCCCTCTCCTCTTAGGACCCTGCTCCAGAGCTTACAATCTAAGAGGAGAGAGGACCCTGCCCCAGAGTTTACAATCTAAGAGGAGAGGGGACTCTGCTCCAGAGCTTACAATCTAAGAGGAGAGGGGATCCTGCTCCAGAGTTTACAATCTAAGAGGAGAGGGGACTCTGCTCCAGAGCTTACAATCTAAGAGGAGAGGGGATCCTGCTCCAGAGTTTACAATCTAAGAGGAGAGGGGACTCTGCTCCAGAGCTTACAATCTAAGAGGAGAGGGGATCCTGCTCCAGAGTTTACAATCTAAGAGGAGAGGGGACTCTGCTCCAGAGCTTACAATCTAAGAGGAGAGGGGACCCTGCTCCAGAGTTTACAATCTAAGAGAGGGGACCCTGCCCCAGAGCTTACAATCTAAGAGGAGAGGGGACCCTGCTCCAGAGTTTACAATCTAAGAGGAGAGGGGACTCTGCTCCAGAGTTTACAATCTAAGAGAGGGGACCCTGCCCCAGAGTTTACAATCTAAGAGGAGAGGGGACCCTGCCCCAGAGCTTACAATCTAAGAGGAGAGGGGAGCCTGCTCAAGAGTTTACAATCTAAGAGGAGAGGGGACCCTGCTCCAGAGCTTACAATCTAAGAGGAGAGGGGACCCTGCCCCAGAGTTTACAATCTAAGAGGAGAGGGGACCCTGCCCCAGAGCTTACAATCTAAGAGGAGAGGGGACCCTGCCCCAGTGCTTACAATCTAAGAGGCGAGGGGACCCTGCTCCAGAGTTTACAATCTAAGAGGCGAGGGGACCCTGCCCCAGAGCTTACAATCTAAGAGGAGAGGGGACCCTGCTCCAGAGTTTACAATCTAAGAGAGGGGACCCCGCCCCAGAGCTTACAATCTAAGAGGAGAGGGGACCCTGCCCCAGTGCTTACAATCTAAGAGGCGAGGGGACCCTGCTCCAGAGCTTACAATCTAAGAGGCGAGGGGACCCTGCTCCAGAGCTTACAATCTAAGAGGCGAGGGGACCCTGCTCCAGAGCTTACAATCTAAGAGGCGAGGGGACCCTGCTCCAGAGCTTACAATCTAAGAGGCGAGGGGACCCTGCTCCAGAGCTTACAATCTAAGAGGCGAGGGGACCCTGCTCCAGAGCTTACAATCTAAGAGAGGGGACCCTGCCCCAGAGCTTACAATCTAAGAGAAATATTGTAAGCTCTGGTGCAGTGTCCTTTCTCTTAGATTGTAAGCTCTGGAGCAGGGTCCCTTCTCCTCTTAGATTGTAAGCTCTGGAGCAGTGTCCTTTCTCTTAGATTGTAAGCTCTGGAGCAGGGTCCCCTCTCCTCTTAGATTGTAAGCTCTGGAGCAGGGTCCCCTCTCCTCTTAGATTGTAAACTCTTGAGCAGGCTCCCTCTCCTCTTAGATTGTAAACTCTGGGCAGGGTCCCCTCTCCTCTTAGATTGTAAACTCTTGAGCAGGGTCCCCTCTCCTCTTAGATTGTAAACTCTGGAGCAGGGTCCCCTCTCCTCTTAGATTGTAAGCTCTGGAGCAGTGTCCCCTCTCCTCTTAGATTGTAAGCTCTGGAGCAGGGTCCCCTCTCCTGTTAGATTGTAAGCTCTGGGGCAGAGTCCCCTCTCCTGTTAGATTGTAAGCTCTGGGGCAGGGTCCGCTCTCCTCTTAGATTGTAAGCTCTGGAGCAGGGTCCCCTCTCCTGTTAGATTGTAAACTCTGGAGCAGGGTCCCCTCTCCTCTTAGATTGTAAGCTCTGGGGCAGAGTCCCCTCTCCTCTTAGATTGTAAGCTCTGGAGCAGGGTCCTAAGAGGGGATCCTGCTCCAGGGCCTACAATCTAAGAGGAGAAAGGATCCTGCTCCAGAGTTTACAATCTTTCTCCTCTTAGCAGGGTCCCCTCTACTTACATTGTAAACTCTCATAAATAAAGACACTGGCATCAAGCTTAGTAAAAAAGTATTTATTTGACAATCATCACCTTTTTTCCTGTGGCCCATAGTAGCAGCTGCATCTCAGCCCCCTCTCCCAGCATGCAAAGTGAGGGAGAGCACGTGGTGGATTGGAGGTGGAGTGGGGATGTGACTCTGGTGCAGCCTAGTGGAGAGCCCAGGAACTGCAGCGTGAAGTGAATAAATTATAATTTAAGCCTGTTGATCCAGGGGGGGGCGAGTGCCCCCCCTTGCCCTATGCTGTGGACGCCCATGCCTAGAGACATTAGGGCATGCTTTAGAGCATTCACCCACCAATTGAGATTGATTAGCGACCTGTAAACTGAAA
This sequence comes from Leptobrachium leishanense, assembly GCA_009667805.1. Classification (NCBI taxonomy): domain Eukaryota; kingdom Metazoa; phylum Chordata; class Amphibia; order Anura; family Megophryidae; genus Leptobrachium; species Leptobrachium leishanense. Next base: position 264,092,829 of record CM019065.1, on the reverse strand, counting down.
CTGAAAATGTCGGTTTCCACCTACAGTATAAGCTGCTGGAAAGCACATCCATTTTGCTGCCGAAGGCAAGACGCAGCGGCATGACGTCACACGCATGCGCACATCCGTTTGGCACCATTACACACTCGGGACACTTTCACTTTGTAAAAAGTTTACAGAAAAGACTATTTTTTAAAAAAAATAATAATTAAGGAAATGATGAGGATAGGAGGGAAGATGCAGCTGAGGATGTGTAGCAGTGACATGCGGTGAGGTCAGTGGCTGGTGAGGCACTGGCTAGTATCAGAGCCACATATGCACAGTCGCAATTTACGCATTTGATTATCGTTATATAGGAGAATAGAGTTTCACTATTTATAAAGTAAAGTTCGCTTTTTTTTTACAGTTCTAAGAGAATGCACTTACAATACTGACTAATAGAGCGCACTATTACACACATGCTGACTGCTGAGCTCTGCCTGCCCCCCCACGACTGACAAGGATAGTCACATGACTGTCCTGCATCAATCAATCCATGGGGAGCTCTGCCTCCCATGGGGAGGCTTTTTTTTTTAAAAAAAAGAATTGCTTGAGACCAATGGAGCTTTCCTTTTGGCTCAAGCTTTCAATTTCTCTCAGTGCCTCTGGAGGCACAAAAGAGCGTAGAACCAGGCAGCAAAGCCAGCTTGAGCTACGCAATTAGTGTAGCGTTCAGCTGCGCAAATTGTATAGGCTAGGCTGGCTCAGTGCTGCCCCTGCTGTCTGTGTAGTGAATCACACACACACACACAGCAGCTGGCAAACTGAAAGTGCAGGGGAAAAAAAGCGAAGGACAGAGAAGCAGCGAGGGAGCGTGGAGAGGGGAGTATGATAACCTTTTTCAATAAATAACATTTTATTTACATTTTTTTAAATTTTTTATTCTGAAAAGTCAGCTTAACAACGAATAGTGGATGGCCTCGCAGGACCAAGCTAAAGCATACAAGCAAAAATGGCCACGCAGGGTCAATATATGTCATCAGAAAAATAAACATCTAGAGAGAACAGACAAAGAAGTCGAAGAGTAATAAGTCTGCAAAAAACATCCCCAGAAGGGGGGGGGTCTCATCGAAAAATAAGCATAAAGTCAACAACAAAAACACATCTTATGAAAAACAATAATTAAGGAAGTCAGCTGTAAAAGGGAAAGGGTATGCAAAAAGAAACAAATAAAAAGAAACAACTGTATAAAAGCACTGCTGTGGATAATGAACATAAAAATGGGGGGGGGGTAAGGTTGAGGGGGAAAAGATGGGAAAGGCCAAAATTGTGCCTGCCCTGGCGGGTTCCCGCACGGAGACAAACCGTTTGTGAGGGCCAGGGGGGATAATGGCACCAGGCCCAGGCACTCTGGGGGCCAAACTGGGCACCAGGCTATTGCAGCACGTCCCGAGACATCCCAGATATGCCAATAAAATAAAATAAAATAAATAAATAAAAGAAAAGAAAATAATAAAAAAATAAAAATAAAAAAAAACAGAAGAATAAAGGGCAGAAGAATAAAGGGAGGGGACAACATCATCCGCAAAATGAAAACTCCGTAAATAAAAATCAAAAGATCTCAGAGTACTAGAGTCCACAAATAGCAACCTATGGGCAAAGTCCTTGAGAATGTAAGAACACCTGCAAAGTACCGGAGTAGGGGGGTGGGAGTTTTAAAGGGGGTCTTCAGAAACACAAAATCTCAGCTTGTGGGGGGTGAAAGGGGAGAAAAAAAAAGGAGAGAGAAAAAAATAAATAATAATAATTTAAAAAAAAAAAATAATAAAAAAAAATAATCAAAGTCCTCAGCATGAAAAATCAACATCAAGTGTCCTCAGTAAATGTCTGACATAGCAGGGAAACCAGGAACTGTCAGTGGGGACCGAGGACAAAACATGACGAGCCGGTTCAGCCTGTGTCTAGCCACCAGGCATGGGTAACAGCACCTCCCAGTGGGAGCATCTCTCTAAGGGCCCAGCGACCGACCAACTTCCAGGTGGCTTCCGGCACGACACGAGTTACCGCACGGAGCCAAGGACGACCATTCGATCTAACAACCGACAGTCCCTCAAAACTCTGCAGCCCTAGCGACGCAGCCATCTTGGGGCTGCACGCAACAGCCAGCTCAGTGTTCAACTCTGCAGCCGTATCAGGCGGTGCCGGGTGGAGAGACGGCAGGAGGGGTCCAGGTGGGTTCTTCTTCATGGGCGCGGGGGGAAACTCTGCTCTCACCGGCTCTTCTATCCAGAAGATAATCGGCTGTGTCACGCGATCCGGCTCCCCATCCTCCGTCACAGCTGCCTCCGCCGCCTTCGGCTCCACTCTGCCGCACCGAGCCACCTCAGGCGCGTCGCCTCCCAGAATTTCATCACATGGAGCCTTCTGGCCGAGGCGCATCACAGCCATGACACGGCGCATATCGCCCCGCGTCAACACTCGCTCTTCATCTTCCAGCAGCTGCAAGATGGCATCCAGGAGGACCGGGAAACGTGGGCCCTCCGTCTCCGCATTAATTTACTGGAATGGCAGGGGAGGCTCTGCCTCACCTGCCACCCCTGACTGCACGTCCCTGATGTGTAGAGTGTTTGAAATGCATCTCCTGAAGACATACTACAGCTGGGGGATTATGACGTAAAGGGAATGACGTTTAAATGGAACATTTAACCCTTTAACATTAAAAGAAACCATATTTAAACCCATTTGAATTGCATAGAAAAAAACTCAAATGACAGTGACGGAGACCAAAAACATAAAAGAACGGCACCCCAAAAGCAGAATAAGACGCATGTCTCTAATAGTCTCTCAGAATCAGTCCAGAGTGGTGCAATGAGGGAGAGAAAATGAAGAACAGAAAAAGCAAACAACTACAAAGAAAAGGAAAAAAAACGAAAAAAAAGGAAAATTAAAAGAAAAAAAGGAGAAAAAAAGGTTTGGAGTCGGTGCAACAGGCAACCGCTCCCTGTACAGAAAAAAAACTCCATGGCCACTGTCAAACATCGAGGCCTACCCCAAGAACCATGGGGGGAGTTGGGGGGTGATACCAGCAAAAAAAGGCAAAAAACAGCACCAGCATCAAACCGACTGACCGTCAGACCAGTCCTATTAGGTGAATAAAGTGGTATTCAGGTAAGACCAGGACCGGGACTCCCGAGTCTCAGCCACGAGGATCTGAGGTAAGAAGGAAGTCAGTGAAACATTACCAACTGAATGTCACTTCTCCGTATGTACCCGGTGCCATTCTGGCGAAACTTTGGACGGCGACGAAGGAGCCCGGTGCGGTGGGGTCACATCACCCATCAGATCCCAAACCTGAAGAGCAGAAACACCACAGACAAAGTTCCACGATACGTCACCAATAGCTTCAAGGGGAAACCCCATCTGTATGGAATATGATAATCACGGAGCACTTTAGTAACCGGCAAAAATTCCCTCTGTCGTTGCATTGTAGCCGCCGATAGATCCGGAAAGGAGAGTCCAGCGTAAATCTCGGGAAGAGTCGGGCTTTCCTCATCGCCGCCATCAAGGAATCTTTAATGTGGTAAAAGTGAATACGCGTCAAGACATCTCGAGGAACCGTGGCATCTAAGTTACGTGGTTTCGGAACCCGATGAGTTCTGTCCAGCTGCAGTGCCGCTTTGTCTACGTCAGGCAATAGTAATTGAAATAATTCAAGCAGATATCCAGACAGGCCTTCAGATGTAGCCAGAATCAGTGGAGCGCCACACCAGAATATTCCCTTAATACCTTGCGATGTTAGTCGCCACGTACCCCAATGGTGGTTTCCCCAAAAAAACTAATTTGACAAAGTCAAAAAATCTCAGTATAAGAAATAACAAAAACTCTAAAGTATATGTGGTATTTACCTAAAATCTTGAGTGCGCTGTACACTTTTCTTATACTGAGGCCTTCAGATTTGACTGACTCAGGAATGCCACGAATGCGAACATTATTTCTGCGGGAGCGATCCTCTAAATCTGTAACCTTAAGCAGCAGAGCATCATGCAATGTTTTTAACTCCTTATATGCATCCACTAACTCATTATGTGCCAAGCACAGGTCATCTGATTTATGTTCCAGGAGATCAGTACGCTCACCAATATCCCGAATTTCCTGATGTATGGACGTTGTAATCGTGCAAAAATCTTCTTGAATGGTCATGCGGAGATCATGAAGCATGGCCTGAATCTGCTGACCTGTAGCTGGAGCAGAGTCTGGTAGCTGCTGCATCCAAGATCCAGGAGTTGGTACCATGGGCGTCCGCAGAAATTTTTCCAGGGGGGGGCAAAATTTTAATGGCATCCATATTCTGCCGTTTTGACAATGTCATGAAGGGGACAGTCATAAAATAAAGCGTATTAATACAAAGGCTGCGAAACATGAAGCAAGTCTAATAGAAGAATAAAAGGTGTAAACGTCTGATCAGAGTGTTGCATTTTCTAGTCTGTTAATGCCATTCAATGCACCGAACTAGTCACACACCCAGGATCAAGGCACTAAGGGAAGTGGTTTTTAAGGCCATCTCTGTATACACAAACCATGACACACACCAGGCTCCCCACTCCAAATATAAATATATATACATACACACACACCAGCCTCCCTTCCCACACACACACATACTAATTATATATATATACATATACACACTCACCTTCCCTGCACACACACACATCCTCTCCTCAAGCCTCGCTTAGATTGTAAGCTCTGGAGCAGGGTCCCCTCTCCTCTTAGGACCCTGCTCCAGAGCTTACAATCTAAGAGGAGAGAGGACCCTGCCCCAGAGTTTACAATCTAAGAGGAGAGGGGACTCTGCTCCAGAGCTTACAATCTAAGAGGAGAGGGGATCCTGCTCCAGAGTTTACAATCTAAGAGGAGAGGGGACTCTGCTCCAGAGCTTACAATCTAAGAGGAGAGGGGATCCTGCTCCAGAGTTTACAATCTAAGAGGAGAGGGGACTCTGCTCCAGAGCTTACAATCTAAGAGGAGAGGGGATCCTGCTCCAGAGTTTACAATCTAAGAGGAGAGGGGACTCTGCTCCAGAGCTTACAATCTAAGAGGAGAGGGGACCCTGCTCCAGAGTTTACAATCTAAGAGAGGGGACCCTGCCCCAGAGCTTACAATCTAAGAGGAGAGGGGACCCTGCTCCAGAGTTTACAATCTAAGAGAGAGGGGACTCTGCTCCAGAGTTTACAATCTAAGAGAGGGGACCCTGCCCCAGAGTTTACAATCTAAGAGAGAGGGGACCCTGCCCCAGAGCTTACAATCTAAGAGGAGAGGGGAGCCTGCTCAAGAGTTTACAATCTAAGAGGAGAGGGGACCCTGCTCCAGAGCTTACAATCTAAGAGGAGAGGGGACCCTGCCCCAGAGTTTACAATCTAAGAGGAGAGGGGACCCTGCCCCAGAGCTTACAATCTAAGAGGAGAGGGGACCCTGCCCCAGTGCTTACAATCTAAGAGGCGAGGGGACCCTGCTCCAGAGTTTACAATCTAAGAGGCGAGGGGACCCTGCCCCAGAGCTTACAATCTAAGAGGAGAGGGGACCCTGCTCCAGAGTTTACAATCTAAGAGAGGGGACCCCGCCCCAGAGCTTACAATCTAAGAGGAGAGGGGACCCTGCCCCAGTGCTTACAATCTAAGAGGCGAGGGGACCCTGCTCCAGAGCTTACAATCTAAGAGGCGAGGGGACCTGCTCCAGAGCTTACAATCTAAGAGGCGAGGGGACCCTGCTCCAGAGCTTACAATCTAAGAGGCGAGGGGACCCTGCTCCAGAGCTTACAATCTAAGAGGCGAGGGGACCCTGCTCCAGAGCTTACAATCTAAGAGAGGGGACCCTGCCCCAGAGCTTACAATCTAAGAGAAATATTGTAAGCTCTGGTGCAGTGTCCTTTCTCTTAGATTGTAAGCTCTGGAGCAGGGTCCCTTCTCCTCTTAGATTGTAAGCTCTGGAGCAGTGTCCTTTCTCTTAGATTGTAAGCTCTGGAGCAGGGTCCCCTCTCCTCTTAGATTGTAAGCTCTGGAGCAGGGTCCCCTCTCCTCTTAGATTGTAAACTCTTGAGCAGGCTCCCCTCTCCTCTTAGATTGTAAACTCTGGGGCAGGGTCCCCTCTCCTCTTAGATTGTAAACTCTTGAGCAGGGTCCCCTCTCCTCTTAGATTGTAAACTCTGGAGCAGGGTCCCCTCTCCTCTTAGATTGTAAGCTCTGGAGCAGTGTCCCCTCTCCTCTTAGATTGTAAGCTCTGGAGCAGGGTCCCCTCTCCTGTTAGATTGTAAGCTCTGGGGCAGAGTCCCCTCTCCTGTTAGATTGTAAGCTCTGGGGCAGGGTCCGCTCTCCTCTTAGATTGTAAGCTCTGGAGCAGGGTCCCCTCTCCTGTTAGATTGTAAACTCTGGAGCAGGGTCCCCTCTCCTCTTAGATTGTAAGCTCTGGGGCAGAGTCCCCTCTCCTCTTAGATTGTAAGCTCTGGAGCAGGGTCCTAAGAGGGGATCCTGCTCCAGGGCCTACAATCTAAGAGGAGAAAGGATCCTGCTCCAGAGTTTACAATCTTTCTCCTCTTAGCAGGGTCCCCTCTACTTACATTGTAAACTCTCATAAATAAAGACACTGGCATCAAGCTTAGTAAAAAAGTATTTATTTGACAATCATCACCTTTTTTCCTGTGGCCCATAGTAGCAGCTGCATCTCAGCCCTGCCTCTCCCAGCATGCAAAGTGAGGGAGAGCACGTGGTGGATTGGAGGTGGAGTGGGGATGTGACTCTGGTGCAGCCTAGTGGAGAGCCCAGGAACTGCAGCGTGAAGTGAATAAATTATAATTTAAGCCTGTTGATCCAGGGGGGGGCGAGTGCCCCCCCTTGCCCTATGCTGTGGACGCCCATGGTTGGTACCTCTTCAGGGGCCGTTTTAGGAGAGCCAGGGGATCGAGGGCCTAGGGAGCCGCCATCTTGCGGCCTGTCCCGCTACTTGCCGGATCCTACCGGGTCGCCGGTTTGGGGGATTTTGGCTGGCGCCATCGGGAGCCCGGAGGTCAGCTGAGTCAGGGGGTATTAAATGTTCGCGGTTTCGCCGCCGATTTGAGCCGCTGTGGGTCCGAGATAGCTCCGGTCAGCGGGAGCTCTCACACAGCACGTCTGTCCACGCTGGCTGCCAGACACGCCCCCCGAAAAGACTATTTAAAGCCACAGGAAGACCAGAAGAGAACACACACCTATTGAGGAAGCAATATTTTCGCGAAACGCATTTAGGTGTCATTTCTGCTACTTTTATTAATTTATTTTATCCATTTATTTAATAAACAAGTTTTAATTTTAAACCAACCCTGGTCCTGATTCTGTGGTGTGGAGGAGGGGATCAAATGCTGCTGGGGGATCCGGTGCTCTCGATAAAATCGCCGCCCGTACCAACATCTGGTGTCTGACTGAGACACCAAAAAATCTGAGCGTACACCTTTTTTATTACCATACCTTTACCTCGATTTGCTGCACTATGGTACCTCAATGTTTTGTTTGAGGTACGCATGGCAATACAGCAAAGGAGGCCCACGAGACAAAAAAGGGGACACAAGTTGAAGGAAGTGCTGTTCCCAACACATCATCTTCTACAGTTCTACTCTATTTGCTTCTATTGATGCATAGATAGATAGATACCCAACCAAAAAAGTGTCACTGTTAAATTTACAAAAAGAGAAAATCTCTACACCTTTCACCACCATCTAAATCAAAGGTTCTTTCCACTGCCGCGACCGGTAACCCTGAGCCACACTTGGGCTGTAGGTATACATACCTCGTCCTGCGCTCCCTCGCTGTCCCCGCAGTCACCTCCGTGCGATCGCGGTGGCATGTGTCTTGCTTCATGTGCTCATGTGTTCTTTTACGGAGATCCCACCCTCTTCACCAGTTTAGTGTATTTGGATTGATAGCTGCTCACTGATACAGACATGCATTTGGAAGAGTACTTCATTGATTTATTACAGCATAAAACTAACACAGAGACATACACACGAGAGACACTAACACCACATAAGGACAGCTGCACACATTTACTATGCTGCCATCTGCTGGATGGAGGACAGCAAAATACCTCAACATAACAGTAGCGCTGTCTTTCGGGGCAGGCTGCCCCCGAATCTCACGCTAAAATGGGGACAATACAGTGAAACCTGCGGGCGCAGGTTTTCACTGTTAGCTTCTCCATTTTAGGGTGAAGAATGTAATCGGAATCTATATGTTTTAGTTTTCTCATTCTTATTGGTCTGCCCTTTTCCTTACATACGTTTTGTCGCAAGTACATGTCAATAGCACCTCTTGTGCTGCAATTTGAAGAATTATACACTTTGTAAATCTTCTCTTTCACTGTGCCTGTGAATGTTTTAGAATCCTTTAGTATGAAGCTTCAGGTTTTACATTTACCACATTTATAGGTGCCCTCCAATGGGTTCACTAATCAATTTTTCTTCCATCTGGTTTTATCAGGTGCCAGAGGGCCCGCCATGGGCCTTGATGGAGGCTCTTTCACAAGGGTGGTGTTTTGTGGCCGTCCTAGTGCTGTGCGCTGGCTGAAGCTACTGGCCACGCCCCTCCCCTCATGCAGATCTATGAGCTTGGCAGCTCTGTAGCATGGAGTGCGGCAGAACTTATGAACTGCTCAGAGTACTGAGCCGGGGAGATGCCTGACAGATTCTCCCTGCACCTGCCTGGTCAGGGTCAACAATTAAATATGTTTGTTTATGTATGTTTAGGCAGGCTGTGTGTGTGTGTTTGGTCTGGGTGTTTGTGTTTAGACAGGCTGATTGTGGGTGGGTGTGTTTAGACAGGCTCTGTGTGTGTTTACCATCTAGAGATTTAGAGATTGTAATATCCAGAAAATTAATCTTTTCCTCCAGTATCTGTTTTTTTAAATTTAATATTCAAATCATTATGATTTCATCGATGAACAAATTCTTCAGACTAGGCTTAATTCCCCAACCACAGTATAGATATATCATTGATATATCTTTTCCAAATACCGATCAATGGTCGAAATTCCATCATCTCTGGGCAAAAAAACACATGTTTCTCCCACCAGGCTAGGAACAAATTGGCGTACAATGGCACATGCCGTTCCCATAGCTATCCCTGTTGTGTTGCTTACGGTCCTTCAAAGACAAAGTAATTATGGGTAAGAATAAATTGGAGCAATCTAGCCACAATGTCAGTATGAGTGTTGTGTGCACTTCCTCTTTCCTTCAGAAAGGATCTTGCATATTCTATACCAGTGTTTCGCAAACCTGTTCTCAGGACCAGCTGACACGCCAGGTTTTACAGATATCTGCAGACAGCACAGGTGATATAATTTGCTGCTCAGTAGAGATGTGCATGCGTTTTTGTTTTTTTCACTTAATTTCGTTTCGGCACGTTCATTGTTTCAAAAGTTTAGTTTCAAAAGTTTCGGCCCATTTTAGTTTCGGTTTGTTTCGTTTCGGCTCGGTGTTTTCTATCTATTTTTGTTTTGTGAAATCTGAGAATTTCGGTCTTTCGGACCGTCTGTTCTCTTCATTTCAAAAGGGTCCATCCTTGTTCTCGGATTTTTGTTTTGACTTTAGATGTATGGTATTTCGGATGCCCGATATTTCGGTCGATACGGTAATCCTGCCGATTCATTCCTTCGGACGTATTGTTTTTTATGAAAGATCCTTTTTTTCTTATATGCATTGCACAACTTTATTTAATCATATTATCTTGAACTGTTAAACTGGGGATTAAGGGACAAGCTAATTATTTAGAATATATTGAAAGAGCTGAAAGCACTGGAGTGGAAACAAGTGAAAAAAGTTACTGACAGTGAAGCCAACCAATCATAGAGCTTTTCCTACAACACATCACTGTTGCAAACATTGCACAACTTTATTTAATCATATAAAATATCAATATCTTGTACTGTTAGACTGGGGATTTAGGGAAAAGTTAATGAAATATTTAAAATAATATATTATTGATGCAGAAAGAAAGCACTGGAACAAGTGAAAAAGTGACTGACAGTGAAGCCAACCAATCATACAGGTTTTCCCACAATGCGTCACTGTTGCCAACTATATAATCCCATCTCTGAGAATCCATGTTTGTGGCATATTTTGATTTGAAGAGAGTAGGTGTAACGTGGGACCTAACCTGACCTGACATGGGTGCAGAAGGTTGTGAGCTGAAATGCAGTAAATACACGATACAGATCTTGAAAACACTAAAAATATTTATTCTAAACTTCCTTGAAACAAAACAGAACTTCAACCATGAGCAGGAATCCAGAACTAAAGTACAATATAAACACAAGAATCAGAACCTAGAATGCTAAGCAAAATATACAAAATAAACAAAACCAGATAATCACAATATAAATCCAGGAAACAAGAACTATTAACAGACAACGAATAAACAGAACTAAAGCAAGGGGTAATAACATAAAAGTACCTGAGAACAGTAGTACTGCAGAATACCAGATAAACAGGAGAACCAGGAATCAGAGCTGCAATACACTAGGTCTGAATGGACATGAATCAGGGATAAAATTGAATACCAGAATGAGCTACAGATCAAACTGAGAGCAAGGATCAGACTGAGAACAAGGATCAACTGGAGGCTTGGATCAGAATGAGGCAGCGCCCTTCTTTGGGCGATGCCTCCTTATATACAGAGTTCATCAGAATAATAGAGTCCAGGTGTTGTTCCAGGCTTGAAATCCAACAGAACCAAATGTCCAGAACTTGGATGCAATATACAGCTCAGCCAGAGGGGGTGCCAGGGACCCAGAACGTAACAGTAAGAGTGATTATGAGAGGTTGATGGTGTTGGTTTTAGTTGGTGTTGGTGTTATTGCAGTGTGTTGGTGCAGTGTGGTGGCGTGTTGGTGCAGTGTGGTGGCGTGTTGGTGCAGTGTGGTGGCGTGGTGGTGCAGTGTGTGTGCTAGAGAATGACTGAGGGAGAGATTCAGATTGTGTCGCTTGTGATAGGGAGTGAGAGTGAGGGTGAGAGGCGGGAGGGTGAGAGTGTGAGGTGGGAGGGTGGGAGTCAGAGGCAGGAGGGTGGGAGTGAGAGGCGGCTGGAGGGGGGAGTGAGAGGCGGCGTGAGAGTGGGCGTGAGAAGTGGCGGGAGGGGGCCATGTGAGGCGGCGGGAGGGGGATCGTGAGAGGCGGCAGGAGGGGGAGGGAGGGCGGGAGCAAGACGGGGAGGGAGGGGGGAAGCGAGAGGCAGCGTGGTGTGGATGACATGAGGGAGAGTGTTGGGAGGAGAAGGGAGGGCAGGTCCTCCTCCACCCTGTCCTCACCTGTACTCCAGCGGCCTGTGAAAAAAAAGGGGGCCATAGTTCACCCCAGACAAAAATTATGCACTGGTGGCGGCTGTGGTGTCCCAAAAAAAACAACTGTTCTTGTCTGGGAGTGACAAACTCATGAAGATGGCTGCATGGGGATGCATGAGAGACGCAGTGTTTGCTGTCCAGCATACCCATAGGACCCTTGACGGTGTTCGTCACCGGTAAGTAAAGTATTACAATTTTTTTTATACATCATGAATAGGTAGCACACCGGACTAAACATAAACACAGTATAGTCATTGTCAATAAATGCTAATGAGCGGAGAGGAGACACATGTTAGAACTTGTTAACAAAACTATTTATTTCTAGAACAAAATATAGTTGAATCAAAAAATATATATAAATCAGAACTTTAAATAATACTTCCAGGGCCCTAATACAATCTTCACGCATACGTTTGCGCTGGCGCAAAAACGCATTAATGCGAGGGGCAAAACCCTTTGCGCTGAACGTCGTATTACAATGTCAGCGCAACAAGCGCGCGTATATGTCTACCGCGGATTAACCTGCGCGAACGCTGCTGCGCAAACTTACTGTACGTCGCACGTCCTATACTTAACATTGTGAGCGCAAATGCGTTTTTGCGCTGGTACGCGGATGGTATTACAATCTATGCGCAGGAATTAACGCATAGACGTTGTGCACATAATTTTAGCAACTCCTAAAAGCTGGTGTTAATGGCAAATTCTATCAACCTGGCCAAAACCAAATACACCAGCCCATAAAAAAAGCAGCAAAGTATAATTACACATTCTAGACATACCAAACCAATAAATTTGAGAAGTTGTGTGTGCATTTTTTATTGATGCAGCATATATGCGCAGGTTGACTTTGACAAGCGCAAAAACTTGACGTGAGACAATTGTGGTTCTTAATTCTGACTGTCTGAATCGCGTGAAAAAAACAGTCCGCACATTGATTTCTGCGCACAACGTTGCTGCGCGCGCGTTTGTGCGTGTCCGTTTTACGCGCGTTATTGCTCGACGGATGAAAAATGCGCGAGGATTGTAATTCCAGTGTTGATTTCCGCGCGTTAACATTTAACGCTGGGCGCACAAATTCACGCATTGTGCAAGCGTTTTAACGTGAAGATTGTAATAGGGCCCTAATTGTTTATATATTGTCATAAATGACATAAAATTATATCCTCATAGTTACAATACATAATTCGCTGCAATCAGTTCTTGTAACCTGAGAAAATTGTTCTACAAAATGAAATCTTCTAACTAATAATTCTTCTTTCTTCTTTAGCTATTATGACTGCAAGGCCACTGTAAGGCGTAAGATGGAGATGCGTCATGGGGAATTCAGCCGGTGGGAGTCGCAACTGCAGGATCAGATTCTCCTGGAGGATGTCACCACGGGTCAAGATACGGACTCTGAGACCAGCAGACAGCAGAGAGCTGGTGAGTTAAATGAAAAGAAATAGATCGTTATATAAATTGTAATCACTGTCGGGGTCAGGGCCAGTTTGACTATATGAATCTATATGAATAACCCCTTGTGTCTGTAAAAACTAAAAGCTTGCTCTTCTTCACCACAACACTTGAGAATTACCTTTTGCTTCACATTCCTACTTTACAGATCCATCACCAGAGGGATCAGCTCCAAGCACGTCTGGGGCCCGTTTCAGTGAGTACCTATAAAACGTGAGAGAGAGTGAGAGTGAGTGAGTGAGAGTTAGCCTTTATCCATCTGCTAAGTATTTTTCTTTTGTCTTTAACAGCAGTAGTCTGTACCCCATCGGTGGCATCCTCTGGGGGAAGAGTCTCATCACCCACCGCCAGTCCTCCATGTAAGTATGCGCACAGTCAAACACTGCAGGAAGAACACAATCCTAAATCAATCCTACAGACTTTACAGAACTATAACTTTGCCTGTCTCCTATTACACAGATGAACAGCCGGGTCCAGTCTAGCCGAGTCCAGCTAAGCTGGGTCCAGTCCAGGATACCTTGGAGAGGCTGGTGACACAGATGCAACGGCTTGGGCAGGAGATCAGGAGGCTGACCCAGGCTGTGAACCGGCTGGCGTCTGCGCCCCGAAATACCTGTGCACTGTGTCTATATTTTAATTATTTAGGTTCAATTATATATAAATTTAAAAATCCCAGGACATACTTGAAAACAAGAGAAATACCAATGTATCCTTTCTGGTAAAATACAAAAAATAAAAAATAAAGAGAAAAAAACAATATTGCAAATATATTAAATTCAGCTTAAATTATTTATATCTTAAAATATTCTGTATAGTTTTATATTTGTGTATATAGTTCCATACTTTTATGTGTATGTATATACATACATACATACACAAATTTGATATTTTTATTTACATTACAAATCATTTTAAAACTACTCCAAGTATCCTGTTAATTACTTCTAAGGGTACTGTGTTTTGTCAATTAATTTCTTACCATATGACGTTCTCGAAAGCTCACAATCTTCTTCACCCGTTTCAAGGTCTGGTGGTATTTTTTCAAAACTGTGAAAGGAAGAGGTAATTTGCAGATTAATAAACAGACATGATTATTTCAAATGATGGATTCGGGATACGGTAAATATATTGAGCCACTCACCTGGCTGCCTAAGGGTGAAGGTTTCATAAGCGGAGTGTTGTGGTTCTTCTGTCACAATTATTCAGAGTGTTTCTGGAGTGGGTCTACTCTTCAACACAGACTGAAAAATCTATATATAAAAAAAACACTGACAAAAAAAACCAACAGAGTTTTATGAACTAACTTAACTTGTGTGCTTGCATTTCTAGATGGAATCAAAACTTAGGGCTGGGTATCCCAGCTTCGGCGAGTTCACCTTGAGAAACGTCATTTGCTCTAACAGCTGGGGGATAATTGGGAGCGCTGAGGGCACAGAATATTCCCAGTAAATCGAGAAAATACGCTCATTTTGGACATTGGTGGGTGGACAAGAAAGGCGCTCCGTGGCTACCTGTGCAAAAGTAGGCCACACACCTCTCTTGTCCTCCCAAAACTGTATTGGGGTCCAAAGGCGCCTCGGCAACGTATGCCGTAACAAACGTCTTAGCATTTTCTGTTGGCTGCTTTTTTGTCCGTGTGTCTCCTGCCCTATAATTCATGTACAATTTGCTAAAAAAGCCAGATTTTGTAACTGTGCTCTGAGCAGCACTGGTACTCTCACATGTGGTGGTGTCACGGTCATCATCCTCATCATCAACGCCAGACTCCTCCAACGTCTCCTCTTCCCTCTTGAACTGTGCTCGGTTTTTTCCAGGGACGTGCAGTCAGGGGTGGCAGGGGAGGCAGAGCCGCCCCTGCCATTACAGTAAATTAATGTGCTCAATGTGCTCTAATGACATGTGTGTGTGTGTGTGTGTGTGTGTGTGTATTTAAACTGTAAATAAATGTTATTTATTGGAAAAAAGTTCTCATACTCACCTCTCCACGCTCCCTCGCTGTGCTTGCTTCTTCTCTCTCTCTCTCTGTTCCGCTTATTTTTCACTTCAGTTTGCCGGCTGCTGTGTGTGTGCGATTCACTACACAGACAGCAGGGGCAGCACTGAGCCAGCCTAGGCTACTCAATTTGCGCAGCTCTACGCTGCGCTAATTGAGAAGCCCAAGCTGGTGGCAGGCAAGCTCTCCAGTGCCTCCAGGCACAGAGAGCACATGAAAGCTTCAGCCAATGGGAAAGCTCCCATTGGTCTGAAGCATTTGTTTTTTAAAAAGAAACCTCTGACAATGGGAGGCAGAGCTCCTCATGGTTTGATTGACGCAGGACAGTCATGTGACTGTCCTCGTCAGTCGTGGGGGAGGGCCTAGCCTGTGCTGAGCACGCACTGTCTCCAGCTCCTCCTACTCACCAACGTGACACAGCGTGCCGGCACCACAGTCACGCGGGAAGCAGCTGGACGAGGTGCAGTGCTCGTGATGGACCACATCAGCTCAACCCTTGGCTCTCCCGGACTTGCAGGCAAGTATGTTTGTTTTGTCTGTGGGAGGAGGGTAATCGGTGCGGGTGATGTGGATTCCAGGCGGTGGCTGAACTGATAACAGGCAGCACAGGGGTTAGCCTAAGAGCTTATGTGCTGCCGAGGGTGCAAAAATCTGAATGCCTGCTAAACTGGCCGGGGATTTGGATCTCTGCCCTCTGTGTTTCCTTCATGTGTGAGCAATGCCGCTTCCGCTGAGCTCTGTGGTCAGTTAATGACTGCACCCCCACTGTGATGAGGTGTCAGAGCGCCACCCCCCCACTCATCAGCTCACAATATGTGTGTTACAGACCTTTAAAAAAAAAAAAAAACTCCTACTTTACAGATCCATCACCAGAGGGATCAGCTCCAAGCACGTCTGGGGCCCGTTTCAGTGAGTACCTATAAAACGTGAGAGAGAGTGAGAGTGAGTGAGTGAGTGAGAGTTAGCCTTTATCCATCTGCTAAGTATTTTTCTTTTGTCTTTAACAGCAGTAGTCTGTACCCCATCGGTGGCATCCTCTGGGGGAAGAGTCTCATCACCACCGCCAGTCCTCCATGTAAGTATGCGCACAGTCAAACACTGCAGGAAGAACACAATCCTAAATCAATCCTACAGACTTTACAGAACTATAACTTTGCCTGTCTCCTATTACACAGATGAACAGCCGGGTCCAGTCTAGCCGAGTCCAGCTAAGCTGGGTCCAGTCCAGGATACCTTGGAGAGGCTGGTGACACAGATGCAACGGCTTGGGCAGGAGATCAGGAGGCTGACCCAGGCTGTGAACCGGCTGGCGTCTGCGCCCCGAAATACCTGTGCACTGTGTCTATATTTTAATTATTTAGGTTCAATTATATATAAATTTAAAAATCCCAGGACATACTTGAAAACAAGAGAAATACCAATGTATCCTTTCTGGTAAAATACAAAAAATAAAAAATAAAGAGAAAAAAACAATATTGCAAATATATTAAATTCAGCTTAAATTATTTATATCTTAAAATATTCTGTATAGTTTTATATTTGTGTATATAGTTCCATACTTTTATGTGTATGTATATACATACATACATACACAAATTTGATATTTTTATTTACATTACAAATCATTTTAAAACTACTCCAAGTATCCTGTTAATTACTTCTAAGGGTACTGTGTTTTGTCAATTAATTTCTTACCATATGACGTTCTCGAAAGCTCACAATCTTCTTCACCCGTTTCAAGGTCTGGTGGTATTTTTTCAAAACTGTGAAAGGAAGAGGTAATTTGCAGATTAATAAACAGACATGATTATTTCAAATGATGGATTCGGGATACGGTAAATATATTGAGCCACTCACCTGGCTGCCTAAGGGTGAAGGTTTCATAAGCGGAGTGTTGTGGTTCTTCTGTCACAATTATTCAGAGTGTTTCTGGAGTGGGTCTACTCTTCAACACAGACTGAAAAATCTATATATAAAAAAAACACTGACAAAAAAAACCAACAGAGTTTTATGAACTAACTTAACTTGTGTGCTTGCATTTCTAGATGGAATCAAAACTTAGGGCTGGGTATCCCAGCTTCGGCGAGTTCACCTTGAGAAACGTCATTTGCTCTAACAGCTGGGGGGATAATTGGGAGCGCTGAGGGCACAGAATATTCCCAGTAAATCGAGAAAATACGCTCATTTTGGACATTGGTGGGTGGACAAGAAAGGCGCTCCGTGGCTACCTGTGCAAAAGTAGGCCACACACCTCTCTTGTCCTCCCAAAACTGTATTGGGGTCCAAAGGCGCCTCGGCAACGTATGCCGTAACAAACGTCTTAGCATTTTCTGTTGGCTGCTTTTTTGTCCGTGTGTCTCCTGCCCTATAATTCATGTACAATTTGCTAAAAAAGCCAGATTTTGTAACTGTGCTCTGAGCAGCACTGGTACTCTCACATGTGGTGGTGTCACGGTCATCATCCTCATCATCAACGCCAGACTCCTCCAACGTCTCCTCTTCCCTCTTGAACTGTGCTCGGTTTTTTCCAGGGACGTGCAGTCAGGGGTGGCAGGGGAGGCAGAGCCGCCCCTGCCATTACAGTAAATTAATGTGCTCAATGTGCTCTAATGACATGTGTGTGTGTGTGTGTGTGTGTGTATTTAAACTGTAAATAAATGTTATTTATTGGAAAAAAGTTCTCATACTCACCTCTCCACGCTCCCTCGCTGTGCTTGCTTCTTCTCTCTCTCTCTCTGTTCCGCTTATTTTTCACTTCAGTTTGCCGGCTGCTGTGTGTGTGCGATTCACTACACAGACAGCAGGGGCAGCACTGAGCCAGCCTAGGCTACTCAATTTGCGCAGCTCTACGCTGCGCTAATTGAGAAGCCCAAGCTGGTGGCAGGCAAGCTCTCCAGTGCCTCCAGGCACAGAGAGCACATGAAAGCTTCAGCCAATGGGAAAGCTCCCATTGGTCTGAAGCATTTGTTTTTTAAAAAGAAACCTCTGACAATGGGAGGCAGAGCTCCTCATGGTTTGATTGACGCAGGACAGTCATGTGACTGTCCTCGTCAGTCGTGGGGGAGGGCCTAGCCTGTGCTGAGCACGCACTGTCTCCAGCTCCTCCTACTCACCAACGTGACACAGCGTGCCGGCACCACAGTCACGCGGGAAGCAGCTGGACGAGGTGCAGTGCTCGTGATGGACCACATCAGCTCAACCCTTGGCTCTCCCGGACTTGCAGGCAAGTATGTTTGTTTTGTCTGTGGGAGGAGGGTAATCGGTGCGGGTGATGTGGATTCCAGGCGGTGGCTGAACTGATAACAGGCAGCACAGGGGTTAGCCTAAGAGCTTATGTGCTGCCGAGGGTGCAAAAATCTGAATGCCTGCTAAACTGGCCGGGGATTTGGATCTCTGCCCTCTGTGTTTCCTTCATGTGTGAGCAATGCCGCTTCCGCTGAGCTCTGTGGTCAGTTAATGACTGCACCCCCACTGTGATGAGGTGTCAGAGCGCCACCCCCCCACTCATCAGCTCACAATATGTGTGTTACAGACCTTTAAAAAAAAAAAAAACTTACGCCACCTGTAGCGCTGGTTAATTCTGCTGCCGTAATTACTCGTTTCTGGCCACCAGGGGGAGACGAGCGCAATGTAAACCATACTGGACATTTTTGGACTACGTTTTCCAGCATGCTTTGGGGCAGGGACAGGAAGTGGGTGGAGAGAACGGGGAGACATCCGCAACCTCGTGCGGAGGAGAGCCAGTGCACGCCAAGGGGTGAACAGAGCAAGACGCACGTGAGACAAGGAGCGATTGTGACCAGGCCGGAGCGCAGGTGCTGCCTTGCGGACGCTGGAGATCGGTTTCAGTGAATTGCCAGAGACCTAGTAATCCACCGCTGAGAGGTTTACACAGATTCAGAGCTGCAGATTGGACCCCGAGTTAGGAGACCGGGATGATCTAATGGGAGTGCAGGCGGTGAACTGAGAATCTTGTGGCAGAGACGGACAAGTAGGACAAGCGGATCCGGTGGCACAGAGTCCCAGCCAAATCGAGCGGAGAGACGTCCTGGGTCGAGCAGGGTGCAGAGTATCTGGCGGATGGGTGAGAGGCCTTCCAGGCCACAGTACAGTAATAAAGCACGCTGCAGTTTGTCTAAGTCTACAGGGCCCCAACGTGACTAGTCGAAGACACATTGAATTCATTCACTGGCCAGTTGAATCTAGTACCCGGGTACCAACACACGCATACACGCACACCTTCTTGGGAAACAACCTGTACGGGACTCACACTCTGGCAACGAAGGGGTTAAAATTCCTTTTCTTTTCCGCTGCGCGTTTCTCGCATTACGAATTCCTGTAAATATATATGTATACCGTGCTGCTTTATATATGGCAGTTTATTTGAGACCAGTAAACTATATAATTTATAAAATCCACAACAGTGCTGGTGTATATTTATTCCCTAGTGCGGGGAGACTGACCCGAGGTTAAATTCAGCGGCTCCTCCGGGAGTGAGCGCTACACACCTCATCGGTGTTCCTCTTGATAAGAAGACAGGTGTTTTTTCTTATCTCCTGCTCACAGAAAAGTCTTTTTAAACTTCAGCAAGTCAGTAAAGCAGCAGGAGGCTCCCTCTCCATCTGGGTATGTGCTGTGTGCCAGGCACTGCTCTTATTTCTTCCTCTCTGTCCTGTTTGCTCCCTCATATTCTCTCATCTTATTCCCATTCCTGCTTCATTTTTTCATTTTTTTTCTCTTGCTCATTTTTTGTAGAGTTTGTAAATCACTTCTGTCACTTAGGTTTCTATTCACAAAGCACCAAAAGTGATTTCCATGCTTTTCATTTCGTGATTTTCAGCAATTCCATTTCGCAAACAATATGATGAATTCACTATTTAGTGAATGGTCACTATTTTTTTGAAATTGGAGTAGCCAAAGCAGTTATCGGATGTTGACGAAACACGCCGAATTGCGATCGAATTCCATCGAACTGGGACAAAAAAAAATAGGAAGTCTTGTATTCTCCTAATAGGTTAAACCAATAAAAACGGGTCTAAATAATTTAAAAAAGTCCTTTAACCCTTTCGCTGCTGAGGCTTTTCACACCTCTGTGCTGAGGTCATTTTTACCGGTTTTGCTCATCATGTTTAAACGTGTTTTGAAGGCTTATTTTAGTATATTACCCAGACATATTATATATCGTTCTTTCCGTCAGACTCGGTAGATTCATAATATGTCATTATTATATGTATACGTTATGTCATGTCTGTATATTATAACAAAAAATGCAATAAAATATGTATTTTCAATAATTTACAACGTGTAAAGTGTTTTTTTTCACATTTTAACATGCGAGCAATTGCGGTTATATTTTGTATGGGGTGCGCTTGTTAAAAAAATTAGAGATTGGGTCTCGTTACATTTTTTTTTGGGGAAAATGACGCGATTTTTAACAAACGCACCGCATACAAAAATCGTTAGTGCAGCATCATTGTTCACATTATAATTGAAATGGGAACAATATTGCTGCATCAACGAACCAAAAAAAAGAAAAAAATTTTATTTATTTATTTTTTTATAATTTTTTAAAATATATTTTTATTTTTAATTTTTATTTTTATTTTTTTTAAAAAACTTTTTTCACATTCGAGTTTGGTATCGTTGGAACGGCCATGCTCTGGCCGATCCAACCATACCAAACGTTAACCCCTAGCTGCCACGGATCGGGAGATAGGGAGTTCATTGGAACTCCCTATCTCCACCGTTGGTGGCAGTTAGGGGTTAACTCTAGGACTGGCGTCATCGTGCTATGCACGATGACACCAGTCCTCAGGGGGAGTTCCCGGAGGCTTGGCCGACATCCAAGATGTCGGCCAGCTCCGGGAAAGGATCGTGAACCGGCGCTTTTCAGCGCCGATTCGCGATCCAGCTCCCCAGGGGTTAATGCCAGGCACCATTTGGAAGGGCAGGCTGTGCCCTTCCAAATGGTGCCTGGGTTAACCCCCGCAATGCCGCCGATCGGGAGGGAGAGAGGTCCGAAGGACCTCCCCCCTCCCTTTCAGGCGCCTCCTCCGCACATGCGGGGGGGGGCGCCTGAATTAAGTGTCATCGCGCTGCCGCGATGACACCTAATTTCAGCGGCTGCGGTTCCGGATGCCGGGCTGACATCGAGGATGTCAGCCCGCACCGGGGGGGCCAGCGATCGTCCGGAACCCGGCCGAACGCTGACCCCAATGGGAGGACGCACTCAGCGCGTCCTCCGCATACCAGCAGTAATGCGGAGGACGCGCTGAGCGCGTCCTCCGCATTGAAGTGGTTAAATAATAATAAAGTCTGTTACTTTTTACTTTGTATTTTATAAAAATACAAAAAGTGTTTTTTTTATTAAAATGGGGTTTTTGCAAAAAATAAAATAAAACTCCTATTCTCCTATATAACGATAATCAAATGCATAAATTGTGACTGCGTAACCCTGTGTATATCTGGCTCTGATACTAGCCAGTGCCTCACCAGCCACTGACGTCACCGCACGTCACTAGTTTTTACGCTCCCTCTCACATATCCGCTCTATCAATCTTTGCTTCCAGGTAGCGAGGGAATCGTCGAGGAGTACCGTCTTGCCTTTAAATCTGGGGTTGCAAATTGTGGCAAGCATATACTCGGGACAAGGGTCAATGTGAGTTTTTATTCTGCGCTCCAGTTGTTCTTTCAGTCTCATCAGAAGGACAGCGACATCGGCATGTGGAGGATTACCACCAGGCAACTGTTCTCAGAGAGTCATCCATTGAGTCACGGAGTTGGGAGAATAGGGGTAATACTTCAGACAGGCTCGCACTCGCTCTGCTCAAGTGATCAATAACTAATCGGAAAGGCTTCAGGACTTCCACTGCCTGTTCCATCACGGCCCAGTCATCCCTGCCTAGTGGGCTGCTAATGCCAATGGTATGGTGGTATGCCATTGTGTGGATTGCTTTTTGCTGCTCTAAAATCCTTTCCAACATGTCTAATTTGGAGCTCCACCTTGTCGCCACATCTTCTTTTAACCCGTGTTCTGGGAGTCCTGCCTTTCTCTGCTCCTGCCTAAGGAGATTGCTATCTCTTGCACTGTGGTGGAAATGACCAGCAATTTTTCTGCAAGATTGAACAAGTGCCCCCAACCTTCCTCCAGTAATACACTCATCAAGTGCCTGCTTCCCCACTAAATGCAGGATGTGAGCTGAGCACAGCACACCCACAAATCTTCCATCCCAGACAGCCTTTCTCATGTTAGCTCCACCATCAGTTACGACAGAACTCATTTGAGCTTGTGTACCAGACTGCTCCCCTAGCCACTGTGCCATCATGTTCTTCAGTGCATGTAAGATGTTACTTGCGGTGTGCTGCTGATCCATAACCTCAGTGTGGAAGAGGAAGGAGTGTAATGCTGTCTTCTTTACCGCATCAGCGGCACAAGCAGAGATGTATCTTGGCCTAGGCCAACTAGGCCTAGCGCGGCACTTTTGAGGCACTTTTAGGGGGCGTCAAAAAAAGCTGCCCGGTCACTTTCTGTCCCCTGAGGCCGCCGGTTTACTAATTCCTGGCATCAGAACGTGCCTCCCATAGCTCTAATCAGACAGCTTTACTATTTATCGTGGCAGCCGCTGGATTTAAACCGGCAGCTCCAGCGCTGCCGCTTATTGCACACAGCTACTCTGGAGGACTCTGAGGACTCTGTTAGGCAGCTGGATCAGCGGCAGACACACCCTTGTATGTCTTTTCAAATGCCCAGTGACATACAGGGGCAGGCTTGGCAGCTGCTCTGGGGGGAACTCTGGGTCTTTTGAATGTCCTAGTGACTGGGAGCAGCGTGTGCCTCCTGGCCCGATTGCTAGTTCCCCTCTTCCTGCACGCTCTGACATGGTGGGGGGAAATAGTACAGAGTGGAGGGAGAAGTTATGCAGCGGGCAGGAAGCAGAAGGATCCACTTCATGAGGTTGGTAAGAGATGCAGCAGTCAGCACTGTGTCACTGAGGGTAGGAATTAGGGATGTGCGTTTCGGGTTTCGGAATTTCGGAGTTTTCACGAAATTTCCCGATTCGTGTGTTCGGATTCGGCTGAATTTCCGAATCGGATCGGACCCGAAAACCGATAGATCCGAAAAGTTTTCCGAGCCGAAACGAAAATTTTTCGGATTTTTTGAATGGACTTGAAATGTGTCAAATCGAAATTTATTTTTGCTCTATTCATGATTTCGGTTCCATTCGTGATTTCGGTTGCATTTCGGTAATTCTGGAATTTCTTACACTTTCTTTGTTTTAAAATATCGAAGAGATGCTTCACATAATTTGGAATGCTGCTAACAATGCAATTTATTATGTTAACACATAGGCAGATAGTTTCCAAGTCTACAATGTAAAAATGATCCTGTTCTTCAGAGTTAGGGGGGTTTGTGAGGGTCCTGGAAAACACGATAGAATCGCCAGAATTATCGTAGACACTTTGAAACGAGGAGAACAGAAGTTCCGAAAAAACGAAAATTTCCGAAATTTCCGAAAAGTCGATACAAAAAACGAGCAAAGTGACACGAAAATACGAAAAATGGTCGATATTCCGAAAAAAAATGTACACGAAAAATGAACCGAACGGAACCGAATCGAAACAGAAATCGGTCGAAACGAGCCGAATCGAAAAGTTTAAACATCCGAACAAATCGAACCGAATCGAACCGAAAAAAAAATCTGTGCACAAGCCTAGTAGGAATGTCATCTGTTGTTTTTTTTTTATGCCAATGCCTGTAAAAGAGTTAAGCCTGGCTGCTCCAGTGAGCTCAGATGCACCAGGTTGTGGCATTCTGGCATCTCCCAGCACTTGACCCTCAGAATGATCACTGGCAGCAGGGGGAAAGAGAGTGTACATATAGAAAAAGAGAATACAGAGAGAATTAATGCAAAAAGAATGTAGAGAGTAAAACAATGTAGAAAGAAGGGATGCAGAGAAAACTATTTCAGAGAAAAATACAGAAAGACTGTGGAAAGAGAGAAAGCAGAGGAAGAAATACAGAGATAATGGATACACAGAGAAAGAATACCTGGAGACAGAAATGCAGAGTGAAAGAATGAATGCAGAGCAAAAAAGAAAGAACACAAAGAAAAGAGACAAAGAAACAGAATGAAAGGATGCAGAGAGAAAGAAAAGATGCAGAAACAAAAAAAAAGATTTCAGAGTGAAAGAAAATTACTGGGCAAAAAAGAGAAAGAAGGAATGCAGAAAAAAAATTAGAAAGGATGAAGAGAGAAGGAAAGATTACAAAGAGAAAGAAAGAATGCCTACCGCTAGGACAGGGAGAGAGTGGCCTGGGGAGTCAGCAGTGAGTATGGAGGATGCTTATCCTCAGTGGCGTCACTAGGATTGGTGTCACCCGGTGCGGTAACTCATGGTGCCCCCCCCCCGAGTTTTACATATTTTTTTTTTAAACTACTCTTACTCATAAAGCAGTACTCCCATATAATACTGAATGCTCACAATACACGGCGCACATTACTGTGAGGTTTATTGCTGTGCCGCTCTCTCATATAAGTACAGTGCCTGTTCGACGGCAGTGTAAGTCCCCATAGAGAAGTAATGGTAAATCTGTTCAGAGACATCGAACAGCAGAGAAATGTCCTGATGTTCAGTGGTTTCATTAGACCGGTTTATTCAGGCGAACACCATCAGGGCTATTCAGAGAGAGGTGAAAACCTTGAGAATTGCCAGGAGAATGAACAATCTAGACCAAATAGCCAATTTGGAAAGTGAGATAAATGGGAGAATTTTTCTGGTTTGACTATTTTGCCATAGAATTTTCAATTCTACAGTCATTCTCAAGGTTTTCACCCTTCTCTGAATATTCCTGCATAAGTTTCAATGTTACAAATATTCCCGTTTTTACCCAATATCTAATAAAACGTTTATTCCATTAATTTGTAGTAAAAAGTCTCTTTTAGGGATGTGCGTTTTGTTTCAGACCGATTAATTTTTTTCACGAATCGGCCCGATTCGGTGATTGGGATTCGGCCGAATTAAAACATCTAAAACGAAACAATTTCCGATCCGAAACGAAAAAATTTCGGAATCAGAAATCATTTTCGTTCAATTCATAATTTCGGTTCCACTTCGGTAATTTTAAAAAATAAAGAGACTCTTTACTGCAGAATATAATAATAAACGGTTTATTAGATATTGAATTAAAACGGGAATATTTTAACATTGAAGTCTATGGGGCAAAACATTTCCCACACCGAATACACGAAAATGTCCGAAATCACGAAAAAAAAGTCGATATGATAAATGAACCGATCCGAAAACACAAAAATTTAAGATTTCACGAAAAAAAAAGTCGATACGAAAAACGAGCCGAAACGAAATTAACCGAAACGGAAATCGGTCGAAACGATCCGCAGTGAAAATTGTCGAATTACGAACAAAACGAAAAAAAATTTGGTGCACATCCCTAGTCTCTTTATTTGTTGATTTTTTTTTCTTAGGCATTTTTAAAAAAATAAATTATTTTTTGTTCTTTCTAATAGCGTTTTTTTCTGTAACAGCCCTTTTTATTATCATTCATAGGATCTTATATGTTAATTCCAGACATTTTCGTTCAGTAGTTTTTTATCAAACCAGCGGGGGATGGGTTCGTGGTGGCATTCGGTGGGTGATTCCCTGCACTTCAGGGACCCTGCGGTGAATTCAACAGGGAAAATTGAGGGAAAACACATTTTAGTGTTCTGTGAATATCTCCTTTAGTGGTGGTTTTTTTTCTTGCTGCCCCCTGGAAAGTGCCAGCCTAGGCCTTGCCTACAGTGGCGTCACTAGGGTTGGTGTCACCCGGTGTGGTAACTTATGGTGTCACCCCCCCCCCCCCGAGTTTTACGGATTTTTTTTATCTACTCTTACTCCTAAATCAGTACTCCCATATAACATTGAATGCTCATACACACAGCGCACATTACTGTGCTGTTCATATGCTCACACAAATTTTTGCCAACTGCCAGCAAGTACGGTGCCTGTTTGAAGGCAGTGAAAGCACACATGGATATATATTGCCCCAGCAGCTCTGGATATATTGCCCCCAGCAGCTCACCCATGCATGATTGCCCCCAGCTCACATATGGATATATTGCCCCCAGCTCACATATGGATATATTGCCCCAGTCCACAGTTATATATTGCCCCCAGCAGCTCACCCATGGATATATATTGCCACAGCTCACATATGGATATCTTGCGCCTCAGCTCACACATGGATATATTGCACCTCAGCTCACACATGGATATATTGCCCCAGACCAGCTCACACATGGATAAATTGCCCCAGACCAGCTGACACATGGCTATTGCCCCAGCTCTCATGGATACTGCCCCCAGCACACATGGATACTGCCCCCAGCACACATGGATATGCCCCAGCAGCTCTCATGGATATGCCCCAGCAGCTCTCATGGATATTGCCCCAGCTCTTCTCATGGATATTGCCCCAGCTCCTCTCATGGATTTTGCCCCAGCTCCTCTCATGGATATACTGCCCCAGCTCCTCTCATGGATATACTGCCCCAGCTGCTCTCATGGATATTGCCCCAGCTCCTCTCATGGATTTTGCCCCACCTCCTCTCATGGCTATGCCCCCAGCTCCTCTCATTGATATTGCCCCAGCACATGGATACATATGCCCCAGCTCATGGATATTGCCCCAGCTCATGGATATACTGCCCCAGCTCATGGATATACTGCCCCAGCTCATGGATATACTACCCCAGCTCATGGATATGCCCCCAGCTCATGGATATACTGCCCCCAGCTCATGGATATACTGCCCCAGCTCATGGATATGCGCCAACTCATGGATACTGCCCCAGCACATGGATACATATGCCCCAGCTCATGGATATTGCCCCAGCTCATGGATATTGCCCCAGCACATGGATACATATGCCCCAGCTCATGGATATGCACCCCAGCTCATGGATATGCCCCAGCTCATGGATACTGCCCCAGCACATGGATATGCCCCAGCTCATGGATACATATGCCCAGCTCATGGATATTGCCCCAGCTCATGGATATGCCCCAGCACATGAATATTGCCCCCAGCTCATGGATATGCCCCAGCTCATGGATATGCCCCAGCTCATGGATACATATGCCCCAGCTCATGGATATGCCCCAGCACATGGATATGCCCCAGCACATGGATATTGCCCCCAGCTCATGGATATGCCCCAGCTCATGGGTCTGCCCCAGCTCATGGATACATATGCCCCAGCTCATGGATATTGCCCCAGCTCATGGATATGCCCCAGCTCCTGGATATGCCCCAGCTCATGGATAATGCCCCAGCTCATGGATATGCCCCAGCACATGGATACATATGCCCCAGCTCATGGATATTGCCCCAGCTCATGGATATACTGCCCCAGCTCATGGATATACTGCCCCAGCTCATGGATATACTACCCCAGCTCATGGATATGCCCCAGCTCATGGATATACTGCCCCAGCTCATGGATATACTGCCCCAGCTCATGGATATGCCCCAACATGGACTGCCCCAGCACATGGATACATATGCCCCAGCTCATGGATATTGCCCCCAGCTCATGGATATGCCCCAGCACATGGATACATATGCCCCAGCTCATGGATATGCACCCCAGCTCATGGATATGCCCCAGCTCATGGATACTGCCCCAGCACATGGATATGCCCCAGCTCATGGATACATATGCCCAGCTCATGGATATTGCCCCAGCTCATGGATATGCCCCAGCACATGAATATTGCCCCCAGCTCATGGATATGCCCCAGCTCATGGATATGCCCCAGCTCATGGATACATATGCCCCAGCTCATGGATATGCCCCAGCACATGGATATGCCCCAGCACATGGATATTGCCCCAGCTCATGGATATGCCCCAGCTCATGGGTCTGCCCCAGCTCATGGATACATATGCCCCAGCTCATGGATATTGCCCCAGCTCATGGATATGCCCCAGCTCCTGGATATGCCCCAGCTCATGGATAATGCCCCAGCTCATGGATATGCCCCAGCACATGGATACATATGCCCCAGCTCATGGATATTGCCCCAGCTCATGGATATACTGCCCCAGCTCATGGATATACTGCCCCAGCTCATGGATATACTACCCCAGCTCATGGATATGCCCCCAGCTCATGGATATACTGCCCCCAGCTCATGGATATACTGCCCCAGCTCATGGATATGCCCCAACTCATGGATACTGCCCCAGCACATGGATACATATGCCCCAGCTCATGGATATTGCCCCAGCTCATGGATATTGCCCCAGCACATGGATACATATCCGCAGCTCATGGATATGCACCCCAGCTCATGGATATGCCCCAGCTCATGGATACTGCCCCAGCACATGGATATGCCCCAGCTCATGGATACATATGCCCAGCTCATGGATATTGCCCCAGCTCATGGATATGCCCCAGCACATGAATATTGCCCCCAGCCATGGATATGCCCCAGCTCATGGATATGCCCCAGCTCATGGATACATATGCCCCAGCTCATGGATATGCCCCAGCACATGGATATGCCCCAGCACATGGATATTGCCCCCAGCTCATGGATATGCCCCAGCTCATGGGTCTGCCCCAGCTCATGGATACATATGCCCCAGCTCATGGATATTGCCCCAGCTCATGGATATGCCCCAGCTCCTGGATATGCCCCAGCTCATGGATAATGCCCCAGCTCATGGATATGCCCCAGCACATGGATATGCCCCAGCACATGGATATTGCCCCCAGCTCATGGATATGCCCCAGCACATGGATATTGCCCCCCAGCTCATGGATATGCCCCAGCTCATGGATACGTATGCCCCAGCTCATGGATATGCCCCCAGCTCATGGATATGCCCCAGCTCATGGATACTGCCCCAGCACATGGATATGCCCCAGCTTATGGATATGCCCCAGCTCATGGATACATATGCCCCAGCTCATGGATATTGCCCCAGCTCATGGATATGCCCCAGCACATGGATATTGCCCCCAGCTTATGGATATGCCCCAGCTCATGGATATTGCCCCAGCTCATGGATATTGCCCCAGCTCATGGATATGCCCCAGCACATGGATATTGCCCCCAGCTCATGGATATGCCCCAGCACATGGATATTGCCCCCAGCTCATGGATATGCCCCAGCTCATGGATATTGTCCCCAGCTCATGGATATGCCCCAGCTCATGGATATGCCCCAGCTCATGGATACATATGCCCCAGCTCATGGATATTGCCCCAGCTCATGGATATGCCTCAGCTCCTGGATATGCCCCAGCTCATGGATAATGCCCCAGCTCATGGATATGCCCCAGCACATAGATATGCCCCAGCACATGGATATTGCCCCAGCTCATGGATATGCCCCAGCACATGGATATTGCCCCCCAGCTCATGGATATGCCCCAGCTCATGGATACGTATGCCCCAGCTCATGGATATGCCCCCCAGCTCATGGATATGCCCCAGCTCATGGATACTGCCCCAGCACATGGATATGCCCCAGCTTATGGATATGCCCCAGCTCATGGATACATATGCCCCAGCACATGGATATTGCCCCCAGCTCATGGATATGCCCCAGCTCATGGATATTGCCCCAGCTCATGGATATTGCCCCAGCTCATGGATATGCCCCAGCACATGGATATTGCCCCCAGCTCATGGATATGCCCCAGCTCATGGATATTGTCCCCAGCTCATGGATATGCCCCAGCTCATGGATATGCCCCAGCTCATGGATA
The DNA here is from genome assembly GCA_009667805.1 of Leptobrachium leishanense. Classification (NCBI taxonomy): domain Eukaryota; kingdom Metazoa; phylum Chordata; class Amphibia; order Anura; family Megophryidae; genus Leptobrachium; species Leptobrachium leishanense. The sequence continues at coordinate 264,063,282 of CM019065.1, read as the reverse complement.
TTGCCCCAGCTCATGGATATGCCCCAGCTCATGGATATTGCCCCAGCTCATGGATATGCCCCAGCACATGGATATGCCCCATCTCATGGATACATATGCCCCAGCTCATGGATATGCCCCCCAGCTCATGCATATGCCCCAGCTCACCTCCGCCGCGTGTTGCTCCCTCTGAGCATCCAGTGCCGTGCAGCTTGGGCACTCGCCTGGGGGAGCCACGTGACCAGCTGCGATTGGCTGGTGACATGTTTCCCCCAGGCGAGCGCCGAAGCTGCACAGCTTCGGACGCTCGCAGGGAGCAAACACACTGCGGAGGGTGAGACACCCGCCCTTAGGGTGACGGTGTCACCCTAAAGGCGGGTGTCACCTGGTGCGGGCCGCACCCCCCACCCCCACGTAGCGACTCTCCTGCTTGCCTTCCCAGGACATACTTGAAAATGAGAGAATTCTCAATGTATCCTTCCTGGTAATGACGTGTCTTGTGAATATAAAATTAAAAAGCTTTCATATCTAATGGTACTGCAGTCAGACATTGTAGTAGTAGTACTAGTAGTCAGCGAAACCCACCCTGCAAACTTAAAAAGACTGGAAAAACTACTACAACATCATCATCCTTTACTGGCAGGGCGGCTGAGCTTGAGCGTGAAAGGTATTTACCTGAGACAAGAAAGAAGTCAGCAATTCTATGTCAGCAGTTTCCTCCAAGAACAACCAGCACAATAACCAGCGCCACTTGTGGACTCACAACTACCCCCGCGACAGCTGGTGCTTCTACAACAAATGTGATGACACCAAAGATGTTTTATAGAGGCGCGGAGGTACCTGTGAAGGGTTTTGCAAGTCAGCATTCATTTAAGCAGCCCAAGACTGAGCTTCTGCAATATCAGGAGGACATTTCTTTAGCTCAATTGCAAAGTGCCACCACCACCACCGCCAGTAGACCTGCTTTTGAACTTGATATAACCCAAGAGAGAGATACTGGTGTTCTATCCCTATATCCCAGTAGCCATCAGGGAGAAGGAATCGAGCAGCAGGACTCAACATAACATATAAAATTTGGATCTAGAAGAGCTAGAAGATTTACAACCTTATAGTCAATTTCAAGGTTCCCCTTCCCTATCCCCTTGTGACGGAAACCCCACTCTTTCTGCCTGTCCTGGCTCTCCAGACACCCCCTTACCAAGATCAGCCCGGCCGCTGAGTTGCTCGGAACTCAGTGCCTCGAGCAGCCTGATCTGTAGCTCCGGATTTGCTTGGTCTGATCCTCTGCCTCTTTAAATTTCCAGAATGCTGCTCTGTGCCTTCTGAGGGTGATTGTGGGTACCCTGAATGAGGCACCAGGCAAGCTGTACGTTCAAACAGGAATCTGAGACTTTTATTGAAAAACGCCACTTTTTTTGCCCAGGTCCAACAGTTATAATTTGCATACCAACCGATGGACATTGACCTACTAAAACTCTAATTACATTATGTCAGTTAGATATTTACAGTAAACATTCCTTAGCCTTTTAAACCTCACCACGCAATATTAATGAACATAAAGTCTTTCCCAAAGTAAATGTCTGTGTCCTTTGGGGTTTTCGCCATGGGAATAAAAGTCTTGGGGTTTGAAGCGGGGAGAGCTATGTCAGTTCCATGACACCCCTTACCATAGTATACATGATCGTTCCCCACATTTGTTTTCCCATGAAAGCTCATCACCACCAATGTCACCTGTCTCTCTGTCTAATGTAGACTTTATCAGCAATCTCAAAATTTGTGCTCCCGTCACCAGTAGGGATGAGCCGAACACCCCCGTGTTCGGTTTGCATTCGAACTCGAACAATTTCAAAAGTTCGAGTTAGAACGCGAACACGTACCGAACTCAATGCAAGTCAATGGGACTCGAAAGTTCGAATTTTAGAGTGCCCTCCAAGAGGGCATATATGCAAGATATTTGCCATAAAAGGTGTATGGGGGTCCGGGTAGTGCCCTGGGGGACAGGAAACCAGGACAAAAAGTTTTAAAAAAAAAACTTTTAAAGGAACAGTGAGTTTTCCATGAAATAAGGGTTAAAAATTAAAAATTCCTTCAAATATCGTGCCTAGGAGGTCCCCATAACCTGCCTGTGAAGTGGCGGATTTGTAGGATGTATAGAAACATTTAAAAACAAAAAAATGACATTTCAAATGACGGTAAACGGTTTAATCTATTCATAAACAACTGCTTGGGGCGGCAGCCTGTATTTAAAGAGGAGACCTTTTAGGACACGCAGAACAAGTTTAGTGATTTTTTTGGCTGAATTATGGTGAAACCTATGCAGGCTTTGGAAGAAAGTAACAATAGGTGCTTTAAAATTGGGCCTTTAGTGTCGGCAACAGTGCCGTCACATCGTAACCCCTCTGTGTTATTGTGGAAAAGTGCAGGGTTGGACCCTGCGTTCCAAAAACTTAAAATGATATAAATCTGGTACAGGCGTCAGTGCACCCAAATATGGTGCCTTTCATGGTAGCAAGTGCCTTCACACCGTAACCCTTTTGTGGTATTGTGGAAGAGTGCAGGGTTGGACCCTGTGTTCCAAAAAATTAAAATGATATAAATCTGGTACAGGCGTCAGTTTACCCAGAAATTGTGAACAAAGAGGGTGATATACAATGGAGGCGCTAGTGATTAATTGATGGATACGTTTGTGTTATGCAGCCAACTGGGATTTAAACACAAAACCTAGACAGAAATGTGTGAATGTACAGCAGGAAAGGGGAGGGTCCTAGTGGCGCAATCTGTTATTAGAGTGGATTATAATCAGTGTGAATTCCTATAAATCCTAGAAAATCTCAGCCTAGATAGCATATGTAAATGGGGATTATGCAAACTCTAACATTGATATGCCTAGAATAGGTAAATTATATACGGTGATTTCCAGTGTTCTGGGATAAGTGCACGATCAAAATGACCAATTGAAATGCAACCGTGAATAATCTATGTGCAATATTGCCGCTGTGCAATTAAGCAAGAAAAGTGCGTATATTGCAGAAAGCAACTAAAGTGCAGATGCAAACAAAAGTGCATATATAAATCACATAAAGTGCAAATGCAAACAAAGGTGCATATATGAATATGTCCTTAAAACGACTGTGCAGTCTATTCGTGTGATATTCTTTATGTTTCAGCAAATGCTGCTAGATTCAAGTCCCGTCTCTCGAAGTCTAGAACAAAAACATTCCAACCAACCATACACTTGGTGCTGGAAGTATAAGAAAGTCTGATTCCATCTCTATGTAGACAGTCCAGGCGTATATGCAGGGTCTTGATGTAATGTCTTCACCTAAGTCTTATACAGACTTCCAGTTCCCAAATGGGAAAGAGAAAAAAAGAACCACTGTTTTTATATATTTTATAATTGAATTATTAAATTTTTTCCCCATTTTTATTACTTCGTACAAGACCATTATTTTACAAACGGTATCTATTCTATGTGCTCCACTTTTTTCTGTCTTACCCAGTATATGGCTGCAAGTTACGCTATGAGGGTATTGTTTCTTTTTACTTCCCTGCATCTGAGATAACCAAGAAGCACCAACGAAGGGCAGAGGCCACCCTCAACTTGGCCCAAGGCGCTTCCCACCAGAGCCGGAATATATGAGGCTCTAAAAAGCGTAAGTGTTCCTTTGTCTATGGACACTCGGCTTTTTTAAGGCAATATTGCACTATCATTTTCTCTCCCCTTTTTTCTTTTTTTCTCTTTCCCATTTGGGAACTGGGAGTCTGTATAAGACTTAGGTGAAGACATTACATCAAGACCCTGCATATACGCCTGGACCGTCTACATAGAGATTGAATCAGACTTTCTTATACTTCCAGCACCAAGTGTTGTTTGGAATGTTTTTGTTCTAGACTTCGAGAGATGGGACTTCAATCTAGCAGCATTTGCTGAAACATAAAGAATATCACACGAATAGACTGCACAGTCGTTTTAAGGACATTTTCATATATGCACCTTTGTTTGCATTTGCACTTAATGTGATTTATATATGCACTTTTGTTTGCATCTGCACTTTAGTTGCTTTCTGCAATATACACACTTTTCTTGCTTAATTGCACAGCAGCAATATTGCACATAGATTATTCACAGTTGCATTTCAATTGGTCATTTTGATCGTGCACTTATCCCAGAACACTTGGAATCACCGTATATAATTTACCTATTCTAGGCATATCGATGTTACTAGAGTTTGCATAATCCCCATTTACATATGCTATCTAGACTGAGATTTTATAGGATTTATAGGAATTCACACCGATTATAATCCACTCTACTAACAATAATAATATTGTGCCTTTCATGGCAGAAAGTGCCTTCACACCGTAACTGTTTTGTGGAATTGTGGAAGAGTGCAGGGTTGGACCCTGCGGTCCAAAAAATGTAAATGATATAAATCTGGTACAGGCGTCAGTGCACCCAAATATGGTGCCTTTCATGGCAGCAAGTGCCTTCACACAGTAACCCTTTTGTGGTATTGTGGAAGAGTGCAGGGTTGGACCCTGCGTTCCAAAAAATGTAAATAATATAAATCTGGTACAGGCGTCAGTGCAGCAAAATATTGTGCCTTTGGTGGCAGCAAGTGCCTTCACACCGTAACCCCTTTGTGGTATTGTGGAAGAGTTCAGTGGTGGAGGTTTTGTGAATGCAGAAGACATCCCCGATCTATTCCGTTACGTCAGCATCAGGGGATTGATAGCTGCTGATCCAGGACTGATTATTTTTTATAAATGTCAGCCGGTCTACAGAGTCGGTGGACAGACGCACTCTTTTGTCTGTGACAAAACCTTCAGCGGCACTGAACGTCCTTTCAGAAAGCACGCTGGATGAAGGGCAACCTAGTAGCTGCATAGCATATTGGCTAAGTTCTGGCCAGTGATCCAATCTCAACACCCAGTAAGCCAGTGGATCATCTGCTGGAAAGGTATCCAGGTCTGCCCTTGCCCCTAGGTAGTCCTGCACCATATGGTGAAGACACTAGCAATGGGTGCCTACATTTGACGTCCCTGGACGTCGTGGAGAAAAAAAAATTAAAAAGGCATCAGTCAAGTGGCCCCGGCCTTCACCACTATTCCTCTGATCATCCGCAGCCTCAGAAGCACCTGTGTCATCACTTGGTAACCTACCAGTGCCTGGAAAGGTGTTACACAAGTGTCGCTTTAGAGCGTCCTCAAGTTTGCTCATCCTGTGCTCCCTCTGTGCGGGCAGGATGAGCTCTGCAACTTTACCCTTGTATCGTGGATCAAGAAGGCTTGCCAACCAGTAATGATCCCTCTCCTTGATAGCATGAATCCTGGGGTCCTTTACCAGGCTTTTCAGGATAAGGGAGCCCATGCAGCGTAGGTTGGAGGTGGCATTCACTTCCGAGTCTTCCTGGTCAATGAGGATGACCCCATCGTGCACTTCCTCCTCCCAGCCACGTACTAGTCGTTGTGTTTCTGGGCACACAAAACCCTCCCTTGAGGAATCCCCACCTTCAATGCCCCCACTACTTAAATATTCCTCCTCCTCCTGTCTGATCTGAGGAGGACCCGCTGGAATGCTGTCTGCGGAAAGACTGGGGCCGTGAGAGCTAGGGAAGGCCTCCTCTTCCTCCCGCTGCTCTGCCTCTAGAGCCACATCTATAATTCCCGCAGAGTGCGCTCCAGCAGGAAAACTAAAGGAATTGTGTCACTGATGTATGCACTGTCCCTGCTCACCATCCTCGTTGCCTCCTCAAATGGTGACAGTACAGTGCATGCATCCTTGATCATCAGCCACTGCGGGGGGGGAAAACAAGTTGACCTGAACCTGTCCTTGTGCCATACTCACACAGGTACTCATTGATGACCCTCTGCTGCTTGTGCAGATGCTGCAGCATTGCTAATGTCGAGTTCCACCTGGTGGGCATGTCACAGATCAGACGGTTTGTGGGAATGTGGAATTCTCTTTGAATTTCTGACAGGCGAACACTTACTGGGAATGACCGTCTGAAGTGGCTGCAGACTTTTCTGGCCTGGCTGAGAAGCTCTGCCAGCCCTGGGTACCTGGTTAGGATAGGCTGTACCACCAGATTTAGGATGTGTGCTAGGCATGGTACATGCGTCAACTTATCCAGGCGTAGGGCAGAGAGAAGGTTGCTGCCATTATCACAGACGACAATTCGAAGCTCAAGCTGGCGTGGTGTTAACCATCTCTGCACCTGCCCCTGCAGAGCTGACAGAATTTCTGGCCCGGTGTGGCTCCTGTCCCCTAAACAAACCAGCTCAAACACAGTATGGCATCTTTTTGCTTGAGGCATTGTGTAGCCCCTGTCATGCGTCGGTTTAACTGCCACTTCGCCAGAGACAGAGAAGGAGGAGGAGGAAGAGGGAGAGGTGGTGGTGGAGCAGACAGACCTCATTCAAGCAGCTTTCTGGAGGCGTGGTGGATGAACAAGCTCTAGCACAGAGCCCTGTCTTGGATCCCTCCCAGCTGCAATCAGAGTTACCCAGTGTGCCATGAAGGAATTGTAACGGCCCTGTCCATGCTTGCTGGACCACATGTCTCAAGTCACATGCACCTTCCTGCTGACTGCCTTTCCCAATCACTCGATAACATTGTCTTCCACGTGCTGGAATGGCCCTCGGTGAAAAGTAATGGTGTTTTGGAACCTGCCACTGTGGTACAGCACATTCAGCAAATTCACGGAAGGAAGCAGGAGTCCACCAGCTGGAAAGGCAGCAGCTGTAATACGAGTAATTTTGCTAAGCTGGCATTTAGACGCTGTGCTTGGGGATGGTTGGGACTATATTTTTTCATACGCTGCAGCAGCTGGGGCAACGTAATCTGCGTAAATCTTCAGCTGATGGGATGCTGTGACATTGTGAGGAAAGACCTGGTACATCCATTACTGTAGCATCATCCCTGTCAGTGGAGGTTGGAGTCAATGACATGGCAGGACATATAGTGGGGGTAGAGACAGGTGAGGAGGACCTACGCAAAGTTTTGCACAAACGGGATGCGTGGCAGGTGGTCATATGTCGCCTCAAGCACGTGATACCCAAGCGTCCGGTGTCTTTCCCACGCTTGAGCCTCATCTGACATAGATTACAAATAGCAACGGTGCGGTGTGCCGCACATTTCTTAAAGAACTCCCAGACAGCAGAGTTCCTGGATGTGTGCTTTGAGACAACAGCGCTCTGCACCTGAGCAGCTCTGACATCTGATGCCTTGGACTGGCTAGTGCTATGGTTCGTCATAGAGGATGTTGTGCCTCGTGTTTGTTGTGTCTCCTCCTCACTTGACTCCTCTGTTCGATCAGGCACCCAGGTGGAGTCAGTGACCTCATCATCATTGTCATCACCCCCTATCTCCTCATCACTGGAGCCAACTTGGCAGTATGCTGCAGCTGCTTCGGCAACATGAGTGCCAGTTATTTGTGTGTCACTGGCACCCCCTTCCTCTAGGTTGATTATACTCCCTTCCTCAACCTCAGAGATAGAATCAGAGCACTGTAGTTGCTGCACATCCTCAAGCAGCATGTCACTGTCATTGTAGTCAAACAATTCAGCTGACTCCTCCGTGTGTGATAGTGAGGCTACGGCAGGAGTAGCTGTGGACATGGAGGCTGCATTAGATGCTTTGGCAGCTGAGGTGGACTGTAAAGCACTACAAGCCTGGCTGGCAGAGGACTCGGAGGATGAGGATGGCCTGGTTAGCCAATCCACCAAATCCTCTGTATGTTGCTGCTGCTTAAGACGGCCAGCACCAGTTAGAAAGGACAAGCGTGCCCCTGCAGAGGATGCACCACGTCCACGATGATCAGAGGCACAGCCTCCCGACATAGAGGCTGCTTGCCCGCTTATCTGTGCCTGGGAGCGTCTGCCTGTCCTTTTTGGTCTTTCTGACATGGTGAGTGATCTATAGGTTAAAGATATACAGAACTCTGATTCAACTCTGGTATAAAGATTAAAGATTTTAATATTGGACCGCAGGGTCCAACCCTGCACTCTTCCACAATACAACAAAAGGGTTACGGTGTGAAGGCACTTTATGCCACCAAAGGCACAATATTTGGGTGCACGGCCACTGACGCTTGTACCAGATTCACATCTTTTTAATATAGGACCGCATGGTCCACCCCTGCACTCTTCCACAATACCACAGAGGGGTTGCTGTATGATGGCACTTGCTGGCCTGCCACCAAAGGCACAATATTTGGGTGCACTGCCACTGACGCCTGTACCAGAGTCATATCCTCAGAGGGGTTACTGTGTGACGGCACTGTTGCCGACTCTAAAGGCCCAATTTTAAAGCACCTATTGTTATTTTCATCCAAAGCCTGCATAAGTTTCACAATAATTTAGCCAAAAAAATCACTAAACTTGTTCTGCATGTCCTAAAATGTCTCCTCTTTTCATACAGACTGCCGCCCCAAGCACTTGTTTATGGATAGATTAAAAGGAAAATCATTTACAGTCATTTGAACCAGATTTATACTTTATACCAGATTTATATCATTTTAAGTTTTTGGAACGCAGGGTCCAACCTTGCACTTTTCCACAATAACACAGAGAGGTTACGATGTGACGGCACTGTTGCCGACACTAAAGGCCCAATTTTAAAGCACCTATTGTTACTTTCTTCCAAAGCCTGCATAGGTTTCACCATAATTCAGCCAAAAAAATCACTAAACTTGTTCTGCGTGTCCTAAAAGGTCTCCTCTTTTAATACAGGCTGCCGCCCCAAGCAGTTGTTTATGAATAGATTAAAGGAAAACCGTTTACCGTCATTTGAAACGTCATTTTTTTGTTTTTAAATGTTTCTATACATCCTACAAATCCGCCACTTCACAGGCAGGTTATGGGGACCTCCTAGGCACGATATTTGAAGGAATTTTTCGTTTTTATTTTTAACCCTTATTTCATGGAAAACTCACTGTTCCTTTAAAAAGTTTTTTTTTTAAAACTTTTTGTCCTGGTTTCCTGTCCCCCAGGGCACTACCCGGACCCCCATACACCTTTTATGGCAAATATCTTGCATATATGCCCTCTTGGAGGGCATTCTAAAATTCAAACTTTCGAGTCCCATTGACTTGCATTGAGTTCGGTACGTGTTCGCGTTCTAACTCGAACTTTTGAAATTGTTCGAGTTCGAATGCAAACCGAACACGGGGGTGTTCGGCTCATCCCTACTGGTGACGGGAGCACAAATTTTGATATTGCTGATAAAGTCTACATTAGACAGAGAGACAGGTGACATTGGTGGTGATGAGCTTTCATGGGAAAACAAATGTGGGGAACGATCATGTATACTATGGTAAGGGGTGTCATGGAACTGACATAGCTCTCCCCGCTTCAAACCCCAAGACTTTTATTCCCATGGCGAAAACCCCAAAGGACACAGACATTTACTTTGGGAAAGACTTTATGTTCATTAATATTGCGTGGTGAGGTTTAAAAGGCTAAGGAATGTTTACTGTAAATATCTAACTGACATAATGTAATTAGAGTTTTAGTAGGTCAATGTCCATCGGTTGGTATGCAAATTATAACTGTTGGACCTGGGCAAAAAAAGTGGCGTTTTTCAATAAAAGTCTCAGATTCCTGTTTGAACGTACAGCTTGCCTGGTGCCTCATTCAGGGTACCCACAATCACCCTCAGAAGGCACAGAGCAGCATTCTGGAAATTTAAAGAGGCAGAGGATCAGACCAAGCAAATCCGGAGCTACAGATCAGGCTGCTCGAGGCACTGAGTTCCGAGCAACTCAGCGGCCGGGCTGATCTTGGTAAGGGGGTGTCTGGAGAGCCAGGACAGGCGGAAAGAGTGGGGTTTCCGTCACAAGGGGATAGGGAAGGGGAACCTTGAAGTTGACTATAAGGTTGTAAATCTTCTAGCTCTTCTAGATCCAAATTTTATATGTTATGTTGAGTCCTGCTGCTCGATTCCTTCTCCCTGATGGCTACTGGGATATAGGGATAGAACACCAGTATCTCTCTCTTGGGTTATATCAAGTTCAAAAGCAGGTCTACTGGCGGTGGTGGTGGTGGCACTTTGCAATTGAGCTAAAGAAATGTCCTCCTGATATTGCAGAAGCTCAGTCTTGGGCTGCTTAAATGAATGCTGACTTGCAAAACCCTTCACAGGTACCTCCGCGCCTCTATAAAACATCTTTGGTGTCATCACATTTGTTGTAGAAGCACCAGCTGTCGCGGGGGTAGTTGTGAGTCCACAAGTGGCGCTGGTTATTGTGCTGGTTGTTCTTGGAGGAAACTGCTGACATAGAATTGCTGACTTCTTTCTTGTCTCAGGTAAATACCTTTCACGCTCAAGCTCAGCCACCCTGCCAGTAAAGGATGATGATGTTGTAGTAGTTTTTCCAGTCTTTTTAAGTTTGCAGTAGGGATGTGCTTTTCGGGTTTCGGAATTTCGTAATTTTCACGAAATTTCCCGATTCGTGCATTCGGATTCGGACGATTTTACGAACATTTTCAGATCCGAAAACAGCAGATCTGAAAAAATGTACGAAACGAAACGAAAATTTGTTCGGAATTTTCGAATGGACTAGAATTGTGTAAAATCGAAAATCGTTTTCGTTCCTTTCGTAATTTCGGCTCCATTCCTGATTTCGGTTCCATTTCAGTAATTTCGGACAACGTATTTTTTGGTTATATCGCTGATTCTGTAATTTTGTATCATTCCCATCTCAATGTAAAACCAGAGAAATCTCAATGTATCCTTCCTGGAAAACCAGAGAAATCTCAATGTATCCTTCTTGTGAAACCAGAGAAATCTCAATGTATCCTTCTTGTAAAACATGAGAAATCTCAATGTATCCTTCTTGTAAAACATGAGAAATCTCAATGGCAGAATTATCATATCGACAGAATTATCGTATCGACAGAAATATCGGATCCGAAAAACCATTAGATTACGTCAAAACAAATAGACACTTTGAAACGAGGAGAACAGACGTTCCGAAAAACACGAAAATTTCCGAAATTACAGAGAAAAGTCGATACGAAAATGAAACGAACCGAAACGGAAATCGGCCAAAACGAGACGAAACGAAAATTTACAAAATACGAACCGAACCAAACCGAACTGTGCTGTTACAGTTATATTCATTTAGATGGGGATTTATATTGTATAGATAATCCTTATGCTGCCTTATGCTGCCACCTAGTGGTCTTTCTGTATTGTACATGTTTTCTCTTTTTTCCCTCGCTTTATGATGATGCACTTCCTGTGTGTGTGAAGTTCCACCCTTCTTTCTTGTAAGAGCTGGGTGTAGTTATCTAGCTGCACATGTCTATTCATCTGCAAGCTAGGACAGTATCATCTTTTGACCGCATAGAACATCTCATTCCATTATCTGCTGTATCCTGTGATCTGCTGTAACCTGATATATGGAATAAAGCAAGTCGTGGAAAGAAACGGTGTTTTGGTGAGTTCAGCTATCTGATAAGGATTGTCCTCGGTGATTGCATCTACTTATACAGGCCAGGCATAGAGGTCTCTGCAAGGGATAAATCGCTATACAACGATCGGAGTCAGAATAGTCAAAAGATGTGTAGAATCCTACAGACTGCTACTATATATGTGTGTGCTTAATCTGCAATCAAGCTCAGTGTCATCGGCCATCTTGGGGAAGCACATGGTCGCACAAGCTTACTGCATCTATCTTATACTGCATCTCACTGAATATTGAAAACGGTTTCTCTGCATTTAACTGTGTTACCTGCCTGTCTAAGCTGCCGTTCATATTCTTAAAGAGACAGTACTATTTTTGCAAAAATGTATAAAATGTCCAGACAAGGTTCTGTGCACTCTATTATGGCTGAACCGACGCAGATTCATCACGTCCCTGAACCGGCAGACGTACAAGGAGCAGATTCTGCAGAGTTTGCCGAACAGAGTGTAAAACCCAAACGCACAATAAAACCGACACAGAAACTCAGAGAAAACTATGAATGCACTAGAGATGAGCTCTCCAGCAATCTGTCTGACCTGTGGGACAGAACTTCACAATGCATGTCAGTTTTACCACACTTTAACAATCACCCAGCTGAATTAAGAGATTCTATAGATCGTCTGTCTGCTGCATATAAACGTTACCAGAGGCTGTCAGAAAAATACACAGACTTCTTGCAGGACTCTAATATGAAAGACTTTTCAGCAGAATTGTCCAAGACTGATGCACTAAACCAACAAAGAAACCTCCTAGTGCAAGTTGCCAAAGAAAGGGCAGAACTCCGCATTGCTCAACTGCAAGAGACCAGATCGCACAGATCCACATCAACCAAGCACACTGCATGTTCTTCCAGATCCTCTCGCTCCAGACATTCAACGTTAAGCGACAAGCTAATAGAGGCACGCGCTGAAGCGGAGTCAAAGAAAGTGCAAAGCTCCTTTGCTAAAAAACAAGCAGAGTTAGAAGCTCACAGCAAAGTCCGCCAAGCAGAGTTAGAAGCTCACAGCAAAGTCCGCCAAGCAGAGTTAGAAGCTCACAGCAAAGCCCGCCAAGCAGAGACGGAATCCCAAATCAAGATTCTGCAAATGGAAAAGGAGGAAGCAGGTGCCGTAGCGAGGCTGAAGGTCCTCGAAGAAGCAATGGGACAAAGTACTAATGCAGACTGCCCTATCCCAGCAGAACTGGAAGACCCAGTCGAACGCACTAGTGAATACGTATTAAAACATAACATTTGCAACAATACACAGTCATCTCCTGTACCTCCTCCCAACACTGTTCTGACTCTCAACGCAGAGACCTCTCAGCTCCAAATGCCTGAGCCTCTTCCAGTCCACAACACAAGAACATCTACGCAGCAAATCACATCAACTCATTCTGCCAGCAAGGTGAATCCCAGTGACAAGCCGCAGCTCAAGCCGCAGCCAGCAGAAGCCTTAGAGGCTACACCAAAGTTAAACGCTCTTGCAACGTCATTTTATCCTGGTAAACCTCACCCTTCATCACCAGAGAACTTTAACACCCAAGCGGTTCCTCAAGTTACTTTGGCACCAAAGAGTGAGAGATCGGACTTGACTGACTTCGCCAGATATATGATACGCCGAGAGCTCATTAACACCAGCCTCTCAAGGTTCGACGACTGTCCAGAGAGCTACAGGGCCTGGAGATCAACCTTCAAGGCTGCTATTGCTGATCTGAACCTTACTACCAAGGAGGAACTTGATTTGCTCATAAAGTGGCTGGGGCCAGAATCCACAGATCGTGTTAAAAGACTGAGAACAGTACATGTTGACCACCCGGATGCAGGTCTCGTTGCTGTGTGGGCAAGACTTGAGCAAGCTTATGGCAGCGCTGAAGCCATAGAAGGCGCTCTGTTCAAGAGACTGCAAAACTTCCCAAAAATGGGTAACAAGGACTATCGCAAGCTCCAAGAACTGAGTGATCTCCTCATGGAGCTAGAGTTGGCAAAGACAGACCCACGTCTACCTGGACTAAGCTTCCTGGACACTGCTCATGGTGTCAATCCAGTGGCGTCTAAACTGCCATACGACCTGCAAGAGAAATGGGCGCAATACGGCTCAAGATACAAAAGAGACTATAACGTATCCTTCCCTCCATTCTCATATTTTTGCAGGTTCATCAGCGAACAAGCCTGGACAAGAAACGATCCCAGCTTCAGCTTCAGCGAAACCAACTTGTCAGCTTCATCATCATCACCAGCATCCTCATCAAGGTATGATAACACAGCGGCTACACATAGAGACTTTAATAGAACAATATCTGTTAAAAGGACAGACCTCTCACCACCCGTGTCCTCTCTTGCAAACCAGAGGGATTCGGGTGATAGCGATAAAGACCCTAATCGTCAGTGCCCTATTCATAAGAAGCCTCACCCTTTAAAGAAATGTCGTGGCCTTAGGGCAAAGACTTTACAAGAGCGCAGGGAGATTCTTCAAAAACTTGGGGTATGCTACAGGTGCTGTGCCTCTTACGGACTTTTTGCTAAGGACTGTAAAGTTGTCATCAAGTGCACAGAATGCAGCAGCGACAGACATGTCACAGCTATGCACCCTACTCCTCCTCCAGACAACCCACAGCAGCTACCTAGCTCTGAACCTGCCTCAAATCATGGTGGGGAGCAACAAGGTAATGCTCCAGCTATAGGGAATATTTCTTCTTCATGCACGGAAGTCTGCGGAGAATGCTTAGATTACAAATGCTGTGCCAAGGTATGCCTAGTCAAGATATACCAAGAGGGTCAACCTGAGAAAGCCACGAAGATGTATGCCATATTAGATGAACAGAGCAACAGATCGCTTGTTAAGCCTAAAATCTTTGAGATCTTCGGCATAAAGGGACACGCAACACCGTATACTCTCAGAACCTGTTCTGGTCGCGTAGAGACTTTCGGCAGAAGGGCCAACGGGTTTATGGTCTCTCATGTCAAGGGGAGAGAGGGAATACCCCTACCAACATTAGTTGAATGTGACCAGATACCAGACGAAAGGGAAGAGATTCCTACTCCAGAGGCTGCATATCACCATCCGCACTTAAGGCATTTAGTAGATGAGATTCCAGTAAAGGACATGAATGCTGAAATCTTGGTCCTGCTAGGGAGAGACATTCTCAGAGTACATAAAGTAAGCGAACAGTGCGATGGACCAGACGATGCCCCTTATGCACAAAGACTTGACCTGGGCTGGGTAATAGTGGGCAATGTATGCTTGGATAAAATGCACATGTCATCTGAGATCCACTCCTTCAAAACTCACGTGTTAGGAATCGGATGTGTATCCCACTTCAAACCGTGTCCTCACCATTATGACGTAAAGGAGAAGCCTTTCACACATCATCTGCGTGTCCGACGTCACCCCTATCCTCTATGATGACAACCTAGGTACCACAGTGTTTTGTACTACAAGTGATGACAACAAAACAGCTTTGTCAGTTGAAGACAGAGAATTTATCAAAGTAATGGACAAAGAATTCTTCAAGGATGAGTCTAACAGCTGGGTAGCACCATTACCTCTTCGTGCTGCAAGGGTCAAACTCCCAAACAATCGTGAACAGGCTTTATCCAGAGTCAAGCCACTACAACGAACACTAAAGAAGAGACCTGAAATGAAGGACCATTTCATCGCCTTTATAAAAAGGATCTTTGACAATAATCACGCTGAGCCAGCTCCACCTCTTCGAGAACATGAGGAGTGCTGGTACCTGCCTTTCTTCAGAGTGTATCATCCACGTAAGCCAAAACAAATCAGGGTAGTATTTGACTCCAGTGCCAAGCACCAAGGCATATCCCTGAACAATGTTCTTCTCACTGGTCCTAACCTAACCAACAACCTCGTAGGTGTACTCATGAGGTTCAGAAGGGAGCCAGTCGCCACACGCTGCTACACTTCAGCTTCTCTTGTTACAAGTCAGAGAAAGGAACTTCACATCTTCTCAGATGCATCTTCTGACGCCATAGCAGCTGTCGCCTACCACAAGGTCCGGAATTCCTGCTGGATCATCCAGAAGACACAACAGCTGATGTCTTTGATCTGCAAAATCCTGACGAAGATCCAGATATTCCTCTTGAAGCCAAAACTCTTGTCACCAGAACTGCACAAAGACTCGTCTTGGGCTGTCAACGCTTTGAACGTTTCTCCATCGCGAGAAGCATCTGCCATAATCAATTCTAGACCACTTGTTCCAGTGTCTACAGATCCAGAGAACCCAACCATCCTTACTCCAGCTACTCTTCTTACCCAGAAACTCGGGACTGTTCCTGTTCCACCTGGAAACTTTAAAGCAGGAAAAATGTGCTACAACCAGTGGAAGCGAGTACAACACCTTGCCAACTGCTTCTGGAATCGTTGGAAGATGGAGTATCTTTCCACTCTGCAAGGACGCAGGAAATGACAACGCCTGAACCCGAACGTTCAAGTTGGAGATCTCGTTCTCCTCAAGGACCAGCAAGCCGAAAGGATAGAGTGGCCTATGGGACTTATTAAAAAGAACATCTCTAGCGATGATGGTAAGGTACGTAAGGTGGAGGTGAAGGTCGCAAGACAAGGAACTGTAAAGACTTTTATCAGACCTATCACGGAACTTGTTTTGCTCTTACCGCTTGGAGACTGAACTTACTTAGGTTTTCAAGACATCTAGCAAATTACACTGTCGTTATTTGCGCTTGCATAACTACCGTTATGATGTTTATATATAGTGACATTTTCAATGCCAGACGGGGAGTGTGCTGTTACAGTTATATTCATTTAGATGGGGATTTATATTGTATAGATAATCCTTATGCTGCCTTATGCTGCCACCTAGTGGTCTTTCTGTATTGTACATGTTTTCTCTTTTTTCCCTCGCTTTATGATGATGCACAGTCCTGTGTGTGTGAAGTTCCACCCTTCTTTCTTGTAAGAGCTGGGTGTAGTTATCTAGCAGCACATGTCTATTCATCTGCAAGCTAGGACAGTATCATCTTTTGACCGCATAGAACATCTCATTCCATTATCTGCTGTATCCTGTGATCTGCTGTAACCTGATATATGGAATAAAGCAAGTCGTGGAAAGAAACGGTGTTTTGGTGAGTTCAGCTATCTGATAAGGATTGTCCTCGGTGATTGCATCTACTTATACAGGCCAGGCATAGAGGTCTCTGCAAGGGATAAATCGCTATACAACGATCGGAGTCAGAATACGAACCAAAAAAAAATCGGTGCACAAGTCTAGTTTGCAGGGTGGGTTTCGCTGACTACTAGTACTACTACTACAACGTCTGACGTGCTGCTGGTTTTCCCTCTGGTTTTAATTGGCAGAGCTTGAGACACGGTGACAGCAGGAGGACTTCCAAGCTGTTTCTTTTTACTGCCTTTTGAAACAGTCCTGCGAGAAGAACTAGTTGATAATGGGACCGTACTTGAAATTATGGTTGTTGATGTACTGTCACCACTGCTGCTTGAGTCCATGATTGATGTCGATATATTATGTTCTAAACAAATAAAAAATAAAACCATAAATATTTTGTAATTTAATTTTTGTATATATTATATAATATATATATAATATATAGGTCCAAAGACGCAACCATTACTAAACTGTGTGTGTGTGTGTGTGTCATGTCATTGTGAAGGCCGCCAGCAAGGGGTCTTTTCAATGTTAACAGCACATAATGTGAAAAGAAAATCAAAATTGCAAAATTAGTTTTTTTTTCTTTTTCTCTGCTCTAAAAGTACAGCACTGCAGTACCATTAGATATGAAAGCTTTTTAATTTTATATTCACAAGACACGTCATACATGATGCCAAATAGATAATTTTTGTTTATTTTATTAATTTAATCTGAAATGTAATGAAATATAAAAAATAACCCTATTTTTCATAGTGCACTGCCACTGTATGTGTGTATATCAAGACGGAGTAGCTAGGGAATGATGCAGAATGCATTGCCAATGCACCGTCGTCTGTTACCTTACCACAGACCGCAGAAATTAAATATATATATATATATTTTTTTTTAGTTAAACAACCAAGTAACACAGATAATATATTATATACAGTATAATAGAGTAGTTTAGAAGAAATGCATGTCACGAATATATATATATATAGAAAACAAGAAGGAGACCGGGTACTCAGCTCCAAAGTCCTATGATGTGAGTCAGAGAACTCACTGCCAAAACTTATGCCTGGGTGCAATACTCCCTCTGAGAAAAATATAGAAAAATAAAAAATGGTGGGAGGCACTCCAGGACTCAATAAAATAACAAAACTTTATTTTAAATCATTAAAAATCCGATTTTATGGAGCGTGGCCGGACGTTGCAGCGCGCGGTCGCATGTAAGGAGAGCTCCTGAGACCGGCGCTGAACTTTCATTTCTAGCAGCTAAAATACAGCAACCTCGGGGTTGAAAACTCACCCACAGGTGGGTGACACCTCCTAGCTCCCGGATGGCACCACCTAAGGTGCAGCGGACGTTGGAACCGCTCAAATCGGCGAAAAAAGACCGGGTTCGCGAGGCCCAAGATGGCGGATCTCCCTCTTCTATCTCCTCTTTTACAATGGAGGCAGCCGTGGTGGGCCCACCCTGCATGTCTGACACCTCACCGCCTTCGGAAAGCAGACTTCATGCCATGCTGCAAGAACTCCGTTCTACCATCCAAACGGATATTAAAGAGGCGCTGCAGGAGCTGAGGCGCGATATACAAGACCTGGGTGAGCGGACCGATTCCTTAGAGTCTAAAGCAGATGATTTATGTTTAGCTCACAATGACCTGGTGGGTCGTCATATAGCTTTGCAAGCAGCACATGACACTATGGCAACGAAATTAGCCGATATGGAAGACCGTTCACGGCGCAATAATATACGGATCCGGGGCATTCCGGAGGCAGTGGCTCCTGCTGACCTCCAGCCTTATATTATGGAGCTTTTCCAGATCCTGGTACCAGCATTCTTACCACAAGATTTTCTGATGGATCGGGCACACAGATTGCCGCGTGCCAAAAATCTGCCGCCCTCAGCTTCTAGAGATGTTCTAGTCCGGGTGCATTTTTTTCACGTCAAAGAAGCGTTAATGAGAGCGTCAAGGAAATCCATGCCTCTACCCTCGCCATATGCCGAGGTTTCTTTCTATGCGGACCTGTCGACAGCTACCATGTCTAAAAGGAGGGAGTTCTCGTCTTTCACCAAAATCTTACGTGACCACAACATGGCGTATCGTTGGGGATTTCCCACGAAGATCCTGTTATGGCGGGAAGGAGCTTTGCACGTCATTCCAGATCCCCTCGCTGGCATGCATTTGCTGACGGAATGGAAGGTGGTGTCGGAGTTTACTCCCCCTCGTGTGGAATCGTCTTCGCCGCTGAAAGTTTCTCCGGAGTGGCACCGGATCCGGCCTAAATGAGATGCATTTTCTTGCTTTTGGGCGTGCTTTTCTTTATTTTTTCCTTTTTCCGCCAGGTTGTCTTAAATCTACTCGGACATTGAATCTCTCTCACGTCTGCAGGACTCAACCCTTTTGATCTACCTTAAGAGTGGCGCTTTCTGGGTAATGTTCCTTCGCTTGGTTAACCCCGAGGCCTTCCAATGGCCTGTATTTTGGCGCAGTCTCCTCCGTGTAGAGTTGGGACTGCTGTTTTCCCCTACGGGAGTTTTTTCTTAAAAGTGTTTCTTCTAATTATACCATCCTACTGTGTTGATTGACTCCAATCAGCTGCATTCATGGAGTGCAGTTTTTTTTCTCGTACTTGGTACGGGTTTCCTTTCCTTCTTTCTTTTCTTTTTTTTCTTTTAATTAATTTTTTTCTGGTTCAACTTATGTATGTAATGTATGTACTGTATGTATTGTTTGTTTCTTTGGTATGCACTACGCTATATCATTCCAGGTATTATTGTAAGAGGAGGAGTCCCCCCATTCTCCCACGGAGGTTGTGTGCCATGTCCGCTACGAGATCTAGACAGATGGACGTAATTAACGATGAGTAAACCTCACTTCCAAATTTATTCCTTAAATGCTAGGGGCTTGAATACTCCGTACAAGCGACATGCTTTATTTTGTGACCTACATAAGTCCCGACCTGCTATTGTATGTTTGCAAGAGACTCATTTCTGTAAGAGATGTCCGCCGTTTCTGAAGTCACGCATGTACACTGATGCATATCATTCCACTGCCCAGACAAAATCTAAAGGTGTCTCGATCCTGTTCCATAGAGACTGGACCTTTGTGTGTTCGGCTCAGTATGTTGATCCGTTGGGCCGCCTTCTGATTCTTGTGGGCATGCTGAACGAATTACCTATCACTATAGCCAATCTTTATCTTCCTAATGACAACCCAGTTTCTTATCTCCGAAAAGTTTATGGTAGAGTGAGAAAAATGTCTAGTGGTACGATGTTTCTTTGTGGGGATTTTAACTGCAATCCTGATCCCGACGTTGATACCCAATCAGGCCAATCCCGCTCCCATACCCGCTCCTCCCCATCCTCTAGCAAACAATTACGGGAATTTATGCATTCGTTTGAACTATATGATACTTGGAGGATATGTCACCCTGATACGCGCGATTACACTTTTTTTTCTCATGTTCATTCCTCATACAGTAGAATTGACTTGTGTTTGATTCATAGTTCGGCCTTGTCCCGCCTAATGGAGGCGTCCACCGGCGTTATCACGTGGTCGGATCATGCTCCGCTTACGCTTACCTTTGAAGTGGCTTTTCCGCCGAGGGGTATGGGGAACTGGAGACTCAATGACTCACTAATTGTAAATGGGGATGACGTGACAAAAACGCTACAACTCCTTCGGGAGTACTTTAAGGCGAACATGACTGAGGATGTTGCAATGTCGTCGGTTTGGTTGGCCCACAAAGCGGTTCTGCGGGGACACTTTATACAGAAAGGAGCGCAGCGTAAGAGAAGTTTTAACGCTCAAACAAATGCCCTTATACAACGAATCACTGTATTGGAAACCCAGAATAAATCCTCTCCTGCCCCAAATATTTCAGCTCAATTGATTTTACAGTGCCGTGAGTTGGAGCATCTTTTGCTCCAGGTCACGGCACGTTCAATTAGACACCTTAATTATGCTCATTACACCCAGGGGAATAAACCGGGGAAATTGCTAGCATCTAAACTGAAAGCAAAACGAATGCAAACCAACATACCGTATCTCTTGGATGCTAATAACGTAAAAATTTACAACCCAGCCCTTATCGCTGACGAATTCGCACGCTACTACGCCTCCTTGTACAACCTAGGAATAGACCACACCGTGCCGTCCCCTGCGCCGGGCGACATAGATCTCTTTCTCCAGATGGTTAATCTCCCCTCTATCTCTTCCTCTCAATCCGCGTGTTTGCTTGCTGCGTTTACAGAAGAGGAGGTTCATAAGGCCATTAAGGCACTTCCGAAAAATAAAGCTCCGGGCCCCGACGGTTTTACAAATCTGTATTACCAAAAATTTGCTCAGTCTCTAGTCCCGACTCTTACCCTGGTTTTTAATGACATTAAAAATACCGGCATTATCCCTCCGGAGATGCTGCAAGCGACTGTAGTGACCCTGCCTAAACCCGGTAAACCCCCGTCGCATTGCGCCAACTTTCGCCCCATCTCCCTGTTGAATGTAGATGCAAAATTGTATGCTAAGTTATTAGCTAACAGACTGGCCCCTCTACTTCCCTCCTTGATCGCGAATGAACAAACTGGCTTTGTCCCCGGGCGCCAGACATGTGACAACACCCGCTGTTTTTATGACATAATTGACTTAGCTCATAGAACTAATACCTCTGGGCTCTTGCTGGCATTGGACGCTGAAAAGGCGTTTGATCGCCTGCACTGGGGGTATATGCGGTCGTGTTGCTGCGGTTTGGTTTCCCGGAACATTTTGTGAATAGTATTATGGCCCTTTACTCAGCTCCGTCGGCTAAAGTTTTGGCTTCAGGGTTTTTATCCTCCCCCTTTCACATAACCAATGGCACCCGACAGGGTTGTCCACTATCCCCGTTGATATTCATTCTGGCCCTAGAACCCCTGGCGTTGCAGATTAAAACCTCCCCGGCAATCAAGGGTTTACCGACCCCGAATGGGGAGCATAAATTGGCACTATTCGCGGACGACATCCTGCTCTTCCTGACCTCGCCGGAGACTTCACTCCCGCCCCTGTTTAACATCCTTGATAAATTTGGCGCGTTATCTTATTACAAAAATAATATGAGTAAAACACAAGCTCTCTCCATAAATATGGCTGCTTCCTCCCTTAGCTCTATGCGTAGTAAATACCCTTTTGATTGGCGCTCTACTTCTTTAAAATACTTGGGTATCTCCCTATCTAAATCGCGAGGTACCATCCTTAAGGAAAATTTCACGCCATTATTGACCTCCATAGAGACACAGCTCTCTAACTGGAGTACAAATGAATCCTCTTGGCTGGGCCGCATGGCGGCCATAAAGATGTGCATCTTACCCCAAATTTTATACTATTTCAGGAATATCCCTGTTTTTATTCCGGCGCACTTATTGCGCCGGCTGCAAAAGTTACTCCATGCACATATTTGGAGGGGGAAACCCCCTCAAGTGTCAGCTTCCACAGTCACCAGGCCGCAACGTAATGGAGGGTTGGGGTTTCTGGACTTACACTCTTACTATAAAGCAGCCTTACTAGCCCAATTGTTATCATCAATGCACCTGAGAGAACCACCACTATGGTTACTACTGGAGAATGCCATGATTTTCCCATATAAACTCCATGACTTGATGTGGCTTCCATTTCTGCCGAGGAACAGTACCACAGGCCTGCTGCCCGCTTCAATGCTTTCTCTTATGTCTTGGCGCCTGTGGGGTCGCTCCTTGGTGTGGCCTTACGATCTACTATGCCTCGCTCCCCTACGAGTATTGTGTCGTTCTATCCCTGACTTAAATTTAGACTCTTGGCTCTGGCGCGGTTTGACTCATGTATGGCAGCTTTTTACGCCCCACTCCCTGAAACCCTTCCCTGATTTGGTACAGGAATTTGCCATCTCACCGAGTGATTGCTTTACGTACCTTCGGGTGAAACATGCTTTGACCCAGAGGGGCCTAACCTCTTTTAATGAAGCAAATCTTTCAGCCTTTCATAAACTATGTATGGGAAGGAAATGTCAAATGAAACCGTTGTCTCTGTGTTATAATAGCCTCCTAACCCCAACCCCACCTAAGAAATTACCCTATATGGTTAAATGGGAAAAAGACTTAGCTTTAACTATCTCCATAGAGGATTGGTCATACGCCATGGACACGATATTTAAATACTCTAGAAGCACCAACCAACCTATGTGAGGCCCACATCAAATTGCTGTGTAGATGGTATTTAACTCCTACCCGGTTGGCCCATATCTCAGGGAATTTAGGCTTATGTTGGAGGTGTCTTACCGGCCTTGGCTCTCTATTACATACGTTTTGGCTCTGCCCTATTCTGGGGGGATATTGGGAAAAATTAAGTAGATTGATTTCCCATTGTACTCTGCTTACGCTCCCACTCTGCCCGAAAGTGTACCTCTTGCATCTTTTACCCGTTAATATTCAGACCCGCCATAGGAGGTTTATTTCCATGGTACTTGGGATGGCTAAAATAGTTATAGCAAGACATTGGCGTTCTTCCGTCTGCCCCTCTATGAGGGAGGTTATGGTTGCCCTCGAAAGTGTTTTTAAATATGAGGAAATGTTCCACACAGCGAATAATTCTATATGCCAACTTAACGAAACGTGGGAGGGATGGAGGGTGTTTGTCGATTCTGGACTTTTGATATAAGGTTCCTCGATATGTAAGATTGTAGTGCTGCCATGTTGTATGTTTTATGTTTTATTTTAGTCTAGGAATTTATATTTTTATTGGAAAATGGAGTCTGCACAATCGACCCCTTCCCAGAGTTCAACGATAATTCATTCGAATTGTATTGTTCATTGCCAATGTTGTAAATCTATGTCTCTTCCTTTTGATGCTTTCTTTATTTGCATGTTTGTACCATTTATGTGTGAACTCCAATAAAAATCTTTATATGAAAGAAAAAAATCCGATTTTATATATATTCGCCATAAAGGACTGGTATATATTCGCCATAAAGGACTGGTAGTAGTTTGTGTATATGAATTAAAAATACCCTTTCTGCCCTGTCTCCAGCAAAGTCCTTTGAAGCCATTGAAGGTGTGAATTTGTTCTGCTCAGCAGGAGGGGGGGGGGAGTGCACTCGCTCATGTCCGGGGAAAGTCGGCCAGAGCGGCACCACTGTGACCAAAATTGCATTTCAAAGAAGCGGGCATATTATATGATCGCTAGAGATGATCTTTGGATAATTGTTATTATATCTGTGAATTAAATTAAATAAGAAGTGAACTGAGCATGCCCACGAATTAACAGGAGGGGGATTCTGGGAAATGTAATGGGCGGGCTGTACCATCTAGGGGCTGTACCTAGGAAGAACTGGGAAAATGTATATATATTCTGAAGTACGCCATGTGCTTTTGGCTTATTCGGTTGGGGTTACCGTAAGAAGTGAGAATTTGACGGTTTTTCCAATCTCCAGCCCCAGGGGGTCACAGATGTCCTTCTAGCGTGCTGACGTGTGAGTAAGGGTCTGTGTTTTAATCCTTTTTATATTTTCTGCTTGTGTGTAAATATTTATTATCATATCTATTTTTTCTGTAACCAAATGCACTGTAATATATAATTTTTTTGTTTATCATAACTAATATAAAACTTATTAAGATTTGCTTCTGGAGGAGATTCGGAGCTGACAGGGCCTGGACTTGCGTGTCTCTGCTTTCAGAGATATGGAACCCGACCTGGAGGAGTGTGGAGGCCAGTCCTCGTTGCTGGCCCGAGATAACCTACCCTTACCAAAGGGGATATGCGGCTGCTTATGGTGGAACTGCGGGAGCTGTGGAGGTCTGATGCCCCTATTCGATCCTACCGGGCGGGAGCATGTGCTGCAGTGGACCCAGGAGGGCACTCACCTGTCGAGGGGCCGCTGCTGTGAGTTCCGGCCCTACGGCTGAGTTGGAGGGTCCCGAGCTGCTGGATGCAGCTGCTGAATTGCGGCCTCCGAAGATAACCCCCCAGGTGCAGCTGGAGGGGGCTCCCCCAGCGGCTGGATGTGACCCGGGTGCCGAGTGTAGCGGTGGATGAGTGACTGGAGCAGCGGTGGTGCCCTCCTGCACCGATTGGTCCTCGGTTGGGGTCTGACAACCTTTGCCTCGGGGTAGTGCTGGAGCAGCGGCTTCTGTGGGTTCTAGGCCGTGCGTCCCTGCCTGAGCACCGAGCTGACCCGGAGGTGGAGCAGTTTGCCTTGTTTCAAGACGCAGGGTGAAGCCGTTATCCCCCCCATGAGACTCCCTCATTTCTTTTCCTTTTATTTTTTGTTTTATATTCCATTGCTGGCCTCTACAGCATTCCAAAGCCTGTTTCTTATTTATGTTTGAGACATTCATTGTAGACGCTTCCTACAACTCAGCGGACTTTTGATTATACTTTTTTCTGTTCTTTGTTTGTTGCTGCGATACCCCTCCTTTTACTCATTTATTTTGACTGGACTCTTTGATGAGTGAACGTATGCGGAGAAGCTCTGCCTGTTGTAGACTCTGTTTATGTCCATCTCTTTTTCTGATGACACCCACCCCATCGAAAATTGGAGTGATTTCTTGTTGGTTTTGCCTTCCTCCTTTCCCCCCATGGGCATTTGTTTTTCCTCTTTACCCCCCCCACCCCTATGGGCGCTAGTCCTTTGTTGATAGTAACCCGGCCGCTGATGGTGTACCCTTACCTTCCCCTTCCCTCCTTTATTTATTTTTAATTTTTTTGTGTACGGCATTACTCGGGTTGCTCCGGGGTGCGCCACTGTGGCACTCACCATGGCTCTGTCTGCCATCTCTGGCCCTTGGGCTCCTGGGCCTCGTGACATTGTCCTTCCATGGCCTCCTCCGGGAGTGAGCCAGGAATGTCACGGAAAAGGTCATTGCTGTTCCCACCACCCAATTTTTTTTTTTATTAAATTTTATTTTTATCTATTTAGTTTTCTGCTCACCATCTGCAGGTCTGTGGTTGAAGTATTGTGCTGTCCCCTCTTCCCTACCTTCTTTTTCTATAGCTTGTCCTGCTCACATTACTGATGTAAATCTGCGGTCTCAGTCCACTGTGACTATTGACCCTGTGATGTTTTTTGTGGAAGTACTGTCTTTGCTTCTGTTGTAACACTGCTGGCTTATCAAAATGAAAAAACATTTTGAATTAAAAAAAAAAAAAGATCTGCTTCTGCCTGATATTCGATCCATGCTAACTGAAGGACTGGATTATCACAGAGATTTGCCTTTGTTTAAGCTCGAGTCGATCTACTAATCAGTGAGTTGGGGTGAAGTCAGTCATTCAGACTGTTTCCCATTTTGGTGTGCATAACCAGAGTCTCAAACCAGCTCTGGTTCAGACAGTAAGCATCCTGGGTAAAAAAAAAATTGGTTTGTGGTGGCAGTGTGACGAATAGTACAAGGAAAGTGAGTACAGGGATTGTGGGCAACATAGTCAGTACTCCGGGTCGAGTGTAGACAGATACTGTGTAGCAACCCTGTGGTCACTTCATCACGTTGCGTGCCCTTTTGGATGAAGGCATTACCGTGACAGTTAGGTAAGCAAGTGCGGGGGATTGTGAGCCACGTAGTCATTGTTTTGGGTGTAGTGTAGACAGATAGTGATTTGCTTAACCCTGCGTTTCCTTCGCCGTGGCGCGCTTTCGTGACATGCACATCCCAGAAATTCTGAGAATTGCTGAGATGTGCAATTAATTATTATTTTATTTATAATATGAACTTGAAGCCTCCCCATAGCAAATTTCACTTTTTGTCCTTAACCAATAATCACCATAACTTTGATTATAAATAATCCAATACAATAATTAAGATACTGTGACAGACTAAAAGTACACACAAACTTAACAGTCACACTCAGAGCCCTCAGATACATAATATTTAAATAATAAAAATATTCACTTATACCTCAATATATAAAAATACATTGTGTATATATATATACAATGGCAAGAAAAAGTATGTGAACCCTTTGGGATTACGTGGAGTTTTGCATGAATTGGTCATAAAATGTGCACTGATCTTCATCTAAGTCACAACAATTTGAAATACACAGTCTGCTTAAAATAATACAACACAAACATTATATGTTTTCATGTTTTTATTGAACAGAACATGTAAACATTCACAGTGCAGGGTGGAAAAAGTATGTGAACCTTTGGACTTAATAACTGGTTGACCCTCCTTTGGCAGCAATAACCTCAACCAAACGTTTCCTGTAGTTGCAGATCAGACCTGCACAACAATCTGGAGTAATTTTGGCCACTCCTCTTCACAAAACTTTCAGTGTAGCAATATTCTTGGGATTAGGGATGAGCTGTTCGGGTTCGGACGGTTCGGTGTTCGGCCCGAACTTTGGCAGTTCGAAAGTTCGCGAACTTCGAACTTTTTGGGCGTGTTCGGTTCGAGTTCGGAAAAAAAAAGAAATTTTGAAAAAGGTATAAAAAATGCTTAAAAAATACTAAAAAATCTAGAAATAAAGAGACTCTTTACTGCAGAATGTTATAAGCAACGGTTTATTAGTTATTGAATTAAAAACTAATGTCTAGGTGCAAAGATTCTCACCTCTAAATTACCTTTTTTTTTCAAACGGCATAACAACAACAGATGTTTTAGTCTTGGCTAATCAATTTGATACATTTTATATAGAATGAAGGTGTGGGGTGTCTGCTTCTGTTCTGAGTGAGTAATTTCCCTCCTAAAACTTCCTAATATGCTGCATTTAACTACTGTGTGAAAAAATACAAAATTTCCTCATTGCCCGCTTTTAACATCTTAAGCAATGTTATTTTTCACCTCGGGATTAAACATTCACAGGGTTATTCAGAGAGCGGTGAAAAGCAGGAGAATAACTGGAGAATTGAAAATTCTAGGTCAAAATAGCCAAACCAGAAAAATTCTCCCATTTATCTCACTTTCCAAATCGGCTATTTGGTCTAGATTGTTCTCTTCTCCTGCCAGTTCTCCTGGCTTTCACCTCTCTCTCAGGGTTGTTCATAGAAAAGTGAAAACCAGGAGAATGTCAGGAAAAGAGAACAATCTGGACCAAATAGCCGATTTGGAAAGTGAGACAAGGCTAGGGTCAGACTAACGCATTTTTCACAGCGACCGTCAAAAAGTGCGTCCGAACGCATTGCTGTATTTTTTCACGGAATGCGCGAAAACGGTCATACGATGCGCATTTTTGTGCGTGGTTTCTTACGGATCCAAACCAGGAAACTTTGGGTGTCTGGACGTAATGTTGGCCGGACATGAGCAGCGTCTGACGTCTCCTAATCACGCACACATGCCGCTATGTAGACGCAGCGCACTCTGTACGTCCGTACTAGCGGTTCTGCGTTCTCGAAAAATTGCGTTAATTTTCCACTTGCGTTTCGCAGCCGGACTTTCGTGCGACCGTACTTTCGTATATTGGCCATCATTGCCCGTCATTTGCTGCTAGTGCGGCCGTGATTAAGTGCGCCTAAACGCACGTTAAAAATTCGCTAGTCTGACCCTAGCCTAAATGGCAGAATTTTTCTGGTTTGGCTATTTTGACCTAGAATTTTCCATTCTCCAGTCATTCTCCTGCTCTTCACCGCTCTCTGAATAACCCCGACAGGGATATTCAGAGAAAGGTGAAACTCAGGAGAATGATTGAAGAGAAAATTCTAGATCAAAATAGCCAAACCAGAAAAATTCTCCCATTTATCTCACTTTCCAAATCGGCTATTTGGTCTAGAATTTTCCATTCTCCTGCTTTTCACCGCCAAAAAATCAGTAAACTTTTTCTGCGTGTCCGAAAATGTCTCCTCTTTTCATACAGACTGACGCCCCAAGCAGTTGTTTATGGATAGATTAAAGGAAAACTGCTTACCATCATTTGAAACGTAATTTTTTTGTTTTTAAATGTTTCTATACATCCTAGCAATCCGCCACTTCACGGGCAGGTTATGGGGACCTCCTAGGCACGATATTTGAACGAATTTTTTGTTTTTATTTTTAACCCTTATTTCATGGAATACTCACTGTCCCTTTAAAAACGTTTTTTTTTAAACTTTTTGTCCTTGTTTCCTGTCCCCCCAGGGCACTACCCGGACCCGCATACACTTTTTATGGCAAATATCTAGCATATATGCCCTCTTGGAGGGCACTCTAAAAACCGAATTTTCAGCCCCATTGACTTGTATTGCGTTTGAGTTCGGGTTTGATTCGGAGCCGAACATTTGGAAAGTTCGGGTTCGGATACGAACCCGAACCCGGGCGTGTTCGAATCATCCCTACTTGGGATGTCTGGTAGACATGTGCACACCACAAAATTTCGTTTTGGACGAATGGATTCGTCCTAAAATGAAATTTATTTAGTTGCCCATGAAATTCTTTTAGATTTCTTTCGTATTTAAACGAATTTCTTTCCTCCGAAAATCAAATGCATCTCTGAGCCCAGAGATCAGCTGCTTGTGTTACTGTATCTCTCTGCCGAAGTCTGCTGTTACAGTAACTGTATCTCTCTGCCGATGTCTGCTGTTACATTCATGGAGAGATACAGTTACTGTATCAGAGTCACTGTAAAATGTTACAGTTTCTCAGATGTCCGCTGTAACTAATTTATTAGTGACTCCAGTGCTGGATAACACTGAAAAATGTG
Organism: Leptobrachium leishanense; assembly: GCA_009667805.1. Classification (NCBI taxonomy): domain Eukaryota; kingdom Metazoa; phylum Chordata; class Amphibia; order Anura; family Megophryidae; genus Leptobrachium; species Leptobrachium leishanense. Next base: position 264,034,112 of record CM019065.1, on the reverse strand, counting down.
TTGTTTAAGTAAAATGATTATTACTGTGGCTCAGTGACTCCATGTCTGCTCCATCAGAAGTGACTTGGTGAGATATCAGCGCTCAAAGCCAAGTCACTTCTGATGGGGCAGACACTGAGTGCTGCTAACTAAAAACAGGATCTTAGCCACATTAATAATTATTTTACCTAGATAACTAATTTTTCAGTGTTATTACAGTTACTCTGAGCGCTGGATCAGTTAACCCTTTCACTGGCTCTGAGAGATACAGTAACTGATCCAGCGCTCAGAGTCCAAGTAATAAACACTGCTAAATTAGGTAAGACATTCCTAGTGAGGAATGTATAAATATAGAGGATGAATGAATGTAGATTTGAATTTGCAGTTGATAACCCGGAGAAAAATTAATTCTGGAACATTGATAAGATACATAGTTCCTACAATATAATTTCCCTCCTGCATTAGTGTGATTATTACTATAGGTAGATATAATTTCCCTCCTGCAATACTAGGATTATTACTATAGGTAGATATAATTTGCCTCCTGCATTAGTATGATTATAACTATAGGTAGATATAATTTGCCTCCTGCAATACTAGGATTATTACTATAGGTAGATATAATTTCCCTCCTGCAATACTAGGATTATTACTATAGGTAGATATAATTTCCCTCCTGCAATACTAGGATTATTACTATAGGTAGATATAATTTCCCTCCTGCATTAGTGTGATTATTACTATAGGTAGATATAATTTGCCTCCTGCAATACTAGGATTATTACTATAGGTAGATATAATTTCCCTCCTGCACTAGTGTGATTATTACTATAGGTAGATATAATTTCCCTCCTGCATTAGTGTGATTATTACTATAGGTAGATATAATTTCCCTCCTGCATTAGTATGATTATTACTATAGGTAGATATAATTTCCCTCCTGCAATACTAGGATTATTACTTTAGGTAGATATAATTTCCATCCTGCATTAGTGTGATTATTACTATAGGTAGATATAATTTGCCTCCTGCATTAGTATGATTATTACTATAGGTAGATATAATTTGCCTCCTGCAATACTAGGATTATTAATATAGGTAGATATAATTTCCCTCCTGCAATACTAGGATTATTACTATAGGTAGATATAATTTCCCTCCTGCAATACTAGGATTATTACTATAGGTAGATATAATTTGCCTCCTGCAATACTAGGATTATTACTATAGGTAGATATAATTTCCCTCCTGCAATACTAGGATTATTACTATAGGTAGATATAATTTCCCTCCTGCATTAGTATGATTATTACTATAGGTAGATATAAATTCCCTCTTGCATTAGTGTGATTATTACTATAGGTAGATATAATTTGCCTCCTGCAATACTAGGATTATTACTATAGGTAGATATAATCATACTAATGCAAGAGGCAAATTATAACTATAGGTAGATATAATTTCCCTCCTGCAATACTAGGATTATTACTATAGGTAGATATAATTTCCCTCCTGCAATACTAGGATTATTACTATAGGTAGATATAATTTCCCTCCTGCAATACTAGGATTATTACTATAGGTAGATATAATTTCCGTCCTGCAATACTAGGATTATTACTATAGATAGATATAATTTCCCTCCTGCATTAGTGTGATTATTACTATAGGTAGATATAATTTCCCTCCTGCAATACTAGGATTATTACTATAGGTAGATATAATTTCCCTCCTGCAATACTAGGATTATTACTATAGGTAGATATAATTTCCCTCCTGCAATACTAGGATTATTACTATAGGTAGATATAATTTGCCTCCTGCAATACTAGGATTATTACTATAGGTAGATATAATTTCCCTCCTGCATTAGTGTGATTATTACTATAGGTAGATATAATTTCCCTCCTGCATTAGTATGAATATTACTATAGGTAGATATAATTTCCCTCCTGCAATACTAGGATTATTACTTTAGGTAGATATAATTTCCCTCCTGCATTAGTGTGATTATTACTATAGGTAGATATAATTTCCCTCCTGCATTAGTGTGATTATTACTTTAGGTAGATATAATTTCCCTCCTGCATTAGTATGATTATTACTATAGGTAGATATAATTTGCCTCCTGCAATACTAGGATTATTAATATAGGTAGATATAATTTCCCTCCTGCAATACTAGGATTATTACTATAGGTAGATATAATTTCCCTCCTGCATTAGTAGGATTATTACTATAGGTAGATCTAATTTCCCTCCTGCATTAGTAGGATTATTACTATAGGTATATATAATTTGCCTCCAGCATTAGTGTGATTAATACTATAGGTAGATATAATTTCCCACCTGCAATACTAGGATTATTATATATATCCAAAAGATGTAGGATACACTTGAGTACTTTAACAGGAGGGTAATTAAAAACTTGTAGTTTAATTAAGTATCCATATTAAAAATCCTGTATCCAACATTTCAGTGACTTTACATTATTTGTAGAGTTATTGCAATTTTAGGGTTTAATTTATGTACACCAAAACTCAAAATGGATTGGATGTTATAGTATTTCCCCAAATCCTTTTTATATTGTTTGAAATTATGGTGAATGTGGGATATTAATATATATATTTACACATTACATGACTTCCTAGAAGGTTCAGGAGAACATAAAATGACTGCATGCTCTGACAGTAAGTTTTTTCATTATAAAACTGAGCACCTTGTAAGTAAAGGGTCACAATGTGTGTTAATTTAGTGTGTCTGGCACAGTCGCAGCGCTTTGTGGTGCAGACATGGGGCAGTAGCTGGAGCTCACCCCTGGTAGGTTTGCAGGGAACCTGTCTAAATTATCAGTGAGCCCCCCTAATGTAATATTGTAATATTATTTGTTTCTTATGCTGGACAGTGTGGACAGGACTCCTTGTGATGTGCTGTTTGAAGGGAGATTAACTGGACAGACTATCTCCATCAGTACATACACACACACACAGTGCCTCTCCCCCATCTGTTTAACTTTATAAGATGTTAATTAGTGGAATCTGGTAAGAGGTGTGAGGAGCAATGTAGGCACTTATCTCCCCAGGGGGCCGTCACTGATAACAGGCATTTTATGGTTAATGATTCTTCCAGTGACTGCTTGTAAAATTAGACAGGGGGGACAGGTATCTATCTCCCCTCCTAATCAAACTCTAGTTTGTGGCTCTTGAGTTCTCAGTCCGGCACATAGAGGAACGGATCGTGTCTCAGCCTGTAAAATTTTTCTGGTGCATCTGACCTTACAGTAAAAGAAAAAACTCCATTATATACAACACAGGGAACATTTTACATTGCATTTTAAAAGGGAATTCGTTCATATAAATCAAGGGGGAACGAATTGTAATAGAATTTACATAAACTGATATATATATATATTTTCTCAGTTTATCAGTTTATGTAAATTTTATTACAATTCGTTCCCCCTTGATTTATATGAACGAATTCCCTTTTAAAATGCAATGTAAAATGTTCCCTGTGTTGTATATAATTGAGTTTTTTCCCTTACTGTAAGGACAGATGCGCCAGAAAAATTTTACAGGCCTAGATTTAGATGAAGGAATTCCCTTTTAAAATGCAATGTAAAATGTTACCTGTGCTGTATCTGTGTTTTCCCTTAGATAAGTAAGATAACACCTGGGTGAGCTTTGCAGGCACTTTGCTCCATGCAGGACGTCCACATTTGAAATCACAGGGAGTCCTGTCTGGCACTGACAGGGCAGGATCATCCCTCTGCCTGTCCTGTATAATATTTCTCATGCTAGCAGAATTTACAACCTCCCAGAGATGCCATCAAGCCATGTACTCTGCTGCTGTTTGAGGTCAGAGGGAAAGTAACAATTTCATTATATTATGCAGGTGGGAAACCATGTTACATCTCTCCAGGATACATTACTGCCTTAATATAATAATTGTTATATTTGTATTCATCCTTTGATGTCAAACAGCAACAGAGTATGTGTATCACTGGGTGCTTGTAAAGTCTGGCTGCATTATACACCTTCCCTCACCTGAAAGCTGCAAAAAGTAAGCGGCCATTGTGGTGACTTCATACACAGGGAAGATTTTATCTGTGCCTCAAAGCGATTCATTTGTTTAAAATGCAATAAATAATATACTTTAAATGTGCATTTTAATAAAATATATTTTAATTTAAAAAAAAGTGTGGTCTCCTCATTCAGTGGTACAAAAAGATCCCTTTCTCAATGCTGCTAACTGCTGTGTCACAAAATAAACAGTCAGAAGGCATGTTGTAGCACAGAAAGAAAACTGCTTTTTGTGCAAAAGGAGTAAGACCATGTTTCAGGCCTGCAGGACTTTTCTCAATACTTTTTCCCTCGCTTATTAATTTTTTTAAGTTACAGTGAGCAGTAACGCCAGGTCAAGGCTTCAACCCTTGTTACTGCCCATTCACACACCATTCATTCATTATAGCTCCCTCTACACATTCATACAACACTCATACTTAAATTACATTTTTGACTACTGAAGCGAATAATATAGATATTTTTTCGTATGAATTTTTTGGGTGGGAAATTAGATCTACCTATAGTATTAATCACACTAATGCAGGAGGCAGATTATATATACCTATAGTAATAATCATACTAATGCAGGAGGGAAATTATATCTACCTATAGTAATAATCATACTAATGCAGGAGGGAAATTATATCTACCTATATTAATAATCCTAGTATTGCAGGAGGCAAATTATATCTACCTATAGTAATAATCACACTAATGCAGGAGGGAAATTATATCTACCTATAGTAATAATCCTAGTATTGCAGGAGGGAAATTATTTCTACCTATAGTAATATTCCTAGTATTGCAGGAGGGAAATTATTTCTACCTATAGTAATAATCATACTAATGCAGGAGGCAAATTATATCTACCTATAGTAATAATCACACTAATGCAAGAGGCAAATTAGATCTACCTATATTAATAATCCTAGTATTGCAGGAGGCAAATTATATCTACCTATAGTAATAATCACACTAATGCAGGAGGGAAATTATATCTACCTATAGTAATAATCCTAGTATTGCAGGAGGCAAATTATATCTACCTATAGTAATAATCATACTAATGCAGGAGGGAAATTATATATACCTATAGTAATAATCCTAGTATTGCAGGAGGGAAATTATATCTACCTATAGTAATAATCACACTAATGCAGGAGGGAAATTATATCTACCTATAGTAATAATACAAAAATATATATATATTATTCACTTCAGTAGTCAAAAATGTAGATTAAGTATGAGTGTTGTATGAATGTGTAGAGGGAGCTATAATGAATGAATGGTGTGTGAATGGGCAGTAACAAGGGTTGAAGCCTTGACCTGGCGTTACTGCTCACTGTAACTTAAAAAAAATTAACAGGCGAGGGAAAAAGTATTGAGAAAAGTCCTGCAGGCCTGAAACATGGTCTTACTCCTTTTGCACAATAAAGCAGTTGTCTTTCTGTGCTACAACATGCCTTCTGACTGTTTATTTTGTGACACAGCAGTTAGCAGCATTGAGAAAGGGATCTTTTTGTACCACTGAATGAGGAGACCACACTTTTTTTAAATTAAAATATATTTTATTAAAATGCACATTTAAAGTATATTATTTATTGCATTTTAAACAAATGAATCGCTTTGAGGCACAGATAAAATCTTCCCTGTGTATGAAGTCACCACAATGGCCGCTTACTTTTTGCAGCTTTCAGGTGAGAGAAGGTGTATAATGCAGCCAGACTTTACAAGCACCCAGTGATACACATACTCTGTTGCTGTTTGACATCAAAGGATGAATACAAATATAACAATTATTATATTAAGGCAGTAATGTATCCTGGAGAGATGTAACATGGTTTCCCACCTGCATAATATAATGAAATTGTTACTTTCCCTCTGACCTCAAACAGCAGCAGAGTACATGGCATGATGGCATCTCTGGGAGGTTGTAAATTCTGCTAGCATGAGAAATATTATACAGGACAGGCAGAGGGATGATCCTGCCCTGTCAGTGCCAGACAGGACTCCCTGTGATTTCAAATGTGGACGTCCTGCATGGAGCAAAGTGCCTGCAAAGCTCACCCAGGTGTTATCTTACTTATCTAAGGGAAAACACAGATACAGCACAGGTAACATTTTACATTGCATTTTAAAAGGGAATTCCTTCATCTAAATCTAGGCCTGTAAAATTTTTCTGGCGCATCTGACCTTACAGTAAGGGAAAAAACTCAATTATATACAACACAGGGAACATTTTACATTGCATTTTAAAAGGGAATTCGTTCATATAAATCAAGGGGGAACGAATTGTAATAGAATTTACATAAACTGATATATATATATATTTTCTCAGTTTATCAGTTTATGTAAATTTTATTACAATTCGTTCCCCCTTGATTTATATGAACGAATTCCCTTTTAAAATGCAATGTAAAATGTTCCCTGTGTTGTATATAATTGAGTTTTTTCCCTTACTGTAAGGACAGATGCGCCAGAAAAATTTTACAGGCCTAGATTTAGATGAAGGAATTCCCTTTTAAAATGCAATGTAAAATGTTACCTGTGCTGTATCTGTGTTTTCCCTTAGATAAGTAAGATAACACCTGGGTGAGCTTTGCAGGCACTTTGCTCCATGCAGGACGTCCACATTTGAAATCACAGGGAGTCCTGTCTGGCACTGACAGGGCAGGATCATCCCTCTGCCTGTCCTGTATAATATTTCTCATGCTAGCAGAATTTACAACCTCCCAGAGATGCCATCATGCCATGTACTCTGCTGCTGTTTGAGGTCAGAGGGAAAGTAACAATTTCATTATATTATGCAGGTGGGAAACCATGTTACATCTCTCCAGGATACATTACTGCCTTAATATAATAATTGTTATATTTGTATTCATCCTTTGATGTCAAACAGCAACAGAGTATGTGTATCACTGGGTGCTTGTAAAGTCTGGCTGCATTATACACCTTCCCTCACCTGAAAGCTGCAAAAAGTAAGCGGCCATTGTGGTGACTTCATACACAGGGAAGATTTTATCTGTGCCTCAAAGCGATTCATTTGTTTAAAATGCAATAAATAATATACTTTAAATGTGCATTTTAATAAAATATATTTTAATTTAAAAAAAAGTGTGGTCTCCTCATTCAGTGGTACAAAAAGATCCCTTTCTCAATGCTGCTAACTGCTGTGTCACAAAATAAACAGTCAGAAGGCATGTTGTAGCACAGAAAGAAAACTGCTTTTTGTGCAAAAGGAGTAAGACCATGTTTCAGGCCTGCAGGACTTTTCTCAATACTTTTTCCCTCGCTTATTAATTTTTTTAAGTTACAGTGAGCAGTAACGCCAGGTCAAGGCTTCAACCCTTGTTACTGCCCATTCACACACCATTCATTCATTATAGCTCCCTCTACACATTCATACAACACTCATACTTAAATTACATTTTTGACTACTGAAGCGAATAATATAGATATTTTTTCGTATGAATTTTTTGGGTGGGAAATTAGATCTACCTATAGTATTAATCACACTAATGCAGGAGGCAGATTATATATACCTATAGTAATAATCATACTAATGCAGGAGGGAAATTATATCTACCTATAGTAATAATCATACTAATGCAGGAGGGAAATTATATCTACCTATATTAATAATCCTAGTATTGCAGGAGGCAAATTATATCTACCTATAGTAATAATCACACTAATGCAGGAGGGAAATTATATCTACCTATAGTAATAATCCTAGTATTGCAGGAGGGAAATTATTTCTACCTATAGTAATATTCCTAGTATTGCAGGAGGGAAATTATTTCTACCTATAGTAATAATCATACTAATGCAGGAGGCAAATTATATCTACCTATAGTAATAATCACACTAATGCAAGAGGCAAATTAGATCTACCTATATTAATAATCCTAGTATTGCAGGAGGCAAATTATATCTACCTATAGTAATAATCACACTAATGCAGGAGGGAAATTATATCTACCTATAGTAATAATCCTAGTATTGCAGGAGGCAAATTATATCTACCTATAGTAATAATCATACTAATGCAGGAGGGAAATTATATATACCTATAGTAATAATCCTAGTATTGCAGGAGGGAAATTATATCTACCTATAGTAATAATCACACTAATGCAGGAGGGAAATTATATCTACCTATAGTAATAATACAAAAATATATATATATTATTCACTTCAGTAGTCAAAAATGTAGATTAAGTATGAGTGTTGTATGAATGTGTAGAGGGAGCTATAATGAATGAATGGTGTGTGAATGGGCAGTAACAAGGGTTGAAGCCTTGACCTGGCGTTACTGCTCACTGTAACTTAAAAAAAATTAACAGGCGAGGGAAAAAGTATTGAGAAAAGTCCTGCAGGCCTGAAACATGGTCTTACTCCTTTTGCACAATAAAGCAGTTGTCTTTCTGTGCTACAACATGCCTTCTGACTGTTTATTTTGTGACACAGCAGTTAGCAGCATTGAGAAAGGGATCTTTTTGTACCACTGAATGAGGAGACCACACTTTTTTTAAATTAAAATATATTTTATTAAAATGCACATTTAAAGTATATTATTTATTGCATTTTAAACAAATGAATCGCTTTGAGGCACAGATAAAATCTTCCCTGTGTATGAAGTCACCACAATGGCCGCTTACTTTTTGCAGCTTTCAGGTGAGAGAAGGTGTATAATGCAGCCAGACTTTACAAGCACCCAGTGATACACATACTCTGTTGCTGTTTGACATCAAAGGATGAATACAAATATAACAATTATTATATTAAGGCAGTAATGTATCCTGGAGAGATGTAACATGGTTTCCCACCTGCATAATATAATGAAATTGTTACTTTCCCTCTGACCTCAAACAGCAGCAGAGTACATGGCATGATGGCATCTCTGGGAGGTTGTAAATTCTGCTAGCATGAGAAATATTATACAGGACAGGCAGAGGGATGATCCTGCCCTGTCAGTGCCAGACAGGACTCCCTGTGATTTCAAATGTGGACGTCCTGCATGGAGCAAAGTGCCTGCAAAGCTCACCCAGGTGTTATCTTACTTATCTAAGGGAAAACACAGATACAGCACAGGTAACATTTTACATTGCATTTTAAAAGGGAATTCCTTCATCTAAATCTAGGCCTGTAAAATTTTTCTGGCGCATCTGACCTTACAGTAAGGGAAAAAACTCAATTATATACAACACAGGGAACATTTTACATTGCATTTTAAAAGGGAATTCGTTCATATAAATCAAGGGGGAACGAATTGTAATAAAATTTACATAAACTGATAAACTGAGAAAACATATATATATATATATATATATCAGTTTATGTAAATTTTATTACAATTCGTTTCCCCTTGATTTATATGAACGAATTCCCTTTTAAAATGCAATGTAAAATGTTCCCTGTGTTGTATATAATGGAGTTTTTTCTTTTACTGTAAGGTCAGATGCACCAGAAAAATTTTACAGGCTGAGACACGATCTGTTCCTCTATGTGCCGGACTGAGAACTCAAGAGCCACAAACTAGAGTTTGATTAGGAGGGGAGATAGATACCTGTCCCCCCTGTCTAATTTTACAAGCAGTCACTGGAAGAATCATTAACCATAAAATGCCTGTTATCAGTGACGGCCCCCTGGGGAGATAAGTGCCTACATTGCTCCTCACACCTCTTAAAGATCCAGACATTATATTGTTAAAGATTCCACTAATTAACATCTTATAAAGTTAAACAGATGGGGGAGAGGCACTGTGTGTGTGTGTGTATGTACTGATGGAGATAGTCTGTCCAGTTAATCTCCCTTCAAACAGCACAATCGGGCACAGGGCATCTGCTAACCACAGGGAGTCCTGTCCAGCATCAGAATCAAATAATATTACAAAAGAACTGAAACGAAAATGTGATGCATTTTCCTTTCGTTTCCTTTGTAATTTGGAGTGAAGGGTTTCGGATATCGTTAGCTGCACGAATACGAAAACATCTGAAAATTCGGACGAAAACGTATTAGTACTATAACGAATGCACATGTCTAATGTCTGGTGTGAATTGCTCTCTTAAGGTCATGCCACAGCATTTCAATCGGGTTGAGGTCAGGACTCTGACTGGGCCACTCCAGAAGGCGTATTTTGTTTTGTTGAAGCCATTCTTTTGTTGAATTACTTGTATGCTTTGGGTCATTGTCTTGTTGCATCACCCATCCTCTGTGGAGCTTCAGTTGGTGGACAGATGGTCTTACGTTTTCCTGCAAAATGTCTTGATAAACTCTGGAATTCATTTTTCCATCAATGACAACAATCCGTCCAGGCCCTGAGACAGCAAAGCAGGCCCAAACCATGATGCTCCCTCCACCATGTTTTACAGTCGGGATGAGGTTTTGATGTTGGTGTGCTGTGCCTTTTTTTCTCCACACATAGTGTTGTGTGTTTTTTCCAAACAACTCAATTTTGGTTTCATCTGTCCACAGAATATTTTGCCAGTAGTGCTGTGGAACATCCAGGTGCTCTTTTGCAAACTTCAAACGTGCTGCAATATTCTTTTTGAACAGCAATAGCGTCCTCCGTGGTGTCCTCCCATGTACTCCATTCTTGTTTAATGTTTTCCTTATTGTAGATGTCAACAAAAATGTTAGCATGTGCCAGAGATTTCTGTAAGTCTTTAGCTGACACTCTAGGATTCTTCTTTACCTCATTAAGCATTCTGCGCTGTGCTCTTGCAGTCATCTTTACAGGACGACCATGCCTAGGGAGAGTAGCAACAGTGCTGAACTTTCTCCATTTGTAGACCGGCTGTCTTACCGTGGACACATGAACATCAAGGCTTTTGGAGATACTTTTGTAATCCTTTCCAGCTTCATGCAAGTCAAAAAATTTTGATCGTAGGTCTTCTGAGAGCTCTTTTCTGCGAGGCATGGTTCACATCAGGCAGTGCTTCTTGAAACCAGTAAACCCAAAACTGGTGTGTGTTTTTAAAGGGCAGGACAGCTTTCAGCAACACCTCCAATAATATCACACTGATTGGACTCAAGGTTGGCTCACTCCTGGCTCCATTTAGCTCTTGGAGAAGTCATTAGGGTAGGGGTTCACATACTTTTTCCACCCTGCACTGTGAATGTTTACATGTTATGTTCAATAAACACATGAAAACATATAATGTTTGTGTTGTATTATTTTAAGTAGGATGTGTTTTTCAAATTGTTGTGACTTAGATGAAGATCTGAGCACATTTTATGACCAATTCATGCAAAACTCCACGTAATCCCAAAGGGTTCACATACTTTTTCTTGCCACTGTATATACATTTTTAGTTACACATACATATTGAAAGAATAATATAACACACTCAGCACAGACCTCATTTATGAGTCTGACCCCCCCAAAAAAAAACAGGGCGTGCAGACCGCAGAGCATCACTGTTGGTGCTGGGAGCAGTGGGAGGGATATGAAGTTGGAATTTTTTTACATCTCCCTCCTACGCTCACAGACGCAACGTGCTGCTGATGAGAGGAGAGTGGGCGATAAAAAAAGAAAACACTGGACACCTTGAGCAGTGAGCACCTACAGGCGTATCATTCTCTCCAGTTTAAGAGTCTAGACAGTAGACACAGTCACATAGAGACAATGAAAGAAAAGATCAATGGCAGGCTGTGGCACTCAAAAGTCAAAGCTAAATGAAAAATCATGAATAAAATACACAAGTATGAAATATATTTGGATAAAATGTGGCCAGGAGAAATTAAAAAGATATTAGTACTCTAGTACTTTACTTACTCTCTCACAGTCAGTCCAAGAGATCTCCAGGCTCCAGGAGTACAGGGAGGCTCCTCCAGTGCTTTATTTTCTCTTCTCAGAAAAAAACTAAGGTACACCCAAGAGGAATGCACTATATTTATACACTGCAGTCACATGCAGTGACAGTGTGTGTCTGTGCCAGCCTTCAGCAGAAAAGGAAGCAGCTGTTTGGACTATGCACGCAGTGATCCAACCCCCAAAGATGATTCTAGAGCATACAAATCACAAAAAAAACACAACCAAAACGAAAATAACAAAAAAGAAATGAACCGAAACGGACTCTAAATGATACGAAATTACGAAATCAGCAACGGAACCAAAACGGACTCAAAACGATGCGAAAATATGTTTTCCGAAATGAACCGAAACGGAACTGAAATCGCGAATAGAACGAAAATGACTTGTGATTTTACAAATTTCATGTCCATACGTATCGGGAAATATTTCGGATGGTGTGTATTGCCGGTCCGGTTCGGAACGTCGGACGAAACCGAGGCACCGAATCGGCCCGTTGCGTGAGAAAATCTAATCGGTACGAAATAGGGATGTGCGTTTCGGGTTTCGGAATTTCGGAATTTTCACGAAATTTCCCGATTCGTGTTTTCGGATGCGGCCGAATTTTCGAAAAATTTTAGATCCGAAAATTTCAGATCCGAAATGTTTTCCGAGCCGAAACGAAATATTTTCGGATTTTTCGAATGGACTTGAAATGTGTCAAACGAGGAGAACAGATGTTCCGAAAAACGAAAATTTTCTGAAAAACGAAAATTTTTCTAAAAAACGAAAAGTCGATACAAAAAACGGGCAAAATGACACGAAAAATACGAAAAATGGTCGATATTCCGAAAAATGTGCAATTCCGAAAAACGAAAATTTCCGAAATTACGAAAAGTCGATACAAAAACCGAGCACAGTGACACGAAAATACGAAAAATGGTCGATATTCCGAAAAAAAAATGTACCCGAAAAACGGGCCGAACCGAATCGAATCGAAACCGAAATCGGTCGAAACGAGCCGAATCGAAAAGTTTGAAAATCCGAAAAATCGAACCGAATCGAACCGAAAAAAAAATCGGTGCACAAGCCTAGTACGAAATGAAACGCACATCCCTACTGCTCAGTAATTGCAGGATTCAGTCTGCATTTCCACAAGGTGATCTGCAAAATCCAGCCTGGTTGAGTGTCCAAAGGACAGGTTTGGGAAACACTCTTCTATAACTTTAACATGTGGGATGCTGCTATAGAGTGCCTCCACTCAGGCGTATTACTGTTGAAGCCTTTATTTCCTAAGGATTACTCTATTGATTCTATGTGCCCCTTGTGTACATACTATATAGGATAACAACAGTCTAGTAATGATAGTTGTAGCTCTGAATTAACCTGTATACCACTGGATTAAGCTGTGACCATTTATCAATTTACCAAGCAGAGTGATTTTGCTCATGCCTATAGATATATTTGTCTTGTAAGCTAAGTGATGTGGGAATGGTAGTTCAGTAGTTGTTTGCTGATTTAGGTTCCTAATCAACTAGTGTAGATTGTATGAATGTATGAATGGTAGTTAAGTAGTTTCTATTGCTTTTGTGTGCTCCCTACTCATGAGAACCAACATAGACTGTAGTATGTGTTCTCTTCTTTTGATGTGGGATACTATACCTAAATGAAAGAACTATTTATTTATTTTTTTTGTGAAAGGATTTTACCAGGAAGGATACATTGAGATTTCTCTCTTTTTCAAGTTTGTCCTGGGTGGCGAGTATGTACCGTTAGGTGTCTTGCCAAGGACACTTACTGGAGAGGTTGCTCGCTGGGATCGAGCCCATGACTCCACAGGCTCTCTCCATGCAGAGCGGTGACATTACCTCTACTCCACCCAGCCGGTACTATTAGACACCTTATTAAAGGGGGTTATAATTTATACCACCCTAGATGGGAAATTCAGTTTGCCATGGATGCACTGGTCTATGACCCACCCATGCATGCTTGTGCCAGTGTCTGCCTGTGGACAAAGAGGCAGTGTACCACGCATGTGCTGGCCCGAGACTGCCATCTGGATATCTCTCTTGGAGTCTACTTTTTGAACCCTACAGTATTCTATAAACCTCTTTCTCAAATTGGGCACTTGATAGTATTACCACCCCCCCAAACCCGTTTATATATTATCTTCTCCAAATCTACCATTACTGTAGATTCAAAGCCTCTTATCTGAAAGCATGTTCTTTCGATAAAACTTTGAATCAAGTTTTAAATGATGTCAATATTCATCTCTCCTCTCTTCAGGTGTTTTCTACAGTGAACTCCCTTGGAAGTATTTCTTAAAAATTACTTACGTACGTTCTTAATTTGTGCATACCTCTAGTTGGACCATATTTTGATCTTTTACTAAACACTCTTATCTCCGATCTTGTCAAGATCTTTCCACTAAAATTAAATATACCATGTGTCCTATCTATTTCTATCTTCTATTTTTCTTAACCAGCTTCCCTGCATTCCTTCCTCTTCCAAATATTATATAGTTTGTTTTTGAACCGTTCCCTTTCCAAATCTTGGATCCCAATTTCTCTTTGCCTTCCATCTGTCTTTTGTGCCCACTGGAAAAACCTCCTCCTCATTTTCCTGATCTAATTCCTTCATGCTTTTTATCTTTCTGCTGTTTTGGGGATACAGTTGTGTTCAAAATTATTCAACCCCCAATGCTGTAAAGGGTTTTAGGGAATTTAGTGTACATTTGTAATTGTATTCAGAATGAAATCCTACAAGGACTTTTTAAAGAACCATATGCAACTAAAATGACATCAATTGGTTTTGTAATACAGTAGTTAATGTTTCTTTTGTGAATTCTTCATTGACACAATTATTCAACCCCTTAAAGACTACCACTCTGAAGAACAGAGGTTCATTCAAGTGTTTTCAATCAGGTATTGAAAACACCTGTGGATGTCACGGAGCAGCAATAAAGCATAATAAGCACCAATTAGGCAGCTTTAAAATGACTGTGATACTCAGCTCCTTCTAGACATTTACTGGTGTGGTTACAAACATGGTGAAGTCAAGAGAATGGTCCAGGAAGACAAGAGAAGAGGTGATTACTCTTCACAGGAAGGGCAATGGCTATAAGAAGATTGCAAAGATGTTAAACATACAAGAGAGACCATAGGAAGCATCATTCGCAAATTCAAGGCAAAGGGCACTGTTGAAACGCTACCTGGTCGTGGCAGAAAGAAGATGCTGACTTCGACTGCTGTGCGCTACCTGAAGCGTAGAGTGGAGAAAAGTCCCCGTGTGACTGCTGAGGAACTGAGAAAAGATTTGTCAGATGTGGGTACTGAAGTTTCAGCTCAGACAATACGGCGCACACTGCGTAATGAAGGCCTCCATGTCAGAACTCCCAGGCGCACCCCCTTGCTGTCTCCAAAGAATAAGAAGAGTCGACTGCAGTATGCCAAAAGTCATGTGGACAAACCACAGAGGTTTTGGGATAGTGTTCTGTGGACTGATGAAACAAAATTAGAACTGTTTGGGCCCATGGATCAATGCTATGTTTGGAGGAGGAAGAAAAGGCCTATGAAGAAAAGAACACCTTGCCTACTGTGAAGCATGGCGGGGGGTCAATCATGCTTTGGGCCTGTTTTGCTTCTGCAGGTACCGGGAAGCTTCAGCGTGTGCAAGGTACCATGAATTCTCTTCAGTACCAGGAGATATTGGATGACAATGTGATGCAGTCCGTCACAAACCTGAGGCTTGGGAGACGTTGGACCTGTCAACAGGATAATGATCCCAAGCATACCTCCAAGTCCACTAGAGCATGGTTGCAGATTAAAGGCTGGAACATTTTGGAGTGGCCATCGCAGTCACCAGACTTAAATCCGATTGACAACCTCTGGTGGGACTTAAAGAAAGCAGTTGCAGTGCGCAAGCCTAAGAATGTGACTGAACTGGAGGCTTTTGCCCATGACGAATGGGCGAAGATACCCGTAGATCGCTGCAAGACACTTGTGTCAAGCTATGCTTCACGTTTAAAAGCTGTTATAACTGTAAAAGGATGTTGTACTAAGTACTAAGATTGAATGTCACGTGGGGGTTGAATAAAACTGATAATGATGTGAGCACAGAAAATACATTTGTGGTTATTTCATTATAAATGTTATGTTATATTTGTCTGACCTACACGTGCCTCTTTGATTTAATTGTAAGCAAGATGACTGCATGATCAAAATCAATGTCAAACTGGCCAAAACACTCAATTTCAGTTGGGGTTGAATAATTTTGAACACAACTGTATATTAGGGTTCCTATTCTATACCGTTTAACCTTGTATTTCTCTCTGTTTAGGTGGTGAAACGTTCCCCTGAGGGGGTCATATCTAGATATCAAAGTTCTCCTATTACTATTAGGGTAAAATTGGGTGACATTCCCACCTCCTCTCTAGCTCTGGTATCTTTCAGTTGTAGTTTGACTCTATATTCTCCATTATTTACCCTTTTGGGGAACTTTTCTATGAATATTTCTTCTGCTTTTTCTCTACTCCACCTACTCTCTGTAATCCTTCTCCCAATATTCTGGTTTGATTTGTTCATTCCAACTCCCCCATTCTGATTTCCTTGGTAGGGGACTTTCTTTTCTTCTTCCGTATGAATATTTCCATATTCCATTTTTATAAAATCTAACATCTCTCTGATACTTATCCTTTTAAATTTTCATTACTTCTCTTTATATTCTAGCTAATTTGTTTCTCCAAATATCTACAGTTGTGTTCAAAATTATTCAACCCCCACTGAAATTGAGTGTTTTGGCCAGTTTGACATTGATTTTGATCATTCAGTCATCTTGCTTACAATTAAATCAAAGAGGCACGTGTAGGTCAGACAAATATAACATAACATTTATAATGAAATAACCACAAATGTCTTTTCTGTGCTCACATCATTATCAGTTTTATTCAACCCCCAAGTGACATTCAATCTTAGTACTTAGTACACATCCTTTTACAGTTATAACAGCTTTTAAACGTGAAGCATAGCTTGACACAAGTGTCTTGCAGCGATCTACGGGTATCCTCGCCATTCGTCATGGGCAAAAGCCTCCAGTTCAGTCACATATTCTTAGGCTTGCGCACTGCAACTGCTTTCTTTAACCCCTTCGCTGCTAAGGACGCGCTCAGCGCGTCCAACCGCATGTATCGTTCCATGCGGTGGACGCGCTGAGCGCGTCCTCTCTTTGGGTCAGCGTTCGGCCGGGTTCAGGCCGATCGCTGCCCCCCGGTGCGGGCTGACATCCTCGATGTCAGCCAGCATCCGGAACCGCCGCCGGAGTAATTAGGTGTCATTGCGGGGGCGTGATGACACCTAATTCAGGCGCCCCCCCGCATGTGCGGAGGAGGCGCCTGAAAAGGAGGTGGGGAGGTCCTTCGGACCTCTCTCCCTCCCGATCGGTGGCGTTGCGGGGGTTAACCCAGGCACCGTTTGGAAGGGCACAGCCTGCCCTTCCAAATGGTTCCTGGCATTAACCCCATGGGGGCCAGATCACGAATCGGCGCTGAAAAGCGCCGGTTCGTGATCCTTTCCCGGAGCTGGCCGACATCTTGGATGTTGGCCAAGCTTCCAGAAATGCCCCTGAGGACTGGCGTCATCGTGCATAGCACGATGACGCCAGTCCTGGAGTTAACTCCTAACTGCCACAATGGTGGAGATAGGGGGTTCCAATGAACCCTCTATCTCCCGATCCGTGGCAGTTAGGGGTTAATGTTTGGTATTGTTGGATCGGCCAAGCATGGCCGTTCCAACGATACCAAACATGAGTATAAAAAAAGTTTGTAAAAAAAAATAAAAATTAAAAATAAAAATAAAAAAATATTAAAAAAAATTATAAAAAAAAAATAAACAGTTTTTTTTCTTTTTTTTGGTTTGTTAATGCAGCAATATTGTTCCCATTTCAATTATAATGTGAACAATGATGCTGCACTAACGATTTTTGTATGCGGCGCGTTTGTTAAAAATCGTGTAATTTTCCCCAAAAAAAATGTAACGAGACCCCATCTCTAATTTTTTTAACAAGCGCACCCCATACAAAATATAACCGCAATTGCTCGCATGTTAAAATGTGAAAAAAACCCACTTTACACGTTGTAAATTATTGAAAATTCATATTTTATTGCATTTTTTGTTATAATATACAGACAGGTCATGACGTATACATATAATAATGACATAATATGAATCTGCCGAGTCTGACGGAAAGAACGATATATAATATGTCTGGGTCATATACTAAAATAAGCCTTCAAAACACGTTTAAACATGATGATCCAAGGAGAAATCTGACTGCCATTCTGGGGTCAAGAAGGAATTTTTTCCCAGTATGTTGCATATTGGCAAGCATTCAGACTGGGTTTTTTGCCTTCTTTTGGATCAACAGCAGTAGGTTATGTGGGAGAGGCTGAACCCGATGGACGCATGTCTTTTTTCAGCCTATATAACTATGTAACTATGTAACTATGAGCAAAACCGGTAAAAATGACCTCAGCACAGAGGGGGAAAAGCCTCAGCAGCGAAAGGGTTGAGGCCCACCAGAGGTTTTCAATCGGATTTAAGTCAGGTGACTGCGATGGCCACTCCAAAATGTTCCAGCCTTTAATCTGCAACCATGCTCTAGTGGACATAGAGGTATGCTTGGGATCATTGTCCTGTTGAAAGGTCCAATGTCTCCCAAGCCTCAGGTTTGTGACGGACTGCATCACATTGTCATCCAATATCTCCTGGTACTGAAGAGAATTCATGGTACCTTGCACACGCTGAAGCTTCCCTGTACCTGCAGAAGCAAAACAGGCCCAAAGCATGATTGACCCCCCGCCATGCTTCACAGTAGGCAAGGTGTTCTTTTCTTCATAGGCCTTGTTCTTCCTCCTCCAAACATAGCGTTGATCCATGGGCCCAAACAGTTCTAATTTTGTTTCATCAGTCCACAGAACACTATCCCAAACCTTCTGTGGTTTGTCCACATGACTTTTGGCATACTGCAGTCGACTCTTCTTATTCTTTGGAGACAGCAAGGGGGTGCGCCTGGGAGTTCTGGCATGGAGGCCTTCATTACGCAGTGTGCGCCGTATTGTCTTAGCTGAAACTTCAGTACCCACATCTGACAAATCTTTTCTCAGTTCCTCAGCAGTCACACGGGGACTTTTCTCCACTCTACGCTTCAGGTAGCGCACAGCAGTCGAAGTCAGCATCTTCTTTCTGCCACGACCAGGTAGCGTTTCAACAGTGCCCTTTGCCTTGAATTTGCGAATGATGCTTCCTATGGTCTCTCTTGGTATGTTTAACATCTTTGCATTCTTCTTATAGCCATTGCCCTT
The DNA here is from genome assembly GCA_009667805.1 of Leptobrachium leishanense. Lineage (NCBI taxonomy): Eukaryota > Metazoa > Chordata > Amphibia > Anura > Megophryidae > Leptobrachium > Leptobrachium leishanense. The sequence goes on along the minus strand of CM019065.1, from coordinate 264,014,921 downwards.
CCTGTGAAGAGTAATCACCTCTTCTCTTGTCTTCCTGGACCATTCTCTTGACTTCACCATGTTTGTAACCACACCAGTAAATGTCTAGAAGGAGCTGAGTGTCACAGTCATTTTAAAGCTGCCTAATTGGTTCTTATTATGCTTTATTGCTGCTCCGTGACATCCACAGGTGTTTTCAATACCTGATTGAAAACACTTGAATGAACCTCTGTTCTTCAGAGTGGTAGTCTTTAAGGGGTTGAATAATTGTGTCAATGAAGAATTCACAAAAGAAACATTTACTACTGTATTACAAAACCAATTGATATCATTTTAGTTGCATATGGTTCTTTAAAAAGTCCTTGTAGGATTTCATTCTGAATACAATTACAAATGTACACTAAATTCCCTAAAACCCTTTACAGCATTGGGGGTTGTATAATTTTAAACACAACTGTATATTCTCCTTTTTTCCCTTCAAGACAATCCTTTCCAATCTGTTGGAGAGTTTCTCAATCTCAGCATCCACTACAGGTAATTTATCTTTTCGTTTTTGGATAATATAATCCATGGTTATTATTGTAAACTCCTCCAGCATCCCATCAATTTAGGAAATCAGGACCCTCTTTATTAGATTTGTGATATCTTAAACCTCTTGGTGTTATCCTTTCATTTTTATACTTCTACAGGGTAGCTATCTCAGCTTTCAGCTTCATTTCCTTAATAGAGTGTGTTTCCAATTTTGAAATGAATTTTATTTTACTCATATCCTTACTTCCGCCATCTGCTTCCTTCCTCGCATTCTCCATTCCCTGATCTGGCTTGTTTACTGTTTACTTTTTTAATAGTGCAGATTTTAGCTGCTCTGAGGATTGGCCTGTAGGTAACTACCTAATCATTGTGGGTTTGTCTGCGGGCTAGGCGTTTACCCATCCTGACATCCTCTTGCTCGTGCTGCACATTTCTTACGGTGTTGGAGAGGTCTGTCTGCTCCTTTTGTCCCACAATGGCTGTTGGTGGCAGATGAGGGAGAGCTGCCCATGGCAAATTTACTGTGAAAGGGTATGTAATGGTGGGACAAGGATGAGGGAAGGGAGCATAATAGCTGACAAAAGTATTGACAGGATTGCATAAAGCGAGAAATGTAATTGATCACACCACATGTATTACTTCAAGTTATTCCGTTTCTTTCAGTTTATATAATAGAAAAAAATTAAACATGCATAGAATAACTGTTATGCCTCATGTACAGATTCTGGATGAGGTAGAGAAAAGGAGAGGGATCTCACCAGCTCTTGTTCAGCCTTTCATGAGGAGCATCATGGAGGCCCCATTCCCAGCACTGGGCAGAAAAATCACAGTCAAGAACTTCCTCCCAGGATCAGGAACTGAGGTACAGATGATATTTGGGCAAATTCATGTTGGTCAGAAATAGATATATTTTTTCGACTGGAATTATAATCTGTTTATGAACAAAAAATTATTGTTAAAATTGAAAAAAATATATTAACCTCCCTGGCGGTATTCCGAGTGTGACTCGGGGTTAAATTTCACTACCGTGAACGGTAACTCCGAGCCACACTCAGGCTGGATGTTTACTCACCTCCTTCTGGCTCCCTCGCTGTCCCCCGCAGTGTGATCGCGGCGAGCTGCTTGCTGGAAGGCTCCCTGCTAGTCACACATGCAGGGGGCGGGACCAGCAGAACACTTAGAAAAATATAATTTTACACTGGAGAATACAAAGTGCATAGTTTATGAACGGCCACTAGGTGGCAGTACAGGATAAGAAACAGACCATACATCCTCTCACCCTTGTTTTCAGACAGATTTCAGTGTTTTTTGTTGTATTTTATTGAATATCATTTATTTGCATTATTTTGGATAATTATTTTTGGGATAATAAATTATTATGTCATGTTTCGGACTTTATCGGACTCAGTGTATTTACTATTTTTTATTTTATTTATTTATTTATAAAAGGATTTTACCAGTAAGGACTCTTGATTGCACGGATTTCAGTGCGTGATTCCTAATTATTACAGGTTAACTATGTACAAAAACCCGTTTCCTTTAAAAAAAATTGAGACGCTTTTAGACACTAAATTTAAAAAAAATTAGACCGCCAGGGAGGTTAAACTAAAAAAGTAAAATGTAAAAGGTACATTTATTTCATTGCAAAACCAGTGGGTAGATCTATTGCTTTCCCAGCCTGTTTGACTTTTCAGTGTCCTGAAGAGTTTGCCTTGAAAGTATGCTCTTGGGCAAAAATATATTTGTTTTTCAAGCTAGTCTATATCTATCTATCAATTTACTGTGATCCCCACACACAGTATGTATATGAATAGTATCTGCTGAATTGCTGCCACTATCCAAGACATCCAAAGTCATCAAAAAACTGTAGGGCACAAAGGAGGCTGCTAACTAGTTTTAATGCAAAAAACACAGTTCACATCGCCATTTCAGTCCCATAGAACTTTTATCAAGTCTTTAGAAATGTTCTTTGAAACTTTGATGTAATCTGTATTTTTTGTGCATTAAAACCACATCAGCAGTCTCCATTGTGTACTACAATTTTTGGATACTATATACAGTTGTGTTCAAAATTATTCAACCCCCAATGCTGTAAAGGGTTTTAGGGAATTTAGTGTACATTTGTAATTGTATTCAGAATGAAATCCTACAAGGACTTTTAAAAGAACCATATGCAACTAAAATGACATCAATTGGTTTTGTAATACAGTAGTAAATGTTTCTTTTGTGAATTCTTCATTGACACAATTATTCAACCCCTTAAAGACTACCACTCTGAAGAACAGAGGTTCATTCAAGTGTTTTCAATCATGTATTGAAAACACCTGTGGATGTCACGGAGCAGCAATAAAGCATAATAAGCACCAATTAGGCAGCTTTAAAATGACTGTGATACTCAGCTCCTTCTAGACATTTACTGGTGTGGTTACAAACATGGTGAAGTCAAGAGAATGGTCCAGGAAGACAAGAGAAGAGGTGATTACTCTTCACAGGAAGGGCAATGGCTATAAGAAGATTGCAAAGATGTTAAACATACCAAGAGAGACCATAGGAAGCATCACTCGCATATTCAAGGCAAAGGGCACTGTTGAAACGCTACCTGGTCGTGGCAGAAAGAAGATGCTGACTTCGACTGCTGTGCGCTACCTGAAGCGTAGAGTGGAGAAAAGTCCCCGTGTGACTGCTGAGGAACTGAGAAAAGATTTGTCAGATGTGGGTACTGAAGTTTCAGCTCAGACAATACGGCACACACTGCGTAATGAAGGCCTCCATGCCAGAACTCCCAGGCGCACCCCCTTGCTGTCTCCAAAGAATAAGAAGAGTCGACTGCAGTATGCCAAAAGTCATGTGGACAAACCACAGAAGGTTTGGGATAGTGTTCTGTGGACTGATGAAACAAAATTAGAACTGTTTGGGCCCATGGATCAACGCTATGTTTGGAGGAGGAAGAACAAGGCCTATGAAGAAAAGAACACCTTGCCTACTGTGAAGCATGGTGGGGGGTCAATCATGCTTTGGGCCTGTTTTGCTTCTGCAGGTACAGGGAAGCTTCAGCGTGTGCAAGGTACCATGAATTCTCTTCAGTACCAGGAGATATTGGATGACAATGTGATGCAGTCCATCACAAACCTGAGGCTTGGGAGACGTTGGACCTTTCAACAGGACAATGATCCCAAGCATACCTCCAAGTCCACTAGAGCATGGTTGCAGATTAAAGGCTGGAACATTTTGGAGTGGCCATCGCAGTCACCTGACTTAAATCCGATTGAAAACCTCTGGTGGGACTTAAAGAAAGCAGTTGCAGTGCGCAAGCCTAAGAATGTGACTGAACTGGAGGCTTTTGCCCATGACGAATGGGCGAAGATACCCGTAGATCGCTGCAAGACACTTGTGTCAAGCTATGCTTCACGTTTAAAAGCTGTTATAACTGTAAAAGGATGTTGTACTAAGTACTAAGATTGAATGTCACTTGGGGGTTGAATAAAACTGATAATGATGTGAGCACAGAAAAGACATTTGTGGTTATTTCATTATAAATGTTATGTTATATTTGTCTGACCTACACGTGCCTCTTTGATTTAATTGTAAGCAAGATGACTGAATGATCAAAATCAATGTCAAACAGGTCAAAACACTCAATTTCAGTGGGGGTTGAATAATTTTGAACACAACTGTATAGTGCTTACAAGGGTTGTGGTGGAGGACAAAAAGATAAAAAGCGTCCACGCTATAATTAATTATGTTTATTATTGAAGAAGCCACTTGCACATCACAGCAATTCAAAGAATTGCATCCCAGAGCTCCTGTGCCACATTCCCCATATGCAGCAAGGAATTCTGGGTAGGATATGCAAATGACATCTGTCTCACTTTTATGCATCCTGGGTCTGTTATTTCACAGAACCCTAAAATCAATGCAATGCATACTATGACTAGTCTCTAGCAGAGATAAGGTTTATGCAACTGGTCAATGCCACTCCTAGGACAGCGCTGTTTTGGGTTTGTTGGACTCATCAGCTAAGAACTAGGCATGACCTGTTGCAGTGGATGCTTGGCCCCCGAAGGGTTAATCCGTGCTTACAAGGGTTGTGGTGGAGGTCAAAAAGTGAGATAAAAAGCCTCCACGCTATAATATATATATATATATATATATATATTAGGGATGCACCGATACCACTTTTTGAAGACCTAGTACGAGCACCGATACTTTTTAAAAGTACTCACCGATACCGAGTACCGATACTTTTATTTTATGTCATGTGAGCGCTTTCCAAGAAGAACAAACCACATATAAAAATGCTCCCAGCTCACATGTATATATCCGCCGAAATATATATATACAGAATGCCCCCAGCTCACATAGAGATTGCCCCTCAGCTCACATGGAGATTGCCCCCAGCTCACATGGATATGCCCCCAGCTAACATGGATATTGCCCCCAGCTCTCATGGATATGCCCCCAGCGCTCATGGATATTGCCCACAGTGCTCATGGATATGCCCCCAGCTCACATGGATATGCCCCAGCGCTCATGGATATGCCCCCAGCTCACATGGATATTGCCCCCAGCGCTCATGGATATGCCACCAGTTCACATGGATATGCCCCCAGCTCTCATGGATATGCCCCCAGCGCTCATGAATATTGCCCCCCAGCTCTTATGGATATGACCCCAGCTCTCATGGATATGCCCCAGCTCTCATGGATATTGCCACCAGCTCTCATGGATATTGCCCCCAGCTCTTATGGATATGACCCCAGCTCTCATGGATATGCCCCAGCTCTCATGGATATGCCCCCAGCTCTCATGGATATGCCCCCAGCTCTCATGGATATTGCCCCCAGCTCTCATGGATATGCCCCCAGCTCTAATGGATATTGCCCCCAACTCTCATGGATATGCCCCAGCTCTCATGGATATTGCCCCCAGCTCTCATGGATATTGCCCCCAGCTCTCATGGATATTGCCCCCAGCTCTCATGGATATTGCCCCAGCTCATATGGATATGCCCCCAGCTCTCATGGATATGCCCCAAGCTCTGTGTGTGTGCGTGTTTGTGTATATATTACACACACACACACACTGGCACACTTTCAGACCCCAGACCAGACTTGGGGCGCTGTCCGTATGCTCTATCGGCATTCGACAGGCCCCTGCAGCTCATCGCATTAATACTTACCTTCCACGAGCGCCGCCGGCAAAGTCTTCGCACGTGCACTTGTTGGAAAGCCCCCAGCCGCGATTACGTGGGAGTCTGCGAGATCGAGGCTGGGGGCTTTCCAACAAGCAGACGCGCGGAAACTTTGCTGGTGGTGCTCGTGGACGGTAAGTATGAAGGCAATGAGCTGGAGGGGCCTGACTGAATGCCGATAGAGCATTCGGACAGCCGCCCCAGCTCCTCGGATGCCGGCAAGCCAGCTCAATGCTTGGCTTCCGGTATCGGGGGAAATATCTGGGGCACTGCACGAGTACCAAGTACTCCTGCTGTACCCGGTATCGGCACCAATACCGATACTAGTATCGGTACAACCCTAATATATATGTTACAAGAGCCAAGGTCAAACATTTCCCCTCGGCTGTCGTGACTCATGTTCCTCCGCTAGTTCCTGGATTCTTCCCTCAGAAAGCAATGCTGAATCAATGTCAGTTCTTAATGTCTCCCAATAAAGTTTACGACACTGGTCATATTGGGTTAAGCAGACTCACTGGCCATTTCAGCAGGCCTCTTTTTATTTGGTACAGATTCAAATAACAACTGTTAACATCCCAGGCATCCCGGCACCGCAGTTCACCCTGGTCTCTATCAGGTCCTCCCTGCAGATTATAAACTCTTGAGCATGGTCCTCTCTCCTACGGTTCTATGTGTTTAACTTGTATGTATATTGGTTATTCTGTCTCTCCCATTGTACAGCGCTGCGGAACTTGGTGGCACCTTATAAATAACTGTAGCAGCAGTCATACAGAGCAAGGGTCCTTGTTTGGGGGATTTCAGGGGAGCAGCAGCAATCCGTGGGTACCGTTTGATAGCTCTGGCCCCTATGGTCTCCCAGTCCAAAAAGTGGCCCGATCCACAGGCGGTGGCCAGAGCGGCAGCGTGAGAAAGTTACCCTATGTGATGCCGCATGGCCGCTGCTGCCTGAGCCCCTGGGGTAAAGAAAGGCTCAGAATCTCAGGTTCCTGATGGAGTTCCCTCCTAAAAATCACCCCATCTGCAGCTCCCTTGAGGGGGACTCTAACCCCAAAAGAGAACCCTGCTGGGGCAAAGGGTTTTCAGAGCGCCGGTGTTTAAATTTTCTGCAGAACTTTCAGGTAACACAGGGAACACGAGGGACAGGCTTAAATGAATTTGGATTATGGTCTGATGGCTCGGGAAGTCACAAAAACACCACTTTTAACATGAAAAGATAAACAGACCAATAGTTTAAATGTGGGGAATAGCGGAGGAGCAATGGTTTAGTACAGTCCACAATCTATGAGCACTTGGTTCTGTGACATTGCTCCCCCCTCTGAAGAAGACAATCCGAGGTTGCCCAGATGGGTAAGTCCGAGATTGGCTGGTGTCTCCATAGAAAAGGGTTGGGGATCTGGGGCGACTGCCAAGCATCCCGGGGGTATGCATCTGGAAGTCCCAGCCCCATCCACAATTCTTTAATAAGCATCCCCTGCCATGTGTAAAAGGTGGTCAGTAGCACATCGCTGCTTGAAACAAGGCCATCCCCACCCTCTCGCTGGGGCTCAATCCACTGCCGGGGCGAAGTACCACCTGTATTCTCTACCGGGGACACACTCTGTGGCTGGGGAGTGCTACCAGTCGTCTCTGCTCCCGGAATCACCAACCGCTGCTGGGGTGCGTTATTGCCAGTACTCGCCCGCTGCTATTGGGGAGCAAGGCCGACTGCTTCCCCTCCCTGGAACTTGCTTGGTGGCTGGTGTAAGGATGGGATTGTTATCTGACCCTCTGCCTCCTTTGCGTGCTGGTGGCTCTTCTCATAGGGGATTTCTAGCACCGTAGGATGCAGACAGAGGTCAGCGGCCCTCTGCTGCAATGCCAGCTCTTCTGCTGGGGTATAGTAAGCTCCCCCTTCCACAAGCTCACATCCTCTTGAAGGGCATCTATGCCACCGTGGCTTGCATTGATGGAGACTGCAGTCTTATCCACTGTTGCAAGGCACATCTCCCTGGTATGTGGCTCACAAACACAGGCATTGTCTTCCGCCGCTAGCTTTGGAGGAACTTTACTTGTCACGTCCAACACTTTCTCCTTCCAAGAGGGCACGTTGTGCTGCATCTGCAGGGTCTCTGACTCCTTGGTTGCAACATCGGCCAGGAGCTTGTTTGTAGTTGGGGAGAGGGGCCGACTACCTCCTCTCCATGGGACTGCCGCGAGAAAGCAGTACTGCCAGTACTTTCTCCCTGGGGTACTCTCTGCCGCTGGGGTAAAGAGGGAATGGTTTTAAGTTCCTGGGGCTCCTCGTTTTTCCAAATCTTTGGAGTTGTCGGTTGAGGCCAAAAGTTACAGTCCCGCTGCTGCACTGACATTTTCTCTACTGGGGTGGGGGACTGCTCCCCCATGCAAAACTGTCCTCCTTGACCCCTGGAGGATAAGCCGCTACAAATTGAGAATCCGGGCCAGCTGCCCCACCATTCCCTGGTGCCAGGGGAAGGACTGCACCCATTCTCTGTGGGCCAGACCAAGTCCGCTGTCCCCCACTCCTCCACCATCCACAGCTGGGAGCACTTTGTTGGAGTTCAGGGTCTCCTGCCTAGCATGCCAGCAGATTGTCCGTCGGGGCCTCAGCCTCACCCACCAGCACTAGGCAGTCCTCTTTCAATAGAGGATAACCTCTCGGGGTCACATCAGTGGAGGCTGCAGTCTCATCCAAGTTTGCTGGACAAATATCCTCTGCTACCTGAAGGCAGAGGCCAGGGTTGTTCTGCACTGTTGTCAGTTCTTCTGCTGCTATTGCAACGCCGTCCCAATCCCAAGGCCCCAGAGTCTGCTGCTGAGCGGAATCTAGCACCTTTCTATAGGCCACCTCAAGCTCCCATTCCTGGAAACTAATAAAGTCCAAATCATCTTGCAACCAGGGTGCCTCTGTGAGATTCAACAGTCTCTCTCTCGATACTGTCTGATCTCCTCCAGTCGCCACTCCTACTCACTCCCACACACTGGGTCTATAATAAGTTTCTCAAATAGCAACCCAGGGCTACCGAGACAAAAGCCCTCTGTGGGGTTGCCATCCCTAAGCCATGGACAACCTTGTGCAGCATACCATCGGAGCACTCTGTATCCATCAATCAGCGTCATCTCTGTCTGGACCAGTCCATCTAATTCAGACAGCCATTCCTCTCGTGGCTGCTCTCCCAGAAAAGGCACACGCAAATCCCACTGGTGCCAGTGCATTTCCATATAAGTGGGGAAGATCTCTCCATGATAGTCCTTCTCCCGTTGTACAGTCTCCCTCCACATCTCCCAGCGCACAAAATCCCTGCAGTCCAGCTCGTCCTGCGCAGAGCCAGGTTCATCAAACTGGGCCAGTGCCTTCTGCATTCGCCGACTAAACTCTGCTGCCATGGTTCTTTTGTGCTGGGCCGGCTTGGTCATCAAATGTTTTAAAAGTTTGATGGATCACTGTAATGCTGTGGCTCGAATTGAGGCCATCTTCACAGCTGTTGCTGCTGGCTGTGGCTTTGTGGATGGCCAGCTCCTCAGCTATTTTTCTGAAGCTTCCATAACCTGGTTGATCACTTCTATTGGTGGGTTGGGACCATAGAAATCCAGGCGTTCTCTCACCCTCTGGGACAACGTGTGCTGTCCTGTCTGGGATGCTGCTGAGGATGAGCTACTGGTGCCTGGGGATGACTCTGCTGAGCGTGCTAGCTGGCCTCTCTTGTCCCTGCAGAGCTAGACCAGTCAGATGCCTGTAGTTTTCAGCCATCCTGATTGTGCTGAATAATAGAATCTGTCTGGAACTGGTTGCACGGAGGTTCCCACTTCTCGACACCAGTGTTACGAGAGCCCAGGTCAAATATGTTCCCTCGGCTATCGCGACTCGTTTTCCTCCACTAGTTCCTGGATTTTTCCCTCAGCCAGCAGCGCTGAATCAATGTCGGTTTTTAATTAATCCCAATAAAGCAGACGACACTGAACCTAACCCCAAAAAAGAACGCCCTGCTGGGACAAAGGGTTTTCGGGGTGCCACGGTTTAAAGTTTCCATTAAAGTGAATGCCTTGCGGTCCTTGAATGGGATCGGTTTATAACGTCTGACTCCTGGATGGTGAATGGTTGGGGTTTAAAACCAGGCTCCTGGATGGTGATTGGCTGGAGTTTCAAAACCAGGCTTCCCCTGGTGTCAGGGAACACTAAGGACAGGCTTAAAGGCATTTGGATTATGTTCTGATGGTGAGGTAGTCACAAAAACACCACTTTTAACATGAAAAGATAAACAGACCAATAGCTTAAATCAGGGGAATAGCGGAGGAGCAAGGATTTAGTACAGTCGACAGTCATGTGAGCATGGGGTTCCGTGACAATATACATACACACAGGTGCAAAATGTACAGTCAGGTCCAGAAATATTGGGACATGGACACAATTCTAACATCTTTGGCTCTATACACCACCACAATGGAGTTGGAAAGAAACAAACACAATGTGCTTTAACTGCAGACTGTCAACTTTAATTTGAGGGTATGTACATCCAACTCAGGTGAACGGTGTAGCACTTACAGCAGTTTACAGAGGTGCCTCCCACTTGTTAAGGGACCAAAAGTAATGGGACAGAATAATAATCATAAATTAAACTTTCCCTTCTTAATACTCGGTTGCAAATCCTTTGCAGTCAATCACAGCCTGAAGTCTGGAATGCATAGACATCACCAGACGCTGGGTTTCATCCCTGGTGATGCTCTGCCTGGTCTCTACTGCAACGGTCTTCAGTTCCTGCTTGTTCTTGGGGCATTTTCCCTTCAGTTTTGTCTTCAGCAAGTGAAATGCATGCTCAATGGGATTCAGGTCAGGTGACTCTGTATATGCATTTAATAAAAATGATGAATTGTTTCAATACACATTAAATTAGTTAACCAATGTTGTGGCTCAGCATGAGCCTTTTCAAGGTTCTATAAATACAGAGACACACAGGGCTCTATTTCACTGTTGCCAGTTGAAGTGAGCCAATAAGGGAGAGAGAGAAAACAAATCAGCATATGTGTGCTACAACTGGTATCGGCTCCTTGAGCTCTTAGGATTCCATGAAGCTCAGTGCAACCCTGCTGCAAGCTCGCACCATCAGGATTGCATAGAAACATGGAAGAGTACTGGGAACTATGTGCTCCCAGTATCCTTGATGATCCTAGGATTTTTTATGGGCTATTTATTTTAATTTGTTATGTGATTTTGTTTTTACAAAATGACTTAACAGTAGGTTCTGGTTGGTTGGGTGGGTGGTTGGTTGGTATTGATTCAGAAATATGGGCTCCGGAAGAGAGGAACAGGCTATTTATTTATTTTATTTATTATCATCATTTATATAGTGCCAACAGATTCCACAGAGCTTTACAATAAACAAAGGGAACAAGATACAGAAAAATGGGATACATAGGATGGAATCAAGAGGTTTAGAGGGCCCTGCTCATAGGAACTTACAGTCTAGTGCATTGTTTCCCAAACCTGTCCTCAGGACCCTTCGCCTCTCCAGGTTTTCCAGATATCTGAAGCACAGCACAGGTGATATGATTTGCTGCTCAGTGATTGCAGGATTCAGTCTGCATTTCCCCCAAGGTGATCTGTAAAATCTGACCTGGTTGAGGGTCCCAAGGACAGGTTTGGGAAACACTGGTCTAGTGGGATTGGGGTTGAGGAAGACCAGGGGAGGTTTACTGGATGTCAGGATCATTAGCGCCAGCGGTTTGGGAATGGTGGTGCAATGGAAACAGCACCAATCATCTGTGAGTAGGTGAGCAGGGGGATGATGTGGTTCATTAATCTGAAGAGATGGGTTTTGAGGGATTTCTTGAAGGCCTGAAGATTAGGGGAGAATTTGATAGCCCATGGTAAGTCATTGCATAGGACCGAAGCTGCCCTTGAGAAGTCTTGGGGATGAGAGTTGGCAGTGTGGGTGTTGACAGAGGACAGGCGGAGGTCACCCACCCACCGACTGGAGTTGTCTAGATGGGACGTGCTTGCAGAGTAACGAAGACACGTAAGGGGGGGTCGAGTTATTGAGAAATTTGAACCGGAGCATCAGTATTTTAAACTGTATCCTGAAACACGCAGAAAGACAATGGAAGGACTGGCAGAGAGGGGAGGTACACTAGCTGTGTCTGGTGAGAAAAATAACCCTGGTGCCTGCATTCATTACAGATTGCAAAGGGGCAATACGGGCATTGGGGATACCAATAAGGAGCGAGGTGCAGTAATCAAGCCATGAAATGACAAGTGCGTGAACCAGCACCTTTGCAGTATCTTGCAGCAGAAAGGGTAGAGAAAGTTAGATCAGAATCTAAAGTGATACCAAGGCAGTGAACTTGAGGCGTTGGCACGGCCGGCGCTGCCGCTAGGCCAACAAGGCGGGCACCTAGAGCGCAGCACCCGCCTAGGGCGCAGCCGGCCCGACCAATTGTGTAAAAAAAAAAAAAAAAAGCCCGTGGGGCGGCCACGTGCTGCAGCCAGCCCCAATACATGCCGGCGTCGCCGCCGTCATCAAGGAGACGGAGGCGTGGACTTGGTGCTTCCAGCTTCCTGGACCAAGTCCACGCCTCCATCTCCTTGACGCCAACAGCGACGCCAGCACGCATTGAGACTGGCTACAGGAAGACCGCGCTGGAGGCAAATACCCATGTGTGAGCTGCTGCGGCTGGGCAAGTATCCTTGTGTGAGCCTGGGGGCAGATATCCATGTGTGAGCCTAGGGGTAAATACCCATGTGTGAGCCTGGGGGCAGATATCCATGTGTGAGCCTAGGGGTAAATACCCATGTGTGAGCCTGGGGGTAAATACCCTTGTGTGAGCCTGGGGGCAGATATCCATGTGTGAGCCTAGGGGTAAATACCCATGTGTGAGCCTGGGGGCAGATATCCATGTGTGAGCCGGGGGGTAAATACCCATGTGTGAGCCTGGGGCAGGGCCAGTGCTAGACTATTTTGCGCCCTAGGCAAGACCAGCTACTTGCACCCCCCCAAAAAAAAAAAGCTCACATGGCTATATTTGCCCCCCAGCTCTCACATGGTGGCTATATTGCCCCCGTTCACATGGGTACAATTGCCCCGCAGCTCACATGGGTACATTTGCCCCCAGCTCACATGGGTACATTTGCCCCAGCTTACACATGGCATGGAGATATTGCCCCAGCTAACACATGGAGATATTGCCCCAGCTCACAAATGGCATGAAGATATTGCCCCAGCTCACACATGGATATTTGACCCAGCTAACATGGATATATTGCCCCAGCTAACACATGGCATGGAGATATTGCCCCAGCTCACACATGGAGATATTGCCCCAGGCTCACACATTGATATTTGCCCCCAGGTTCACACATGGATATCTGCCCCCAGGCTCACACATGGATATCTGCCCCGGCTCACACATGGATATTTGCCCCCACGCTCACACATGGATATTTACCCCAGGCTCAAACATGGATATTTACCCCCAGGCTCACACATGGATATTTGTCCCCAGGCTCACACATGGGTATTTACCCCCAGGCTCACACATGGGTATTTACCCCAAGGCTCACACATGGGTATTTGCCCCTAGGCTCACACATGGCTATTTACCCTCAGGCTCACACATGGCTATTTACCCCCAGGCTCACACATGGAGTGAACCTGGGGGCAAATATCCATGTGTGAGCCTGGGGGCAAATATCCATGTGTGAGCCTGGGGGGGCAGATATCCATGTGTGAGCCTGGGAGCAGATATCAATGTGTGAGCCTGGGGGCAATATCTCCATGCCATGTGTTAGCTGGGGCAATATATCCATGTGTGAGCTGGGACAATATCCTCATGCCATGTGTGAGCTGGGGCAATATCTTCATGCCATGTGTGAGCTGAGGCAATATCTCCATGCCATCTGTTAGCTGGGGCAATATATCCATGTTAGCTGGGGCAATATATCCATGTGTGAGCTGGGGCAATATCTTCATGCCATTTGTGAGCTGGGGCAATATCTCCATGTGTTAGCTGGGGGCAATATCTCCATGCCATGTGTGAGCTGGGGGCAAATGTACCCATGTGAGCTGGGGGCAAATATACCCATGGGAGCTGGGGGCAAATGTACCCATGTGAGCTGGGGGCAAATGTACCCATGTGAGCTGGGGGGCAATATATCCACCATGTGAGAACTGGGGGCAAATATACCCATGTGAGCTTTTTTTTGGGGGGGAGTGCAAGTAGCTGGTCTTGCCTAGGGCGCAAAATAGTCTAGCACCGGCCCTGGGTGTTGGACTAATAATTTACTCGTAGAGAGATAGGTAGCATTGGGTTTTTCTTGGAGGGAGGAACAACGATAATTAAAATTTTGTCAAGATTGAGTTTAAGGAAGTGGGAAGACATCCAATTCGAGATGGCAGAGAGACAGTCAGTGACTCGATCCAGGAGAGCAGGAGAGAGATCAGGGGAGGAGAGGTATATTTGAGTGTCATCAGCGTATAGGTGGTACTGGAATCCAAAGGAGCTGATCAGTTTGCCTAGTAAGGCAGTGTAGATTGAAAAAAGAAGAGGGCCCAGTACTGAACCTCGGGGCACCCCAGCAGAGACAGGCTGCCGGGAGGAGGTACTTCCAGAAAATGAGACACTAAATGATCATTGGGACAGGTAAGAAGAGAATCATGAAAGAACAGTACCTTGAAGGCCTATATCACTAAGTTTGAAGGAGAAGAGAGTGGTCAACTGTATCAAAGGTGGCAAAGAGGTCAAGAAGGATCAGTAAAGAGTTTTTGAATTTGATTTTACTGTTAGAAGGTCATTGATCAGTTTCGCAAGACACATTTCTGTCGAGTGCAGAAAGCGAAAGCCAGATTGCGGAGGGTCAAGGAGAGATTGGGTGTTGAGGCAGTCAGTCAGACGGTCATATGCAAGCTTTTCAAGGAGTTTGGAGGTAAAGGGAAGCAGGGACATGGGGCGGTAGTTGGAGGGAGCAGTTGGATCCAGACATGTTTTTTTTAGGATTGGGACTACCATGGCATGTTTAACCACTTCAATGCTGAGGATGCGCTCAGCGCGTCCTCAGCATTCCCGCTGGTATGCAGAGGACGCGCTGAGCGCGTCCTCCCATTGGGGTCAGCGTTCAGCCGGGTTCCGGCCGATCGCTGGCCCCCCCGGTGCGGGCTGACATCCTCGATGTCAGCCCGGCATCCGGGACCGCAGCCGCCGGAATTAGGTGTCATCGCGGCAGCGCGATGACACCTAATTCAGGCGCCCCCCCGCATGTGCGGAGGAGGCGCCTGAAAGGGAGGGGGGGAGGTCCTTCGGACCTCTCTCTCTCCCAATCGGCGGCTCTGCGGGGGTTAACCCAGGCATCATTTGGAAGGGCACAGCCTGCCCTTCCAAATGGTGCCTGGCATTAACCCCTGGGGAGCTGGATCGCGAATCGGCGCTGAAAAGCGCCGGTTCACGATCCTTTCCCGGAGCTGGCCGACATCTTGGATGTCGGCCAAGCCTCCGGGAACTCCCCCTGAGGACTGGCGTCATCGTGCGTAGCACGATGACGCCAGTCCTGGACTTAACCCCTAACTGCCACCAACTGTGGAGATAGGGAGTTCCAATGAACTCCCTATCTCCCGATCCGTGGCAGTTAGGGGTTAATGTTTGGTATGGTTGGATCGGCCAGAGCATGGCCGTTCCAACGATACCAAACATGAAAGTGAAAAAGTTTGTGAAAAAAAAATAAAATGAAAAAATAAAATTAAAAAAAATTATAAAACAAAATTCTAAAAAAAAAAATAAACACTTTTTTTTTTTTTTTTGGTTTGTTAATGCAGCAATATTGTTCCCATTTCAATTATAATGTGAACAATGATGCTGCACTAACGATTTTTGTATGCGGTGCGTTTGTTAAAAATAGTGTAATTTTCCCTAAAAAAAAATGTAACGAGACCCCATCTCTAATTTTTTTAAGAAGCGCACCCAATACAAAATACAACCGCAATTGCTCGCATGTTAAAATGTGAAAAAAACCCTTTACACATTGTAAATTATTGAAAATACATATTTTATTGCATTTTTTGTTATAATATACAGACATGACATAACGTATACATATAATAATGACATATTATGAATCTACCGAGTCTGACGGAAAGAACGATATATAATATGTCTGGGTCATATACTAAAATAAGCCTTCAAAACACGTTTAAACATGATGAGCAAAACCGGTAAAAATGACCTCAGCACAGGGGCGGGAAAAGCCTCAGCAGCGAAAGGGTTAAGGACAGATTAAAGGTGTGGGTCAACAAGGGTACAAGAGAAACAGAAAGGGCTGTATTAGAAAGTTGGTGCTGACTTAAACCTAACCAGAGTTGTTGTAATCTTAACAACTCCACAGACTATGGGCAGTATTACACTGTTGGTGCTAACTTAACCAGAGCTGTTGTAATACTGCCCAAAGTGTTTTGGTAATATGCGAGGGATCCAGGTCGAGAGCGCAGGTAGTGGAATGAGAGGATCGTAATAACTTCAAGACCTCTTGCTACCTTTGTTATTCTCCACCTAGCTATAATTTAGCAATCATTATGCAAGGTAAAGGGACCGCTAATTTACAGAAAAAAGCCATAATGACCAAGCCACAAGCAGAGCAGGCGACAAGGTCGGAATAGAAACAACAGCCATAAAGTTAACAGCGTGAGCTGTTCTGTATGATGGCACTAGTTGTTGACAAGAGTGGAATAGGGCCCACAATTTTCACGTGACTTTCACAATCCAAAAAGTAATTAACTTGCCCCAGTGCTCTTTCCATTGGTATACACAATCCAATTACTATCCAATCGCTAAGCACTATCTGTATTATTGAAAAATTTCCTA
Source organism: Leptobrachium leishanense (assembly GCA_009667805.1). Lineage (NCBI taxonomy): Eukaryota > Metazoa > Chordata > Amphibia > Anura > Megophryidae > Leptobrachium > Leptobrachium leishanense. The sequence continues at coordinate 263,998,381 of CM019065.1, read as the reverse complement.
ATCTTTGGTAGCACACTTTTCCCATCATTTTTATTCAATATTAGCTAATTTGATATATATATAATAACGTTTAGAATTGTAGAAGACATTTACACATTCCAGCAATTTAGAGAAATGCTTTACAGCGCACATGTGCTACATTCCCCATATGCAGCAATGAACTCTGGGTAGGACATGCAAATGAAGTTCACAATTTCTCATCTGTTTGCATCCTGGGTGCATCCTGGGTCTGGTTTAGCTCGAAATAGCTGTACAGGAGTGGCTGTTACTCATTGCGTAACCTGACCTTTGCTGAAAAGCCATCTAGTATTGCACTGCACAGACAAAGGGTGTCAAAACAGACTCAGGTTACAAAAGATGAGACATTGTGGACTTAATTTGCCTGTCCTACCCAAAGTTCATTGCTGCATATGGGGAATGTAGCACATAAGCTCTGTAAAGCAGTTCTCTGTATTGCTGGGATGTGTAAATGTCTTCTACAATTATAAACTTTATTATTTGCAAAGTGAAGGCTTTTAACCTCACTTTTTGGACTTCACTATAACTTTAATGAATGTACTGTGTATATATATATATATATTATAGTTTATTATTGCAGAAGCCATTTGCACATCACAGCAATTCAAAGAACTGCATCACAGAGCTCCTATGCTACATTCCCCATATGCAGCACAGAACTCTGGGTAAGATATGCAAATGACATCTGTCTCACTTTTTTGCATCCTGGGTCTGTTTTCACATAGAACCCTTCAATCAATGCCACGCCATACTAGCTGGCTTTTTTTTAACAGAGATCAGATTTATGCAACTGTTCAAAGCCACTCCCGGACAGCGCTGTTTCTATGTTTACTGGACCCTCTTCAGCAGGAGCTAGGCATGACCGTTGCAGTTGGATGTGTGAATTACATATAAATGCACACAACACACACACACACTGCAAGCAAGTGAAAAGCACTCATGGATATCCATATAAACTACCTCTGTTAATTACAAATCCTTAATTGAAATATACAGTCGACATGTCAGCTTAGCCGTGCCTTTTTCAAGACTGCATTAAAACAGGTATTTTCTGATGTTCCTTTTTGGATAAGAAAAAATAATTAAACTGTTTTAAGTGTATAATTTAAATAATAGTAATACATTTTCTCTATGTTAATGACTTGCATGGGCTTAGTCCATTTATTCTCTTTTATTTGGTTCTGCCATTCAAGATGATTGAGCTGTGTCGGCCTCTGGATTCCCGACTGGAGCATGTGGATTTTGAAACGTTATTCTCCACACTCGGTGTTCGAAATCTCATACAGATATTTGCCTCACTCCTTCTTGAAAGAAGAGTTATATTCATGGCAGATACACTGAGGTATGATATGATTCTTTGTAAGCGGGTGTTGATGATAGAGCTGAGCTGTAAAATATAGGGAAACTTTAAAGAGTGGGATTATACTGTAACTAATAAGTCTACATCCTTTTCAATGCTTCGTATCAAACCCCCACAGTATCCTTCTCACCATCCTCTTTATCACGTTACAAAAATCCTGTGTACATTTACTAAAATTCAGACCTGCTCATCATGTTAACACAACAATTACTCACATTTTCTGAGCATTATGATATAAGTATACCAAGTATTCCATAACTTACACTTCCCAATCTGTATGCTTGCTATTGCTCTGCCCTAAATACCACCAATATGTATATTCTAGTTACTCACAAAGCAGAAGTCAAAATACTCATAAACCACTGATCATCTTGTTTACTCTATTCATCACATATCTCACACACTTTGGGCTAAATTACAATCTTCACGCAAACGTTTGCGCAAAAAAACATTAACACGAGGGTTTTTTTGCGCCTAATCCTGTATTAAATAGTGAGCGCAACAACTGCGCGCAATCGTCTACCGCGGGTGAACCTACGCGAACCTTGCGCAAGGTTACTGTACTTCGCAAATACTATACTTAATTTTGTGAGCGCAAATGCGAATGTGCGCTGGTACGAGGATGGTATTACAATCTATTTCACGATAATTACCGCATAGCCTTTGCGCGTATAATTTTAGCAACTGCAAAAAGCTGGTGTAAATGGCAAATCTGACCGACCTGGCCAAACCAAAATACACCAGCCCAGTAAAAAAATGCAGCAAAGTATAGTTGCCCCTTCAACACATACCAAACCAATAAAATGGAGAAGTCGTGTGTGCATATATTATCGCTGCAGTATATATGCTCAGATTGACTGTGGCAGGTGCAATTTCTTAACGTGAGATAATTGTGGTTCTTAATTCTGATTTGCTGAATCGCATGGAAAAAAACAGTTCGCACACTGTTTTATGCACGAAACTGCGCGAACATTTGGCCGCATCCTGTTTGCAAGCGGTATTGATCGCCGGATGAAAAGACGCGCGAGGATTGTAATTCCAGCGGTGATTTGAGCGTCTAAAACTTTAACGCTTGGCGCAAAGATTTTCGGTTTGCGCAAGGGTTTTTGCGCGAAGATTGTAATATAGCCCTTTGTATTTTATCCAGCTCGTTCTTAAGTCTTACTCTGTGTGTTTCATGCTTTTACTATTTTCCGTTATTCACACTGCATGATCAGTGTGTTTCTGTTTATTGCATATAAGTTATGGTCCCTGGGAAATGTAATATTTTGGGCCCTATCAACTGACCCGCGCTAAAACCGGTACACTAAGGGGGAAAATTAGCGATCGGGCCACTGTTCTTGCTATAGGATGAGATGTATTTGATTTTTTTTGGGGGTGGGGGGTTTATAGCTGGTGATAATTGATTCCGCAGCAGCAGAATCAGTTAGCACAAGCTCTAAGCTATCGCAAACTTTTTCAGTTAGCGACAGCTGTGAGTAACTAGCGTTAGGACTATGTGATCCTAACGCTAGTTACTCTCTGTTTACACTTTATGCTCCCAATGTTAAGCAAAGGGAGTGCAAAGTACATTAAGCTTGAGCGAAGAAGCGGTAATACAAATTCGCTAATGGGTTTTTAATCCATTAGCGATCGGGAGGTGATGCGGGCGAAACGTAACGTAGACCTAACGCTAGCACTCATTTATGTGAGTGCTAGGGTTAGCTTTAACGAGGTGATAGAGCCCTCTATGTTTTCTGGTATAAGGATTGGACCCAAAAATAGTAAATTTTTGGTACATTTCCTATTTATGTCACCATGGTTCTGCGGATGTTGTATAATTCCAGGTAGTATTTCAGAATCGGTTCCACAACCATAAAATAATGTATTGGGTGTACTGTTTAACCCTTTCAATGCCGAAAACGTGTGGGGAACATCCTCATTGTTTCCCGCTGTATGCGGAGGACGTTCTCCACGCGTCTTCTGCTCGGTGGGGGGGGGGGCTAGAGAGATGCTCACCTCTCTGATCTGGGGTCCCGTGGCGTTTTGACTTCCTTAAAGTCAGACGCCGCTTTTATAGACCCCCCCGCCGTAATGACGTCATTGCGTCGGACGCGATGACGTCATATTCAGGCGACCCCCGGCAGGAGATCGCCTGAAGGGAGGGGGGAGGATCCTTTCAGATCCTTCTCCCTCCCGATAGGCACCGCTTTGAAGCTAAGCCTGTCTTTAACCCCTTAAGTGCCAGATCGCGATCCGGCGCCGGATCACGATCTAGCTCCGGTGGGGGCCACACAAAATTAATAATAAAAAAAATTAGAAAAAATTATAATGTGAACAATGATGCTGCGCTAATGTTTTTTTTCTATGGGGTGTGTTTGGTAAAAATCACGTAATTCCCCTCGCTTTTTACAAGCGCACCCCATAGAAAATATAAACGCAAAGGCACGTGTGATATAATGTGAAAAAAAAAAAACACGCTGTAGATGATTAAAAATTCTAATTTTATTGCATTTCTTGTTATAATATACAGGCAGAACATGATGTATACATATAATTATGATATATTATGAATCTGCGGAGTCTGCTGGAAAGAACAATATATAATATGGCTGAGTCATATAATAAAATGTGGCTTCAAATCGCATTTAAACATGATGAGCAAAAGCGGGAAAAATGAGTTCAGCACACAGACGTGAAATGGCTCAGCAGTGAAGGGGTTAATGGGAAGCCTTTTAAAGTATACTTGTATGAATTTTCAAAATGTTTTTTGTTGCCATGATTTGTGATTGTTATTTATTTATTATTGTTCAATGGTGAAGATCAATAATGTTTGTGATAATGGAGATTTATTTATTTATTAAGGATTTTACCAGGAAGGATACATTGAGATTTCTCTCGTTTTCAAGTATGTCCTGGGTTCAAGAACATTGAAGTGTTACAGTTACAGAAATACAAAGTAATACAATGCAAGATATTAAAAAAACAACACAAATATACAGATTAACAGACAATAAATATGTAGGAAATAGTCATTATGTTACATGTTTACAGGTGCATTCTGTATTGAGGTATGTTAGTAAGGAGCTCTTGAGTGACTTAAGACTGGGGGAAGATTTGATGGTGTTTGGGAGGTTATTCCATAATTGTGGTGCTCTGTAGGAAAATGAGGACCGAGCCACTGTCTTTTTGTATTGTGGTATTGCAAGTAAGGTGCTGGTCCTGGATCGGAGGTTATAGGATGAGGGAGCTGCTGGGGGAAGCAGTCTATTCAGGTAGGGTGGCAGCTTCCCAGAAATGCTCTTAAACACCAGGCTGGAAAGGTGAAGGGTGCGTTTAGACTCCAGCGATGGCCAGTTTAGCTCTTTTAACATGTCACAATGGTGGGTCATGTAGTTACATTGTAATGCAAAGCGGCAGAATGAGTTATACAATGTAGTAAGTTTCTGAAGGTGTGTTTGCGGGTCGGCTGCATACACTACATCTCCGTAATCAATAGCCGGCATAAGCATTTGTTGTACAATCTGCTTTCTTACCGCGGGGCTCAGGCAGGATTTGTTTCTGTACAGGGCACCTAGTTTAGGGTAAAGTTTAGATGAGAGTTTTTCGATGTGGGGGCCAAAGGATAGATTATGGTCCAACCACATACCTAGATATTTGAGAGAAGTGACTGTGGTCAGCGTGCCATTTGATTTTGTCCCAACACATAGATGGGGATTTTGCAATTTGTGTAGTTTAGGTGCTGTTCCAAAGAGCATCGTTATAGTTTTGTCAGTATTTAAAAAAAGTTTGTTGTGTTTGACCCACTTTTCTACCTCTGTGAATTGTTCTTGCAGCACGGCCTCCTGCTGCGGGAGATTTGGTTTGCTGGTATAGATTACGGTGTCGTCTGCGTTCATATGTACAGTTGAGGCTTTGCAGACGTTGGGCAGATCATTTATGAATCTTGTGAATAGCAGGGGGCCTAGTATTGAGCCTTGGGGTACACCGCAAGTGACTGGGAGGGGGAGGGAGGAGCTGCCAGAAATTGACACATATTGTGATCGGTCGGATACATAGGATTGAAACCAGGTTAACGTGCGATCACCAATGCCAGAGTTTTTAAGTTTTTCTAACATGATGCCATGGTCTACTGTGTCAAAGGCCTTGGCAAAATCAAGGAAGATGGCTCCAGTTAGGTTTCCTTGTTCCATCAGAGCTTGGATATCATTGCAGACTTTTAAAAGGGCGGTTGTAGTTGAGTGATTTGGACGAAAGCCTGATTGATCTGGGATTAAGTAGTTCCAATATTGATAATAATCACGTAATTGTGTGTAGATGCATTTTTCCAAAGTTTTCGACATTACAGGGAGCAACGATATCAGACGGTAGTTGGATACCAAAGTACTGTCACCACTTTTATGGATAGGTACCACTCTCACAGTCTTCCAGAGTTTGGGTATGCATCCAGTCGCCAGTGATTCATGGATTAGGGTTGCGACAGGATTTGCAATTGCTGGTGCACTGATTTTCAGCAGCATTGCTGGTATTTGATCAGGTCCAGACTGGTATTTCATTTTTTGCTTACGGAGAAGTTTAGTAACGACACTGACAGGCACTGGTCTAAAACTGAATTCCTGTCTGATATAGGGACTTTGAACAGTTGGAGGGGCCTGACCTGCATGAGGCCTCTCTGATTGCATGTCATTTCCTAGTTTGGCACTCAAAGTGGTGGCGCATCCAACAAAATAATCATTAAAGGCATTTGCTACATCTAGGGGGTGTTGCAGGGTTTGGTTGTTTACTTTGACAGCAGCTGGCTGGGAGTGGGCTGGGGGTGCTTGTATGTTACTTATGGTCCTCCAAAAGTTTCTAGGGTTTGATATGTTATTGTTTAGATTTTTATTGAAGTAATGGGCTTTAGCCATTTTTGTTTGTTTTGTGCATTCATTCCGACATTTTCGGTATTCGTAGTGATCGTTTATGGAACCAGAGTAAGGCTGGCCGTCCACTGGAACCATTTTCGATAGACCGACGATTTCGTCAGACCATGGACGACGTCGGTCGTCCGACCAGGTCAGACTAGGGTCGTCCACTGCGTGCGATCTGTCGTGCGACCACAGATGATCCAGATCAAAATCAGAGGTGGAGTGCAGAGGCTGCCAAAACCAGAATGAACTGGTTTTACATGCAAAAACAAGTTCATTCTGCTTTTGGAACCAGTGCAGACCTTTTTCTTTTGTTACTATTATTTTTACTATGCACTTTGTCTGTAAACCTGTCAAACTATCCCCTAAATCAGGGCATGATGCCAACACTTCAGTGCAGTACTGCGCTCTGATATGCGTTCTCTCTGCCGCTGCAGATTGCCGAAGTGCAACGATCTGCAGCAAACTGCACCATATTTCGCCAGCATTTTTCAGTACAAACAGCACCAAAATTGCACCGTATAGGAAAATTCAACATTCAGTGCCCTTCGGGAGGCATGTCAGTGCTTAGTGAATAAACCTCTTTGCGCAGCAGCACCGCTAGTCCCACCATGTTACACAGCTAGTCCCAACATACAAAAAGGTGTTTTGGTAAACTTGCATCATGTCTGCACCATTTATTTTCAATGGGAGTTAAAAAAAACAGCAAAACCAATACAAATGTGGTTTTTTTTTTAACTTCCCTAATGAGTTTGTCAATGTCCATCTTGCCCAAACGTTCTGAACTCCCAGCCTGCAAGGTGAGATCGCCCATCTGCTGTTGTCTTTACCCATCTCTAGAAGACGGCCGTCGGACATCTGCCGCAATGGACGATGGTTCCATTCACATTCATGTTACGGGATCGGACGTACGACGACAGACGATATCGGATGATCGCACCATCGCGCGAAAACGGTTCCAGTAGACGGCCAGCCTAACAGTGAGGCGAGCGGTTTCATCTTTGAGGCTAATTGCTGCTTCTTAGGCTAGGGTCAAACGAATGCATTATTCGCAGTGACCGTCAAAAAGTGCGTCCAAACGCATTGGCGTATTTTTTCACGGAATGCGCGAAAAAGGGTCGTACGATGCCCATTTTCGTGTGTGATTTGTTACAGATCCAGACCAGGAAACCTTGGGTGTCTGGACGTTATGTTGGCCAGACATGAGCAGCGTCTGACATCTCCTAATCACACACACACGCCGCTATGCGTGCGCACTCTGTACGTCAGTACTAGCGGTTCTGCGTTCCCCAAAAAATGCGTTCGTTTGCCGCTTGCGTTGCACGGCCGCACTTAGAAGGAGACCCCAGCCTTAGAAGGAGTTCTCTTTCATACGGTTTTGTACGGTTTTTGTGGGGAAAATAAGCCTCTGACCCTAAATAAAAACAATCATCACACAGGGACCAAACATGATTACATAATATAGAATAACCATGTAATAGCACACTGTTGAGCAGTAAGAAAGGGCATAATTGCCTAAACAGTTGCTTCAGTTAGTATTAGAATAAAGAAGACACAGTTCAAAAGCAAGGAGAAAAATGGGGTTCCGTTACAGTCATATTCTTAGGATGTCTGGTGTGAAAGGCTCTCTTGAAGTCATTCTACAGCATCTCTATGGGGTTAAAGGTCTGGATTTTGACTCACCCACTCTAAAAAAGGGGAAAAAAAGTAATTCTGTAGTGAATTTAATTTACTGTTTAGGATCAATTTCCTGCTGCAGCACCCAACTTCTATTGAGCTTCAGTAGGTGTACAGCTACACTGATATTTTTGTTATAGCATTCTGACGGCACATGATATTATAATGATATATTTTAGATCTGCTCAGTCTTGATAAACTTGGAAAGTCATTAACCTTATCACTGCGGATGAAGTCAGAAAGGGGCCTCCTTAGAGGTGGCTTTCCATTCATACCAAACATGACCATGTTTTGTGTAAAAAATTTAAAATAAGTAAAAATTTCTTTATATTCCTTTTTCCTTTTTTTGTAATGCAACACTATTGTTCACTTTTAAATTATGAAGTGAACGATGATGCTGCACTAGCTCACCATCTTATTTCCTATGTTGCCAGCAAGTGTGGAGGCGATAATACAATGTGTTATTACGCATTGTTTCATCAAAAGCCTAAACTGCGGCACTGCAGCGAGGAGATCTGGGGGTCCTTTGGAACCCTGTGTCTCTAATCTTTACACCACACATGCAGGGTAATTCAAAGAGATTCAAAAAGTCACTGCACCTTCGGTGACTTTTCGTTCTCTTCAATTCGGTTTGTTTTGCCGATCCCATTTCGGTGACCCTGCGGTGTATTCAGCAAGCACCACAGGGTCCCTGAATTGCAGGGATAGGCTGCCGCAAACCCGACGAAACCTCACCGCAAAACTCAGCGAATGCACACCAATTACCCGCAAAAACATCTGGATTAACCCACCGAAAACCACGGAAAAACCCAAGCACACACAAAAAAGAAAGAAAAAGAAAAAGCCGACACCGCAGACGAATGAAGTGAATAAATTAGAAAAACAGTTTGCTTGCATGTTTCAAAAGTGAAACGCTGTTTGCAAAGAAACTACTGAGCGAAAATGTCTGAAATTTACATATGAGGTCCAATGAATGTGTAGCACTGTGTTTAAAAAAGACTGTTCTACTGCATTTACTTGCAATGGCCACCAGAGGGAGACAGAGACCATGTTAAGATTATGCTGGACTAACACAGAAAACATTGGGACTACATTTCCCGGCATGCTTTGGGGACAGACACAGGAAGTGGGTGGGACACAGAGACTTACATCCTGAGCCTCGTGGAGAGAGCTGGCAGAGCGCGCCAGGGAGTGAGAGGAGCAAGACGCAGAGCAGCAGAACGAGACAGCAACTAGACCGGAGCGCAGCTGGAGCCTGACAGAGCTAAAGACCGGGTTGTTCAGCCTTACCAGCGGAAGACCCAGCGATTCACAGAACTACCCGCGCTGATATTGAGGAAGCCTGAAGACCCCGAGTGAGGAGTACCGCAGATCGATTGGACTGGGAGAGCAGGCGGTGAACTGGACATCTTGCGGCAGCCACAGAAAGCCAGACAGCGGATCCAGTAACTAGGAGAACCCCAGTCAACATCGAGCGGAGAGACGTCCTGGGTCGAGCGGAGCATCAAGTATCTGGCGGATGGGTGAGAGGCCTTCTAGGCCATTGTGAAAATAAAGCACGCTGCTGTTTGTTTACAAAACCCACAGGACCCCAACTTGAATAGTCGAAGATACCTCATAAGCAATTCACTGGCCAGTTGAATATTGTACCTGGGTACCACAACACACACACACACGTACATTCTGGGACATAACCTGTGCAGGACTCACTCTCCAAACAAGAAAGGGGATTAAAGATACATTTTCTTCTTTTCTTTTTCGCTGCGCGTTTCTCGAATTACGAAGCCTTGTATTTTCTCTTTTCCGCTGCGTGTTTCTCGAATTACGAAGCAACGTATTTCTTTTCCGCTGCGCGTTTCCCACATTACGAAGTACTGTAAATATATATACGAACACCGTGTTATTCATTATATGCCATTTATTCTAGTAAACTATATAATTTTTAAAATCCACAACAGTGCTGGAGTATATTTATTCCCTAGTGCGGGGAGACTGACCCGAGGTTCAATTTCAGCGGCTCCTCCGGGAGTGAGCGCTACAAATGATACTAAAAAGGGCTGTTACAGAAAAAATAAGTTTTAAAAAAATCCAGAAAAATGCTTAAAATATCCAAAAAAAAAATCGATAAATAAAGAGACTCTTTACTGCAGAATTTTAGAATGAACAGTTTATTAGATATTGAATTAAAACGGGAATATTTTTAACATTGAAGCCTATGGGAGTCGCCTGAATAAATCTGCCACATGAAACCACCGAATGGCAGGGCATTAGGGGAACCTTTCACTGCTGGTTTGTGTTCTCTGAATAGCCGAAGCAGTGCTTTTTTATGGGGATTTCACTGCCCTCAAACAGGCACCGAACAGGCACCATATGTGCAGGCAATTAGTCAGGATTTGGCGAATTGCCTGCTCTGTGGTTAGCTGAATGGCCAAGAAAGGTAACCGAACGCTGATTTTCAGCGTTCAGTTACCTTTCTCAAGCAATTCGGATCTCTTTGAATTACCCTGTATGTTTTCATCCCATGAGTGACTTCCCCTTTTAATGCATGCCGATACCTTGCAGGCATTGGCAGCAGGTATTTGACATTGGGCATTCTTACTTAGTTTGAAGTGTATGATTATTCCCAAATCCTTCTCCTGCTTTGGGCCATATTACAATCTTCGCGCAAACGTTTGCGCCGGTGCAAAAAAACATTAACGCGAGGGGTAAAACCCTTTGTGCTGAACGTCGTATTACATAGTCAACGCAACAAACGCGCGTAATCGTCTTACGCTGGTGAACCTGCGCGAACCCTTTGCAAGCGTACTGTACTGCGTGCGTCCTATACTTAACATTGTGAGCGCAAACGCGAATGAACACTAGTACGCGGATGGTAATACAATCTATGCGCAGGATTTAACGCATAGCCATTGCACACATAATTTTAGTAACTCCTAAAAGCTGGTGTTAATGGCAAATCTGAACGACCTGGCCAAACCCAAATACACCAGCCTGAAAAAAAATGCAGCAAACTATAGTTACACATTCTACTCCTACCAAACCAATAAAATGGAAAAGTTGTGTGTGCATATATTATTGCTGCAGCATTTATGCTCAGATTGAGTTTGACAGGCGCAAAAACTTAACATGAGATTATTGTGGTTCTTAATTCTGATTGGCTGAATCGCATGAAAAAAACAGTCCGCACACTGATTTCTGTATGCAACGTTACTGCGCAAGCATTTGTGGGCATCCGTTTTACGCGCGTTATTGCTCGACAGATGAAAAAATGCGTGAGGATTGTAATTCCAGCGGTGATTTACGTTTAACGTTTGCCGCACAAATTCACGCGTTGCTCGATTGTTTTTACGTGAAGATTGTAATATGGCCCTTTGATTCCACTAACTCAGTACCATTTAGGGTATAAGATGCTTGTGTGTTCTTCACTCTAAAGTGCATAACCTTGCATTTATCTACATTAAATTTCATCTGCCATTTAAGTGCCCAGTCCCCCAATCTATCTAAATCCCTCTGCAGCGAAGTAACATCCTGTTCACATTGTATTACCTTTCCTAGTTTTGTATCATCTGCAAACACTGATACATGAATTTCAGTGCCTATTTCAAAGTCGTTTATAAATAAATTTAATGGAATTGGTCCTATAACAGACCCCTGATGGACACCACTTACCACTGGTGTCCATCTTGAAAATTTACCATTTATGACCACTCGCTGTACCCTATCTTTTAGCCAGTGTTCTATCCAAGAACAAATATTTTCATCTAGATAAATTTTTCTTAATTTAAATAGTAACCTCTTGTGTGGAACTGTATCGAAAGCTTTAGCAAAATCCAAGTAAATCACATCTACTGTGACCCCCTGATCTGTACTTCTACTTACTTCTTTATAGATTGCAATTAGGTTGATATGATCTGTGTTTCATAAAACCATGCTGATTTTTACTAATTACATTATAGCTTCCAATGACTTCCTAAAGATTATCCCTTAGTAACCCCTCAAATACTTTTTCCAGCCACAATCCTTTAAATGGGGAGGGAGTGAAATTAAATGGGGGTTAAAGTAATTAAATAGGGAGGGTGATTAAATGAATTAAATGAGGAGGGGGTGAAATTAATTAAGTGGGGAGGGGGTAAAATGAAATGAATTAAATGGGGAGGGTGTGTGAAATGAATTAAATGGGGAGGGGGTGAAATGAAATAAATGAAATGAATTAAATGGGGAGGGTGTGTGTGAAATGAATTAATTAGGAAGGGGTGAAGTTAATTAATCCCCTCCCATATTTCTTTTTTAAACGTTTACATTTTTATTTTAAGAGCACAAAATAGGAATAATTGATTTATCTTTCAGATCAAACCAAGAGTAAAGTAGAAAAAAATAATATAACAAATACAAAAAATTACAATAATTTAATAATTATAAAAAAATTCTTCCTAAATATAGCTGGCTAAATGTTAAGTTGTTAATTTTGTATGGCCCTCAAATGATGCTATAAATCTCCAAATGGCCCATCGCAGAAAAAAGATTTCCCACCCCTGATTTACACAGACAATAGGAGTTATGTGCTTGTGCACCTTACCTGCGAAGAATTGCTGGACAAGGCGCCATGGACGATTCTACAGGGGGGCTATTGCCCCCCTAGGTTATTCCTTGCCCCCCCATGTGCCCCCCACCAGAAATCAGCATCCAGCTTGCCCCACATATTTGGACCTCTATGCCTCCGCCCCTGTGCATCGTATATGGGCGTTCTAGGTTTCATTGGAAAGGGCAGATTCTACCCTTTCCAATGATATCCAACATGACCATATTCAGTCTAAAGTAAAGTCATAAAAATTAAATAAATAGGTGCATGTAAACGTTTGTACAGGGTTGAAATGTTTCAGCAGTGAAGGGCGAATGTTCAAAATATATATTACATTGTGTATTACTTTAGTTTTTGACTTGGTTTTAGTTTTTGACTTGGTTTAGTTGTGTATTAAGGGTTTAATGGGCAGGCTTCATCCTCACAGTATACATTTTATTTTTTCCTTGATATATGGCATTTTAGGGGTTAATGCCACACTGGGGTTAGCTACATGCGACACTGTTTATTATTTTTATTGTATTTCCCTGGATTTATGGAAGTTAGACTCTCAAGGGTCTATGCATCTTTAGATACTTTGCTTTTCGTCACATTTCAAGGAATTCATTTCACGGAAAATATTGCAAATTCCCTATTTAGTGAATGGTCACTGTAATTTGCTAAAATTGGAGTCACTGAAGCAGTTTTTGGACATTGGCGAATAAGACCGAACTGCGCCAAATAAAATATTGAATTTATGGTTTAGTACAATAAAAAGGTATCCTTGCATCAGATTATTCTGGGGTTTTGGAATCTTATTTAAATATACTTATTTAGGGCACTATCAGCTGGTGTGAGCTAACCTTAGCGTCAGCCTGTTTTTGCGTTAGCGCCAGGTAAATTCAGTCTAGTGCCTGACCAACAGATCGTTTGACTCCCACTACAAACAGGAAAAGTCACTTAGCGCGTCATTATTAGCGATTTGTACCGCAAGCTTACTATAGTTTCCGCGTCCTATACTTAACATGGGGAGCACTAGAGATCTCTAGCACTTTTGCAACTAACAGATCACTTTGTGCCTGCGCAAATTTTTTGAGGGAAGCTAATCGTAAAATTTTACCTACTGCTCAACCATTGTGCTAACTCCAAAAAAACAGGTCCTTGTCCAAAATTAACAGGCAATTAACAGGCAATGTAAAGGAATGCAGCATAGGTGTTCTCTTGGCCCCATACACCATAGTAATGGATCTGGTCTGCAATGTCGCTGCTGTTGCAGTAGGCTCTATTATGATATACAGTGGCAAGAAAAAGTATGTGAACCCTTTGGGATTACGTGGAGTTTTGCATGAATTGGTCATAAAATATGCTCTGATCTTCATCTAAGTCACAACAATTTGAAAAACACAGTCTGCTTAAAATAATACAACACAAACATTATATGTTTTCATGTGTTTTTTGAACAGAACATGTAAAAATTCACAGTGCAGGGTGGAAAAAGTATGTGAACCCCAAGCCTAATGACTTCTCCAAGAGCTAATTGGAGCCAGGAGTGAGCCAACCTTGAGTCCAATCAGTGTGATATTGTTGGATGTGTTGCTGAAAGCTGTCCTGCCCTTTAAAAACACACACCAGTTTTGGGTTTACTGGTTTCAAGAAGCACTGCCTGATGTGAACCATGCCTCGCAGGATAGAGCTCTCAGAAAACCTACGATCAAGAATTGTTGACTTGCATGAAGCTGGAAAGGGTTACAAAAGTATCTCCAAAAGCCTTGATGGTCATGTGTCCACGGTAAAACAGACTGTCTACAAATGGAGAAACTTCAGCACTGTTGCTACTCTCCCTAGGCGTGGTCGTCCTGTAAAGATGACTACAAGAGCACAGCGCAGAATGCTTAATGAGGTAAAGAAGAATCCTAGAGTGTCAGCTAAAGACTTACAGAAATCTCTGGCACATGCTAACATTTTTGTTGACACATCTACAATAAGGAAAACATTAAACAAGAATGGAGTACAGGGGAGGACAGGGGTGGAGGGAGCATCATGGTTTGGGGCTGCTTTGCTGCCTCAGGGCCTGGACGGGTTGTTGTCATTGATGGAAAAAATAATTCCAGAGTTTATCAAGGCATTTTGCAGGAAAACGTAAGACCATCTGTCCACCAACTGAAGCTCCACAGAGGATGGGTGATGCAACAGGACAATGACCCAAAGCATACAAGTAATTCAACAAAAGAATGGCTTCAACAAAACAAAATACGCCTTCTGGAGTGGCCCAGTCAGAGTCCTGACCTCAACCCGATTGAAATGCTGTGGCATGACCTTAAGAGAGCGATTCACACCAGACATCCCAAAAATATTGCTACACTGAAACTGTTTTGTGAAGAGGAGTGGTCCAAAATTACTCCAGATCATTGTGCAGGTCTGATCTGCAACTACAGGAAACGTTTGGTTGAGGTTATTGCTGCCAAAGGAGGGTCAACCAGTTATTAAGTCCAAAGGTTCACATACTTTTTCCACCCTGCACTGTGAATGTTTACATGTTATGTTCAATAAACACATGAAAACATATAATGTTTGTGTTGTATTATTTTAAGCAGACTGTGTTTTTCAATTTGATGTGACTTAGATGACGATCAGAGCACATTTTATGACCAATTCATGCAAAACTCCATGTAATCCCAAAGGGTTCACATACTTTTTCTTGCCACTGTATATGTATCCTTTATCCACATATATCATAAATCTAATATATGGAATAATTTTAAACATTTTATGCTGGGGTTATTCATAGTATGGAAGTGTTTGAATATTTGGGTGACTGTGTGGACCATGTTTAAAAGGGACACATGGACAAGACTTGCCCTGAAACATGTATTATTTATATGCTGCAGCAAGGAAATTATTGTCGTTCACCTGGCTTCCTTTTGGATCTATTAAATGCAGTGTAATGATTCTACATGCTGTTGGGTGCATTTATCATGCAATGCCCATCAGCCTTAATCTGTGCATATAAACATGGATAATACGGTCACCTTGGAGGATTTTAATAATGCAGGTTATGAGGGCTCTTGGCTGGATGTGTTCATACTTATACAAGCTTGTGAGGGCAGGGGATAGGTATGACCCAGCAATCTGCACTGAAAAAAAACAGGTCCAAACTGTACACAACCGCATTAACGCTGAGTCTCAGCCCAGGTCTTAGCGATTCCCTAGCATGCACTAAACGACCTTGTACACAGACTCCCGCGGACAAGGTGATCTGTTAGAAGGTTGTCAGGCGACTCACGCTAAATTTTTCCTTTAGCAATGGCGTTTTAGCTCACACCACGTGATAGGACCCTTAGTTTTTTCAGTGGTATAATTTAGTGCTAAAAATTATTAGTGCCCCCCAGTTTTGATTGTGGTATCTTATGTGCCCCCCTAAATGTTGTTCCTAGAGTCACCACTGCAAGGCGCTGCCTGACATCTTTGCCCTCTGTGTCATCAGGTGGCACTATTCGGACATCGTCAGGGGCCACAGCAAACTTAGGCTGCAATTCAAATGCAGTGCCATTGTCTATCGCCATATTATGCAGAATGGCACACGCCATCACAATTAAGGCATCTTTGGGGGCTGGTACTGAAGGGCACCACCACACCAATCAAGACATCAGAAATCACATTTTCTGTAGTCCAAAGGTCCTTCTTAATAATAAAGTAGAAAATATTAGTATGTGCTAATTGAGAAAGTCAGAGAGAGCACGGGTGATAACCCCTCGTCAGTAGCGTTGCAGACAGTATAAACAGTGGCGTAGCGTGGGTTGTCAGCACCCGGGGCCAGCCAAGAATTGTGCGCCCCCCCCCCAACCTGTGGACACGTTATCGATATTGCCCCAGCTCTCACATGGATATTGCCCCAGCTCATGGATTTGCCCCCAGCTCATGGATTTGCCCCCAGCTCACACATGGATTTGCCCCAGCTCACACATGGATTTGCCCCCAGCTCACTCATGGATTTGCCCCAGCTCATGGATTTGCCCCAGCTCGCTCATGGATTTGCCCCCAGCTCACTCATGGATTTGCCCCCCAGCTCATGGATTTGCCCCCCGCTCATGGATTTGCCCCCCAGCTCATGGATTTGCCCCAGCTCATGGATACTGCCCCCAGCTCATGGATTTGCCCCCAGCTCATGGATTTGCCCCCAGCTCATGGATTTGCCCCAGCTCATGGATTTGCCCCAGCTCATGGATTTGCCCCAGCTCATGGATTTGCCCCCAGCTCATGGATTTGCCCCCCAGCTCATGGATTTGCCCCAGCTCATGGATTTGCCCCCAGCTCATGGATTTGCCCCCAGCTCATGGATTTGCCCCCAGCTCATGGATTTGCCCCAGCTCACTCATGGATTTGCCCCAGCTCACTCATGGATTTGCCCCCAGCTCATGGATTTGCCCCAGCTCACTCATGGATTTGCCCCCAGCTCACTCATGGATTTGCCCCAGCTCACTCATGGATTTGCCCCCAGCTCACTCATGGATTTGCCCCAGCTCACTCATGGATTTGCCCCCCAGCTCATGGATTTGCCCCCCAGCTCATGGATTTGCCCCCAGCTCACTCATGGATTTGCCCCCCAGCTCATGGATTTGCCCCGCTCATGGATTTGCCCCCCAGCTCATGGATTTGCCCCCCAGCTCATGGATTTGCCCCAGCTCATGGATACTGCCCCCAGCTCATGGATTTGCCCCAGCTCATGGATTTGCCCCCAGCTCATGGATTTGCCCCCAGCTCATGGATTTGCCCCCCAGCTCATGGATTTGCCCCAGCTCATGGATACTGCCCAGCTCATGGATTTGCCCCAGCTCATGGATTTCCCCCAGCTCATGGATTTGCCCCCAGCTCATGGATTTGCCCCCACTCATGGATTTGCCCCCCAGCTCATGGATTTGCCCCCAGGTCATGGATTTGCCCCAGCTCATGGATTTGCCCCAGCTCATGGATTTGCCCCAGCTCATGGATTTGCCCCAGCTCATGGATTTGCCCCCCAGCTCATGGATTTGCCTCCAGCTCATGGATTTGCCCCAGCTCATGGATTTGCCCCCAGCTCATGGATTTGCCCCCAGCTCATGGATTTGCCCCCCAGCTCATGGATTTGCCCCCAGCTCATGGATTTGCCCCCAGGTCATGGATTTGCCCCCCAGCTCATGGATTTGCCCCAGCTCACACATGGATTTGCCCCCAGGTCATGGATTTGCCCCAGCTCTCACCTGGATTGTTGCCCCAGCTCCGGCGGGGGTTGAGGGGACCCAGATGCCGGGCAGCGCGGGAGCGCCTGCCCGGTCTTGAACAGTCCGTCCTGTGAAGTGGATGCGGCTGTGTGCGTGCGCAGCCGGTCACGCGGTCCGGCCAGTCAGGTGGTACAGAGACTCAGTACCACCTGATTAGCCGGACCACGTGACCGGCTGCGCACGCACACAGCCGCATCCACTTCACAGGACGGACTGTTCAAGACCGGGCAGGCGCTCCCGCGCTGCCCGGCATCTGGGTCCCTCAACCCCCGGGCCAGTTTTAGGGGCGCGAATGCGCCCCTAACAAAACTGCGCCCGGGGCCACGGCCCCCCAGCCCCCCCCACGCTACGCCACTGAGTATAAAATGTAGAATATAAGGGGGTAACCCTGGAATATGAATAAATATAGAGAGATACTGTGCTGCTGAGAGAAAAATTAAATAAAACTTAACTTTTATTCATGCATAAAGCAAAAGACAACCAGGACGACAATATTAAAAGTCTCAGTAACTTTTGACAAGTTAGGTACCACAGTGAACACAAGGGATTGACTCACTGTGTCTGGCATGAAAAGGAATATGGCCTACTAAAGATCCATATATGCAAGCAGGTAACACTGCAGAAAGCTCCTGGGTGCACACACACACACTTCTAACCTACCTTCGTGGGTCCGCAGTAATAGGAAAGAGACAGAAAAACTCCAATCCGGAGTGTAATTGCAACATAAAGAGTGTCTTAGTGTAGTAGGGTAGAGAAAGTAGATCTGCAGTTAGCCAGCGCTGGGAGCGCTCCAAACCAGCATATGCAGAGCTGCAGCAAATATGATGACAAAAAGGCTACCAGAGAACAGCAAAATAAAATATATTAAAATTGCAAAAAGCTTCACTCCATTACGCTACGCGTTTCGCCATAAAGATTGGCGTCATCAGGAGTATACAGAGAGTGAAAAACAGACCAGCTGTGTACAGAAAAATAAGCCAGCAGGCTTATTTTTCTCTACACAGCTTGTCTGTTTGTCACTCTGTGTATCCGTCAGGGAACAGTCTGTCCTGGAAGTCCTGTGCCACCGAGGAGTTCTGCAGAATATATGAGTCATGGGCACTAACAGGGGACGCTTCAAATAGGTGCATGATGTGCATATTGGCATCACATATCATTTGCACATTGATGGGATGGAAGTGCGTGCGATTGATATAAACAGCAGGATCCTTCCAGGGCGCACAGATCTCCATGTGGGTACAATCTATTGCCCCCAGGACATTGGGAAACCCTGCAAGTGTATAAAACCCCTGTTTCACACAACACCTGCCCTCAGGGGTGGTAAGGTATCCAATATAGTGGTGGGAAATATCCTGTATAGATAATAGAAGGAAGCGGTGTAGCATGATGGAGAAAGTGCTTTGTAGACATGTGCACAGCACAAAATTTAGTTTTGAACGAATGGATTAGTCCTAAAACGCAATTTATTTAGTTGCTAACGAAATTCGTTTTCAGTTCTTTAGTATGAAAACGAATTTCATTCATCCAAAAACCAGCGGATACAATTAATATTGTAGTGGTGGCTCCTCAGAGGGCTGAGATCGGCTGCTTGTTACAGAATTTTTACTCTCAGCACAATGTGTCAGGCAAAGCTGTTCCAGTAACAGACTGCTGCTCATCACAGCGCTCAGAGTTTCAGTAAAACTAGTAAACAAAATTTTTTATATATAAGAGGTTATAACAATATTATTTCCTTGTTTTACTGAAACTCTGAGCGCTGTTATGAGCAGCTGTCAGTTACTGTAACAGCTGAGCCTGATACCTTGTACTGAGAGATAATGTAACAAGCAGAGAATTTCAGCGCTCCCAGCCACTGCATTTAAAGGGCTAAAATGCTCCTCTCTGTATAATGTATAGAACATCCACCTGCATTAATACCACTCTCTGTATAATGTATATAACATCCTCCTGAATTAATTAATGTCCCTCTCTGTATAGAACATCCTCAATTTATACCCCTCTCTGTACAGTGGCAAGAAAAAGTATGTGACCCCTTTGGGATTACGTGGTTTACATGTTCTGTTCAATAAAAACATGAAAACATATAATGTTTGTTTTGTAATATTTTAAGAAGACTGTTTTTCAAATTGTTGTGACTTAGATGAAGATCAGAGCACATTTTATGACCAATTCATGCAAAACTCCATGTAATCCCAAAGGGTTCACATACTTTTCTTGCCACTGTATATATTAATGCAGTAGGGTGTTATATACAGAGAGGGACATCGTACTGCATTAATTAATGCCCATCTCTGTATAGAGCATCCTACTGCATTGGCATGTGGAGTGTGCAGAACTTCGGAATGCACAGGAGAGGGAACTTTTACCTTAACTTTGTATCTCTGTGGGGGAGACGGACAGGATTATAAAAGCAGGCGAGAGGGAAAATATTAATGTAAATCGGTCTGAAAGCTCAGAAAAGAGATGACTGGTGCAAATTATTATTTTTTTATAAAATAAAGTACTTTAAGTCCAGGGAAAACATTCAAATACATCACGCCGAAGGCTCATAATCACAGAGTAACTGGGAGAGCTGGATACTAAAGTGTATCAAGCATAAAAACCCTTCATAACAAGCAGCACTGGGAGAGGAGAGGGACTTTATATAAAACGTGTATTATAGATGGGGGATAGTGATCCTGGATAATATAAAATGTATCAGACCTAAGCCCCTATTATGCAGAGCGGGAGGGGAATAACACGCATTTTATGAAGTCCCTCTCTTCTCCCAGTGCTGCTTGTTATTAAGGTTTTTTACTATCCAGCCCTCCCTGTTATACTCTGTCATTAGCTTTCAGTGTGATTTATTTGAATACAATTTCCTCCAAGCGAGGACAAGATTCCCTATTACTTTAATAATAAAAACAAATCTTTATTGATATGCATTAAAATAATAATACCACTTATTAGTAATTAGTTCCAATGACAAATAATGATCTGCCTTTAACAATTCAATTAATTGATTTAGATACTGGGGTACCTCAGATATTATTGATCTAATGTTCTTTGACCATTTAGGTGATGTAGTCAATTCATGTAGGATATATAAGGTTATTCGGTAAATAGACTTCTAATTGATTAACCATTCAAATAAATTGAACCAATTGATATGTTATATATGATGCAACCAGTATTCAGAACTTTCTAAATGCAACCGTTATTAAGAGCGCTTGTAAACACACTAAGTTGAATTAAACTCGAACCAGCATTTATTGATTATTTATCCTTGATTGTGATTAACCGTGATTCAATATTTCTTGTAATCAAGCCAAAGAATTATTCCATATTGATGAAAATATATTTTTCTGTGAGGCTAAATACGATGTCCTCATCACACATCGCATAAATTATGTATCTCATCAAATTAGGATTCTGGCTGAACTGCAATCACAGATTGTACGTTAGCATATAAACCAGCATCAATTAACCACCACACTTCTCAAGTGCATTCCACACACTCATCAGGATTTACGCCTGAAAATAAAGCCACCAATATACGGGGTAGATTAATTACAACGAATGATTCGCAACTTGTTATCCTCAAATCAATAGTACCGATTGTCACAAAGTATCAACATTTTAATAATCCTTTGTAGGATGCATAAACATATATTCCAAATTTTTCAAGTTGATACAATGAATCTTAATTATATGTGTGTCCTGTATATTCAATACAAGCAGCAATTGTAGTAAGTCCACATTATATAATATATCCACACTTATAGCTTTTAAGCCATCCAAACACCTCAATAAAGTAAAGTAAGTCACCAGTATCGAAGAAATAAAGCTTAGGCTGTCACAACCATGCATCAATATTGGAAGCCTCATAGGCAAACATTTGATAATTTAAAGATCTTATTAGCATATTATTGATGATTAAAAATTATCATTCTGCTATATTAGCAAATTAGCATGAGGATAACAAGTTGGGAATCATTCGTTGTAATTAATCTACCCCGTATATTGGTGGCTTTATTTTCAGGCGTAAATCCTGATGAGTGTGTGGAATGCACTTGAGAAGTGTGGTGGTTAATTGATGCTGGTTTAGGCTAGGGTCAGAGTGGGGCAGTCGGAACGCGCGTGCAGACGCACTAAATCACGGCGCAGTAGCAGCACATAACGGCCAATGACGGCCAATATACGCAGTACGGGCGTACAAAAGTGCGCCGACACCACGCAAGGCAAATGAACGCATTTTTATCAGAACGTGAAACCGCTGCTACTGACGTACAGATGCGCGGCGGCCGCATAGCGCGCGTGTGTGCGTGATTAGGAGACGTCAGACGCTGCTAGTGTGCGGCCAACATAACGTTCAAACAGCCGGATTTCCCTAGACTTCTTTTTACCCCACCGTCATGAAATACGTCCAGAATTGCGCATCGTCTGACCACTTAAGCGTATTCCGTGAAAAAATGCGTGCGCAAGCATCGACGTACATTTTTACGGTGGCTGCAGAAAATGCGCTCATCTGTCCCTAGCCTTATATGCTAACGTACAATCTGTGATTGCAGTTCAGCCAGAATCCTAATTTGATGAGATACATAATTTATGCGATGTGTGATGAGGACATCGTATTTAGCCTTACAGAAATATATATTTTCATCAATATGGAATAATTCTTTGGCTTGATTACAAGAAATATTGAATCACGGTTAATCACAATCAAGGATAAATAATCAATAAATGCTGGTTCGAGTTTAATTCAACTTAGTGTGTTTACAAGCGCTCTTAATAACGGTTGCATTTAGAAAGTTCTGAATACTGGTTGCATCATATATAACATATCAATTGGTTCAATTTATTTGAATGGTCAATCAATTAGAAGTCTATTTACCGAATAACCTTATATATCCTACATGAATTGACTACATCACCTAAATGGTCAAAGAACATTAGATCAATAATATCTGAGGTACCCCAGTATCTAAATCAATTAATTGAATTGTTATAGGCAGATCATTATTTGTCATTGGAACTAATTACTAATAAGTGGTATTATTATTTTAATGCATATCAATAAAGATTTGTTTTTATTATTAAAGTAATAGGGAATCTTGTCCTCGCTTGGAGGAAATTGTATCTATTAATAAGGGTGTTTAGTCACCAAATCCTGTGTTTAAGTTCTCATATTGCGGTGGGGTAGATTTTTATCTATCTCTGCATTTTGATTTATTTGAATGTTTTCCCTCTCCAGCTGCTTTTATCATCTCGTCTGTCTCAGACATGCAAGGGTTAAGTAAAGGTTTCCTCTCCTGTGCTGGCTGTCTGTGCTGCGAGTGAGTATTCTGCAGCTCTATGACTGTCAGATTTTCAGGTAGGGGTTGGGAAGGATTACACATACAAACTTTTTCTGTAGCTTTGCGATGTTGCGCTCCTCATTGCTGGTCTCCTTCAATCGATGTAATATTACTAAAAGGACTGAAACTAAAATGTAATGCATTTTCCTTTTGTTTTTTGGACCGAGCAGTTTCGTATCTCGAGTCATATGACAACTAAATTATCCCAAAATTCAGACGAAATCATTTTAGTACTAATTAATGCACATGTCTAGGGCTTTGGCTAACACCACCTGGCTCGGACAAGGGGTGCTGAAAGGTCCCAGTGGCAAGGAACCTCAGGCAGCAGAGCAGCTTTGTCATCCCTGGAACAGAGCTCGTGAGCCAGACCTGGACTCCAGATGGGACTGCAGCTGAACGTAGAGCCTGGAGATCTGGTCACATATCAGACTCAAGCAGTGGCGACTCTAGGAACAATATTTAGGGGGGCACATCAGATACCACAGTCAAAACTGGGGGGGGCACTAATAATTTTCACCACTAAATCATACCACTGAATAAAACTAAAGGCCATATCACCTGGTGTGAGCTAAAACACCATCACTAAAGAAAAAAATTTGCGCGAGTCGCTATAACGCATAGCCTGACGACCTACTAACAGATCACCTTGTCCGCGGTAGTCCATGAACAAGGTCGTTTAGCGCACGCTAGGGAAACTAATGCGGTTGTGTACAGGATAGAACTGTTTTTTTTCCAATGCAGAGTGCCGGACCATACCTATCCCCCGCCCTCTCAAGCTTGAATATGAACATATCCAGTGAATAACCTCTCACCCCTGCATTATTAAAATCCTCCACGGTGGTCGTATCATCCATGTTTTGATGCACACATATATTAAGGCTGATGGGCATTGCATGATAAATGCCACCCAGCAGCATATAGAATCCTTACACTGCATTTAATAGATCCAAAAGGAAGGCCAGGTGAGCGACACAAATTTCCCTGCTGCAGCACATAAATAATACATGTTTCAGGGCAAGACTTATTCATGTGTCCCTTTAAACATGGTCCACCTAATAATCAACCGCTTCCATACATGAATAACTCCCAGCATTAAATGTTTAAAATTAGGCAATATATTAGAATTAGGATATATGTGGATAAAGGATTAATTTATAATAGAGCCTACTGCAACAGCAGTGACATTGCTGACCAGATCCATTACTATGGTGTATGGGGCCAAGAGAACCCCTGTGCTGCATTCCTTTCAATTGCCTGTTGTTAATTTTGGGCGAGGACCTGTTTTTTCGGAGTTAGCACCAGGGTTGAGCAGTAGGTAAAATGTTGTAATTAGCTCCCCTCAAAAAATTTGTGCTGGCACCAAGTGATTTGTTAGCTGCAAAAGTGCTAGAGATCTCTAGCGCTCCCCATGTTAAGTAAAGGACGCGGAAAGTACAGTAAGCTCGCGGTACAAATCACTAATAGCAACTTGCTAAGGCAAACAATCTGTTGGTCAGGCGCTAGACTCAACCTGGCGCTAACGCAAAACCATGCCGACGCAAGGGTTAGCTCATACCAGGTAATAGCGCCCTAAATTTGTATATATAAATAACAGGGTTATCCAAAGAGATCCGAATTGCTTGAGAAAGGTAACCGAACGCTGAAAATCAGCGTTCGGTTACCTTTCCTGACCATTCGGCTATCCAGAGAGCAGGCAATTCGCCAAATCCTGGCGAATTGCCTGCGCATACAGGGCCTGTTCGGTGCCTGTTCGAGGGCAGTGAAATCCCCATGAAAAAGCCCTGCTTCGGCTATTCAGAGAACACAAACCAGCAGTGAAAGGTTCCCGAATTGCCCTGCCATTCGGTGGTTTAATTCGGCAAATTTATTCAGGAGAATCCCATAGACTTCAATGTTAAAAATATTCCTGCTTCGGCTCTGTGTGATTCGGCTCCTCCTGTTCGGCTCCTGCTCGGGTTTTTCGAAGGTTAATCCAGATGTTTTTGCTTGTTTTCTGCGTGCATTCGGTGGGTTTTGTGGTTCGTTTTCGTCGGGTTTGCGGCAGCTTTTCCCTGCAATTCGGGCACCCTGTGCTGTTTGCTGAATACACCGCAGGGTCACCGAAATGGGATCGGCAAAAGGAACTGAATTGAAGAGAACGAAAAGTCACCGAATGTGCGGTGACTTTTCGAATCTCTTTGGATAACCCTGTAAGATTCCAAAACCCCAGAGTAATGTGATGCAATGATACCTTTTTGTTGTACTAACCTGATACTTAAATTCAATATTTTATTTGCTGCAATTCGGCAGTTTTCCCTGAATGTCTGATTGCTGCTTCAGCGACTCCACTTTTAGCAAATTACAGTGACCATTCGCTAAATAGGGAATTCACCTTATTTTCGGCAAAAAAAAATTCCCCGAAATGTGCCGAAAAGCAGAGGATCTAAAAATGAATAGACACTTTAGATTCTAACTTCCATAATAACCCCTAAAATGCCATAAACCCAGGGATATACAATAAAATTAATAAACAATGTGGCATTTAGCCTACCCATTAACCCCTAATATGCAATTGATCAAGGGAAAACATGAAATGAATACACTGTGAGGCATGTAGCCAACCCATTAACCCCTAAAATGCCATTAATTAAGGAAAAAATTAAAATGTATACTGAGCGGGATGAAGCCTACCCATTAACCCTTAATATACAACTAAAACAAGGCAAAAATTAACGTAATACACAATGTAATGTATAGTCTGAACATTAACCACTTCACTGCTGAGCCATTTCAACCCTGTGAAAATGATTACATTTACGTGCATGTTTTTATTTAATGTTTTATGACTTTTAGACACATAGAACGTCCATATACGATGCATAGCGACGGAGATACCGTGGTCCGAAAAATGTGGGAAGCTGGATGCAGATTTTTGGTGAGGGGGCACATGGGGGGGCAAGGAATAACCTAGGGGGGCAATTGCCCCCCTTGCCTCCCTGTAGAGACGCCTATGGACTGAAGCAAAGGCGACACTCTGCATCAGTGACATTCTCCAATGTGAGTCTAGTCCTTTGGACACATGGTGCCCGTGCGACTGGACGTGCCCTCTCAAACTCCTGCTGGCGTTGGAGATGGAGACGGTTTCTGCGTATGTAACACAGTACAATGAGAAAAGCAGAAGCGATAATAAGCACATGCCTGACCTCATCCATCATATAACAACTCTGGTATGAAGTCACTAGAACAACTGTGCTTTTCTGCATTTGCTTTTATGGGCTGGGGAATTTGCATTTGGCAATGTTGTTCGATTTAGGCTTTAGCACCAGCTTTGAGCAGTAAAATTTTGCACAACGCATCCGTGCGGTAATTAGCGCCAGTACTTTGTATTCACTTACTTATCGAAGCGCTACTGGTCATTTGCACTCCCCATGTTAAGTATATGACGCGCAAAGTACAGCAAGCTTGCGCAAGATCGCGCAATCTCCAATGCACTAATTGATTAACAGGTTTAGTGTTAGGGATGTAATCTGGGGGGCATATGCTAAAGTCACTTATCCTGGCGTTAACAGTAGCGCCAACATTGTGATCTAACACTAAATGTTTGAATGCTTTTTAAATATCAAAGAAGCTTCTTGCTTGTCCTGTAAGGCGTAACCCAAGTATTTTATTAAATCTTATTTTTTTGGATATCCGTAAGGGGCAATATGGCAGTCTTAGAGATGCTAGAAAATTAATGAGGTCTGTTATCTAAAGACTGAGGGCTCTATCACCTCCTTAATGCTAGTGTTAGCATTCACATAAATGAACGTTAGTGCTAGGTTAATTGAGGTGATAGCATTTCGCATAAATCACCTCCCGATCGCTAACGGGTTAAAAAAAACACTAGTGAATCGGTATTAGCGCTTTTTAGTGCCAGCTTTCTGTACTTTGCACTCCCTATGCTTAACATGGGGAGCACAAAGTTACATAGTTACATAGGCTGAAAAAAGACATGCATCCATCGGGTTCAGCCTCTCACACAACACCTACTGCTGTTGATCCAAAAGAAGGCAAAAAACCCAGTCTGAAATGCTCCCCAATATGCAACAAACTGGGGAAAATTCCTTCTTGACTCCAGAATGGCAGTCAGATTTCTCCTTGGATCAAGAAGCTTACCCACATATTAAATATTATAACCCTTAATATTCTGTGTCTGCAGGAAGTCATCCAGTTGTTTTTTAAGTCTGTACAGTCTCTGACCCAACCACCTCAACAGGCAGAGAGTTCCACAGCTTTATTGTTCTCACCGTAAAATAACCCTTCCTATGCTTTAGGCTGAATTTCCTTTTGTCCAGTCTAAATGGGTGACCTCGTGTCCTGCATATAGTCCTGTTAATGAATAGGTTTGCAGACAATGGTTTATAATGGCCGCGTATATATTTATATAAGGTTTTCAGATCCCCTCTAAGGCGCCGTTTCTCTAAACTAAAACAGGTTTAAGCTGGTTAGTCCTTCCTCATAACTTAAATCTTCCATTACCCTTATTAATTTAGTCGCCTGTCTCTGCACTTTTTCAAGCGCTATAATATTCTTTCTTAAGACAGGTGCCCAAAACTTCACAGCATATTCAAGGTGCGGTCTTACCATTGATTTATACAGAGGCAAAATTATGTTTTCCTCCCGAGAGTGAATTCCCCTTTTAATTCATGCCAATACCTTGCTGGCCTTGGCGGCTGCTGTTTGACATTGCACATTGTTACTTAGTTTGAAGTCTATGATTATTCCCAAATCCTTCTCCTGCTTGGAATTCCCTAACTCCGTACCATTTAGGGTATAAGTTGCTTGTGTGTTCTTCACTCCAAAGTGCATAACTTTGCATTTATCTACATTAAATTTCATCTGCCATTTAAGTGCCCAGTCCCCCAATCTATCTAAATCCCTCTGCAGCGAAGTAACATCCTGCTCACATTGTATTACTTTTCCTAGTTTTGTGTCATCTGCAAACACTGATAAATAACTTTCAATGCCTATCTCAAGGTCATTTATAAATAAATTGAATAGAATTGGTCCTATAACAGACCCCTGAGGGACACCACTTACCACTGATGTCCATCTTGAAAATATACCATTTATGACCACTCTCTGTACCCTATCTTTTAGCCAATTTCCTATCCAAGAACAAGTATTTTCATCTAGACCAATTTTTTTAAATTTAAATAGTAACCTTTTGTGTGGAACTGTGTCGAAAGCTTTGGAAAAATCCAAGTAAATCACATCCACTGTGACCTTAGGTTAGTCTGACATGATCTGTGTTTCATAAAACCATGCTGATTTTTGCCAATTACATTATACCTCCCTGTGACGGAACGGCCGCCACAGGATTTATTTAGTTTAATTTCATTCTTATTTTGTTATATTTCGTTTACCCTTTATTTATAGGAACTAATTTCCTTTGTTAGATTTAGTGTAAAACTGTTGCTAGACTTCTAATTAGTCATGTTTTTCCCCTGCACCATCCTGCTAGTTTATGCTCCGTTATATTGTGTGGTTTAAAATGTATTGTCAATTGCTCATTTGTAGTTTTAAATAGACTTATATTTCTTTAGCTAAATGTGGTTTTTTTAAAGACACTACCTGCCACTAGCGTCAAATGCTTTCCTTTGTATAGAATGTACACTAGGTTTGAGTAATTTGTGGAT
The DNA here is from genome assembly GCA_009667805.1 of Leptobrachium leishanense. Taxonomy (NCBI): domain Eukaryota; kingdom Metazoa; phylum Chordata; class Amphibia; order Anura; family Megophryidae; genus Leptobrachium; species Leptobrachium leishanense. The sequence goes on along the minus strand of CM019065.1, from coordinate 263,969,631 downwards.
TATGCAAAAGTGCTTTCTCTTTGGATATCTGTTATCTGTTTACCTGTTCTGAAAGGCTGGGAGTCACATTGTCAAAGCCACCCATTATCTGATTCCCTTTACAATGGGTTATGTAAAATCACTGTATGTGGTCACTGTGGGGTCAAGACTTCATCTGCATACAACCAGTGGACCCAAGTGAAGACTGAGAGGACCTGAAAGAAGCCTGCAATGGTCTTGGAACCAACCAACCAATCAGAACTGTTGGGGTGGGTGGGAAGTCTGAATGTGCATGGCTGTATTTTGTATATAAGCACTGTCTGTTCCCATTCTAAATACACTCTGATTTACCTTCAAACCTGTACTGAGTCACGACTAGTATTTGGGGAGGGCATAATCACTGAATAAGCCAGCTTTACTGAATTATTCGCTTCCAGACCATCCAGGGACCGTTGCCAATCTCTCTCCCACCTTGCTAGCTCGCTACCCGGCTAAGCTCTCCAGCAAGACTCGGCGCCGCAGACGGAGCTACCCCTGCAGGGTAGCTGATCTGTTACACTCCCAATAAATTCCTGAATATTATCCCTTAGTAACCCCTCAAATACTTTCCCAGCCACAGATGTTAAGCTTACAGGTCTATAATGCCCATGCACAAATTTTAAACCTTTCTTAAATAAGTGTAAGCAGAGAGTAATTAGCGTTCAGATCACATAATCCTAATGCTAATTACAAATAGCTGTCGCTAACTAAAAATGTTTGCTACTGCTTAGAGCTGTTGCTAACCGATTCCGCTTCTGCAGAATCCGTTAACACCAGCTGAAGCTTTACCCCCAAAAAATCAAATACTCCCCTCTCATCCTGCGGCTTGATCTGCTGCTTCTGACCCCCGGGAGCAGAGTGAGACTGGGGAAAAAAGTCCCGGGTCTCCCTCTGTGATTACTCCGCATACCTGCAAGAGGCAAAATTCTGCTGGTCATATGACTCCACAGCAGAAGCCTCCATGGAGTCCTATGTACTCCATGGAGTGGATGCTGGGGATGGAGCTTTAGCTCTGCTTCGAGCATCCAGGAGCCTAGCGGCCGCTATGGGGTAGGCGGATGGACTCAGCCCCTGCACCGTAATCCACTGGGAAAAAGGGGATGCTAAAGGGAGATTACCGATCGCTAATTTTTCCCCTTAGCATCCCTGTTTTAGCTCAGGGCACATGATAGTGCCGTGAGTTTCCACTTACTAGCAATGTTCAGCTGTTACAGCCAAGTGCTGATTCGAATAATTGCACATTGAAAGGTCAGTTGACTTAGGATACTAAAGAGTGCAGCATGCCTACAAAAGTTGTTCCAGATGATTTGAGTACCTCTTGTATAACCATAGGCTTTCAGAATATCCATCAAGGTTATAACTATGTTGTGATTTATTCTCTTAATTAGTGTGCAGGAACATATGATAACCCAGTCTAGATTGGGTTTGTTAATATTAATAAGATATACACTGAGTGGCCAGATTATTATGACCACCCCATCAGTACTTCTTTGGGCCACCTTTTGCCTTCAATACTGCGGCGATTCTTCTTGGCATTGACTCCACGAGATGTTGGAAGGTGATGCGAGGAATCTGACACCATGCCTGATGAATAGCATTGTCCAGTTCTGTGAGATTTGATGGTTGTGGAACCAGCTGCCTGATGGCTCTTTCAACTTCGTCCCACAAATACTCAATTGGATTGAGATCTGGTGATTGTGGGGGCAACCTAAGCAAGGTAAATTCTCCCTCATGTTTTTGATAACACTCCTGCACAAAACGAGCATCGTGGCTTGGTGCATTGTCTTGTTGGAAGAACCCATCTCCATTGGGATACGCCATCAACATGATAGGATGAACTTGATCAGCTACGATGCTTTGGTGTGTTGTGCTATTCAGACGTTGTTCCACACGAATTTAAGGGCCCCAAACCATAACACTGCCCACACCAGCTTGAAGGGTTCTACTCATGTAGGTGGGGTGCATGCTTTCATGCTGTTTCCGCCAAATTGTGCCAGCTGGTTGGAGTAGAGGTAACATCACTGCTCTATAACCATGGAGAGAGACTGTGGAGACACAGGTTTGATCCCAGCAAGAGCACCTCTCTAGTAAGTGTCCTTGGGCAAGACACCTAATGGTACCCAGGACATACTTGAAAACGTGAGAAATCTCAATGTATCCTTCCTGGTAAAATACTTTCTCAAAAAAAAAATCTCACTCTGCCAGCTGCATGATGCAACTGGAAACGTGATTCATCGGACCACGTGACTTTTTTCCAATGCTCGACTGTCCAATCCTTGTGTTCCTGTGCGAATTGGAGACGTTTTATCTTGTTAACTGCAGACAGGAAAGGTGTTCGAACAGGCCTTCAGCTTCCATATCCCATACGATGCAGTGTACGGCGAACAGTGCATTTAGAGATCATTTGAGAGGATCCCTGCTTAAGATCTGCAGTAATTTGATGCACTGTTGCCCTACTGTTGTCTTGAACCAGTCTTGCCACTCTCCGTTTTGCCCTAACATTGACTAGTCGCTGACGGCCACAATTCGCATATTCAGACCCAGATTTTCGGTTGACAGTCCAGTCTTTAAACACTTTGGGCCATATTACATAGTTGGTGCTAACTTAACCAGAGTTGTTGTAATCTTACCAGAGCCATTATAGCCTATGGAGCTGTTAAGTGAACAACAGCTCTGGTAAAGTTAGCACCAACTTTGTAATACTGCCCTTTAACAACAGCTGCTCTTGAATATTTAACAAATTCTGCTGTTTTGCTGATACTCGCTCCATGGCTCCGAGCACCAACAATCATCCTACGTTCAAAGGCTGTTAACTCATGTTGTTTACCCATATCATCAGAAATAAAAAATCACTTCTACTGTTGTGGTAAGCAACCGGCTTCTCTATTTATAATGGTCTGGCCCTAGCAATTTAGGAGTGAAATTATAGCTAATTTGCCTAAAAAAGTCAGGTGGTCATAAATCTGGCCACTCAAGTGTATGTTCTAGAAAGTGTTGGGAATTGTGGATTCCCTCCAAATTTTGTGAACTGAGTGAAGTATACCGTTCGCTTTCTCACTGTCTTATTTAGATCGATAGTATACTATGTGTGTGTTGGCACAAAAAGCTGAAGGGATAGGAAAAGCTAAGATCTTTAAAAACAGTGGAGGAGTAGTTGTGTAATGACGTGAATTTTCTTTTTGTATTGCAGTACCCTCTCCAAATGCTGCCATGCTATGGTTGCCCTCATCTACCCCTTTGCATGGCAACACACCTATATACCAGTACTGCCACCATCAATGATCGACATTGTTTGCTCTCCCACCCCATTTCTTATTGGCCTCCTCTCTAGCTCACTACCAAGACTGAAAGAATTACCAGTGGAAGAGGTGAGGATCTTCCAATATTTTTTGCAAAGCAATGCCTTTGGTTTTTGTTAATGCTTTTACTTATAAGTAAACTAATTATGTTGTAAATTTTCTTGAACACTGTTTTGAACCAGAGTGACTGGTATAGCCAGTTTTCAGTAGGATTATGCAGATATTTGGACAGAAAGTGAATAAATTGTAGAACTTGTGATTAGTCATCATACTCTCTTTTCTCCTTTTTTTATTATTCAATTAAAAATGTTTCACATCAGATTTTTCATTTAACATGTTAATTGTAACTCATCAGCCACAGCCTTAAAACTACCTGCCTCATATAATGTACCGGCTGCGTGGAGTAGAGGTAATGTCACCGCTCTGCATGGAGAGAGCCTGTGGAGTCATGGGTTCAATCCCAGTGAGCAACCTCTCCAGTAAGTGTCCTTGGGCAAGACACCTAACGGTACATACTTGCCACCCAGGACATACTTGAAAACAAGAGAAATCTTAATGTATCCTTCCTGGTAAAATTCTTTCTCCAAAAAAAATGTAGATCCTGCTCTTGCTCCCAAGACAGCTCTGATGCATCATGTCCTAGACTCCACCATACCTCTCAATGTGTCCTGTGGTATCTGACACCAAGACATTAACAGCTGATCCTTTAAGGGCTGCAACTCACAATTATATTCATAAACAATTAGTTGGCCGATTAAGCAATTCAAGCAATATTTACTTGCAGTGACTGTTGTTTTTCTTTGACAAGTTGTAGAAATGCATCATTCTTACTTTACAGAGCTGTTTGCAGATGGCTTTGTGAAAGACAAGAGTCTTGTATTTGTGGGAGCTTAATAAGACAAAACTTTACCACCCACAGAAATGAGGCAAGGTTTCCTAGGGGGAATTGTATTTTCCACAAAAAAGGACTGATAACATGTAATAATCTGTCACTATAAATATTATAGATGTTATAGAATGCATTTGGCTGCTTGGTTCTTTTATATTATTTGTGCAGAAAGTTTAGGGGGCTGTTTAATGTGTTTTTAACTGTAAATGGGCCTACAGGGTCTTTTCTGTGCCAGAATCTGTGTTTTAAGGTCTTATTTGTATCCTTGAGACACAATAATTCCATGCTCCATTTCCTGGAGCCATTCCTTCTCTTTTGTTGGAGGCTGTAAAAACTAGTGACTAGGTTTTTGTTGGCCAGGACGACATAGGAACTGTCATGTATGGAAACCTCAAACCACAGTCGACAATGTAAACGTAGTAGAAAGGCACCTTTGCCAGGAATCTGAGAAAACACCATACTCTGAGATTAAAATTAATTCCACATGTGCAGCAATTTAAAAAAAATAAAAAAAATCTTATTTATATATCTGCAGGTATTGCTGGTTGATCTTGTTAACGACCGGTTTCTTAGACAGGTAAGTCTTAAAACATAATTATAACGTCAAACTGCATCTAACATGATAAGATATATTGTCCATACAAGGAGTCCCAGAGAGATGACATACCTCAGACATCAATTTACTGATTTGGTGGGGGGAAAAAAAAAAAATGGGCATTTAAAAGGTTTGTATGTACTCCGTTTTTTTCTCTCTTTTCATTATTTGCAATCATGTACAGCCATGGTCAAAAGTACTGAGAATACATGTTGCCGACCTGATGAGCACTATGTGAATGATAACAAAACTGAACGTTATCACTTACACTAACGGAATCGTTTTTTCTCCTTTTTATGTTCACGCCCCTTTTTCTTTTTGTACCCTATTTACATACCTTGAAAAATAAAAAAATTCATAAAAAAAAAGTTCTGAGAATGACACAAATATAAATGTTCAAAGTCTGCTGCCTCCGTTTTTATGATGTCAATTTGCATATATTCCAGAATGTTATGAAGAGTGATCAAATTAATTGCAAGTCCCTCTTTGCTATGAAAATAAACTTAATCCCAAAAAGCATTAGCTCCCAAAAAGCTGTATTTCAGCCCTGCCACAAAAGGACCAGCTGATATGTCAGTGATTTCCTCGTTAACACAGGTTAGAGTGTTGACGAGGACAAGGTTGGACATCACGCTGTCATGCTGATTAAGTTAGAATAACAGTCTGTAACCTTTAAAAGGAGGGTGGTGCTTGAAATCATTGTTCTTCCTCTGTCAACCATGAATAACTGCAAGGAAACTTGTGCAGTCATCATTGCTTTGCACAAAAAGTGATTCACAGGCAAGGATATTGCTGCTAGTAATATTGCTCCTAAAGCAACCATATAATCGGACCATCAAGAACTTCAAGGAGAAAGGTTCAATTGTGGTGAAGAAGGCTTCAGGGCACCCAAGAAAGTCCAGCAAGTGCCAGGACCGTCTTCTAATGTCGATTCTGGTGTGGGGTCAGGGCACCACTAGTGCAGAACATGCTCAGAATGGCTGCATGCAGGTGTGAGTACATCTGGATGCACAGTAAGGCAAATTATTTTGGAGGATGGCTTGGTGTCAAGAAGGGCAGCAAAGAAGCCACTTCTTTCCAGGAAAAACATCAGGGACAGACTGATATTCTGCAAAAGGTACAGGGCAGTGGCGGAAGTACCAGGGTCGCAGCGGTCGCAGTTGCGACCGGGCCCTGGCATTCCACCACTGGAGGGGGGCCCGGCGCCGCCCGCCAGATTCCAGCAATCAGCGCCGGAATCTGGGAGCCGCGCGCTGGCCGTCCCTCTCCCTGCGAGCGGCCGCTGACATGCAGCTTGGCCGCTCACGTGGGATAGGAACCACCTGACCAGCGCACGAGATCCTCTCGCGAGACCTCTGCGCTGATCAGGTGGTTTCCGGCGAGCGGCCAAGACGCATGCTTCCAGCGGCCGCTCGCCTCGGAGAAGAACGGGACGCCGGCGGAGCCTGCCCTGGGGTCAGCAGAGGTGAGAGCTGGGGGCCCTATATACTCATGAAAGCTGGGGGACCTATATACCCATGAGAGCTGGGGGCCCTATATACCCATGAGAGCTGGGGGCCCTATATACCCATGAGCTGGGGGCCCTATATACCCATGAGAGCTGGGGGACCTATATACCCATGAGAGCTGGGGCCCTATATACCCATGAGAGCTGGGGGCCCTATATACCCATGAGAGCTGGGGGGCAATATATACCCATGAGAGCTGGGGGCCATATATACACCCATGTGAGCGGGGCAATATATATCCATGTGAGCTGGGGGCAATATATATCCTTGTGAGCTGGGGGGCAATATATATCCATGTGAGCTGGGGGGGCAATATATATCCATGTGAGCTGGGTGGCAATATATATCCATGTGAGCTGGGGGGCAATATATATCCATGTGAGCTGGGGGGGCAATATATATTCATGTGAGCTGGGGGGGCAATATATATCCATGTGTGCTGGGGGCATTATATATCCATGTGAGCTGGGGGGCAATATATATCCATGTGAGCTGGGGGCAATATATATCCATGTGAGCGGGGGGGCAATACTATCTTTGTTTTATTTTGCAGTGAAAAATAAGTAAAAATATAGAGCTTTTTTTGGGGGGGGCCCTTCGTGGATTCTTGCACCGGGGCCCTCAGGTTTCTAGTTACGCCACTGGTACAGGGATTTTATTGCTGAGAACTGGGGTTAAATCATTTGCCCTTTCCGATTATTCTGATCCCCTGAAAAAAAAGCTTGTCTGGAAAACAAAAGGTAAGCTCTACCTTCAGTCCTGTTTCATGCCAACAGTAAATCATCCTGAGACCATTCATGTGTGCAGGGCCAAATTAAGATCTATGGGCCTGGAACTGAAGATTTTGGTGGGCTTTTATTGGAATTTAGTGAAATGAAAACATAGTTTAGGTTATTTAATAGTGCAGATACAGGTATATCTAACCAGGCAGATACTGTGGGAGTAAATTTCCATTCAGATCTCAATCATTTCTGCATGGAAAATAATTTTTTCAAGTTTTATTATCCAAACCTTTGTGGCAGAAGCGTAGCAAGGTCATGAGGCTCCCAGGGGCAAGTACTCCCCTAGTGCCCCCTTTCACTGTTAATTAACCCCCTCCATGATGGCTCCTCTCCCTGTTCACCCCCCATTCCGCATGCTCCTTCTCATGGTTCCTCCGTTCTCAATGCCCCCCTCTCCTTGGACAGTCCCAGCTGTGAGGGGCTTACCTGGATCCAGCAAAGATCCGCTTTTTCCTCTTGTGCAGCTGCCGTACAATGCTAGGAGAAAGTAATATATTACACAATCACTTCCTTCCAACGCTGCCAGAGAAGCACTGGGAGGGAGAGGTGGCGCCGTGGCCCTTTACCCCTTCACTGCTGAGCAATTTCACCCCGGTGTGCGGAGCTCATTTTGCCAGGTTTTGTGCTCATGTTTAAACGTGATTTGAAGTCATGTTTTATTGTAGGGAAGTTGGTGTTGGGCGCTAGCGCTCCATTTCCGTGGACACCACTTGAGACGAAAACCATCACTTCTCGTTCATAATTCCTCAAAAGAAAGGAGAAGAGAAGAATGCTTTGTGCAGACTGTTTAACAGACAAAGGTTCGGTAAGAGAAGCTTACTCACATTTAGGTGGGCCTGTTCTTCTAAAAAGGCACCAAACATAAGACGATCGGTGGATTTAGGGACACTGATTCCCCCTCTAGAATCCAAAATATCTAGAGATCAGCTTTGATGTTTCCCCGGGATTTCCAAAAATGAAAACTACTGTTGCAGTACTTTTTTATTGAAGGTGACCTTCTACAGTTACACATGTAATTCATCGTAAATACATGCACTTTAATGACCACCAGATACATTTCAAGATAGCACTTTCATTCTGCACTTTCTAATATCTTAAGCACTATTTGCACTTTACAGAGTTTTTATTATAGGGAATTGCACTTTTCATCTTGCACTTTAATAATATAAGCAATAAATTTGCACATTAGAGTTATTATAGGCAATCGCACTTTACATAATTTATAATCACAGAGATCTACATTATCACATTGTGAATCCACTTTAATTCTGGTAGACTTGTACTAGAAGTATAGTTGCCCTATCTTTTTTCGAGCTCCACCCAGCATCTTGAATAATTCATCAAGCTCGCTGACAGAGTTTTCCCTGATTACTAGCAAAAGAGCCATCAGTGGCGCCACTTACACACACCTGTATATCATGTTTTATTGTAGAACCCAGAAAAATTATATATCCTTATTTTCAGCAGACTCGGAAGATTCAAAATATATCATAATTATATGTATATGTCATGTCCCTCCAGAATACTATAACAAAAAATTAAGAAAATAAAAGTAAATTTCCATTCAGATTTCAAACATTTACAGCGTGTAAAAAATTTGTGGTTAGATATATATATATTTTTTTAAAAAAGGTTTTATTTTGTAAATAAAAAGGTCACAAATCGACCAGCAAGAATGGCCTCGCAGGGCCTTAAAAATTCTCAGAGAATACGGCAATAACAAGAGTCAGCAAGGGGAGATAGCATGGAGTGAAAAAAGAAGGGGAAGAAGAAGAGGAATAGGGCAACCGGTGTGAAAAGTAAAGAGTCTCAATGGCACCATACAAGATGCCTCAGTAAGTCACAAAAGGAGAACAAACCGAAAATATCAAGTCCAGAGCCGGTAAAGAGAGGGGTGGGGTAACTATATCACACTTCCATTACTCAAGAAAAGAAAAAAAGGGGGGATTTGGGGGGGGTTATCGAAAAGAAAAAAAGGTCAGCAACGGGGGATATTAGGATATTCGAAAAAAATGGAGAGCAACCACAGGAAAGCAAGCCACCAAGGCCACCATCAACAGAAGGGACAGGACCTCACAAAGTGAGAGCAGCCGCAAATGGAGATGGAAAGTCACAACAGGGTCTCAGAGGGGGAATTGGAGGGGCAGCAGACATTCAGCCCGGATCTAAAGAGGGCGAAGTCGAGGCACTGACAACTGTGGATTCCAGGCCCGGGGGATCCCCAGGGAGGCAAAGACAGGCCACACTTCGTCCGGGGCTCCAAAAACCGTACGGCATGTTGTCAAATGTAAAAAGTAGGGTGCCAGCCATACCCCAAGTGTACCGAACCTCCTTAGCCCGGAGACAGGCTACCACCTCCTGAAACCTTCGGCGTGCTGCCAGTGTCAAGAAAGGCAGGTCATTATGCAGGGATACTGCGGAGAACTCAAAAGGCATTGACACCCCTAGCCGTAGGCAACGACATCATTCTTTTGTTTCACCGGTATCTCCCGGGCCACTGCAATTATATCTCTTGACGTCGTCTCCGGCGCCGCCGCTGACTTCCGGACGCAGAGTGCCAAGCTGAAAACCTCCGGCGCGCCGGAGGGGAGTCTCAGCAGGTGGCTCGCAAGCGGTTAACATACGTCAGGATCTCCCCAGACTGTACAGATTCCGACACCCCCGGATGCGGACGTTACGCCGACGTTGCCGAGCATCCAACAACTACACTGTCCACGACAAAGTCTCGACTAGGAGCTGGAGGGAGTCTACCTTACGAGAGAGGTGAGTATGCGCTGCCTCCACAGTCATCGTATGGTCCTGAATCCCCCCAAGTGCTCCTGCACTAGGGTCACCTCAGCCTTAACACCCGCCACATCAGCACTCCACATGGCCCGCATCTCATTCATCATTCATTTAATAATGCCTTTAGTGGCAAGCTGGATGTCCTCCCCCGGAGTAGCAGCCAGGAAGGCAGACGAGGCAGTCTGGATGGCAGCAGCATCAGAAGAAGCAGATAATGCAGCCTGTCAACGAGCTTCCTTGGCTGCCCTCTTCTTAGAGGCCTTCTTAGGACTTCTGGTCCTGCAACGGGGGCTCCGAGGAGAGCAGATCCACCTCATCGCCAGTTTCCCTTGACCAGGTGAATCCATCCTCATCCGAGGAACCATAACTCGGAGGCAAGGTGGAGGAGGGGAGACCCCCGGTGAGCAGTCTCCTGCCACTCAGAGTCACTGATGTCTTGCTGTCCAGAGCCCGGCACCAGATCATTCCGCTTTGCCGACTTCTTACCCACCCGGACGTTAGATGGGCCAGGACAGAACACCACGCGGTAGGCGAAAAAGGGAGGGGAAGCCGAACTACCTCCACAGGTTCCCAAGATGGCCAATCGTGCTAGGCCGCAGACTCTGTTCTGGGGCTTCCCGATCTCCCAGGGCCACCTCCAAACGTAACACAGGGCCCTCCCATACGACCCCCAAGTCAGCAAGACGTCTCGTGCCAGGCAATCTTGTAAGAATTCCTGTTTCTGGGTCTCTTCCAAAGATATTGATGTGTACTTAACCCAGCAGGATACAGGAGAAAGAAAAATTGCTTTTGTAGAAATTGTATTTCTTTAATAATACATACGTCACGTCGAATTTGCCGTTGGTGTGATGAATAAAAATAAGTTACAGGACCAATTGAAATTAGTGCATCAATAATTGTGGCAAGATGTAAAGTTCTTCTTCGTTAGATGTTTCTTTCAGGTAATGCGTTTGCAAATGCCAGATGTTACCATAGCTGGAGCATTTAGTTGGATCCTGATCAATTGGTCCCTTACAATGGTTACCTTTGCTTTTATAAGGAAGATAGCTCCATCGCACTATTTCCTACTTTACTAGCATACATTTAAAACTATTGGGTTAAGGGACTACACGAGATATACAATATACTCTAGAAAAAAAATTTGTTTCAATTCTGTGCGGCAAGGTTTTCTTTGTTTCTCGAAGGACTAATTTAAAACACACGTGTGGTACTATGGGGGTTGTTCAGCAGATAGATGCCATATGTGTTCAGGAATGTTGAGAAGATCTTAATTATCTGCCCCCAACTAAGCAAAAACAAGGTTTAAAGTTCCCCTCTTTGTTTGTGAGCCTAACAACATCTATAGTAATGAGTTTCTAAATGCCCCATGTCTCTCCTGTAACCATCTGTAATAGTAATGCAAAGAAGCCCCCGCCATTGTATGAAACCCATTACCCATGGGACTTAGAATAGACTAAGGAATTTAAGTTTCTAGAGACCCTATCAGCAAATGCAACTAGTCAGTAATTAATTTAGATTAGCTCCCATCATTGTGTATGTATATATATATTATACACAAATTGAAGAATATTTTTCAAATCTCAAAATAAAAGGGATATAAAAATCGCTAAATAGCAGTCACTATAGCGGAGCTCCGTAAAAACGCAGCTGCTCGTGCCTAAGTCTAGCTCCGCCCCTGTGGTTATATATTCTATGGGCACGCTTGTTAGGAACCTGTTGCAGTAGATTTTTGAAATTTTTTAGCATAAAACTGAAAAAAAAATTGCTTGTATTTTGGTGCATTGTGGTTTATGAATAATATGACTGTATAAAACGATGGACTTGCTTGCGGCGTGGGAAATGAGAAGGTGATTAATGGCAATGGTACTGCTCCTTTTACACATCACAAATGGACAATGCCATTGCTTTTGAACAAAAAAATAAGTAAATAAGTTTCATGTAGCTTTGTGTGTGCTTCTTATTTTTACATGACATTTTACGTGGTCATGTTTGGCATCATTAGAAAGGCCAAACCTGTCCAATGACAACTAAGCGTGAAGCGGCTTGTGTTTTAGATGGACAAATGTGAAATAAAGCTTTGCAGCATCAACTGCACATTTGCTCCCGGTGTGGAAAATAAGTAGGTGTGTTAGCAAAGTGGCATTGTTTGCTTTACAAGTAAAAAACTCTGACCTTTCCATTGACACCCCGTGTGACTTTGTGCAGTATAAAAATCTGAGACGCAGGGTTCCAAACAACCTCCAGCACCCCTCGCTGCAGTGCGTCGGTCTAGGTTTTTGATGGAGCAATGTGTAATAACATATTCATGGGCGCCCGCAGGATGGGGCACCCTGGATCAACAGGCTTAAATTGATAAATTTTTTCACTGCAATGTTGCAGTTCCTGGGCTCTACACTAGGCTGCACAAGCGTCACATCCCCACTCCACCACGTGCTCCCACTCACTTTGCACACTGGGAGAGGCAGGGTTGAGGTGCAGCTACTCCTATGGGCCACAGGCTGAGATGCTGGACACAGGAAAAAAGGTAATGATTGTCAAATAAATACATTTTTATTAAGCTTGATGCCAGTGTCTTTATTAATGAGATTCCCCTGATCTGAGGTCTAGTTTGTCTGTCTGGGGAAGAGGGACACATAATGATTAATAGTAATCTGGTGGGGGCCTGTGTGAAGATCACAGAGCTTGCATGAGGTACAGACCAGGGCAATATTGGCAGTATACAGGCACTCTAGGCAGGGTCTTGCCTGGGCAGTGGGGATGAGGACCCTGCTCCAGAGCTTGCAATCTAAGAGGAGAGGGTTGAGGAGATGTGTGTGTGTATGCAGGGAAGGTGAGTGTATAATATATATATATATATATATTTGGAATGGGGAGCCTGGTGTGTGTGCCAGGATCTTTGTGGGGGGGGGATCATGGTTTGTGTATACAGAGCTGGCCTTAAAAAACACTTCCTTTTAGTGCCTTGATCCTGGGTGTATAAATAGTGTGGTGCATTGATTGGCGTTAACGCAACACTCAGATCAGACACTTACACCTTTATTCTTCTATTAGACTTGCATCATGTTTCGCAGCCTCTGTATTACTACACTTTATTTTATGACTGTCCCCTTCAGGACATTGTCAAAAGGGCAGGATATGGATGCCATTAAAATGTTGCCCCCCCCGCAAAAATGTCTGCGGACGCCCATGAACGCATTATACCATCACCTCCACACTTGCTGGCATCATGGGAAATGAAAAGGTGAGTTAGTGCAGCATCACTGTTCACTTTATAATTGAAAAGTGAATAGTGCTGCATTATAGAGAAAAAAAAATAATTAAATTTCTATAAGTTTAACTCCGAACCTGGTAATGCTCTGGCCTTTCCAACAATACCAAGCATGGCACGGTATCTTTTAGGGTTCAGGAGATACGTACTTTCCAAAGGACCTCCCCAGTGGCGACTCTAGTAACAATATTTAGGGGGGGGGGCACCTAAAATAACACATTCAAAACTAAGGGCCCTATAGAAACATAGAAAAGGTCGGCTGATAAGAACCTTTCAGCCCATCTAGTCTGCCCAATTACATGGATACTTTACCTGGATTTATCTTTTATTTAGGATAGCCTTTTGCCTATCCCATACCCGCTTAAATTCAATCACTGTTTTGGCCTCTACTGGAAGGCTGTTCCATGTATCCACCACCCTCTCAGTAAAATAATGCTTCCTTATGTTACTTTTAAACCTTTGCCCCTCTAATCTAAGACTATGTCCTCCTGTTTTGCTACTTTGTTTCCTTTTAAATATACTCCCTTCCTCTACCTTGTGGATTCCCTTTACGTATTTAAATGTTTCTATCATATCTCCTCTGTCTCGTATTTTTTCCAAAGCTATACCTATCGGGTATGAGGTAAAATGCCATTGCTAAAGTAAAAATGTAGAGCAAGTCGCTAAAACTTAGAGCCTGACGACCTACTAACAGAACACCTTGTCGGCGATAGGCCGTGTGCAAGGTCATTTGGCGCATGCTAGGGAAACACTAAGACCCGGGCTGAGACCTAGTGGCAATGCGGTTGTGTACAGGATAGAACAGTTTTATTCCAGTCAGAGTTCCAGGCCATACCTCTCCTCTAACCTTACAAGCTTGTGTAAGTATGGACACATCCAGCGAAGAGCCCTCACCCCTCTGCATTATTAAAATCCTCCAAGGCGGCTGTATCATCCATGGATGCTAAGAAGAAATTTTCAGTGGAGCGCTTCACCAAACAATCCCCACCCAATACCGGTGAACCGTCGCTAAGTACCGGTGCTGGTGGTTTCCCCCGGAAGAAAAAAAAAACACAACACACCAAAAGCTAGGAAAAAATTCCAAATACAAATCTGATGGTACAGCGCACTCAAAAAGCAAAAGACATGGACTATGTTTTCTGAACATTTGATCTTCTCAAAGTCAGTTCATAGCATAGGAGACAAAATCAGAGAAATAATTGCACAATACATTTGTATAACACAAGAGTAATTAATATATAATGATCACACACTTACAAATAGGGCGCCTATACTGGCTCTGGTGTGATGTGCCTCATGGGTGTTTTTCTTTTTCACGGGTGCCCATCTTTCCTCAAGGATTCTTAAAAAGGATCTTGTATATGGAAAATATAAGCAGAAAAGACGGAGACTCTCCCTAGTGCACTTCTGTTAAACACTTATTCCACAGAGAATGCCCGAGTTTCCACTTACTTTAGGTGGAGCCTGCCAGGCTCTAGGAATAGCAGCAAGTGGGTTTTTATGGGAAGAATCCACAAAACCTCTCCCATATGAGAAGCAGGAAACAGGGTAAAAACAAGCGCTTTAATAAAATATAAAATGTATCCTGGACGCGTTTATTAGCTGGTAAAACTAAGTGTAACAAACTGATTCTCTCCTGCCGTTTAAATGCACAAATGCACCAATTAAAACTCTTAAAAACACCAGTGGTAATTACTTAACCCCTTAGTGACCGGGCGGTGTTACACAAATCTGTCCTTTAGTGACCACTGCTGTTTTTACGTTTCTGCGCTGTTCATGTTTAGGTCAAATTTTCCTCTTACTCGTTTATTCAACCCACACATATTATACACCGTTTTTCCCGCCATTAAATGGACTTTATAGAAATACCATTATTTCCATGATATCGAATAATTTAGGACAAAAAAATAAAAAATGAAATATAGTAAAAAACACACTTTTTCGTTATATAATCGCCAAAATCTACAACCACCAAAAAAGACCCCGTCTAAATAGGTTCAGAATTTTGTCCCGAGACTATAAATACCCAATTTTTACCTGTTTTTCCTTTTTAACCCCTTCACTGCTGAGCCAGTTCAGCTATGTGCGCCACGCTCATTCTGACCATTTTGTGCTAATTATTTTTAGATAACAGCCTAGGTCCTATTTAACTAAACCCCCCCCAGACAAAAAAAACCCCATTATTGTTTAATTTTTTTATTTTTAAACCAAACCTGGTCATATTTGGTATTATTGGAATGATCAGGCCTTTCCAATGATGTCAAATATGCCCATCTAGCTGCCACGGATCGGGAGATAAGGGGATCCAAAAGGATGAAGGTTAACTGGCCCACTGACATCCTCACACATATGGTGAGGTTGTCAGTGGGTGGGGGGGCCTGGAGGCTTGGCTGACATCCAAGATGTCAGCCCCTCTCCAGGTTCGAATCGCGTTTTGGCACCAAATCGCGATCTCACAGCAAAACCATTAATGCAGTACACCGCTGAAAAGGGGAGACTCTCCTTTCCAGCGGTGCAATTTGCATCTCTCTAGCTTCAATGGTTGGGGAGATAGTACGTCAGCAGTCCTTAAGGGGTTAATGGGCCTCCATTCCAGAGGAGGCTCCAATTTTAACGAATTACAGTGACCATTCGTTAAATGGGAATTCACCATATCTTCGGCAAAATGAATTCCCCGAAATGTGACGGAAAGCAGAGGATCTAAAGATGATTAGACCCTTTTGATTCTAGCTTCATAATAACCATTAAAATGTCATTAATCAAGGGAAAACATGAAATGAATACACTGTGAGGCATGTAGTCTACCCATTAACCCCAAAATGCCATAAATCAAAGGAAAAATTAAAATGTATACTGTGAGGGATAAAGCCTACCCATTAACCCTTAATATACAACTAAAACAAGGCAAAAATTAACGTAATACACAATGTAATGTATAGTCTGAACATTAACCACTTCACTACTTAGCCATTTCAACCCTGTGAAAATGTTAATGTTCACAAGCACATTTGTATTTAATGTTTTATGACATTTAACACTGAATATGGTCATATGGGGTGTCATTGGAAAGGCCAGAATCTGCCTTTCCCTTCATATACGATGCACAGGGACAGAGTTACAGTGGTCTGAATAAGTGTGGAAAGCTGGATGATTTTTGGTGGGGATCACATGGACCTCCCTATCTTCTGTACTGGGATTTTCCAGTCCGGTGGGAGGGAGGTCCATTTGTGACATCTTCACAGCCATGCCCGATGATGTCAGGGTGCGGGGGAGGTCCCAAGGCATGGCCTGACTTTCAAGAAGCCAGACCAGCCTGGGATTTCCCCCCAGACCTGTGGAGGTCTCCCTCAACATTGCAGGAAACCCATGACATGTGGCGGGACGTCCTCCACATGCTGCGGGGAATCCACCACAAGTCAGTCCATCCCTGCTTTCGGTGCCCCCCCAGACAGGTGCCCAGGGGCACATGCCCCCCAGGACCCCCTCACTACATCACTGCTTTGTGGTTATATATTCTATAGAGCAATCTTGTTAAAATTTAATTTGAAATGGGAACCTCATAATGCATTTTTCAATAAATACACAATTTTAACCAGAACTAAAAAAATAATTGTTTTTGCGTGTGCGGTTTGGAGGATGGGGTTTTATCAATAATATGACTATGTATAATACATTGAACTTGTGGGAAATGAGAAGGTGAGTAATAGTGGTATTGCTCATTTTATACGTGACAAATAGACAATGCCATCGCTTTTGAAAATAAAAAAAATAAAAGCTTTTTATTTTCCTTTTAGATTTTACATGGTCATGTTTGGCATCATTGCAAAGGCCAGACTCTGACCTGTCCAATGACACCTCACTTGACCTTGTGCGGTGTAAAGATTAGAGATGCAGGGTTCCAAAGTCCCCCTCGCTGCAGTACGTTGGTTTAGGTTTTTGATGGAACAATGCATAATAACGGATTGTACCATCGCCACCACACCTATTGGTGACATGGGGAATGAGAAGGTGAGTTAGTGCAGCATCATGGCTTACTTTACAATTGAAAAGTGAACAATATTGCTGTGTTAGAATGAAAAATAAAATAATTATTTTATTTTTATTGTTACATAAAACCTGGTCATGCTTGAAAACATTGGAAATGACATGCTCTGGCCTTTTCAATGATACCTTACATCTTACATGACCCTGTAGCTGCTTTGGAGTCAGAGATACAGGGGTCCAAATGCCCATCACTGCAAACATACAGGGTAATTCAAAGAGATCCGAATTGCTTGAGAAAGGTAACCGAACGCTGAAAATCAGCATTCGGTTACCTTTCTTGGCCATTTGGCTATACAGAGAGCAGGCAATTCGCCAAATCCTGACGAATTGCCTGAACATACGGTGCCTGTTCGGTGCCTTTGAGGGCAGCGAAATCCCCATAAAATAAGCACTGCTTCGGCTATTCAGAGAACACAAACCAGCAGTGAAAGGTTCCCAAAATGCCCTGCCATTCTGTGGTTTCATGCGGCAGATTTATTCAGGCGAATCCCATAGGCTTCAATGTTAAAATATTCCCATTTTAATTCAATATCTAATAAACCGTTCATTATAAAATTCTGCAGTAAAGAGTCTTTATAGATTTTTTAAGCATTTTTCAGGATTTTTTTTTGATTTTTTTTTAAGTTTACTTATTTTTTCTGTAACAGCCCTTTTTATTATCATTCCCTGGACCTCATGTAAATTTCAGACATTCTTGCTCAGTAGTTTCTTTGCAAACAGTGTTTCACTTTTCAAACATTCAAGCAAACTGTTTTCCTAATTTGGAAAAGGAGTGTCATCCGCGCTCGTTTCTATGTGTTCCATGTACAACAAAAATTAGGTTTTTGTTTGTTTCAATGGCCATTGCAACGGAAGCCCACTCGCCACTTCAAGGCACCTCTTTAGGTTTCACCTGGCAGTTGCAGCCCCTCCGGTGAGTATGGGCGCGACGCCATTTTTTTTGCCATCTGTTTTCCTAATTTATTCACTTCACTCGTCTACAGTGTCAGCTTTTTCCGGCGGCTTCGTTGCGTGTGATCAGCTCCTGATCGGGTTTTTCCGGCGTCTGCGATGGGTTAATCCAGATGTTTTTGCGGGTTTTCGGCGTGCATTCGCCGGGTTTTCAGCAGCTTTTCCCTGCACTTCGACAGCCCTGTGGTGCTTGCTGAATACACCGCAGGGTGGCCGAAATGGGAAAGCCGATTTGCACCGAATTGAAGAGAACGAAAAGTCACCGAACGTGCGGTGACTTTTCGAATTTCTTTGAATTACCCTGATAGTTATCCTTTGTCTGGGTCTATTATGGGGCATGGGCCTGCAGCTGCGGCTCCAAAAGTCCCATGTTAATCTGGCCCTACATGTGTGTGGTTGCTTCTCAGCTCACTCACAATTTTGCCTAAGAACACTGCTATGGACAAAGAAGAATGGTACAAAAACCTCCACCAAGAGCAACTTCTCCCAACCATCTTAAAACAGTTTGGTGACGAACAGTGCCTTTCCAAGCATGATGGAACACCTTGCCACAAGGCAAAAAAGGTGATAACCAAGTGGGTTGGGGATAGGGCTGTGCAATTAATTGCAATCGCAATCGAATCGCGATTTCTGACCCTGCAATTTCTAAATCGCATAAGGCTGCAATTTTCTGCTCCCTGTTAACTTCCGGGGGCATGGTGCTTTGGGCGCTCGCAGGGGGAACCACGTGACGAGCCGCGTTCTCGCGGCTCGTCACATGGTTCCCCCAGGCGAGCGCCCAAGCTCCATGCAGCCGGAAGTTAACAGGGAGCCGAACACGTGGCGCACAGAGGTGAGCTGGGGCAGTACATCCATGTGCTGGGGCAGTACATCCATGTGCTGGGGCAGTACATCCATGTGCTGGGCCAGTACATCCATGTGCTGGGGCAGTACATCCATGTGCTGGGGCAGTACATCCATGTGCTGGGGCAGTACATCCATGTGCTGGGGCAGTACATCCATGTGCTGGGGCAGTACATCCATGTGCTGGGGCAGTACATGTGCTGAATACTGAATAAATTTAGAATGTATGTAGCATGTTTGAAAAAGCAAAAACAATTGGCTAAATCGCAAATAAAATCGCAATCGCAATATTCATTCAAAAAATCGCAATATGATTATTTTGTCAATATTGCACAGCCCTAGTTGGGGAACAAAAGATCGAAATTGTCGGTCCATGGCCAGAAAACTCCCCTGACCTTAATCATAGAAACATAGAAACATAGAAAAATGTCGGCAGATAAGAACCTTTCGGCCCATCTAGTCTGCCCAATTACATGGATACTTTACCTGGATTTATCTTTTGTTTAGGATAGCCTTATGCTTATCCCATGCTTGCTTAAATTCAATTACTGTTTTGGCCTCTACCACTTCAACTGGAAGACTGTTCCATGTATCCACCACCCTCTCAGTAAAATAATGCTTTCTGATGTTACTTTTAAACCTTTGCCCCTCTAATCTAAGACTATGTCCTCTTGTTTTGCTACTTTGTTTCCTTTTAAATATACTCCCTTCCTCTACCTTGTGGATTCCCTTTACGTATTTAAATGTTTCTATCATATCTCCTCTGTCTCGTCTTTTTTCCAAGCTGTACATGTTAAGATCATTAAGCCTTTCCTGGTACACCATTTTAGTAATCCCATTGAGAACTCAAGAGGCAGGTGAACAAAAACCCAAATTTTGACCAACTCCAAGCATTGATTATGCAAAAATAGTCTGCTATCAGTCAGGATGTGCAGTGGCGTTACTGAAGTGGACAATAAAGTCCTTCTTCGGATGCCAGTCTCTGGTCTAATCGGTGGAGAAACCAGGTAAGTTAAGGTGCACCCTTAAAGAAAGAAATCACACAGACAACGAAGACGTCTATGTAGCTTCTCTGGTCAAAGCCAATGATTTCTCTGTTTAATGATAGGTTTCGATACATGTTTTATAGTAGTTTGCTGCGTAAGCGAGTGGGAGTCAACTTAACATTTTGATTGACTTCAGCATAAAATTATGGACATACAGTTTATTTATTAAATAAATGAGAATCAAACATCAGCTATTTCCAAAGGTCAAGATATCATGTGTCATCGGCCTAGTCAGCAGTGTTCTCTGCATCCTGGGTGATCTTGTGATGTCCTGTAACAGGATGTACACTGGGTTCTTCATCCTGCTTGTGGTCAATTGTTTTGCAGAGACAGCGAAATTACGCAAGATACATTGTGGTTTTATCTGAAAAGACAGTTATATTAATTTCTTCTTAAAGACATAGCAAACTTAACTTAAATGGGCATTTTTCTAGGCCTTTTTCTAGACCTTTGAATATTATGAAAGCAGATACATATTCTTGTCCACAACAGTCCCCCCTAAAAATGCACATTTCTCAAGTGTCCCTTTGGAGACGAGCTGCGCCTTCATCCATTCCCCTAATAGTCTCGCCAGCCATCCCAAATCTTCACCAAGTTTGAGACGAAGAATCCTATTGATCCAACCCCTTTGTACCTTGGACTATGGCATGACTAGACTGGTGGGTCAAGAATCGGGCCTTCAACTCGTCTTGCAATGGGTCACTAACCTTGGCTCAAAGTTAAATCACATACGGGTTTCCCGAGGGAGGGGGTGCATGTATTCATAACTCTGTGGTTGCTTCATCACTGGTGGGTGGAGTTTGTCATAAATCTCATTCATAGGTATCTCCATAAATTGTAGACTACCATAGGAAGTGTCAATATTCTCCCCAGTGTCCCCACACAAGTGACTAAGCATAACAGGGGTAGTGGATTCCACAGTTTTTTCTACAACCTTTTTAATGCAGGGTAAAACACAACATCCAATCACCGCCAACAGAACCATTACTACCAGGATAACTATCCCTATTTGTGTGAGGATTTTCTGCCAGCCACTCATCCAACTAAAATACTGATCCCATGGATCAGTAACACCAGAGTTCTTCTTCAGTTCTTCAGACAGGTCTTCCAATTGTTTAATGGCTTAAGTGACCTTACCAGTGGGGCCTGTGTTATCCGGGATAAAGGTGGAACAGGAGCCACCAGTACCTTTCAGCATCTTACAGACCCCACCCCTCTCTGCCAGTAGCATATCGAGGGCCATGCGGTTCTGGAAGGTCATCGCAGAGGTCGGGCCTAGCTGGTCGGCCAAACCCTGGAGGGCATCTCGGGTATAGTTAACAAACCTCTGCTGGTTGTAATAGATGTAGTTAATCCAATCAACATTCTTGTTGATGGTTATCATGGGGATTAAAGATTTGAATCCCGCCTTTACCTGGTCTCTAGCTTTGAACTCATTAGGCACCCCCTTGGCACTCCTATGACATCAAGGTAGACGTGGGGATCGAAACTGCCAGGTACAGATTTTGCCTCTCTCCTTCGTCTAGTGAGTCCGGGGGTGTGGGCTATTGGCAGATCATCATCAAAGGGCAGGATGTGGAGGGGCATGATGGCTTTAGCCAGAGCACACTCACCGTCCCACGCACCTACCAAGCGGGAGCGGACTCGCAGGTCACCGCAGATCCAATAGACATCTCCCAGGGATCACCTGGTTTTGCACTTTCTCCTTCTCCACAGCGCTGTACCGCGCACAATATCCTTCTGTGAAGTTTCCAACTACCCGGCCACCGGTCCCCCAAGAGGAGTAACAGGTGTAGTTCCCGGGGTAGATAGTGATACTCTCTGAGAGTCTGGGGTTTTGTGTCTGGAGGGGGTATTTGGACTTCATTCTTTGCAAGCATCGTGATTTAGAGTGGTGCTGGTAAACAAACTGAGTAAACATTCCTCAATATCCTCAGGGATATTGAGAGGTACCGTACCTAGATGAGGCCTAGCACTACCACACACATAGCAATTGGTTCTGTTGTGGGACTGAGCACAATATTTCATCCATTCTAACCAAACATTCATATCCGAGTATCCTGTTTCAATGGCCATAGTATCCTCGAACGTGGGATCAGCGATGGCTACTATACCATTGGAAGAGATCATCATGTGGTGATTAAGGCTAGGGTCAGACGAGCGTGATTTCTACGGACTGTACGTCCATGCACACGGACGTACGTCAGTACGGAAGACACAGTAGTGGCCACACAGTCCGTTTATTTACTGATGTATGCGGATGTAGGAGGGAAAATAAATTAAAAAGCAAAACCATTTTGTCCGTGAAAAATGCTGGACGTATAAATGCAGTCCGTCTGACCACGTTCCATCACTCACACACAAAGCTATGCGGACGTTGCGGATGCAGCGCACTTTGTGCGGCCGTTCTAGGGGTTGTACGTTCTTGCCTGCCTTGCGTCCGTGGGCCGCGGCCGTTGTGCGTCCGTAGTTCAGTGCGGATGTACTTCGTGTGTGGGGCTCCAATGGGCTATCACGGACGTACTTTTAGGCGCAATCACGGACGCGAACACAACGCTCGTCTGACCCCAGCCTAAGGGGTTTGGACTGTTGGTGCGGAGGGACCCAGTCAGGGGCAAGGTACATATCTCGCAGGCGGAATTTTCCCAGGCTCCAGGGACTCTCTGACCCCCCTTTTTCCCATATTCCCAGAATATAGGTACCGGCATCCCCGGGTCCAGGATTTTCTGGGGTTAGGATTAGTTTCAGTGCTGTCGCCCCTGTTCTAGATTTAAATACTTTGTCATAGAAAAAAAAAATGTCGGCAGATAAGAACCTTTCGGCCCATCTAGTCTGCCCAATTACATGTATACTTTACCTGGATTTATCTTTTGTTTATGATAGCCTTATGCCTATCCCATGCTTGCTTAAATTCAATTACTGTTTTGGCCTCTACCACTTCTACTGGAAGGCTGTTCCATGTATCCACCACCCTCTCAGTAAAATAATGCTTCCTGATGTTACTTTTAAACCTTTGCCCCTCTAATCTAAGACTATGTCCTCTTGTTTTGCTATTTTGTTTCTTTTTAAATATACTCCCTTCCTCTACCTTGTGGATTCCCTTTACGTATTTACGTCATCATCTGAGTCCTGCAGTTCTTGGGTGGGGCATGTGTTAGGGGCCATTTTCAGTTTCATGCGAGCAAGAAGTGATTTACCATTGTTATCTTTCTTGTCTAGGGCACTTCGTGGTTTGTGTCCCCAGGGAACCCCAGTATTCCATCCCACTGATCCCCAACTACCACACTCCTGTCCCCAATAGCTATTGGTAACGCACATATATATCATAATTGTGTGGGATCCCATTTCTCCAGATACACTGCAGGCGGGGGCCTGGGCAAGGGTTTACATCACGATAGTTAAAGGTGTAAGTGGCCACTCGAGTGTTAGAGGAATTGTACCAGAAAGTGGTTAGTTTGTTTTCGGCAGCAGCAATTGCCGTGCCATCAGCAATCTGTTTGACAACCTGTGGAATTATGTCAATGCCCACCTGTTCCCCCACAACTTCTTGCACCATAGCAACAGCCGCTTGTCCCATTATGACAGCCACATTTTGCCCCTGGATTCCCACCCCCCCAAATGAGAAGGATATACATAATCATGGTTGGGTTGTTGTCTGGTCCGTTTCTGGTGTACAGGTCTTTTTACAGTGGGATGCGTGGATCCAGGTGGATTTTCCTTCCAGCTTTACTGACGTTGCTGTTGTGAGGAGGACCTGGAAAGGACCGTCGTATCTGGGCTCAAGTGGATTTTTCTGAAGAAACTTCTTCACTAGTACCCAATCTCCCGGGACTAGTTGATGAGTGCCGTCAATACTTTCAGGGTCTGGAATGCAAGAGAACACCTGACCATAGATATCAGTTAATGTTTTTTAAACACTGGTGACATATTTTACTAGGCTGTCAGATTGTAACTGTAATTGTTGAGGGAAACAGTATTTCGAAAGGTGACAGATTGTGTAGACCGATGAGGGCATTCATCATTGTATTTGAGAGGTGTGAGGGCCCATGTGCCTATTGTACTACAGCCAGATAGAGTGCCTTAGGTAAGCACACTTTATTTCTTATGCAGAGGAGCCTGTGCATGCTTGTGGCCCCCCTTTTCTCCCAGTCTCCCTTCTCACTGTGTGATGCAGAGCCCTGCAACTGTGTGAGTTGTAGTTCTGAGACAGGAGTCTGTACTAGTAGTGGGACTAGCTGCTCGAGTTACTTTTCCTGTGTCTGAGTGAGTCTGTCTTGCTGCCTGGTCTGCTAAATGATTTAATATCAGCTTCTGGTGTATTAAGCTTTCCATGTGCTTTTACTTTTAGCACTGCAACCTGTGTAAGTGTGTGTAGTTCCTGTTTTTTCTTCGGGCAGAAAGGGTGGGGGCGAGGGGGGGGGAGTTGAACAGAATTGAAAATTCACGTGACTGCGCACCCGGTGTGATATTTCCTGGACTCGTCTGCAAAGCGGGAGCCATACCGTGTCAGGTAAGGGGCTGTGAAGAGTATTGGGCACCTGTATTGCACACAGAGGGCAGGTGTGCTGTTTCTGGGAACATGGCCTCGAGGCAATCGTGCAATCGTGCGGGCAGAGGGGTATTGCACCTCGTGACTATCAGCATCGTCACCAACCACCCACCCCCCTCAGGAAAATGAAAGAGAGCAGCGGGGTTGAGACACTGACATCTGCTGAGAGTGTCATTATCAGGGAGCAGGAGGGAACATTGCGGTCGCAGGTGCCTCGCGGAGGACAGTTATTTGTGCCGTTTTTTTTTTCTTCCTTTGGAGGCAGGCAGAAACGTCATGCGGTGCCAATACTCGGGGCCGCTGATGTCTTTTTTATTATGCAAATTAACACTTAATCAGCAGGCATCACTAGACTGTTGTAACTAATATCTTGAGCTGTTAGAGAATTGGGGGATAAAACTTTTCTGGCATTAGTAGCTTTATCATGTACACAGCTAGGACACACTGTCTGTGGGGTCGTCAGTAACTAGAAAATCCTCTAAATTAGCTAGAAAATAAAAACCTGCAATCCTCTGATACTGACAGTTTGCATACTATCCATGTTAAACCAAAATAAGCTATTGCTGGAGGTAAAAAAAAAACTTGCTCTACCTTTAAACTGCATAGAGTTGTATATTTCTTTTTTTTTTTACTTCTCTCTCTCTCTCTCTCTCTCTCTCTGCAGGGTTAAAATATCTGATCTGCACGGTCATAGGAAAAAAGGAGGAACCAATTTAATCTTTCTAGTTTCACTTTCTGGTCTGCGTCCTGCTTCCTTTTTTTCTACATAAAAAAAAAAACATAATACGGGATATTTTAAAGCTCACTTTTTTTTTTCC
The DNA here is from genome assembly GCA_009667805.1 of Leptobrachium leishanense. Lineage (NCBI taxonomy): Eukaryota > Metazoa > Chordata > Amphibia > Anura > Megophryidae > Leptobrachium > Leptobrachium leishanense. Next base: position 263,944,237 of record CM019065.1, on the reverse strand, counting down.
TCTTAATGCTACCGGGCTCCGTAGCACTCTGTCCTGCAGAGCAATACTGATAGAATGCATAGCCTCTCTATCACGAGAATATTTTGTATAAAACAATTTTTTACTAAAATAATAAACCGTTAGGGCGTTAGCAAAAAAATCCCTCCATTAATATAGACAAACGATTCTATCTACAAGAATAATAATTCCGCATACGTACGTCTTGTACTTCACATATACACTACAACAGTAAACAACGCAGAGTCGCTTGGCAAGCACCTAACAATGGAATCATGTCACAAACAAAGCAGGTGTCATGTCTCATCTGTCTACTTTGCTTACCCTTCTTTACATCTCTGACATACATACATACATACTATTCACCTTCTTAATGCTCTCTACTGGAAAGCAACCTGTAGTTGCCATATCTAGGATAGGCTTTCCTAACCTCTTCTCACATTGACTCAAACTATCATCCGCATCCTATAGATTATCAGATTCTGGTTTAAAATAACTTTCATCCCACTTATAAAAATTCATAATTTTTTGTAACCATTTACACGAGTCGGAACAGGCATCCCTGTCTAACCGCCGATTAAATTTATACCTTTTTCGTCTCATACTTTATATACATACACATATACACACACTATGTACACAAATATATATATATTACATTTATAGTAGTTGCTTGGTCAGCTAATCTGTCCTTTGCCCACTCTGAGTTGTTCGCAAAATTCTATACCTGACTGGTATGAGACATCAGATACTAAGCGCGCAGAAGTAAATCCTTTTTCCATTATGGGCCAATACCCATCGCCTGTTTTTATTTCACACAAACTTAAAAGATCTCTCCATGCTTCAGAGTAAGTCTTCTGGATCTGAACTATGCGTCTATAAAAGGGCATAGGTTGTTTGTCCGGGTCAGGTAATGTGCCTACTAGGGAGGAGGCTTGAGATGGTGTGAAGGTGACATACATAATGGGGACATCAGGGGAAGTGAAATCTCCCAGTCGGGGAGGTGGTCCCGGTACTCGGGCAGCTGGGAGCATCCAGGTTACATTATTTTTGGGAGTCGGAGGGATGTCGTGGGTGTTTTGGTAGAAAGGGTACGTGGTGTCGGTTTGGTGGGGTGGAAAGGTCATGATATTTTGGTGCCGGGGTGGAAACGTCGTGGGCCGGCTACGGGTGACCTGGGGCATGGTTGCAGGTAACCCTATGTGGGACGTTAGGGAATCATCGGAATGATTTACTGAGTCATAAGAATGACTGGAGAAAGGTGGTTGACCCGGGTCACCGGTCTGGTCTATCGTTTGGAGGGTGGTATCTAAATTGGGCAAATGAGGCATTATAGGTGATATAGTCGGTGCCTGACTTGCGGTTGTTGATGGGGATGTGGCAGAACTGGGTGTGTAGTATGCCCCATCTGTACTTAAAACAGGGTAAAGATTCGTGAGGGCTGATTTTTCTATTTTCCTTTTGGAAACCTCGCCATATGAAGGGGGCTCAGATCTTGGGGAGAGATAATAGTAATTCGTTTTTCCTTTCTTCTTTTCTACTGTTTCTATCCACCCTTCATTCTCAATTTCTTTTGCAACCCTATACCATGCCTGTGCTACATTCCATAATCCATTATCTATCAACATTCCTTTTTTATTCTTCAACACATTTCTTTTGCCTGTCCTTTCCTCAACTAACTTGTATGGCGACAACCAACCAGCATGGCTACTCTGTTCATTTCCCATTCTCGATTGTTAGCTCTGTTTCCCGTTCACTTTCAATTCATGTAGTTTATCAACAGTCAGAAATGAGGATAGACCTATATCTATCGTGTCCTCTTATAACCACGACAATAAAGCATCTCGTCCTCTCCTATATTCCAAATATAGGACTCTGCTAGAAGGTGTAGCTAGCACCTCTCTATCGCAGCATATATTTCCTACAGGTGCTTCCTTTACCACGTCACCTGTTCCTACTAGATATATATATTCTTGTGAGTTCCTACTAGATACGCCTAATGCATCATCTATATACCGGTACCCACAAAAACTCCTCTGACTGTCAATCAAACTATACTTCAATCAGAGATATATCGCGTCCTACTACCAAGCTTGTGTTCGCCTGTTACCGTTAGGAAAGTCCTACTACCAGGTATGCGTCTATTACATCACATCACCTGTTACCGTCTGGAGATAGCTAACCAGGTACACCCCACTTGTTACCGCTGGAGCACGATAATCTCTCTGATCAACAACCAAACCACAATTTCTATCAGGAAATATGCCGTCAATACAAAGAACCGTGAACAGACATACAAACAATCAGACAACTGGCATGCGAATCGTGGGTCAGTATAACGGGCACCTGGGCAAAGGTAAATAAAACCCCACTTTTGATGCCTTTCCCAAGTGTCACACTGGGGTTTCCCGGGTAGGATCACAAATCTGAACACGTCACCGATAAGATATCAAAAGGTATCTTACCTGTGTGGTTACGAGGTTGATCAGGCTCCGGTTCTGGTGTGGTCCCGCCAGGAAATCCTTGGTGGTGGCACGATGGCAAAGATGTTTAACCCAGGGCCCCACGTTGGCGCCAAATTGAAGTGGACAATAAAGTCCTTCCTCGGATGCCAGTCTCTGGTCTAATCGGTGGAGAAACCAGGTAAGTTAAGGTGCACGCTTAAAGAAAGAAATCACACAGACAACGAAGAAGTCTATGTAGCTTCTCTGGTCAAAGCCAATGATTTCTCTGTTTAATGATGGGTTTCGATACATGTTTTATAGTAGTTTGCTGCGTAAGCGAGTGGGAGTCAACTTAACATTTTGATTGACTTCAGCATAAAATTGTGGACATACAGTTTATTTATTAAATAAATGAGAATCAAACATCAGCTATTTCCAAAGGTCAAGATATCATGTGTCATCGGCCTAGTCAGCAGTGTTCTCTGCATCCTGGGTGATCTTGTGATGTCCTGTAACAGGATGTACACTGGGTTCTTCATCCTGCTTGTGGTCAATTGTTTTTGCAGAGACAGCAAAATTACGCAAGATACATTGTGGTTTTATCTGAAAAGACAGTTATATTAATTTCTTCTTAAAGACATAGCAAACTTAACTTAAATGGGCATTTTTCTAGGCCTTTTTCTAGACCTTTGAATATTATGAAAGCAGATACATATTCTTGTCCACAACATTACTAGGGTTGGTGTCACCCAGTGCGCTAACTCATGGCGTCACCCCCCCCCCAGAGTTTTACGATTTCTTTTTTTAACTACTCTTATTCATAGATTCGTACTCCCATAGAACACTGAATGCTCATACACAGTGCACATTACAGAGTTTTATTGCTGTGGATTCTGTGATACGCGCATGCACACCACACATTACCGTGAGGTGTATTGCCGTGGAGGCCTGTGATATGCTCACACACACAAATTTTGGTGAACTGCCAGCAAGTATGGTGCCTTTTCGAAGGCAGTGAAATCCCCAATGAGAAGTAATGGTTAAGCTATTCAGAAGACACAGAACAGCAGTGAAATGTCCTGATGTTCGGTGTATTCATTCAGAAGGTTTATTCAGGTGAACCCAATAGGTTTGAATGTTAAAAATATTCCCATTTCTAAATAATATCTAATAAACAATTATTGATTTTTTTTGTATCTTTTAGGCATTCAGAATTTTTTTGGCAAAATAGTTTTTTCAATGTTTTTATAGCGAATTCTCTTTTTCCTGTAATAGACCTTTTTATTACACATTCATAGGACCTTATATGTAAATTCCAGACATTTTTGTTCAGTATTTTTTTTTTTAAAAAAACAGCAGGCAACGAGTTTGCGGCGGCGGCGGAATTCGACGTCCCTGTACTTCGGGGACCCCGTAGTGAATGGTGAATTCTCCGCAGGGTGGGGGAAATTTGATTCCCTGAAGTGCGGGGAACAACAGAACACCGAAATGTCAGTGCTCTGTGAATAACCCCTTTAGTGTTTTTGTTTTGGCTGCCCCCTCGAAAGTGCCGGCCTAGGCCTTGCCTACCCAGGACAGAATTGAAAATGAGAAATCTCAATGTATCCTTCCTGGTAAAATACTGTCAGGGTTATTCTGAGAGGTGAAAAGCAGGAGCATGGAAAATTCTAGGTCAAAATAGCTGATTTGGAAAGGGAGATGGGAGAATTTTTCTGGTTTGGCTATTTTGGCCTAGAATTTTCCATTCTCCAGCCATTCTCTGGCTTTTCACCTCTCTCTGAATAACCCTGTAAGTGTGTAAAAATAAATAAAATAAAATTTTAGGGTGTCACCCTAGGGGTGGTGTCATCTGATGCGGCCTGCACCCCCCCTTGTGATGCCACTGGGATGTGGCCCAGAAGTTGATTGACAGCATGCCAGAGCAAATTGCAGAGGGCTTGAAAAAGAAGGGTCAACACTGTAAAAATATTGAATCTTTGAGCCTATGAAATGCTTGTATTTATACTTCAGTATACCATAGTAACATCTGACAAAAAGATCTAAAGACAATGAAGCAGCAGACTGAAAATTAATATGTTTCATTCTCAAAACTTTTGGCCATGGCTGTATATTCATATAATGCAGCACTTTGAATCCTTAATGGCTACTATATCTCATCGGGGGATGGACATTGCATTGATAAAATACTGTGTTGCCAGGTTTCCCCCTCCATGGATGAAGTTAGGTAATTGGCCTTCAGCGGTGATATCTTTTCGCAGACTTGTTAGTCAGTGCTCGGACAGACAATCAGGTACGAAGAGCTGGTCTTTTCAGAACTACTCCCATACATCCAGTGGCGTAGCGTGGGTTGTCAGCCCCCGGGGCCAGCCAAGAATTGTGCGCCCCCCCCAACCTGTGGACACGTTATCGATATTGCCCCAGCTCTCACGTGAATATTGCCCCAGCTCACACATGGATATTGCCCCAGCTCACACATGGATATTGCCCCAGCTCACACATGGATATTGCCCCAGCTCACACATGGATATTGCCCCAGCTCACACATGGATTTGCCCCAGCTCACACATGGATTTGCCCCAGCTCATGGAAATGCCCCAGCTCACACATGGATATTGCCCCAGCTCACACATGGATTTGCCCCAGCTCACACATGGATTTGCCCCAGCTCATGGAAATGCCCCAGCTCACACATGGATATTGCCCCAGCTCACACATGGATTTGCCCCAGCTCACACATGGATTTGCCCCAGCTCACACATGGATTTGCCCCAGCTCATGGAAATGCCCCAGCTCATGGAAATGCCCCAGCTCACACATGAATATTGCCCCAGCTCTCACATGGATTTGCCCCAGCTCACACATGGATATTGCCCCAGCTCACACATGGATATTGTCCCAGCTCACACATGGATATTTGCCCCAGCTCACACATGGATATTTGCCCCAGCTCACACATGGATTTGCCCCAGCTCACACATGGATTTGCCCCAGCTCACACATGGATTTGCCCCAGCTCACACATGGATATTGCCCCAGCTCACACATGGATATTGTCCCAGCTCACACATGGATATTGCCCCAGCTCACACATGGATTTGCCCCAGCTCACACATGGATTTGCCCCAGCTCACACATGGATTTGCCCCAGCTCATGGAAATGCCCCAGCTCACACATGGATTTGCCCCAGCTCATGGATTTGCCCCAGTTCATGGATTTGCCCCAGATCATGGATATTGCCCCAGCTCATGGATATTGCCCCAGCTCATGGATACTGCCCCAGCTCATGGATACTGCCCCAGCTCATGGATAATGCCCCAGCTCATGGAATTGCCCCAGCACACACATGGAATTGCCCCAGCACATGGGTTTGCCCCAGCACACACATGGATTTGCCCCAGCACACACATGGATTTGCCCCAGCACACACATGGATTTGCCCCAGCACACACATGGATTTGCCCCAGCACACTCATGGATTTGCCCCAGCACACTCATGGATTTGCCCCCAGCTCTCACCTGGATATTGCCCCAGCTCCGGATCCAGCAGGGGTTGAGGGGGCCCAGATGCCGGGCAGCGGGAGTGCCTGCCCGGTCCTGAACAGCGTGAGTCCGTCCTGTTGAAGGGGAGGCGGCTGCGTGCGTGCACAGGTCACGCGGTCCGGCCAGTCAGGTGGTACAGAGACTTGGTACCACCTGATTAGACAGACCACGTGACCTGCGCCTGCACGCAGCCGCCTCCCCTTCAACAGGACGGACTCACTGTTCAGGACCGGGCAGCCGGCAGGCACTCCCGCTGCCCGGCATCTGGGTCCCCTCAACCCGCGGGCCCGGCGGGTCAGTCCGGGCCACAAGTTTTAGGGGTGCAAATTTCTTTTAAAATTGTGCGCCCCTAAGAAAACTGCGCCCGGGGCCACGGCCCCCCCAGCCCCCCCCACGCTACGCCACTGCATACATCCAGAAATGGTTATGCACGTAAACCTTTATTCTATTGAACTATATACAAAAACTATACATATTAATAAGAAATGGTTCACTTACAATAGGAGAACTCCTCAAGCAGAAGGGATCACATTGACCATAAAACTCAATAGAAAATTCTAAGTTGCAATTTACCCCGGTCTAGCACTGTTCATTACTATGGCTTTTTGTGTTAGGTGTTATATTTGTGCAGTTGCTTAACTTGCACTCTGTAGGGACCATGACAGCACTGCAGACAACATTGCAGGTGAGAGGTGCAGCACATTAATAGGGCATTACAAATGTTGTAAATTTGATGACCAACAGTGCATTCAAAGACATACTTGAATGTATAAAATAATAACCTTTGTTTTTCTTGACTGTGCTGTGCAGTCCATGTAGTTCTAGGGTAAAGTGCTGGATTAGGGTAAACAAAATGGTGGCTATTTTCTGTTTGTCTGTCTAGATGGAAGATGAGGAGTCCATCCTCCCAAGGAAACTGCAAGCGGCTCTGGAACAAATACTGGAGCAGAGAATTGAGCTTGCAAATGAAAAAGAACAGGTTCCTGTGAAAAGTCAGCAAGGTGGGTACAATCCAATGTGGCTGAATTGAGACCTAGGAAACAGCATGCCCATCAAATAATATAATTACAACAAGATCATTAAGGTAAAACATCATGCTATTCCAACAGAAGTGAAAACTTTGCAGTTCTGCTGTTCCAGAAGGTTACTCTAAGTCACTGTTTTTCAAACCTGTCCCCAGGACCCTCTAAAAGTTCAGATTTTACTGATCACCTTGGAGAAATGCAGACTGTATACTGCAGTCACTGAGCAACACATGTGCTGTGCTTCATATATCTATAAAACCTGGCCTGTCAGCGGGTCCTGAGCACAGGTTTGGGAAACACTGCTCTAAGTTAAGTGCTAATTTGTGGGCTGCTGAAGAATAATTAACACCTCAAAGCCCACTCATTATTCTTGTGTCGAGTGGTATTAAAAAGAAAAATTCTATATCTTAGAACCTGGTGTTTTTTTTTTGCATTGCAAAATTAGTTAAAGAGACACCGCCACTTACATAAGCTGTAACTAGGATACTTGTGCATTACAAACAAAAAACACAGCTGCCATTTTGTTTCTTTGTTTGAAGTAATTGCATGTAAAAAAGGAAAAATAAACTTACAGGGTTATTCAGAGAGCAGTGAAAAGCAAGAGAATGACTGGAGAATGGAAAATTCTGGGTTAATCCTCCTGCTTTTCACCACTCTCTGAATAACCCTGTCAGGGTTATTCAGAGAGAGGTGAAAAGCTGGAGAATGGAAAATTCTAGGTCAAAATAGCCGATTTGGAAAGTGAGATAAATGGGAGAATTTTTCTGGTTTTGCTATTTTGACCTAGATTTTTCCATTCTCCAGTCATTCTCCTGCTTTTCACCTCTCTCTGAATAACCCTGTGTATGTTTTTTTTATCTCTTGGTGGACTTTTCCCATGAGGCAACATTTACCAAAATGTTATGGTGAGTTTTACTTTGTGGCTGTGCTTTATCTTCTATCTACAGTATTTAAGAGTTAATGAGGTGGAGGAGGGAATGTTTACATAAAATACATCTAATCTACCCCTGGGGGATGTCCTTTGTGTACATCCCACACAATACAATGATTTGAGTCAATTATTTCCCAATAGACTCTATTCTATGTGGCAATAGCCAGAGTGAGGAGCAAGTCATGGAAAGATTCTGTGGTGAGGGAAGGGGGCAATTTACAACACAAAAGATCACAAAATGAATGCACCCAGTGACACATACTGAGTAAAATATTTCTTAACTAAACATACAAGAGAAAAACAAAGCACATGTAAGATATCAGCAACATAAAACAAACCTAATAAGGACATTTCATTTTTTCGGTGGTAGTGGCCCTTTAACCCCATCGTGACCAGGCGGTTTTACCATTGTCTGTCCGAAAGTACCCAATGCTGTTTTTACAATTCTGCGCTGTTTGTGTTTAGGTTTAATTTTCCTCTTACTCATTTATGGAACCCACGCATATTATATACTGTTTTTCTCACCATTAAATGGACTTTGTAAAGATACCATTATTTCCATCATATCATATATTTCCTATAAAAATATGAAATATAATGAAAAACTGGAAAATACACACTTTTTAGAACCTTAATCTCCAAAATCTAAAACCGCCAAAAAAATACCCCAGCTAAATAGTTTAGAAATTCTGTCCTGAAATTTTAAATACCCAATTTTTACATGTTTTTGCTTTTTAACCCCTTCACTGCAGAGCCATTTCACATCTGTGTGCTGAGCTCATTTTGACCCTTTTATGCTCATCATACCCACAGACAATTTTTTTTATTTAAAAAAAACACTTTTTTTAATTTCTTACACTAAACCTAGTCATGTTTGGTATTATTGAAAAGGCCATGATCAAGCCTAACATGACCCTCCAGCTGCCACGGATCTGGAGATAAGAGGATCCAAATGATCCCCTTAGCTCCATTTGGCAGCTAGAAGCTTAACTGTCCAACTGATGTCATCGCACTTATGGCGAGGGTGTGGAGTGACCCAGAGGCTTGGCTGATATCCAATATGTCAGCCACTTCTTGGAGCGAATCATGATCCGGCACCTAAGGGGTTAAATATAGGCACTGCTGAAAAGGCAGACTCTGTTCTCTTCAGCGGTGCCTTTTTTTTTTTCTCCTTGCAGCCTTTCAGGAGGGAGAGGGCTCCAAAGAAGCTACACCCCTCCACTTTCACTTTCTTTGCTGCAGGCGCTGGGCGTCGCCCAGCGATGACATCAGCGTGTCGGCCGGGGCCCATAAAACCGTTGGACTTATTTATTTATTTGCAAAGTATTTTACCAGGAAGGATACAATGAGATTTCTCTCCTTTTCAAGGATGTCCTGGGTTCAAGAACATTGAAATTTTACAGTCGTTACAGAAATGCAAAGTAATACATGCAAGATATTAAAAGCAAAACACAAATATACAGATTAACATAGAAAATAAATATGTAAGTAATATAGTCACTATCAGGGTTATTCAGAGAGAGGTGAAAAGCCGGAGAATGACTGGAGAATGGAAAATTCTACGTATAAATAGCCAAACCAGAAAAATTCTCCCATTCATCTCCCTTTCCAAATTGGCTATTTTGACCTAGAATTTTCCATTCTCCAGTCATTCTCCTGCTTTTCACCGCTCTCTGAATAACCCTGTATGTTACATGTTTACAGGTGCATTCTGCATCAAGGTATGTTAATAGTGAGCTCTTGAGTGACTTAAGACTGGGGGAAGATTCGATGGGGCTGGGAGGTTATTCCATAACTGCGGTGTTCTGTAGGAAAATGCTAGGGGAAGCATCTTATTCAGGTAGGGTGTTAGCTTCCCAGAAAAGCTCTTAAACACCAGGTTGGAAAGGTGAAGAGTGCGTCTAGATTCCAGCGATGGCCAGTTTAGCTCTTTTAACATGTCACAAAGAGCAGAAAGAAATCCTACTAAAGAAAAACAGGGAAAGAACCAAAAAATTAAGGGCAGCATAAACCACAGATTTTTTTGTATGCACTTTGATAAAGACCTAAGGGTCGAAACGCGTTAGTGCTTGTTTTTTAATAAATGCCTTTCACCTTATTGGATTGTGGAGGCATTTTTTCTTCACCCTGCCTTTCAGCCAGAGATATTGATCGATGGTGGTGAGGGTAGTGCGATCCATTTTCTACCTGTTATGCGATTGTAGCTTAGAGCCGGCTTTGTTGGGCTCTTCATCAAGATTTAAAAGACTGCACGTTTGAAATATAAGCGCAAAGATACTTTTTCATATTCTATTGTGGTATATCTTTGGGGAACGAGATATACGAATCTTTGCTGCTATACTTTGACTCAACACCTGCGCCAACTTTATCTTTTGGACTATAAACCACAGAGCAACATGAGACCCAACTTCAAAAACAGAAAGGGAAAGATCCAGTATTTCGAGGGGAACAAAACCTTACAATTTGTTGCTAGCAGGTTTTAACTGTGATACTCTGTCTGACTATGATCAACATCTGTATGTAATTATTGGAGTACTGGACAATATACAGTTGCAAGAAAAAGTATGTGAACCCCTTGGGATTACGTGGAGTTTTGCATGAATTGGTCATAAAATGTGCTCTGATCTTATAAAGGATTTTACCAGGAAGGATACATTGAGATTTCTCTCGTTTTCATCTAAATCACAACAATTTGAAAAACACAGTCTGCTTAAAATAATGCAACACAAACATTATAGGTTTTCATGTTTTTATTGAACAGAACATGTAAACCTTCACAGTGCAGGGTGGAAAAAGTATGTGAACCTTTGGACTTAATAACTGGTTGACCCTCCATTGGCTGCAATAACCTCAACCAAACGTTTCCTGTAGTTGCAGATCAGACCTGCACAACGATCTGGAGTAATTTTGGACCACTCCTCTTCACAAAACTGTTCAGTGTAGCAATATTCTTGGGATGTCTGGTGTGAATCGCTCTCTTAAGGTCATGCCACAGCATTTCAATCGGGTTGAGGTCAGGACTCTGACTGGGCCACTCCAGAAGGCGTATTTTGTTTTGTTGAAGCCGTTCCTTTGTTGAATTACTCGTATGCTTTGGGTCATTGTCCTGTTACATCACCCATCCTCTGCGGAGCTTCAGTTGGTGGACAGATGGTCTTACGTTTTCCTGCAAAATGTCTTGATAAACTCTGGAATTCATTTTTCCATCAATGGCAACAATCCGTCCAGGCCCTGAGGCAGCAAAGCAGCCCCAAACCATGATGCTCCCTCCGCCATGTTTTACAGTGGGGATGAGGTTTTGATGTTGGTGTGCTGTGCCTTTTTTTCTCCACACACAGTGTTGTGTCTTTTTTCCAAACAACTAAATTTTGGTTTCATCTGTCCACAGAATATTTTGCCAGTAATGCTGTGGAACCTCCATGTGCTCTTTTGCAAACTTCAAACGTGCTGCAATATTCTTTTTGGACAGCAATGGCTTCCTCCGTGGTGTCCTCCCATGTACACCATTCTTGTTTAATGTTTTCCTTATTGTAGATGTGTCAACAAAAATGTTAGCATGTGCCAGAGATTTCTGTAAGTCTTTAGCTGACACTCTAGGATTCTTCTTTACCTCATTAAGCATTCTGTGCTGTGCTCTTGCAGTCATCTTTACAGGACGACCACGCCTAGGGTGAGTAGCAAGAAGTGCTGAACTTTCTCCATTTGTAGACAGTCTGTCTTACCGTGGACACATGAACATCAAGGCTTTTGGAGATACTTTTGTAACCCTTTCCAGCTTCATGCAAGTCAACAATTCTTGATTGTAGGTCTTCTGCGAGCTCTTTTCTGCGAGGCATGGTTCACATCAGGCAGTGCTTCTTGAAACCACCCTTTTTCCACCCTGCACTGTGAATGTTTACATGTTTTGTGCAATAAAAACATGAAAACATATAATGTTTGTGTTGTATTATTTTAAGCAGACTGTGTTTTTCAAATCGTTGTGACTTAGATGAAGATCAGAGCACATTTTATGATCAATTCATGCAAAACTCCACGTAATCCCAAAGGGTTCACATACTTTTTCTTGCCACTATATATATATACATATATATATATTCACGCACCCGTATGCAAACATACACAGGCACACTCACGCATTCAGCCAAAATATATCATTTCTATAGGGGTCATTCACAGAGCGTTGAAATGTTGCCGACTGTTGTTCCCTGCACTTCGGGGAATCAAATTGCCCCACCCTGCGGTGAATTCACCATTCACCATTCACCGCAGGGCCCCCAAAGTTCAGGGAATCAGCCACTCGCAACAGGAACCAGGACGCCGCGATCGGCCGCAGGTGTCTGCGAGAGGACAGCGAGGGAGCACAGGGACAAGTATGTAACAGCCAAGGTGTGGCTCGGTGTTACTGCTTTCAGCATTGAAATTTAACCGCGAGCCACACTCGGGGAAAACCGCCAGGGGGCTGAATAAATGCACTGATTTTGACGTATAAAAATTTCAAAATCGGACCGCCAGGGAGGTTAAGGTCTTGTTGCCAAGCACCAATATTTAGTCTCCTACCTGTATCTCACGATGCTTTATTCACTATTCTTACTTTGTGGAGTGCAGGCAGAAGATATTGTGTTGATTCTAGGAGCAATACCAGCCTTTTGGGTGCAAGGCAAGGGGCTGAGCCGGGCTGAGACAAGGACACGGGTGCCGAATTTTGCACACAGCAGCCTGTTTAAAGACAAATACATGCATTTACACACACAGCCATACGTTCACATAACTATATATCCCCTACACCCCGGGGCTATGTAGCAATAAAACTCCAGTAGTATGTGGTACGTGTGTGAGCGTATCCGAGAATCCACAGCAATAAAAACGCACAGTAATGTGCGGTATGTATGAGCGTGTCACAGAACTCCACAACAATAAAACTCACAGTAATGTTTGCTGTGTATGGGCGTATCAGAATCCACAGCAATAAAACTCACAGTAATGTGCAACGTGTATGAGCATATCATAGAATCCACAGCAATTAAACTCAGCAATGTGCAGTGTGTATGAGCATATCACACATTACACAGCAATAAAACCCCAGCAAAGTGCTGTGTGTATGAGCGTGTAGCGCTCACTCCCGGAGGAGCCGCTGAAAATGAACCACGGGTCAGTCTCCCCGCACTAGGGAATAAATATACTCCAGCACAGTTGTGGATTTTATAATTTATATAGTTTACTAGAGTAAAAAGCATATAATCAGACACGGTGTTCGTAGATATATTTACAGTATTTCGTATCGCGGTAAACGCGCAGCGGAAAAAGAAATACGAGGTTTCGTATTTCGGGAAAAACGCAGCCGAACAGAAAAAAATACAATGCTTCGTAATTTCGAGAAACGCGCAGCGGAAACAAATAAAATGCGAATCTTTACCCCTTTTTTTGGGATATTAGGGAGTGAGTCCCGCACAGGTTAAGTCCCGGACTGTAAGTGTATGTGTGTGTTATGGTACCCGGGTACTATTCAACTGGCCAGTGAATTACTTATAGCGATGTCTTCGACTAGTCAAGTTGGGGCCCTGTGGGTTTTGAAGACAAACAGCAGCGTGCTTTCTTGACTTTATAAACCGGCCTTGGAGGCCTCTCACCCATCCGCTCGATCACCAAAGCTCCGCTGACCCAGGACGTCTCTCCGCTTGTCGCCTTGCTGGAATACCGGCTACTGGATCTGTGGTCAGGCTTTCTTTGCTCCGGCCCGGACTTGTCCAGCTACCGCCTGCTCTCCCTTCCAATGGACTTGCGGTACTCCTTACTCGGGGTCCTCTGCTTGCCTGGATAGTAGCTTAGGTAATGTCTGTGGATAACTAGGGTTCCGTCTGGTAAAGCTGGATAATCTGGATTGGAATCCTGGTAGGCCCCACCTGCGCTCCGGCCTAGTCTCTGCTCCGCTCTGCAATACTGTGTCCTGTCTCATGCACTCCCTGGCGCGCTCTGCCAGCTATCTCCACGAGGCTCAGGATGTACAGCATCTGTGTCCCACCCACTTCCTGTGTCTGTTCACAAAGCATGCCGGGAAACGTAGTCCCAATGTTCAGTGTCTCTTATCACACTTGTCTCCCTCCGGTGGCCAAAAATAGGTACTGCCACAGTAAGGTTTTAAACACAGCGCTACACTCTCCCCCTCCTAGAACTCTTGGGTCTCTCCAAGGAGGTATAACAGTTACATTTACATTTCGATACAATTAGATAACATATACAGGGTTGGCAGCAGACATACAGTGGGTTAGATACACTTCTTCAAGCTGACTCATGTTTTGTGCTACCTCAGCAAACATAGCAGACACTTCGGGCAACCTTTGCACTGTGGTGATGGCCTCTTCAGTGCTATGTCCTAGTGAGTCGTAGGTGAGTCTCTGGGGCGGTCGAACAGAGCGTTTTGGTTCTGGCTCAATCAGTTCCTCTTCAGGTGGAAGTACTATAGGTGCTGGCTCAGTCCTCCTTTCTACCACTGGAGCAGACGTTTCTTCAGAGTATGATCCCTCCAGTGAAGGCATAGAACTATAATCATAAGATTCAGCTTCAGGAGCTACAGGGACTCCAGCAGTCTCAGGGACTTCCAACTGAAATTCAAGAGCTTCAAGGATTTCAACAGTCTCAGGGACTTCTAACTGAAATTCAGGAGCTTCAGGCCTCAAATTACTCTCCCATCGTTCAGGAACTGAGATAATCTCTTCAGGCTCCGGTGAACGCATCCAGTCCATACAGAAGCTCTCTTCCTCACTGTCCCTTTCGCTCTCTTCGACAACCCGGGTCTGCTGAGACCGAGTAACAGGAGGCAAACGTGGAGCAGGCGGATTTGGCAGAGGAAGCTCGTCCCCAACTGGTATCCTCACAGCCTCTCTCAAAGGTAACAAATGATTCCGATGCCAGTTCTTAAGAGGCCCAGCCTTTCCATCCGGCCGGATTTGATACACCGGCAGACCCGGCAGTTGCTTGCAGACAATGTAGACTTGAGAACTCCATCTATCCGCCAACTTGTGCCTCGCAGCAGCACCCAAGTTCTTCAACAAAACCCTATCACCGGGTTGTAGATCTTGTATCCGAACTTTCAAGTCATAATTCTTTTTGTTCCTTTGCTCCCTTTTTCCCGAGGTCAAACGGGCCTGTTCAAACGCAGAAGCCAGGTTTTTCCGAAGTCTATCCACGTAGTTTCTATGGGAAGCTACCGACGTCTGGTCTAGAGATAACCCAAACGCCAAATCAACCGGCAGTCGGGCTTCTCTTCCGAACATAAGACGGTACAGTGAGTATCCAGTCGCATCACTCTCCGTACTGTTATATGCATGCACCAGAGTAGCTATGTGACGACTCCAACTCTGCTTCTCTATGTTTGACAAAGTCCCCAGCATATTCAGCAGCGTGCGATTAAACCGTTCAGGCTGAGCATCACCTTGAGGGTGATATGGTGTAGTTCGAGTCTTTTGGATTCCCAACAGTTCCAACAATTGCCCAACAAGTCGGCTTTCAAAGTCTCTACCCTGATCAGAGTGTATTCTCCTTGGCAGGCCGTAGTGAACAAAGAACTTTTCCATCAGAACCTTGGCTACTTTTGGAGCGCGTTGATCTTTCGTAGAAAAAGCTTGGGCGTAACGAGTGAAATGATCAGTCACTATTAGAATATTCCCTTGCCCACTAGCATCCGGCTCTAAGCACAGGAAGTCAATGCACACCAAATCCATGGGTCCCTGACTCTGCAGATGGCTCATTGGAGCGGCTCGGGTCGGTAGAGTCTTCCTCTGAATACACCTCAGACAGGAATGACAGTAGCTTTCCACTTCAGCTCTCATGCAAGGCCAATAGAATCTGTCTCGCACCAGCTTAAAAGTTCTTTCAGCACCCAAATGTCCATGCTCATCATGTAGCGATCGCAGCACACTCTCTCTATGCTTAGTGGGAAGGAATAACTGTTGAGTCTCTTCAGCATTGGGTGAGGGGCCCCTTCGGTAGACCACCCCATCCAACATCTTCAACCGTTCCCACTCTTTGTAGACCAATCTGGCTCCATCCGGGGAATTGGTCAGCAGAATTTCCCGCTGGTTCGCAGTTAGGGCCTTTATGGTCAATGCAATTAAAGGGTCTCTGGCCTGATCCATTTTCAGGTCCTGTTTTGAAAAAGTAGGTAGACTTTCATCCCTCAATTGCGTAGGGTTGCAGTAGAACTCAGGAACAGCCGCAGCCATGACTCCTATGGCCTCCGCTTCAATCCCTCCCTTGACCCGGCGCTCTGCTCCTTGACACAAAGCTTGGACCCCGTCTGGAGTTAACTGAGTCCATTCTGCAGCGTAGGGTCTTCTCGACAAAGCATCAGCATCTCGATTATTCACCCCAGGGCGATACTTCAGGCTGAACCGAAACCCTGACAGAGCGGCCAACCATCGATGTCCCGTTGCGTCCAGTTTCGCAGTAGTAAGAATATAGGTAAGAGGATTGTTATCCGTCTTTATCACAAACTCAGCTCCATACAGATAGTCCTTTAACTTGTCCACCACTGCCCACTTTAAGGCTAGGAACTCCAACTTGTGGGTAGGGTAGTTCTTCTCCGAAGGCGTAAGGCTCCGGCTCACGTACGCTACAGGCCTCAGCAATCCACCATACTCTTGATACAGGACTCCTCCTAGACCTTCTCTGCTGGCATCCACATGTAACTCGTATGGTTTGTGAGGGTCCGCATAGGCCAAGACAGGAGCTCGGGTTAAACTCTCTTTCAGCTTCGTAAATGCACCTTCGCACTGACTGGTCCATTCTCCCTGGATGGATTCTCGAGCTTTCCTTGGCCCTGGAGCTGACGGATTTCGGTCAGAGACCTTGCAGCCTTCTTCGGTACTTTCCTTCTGTAGGAGTTTGTTCAGTGGTTGAGCTATTTTCGCGAACCCTCCTACAAATCTTCGATAATATGAACAGAACCCCAAGAAAGATCTAAGTTCCGTGACGTTTCGAGGTCTAGGCCAGGAAGCTACAGCCTCCAACTTCCGAGGATCTGTCGAAACACCTTCTGCTGAGACCACATGTCCCAGATATGTAACAGACGGCAGACAGAATTGGCATTTCTCCAGAGACAGTTTCAATCCCTCTTCATGGAGCCTCTTCAAAACCTTCTCCAAACGTTGCTCGTGTTCTTCCAGAGTCTTCCCGAACACTATTATGTCGTCCAGGTACACTAACACTTCGATCAGATTCATGTCCCCGACTGTCTTCTCCATTAACCGTTGGAACGTGGCTGGAGCCCCCGTAAGGCCTTGAGGCATTCGGTTGAATTCAAAGAACCCCAGTGGACAGATGAACGCAGTTTTCTCTTTGTCTTCGGGATGCATCGGTATCTGGTGATACCCGCTTCGCAGGTCTAGTACACTAAACCATTTTGCTCCAGACAAACACTGTAAGGCATCTTCTATCCGAGGAGTAGCATATTGGTCTGGGATGGTTCTTCGGTTCAACGTGCGGTAGTCTATGCATAAGCGGACAGAACCATTCTTCTTCCGGACCATCACTATTGGAGATGCGTATGGGCTCCTGGACTCTTGAATCACCTTGGTTCTTTGCAATTCATTCAGCTGTTCTCGCAGATCATCCAAGTCTCCCAGTGGAATTCGCCTTGACCTTTCACGAAACGGCTTGTCTTCTTGTAATCGAATGCGGTGCTCAGTACTTTTAGCTAGGCCTACGTCGAACTCATCTTTCGAGAACAATTCTCTCCACTTTAGAACTTGAGACTGAAGACGTTTCTTCCACTCGGATGAAATGGGAGCGTCCTTGGGGTAGAATCTTTCATCTGGAATCTCTTTATCCACTCCCCCTCCTAAATCGGTGGAGAGGGGCGTAGCGGACTCTACTTGCCCGATAGACATTCGTGCTTTAAGGACTACTGGAGAATCAGACACATTGCACACGCTGACTGAGACTCTTCCTCGTGTTCTTTTCAGAGCTTTAGTGGAGATTATTTCAGGGATTACTTCGACTCTGGTTTCACTCCCATGATTAAAATCGGTTTCCAGCATCACATAGGGGCCTGGTTGCGATCCGTTCAACTTGACTGAAGCCCGGAAACTCGCTACTTCTCCTGCTTGCAGAACCTTCTCTGTTCCTTCTAATCTCCATAGGCGCCCCACTTCAGCAGGTGCCTTCTGTTCTTCGACCATCCTCTGATAGACTGGACGTAGCATTGGGTGTACTCCTTGAGTAGAACCTTCTTCCAATACGATAGGTGTCAGGAGACGCCGCACCAAATCCGTATTCGTCCCCACTATCATGGAACTTCTGTTTGCACCTGAGGGTCGAGGACACACAATGGCCAATGCATCACAACCTCCAGACTGTCCGATGACTTCGGATCCGATCTCCAACTTCACCTGTAGGTACCCGTCATAAGGGAGTTTCTCAGTTCCGATACCCCAGATTTCCAGATCCTTCAATTTCTGTAGAGGAATGTGCTTCAAGTGTTTCTAGTAGAAGTCTCGGTAGATCAATGTCACTTGAGCCCCTGAATCCAACAGGGCTTTAGTGTAGACTCCCTCCACTTGGATTGGCACAATAGGAGAAGGACCTATCAGTTGGTCAGGAAACTTGGTGGCGGTATCCAGACACTTAGACCCAGTTTGCTGTACCCTGGCCTTTTTCTTGGCCCGTGTAGGTTTTGGGTGTGCATTGCTTCCCCATGACGTAGGTCCGGATGCTAAGGGAGTGACTCTTTCAGTCCTGGCAGGTTCAGCAGTTGGCCAGACTTTGGGCCTTCTCGCCCTCTTAGTCCTGGCTTGATTTTTGGAGCGGGTTTCAACCTTCGGGCCCCTGGTTTGCTCCCTTACCAGGACCCTCTGGAGTTTCCCGCCTGCAGGGCGGACAACAGTTTCTCCACAGCTTTTAGAAGTTCTTCGACCGGTTTCTTTTCAGCCCTCCCTTGTGGGCATTGAGCCCTGAAATGGCCGATTTCCCCGCAGTCAAAACATTTCTTTCTTGGGTGTGTGAGCATATTTCCTTCTGGCGGTTCGCTTGGAGACCCCCTGTTTGAGGCTACAGCAACCCCTTCAGTTCTGGTGTCCTTAGTCGACAGCAATGTCATTAACTCCATCATTTGCAACATCTGAGTTTTTAAAGCCAGCACTTCAGTCTGTATGTCTGCCACACAGAGAGTTCCTACTTCTGCGGTGAAAGCTGTGTGCGAAGCATTTGCGACCTTTTTAGCTTTAATCAAGGCCTCTTCTTCTCGGATAGCTTTGATCAATTTGGAATAGGTTAGTCTCGTGTTCTGGTATCTAGTCTGAAATCTCAACATTATGGGATCCAGTGGGAGTGCTCCTTTGAAAATTTGATCCATCAAAGCTTTGCTTGCCTGACTCGGTTGCATGCCCCCTTTAAGAATGACCTGATGGATGATTTTATCCAGCCGCCAGACATATGTGGACAATTCTTCTCCTTCCTTTTGATAGGTGTGAGAGAACTTGTGAATAAGCTCGGCACAATCCTCCACTCCCCCGAAATTTTCCTGTAAAGCTTCTAGATACTCTGCAGCAGTGCAGCCAGGCTTGTCCATTTTTAGATTTCGAATGACATCTGAAGCAGGACCTCTTAGGCTCTCGATCAACCTTTGTCTCTTCACGGTGTCAGCAACTTCCCATTCTTCCACTGCTTGCACTGCCTGATCTATCCAAGTCTCAAAGTCCTCTTCTCCAGTCGGCACAGGGACCTTACCAGAATAAAACCGTAACTTGCGATATCCGTAATTTGGGGATGCAGCAGAGTTTTTGGCTAGTGTTTCCACCAGTTTCCCCATAGTGGTGAAAAATGTAGCAGGAGGGAACCCTGTAGTTGGGGTAACATCGGGAACATTCGCGTGATCACCACGTGGCGTACTTGGCTGAATCAGTTGGACTTCCACCTCATCGGTCAGCTTCGCGCTCGCGCCCTGAAAACACACTGGAACACCCTTTCTCCACTCAAAAAGAACATACGTGTGAGGGGTATCTGGGTTTGCTTTAATGTCCAGGATTAACCCCCGATTATCTGGTGTCAGCGCGGCCACAGCCTGGCGAATCTGATCTTCGGCCAAAGTGTCTGCAGGAATATCCATAACTATACATAATTCTATCTGACTACTGTGCTCTTCGCACCATTTGGCAGCAGTGTCTGGATCCATATTTAACCCTTTAAATGCGGTTTTTCCAGAAACTGAATCCCGGAAACGAGCCCCCACGTGTAGCGCTCACTCCCGGAGGAGCCGCTGAAAATGAACCACGGGTCAGTCTTCCCGCACTAGGGAATAAATATACTCCAGCACAGTTGTGGATTTTATAATTTATATAGTTTACTAGAGTAAAAAGCATATAATCAGACACGGTGTTCGTAGATATATTTACAGTATTTCGTATCGCGGTAAACGCGCAGCGGAAAAAGAAATACGAGGTTTCGTATTTCGGGAAAAACGCAGCCGAACAGAAAAAGATACAATGCTTCGTAATTTCGAGAAACGCGCAGCGGAAACAAATAAAATGCGAATCTTTACCCCTTTTTTTGGGATATTAGGGAGTGAGTCCCGCACAGGTTAAGTCCCGGACTGTAAGTGTATGTGTGTGTTATGGTACCCGGGTACTATTCAACTGGCCAGTGAATTACTTATAGCGATGTCTTCGACTAGTCAAGTTGGGGCCCTGTGGGTTTTGAAGACAAACAGCAGCGTGCTTTCTTGACTTTATAAACCGGCCTTGGAGGCCTCTCACCCATCAGCTCGATCACCAAAGCTCCGCTGACCCAGGACGTCTCTCCGCTTGTCGCCTTGCTGGGATACCGGCTACTGGATCTGTGCTCAGGCTTTCTTTGCTCCGGCCCGGACTTGTCCAGCTACCGCCTGCTCTCCCTTCCAATGGACTTGCGGTACTCCTTACTCGGGGTCCTCTGCTTGCCTGGATAGTAGCTTAGGTAATGTCTGTGGATAACTAGGGTTCCGTCTGGTAAAGCTGGATAGTCTGGATTGGAATCCTGGTAGGCCCCACCTGCGCTCCGGCCCAGTCTCTGCTCCGCTCTGCAATACTGTGTCCTGTCTCATGCACTCCCTGGCGCGCTCTGCCAGCTATCTCCACGAGGCTCAGGATGTACAGCGTCTGTGTCCCACCCACTTCCTGTGTCTGTTCACAAAGCATGCCGGGAAACGTAGTCCCAATGTTCAGTGTCTCTTATCGCGCTTGTCTCCCTCCGGTGGCCAAAAATAGGTACTGCCACAGTAAGGTTTTAAACACAGCGCTACAAGCGTATCACAAACTCCACAGCAATAAACCCCCCCAGTAATGTGCTGTGTGTATGAGCGGATCACAAAATCCACAGCAATAAAAACCCCCAGTAATGTGCTGTGTGTATGAGCGGATCACAAAATCCACAGCAATAAAACTCCCCAGTAATGTGCTGTGTGTATGAGCGTATCACAAAATCCACAGCAATAAAACCCCCCAGTAATGTGCGGCGCGTATAATATATAAAAGTTGCCCCCTCTCCTGCTTACTTTTTTTTTTCTATTGCAGGGAGGGGGTTGAATTTTGGTCCAGAAGGGCAGGGGTCCAGGAGGGGGATAGCCGCCGGGACCTCTCACCCCCGCAGGCCTGGAGGCAGCCTCTGCTTCCCTGGTGGTCCGGTGGCTGTGGGGTGCTGCACCGCGATCTGTGCTTACAGACCGCAGTGCACGTCCTACAGCAAGTGACCAAACTCGAGTTGAGCGACCGATCGCAGATGGACCTGTCACCTGACCGCCGGCGCTCTGACACAGTCAGTAAGTGCCGGCGGTCAGATTACAAGTCATCAGCAATCACCGCCACTCAGCTCGTGGCCAGTCACTCGCAGTGGGGCGTGCACTGTGGTCTGTAAGCCCAGATCGCGGTGCAGCACCCACATCCACCGGACCACCAGGGAAGCGGAGGCTGCCGTTAGGCCTGCAGGAGTGAAGGGTCCCGGTGGCTATCCGTTGGATGCGGCCAGCCGGGACCCAGAGTGTTCCGTGGGCCTGCGGGGTGTGCCCAGGCACACCCGGCACACCCCCGTGCGCACGCCTATGCTGGCTTTGTAACAACATTCAAACTCCAATGTCAAGTCTACCACAAGGCATGATCTCTGCACCCATTTCACAAACACCATAAATTTGCCATAACTTTGGATCTGTTGAGGGATGAAGAACTAGAAGCAAATCCGCTATGCCATTATATCCCTGACATAAGACGTGATATTGTACTAAGCTTACAAAGAATGGTTACATCAACACAACCATCTAATTAACAATTTCAAAACATCACTAGAAAGCATGCAAAGTGATTAATACAAGGTGGTTATTCAAGCTGACAAAAGACCAGTGGGTGAACATGAACTTCGTTGTAATGCTCCTCAAATAAATGAAGTTGCCATTGTTATAGCAGTTGACGAAATTCATAAATGAGACATTATTATTCAGAAGTGAGGCAATTTGCTACAGTGCATTACAGAAACACATCGATCATACTATGATGCACTCCAGTAGTAGTACCACTCATATTTTGGCAAGTTGAAGATGGGTATGAATTCAACATTGTACAAGTTGACCCTGTTTCATGTGCACTTACTAATAAAGTTTCAAATGACTTCTACGCCAACAGAATAATGATAAGAGATGAATCACCCAATCACATTTTAAATTGTTGCCTACTTTTCCATCAGTTTATTGTTGACATGTATGCAAAAATTTAAAGTGATCATCTTTTCTTCATACGTTTAAATAAAACAAAAATCTTTAAGTGGATGAATACATACATCTAAGGGATGCTGGCCAACAATGGTAATGTTGAAAATATTGGGAATATGGTAATTCTAGTACCTGCTACATTTACAGGAAGCCCTAGACACATGCGTGAATATGCTCAAGATGCCATGTCATATGTTAGAGCATATGGACGTCCCGATTTATTTATTACCTACACATATAATCCAGCTTGGCCCGAGAAAAAAGAACCATCATTTGGACAGACACCCAGCGATCCACATGACTTAATAAACAATCAACGTGTCAGGACAAAATCAAATGGCACGCTGACCACAGTCAGTTCTCTCAAATATATAGGTATGTGGTTAGACCCAAATCTATCCTTTGGCCCCCACATCGAAAAACTCTCATCTAAACTTTACCCTAAACTAGGTGCCCTGTACAGAAACAAATCCTGCCTGAGCCCCTCAGTAAGAAAGCAGATTGTACAACAAACGCTTATGCCAGCTATTGAATACGGAGATGTAGTGCAGTGTTTCTCAAGTAGTGGATCGTGACCCAAAAGTGGGTCGCGACCAGGGTCAGACTGGGTCACGGGGAAAGTGCTCCCAGGCCTCTCTAATTCCTGGGACCCGCTGATGCATCTTGCCTCCCTCACCAGCAACCGCGTGCCGGAATTTCCCTGCCTGAAGGAGTTCCGGTGCACAGTTACTAGTGAGGGAAGCAGGGATAGCCCTGAACCCACACCTCGCCTGGGGCCCGCTGCATCAAGTAAGATGCTCTGTAAAGGCAAGGTGGTGGTGGTGGGGGAAATCTGTAATGGCATGGTGGTGCAGGATCTGAAATGGGAAGGTGTGGGGTGGGACTGACTGGAAGCAGCTCTGTACTCCCAACAGGGACTGACAGGTGTCTAGAGCATTCTACTACTGGCTGCCAACACCAGGAGCCACTGCACAACTAACATCTCAGTGAGGCAAAAGGCTGTTGGGTAAGGGGGGCACCCTATGTATATTTGAGTGTGGTTTTCCCCTTGTTTGTCCTTTTCTTAATATGTCCGTTTACCTATTTATGCATCCTTCTTACTGAATATCTGTTATTCTGTCCGTCCATCTACAGTATATCTATGTGTCCTTCTGTGTATTTTTCCATCTGTCCTTGTATCTATGTCTTCCTCTCCATTTCTCTATCACTTTTACTCTATAAATCTCTCATTACTATTCCTTTGCTGCTTTCCTCCTGGTGTGATAATCCCTGCAGAAAACTATAATGTACACTGAGAATTCTCAGCAGAATCACACACTGCTTCCTGATCCCGGCCTCCCTGCATACCAGGGACGTGCGGTGAAGTCAGTGGTCGGTGAGGCACTGGCTAGTATCAGAGCCAGATATACACAGGTTACGTAGGGGTTCAGGTTCAGTACGCCCCGGGAACCGGCTGCTCTCAGTGTGCCCCAGGATCAGGCTGCTCTCAGTGATCCCCAGGAACAGGCTGCTCTCAGTGATCCCCAGGAACAGGCTGCTCTCAGTGATCCCCAGGAACAGACTGCTCTCAGTGATCCCCAGGAACAGGCTGCTCTCAGTGATCCCCAGGAACAGACTGCTCTCAGTGATCCCCTGGAACAGGCTGCTCTCAGTGATCCCCAGGAACAGGCTGCACTCAGTGATTCCCAGGATCTGCATTTTCCATTCCAGGTAGTCAAGTGCCAGCCGCGCACTGTCCCCTCCTCCTGCAAGGAGGAGGTATCGCCACAGTGAACAGTCACACTGAGGCCACAACCCAAGCACAGCCCCACGCCCACTGACTGTGGGAGACGAGGACAGTCACATGACTATCTTGCGTCAATCAATACATGAGAGGCCAGCCTCCCATGGAGGCGTTTTTTTGAATGGCTTGGGCCAATGCTGCTTTCCCTTTGGTCCAAGCTATTCCATTGCTCTCAGTGCTTCTCTGAATCACTGAAGAGCATAATTCGGAAAGTAGGCGGCGCCAGACACGCGCTGCAGACTTCACAATCTCTTGGCCAGCTTGAGTTTACGCGATTAACGTAGCATTCAGCTACGCAAATTGCGAAGGCTCAGGGAGGGCAAGGAGCCACTGCTGTGAGGAAATAATGCGTGCAGCTGCAGAGACAGATGGCGTGGAGCAGGTGAGTTTGAGTTTTATATAATATTTTATTATTCAGTAGTGATTTAAACTAGAGTTGCTTTGTCTACCATCACTCCAGACTTTGAGACACATTAAGAGCAAGAAGCATTCCCTGTTTTCCCATAAGTTCTAATTAATTTCATATGTTTCAATTACAGTTTATTTTATTGGGTTTTTGCCTCAACAGCGCTTTCGTTTTCACTAGTGCTGTGCTTACTGCACTCACTATCCATTTTGGAAAGAATCCCTGTTTACAAAATTCTTTAAAAAGTGCATACATTGTAGAATATTGCACATGTTTTGTGGAATAAATTATGTTTCAGAAATTAAATTATTTTTGGGTTGCGACTTAATGACCAAGGACAATTGTGGGTCCTGAGGGTCCACAGGTTGAGAACCACTGATGTAGTGAACGCAGCTGCCCCGCAAACGCACCTTCAGAAACTTACTACATTGTATAACAGATTCTGCCGCTTTGTGCTACAATGTAACTATATGACCCACCATTGTGACATGTTAAAAGAGCTAGGGCCAAATTACAATCTTCGCGCAAACATTTGCGCCGGCGCAAAAAAACATTAACGCGAGGGGGTAAAACCCTTTGCGCTGAACGTCGTATTACATTGTCAGCGCAACATAAACACGTAATCGTCTACCGCGGGTGAACCTGAGCGAACCCTGCGCAAGCGTACTTTACAGCGCACGTCCTATACTTAACATTGTGAGCGCAAATGCGTATGTGCACTGGTAAGCGGATGGTATTACAATCTATGCACAGGAATTAACGCATAGACGTTGCGCGTATAATTTTAGCAACTCGTAAAAGCTGGTGTTAATGGCAAATTCTATCAACCTGGCTGAACCCAAATACACCAGCCCAAAAAAAAATTATTTGCAAAGTATAGTTACACATTCTACTCATACCAATCCAAGTTGTGTGTACATTTATTATTGAGAAGTTGTGTGTGCATTTATTATTGCTGCAGCATAAATGCTCAGATTGAGTTTGACAGGCGCATAAATTTAACGTGAGATAATTGTGGTTCTTAATTCTGATTGGCTGAATCACGTGAAAAAAACAGTCCGCACACTGATTTCTGCGCGCAAAGTTACTGCGAGCGCATTTGTGCACGTCCGTTTAACGGGCGTTATTGCTTGACGGATGAAAAAATGCACGAGGATTGTAATTCCAGCATTGATTTCCGCGTGTTAACGTTTAACGCTTGGCGCACAAATTCACGCGTTGCGTGTGCGTTTTTGCGTTAAGAGTGTAATTTGGCCCCTAAACTGGCCATCGCTGGAATCTAGACGCACTCTTCACGTTTCCAACCTGGTATTTAAGAGATTTTCTGGGAAGTTACCACCCCACATGAATAGGCTGCTTCCCCTAGCAGTTCCCTCATCCTATAACCTCCGATCCAGGACCAGCACCTTACTTGCAATACCACAATACAAAAAGAATGTGGCTCGATCCTCATTTTCCTACAGAGCACCGCAGTTATGGAATAACCTCCCAGACGCCATCAAAACTTTCCCCAGTCTTAAGTCACTCGAGCTCCCTATTAACATACCTCAATACGGAATGCACCTGTAAACATGTAACATAGTGACTATATTACTTACATATTTATTTTCTGTGTTGATCTGTATATTTGTGTTTTGTTTTTAATTTCTTGCATTTATTACTTTGTATTTCTGTAACGACTGTAACATTTCAATGTTTTTGAACCCAGGACATACTTGAGAACGAGAGAAATCTCATTGTATCCTTCCTGGTAAAATACTTTGCAAATAAATAAATAAATTACATAAGTGCCTATTCACTAAAGGTGAAGTCAGGAGAATTGACAGAAGTGAAAAGCCTAGCTCAAAATACCCAAACCAGAAAAATTCTCCCATTTATCTAATTTTCCAAATCAGTTATTTGGTCCTGATTGTTCTCTACTCTTGCCAATTCTCCTGAGTTTCACCTTTTAATAGACCCTTAAGAGTCATGTTTTTGGAGAAACAAGATGCTGGATGTACTCAAATGAGTGGCAGAAACAAGGACTTCCACATACTCCTATACTAAACTGCCTTAATGAAAAAATTCATACAAGTCACATTGATAATGTAATTTCTTCAGAGTTTACAAGTGCAGTAGACCCAAACCTGTTTGCAGTAGTGTACAGAAATAAGATTCATGGACCATGTGGATACATCAATGTCAATGCACCATGTATGAAGGAAGGAAAGTGCAGCAAAAAATGTCCAAGAGAATTGATTAGACACCCTAACTGGAGATGATGGATAGCGTCAGTACAGAAGGCGAGCTCCAGTAAATGGTGGATACGCAGCAACACTAAAAATTAGAGGCACCACAGAAATTGAAGTTGACAACAGATGGGTTGTTCCATTTTTTCCACTTCTTTCAAAAATGTTTCAGACACATATTAATGTTGAATACTGTAACTCAGTGAAATCCAAATATAGTTATAAGTATGTTCACAAGAGAAACAACATGGCTGTTTTTTGAATCACTAATAAAAACAGCCGTGACAAAATTTCTCATCGCAGTGGATGTGATTTACTTAGATTTTGCCAAAGCTTTCGACACAGTTCCACACAAAAGGTTACTATTTAAATTAAGAAAAATTGGTCTAGATGAAAATACTTGTTCTTGGATAGAAAACTGGCTAAAAGATAGGGTACAGAGAGTGGTCATAAATGGTACATTTTCAAGATGGACATCAGTGGTAAGTGGTGTCCCTCAGGGGTCTGTTATAGGACCAATACTATTCAATTTATTTATAAATGACCTTGAGATAGGCATTGAAAGCCATGTATCAGTGTTTGCAGATGACACAAAACTAGGAAAAGTAATACAATGTGAGCAGGATGTTACTTCGCTGCAGAGAGATTTAGATAGATTGGGGGACTGGGCACTTAAGTGGCAGATGAAATTTAATGTAGATAAATGCAAAGTTATGCACTTTGGAGTGAGAACACACAAGTAATTTATACCCTAAATGATACGGAGTTAGGGAAATCCAAGCAGGAGAAGGATTTGGGAATAATCATAGACTTCAAACTAAGTAACAATGTGCAATGTCAAACAGCAGCCGCCAAGGCCAGCAAAGTATTGGCATGCATTAAAAGGGGAGTTCACTCACGAGATGAAAACATAATTTTTCCTCTGTATAAATCAATGGTCAGGCCGCACCTTGAATATGCCATGCAATTTTGGGCACCTGTCTTAAAAAAAGATATTATAGCGTTAGAAAAAGTGCAGAGACGGGCAACTAAATTAATAAGGGGAATGGAAGGGTTAAGTTATGAGGAAAGACTAACAAGCTTAAACCTGTTTAGTTTAGAGAAACATCGCCTTAGAGGGGATCTGATAACCTTATATAAATCTATACGGGGCCATTATCAACCATTGTCTGATAACCTATTCATTAACAGGTCTATACACAGGACAAGGGGTCATTCATTTAGACTGGAAGAAAGAAAGTTTAGCTTAAAGCATAGGAAGGGTTATTTTACGGTGAGAACAATAAAGCTGTGGAATTCTTTGCCTGTTGAGGTGGTTGGGTCAGAGTCTGTACAGACTTTTAAAAAACGACTGGATGACTTCCTGCAGACACAGAATATTAAGGGTTATAATATTTAATATGTGGGTAAAAGCTTCTTGATCCAAGGAGAAATCTGACTGCCATTCTGGGGTCAAGAAGGAATTCTTTCCCAGTATGTTGCATATTGGCAAGCATTTCAGACTTGGTTTTTTGCCTTCTTTTGGATCAACAGCAGTAGGTTATGTGGGAGAGGCTGAACCCGATGGACGCATGTCTTTTTTCAGCCTATATAATAACTATGTATTACTATGTATTACCGGTTGGGAAAGTATATCACTAGTAATGAAGCAGTTTGGCGCATTTTCAGTTCTCAGATTCACGAACAACACCCACCATTGTTCATCTCAATGTTCATTTAGAGAACGGTCAGAGAGTTTACGTCAAGTGATGAAACCCAGGCATTTGCCGTTGAACCACCAAACACTACTTTGACAGCCTTCTTTCAATTGTGTCAACAAGACCCATTTGCAAGTATCCAAGTATCCTGAGATTCTACGATATTACACTTGGAATTCGTCAAGAAAAGCTTTCTGCAAAAGAAAAAAAAGGAGAGTACCCATCACAGGACAGGATGTGGTTGCAAGTGAAGCCTTGAGTCATGTCTATACAGTTCACCCAAACAACGCTGAATGTTTTTTTTTTCTCAGAATGCTGCTTCTTACAGTTCGAGGACCAACTTCTTTTGCAGCTCTAAAAACTGTCAGTGGTAAAGAATGTTAGACTTAGAGAATCTTGCCAAAAGCTTGGTTTACTAGAGGATGATCAATGCTGGGATACTGCATTATCAGAAGCAGCATTATGGTCTTTTCCAAACCAAATAAGCTTTTTCATTATTATATTGACAACTTGCAATCCATCAAACCACAACAGTCTTTGGGAGAATTAGACAAACCGTAAGTGAGGATATACTCGCCAAAGCCCGTAGAGATAACTTAACTCTTAATTTTAATTATTCAGAGATTTTTAATGAGGTACTGAAATTGTTGGAAGATAAATGTTTATCCATGAATAATAAGAAACTAACTCGGTTAGGCTTACAACCTCCAAAGCTAAATAAGCATGATCTACTTAACTCAGACCTTTATGAGAGAAAAAAAGTACAATGTTGAAGAGCTACAAAGATATATACAATTCAGAAAACTACAGTTATTAGACGACCAACGAAAAACATGACAAAATCATGGATCACATCACAAGGGGAAAAGGTGGAATAATTTTTAATGACGCTGCAGGAGGAACGGGAAAAACATTTATGATAAACTTACTCCTTGCTGAAATCCAAATGCATAGAGATTTGGCACTTGCAATAGCATCCTCTGGCATTGCATCCACTCTTATGGATGGTGGACGAATAGTGCACTCAGCTTTAAAATTACCACTAAACATGGCAAATGAACAAAGTCCAACATGTAATATTAGCAAAACATCTGCTCAAGCGATATTAAAAACTTGCAAAGTCATAGTATGGGATGAATGTACATTGTCACACAAAACAAAATTTACTTGAAGTGCAAATCCACATCCCTTTACAATTAAAGATATAGGCCCTATTATAATCTTCACACAAACGTTTGCGCGCATGCAAAAACGCATTAACGCGAGGGGCAAAACCCTTTGCGCTGAACGTCGTATTACAATGTCAGCGCAACAAACGCACGTAATCGTCTAATGCGGGTGAACCTGCGCGAACGCTGCGCGAGCGTACTGTACTGCGCGCGTCCTATACTTAACATTGTGAGCGCAGATGCGTTTGTGCGCTGGTATGCGGATGGTATTACAATCTATGCGCAAAATTTAACGCACAGCATTTGTGCGCATAATTTTAACGACTTCTAAAACCTTTTGGTAATGACAAATCTGAACGTCCTGGCCGAACCCAAATACACCAGCCCGAAAAAAAAAATACAGCAAAGTATAGTTACGCATTCTACGCATACCCAAACAATAAAATTGAGAAGTTGTGCGTGTTTTTTTTGTTTGATACAGCATGTATGCGCAGATTGACTTTGACAGGCGCAAAAACTTAACGTGAGACAATTAAAGTTCTTAACCCTTTCGCTGCTGAGGCATTTCCCGCCTCTGTGCTGAGGTCATTTTTACCGATTTTGCTCATCATGTTTAAACGTGTTTTGAAGGCTTATTTTAGTATATGACCCAGACATATTATATATCGTTCTTTCCGTCAGACTCGGCAGATTCATTGTATGTCATTATTATAAGTATACGTCATGACCTGTCTGTATATTATAACAAAAAATGCAATAAAATATGAATTTTCAATAATTTACAACGTGTAAAGTGGTTTTTTTTTCACATTTTAACATGCGAGCAATTGCGGTTATATTTTGTATGGGGTGCGCTTGTTAAAAAAATTAGAGATGGGGTCTCGTTACATGTTTTTTGGGGGAAATTACGCGATTTTTAACAAACGCACTGCATACAAAGATCGTTAGTGCAGCATTATTGTTCACATTATAATTGAAATGGGAACAATATTGCTGCACTAACGAACTAAAAAAAGAAAAAAAACTTGTTTATTTTTTTTTAAATATTTTTTAAATATTTTTTTTAAAAAACTTTTTTCATACTCATGTTTGGAATTGTTGGAACGGCCATGCTCTGGCCGATCCAACAATACCAAACATTAACCCCTAACTGCCACGGATCGGGAGATAGGGGGTTCATTGGAACCCCCTATCTCCACCATTGGTGGCAGTTAGGGGTTAACTCCAGGACTGGCGTCATCGTGCTATGCACGATGACGCCAGTCCTCAGGGGGCATTCCCGGAAGCTTGGCCGACATCCAAGATGTCAGCCAGCTCCGGGAAAGGATCGCGAACCGGCGCCTTTCGGCGCCGATTCGTGATCCAGCCCCCATGGGGTTAATGCCAGGTACCATTTGGAAGGGCAGGCTGTGCCCTTCCAAACGGTGCCTGGGTTAACCCCCTGCATGCCGCCGATCGGGAGGGAGATAGGTCCGAAGGTCTTTCAGGCGCCTCCTCCGCACATGCGGGGGGGGCCTGAATTAGGTGTCATCTCGCCGCCGCGATGACACCTAATTACTCCGGCGGCAGCTCCGGGTGCTGGGCTGACATCGAGGATGTCAGCCCGCACCGGGGGGGCCAGCGATCGGCCGGAACCCGGCCGAACGCTGGCCTCAAAGGGAGGATGCGCTTTGCGCGTCCTCCGCAAGGAACGATACTGCGGGTGGACGCACTGAGCGCGTCCTCCGCAGTGAAGTGGTTAATTCTGATTGGCTGAATCGCTTGAAAAAAACAGTCCGCACACTGATTTCTGCTCGCAACGTTACGCATCCGTAACGTTAACGGATGAAAAAATGCACAAGGATTGTAATACCAGCGTTAAATTACGCGCGTTAACGTTTAACGTGCATTTTTGCATTAAGAATGTAATAGGGCCCATAGGAATTTAAAAATTGGTGCCTATAATCACATTCATATATAGTACAGTATTGATATGTAACACCTATTAAACAACCTTACTGGTGAAAAAGAAGTGAATATATAAATAAGGGAATATTAGTGCCTTTTTGTGACCGTGATTGAACTTGACGTACACATTAACCATTTCGCTGCTGAGCCATTTCA
Organism: Leptobrachium leishanense; assembly: GCA_009667805.1. Taxonomy (NCBI): domain Eukaryota; kingdom Metazoa; phylum Chordata; class Amphibia; order Anura; family Megophryidae; genus Leptobrachium; species Leptobrachium leishanense. The sequence goes on along the minus strand of CM019065.1, from coordinate 263,912,188 downwards.
CCTCTGTGTGCTGAGCTCATATTTACCGGTTTCACTCATCATGTTTAAACTCGATTTGAAGTCACATTTTATTACACGACCCAGACAAATTATATACGTTCTTTCCAGCAGACTCGGCAGATTCATACTGTATCATTATTATATGTATAGGTCATGCCCTGCCTGAATATTATAACAAAATATGCAATAAAATTAGAATTTTCAATGATGTACAGCGTGTAAAGTGTTTTTATTTTTCACATTTTATCATGCGAGCGTTTGCAGTTATATTTTCTATGAGGTGCGCTTGTTAAAAAAATTTGAAATGGGAACCAGTTACATTTTTTGGGGGGGAATTTCTTCGCAAACCCCCTCATAGAAAAAATTGTTAGTGCAGCATCATTGTTCACATTATGATTGAAATGGGAACAATACTGTTGCATTAATAAAACATAAAAAACAAAAAGCACTTTTTTAAAATTTTAATTTTTTTTATTTTTTACACTTTTTCTTTTAATTTAACATGGTCATGTTTGGTATCAAACATTAACCCCTAGCTTCCACGGATTGGGAGATAATGGGTTCATTGGAACCCACTATCTCCACCATAAGTGGCAGCTAGAGGTTAACTCCCAAACTGACGTCATCGCACGAGCAATGACGCCAGTTGGCAGGGGGAGATCCCGGAAGCTTGGCCGACATCGAAGCTCCGGGAGGGGACCGCGATCCGGCACCTGTGCCCTTCAAAGGCTGTGCCCTTCAAAGCAGTGCCTGCCTTTTTGCTGTGCCCCAAGCAGATCGGGAGGGAGAGAGGTCCAAAGGACCCCCCTCCCCTTCAGGCACCTTCCCCGCACGTGGCACGATGACTCTATTCCTGCCCGTTGGGGTCCCAGAGGCTGGGCTGACATCAAGGATTTCAGCCCGCAGCGGAGGACTTCAGCGATCGGCCGAAATACCGGCCGCTCACTGCCTCCTGTGCTATGGACGCGCTCAGTGCGTCCATACCACAGGAGAACCACTTGGCTGGACACGCTGAGCACGTCCTTCGCAGCCAAGTAGTTAAAGCAGTGCTTCTCAACTCCGGTCCTCAGGACCCACTAAAAGGCTAGGTTTGTGGGACATCTGAAGCACAGCACAGGTGATATAATTTGCTGCTAAGTGATTGCAGGACTCAGCCTGCATTTCCCCAAGGTGATTCTTAAAATCTGGCCTGTAGTGTGTCCCGAGGACTGTAGTTGAGAAACCCTGCATTAAAGTGTCAGGTTAAATTTTTTTTTAACTGATAAGATACTGTGAACGACAAAGCTTGTTCAACTTTTCCGTATATAAATGTGTAGTGCTGTTAAAGATTGTGTTGCTGCATTTGCTCGTTATGGCCACCAGAGGGAGACAGAAGCCATATGGACTATGCTGGACCTAAACGAACTACAATTTCCATCGGGCTTTGCGGCGGATACAGGTAGTGGGTGGGAGAGAGGGGAAGGACGTCAGCAGCCTCGTGCGGAGGAGAGGCAGAGTGACCCGAGCCGTGAAAGGTGGAGGACGCACGTGAGACTGCCAGGGATCGTGAACAGGCCGGAGTGCAGGCGCTGCCTTGCGGGTGCTGGAGATTGGGACGGTGACTTTGCAGAGACCTACCTATGCACCGCTGAGAGGGCTGCGCAGAAATTTAGTTCCGGTTGGACCCCGAGTAAGGAGACCGCGATGATCCATTGGGAGTGCAGGCGGTAGGCCGTAGTTTCTCAGTGTGGAGATCGGACAAGCAAGGGAGCGGATCCAGTGGCACAGAGTCCCAGTGAAAAGCAGAGAGACATCCTTGATCGGGCAGCGGAACAGATTGCCTAACGGATGGGTGAGAGGCCTTCCAGGCCGCAGTTCCAAGTATAACAAAGCACGCTGCATTATTGTTTAAATCTACAGGGCCCCAACGTGACTAGTCGAAGATTTGCTTATTTCATTCACTGGCCAGTTGAATACAGTACCCGGGTACTCGAGACAATACACATACACCTTTTTGAGACATTACATTCACGGGACTTACACTCCAGAACTGAAGGGGTTAATCTTTTCTTTTTGCCGCCGTGTGTTTCCCGCATTACGAAATCAGGTCGTTCAAATACCGTATCTATGATATATATGCTTCTTTATTGGGATCAGTAAAGAATATAATCTATAAAAATCCACAACAGTGCTGGTGTATATTTATTCCCTAGCGCGGTGAGACTAACCCGAGGTTAATTCAGCGGCTCCTCCGGGAGTGAGCGCTACACGTGGGGGCTCGTTCCAGGATTCCAGTCTCTGTAAGAAACCGAAATTAAAGGGTTAATTATGGATCCAGACACTGCTGCCAAATGGTGTGAAGAGCAAAATAGCCAGATAGAGTTAAGCATAGTCATGGACATTCCTGCAGACACTTGGGCCGAAGATCAGATTCGCCGGGCCGTGGCCGCGCTGACACCAGATCATCGGGGGTTAATTCTGGACATTAAGCGAACCCAGATACTTCTCACACATATGTTCTTTTTGAGTGGAGAAAGGGTGTTCCAGTGCGTTTTCAGGGCACGAGCGTGAAGCTGACCAACGAGGTGGAAGTTCAACTGATTCAGCCAAGTGCGCCACGTGGCGATCCCGCGAATGTTCCCGCGCCCTGTCCTCTGGCCATGATCGGGCCTGAATTTATAGTGGCTATCAGAGATTTGCTGGCTAAATGTCAAAGAACAAGCCCTCCACACACTAACTTTGGTTATCGACGGTTGAGGAATTTTACAGGAAACGTACCAACTCCGGCGGTTGAAGAAACCTTTGAAGAACGGGTAGAACAGGCGATGCAGGCTCTAGATGAGTGGGACGTCCCTGAAGCGCAGAAGAAGCAAAGAATTACTGAGAGCTTGAAGAGACCTGCGTCAGAGGCTGTCAGGAACCTGAAGTTGAGCAAGAAAGACTGCACTGCTTTAGATTACCTAAACATATTACAGGAAGTCTTTGGGCGAACAGAAAAGGCTGCTGAGCTCATGTACCAGTATGAACATACTTACCAGCAGAAAGGTGAGAAAATGACTGAATATATGAGGCGCCTAGATAGATTCTGCACCAGATACTTCTTAAGAAAGGGGCCGAACCGGCCACAATAGACAAAATCCGAATGCAGCAGATATTGAGGGGCGCTCAACCTCTAGATCCTGTGATGTTACAGCTGAAAACCAGAGAAGGTAACCGAGAATTGAAATACCTGGAGCTGATTCGAGCTGTTAGAGAGGAAGAGGCTTTGCTAGAAGAAAAGTCTTTAAGGAGAGGAGAAATCGCTTACGCGCAACCCGTGAGGCATAACGAATGTTTGCAAGCTGAAGATGATTCGTTGGACACCTATGGATCCGAAGTTGACGGACAGGAGCATCTGTTTGTCCCTATATCCACAAAGAGTGCTGCCAAAGAGTCAACCATTCCTGCATATAGTGAGATACACAAGACCGTTAAGAAGGTGCAAGAAGCTCAAGCTGAACTGAAACAAGCACCCGCGGACCTGTGCCGAGCACTTTTGAAGGTGGCAGAGACACAGACCGATATGCAGAAGTTCCTCACTGATATGCAGACAACGGGAGTTGCTGTGATGTCTGGCCAGGGTCCTTCAACCGAATCAAAACGAGCAAGTGCGCCTCCGTCTTCAAAGAAGAGATGTTTCAGTTGTGGGGAAATGGGTAATTTCCGAGCACAGTGCAAAAACCAAAGGCCTGAAGAAACTAAAATGGAAGAGTTCCTAAAGGCCTTGGAAGGGCTGCTAACTACCTCACAGGCGGGGAAACGCCAGAGGGCCCAAGTGAAGGAGCGAACTAGGTGCCCAATGGTTGAAAACCGTTCCAAACCTCAAACCAGAACTGAAAGAGTTACTCCCTTAGTATCTGGTCCTATGTCATGGGGAAACAATGCACACCCAAAACGACCACGAGTCAAGAAGAAGGCCAGGGTACAGCGAACTGGGTCTAAACCTCCTGCGGCTACGACAAATTTTCCTGACCAGCCGATAGGTCCTTCTCCCATCGTTCCAATACAAGTGGAGGGAGTCTACACTAAAGGTCTGTTAGACTCAGGGACTCAAGTGACGTTGATCTATCGAGACTTCTACGAGAAGCACTTGAAACATATACCTCTACAGAAATTAAAGGACCTTGAGATCTGGGGTATTGGAACTGAGAAGCTTCCCTATGATGATATCTACAGGTGAAGTTAGAAATTGGATCCGAAGTCATCGGGCAGTCTGGAGGTTGTGATGCATTGGCCATTGTGTGTCCTCGGCCTTCAGGGGCCAACAGAAGTTCGATGATAGTGGGGACGAATACTGATCTGGTGCGACGTCTCCTGACTCCTATAGTAATGGAAGAAGGTTCTACCAGAGGAGTACACCCGATGTTACGTCTGGTCTATCAGCGAATGGTCGAAGAACAGAGGGCACCTGCCGAAGTGGGGCGTCTGTGGAGATTGCAGAACCTGGCTTGTCTGTTCCTCCCAATCAGGAGAAGTGGCGAGTTTCCGGGCTTCAGTCAAGTTGAACGGATCACAACTGGGTCCTTACGTGGTACTGGAAACTGATCCCAGTCATGGGAGTGAGGCCGGAGTAGAAGTAATCCCTGAGATAATCTCCACGAGAGCTTTGAAACGGACACGAGGAAGAGTCTCAGTTAGCGTGTGTAATGTGTCTGATTCTCCAGTGATCCTGAAAGCACGAATGCCCATCGGGCAAGTAGCATCTGCTACACCTCTCTCCCCTACTGATTTAGGGGGGGGAGTGAATAAAGAGATTCCAGCTGAAAGGTTCTATCCTAAAGATGCTCCCATCTCGCCTGAATGGAAGAAACGACTTCAGTCCCAGATCCTAAAATGGAAGGACTTGTTCTCGAAGGATGAGTTCGACGTGGGTTTAGCTAAGAGTACTGAACATCGCATTCGACTACAAGAAGATAAGCCGTTTCGAGAAAGGTCAAGACGAGTTCCGCTGGGAGACTTGGATGATCTGCGAGAGCAGCTAAATGAACTACAGAGGACTAAGGTGATTCAAGAATCCAGGAGTCCGTACGCTTCTCCAATAGTGATGGTTTGAAAGAAGAATGGTTCTGTCCGTCTATGTATAGACTATCGCACGCTAAATCAGAGAACCATTCCAGATCAATATGCTACTCCTCGGATAGAAGATGCCCTACAGTGTTTGTCTGGAGCAAAATGGTTTAGTGTACTAGACCTGCGAAGTGGGTATCATCAGATACCGATGCATCCTGAGGACAAAGAGAAGACTGCGTTCATCTGCCCACTGGGGTTCTTCGAGTTCAATACAAATGCCTCAAGGCCTTACGGGGGCTCCCGCCACGTTCCAACGGTTAATGGAGAAGACAGTCGGGGACATGAACCTGATTGAAGTGTTGGTGTATCTAGATAATATATTAATGTGTTCGGGAAGACTCTGGAAGAACATGAGCAGCGGTTGGAAAAGGTCTTGAAGCGGCTCCACGAAGAGGGGTTGAAACTGTCCCTAGAGAAGTGTCAATTTTGTCTACCTTCCGTTACGTACCTGGGACATGTTGTTTCGGGAGGAGGTGTTTTGATAGATCCTCGAAAATTGGAAGCCGTAGCTTCCTGGCCTAGACCCCGAAATGTTACTGAACTTAGATCTTTCCTGGGGTTCTGCTCATATTACCGAAGATTCGTAGGAGGATTTGCCAAGATAGCTCAACCCTTGAATAAGCTCCTACAGAAGGAAGACGTGGAAGAAGGCTCCAAGGCCTCTGATCGAAGTTCGTGGGCTCAAGGGCAAAGGAAGGCTCAAGAATCCATCCAAGAAGAATGGACTGAATGGGGCTGAATTTGTGATCAAGACTGACAACAATCCTCTTACGTACATCCTTACTACTGCGAAACTGGATGCAACGGGACATCGGTGGTTGGCCGCTCTGTCAGGGTTCCGGTTCAGCCTCAAGTATCGCCCTGGAGTGAATAACCGAGATGCAGATGCTTTGTCAAGAAGACCCTACACTACATAATGGACTCAGCTGACTCCAGATGGGGTGCAAGCCATATGTCAAGGGGCAGAGCGCCGTGTCAAGGGAGTAGTTGAAGCAGAAGCTATAGGAGTTATGGCCGCGGCTGTTCCAGAGTTTTATTGTAATCCTACACAGCTGAGGGATGAAAGTCTGCCTACTTTTTCGAAGCAGGACCTGAGAGCCGATCAGGCTGGAGATCCTCTGATTGTGTTAACAATGAAGGCTATAAACATGAACCAAAGGGAAATTCTACTGACAAATTCCCCAGAAGGAGCCCGATTGGTGTACAAAGAATGGGAACGGTTGAAGATGTTGGATTGGGTGGTCTACCGAAGGGGCCCCTCGAACAATGCTGAAGAGACACAACAGTTGTTCCTTCCCACCAAACACAGAGAGGGTGTGCTGAGATCATTACACGATGACCATGGACATTTGGGTGCAGAGAGAACTTTTAAGCTGATGCGAGACAGATTTTATTGGCCCTGTATGAGATCTGAAGTTGAAAGTTACTGCCATTCGTGTCTGAGGTGTATTCAGAGAAAGACTTTACCAACTCGAACTGCTCCAATGAGCCACCTGCAAAGTCAATGACCTATGGATTTGGTGTGCATTGATTTCCTGTGCTTAGAGCTGGATGCTAGTGGGCAGGGAAATATTCTAGTAGTGACTGATCATTTCACCCGTTATGCCCAAGCGTTCTCTACTAAAGATCAACGTGCTCCTACAGTGGCAAAGGTTTTGATGGAAAAGTTTTTTGTTCATTATGGCCTACCAAGGAGAATCCACTCGGATCAGGGCAGAGACTTTGAGAGTCGGCTTGTTGGGCAATTGCTGGAACTGTTATGGAGTAGTTCGGGTCTTCTGAATTCCTATCACCCTCAAGGTGATGCCCAACCAGAAAGATTTAATCGCACGCTGTTAAATATGTCGGGGACACTGTCAAACAGAGAGAAGCAGAATTGGAGTCATCACATAGCTACGCTGGTGCATGCGTACAACAGTACGGAGAGTGACGCTATTGGATACTCACCTTACCGTCTCATGTTCGGAAGAGAAGCTCGACTGCATGTTGATTTGGCATTTGGGCTATCTCTTGATCAGACGTCTGTGGCCTCTCATAAAAATTATGTGGGTAGACTTCAGAAAAATTTGGCTTCTGCGTTTGAACAGGCCCGTTTGACCTCAGGGATCAGAGAACAGAGGAATAAGCGAAACTATGACTTGAGAGTTCGTATACAGGATCTACAACCCGGTGATAGAGTTTTGCTGAAGAACTTGGGTGTTTCTGCGAGGCATAAGCTGGCAGATAGATGGAGTTCTCAAGTCTACATTGTCTGCAAGCAACTGCCTGGTCTGCCAGTTTACCAAATCCAACCGGATGGAAAGGCCGGGCCTCTGAAAAACTGGCACCGAAATCATCTGTTGCCTTTGAGAGAAGCTGTAAGAATACCAGTTGGAGACGAACTTTCTTTGCCGAATCCACCTGTTCCTCGCTCGACTCCCGTCACTCGGTCTCAGCAGTCATGGGTTGTTGAAGAAAGTGAAGAGAACAGTGAGGAAGAAAGTTTTTGTCTGGACTGGGTGCGCTCACCTGAGCCTGAAGAGGTCATCCCAGTTTCTGAACGGTGGGAAAGTAACCTGAGGCCTGAGGCTCCTGAATTCCGATTGGAAGTTCCTGAGAGTTTGGAAGTTCCTGAGGATTTGGAAGTTCCTGTAGTTCCAGAAGATGTGGGAACTACACAAAATGAACTTTTCAGTAATTCTTACCATCCACTTTGCACTCTTTGAAACATATTTTTATTCGTCTCAGATCAAGATGAATTTACAGAAAAAGGGGTAACATTTTTTTTTTTTTTTTTTTATCATGTACAATCTGTAATAATGTAAATAAAGAAGAAAAAAATCACAGTTTCCGGTGTTAATTAAAGTATTACATCACAATCCAGTACCGGAGTGTCATGGTAATGTCAGTATTTAAAGCTCAGAGGTGGACGGCTGGGCTGGGGCATCCCGGGAAGTGGAGGCAAGAAAGTTAACTAACAAGTGGTCAGAGGTATCTGAGGGGATCGGAGGGGTGTTCCGCAGCATTTGTAGGGAATACCATGGGGCATCGCAGAACGTGTTTCGTAGGGAGGTTTTGACCTCAGGTGGTAAGGCACAAATAAAAGGGGACCAGTGGGTAAAGAATTGTTGAGTTTTCTCAGTCTGATGTAGTGAGGCCTCAGACCAGTCAGCCAAGAATATGGAATAGATTCTGTCGTACATCATGCGGAATGAGGGAGGGGTACCGGATATCCATTGAGATAATATGGCCTTTTTGCCCGTCGCTGCTAGGAGACCTAACCAAAACCGGTGACTTCTAGAGAGGGGTTGAAGGATTGTGAAGGTGGTAAGTTGAAAATAGCCCAGTTAGGTGTGAAGGGAATCTCGATTCGGAGAACCTGGGAGCTGAATCGGCGTACGGTGTCCCAAAATAATTGAATAAAGGGACACGACCAGAGACAATGATGGAGGTCGGCTGGGGAAAAATTGCATTTTAAACAGTTGGCATTAGGTAATAGTCCTGAACGGGCCATTCTATCCGGCGCCATGTAGGCTCGGTGGAGTATCCTATAAAACATGTCCCAATAATTGGCGGATGGGAGAGTGCGTCTTGATATCAGAGTAGCCGACACTAGGTCGTTGGGGGTAAGGTTTGGAAAAGTAGTGGCCCATCGAGAGATAGCCCTCCAGGGTTTCGAGGTGGGGAGCGAATGTTGTAGAAGTGTGTAAATGGTTGAAGTCGAGGGAGGAGATGAACTATGTACGAGTAATTGCGTGTCTAACTGGTTAGTTAAATCAGTGGGAGATAAGGTGTGCAGTTGTGCGAGAAGGAACTGTCTGAGTTGTAAGTAATAAACAGGGTGTATAGTTAATGGGGCAATGCGTTCTGTCAAGGCTGTGTAGGAATAAGGCAGACCTGATGCTCCATCTAGGTAATGGTGTAGGAGTCTAAAACCTCGTTGAGCCAGGGTTCGAAAGATAGGAGCTGGGGAGGCATTTTGAAAGTGAGGGTTATGCAAGATAGGAGACCAAAGGGATGTTTGCCAGGACAATTGGAGGCGTTTACGAATTCTGACCCAAGCTAATTTCGTCGTGGAGAGCAAAGGGTTATCGCGTAAGGGAGGGGGGATGGCGGGAGAGTGTTGGTGAAGAAATGCTAGTAAAGAGGAGGCAGGAAGTAGCGCCTGTTCCACATGTAAGGCTGTGAAGCGGGAAGTATCATTCAGCCAATCCGATACGTAACGATATAGTGCTGCTAGGTTATAATCTAGTAAATTGGGGAAGTTAATACCTCCCCTCGCTATCGGTTGCTGGAGGTTAAGGAGTGGTATACGTGCCCGCTTATCTTGCCAAATAAAGGACGCGTACAACCTGTTGAATAACTGAAGATCATTAGGTTTCAGTAGGAGAGGCAATACTTGTATAGTGTATAGTAATTTGGGAAATAAGGTCATTTTAATAAGTGAGGCCCGCCCCAAGTAAGAAAGTGGAAGTGAGCTCCAGGCCTCCAAAAGTGCTTTTGTTTGGGCTAAGTGAGGGTCTATGTTGAGTTTGTATAAGCGGGAGAGGTCAATCGGTAGAATAATACCCAAGTATTTAATATACGGCGAGGGTGCCCAGGAGAAGGGAAAGCCCTGGAGCCAAGAACCCTGTGGTTTGGGGCCTAGAGGTAGAGCTACTGTCTTGGCGTAGTTGATTTGGAAGCCGGAGGCTACATGGAAGGAGTCAAACAACTTCAATAGGGGGGGGATCGCGGAGGCGGGGTCTGAAAGGAATATCAACAAGTCGTCTGCAAAGGCTACAACTTTTAATACTACTGTGGGGGACAAATGAATTCCTGATATTGTTTGGGACATTTCTATGATACGTATTAGAGGTTCTAGGGCCAGGTTAAATAATAACGGGGATAGAGGACATCCTTGCCTAGTTCCTCGCTCTAGGTTAAAGGGGGCGGAGTTGAGTCCATTTGCTGTGATCATAGTGGAAGGCGTAAGATAGAGTGCACGAAAAAGTGTTAAGAATGTCTTACCAAAATGATGAAACTTAATAAATCTGATTAAATAATTCCATGAGATCCTATCGAACGCCTTATCTGCGTCACAGCTCAGTAAGAGGTTTGAGGATTGTGGCGTGAGGGAAGATGACCATATTGCCGCTATGGCTTTGCGTATATTGGTAGTGGAATGGCGGCCATTAAGGAATCCCGTTTGTTGAGGCCCTATGAGGCGTGCAAGAGGTTTTTGAAGACGGCGAGCCATGATGGAGGACAGTATTTTGAGGTCAGTATTTAGTAGTGCAATGGGACGATAGGAGGTTACCAGTGTTGGGTCTTTTCCCGGTTTGGGGAGAACCACCACCCGCGCCTCATTAAAGGTCGGGGTGGGGTCTCACCCCCCAGGATATTGTTATACAGCGTAACTAAGTGGGGAATCACCAGGCCAGAAAGGAGTTTGTAATATTCCGCCCCGAAGCCATCTGGGCCTGGTGTTTTTTCCGTTTTTAAGTGAGGTTATTGTCGCTTTGATTTCGGCGTGTGTGATGGGTACTGAGAGTGCGTCACGTTCTCCTGGGGAAAGTTTAGGCATTTGGGCTGTATGAAAAAGATTTAGTTGGGCGGCACAGTCATCGGGGCCTGCCTTATAGAAGTCCGCAAAGTAGGTACGAAAGTGATCCACTATGTCATTAGGTTTGGTAAGAATGGTTCCGTCTGAGGTCTTGAGTTTTGAAATTAAGGGTCTAGTCTGGGTCTGGGAGCGTACCAAATTAGCAAGAAGTCGACCTTGTTTGTTGCCAAAGCGGAACAGAGCCTGTTTTTGACGTTGGCATGTACGGTGTGCCTGTTCTGTGGCCAGGGAGTCGTATCGCGTCTTGTCATTTTTGTATTTTTGGAGGGTCGTGGAGGTTGAGTCTAAGAGATAAGCTCTATAGCTGCTAAGGAGCTCTGAGTGGGCATCGGAGAGGTGTCTAGCAGTCTCTTTTTTTGTGCGAGCGGCATATTCCATTATTTGACCCCGAAGCACTGCCTTCGACGCAGACCAAAAAAGGTTGACGTCGTCTCACTTTGCACTCTTAAATAAACACTGCTTAATTGATTTCAAGATGACAGCACCACATGTCTCATATCCAAGATGGGGCCTGGGGTTTTCTGCCCCTTCCAAGATGGCCACCAGATCATTCTATTTCATTCATATTTTTTATAGAAGAGCTATTTAAAGTACCCTTTTCACCCAGGCTTGGAATCAAGAGACGGAGCTTGTCCTAATACACCACATTTATTTTAGATTTTTCATTCTGACACAGAGAAATAACTCAGGTTTTTACTCTGGACTTGCTGACTCTTCCTCTGCATTCAATGGCTGTCTCAGAACTAATAAAACCACTAACTATACATAATATTCTAATCTAAAATAATACATTTCTGTCTTTAATAAACAAATGGGTACAAACACTTCTGGAACTAAACAAATCTATCCAGCATATTAATATAACCTCTGGACAACAGCCTCTGTCACTTTAAATCCCTATGGGAGTTTGTCCAGGACATTTATTATATACAGTAAACATGTTTTAAACAGATTCTGGCTACTGGATTCTTTGCCATAAAGTCTCTATAGCTCTACCAGCCTCAGCCTGCTTCATACTTCAGCAGTGTTAGTAACATGTGGCTGTAGTGGATCCATTATACAACCTGTTTATCCAGGTGGATCCCACTGAATATAAACAGACTCTCATATCATTTCCCATTAACTGACATCCTTGGATGCTTTTCTGCCTACCTGAAACAGAGAAGTAACTCAGGTTTTTACTCTGGACCTGCTGATTCTCTTCCTCTGCATTCAATGGCTGTCTCGGAACTAATAAACCACTGAGACATGCACATGGCACAAATCAGTCCCTGTGGCTGAGAAACACAGCGATCGCCACCTGCTGGTAGGAGGATAAGGCAGCAGCAACAGCGCTATTGACAATATAGTTATGGGCTTGTCAATAATGACATACTTAAAAAAATGCTTATTACTTCATTCTGCATACTGTAGTCTCTTTTGGGGTGCAATGTGTTTAATACACAGTGTCACACACTTTTTAGTGCTAAGGACTGAGATTTATACACCTCTTGCACATATATTTTTTGCTATTTTAACTATTCTGATATATATAACACTTTAGGCAGTAGCTGTAATTTTTATGCACCTCTTGCACTTCTGAAATCAATTGAGAATCCATTACATGATTTGGCCTCTATGTAGTTTATGCATGTAGATACGGAAAAGTTGGACAAGCTAGTTCACCATATCAGTTAAAAAACCTAGCGGCCGCTACGGAGCAGGCTGCTGGACTGAGCGCCTGCCCCGTGATCTGATAGTGAAACTGGACCACAAAGTTGAAATTAGCAAACGTCAATTTTCCGCTTAGAATTCCAGTTTTAGCGAGGGCAAGGTGATAGTGCCCAAAGCCTTTTTTTTTTTAACAATTTTTTTTGTATTTCTTGTATTTTTTTTTAGATGAAATTTAGCACCTAAGTCTAATTTCTAATACCAAATTCCCAAAACTACATCCAGTCTTCCAGTGTAGAGGACACTGTCATCTGCCACCTCTTCTTAACATATGCAGTGTCCTTTCAAAGTCCTGGCACAACCCCACAGATGCGAGTTTGCACCACTGCAGTTATCCATCAGCAATACCCAGCTATTGTGACTTGAGATCTTCTAATGATTTGTTCCAGTGGTGTTAAGATCATTTTTTTGTTAAAGGAACACTGCCACTAACATGAGCTGTAACTAGATTACGTGTGCATTACAAACAATACATGATGCTGTTTTATTATTTGTTTGAAGTAATTGTATGTAAAAAGAGAGCACCAAAATTTCTGCGAAATGCCAACCCAGCTTTAAATTCACCATTCACCGCAGGGTCCCCGAATTGAGCTGAATAGGTCCACCGAAAGCTGCCGATAAACCACAGCTGTAAAGTAAAACTTAAGATCTACGGATTTAACAGTCAATGGGGTGGAGAAAAGAAGGAATGTTTAGCTAAAGCTGCAGGGGGCCTATTGTGCTGTCTTTGCTTATCCCACACAATGTAATCCTTATGAGTCAGTTTTCTGTCTCTTCTGTGCACAATACCACACAGTGAGGAGCAAGTGCTGTAAGACAATGAGGGGGGGCAGTTTACAACATAAAATCAACAAATTAAGAAGAAAAAGAAACCCAACTAAGGGTAATTGAAGGGTAATCATATTGCATTCATTTTACTATTATATGACCCAGTATGCATAGAATATATTAGGGATGTGCGTTTCGATTCGGACCGATTGAAAATTTTCACGAATCGTTCCGATTCGGTGCTTCGGATTCGGACGATTTTTTTTTTTTGATTTTTTTTTCCGGATCGGATCCGAAATACTTCCGATACGAAATAATTTCGTTATTTCGTATGAACATGAAATTTGTAAAATCACCAGTCATTTTCGTTCCATTCGTGATTTTGGTTCCATTTCTGTAATTTCGGAGATCGTATTTTTCGGTTCCATTGCTGATTTTGTAACGTTTCGATCAATTCAATAGTTACTCAATATCCATTTTTTCCTTTTTGAGAAAGGATTTTACCAGGAAGGATACATTGAGATTTCTCTCGTTTTCAAGTATGTCCTGGGTGGCGAGTATGATAGTTAATTTCAAATTTGATAGTTGCAGCATATGAATCCTCACACTACTGGGCAGTACTCTACAGTATAATTAATGCAGCATATGAATCCGCACACTGCGGGGCTGCACCTCTCTGCAGCATATGAATCCGCACACTGCGGGGCTGCACCTCTCTGCAGTATAATTAATGCAGCATATGAATCCGCACACTGCTGGGCAGCACTTCTCTGCAGTATAATTAATGCAGCATAGTTTTTCCAATTTAACCCTTTCGCTGCTGAGCCATTTCACGCCTGTGTGCTGAGCTAATTTTTACCGGTTTCGCTCATCATGTTTAAACGCTTTTTGAAGCCTTATTTTATTATATGACCCAGACATATTATATATTGTTCTTTCCGGCAGATTCATAATATATCATTATACGTCAGGTCCAGAAATATTGGGACATCGACACAATTCTAACATCTTTGGCTCTATACACCACCACAATGGAGTTGGAATGAAACAAACACAATGTGCTTTAACTACAGACTGTCGGCTTTAATTTGAGGGTATGTACATCCAACTCCAAGGTGAATGGTGTAGGACTTACAGCAGTTTGCAGATGTGCCTCCCACTTGTTAAGGGACCAAAGGTAATGGGACAGAATAATAATCATAAATAAAACTTTCCCTTCTTAATACTCGGTTGCAAATCCTTTGCAGTCAATCACAGCCTGAAGTCTGGATGCATAGACATCACCAGACGCTGGGTTTCATCCCTGGTGAGGCTCTGCTAGTCCTCTACTGCAACTGTCTTCAGTTCCTGCTTGTTCTTGGGGCATTTTCCCTTCAGTTTTGTCTTCAGCAAGTGAAATGCATGCTCAATGGGATTCAGGTCAGGTGATTGACTTGGCCATTGCATAACATTCCACTTCTGTCCCTTCAAAAACTCTTTGGTTGCTTTTGCAGTATGCTTTGGGTCATTGTCCATCTGCACTGTGAAGCGCTGTCCAATGAGTTCTGCAGCATTTGGCTGAATGTGAGCAGATAATATTGCCCGAAACACTTCAGAATTCATCCTGCTGCTTTTGTCAGCAGTCACATCATCAATAAATACAAGAGAACCAGTTCCATTGGCAGCCATACATGCCCATGCCATGACACTACCACCATAATGTTTCACTGATGAGGTGGTATGCTTAGGATCATGAGCAGTTACTTTCCTTCTCCATACTCTTCTCTTCCCATCACTCTATTACAAGTTGATCTTGGTCTCATCTGTCCATAGGATCTTGTTCCAGAACTGTGAAGGCTTCGTTAGGTGTTGTTTGGCAAACTCTAATCTGGCCTTCCTGTTTTTGAGGCTCACCAATGGTTTACATCTTGTGGTGAACCCTCTGTATTCACTCTGGTGAAGTCTTCTCTTGATTGTTGACTTTGACACACATACACCTACCTCCTGGAGAGTGTTCTTGATCTGGCCAACTGTTGTGAAGGGTGTTTTCTTCAGCAGGGAAAAAATTCCTCGGTCATCCACCACAGTTGTTTTCCGTGGTCTCCTGGGTCTTTTGGTGTTGCTGAGCTCACCGGTGCGTTCCCCTTTTTGAGAATGTTCCAAACAGTTGTTTTGGCCACGCCTAATGTTCTTGCTATCTCTCTGATGGGTTTGTTTTGTTTCTTCAGCCTAATGATGGCTTGCTTCACTGATAGTGACAGTTCTTTGGATCTCATCTTCAGAGTTGACAGCAACAGATTCCAAATGCAAATAGCACACTTGAAATGAACTCTGGGCCTTTTATCTGCACATTGTAATTGGGGTAATGAGGGAATATCACACACCTGGCCATGGAACAGCTGAGAAGCCAATTGTCCCTAAGTCCTACACCGTTCACCTGAGTTGGATGTACATACCCTCAAATTGAGGCTGGTGTCAGACGAGCGTAGTGTTCACGTCCGTGATTGCGCCTAAAAGTACGTCCGTGATAGCATGAAAGAAAGTCCATTGGAGCCCGACACATGAAGTACGTCCGCACTGAACTGCGGACACACAACGGCCGCGGCAAACGGACGCAGGTTAGGCAAGAACGTAATACTGCTAGAACGGACGTGCGGAGTGCGCTGCGTCCACAACGTCTGCATAGCTTTGTGTGTGAGTGATGGAGCATGGTCAGACGGACTGCATTTATACGTCCAGCATTTTTGACGGACAGAATGTTTTTTCATTGTAATTTATTTTTCCCTCCTACATCCGTCAAAAATAACTTCAGTGAAAAAACGGACTGTGTGACCACTACTGCGTCATCCGTACTGACGATGTCCGTACTGCACGGACGTACAGTCCGTAGAAATCACGCTCGTCTGACCCTAGCCTAAAGCTGACAGTCTGCAGTTAAAGCACATTGTGTTTGTTTTATTCCAACTCCATTGTGGTGGTGTATAGAGCCAAAAATGTTAACGCACCCCAACCCCATACAAAAATTGTTAGTGCAGCATCATTGTTCACATCATAATTAAAATGGGAACAATATTGCTGCATTATTTTTTACATTTATTTTCTAATATTTTGATATTTTCATTTTGTTTTTTTTAACATAGTCATGTTTGATATCATTGGAAAGGCCATGCTCTGGCCGATCCAACGATACCAAACATTAACCCCTAGCTGCCACGGATTGGGAGATGAGGGGTTCATTGGGTTCAGCCGTCTCCCGATCCGTGGCAGCTACGGGTTAATGTTTGATATCGTTGGATCGGCCAGAGCATGATCTTTCCAATGATACCAAACATGAGTATGTTAAAAGATAAGAAAAACATTTTTAAAATAAAAAATATTAACCCCTTAAGGACCGCTGACGTACTATGTACGGGTCTCCCTTAGACCCGCGGATGTACATAGTACGTCAGCGGCTCCTAACCTCCCTCCCGCCCGATACTCACCTTCCTTGCCGGCTCCCACGGCATCTATAGCAAGCTTCAAGCTTGCCTCGCCATTTTCTGGGGGGCCGGCCGATCCGATGACGTCATCACGCTGCGTGATGACGTCATTGGCAGGCGCCAGAGGTGAAAATACAGGAAGGGGAGGGGGGCTCCTTTGGAGCCCTCTATCTCCCCAACCATGTAAGCTACAGTGATGCTTTTTGGACCGCTGGAAAGGGCAGAGTCTCCCCTTTCAGCTGTGTATAGCATTAACAATTTCGCTGCCGGATTGCATTTTGGCGCTAATTGGCGCCAAAACACAATTCGAACCTGGAGGGGGCTGACATCTTGGATGTCAGCCAAGCCTCCAGGCCCCCCCCACCCACTGATAACCTCACCATATGTGTGAGGATGTCAGTGGGCCAGTTAACCCTCTAGCTGCCATGTTGAGATAAGGGGATCCAAAGGATCCCCCTATTTTCCGATCCGGGGAAGCTAGATGGTCATATTTGACATCATTGGAAAGGCCTGATCATGACCTTTCCAATGATTCCAAACATGACCAGGTTTGGTTTAAAAATAAATTTAAAAAAAAAAATGTTTTACATTTTTTTTTGTCTGGGGGTTTAGTTAAATAGGACCTAGCATGTCATCTAAAAATAATTAGCACAAAACGGTCAGAATGAGCGCAGCGCACATAGGTGAACTGGCTCAGCAGTGAAGGGGTTAAAAAGCAAATGTAAAATTTAGGTATTTCTATTCTCGGGACAAATTTTTTTTGGTGGTTGTAGAATTTGGGGATTAAATTACGAAAAAGTGTGTTTTTACCATTTTTTTCATATTTCATATTTTTTTTTATAGTAAATTATTCGACATGATGGAAATAATGGTATTTTTAGAAAGTCCATTTAATGGCGGAAAATACGGTGTATAATATGTGTGGGTTAAATAAACAAGTAAGGCTGGGGTCAGACCAGCGCACTTTTAACATGCGTTCTGGCGCACATAATTACGGCCGCACTAGCAGCAGATGACGGGCAATGATGGCCAATATACGATTTACGGCCGCACAAAAGTCCGGCCGTGCAACGCAAGTGGAATTTGAAAAAAAAATTCTGAGAACGCTGAACCGCTAGTACTGACGTACTGAGTGCGCAGCTGCGGCATAGCGGCGTGTGTGCGTGATTAGGAGATGTCAGACGCTGCTAATGTCAAGCCTACATAATGTCCAGACGCAAAAAGAGTTTTATTGACGATCCGTACAAAATCACACCCGAAAATGCACGTCGTCTGACCGTTTTTGCGCATTCTGTGAAAAAATACGTCAATGCGTTCGGACGCACTTCTTCACGTTCGCGGGGAAAAATGCTTTCGTCTGACCCTAGCCTAAGAGGACAATTTAACCTAAACACATAGCGCAGAAACGTAAAAACAGCAGTGGTCACTAAAGGACGGATTTGTGTAAAACCGCCCGGTCACTAAGGGGTTAAATAAATTTAAAAAAAAAATAATAGGTTTTTTGTTTTTGTTAATGCAGCAATATTGTTCCCATTTCAATTATAATGTGAACAATGATGCTGCACTGACGATTTTTGTATGGGGTGCGTTTGTTAAAAATCGTGTAATTTTCCCCCAAAAAATGTAACAAGTCCCCAATTTCAATTTTTTTTTTTAACAAGCGCAACTCATAGAAAATATAACCGCAAAAGCTTGCATGTTAAAATGTGAAAAACCACTTTACACCTTGTAAATTATTAAATTCAAAATTTTTTGTTATACTATACAGACAGGACATGACGTATACATATAATAATGATATATTATGAATCTGCCGGAAAGAACGATATATAATATGTCTGGGTCATATAATAAAATAAGGCTTCAAAACCCGTTTAAATATGATGAGCAAACCGGTAAAAATGAGCTCAGCACACATTCGTGAAATGGCTCAGCAGTGAAAGGGTTAAATTGAAAAAACCTATGCTGCATTAATTATACTGCAAAGGAGAGAAGTGCTGCCCCACAGTGTACGGATTAATATGCTGCATTAATTTTTGTTTATTTTTTTCGTTTTAAATCATTTTATTCTGTTTTTTTTTTTAGTTTCAGATAATTTTGTTTCGCTTTTCAGTTTTTTTAAAACATTTTGTTCTGGTTTTTATTTTTAAAGTCAGACCATTTGGGTCAGTATTTTTGCTGTTTTTTAAAAATCGTTTTGTTCATTTTTGTTCTTTTCATACCATTCTATTATGATTAAATAAAGCTGTGCAATGCATATTCAGAAGAAAAAAAGGATCTTTAATAAAAACGATAGAATCAGCAGAATTACCATATCGACCGAAATATCGGATCATGCGAAATACCACTAGTTTAAGTCAAAACGAATAGACACTTTGAAACAAGGAGAACAGACGATCTGAAAAGACTGAAAATTTCTGATATCACGAAAAAAAGTCAATACGAAAAACGAGTTGAGACGAAACGAGCCGAAACGAAAATTTTAAAAACCCGAACGAGCCAAACCAAAACTAATCGAAAAAAATCGGTGCACATCCCTAGAATATATATATATATATAATATATATATATATATTATACACATACACGTGAGACTCGAAAAATTAAAATATCATGCAAAAGTTCATTTATTTCAGTAATGCAACTTAAAAGGTGAAACTGATATATGATATATATCAGTTTCACCTTTTAAATTGCATTAGTGAATTAAATGAACTTTTGCACGATATTCAAATTTTTCGAGTATCACGTGTGTGTGTGTGTGTGAGATATATATATATATATATATATTTATATAATTTATATGATAAGCTATAGGTGACGTTACGGTGATTCAACTAATTATATTTGAACAATGATGCTGTCAAACATACAATGCATGTGAATGAAGCTTTGATATTAACTTGTTTATTCACCTTATTAATTGATTTATTAATTAATGATTTATTAATTAATTTATATTGGGGGGATATTGGGGGATAACAGCACTTTGTTGTATGGCATAATTTACTGGTATGCAGGGCGATCATGCACATGAATGTCATTAATTGGGTGCCCCCCACCAAAAATCAGCATCCAGCTTCACACACTTGTTCAGAACGCTGTATCTCCGTCGCTATGCAATGTATATGGAAGAGCTAGGTGTCATTGGAAAGGGCAGATTCTGGCCTTTCCAATGATATCCAACATAACCATATTTAGTGTGAAGTAAAACATTAAATAATAAAGGGCACTTAAACGTAAACATTTTCGCAGGGTTGAAATGGCTCAGCAGTGAAGTGGTTAACCACTTCGATGCTGAGGACGCGCTCAGCGCGTCCTCAGCATTCCCGCTGGTATGCGGAGGACGCGCTGAGCGCGTCCTCCCATTGGGGTCAGCGTTCGGCCGGGTTCCGGCCGATCGCTGGCCCCTCCGGTGCGGGCTGACATCCTGGATGTCAGCCCGGCATCCGGAACAGCAGCCGCCGGAATTTGGTGTCATCGCGGCAGCGCGATGACACCAAATTCAGGCGCCCCCCCCCGCATGTGCGGAGGAGGCGCCTGAAAGGGAGGGGGGGAGGTCCTTCGGACCTCTCTCCCTCCCGATCGGCGGCTCTGCGGGGGTTAACCCAGGCATCATTTGGAAGGGCACAGCCTGCCCTTCCAAATGATGCCTGGCATTAACCCCTGGGGAGCTGGATCGCGAATCGGCGCTGAAAAGCGCCGGTTTGAAATCCTTTCCCGGAGCTGGCCGACATCTTGGATGTCGGCCAAGCCTCCGGGAACTCCCCCTGAGGACTGGCGTCATCGTGCGTAGCACGATGACGCCAGTCCTGGACTTAACCCTTAACTGCCACCAACTGTGGAGATAGGGAGTTCCAATGAACTCCCTATCTCCCGATCCGTGGCAGCTAGGGGTTAAATTTTGGTATGGTTGGATCGGCCAGAGCATGGCCGTTCCAATGATACCAAACATGAAAGTGAAAAATTTTGTAAAAAAATGAAAAATAAAAATAAAAAAAAATTAAAAAAAAATTATAAAAAAAAAATAAACACTTTTTTTTTGTTTTTTTTGTTTTGTTAATGCAGCAATATTGTTCCCATTTCAATTATAATGTGAACAATGATGCTGCACTAACGATTTTTGTATGCGGTGCGTTTGTTAAAAATAGTGTAATTTTCCCCCAAAAAAAATGTAACGAGACCCCATCTCTAATTTTTTTAACAAGCGCACCCCATACAAAATATAACCGCAATTGCTCGCATGTTAAAATGTGAAAAAAAACACTTTACACATTGTAAATTATTGAAAATACATATTTTATTGCATTTTTTGTTATAATATGCAGACATGACATAGCGTATACATATAATAATGACATATTATGAATCTACCGAGTCTGACGGAAAGAACGATATATAATATGTCTGGGTCATATTCTAAAATAAGCCTTCAAAACACGTTTAAACATGATGAGCAAAACCGGTAAAAATGACCTCAGCACAGGGGCGAGAAAAGCCTCAGCAGCGAAAGGGTTAATGTTCAGACTATACATTACATTGTGTATTACGTTAGTTTTTGCCTTGGTTTTAGTTGTATATTAAGGGTTAATGGGTAGGCTTCATCCCTCACAGTATACATTTTCTTTTTTCCTTGATTAATGGCATTTTAGAGGTTAATGGGTAGACTACATGCCTCACAGTGTATTCATTTCATGTTTTCCCTTGATAATGGCATTTTAGGGGTTAATGGGTAGGCTAAATGCCACAATGTTGATTATTTTTATTGTATTTCCCTGGGTTTATGGCATTTTAGGGGTTATTATGGAAGTTAGAATCTAAAGGGTCTATTCATCTTTAGATCCTCTGCTTTTCGTCACGTTTCAAGGAATTAATTTTGCAGAAAATATGGTGAATTCCCTATTTAGTGAATGGTCACTGTAATTTGCTAAAAGTGGAGTTGCTGAAGCAGTTATCAGACATTCAGCGAAAACTGCCGAATTGCTGCAAATAAAATATTGATCACATTACTCTGGGGTTTTGGAATCTTTTTTTCTATATACTTATTTAGGGCACTATTACCTGATGTGAGCTAACCCTTGAGTCGGCATGGTTATGCGTTAGAGCCAGGTTAATTAAGTCTAGCGCCTGACCAACAGATTGTTTGACTCCCGCTACAAACGGGAAAAATCACTTAGCGCGTCGCTATTAGCGATTTGTACCTCGAGCTTACTGTACTTTCCACGTCCTTTACTTAACATGGGGAGCATTAGAGATCTCCAGCGCTTTTGCAGCTAACAGATCACTTGGTGCCAACGCTAATTTTTTGAGGGGCGCTAATTGCAACATTTTACCTACTGCTCAACCCTGGTGCTAACTCCAAAAAAAAACAGAAGAAACCAGATCTTCGCACAAAATTTACAGGCAATTGAAAGGAATGCAGCACAGGTGTTCTCTTGGCCCCATACACCATAGTAATGGATCTGGTCAGCAATGTCGCTGCTGTTTCAGTGATCTTTTTCCACATATATCCTAATTCTAATATATTGCCTAATTTTAAACATTTTATGCTGGGGGTTATTCATAGTATGTAAGCGGGTGATCATTAGGGTGACCGTGTGGACCATGTTTAAACGGACACGTGAATAAGTCTTGCCCTGAAACATGTATTTTTTTATATGCTGCAGCAGGGAAATTATTGTCGCTCACCTGGCCTTCCTTTTGGATCTATTAAATGCAGTGTAAAGGATTCTACATGCTGTTGGGTGGCATTTATCATGCAATGCCCATCAGCCTTAATATATGTGTGCATCAAAACATGGATGATACGGCCACCTTGGACGATTTTAATAATGCAGGGGTGTGAGGTTATTCACTGGATGTGTTCATATTCAAGCTTGTGAGGGCGGGGGATAGGTTTGGACCGGCACTCTGCACTGGGAAAAAAAGGTTCTATCCTGTACACAACCGCAATAGCACTGGGTCTCAGCCCGGGTCTTAGCGTTTCCCTAGCGTGCGCCAAACGACCTTGTTCATGGACTACCGTGGACAAGGTAATCTGTTAATAGGTCGTCAGGCACTAAGTTTTAGCGACTCTCGCTAAATGTTTCCTTTAGTGATGGTGTCTTAGCTCACAGCAGGTGATAGGGCCCTTAATTTTATTCAGTGATATGATTTAGTGGTGAAAATTATTAGTGCCCCCCCCCAGTTTTGACTGCGGTATCTTATGTGCCCCCCCTAAATATTGTTCCTAGAGTCGCCACTGATTATGCTACTGCCTATGTGGTTTTAAAAATATGTATTTTTTACACTTACAGGGTTATTCAAAAAGTACCGAAATTCCAGTGGAATTTCTCTTTCATTACCCGCACTGTGGGGAATCAAATTCCCCGACCTTGTGTTGAATTCAGCATTCACCGTAGGGTCTCCAAACGGAAAAACCGCCAAAAAACATCGAATCCGATATGATAAGCAGCTGCAATCCTGCCAAGCGCATTAAAAAAAAAACATTGATCTGCTGAACAGAGCGCCAACTAGCCACCAGAAAAAGTAGACGAGCAGGGTTAAAAAAGAAAAAAAAAAATTTAAAGGCTGTTTGCAAAAAAACTGCTGGACGAAAATGCCTGAAAATTACATTACATATAAGGTCCTATGAAGACTAATAAAAAGGTCTGCTACAGAAAAAATTAACAGTATAAAAACAGCAGTGAAGGTTAATGGAAAAAACAGCAAATAACCGCAAATATGTAGCTTGCTAGTGAAGACACCTAAGGGATGGCTCCTCTTCATCCGTCAATAATATATAAATAAGAATATAAGGAGTCTCACTGTAAGACAAATTAAAAAAACATAGGGCAGAACCAGTGGCGTAACTAGAAACCTGAGGGCCCCGGTGCAAGAATCCATGAAGGGCCCCCCCAACCCCCCCAAAAAAGATCCATATTTTTACCTTTTTTTTTTTCCTGCAATATAAAAAAGATAGTATTGCCCCCAGCTCACATGCATATATATATTGCCCCCAGCTCACATGAACATATATATTGCCCCCAGCTCACATGGACATATATTGCCCCCAGCTCACATGGACATATATTGCCCCCAGACCTCACATGGACATATATTGCCCCCAGACCACACATGGCTATATTGCCCCCAGGCCACACATGGATATATTGCCCCCAGGCCACACTTGGATATATTGCCCCAGCTCACACATGGATATTTTTGCCCCCAGCTCATGGATATACTGCCCCAACACATGGATATACTGCCCCAACACATGGATATACTGCCCCAACACATGGATACTGCCCCAGCTCATGGATATACTGCCCCAGCTCATGGATATACTGCCCCAGCTCTGCCCTAGCTCATGGATATACTGCCCCAGCTCATGGATATACTGCCCCAGCTCATGGATATACTGCCCCAGGCCCAGCTCATGGATATACTGCCCCAGCTCTGCCCCAGCTCATGGATATACTGCCCCAGCTCTGCCCCAGCTCTGCCCCAGCTCATGGATATACTGCCCCAGCTCATGGATATACTGCCCCAGCTCTGCCCCAGCTCATGGATATACTGCCCCAGCTCTGCCCCAGCTCATGGATATGCCCCAGCTCTGCCCCAGCTCATGGACATGCCCCAGCTCATGGATATACTGCCCCAGCTCTGCCCCAGCTCTGCCCCAGCTCATGGATATACTGCCCCAGCTCTGCCCCAGCTCATGGATATACTGCCCCCAGCTCTTACCTCTGCTGGCCCCAGGGCCCAGGCCCAGGGCAGGCTCTGCCGGCGTTCCGTTCTTCTGAGGCGAGCGGCCGCTGGAAACATGCGTCTTGGCCGCTCGCCGGAAACCACCTGATCAGCGCAGAGGTCTCGCGAGAGGATCTCGTGCGCTGGTCAGGTGGTTTCTCTCCCACGTGAGCGGCCAAGCTGCATGTCAGCGGCCGCTCGCAGGGAGAGGGACGGCCAGCGCACGGCTCCCAGATTCCGGCGCTGATTGCCGGAATCTGGCGGGCGGCGCCGGGCCCCCCTCCAGTGGCGGAATGCCAGGGCCCGGTCGCAACTGCGACCGCTGCGACCCTGGTACTTCCGCCACTGGGCAGAACTGCATATGTAAATGATACAGAAACCCCATGTCATATAACATGCTCACAGGATATTAATGCAATAAGGGCACATCAAACAATATACTCAGCCGCTGTAATCTGCCTGTAGACCTGTGGTGTAGCTGGAAACCGCTGGTAAATCAGCTTTCAAAATCGCTGAACACCATATAGGATGCAGGATACAACAGAAAGGATGGACGAAATGAAAGTATTAAAATCAAATTTAATAGGACATAAACGCTGACGCGTTTCGTTACACAAAAGTAACTTATTCTAAGCAAAAATTAATAAATAAATAAAATCGGGGAAAAAATCCTAAAATATAAATATACATTTAAGCCCGTTGTGGGTGCTTTTGTGCAAATGTATTTAAACGTGTAAATGTATATTTATAGAATCTTGTACTGGTAAAACATTACTTTAGAGAAGAGTGATAAATGTTTTTCTGGCGCCACTTAGTGGTTTCTTGGAGCAACAGAATACCTGGTGTAATTCAGTCCAATGTTCTTATAGAAAATTAGATTGCACGTAGGATCAGCAGCCGTCCTCTCCCACCTTGGAAATATATCCCAGAAACCACTAAAAAAACTATTTGTAGAAAAGTGAATGTGGTGAGGTCTGCGCTTCTTCCTAAATACTCTTTTTTAGGAGTATAGATTTTCTCTTTGCTACAACAGTGTTCACCTCGAGAAATGTTAATGTGCTAACATAGTGTGATCTGTTATTGCATTCTAAAAATTAAAATACATATAAATTCCACACTCACATTTTTAAGTGCCCAAAGCCTGGCACTGGATGTAAACACGGCCAGTGTCTTGAATGGGTGCGCTGGATCACCCCTCAACCGTCTGGATACTCTCACGTCCTTCTATCTGGTATGTAGCAACCACAGGATCGATGTTAAGTAATTAAAACGGCTTTATTAATATTAAAAGGATGAATAAAAAATAAAATACTTCCAATTTCCTGGAAGTATTTTATTTCTTTTATTCATCCTTTTAATATTAATAAAGCCTTAACCATTTCGCTGCCGAATCGCGATTTGGCGCAAATTTGCACCAAATCGCGATTCAAACCTGGAGGAGGCTGACATCGCGGATGTCAGCCAAGCCTCCAGGTCACCCCCCACCCACTGACATCCCCACCATATGTGTGAGGATGTCAGTGGGCCAGTTAACCCCCTAGCTGCCAAGGGGAGATGACGGGATCCAAGGGATCCCCCTATCTCCTGATCCGTGATAGCTAGATCATGGCCTTTCCAATGATACCAAACATGACTAGGTTCGGTGTAAAAAAAAAGCTAAAATAAAATTAATTAATTTAAAAAAAAAATTACATCTTGTTTGTCGGGGGGGGGGGGTTTAGTTAAATAGGACCAAGGCTGTCATCTAAAAATAATGAGCATTAATCAGTCAGAATGAGCTCACATAAGTGAACTGGCTCAGCAATGAAGGGGTTAAAAAGCAAAACCATGTAAAATTTGGGTATTTCTATTCTTGGGACAAAATTCGGAACCTGTTTGGCCGGGGTCTTTTTTGGTGGTTGTAGATTTTGGGGATTAAATTACAATAAGGTGTTTATCATTTTTTCATCATATTTCATTTTTTTTTTATAGTAAATTATAGGATATGATGGAAATAATGGTATTTTTAGAAAGTCCATTTAATGGCGGGGAAAATGGTGTATAATATGTGTGGGTTGCATAAACGAGTAAGGCTAGGGTCAGACGAACGCATTTTTGCGTTGTCTGTGAAAAAGTGCGTTCGAACGAATGGACGTATTTTTTCACGGAGTACGCGATAGCGGTCATACGATGCGCATTTGCATCCGTGATTTTGTACGGATCATCAATAAAACACTTTGTGCATCTGGACTTTATGTTGGCCGGACATTAGCAGTGTCTGACATCTCCAATTCACGCACACAAGCCTCTAGCGGACGCAGCGCACTCTGTACAACCGTACTAGCGGTTTTACGTTCTCGACAAAATGCGTTCGTTTTCCACTTGCATTGCGCAGCCGGACTTTTGTGCGACCGTACTTCGTATATTGGCCGTCATTGCCCGGCATTTGCTGCTACTACGGCCGTGATTAAGTGCGCCTGCACGCGCGTTCGCACTGCGCTCGTCTGACCCTAGCCTAAGAGGAAAATTTGACCTAAACACGAACAATGCAGAAACGTAAAAACAGCAGTGGTCACTAAAGGACGGATTTCTGTAAAACAGCCCAGTCACTAAGGGGTTAAAAACTGGTGCTCAAAATTGCATGGTATATTCAAGGTGTGGTTTCTCCCATTTATTTATAAAGAGGCAAAATTTTAGGTTTTCATCCCGAAAATTAATTTTTTTCTGTTGGCCAACATAGAAAAAAATACGTACAGAAGTTACATCTTTTTTTTTTTAGATTGGTCAAATCCCTAATAACATTTTTGCCAAAACAGACACAACTTTCTATGTTTATTGTTATTTCATTATTTTCCAATCTCTCTGTATTTCTTTCTTTCATGGTAACATATTTTCTCTTTTACAGATATAAGCTCCTTGAATGAAGTGGTGTCTGAAACGTTTGTACGCTTTTTTGTGGAAGTTGTGGGTCATTACTCCCTGTTCCTAGTGACTGGAGAGCAAGAAGAGAGATGTCTGCTACGAGATTCTTTTCGAAAATCCGTGTCTTCCAAAAGCCTGAGAAGATTTCTGGAGGTGTTTATGGAAACACAGATGTTTGGTGGCTTTATTCAAGAGCGAGAAATGAGAAAACAAGGCACAAAAGGTCAGAGATGTCTATATTATGGATTCTAGTGCAATGAGGCTTTGATATTACTATTGAAGGGGTTAAACTACAGATAAAATGTCGCTACAATTGGGCTTAACACAAAGACTTGCTTAACCATTAGAGCCTGTTTGGATGGATTCAGCTCCTTGCTTTTATGACCACATTTCGGGGCCATACAAACCACATTGGAGACAAAATATGGAATGTACCATGGATTATTTGAATGAAACCATAACAGAGATAAAGATCACAGACTAGGGATGTGCACCGTTTTTTTTTTCCGTTTCGGCTCGTTCGGTTTTTTTAAAGTTTCCTTTCGGATTATTTTGGTGATTTTCGTTTTGGCTCGTTGTTTCGTATCAACTTTTATTTCGTGATATCGTGAATTTTCGTTCTTTTTAGATCGTCTGTTCTCTTCGTTTCAAAGTGTCTATTTGTTTTGACTTGAACGAATTTCAGATGCTCCAATATTTCGGTCGATATGGTAATTCTGCCGATTCTATCGTTTTTTATGAAAGTGACTTTTTTTCGGAATATGCATTGCACAACTTTATTTAATCATATTAAAATGGTATGAAAGGGAAAAAAATGAACAAAACGATTAAAAAAACCCGCAAAATTACTGACCCAAATGGTCTGACATTAAAAATAAAAACCAGAACAAAATGATTTAAAACGGAAAAAAAGCTGAACAATATTATCTGAAACGAAAAAGAAAACCCAGAACATATATAATATGTATATATGGATATAAAACGAAAAAAATAAAATTAATGCAGCATACGAATCTGCACACTGCCGGGCAGCACCTCTACAGAATAATGCAGCATATGAATCCTCACACTGCCGGGCAGCACCCACAGTATAATTAATGCAGCATATGAATCCTCACACTGCCGGACAGCACCTCTACAGTATAATTAATGCGGCATATGAATCCGCACACTGCCGGGCAGCACCTCTACAGTATAATTAATGCGGCATATGAATCCTCACACTGCCGGGCAGCACCTCTACAGTATAATAATGCAGCATATGATTCTGCACAATGCCGGGCAGCACCTCTACAGTATAATTAATGCAGCATATGAATCCTCACACTGCCGGGCAGCACCCACAGTATAATTAATGCAGCATATGAATCCTGACCCTGCCGGACAGCACCTCTACAGTATAATTAATGCGGCATACGATTCCACATACTGCCGGGCAGCACCTCTACAGTATAATGAATGCAGCATATGAATCCTCACACTGCCGGGCAGCACCCACAGTATAATTAATGCAGCATATGAATCCTCACACTGCCGGACAGCACCTCTACATTATAATTAATGCGGCATATGAATCCGCACACTGCCGGGCAGCACCTCTACAGTATAATTAATGCGGCATATGAATCCTCACACTGCCGGGCAGCACCTCTACAGTATAATAATGCAGCATATGATTCCGCACAATGCCGGGCAGCACCTCTACAGTATAATTAATGCAGCATATGTGTTACGTCCTGGGTCCCTGGCGCCCCCTCTGGCAGAGGTGGACATTGCCAGTGCTGTTCTGAACATTTGGCGCAGCTGGCACCCCCTCTGGCTTCTATGGATATTGCATCCAAGTTCTGGACATTTGGTTCACGTTCAAGCCTGGACCTCACCTAGACTCGATTTGTTCTAATGAACTCATGTGCTTAAAAGCAGGCATTGCCTAAAGAAGGGAGCTGCCTCATTTTGGTATTCACTCTGATCCATGTTCTCAGTCTGATCTGTTTCCTCATTGAGTTCTAGCTTCATTTTTGATCCTGATCCTGCTTCAGTGTTCTCCGCTTATGCATTCTTGTTCAGGTCTGTCTTGCTTAGGGGTTGTTTGCATTTAATATATCCTGTCTGTTTTCCGGATTTTCTTGGGTCATTTCTGTGTCAGGTTTAGTCTTGTATTTCCCCTGCCTAGTCCTGTTTATTTGCTGTCTATTGTTACCCAGGTCCTTGTTTATTCATCTGTTTGTCTATTCTGGTTTAGTGATCATTGCATATTTTAGTTCAGGTCAGTCTGCCTGCTTGCCTTTTGATTTCTGCCCTGTATCTTCTATTGCTTTTGAATCTCAGTCCTCTGGTTTATTTAAAGTGCTCAGGTCTTTAGTTTCATGTGTGTTTGTTTTGTTTTGTTCTGGATCCTTGCTGTGTATATACTTTGCTGTTGTAAATAAATTCCTTGTTTTTATTATATACAATTCACGGTTCATGTCTGTTCACTGCTCAAGAAGCTCACACCCTTTCTGTACCATGTCAGGTCCCACGTTACAATTAGGGATGAGCCGAACACCCCCGTGTTAGGTTCGCATTCGAACTCAAACAATTTCAAAAGTTTGCGTTCGAACACGAACCGAACTCCATACAATTCAATGGGACCTAAAAGTTCGGTTTTCAGAGTGCCCTGCAAGAGTGAATATATGCAAGCTATTTGCCATAAAAGGTGTATGGGGGTCCGGGTAGTGCCCTGGGGGACAGGAAACCAGGACAAAAAGTTAAAAAAAAACTTTTTTTTTTTTTTTTAAAGGGACAGTGATTTTTCCATGAAATAAGTGTTAAAAATAAAAATGAGAAATTCCTTCAAATATCGTGCCGGAGGTCCCCATAACCTGCCCGTGAAGTGGCGGATTTCTAGGATGTATAGAAACATTTAAAAACAAAAAAATGACATTTCAAATGACGGTAAACGGTTTTCCTTTTAATCTATTCATAAACAACTGCTTGTGGCGGCAGTCTGTATTAAGAGACCTTTTAGGACACGCAGAAAAAGTTTTTTTTTTTTTTTGCCTAAATTATGGTGAAACTTATGCAGGCTTTGGATGAAAGTAACAATATGTGCTTTAAAATTGGGCCTTTAGTGTCGGCAACAGTGCCGTCAAACCGTAACCCCTCTGTGGTATTGTGGAAGAGTGCAGGGTTGGACCCTGCGTTCCAAAAAATTTAAATGATCTAAATCTGGTACAGGTGTCAGTGCAGCCAAATATTGGGCCTTTTCATGGCAGCAAGTGCCTTCACACCGTAACCCTTTTGTGGTATTGTGGAAGAGTTCAGTGCTGGAGGTTTTGTGAATGCAGAGGACATCCCCGATCTATTCCGTTAAGTCAGCATCAGGGGATTGATAGCTGCTGATCCAGGACTGATTCCTTTTTATAAATGTCGGTCTACAGAGTCGGACAGACGCACTCTTTTGTCTGTGACAAAACCTCCAGCGGCACTGAACGTCCTTTCAGAAAGCACGCTGGATGAAGGGCAACCTAGTAGCTGCATAGCATATTGGCTAAGTTCTGGCCAGTGATCCAATCTCAACACCCAGTAAGCCAGTGGATCATCTGCTGGAAAGGTATCCAGGTCTGCCCTTGCCCCTAGGTAGTCCTGCACCATACGGTGAAGACGCTGGCAATGGGTGCCTACATTTGACGTCCCTGGGCGTCGTGGACTAAATTTTTTTTTTAAAAAGGCATCAGTTAAGCGGCCCTGGCCTTCACCACTATTCCTCTGATCATCTGCAGCCTCAGAAGCACCTGTGTCATCACTTGCGGAAAGACTGGGGACTTGAGAGCTAGGGAAGGCCTCCTCTTCCTCCCGCTGCTCTGCCTCTAGAGCCACATCTGTAATTCCCCGCAGAGTGCAATCCAGCAGGAAAACTAAAGGAATTGTGTCACTGATGCATACACTGTCCCTGCTCACCATCCTCGTTGCCTCCTCAAATGGTGACAGTACAGTACATGCATCCTTGATTATCAACCATTGCAGGGGGAAAAAAAACAAGTTGACCTGAACCTGTCCTTGTGCCATACTCACACAGGTACTCGTTGATGGCCCTCTGCTGCTTGTGCAGAGGCTGCAGCATTGCCAGTCACAGATCAGACGGTTTGTGGGTAGCTGGAATTCTCTTTGAATTTCTGACAGGCGAACATTTGCTGTGAATGACCGTCTGAAGTGGCTGCAGACTTTTCCGGCCTGGCTGAGAAGCTCTGCCAGCCCTGGGTACCTGGTTAGGAAATGCTGTACCACCAGGTTTGGGACGTGTGCTAGGCATGGTACATGCATCAACTTACCCAGGCGTAGGGCGGAGAGAAGGTTGCTGCCATTATCATAGACGACCATTCCCAGCTCAAGCTGGTGTGGTGTTAACCATCTCTGCGCCTGCCCCTGCAGAGCTTACAGAATTTCTGGCCCAGTGTGGCTCCTGTCCCCTAAACAAACCAGCTCAAGCACAGTATGGCATCTTTTTGCTTGAGCCATTGCGTAGCCCCTGTCACGCGTCGGGTTTAACTGCCACTTCGCCAGAGACGGAGGGGGGGGGGAGGTGGTGGTGGAGCAGACAGACCTCATACAAGCAGCTTTCTGGTGGCGTGGTGGATGAACAAGCTCCAGCACAGAGCCCCGTCTTGGATCCCTCCCAGCTCCAATCAGAGTTACCCAGTGTGCCGTGAAGGAAATGTAACGGCCCTGTCCATGCTTGCTGGACCACGTGTCTAAAGTCACATGCACCTTGCTGCTGACTGCCTTTCCCAATGACTCGATAACATTGTCTTCCACGTGCTGGTATAGTGCTGGAATGGCCTTCCGTGAAAAGTAAGGGCGTTTTGGAACCTGCCACTGTGGTACAGCACATTCAGCAAATTCACGGAAGGAAGCCGAGTCCACCAGCTGTAAAGGCAGCAGCTGTATTGCGAGTAATTTTGTTAAGCTGGCATTTAGACACTGTGCTTGGGGATGGTTGGGACTATATTTTTCTTCCGCTGCAGCAGCTGGGGCAACGTAATCTGACTGCGTAAATCTTCAGCTGATGGGATGCCGTCAAATTGTGAGGAAGGACCTGGTACATCATTACTGTACATCAATGACATGGCAGGACATATAATGGGGGTAGAGACAGGTGAGGAGGACCTACGCAAAGTTTTGCGCCAACGGGATGCGTGGCAGGTGGTCATATGTCACCTCAAGCATGTGGTACCCAAGCGTCTGGTGTCTTTCCCACGCTTGAGCCTCATCTGACATAGATTACAAGTAGCAACGGTGCGGTCTGCTGCACATTTCTTAAAGAACTCCCAGACAGCAGAGTTCCTGGATGTGTGCTTTGAGACAAGAGTGCTCTGCACCTGAGCAGCTCTGACATCTGATGCCTTGGACTGGCTAGTGCTACGGTTGGTCATAGAGGACGTTTTGCCTCGTGTTTGTTGTGCCTCCTCCTCACTTGACTCCTCTGTTCGATCAGGCACCCAGGTGGAGTCAGTGACCTCATCATCACCCCCTATCTCCTCATCACTGGAGCCAACTTGGCAGTATGCTGGGGCAACATGAGTGCCAGTTATTTGTGTGTCACTGGCACCCCCTTCGTCTAGGTTGATTATACTCCCTTCCTCAACCTCAGAGATTGAATCAGAGCACTGTAGTTGCTGCGCATCCTCAAGCAGCATGTCACTGTCATTGTAGTCAAACAATTCAGCTGACTCCTCCGTGTGTGATAGTGAGGCTACGGCAGGAGTAGCTGTGGACATGGAGGCTGCATTAGATGCTTTGGCAGCTGAGGTGGACTGTAAAGCACTACAAGCCTGGCTGGCGGAGGATGAGGCTGGCCTGATTAGCCAATCCATCAAATCCTCTGTATGTTGCTGCTGCTTAAGACGGCCAGCACCAGTTAGAAAGGACAAGCGTGCCCCTGCAGAGGATGCACCACGTCCACGACGACCAGAGGCACAGCCTCCCGACGCAGAGGCTGCTTGCCCTCTTATCTGTACCTGGATGCGTCTGCCTGTCCTTTATGGTCTTTCTGACATGGTGAGTGATATATAGATTAAATATATACAGAACTCTGATTCAACTCTGGTATAAAGATTTCCAGAACTCTGGTATAACTCAGTGAGACACCCTGATAGCTGGCAGCCAGTGACAAGACACAGATTACAATTCCCAGAAACCGCCTATAAATCAGTGAGACCCCCTGATGGGTGGCAGTGAGAACACACAGATTAGAACAATTCACAGATATTTTGTAGAAATGAGACCCCCAAAATACTTGGTGGCAGTGAGAATGCACAAATTACCACAATTCCCAGATATTTTGTAGAAATGACTGACCCCCAAAACTGCTGGTGGCAGTGAAAACACAAAGATTAGAACAATTCCCAGATATTTTGTAGAAATGACTGACCCCCAAAACTGCTGGTGGCAGTGAAAACACAAAGATTAGAACAATTCCCAGATATTTTGTAGAAATGAGACCCCCCCCCCCCCAATAGCTGGTGGCAGACTGGTAGTGAGAACACACACTAACACAACAATCTCCTCTCAAAAAACACGTGCTGAAGCGCTGTGTGAAGCCTTATATAGTGTGCTGCGGAACTTAGTTCTGTGAGCCCATGATTGGGCAAAATTTGCCCAATCAGGACTCTGAGCCGTGATTGGCATAGTCTTGAACCTGACCTGTGGTCAGGTGCAAGGCTGTAGCCAATTACAAGCTTCAGGCCAGTGGAAAAGTGCATTGTGGGCGAACATGCGGCGAACACGCGGAAATGTTCGTAGTTCGTGAACAGGTGATGTTCGCATCGAACTCCGAACCGAACAGCTCATCCCTAGTTACAATATGGATCCTCACACTGCCGGGCAGCACCCACAGCATAATAAATGCAGCATATGATTCCGCACACTGCTGGGCAGCACCTCTACAATGCAGCATATGAATCCGCACACTGCCGGGCAGCACCTCTACAGTATAATAATGCAGCATATGATTCCGCACACTGTGCAGAATCATATGCTGCATTATTATACTGTAGAGTAGTAATGGTGGCGGTCCCTGGGCAGATCTAGGCAAGGCCCTGTATTTAGGCCTCAAATGCGTGCTGAGTTTGCGCAGTACAAGATTTTTTTTAGGAGCGGCAACAGGATGCAGACCGATGAGGGTGTCAGGGCCGCTGGGCTGTGGGCATCGCGTTCGGCTGCATCCCCACTCACCCAGTGTTCCGGCAGGTGGCGAGGAGGCCGACTCGACTATAAGGCTTCGGGCCTTGTGCAGGCCTCTGACCAGAGACGCGTGCGGTGCTGGTCTCCACCAATATGGCGGCCGTGCCGTGTCGCGCACCGATGACGTCACAGGCCTGCTGTTGGATCAGATGGGTTCCATGAGGTATAAAAGAGCAAAGGGCCCACTTATGCATTGCTCCAGTATTGAAGCAGTTCCCCTGGTTTCTGGCTCCTGATTCTAAGAACAGTTGGTTCCATGTATGCAGTCTGCTTTCTGCTACTCCTGGCTTTCCAGTTGTGTCCCTTGAGCTCTCTTCCCTCTTCCAACCTCAGCTGGTGGGGAAAACCCTGACAGAATACTGGAGCCATCTGTGGAGCTCACGGACATCTCTGCGTCTTGGATACCTTGTCCCAATAGGTTTCTTCCCTATCCTGTTCCATCAGGGATTTACAGAATGGACACCACAATCTTCAGGACCAGATCCATACCTTCCAATCAGCCTCAACTGTGGCGACAGAACCGGCCCATGTTCCTGAACCCGGTATTCCCATGCCCAAACGGTATGCGGTAGACGAGACCACTACAGAGCATTCCTGACTTCCTGTGAATTGCTGTTTTCTCTGAATCCACGAACATATTACAGTGAACAGTGACAGTGAACATATTACAGTGATCTTCAATGCTGGTCTCCTTCACTCATCAATGTAATATCACAAAAAGTACTGAAACTAAAATGTAGTGCATTTTATTTTAGTTTCTTTCGTTTTTTGTACTGAGCAGTTTCGTTTCTCTTGAGTCAAACGAAAACTAAATTATCCCAAAATTCGGACTAAATCGTTTTAGTACTAAAACGAATGCACATGTCTAATTTATAGCAAGCGCACCCCATAGAAAAAATCATTAGTGCAGCATCATTGTTCACATTATAATTGAAATGTGAACAATATTGCTGCATTAATAAAAATAACACACAAAAAAAAATACATGTGTTTTTTATTTTTTACTTTATACCTGTCATGTTGGGTATCATGCTCAGGCCTTTCGATTGACCCCCTCCATGACCCCCTATCTGCCACGGTTCTGGACATATCGGGGTTCAAATGAACCCCCTATCTCCACCAGGGGATTCCGGGCAGCTAGGGGTTCACCGGCTATCTGACATCCTCACGCTATGCGTGAGGACTTCAGCCAGTGAGGGGGACCCGGGGGTGGAGCCGCCATCCAAGATGGTGGCCCCCACTGGAGCTAGGCCGCCCTTCGGCGCCGCAAGGCATCTCTATACACAGCTCCATCAGCATCTCTATACACAGCCTCACAGCATCACTATACACAACCTCACAGCATCTCTATACACAGCCCCATCAGCATCTCTATACACAGCCTCACAGCATCTCTATACACAGCCTCACAGCATCTCTATACACAATCCCATCAGCATCTCTATACACAATCCCATCAGCATCTCTATACACAACCTCACAGCATCTCTATACACAATCCCATCAGCATCTCTATACACAGCCTCACCGCATCTCTATACACAACCCCATCAGCATCTCTATACACAAACAGCATCTCTATGCACAGCCTCACGGCATCTCTATACACAGCCTCACGGCATTTCTATACACAGCCTCACGGCATCTCTATACACAGCCTCACGGCATCTCTATACACAGCCTCACAGCATCTCTATACACAGCCTCACAGCATCTCTATACACAGCCTCACAGCATCTCTATACACAGCCTCACAGCATCTCTATACACAACCCCATCAGCATCTCTATACACAAACAGCATCTCTATACACAACCCCATCAGCATCTTTATACACAGCCTCTCTATACACAACCCCTTCAGCATCTCTATACACAGCCTCACAGCATTTCTATACACAGCATCTCTATACACCACCCCATCAGCATCTCTATACACGGCATCTCACGACGTCTGAGGACGCTGAAGTCAGAACACCGCGGGACCCCGGACAGAGAGGTGAGTATCTCCGCCAGGGGTCCCGCAAATCTGACGCGTGGGACACGTCCTCCTCAGCATACAGCGGGAGTAACTGAGGACGTGTCCCACACGTCGTCAGCAGTGAAGGGGTTAAAAACGTATTTTTTAAAACTTTTTGTCCTTATTTCCTGTCCCCCAGGGCACTACCCGGACCCGGACATTGTTTTTAAATGTTTCTATACATCCTAGAAATCCACTACTTCACAGGCAGGTTATGGGGACCTCCTAGGCACGATATTCAAAGGAATTTTTCATTTTTATTTTTAACCCTTATTTCATGGAAAACTCACTGTCCCTTTAAAAACGTTTTTTTACTTTTTGTCCTTGTTTCCTGTCCCCCAGGGCACTACCCGGACCCCCATACACCTTTTATGGCAAATATCTAGCATATATGCCCTCTTGGAGGGCACTCTAAAAATCGAATTTTGAGTTCGATTGACTTGCATTGAGTTCAAATTCGAACTTTTGAAAAGTTCGAGTTCGAATGCGAACCGAACTCGGGTGTTCAGCTCATCCCTAGTACTGGATACCTGGCCTGGTTTTCAGACAGCTATGAGCACTATGTTTGATGACCCACTGCGTGCTAGTATGGCCGGATCCATGTTACGGTCAATACGGCAGGGGTGTCGCCGAGTCGAATCCTACGTGACCGAGTTTCGCCAGTATGCCTGTGAATCCAGCTGGAACGACACTGCCCTTATCAACCAGTATCGACTTGGACTTTCTGAGGCTTTAAAGGATGAAATAGCTCGCTTGGGTACTCCCTCGTCCTTGGAGGCTCTTATTCAGACATCTATTCAACTGGACAGACGTCTACGGGAGAGAACTAGGGAACGCTCTGCATATCATGTCCCAGTGTCTCGTCCTTCTGTTATTTCTCCACCAGGTACCCAATTGGCTCTACCAGCACCAGAGGAACCCATGCAAGTCAGGTTTGCCCAGGGGAAGATATCACCAGAGGAGAACCATCGTTCGCAGGGTTATTAATCTCCGCCTCTACTGCGGACAACCAAACCACACGGCCCACTGGTGTCCAAAGAAAAATCGAGGAAGGACAGGTAACAGCTATCCTGCCCTCCATTTACTGAATGTATCACCCTCCAACATCTTCAGTCCTCACCTCTCCATACCTCTTGTCTTGCAGCTGGGAGAGAAGACGTTTACCCAGCTCGCGCTAGTTGATTTAGCGGCCAGTAGCAGTTTTCTGGATAAATCTTTGGCAGACGCCTGATCTATCCCTCTTCGTAATAAATCAGTTCCAATGCATATCCAAATAGTTGATGGTTCTTCCTTACCTTCAGGCCCTGTGATACAGGAGACCATGCCGGTTCGTGTTGTTAGTGGCCCAAGACATGATGAGTCTATTGTCTTTGATGTGGTACCTTCACCGGTTTTCCCCATACTCCTAGGACTCCCTTGACTCCGACTACATGACCCCCTCATATCCTGGGCTAAGGGGATGCTTACATTTTCTGCTTCCCGTTGTTCCCCAGAGGAATGTGGTAACGAATGTTCCACTCTGTTTACGGTACTAGACGCCGATATGATACCGCAGTATAATACGACCTTACCTAATGCCTATGTCTCTTTTTCGGATGTTTTTGATGAAAGAGGAGCTGAGACGCTGCCTCCACGGAGGGCCTATGATTGTCCGATTGATCTCCTGCCAGGCGCTCCCATTCAATACGGCCGGTTGTATCCTTTGTCGGAACAGAATTAAAAAAAGTATTGAAAGAATACATCCAAGAGAATTTAAAGAAAGGCTTTTTGCGACACTCTACATCCTCGGCTGGAGCCGGCATATTTTTTGTGTCAAAGCTGGAGGATTACATCCCTGTGTGGACTACTGGGATCTGAATCGTATCACCATAAAAAACAGGTATCCCCTTCCTCTGATTCCAGAATTAATTGAACGTCTACAGGGAGCAGTGATCTACTCCAAGCTGGATTTAAAGGGCGCTTACAACCTGGTCCGGGTACGGAGAGGTGACGAATGGAAGACGACTTTCCGGTCTCTACGGTCATTTTGAGTATATGGTGATGCCATTCGGCCGGTGCAATGCACCAGCAACGTTTCAACATTTTTATATTTTTACACATTTTTACACCGATTATTTGCTAAAACTGAAAAATGTGTATTCGAGACCGATAAGATAGATTTTCTTGGCTTTGAGCTCACTCCTGGATGTGTTGCCATGGATCAAAAAAAAAAAGTCGAGTCCATAAAAACCTGGCCACGTCCTCGAGACAAAAAGGCGGTACAACGTTTCATCGGCTTTGCCAATTTTTACCAACGATTTAAGAACTTTTCCACAACGATCATGCCACTTACCGCCCTGACTAGAAAACAACTCACCTTCCAATGGTCTTCTACGGCTCAAGAGGCCTTTGACACCCTAAAGAACATGTTCTGTGTAGCACCAGTCCTGGTTATTCCTGATCCTCAACTTCCATACACTTTGGAGGTAGATGCCTCCGAAACAGGACTGGGAGCGGTTCTTTCACAGAGGGCCTCCTGCTTCAACAATGCACCCTGTGGCATATTACTCCAGAAAACTTACATCAGCCGAAAGGAATTATGACATCGGAGACGGGGAACTCCTGGCGCCATTCCGATATGGTGCATTTAATTGCCATCTCCTGGAGTGTGCTCAACACCCCTTTACGGTCCTTA
Organism: Leptobrachium leishanense; assembly: GCA_009667805.1. Taxonomy (NCBI): domain Eukaryota; kingdom Metazoa; phylum Chordata; class Amphibia; order Anura; family Megophryidae; genus Leptobrachium; species Leptobrachium leishanense. The sequence goes on along the minus strand of CM019065.1, from coordinate 263,873,034 downwards.
CGATCATAAGAATCTGGAATACTTACATACCACCAAGCGACTCAATCCTCGACAAGTCAGATGGTCTCTTCTTTTCTCGTTTTGACTTCCATGTGACCTATAGACCAGGATCCCAGAACGGAAAGGCGGATGCCCTGTCCCGTAACTTTGTCACAACCAATCAGTCTGACACCATTGAGATTATTCTGTGCCCACAACAGTTTCTCGGGGTATCCTCAACGTTCATGCAGCAGATAAGAGAACATCAAACCAACGATGACCAGCCTCCAACGTCTTCGCCATCCCGTGTTGTGGTGCCTCCAGAAGACCGGTCTTACAGAATTTTCATGATGTCCCTAGCTGTGGTCGTCCTGGAGTATGTAAAACGAAGGAACTTATTACACGCTATTTCCAGTTGCCTCACATTCTTCAGGATGTCCAACGATATGTCCCCTCTTGTTCTACATGCGCAAGGATGAAATCCCCTAACCAAAAACCTATGGGTCTTCTACAGCCTCTTCCCATTCCCGATCAACACTGGTCACATGTCTCCATAGACTTCATTGTGAACTTGCCACCATCAAAGCGTTATACCACTATTATGGTGACGCTAGATCGCTTCACTAAAATGGCCCATTTTATTTCGATTCGAGGTCTCCCCATGGCTGCTTTGGTTGATCCTGTTGCGGTTCACCTTCTTCTCCCCCGGCGTTACAGATGTCATCCTGTTTTTCATGTGTCCCTGTTGAAACCTGCCCTTCCAAATCCTTTTCCTGGTCGCGTTTTGCCTCCACCTCCTCCTGTGTCAGTTGCTGGAGCCACCGAGTTTGAGGTGGCTCGTCTTTTTGATTCTCGCCGCCGGCGCGGTGTTCTCCAGTATCTGTTGGAATGGAAGGGTTACGGCCCGGAGGATCGCTCTTGGGAGCCTGCTGTTGGGATCCACGCACCAGCCCGGGTCCGTGCATTCCATGCTGCTCATCCTGGGCGTCCGGGATCGTTGCGTGTCCTGAGGCCCCTGCTTTCCGGGGGGGTTCTGTCAGGGCTGCTGGCCCGTGGGCGTCATGTTCGGCCGCCTCCCCGCTCACCCAGCGTTCCGGCGGGTGGTGCGGGCTGGCTCACCTCCTCGGTGTGATCACTGTCCCTGGGGAGGAGTGGGGCTGGGTGTGCGGCCGGCTGTCTCCGGCGGAGCTCCAGGCTTCGGGCCTTGTGCAGGCCTTTGACAAGGGACGCGGACGGCGCTGGTCTCCACCAATATGGCGGCGGGCCACGTTGCGCACCGATGACGTCACGGGCCAGCTATTGGACCAGAAGGGTTCCATGAGTTCTAAAAGAGCAAAGGGCCCACTTATGCAGTGCTCCAGTATTGAAGCAGTTCCCCTGGTTTCTGGCTCCTGATTCTAAGAACAGTTGGTTCCATGTATGCAGTCTGTTTTCTGCTACTCCTGGCTTCCCAGTTGTGTCCCTTGAGCTCTCTCCCTCTTCCAACCTCAGCTGGTGGGGAAAACCCTGACAGAGGGACAATGTGGTAACGTGGAGAAGTCATCGGACCTGGGCCGACTCATTGCCAGTGTTCGGGAGGCTGCCATCGGCATGTGGGTTGAGTGGGCCCAAGGACATTTCGCTGCAGTGTTGGACGAGGTGAGCACTGCAGAAGATCGCAGGCCTGTCTGGAGGTACAGACCACCTGCCTGCCTCAGCTCAATGCCTAGTATGGCTGGGAAGAGGATCCTGTCGGGCAGGGATGGTTAGTAGGAGCTGCCCCATGCGGTGTCTCGGCCTCCTCATGGCCATAAAGGTAGTGTGGTGAGACCTATCCTTGGTGGTCGGCAGGAGGGTTTTCCAGTGACTCATAGGGGGATTTCTGAGGGTTTGCCAATGGCGGTCCCTGCTTTTATGTTGCCCCCTTTAATATCGGGGATGAGAGTCACTCTGGTGGGTTTGGGGGCTCCTTGGGTGTGTGTAGTTCTGGTGGCGTTGGTGGAATTGGGAGCATTTTGGTGGGATCTTTGGTTGCCTCCTAAACTGATTCAGATGGGTCCTCTGGTGGACAAAGAGACTAAGGTATGTCTCATCAGGGTCGGGTGTCTGGGAGTTGTCCCTGATTATTGTGGGTTGGGGGCTCCTGAAGCGGGAGGTCAGTGGGCTCCCTGGGACACTGTTGGTGCTAGGCTGGCTCTTCGCAAACTGAGGGCTCTGGTCATGTGATTGAGTCTCAGACTCGGCACCCGGGGCGTTTGGTGGGTGCTGGGGCGTTGAATTCGGGGATAGATCAACCTGGACCCAGATTGGGTTGGGAGGGGCAAAGTGCTGTCCACAATATTTCTCATTTCAGGGATGATTTTTACGCAGTCTCTACTCAGGTGTTGGCGCAGTCGCAGGGGATATGGCAGCTATGTATCTGGATGAAAATGTGGCAGCTTTGACGAGCACCTCTGTGGCGTCAGTCGGTTGGTGATGGTGACGGTCATCCTTTGGCATTGGCAGTGTCGGCGCAGTTGACCGATCCTGGTAATTTAGGGTTTCAAGGGATGGATTTTGTGACAGACCACCTGGCACACCGACCGTGTGCCTCTGTCAAACGATAGCTTTCTCCAAACTGGACCGCATCTCAGCTCTGCACTTATGACCTTTTTACGATCTAAATGGACTGATTTTAACTATTTTATGCTCATATGTTTTGTGACTTTTGCACAGTGAATTTTAACAGTGTTTGTCTTTATCCATAGAATCAGCTATTCTAGTTGCGCTATCACTTGCTAAACACTTCAGATGCACTTTTAAATGAACCTGTTTATGCTGCACATATTTTGCTAAGTTTGCACATCAGCTTGCAAGGTTTGCACATTTGTACATACAAGATTGCAAGTGACACTTGATGTCATGTATTGCTGCTACCTAACACTGCTGCTATAACTAATTTTACAGGTAATTGTTTATGACATTTGTTGTTTTGCTATTGCTATATATTGCACTTTATGCAACTTTGTTTGTTGCTTGATACTGCTGTGTTTTATCACTGCTGCCAGAAATGGCGCCACCTGGTGGCTCTTTATGAGAGTGGCAATGCTATAAGTAAAGACTTTCCCTTTCTTCGCTGAACTTCCTGGCTGCTTCCCACAGGCCACAAGCCCACCAACTCCACAATCCTTCAACTCACCATCCTGTGGGGTAGCGTGTTGGGGACAGAGCTCAGCTGCACTCTGTCCCATTGCCAACAGTTCTCTCGAATCCGCTGAGAGCTGTTCAGGCTCCCCAAGCTGGGGATCTGGGCCGACCGCTCTACATCCTGGAAGCACAGTGGGGAGGGCCGCAGTCTCCTCTACAACCATAAAGTCCATTTCTTGCCCAATCAAATCTAAGCCTTCCAGCTCCGTCAGCCATCCTCAGCTTGGAGCACACTGCGGGCCCTCTGGGTCAGCTGTCCCACATCCCAGTAAATCGCCAGTGGGGACCTCAGTCTCACCCTTCGTCACCAGGCAGTCCTTCTTTCGCAACGTCACAATGTCCCCAAGGCTCTCGCTGGTGGAAACCGCAGTCCCATCCACTGTTGCAATGCAAATCTTATCGGCAGGTGGCCAATGAACCCTGGCACCCTGCTCCGTTGCGGGCTCCTCAGGAACTTTACTTGGCCAGTCTGTCGCTTTCTCCGGTTCAGTTGGTCCGCTGTACTGCAGCTATAAAAGCTTTTCCTCTCGGTAGCAGTAGAGGCACAAAGAACTGTCTGTAGCTGGTAAGTGGGGCTGACTGCCTCCTCTCCCTGGTGCACAGGAATAGCTGCAGGGCCGGGGTACAGGATGGCGAAACTGGATCTCGTCAGCTCATCCTCTGCGAATCCAGACTAATAGCCGAATAGCGGCTGGAGCAAACTGTTAATCTTTCTCGAACAGTTTTTTGTAGTCCTGCTCCAGCTCCCATTCTTGAGTGACCAGCCAGTCCAAGTCACTGCTCAATCCAAGCTCACTGGGGAGCTCCATCTCCCTGAGATCCCGAATATCTTCCCATCTCCACTCTGTTGCACTGCCGAAATGGGGGTCTCCCTTGAGCATCAAATACCAATACCGGGCCGCCAAAGTCATAGCCCTCTGTGGGATCATTCCTCCCCAGCATTGAAGACATCTGGGCGGTATACCAGTCCATCTCCATCCAGATCAGGTCATGCAGCTCCAGCAGCCATTCTTCCTGGGGCTGCTCTCCCAGGAACTGCAACCATAAGTCCCAATGTGCTTGGAATCTTTCCTCATAAGTAGGGATAACTTTGCCCAAGTAGATCTGCTCAAATTGCAGAACCTCCCTCCAGAGCTTCCGCCGGGCAGAGTTTCCGTTCTCCAGCACACCTTGGGCAGAACCAGGCTCTTTGTGCTGCACTCTCCTCTGGTAGCCGCTCTGCGTCTTGTTGGTGGTTTGGACTGCTCAATGAAAAAACCTAATCCCAACGCTGCCACCAAATGTGACAGACTGCCTGGCACAACGACCATGTGCCTCTGTCAAACGTTAGCTTTCTCCAAGCTGGACCCTAAAATCCAGCAAATTCAGCCACAAAATAATGATGTACCCCAAATCACCAGGCACAACCAGTGTTCAGAGTGCAAAACAAAAGACGGATTCATTATTTCAAAAACACACAGGTACACAATTGAGAGACAACCCCCAGTTGACATCCCCCTTCATTTGGGAATGCAGAAGAGATCCCTGATCTATTCTGTTACGTCAACATCAGGGGATTGATAGCTGCTGATCCAAGACTGATTCCTTTTTATAAAGTCACCCGGTCTACAGAGTCGGTGGACAAACGCACTCTTTTGTCTGTGACAAAACCTCCAGCGGCACTGAACGTCCTTTCAGAAAGCACGCTGGATGAAGGGCAACCTAGCAGCTGCATAGCATATTGGCTAAGTTCTGGCCAATGATCCAATCTCAACACCCAGTAAACCAGTGGATCATCTGCTGGAAAGGTATCCAGGTCTGCCCTTGCCCCTAGGTAGTCCTACACCATACGGTGAAGACGCTGGCAATGGGTGCCTATATTTGACGTCCCTGGGCGTTGTGGACTAAAAAAATTTAAAAAGGCATCAGTCAAGCGACCCTGGCCTTCACTGCTCTTCCTCTGATCATCCGCAGCCTCAGAAGCACCTGTGTCATCACTTGGTAATCTACCAGTGCCTGCAAAGGTGTTACACAAGCGTCGCTTTAGAGCGTCCTCAAGTTGTTTCATCCTGTGCTCCCTCTATGCGGGCAGGATGAGCTCTGCAACTTTACCCTTGTATCGTGGATCAAGCGGGCTTGCCATCCAGTAATGATCCCTCTCCTTGATAGCACGAATCCTGGGGTCCTTTAGCAGGATAAGGGAGCCCATGCAGCATAGGTTTGGCCATAGGTGGCATTAGCTTCCGAGTCTTCCTGGTCAATGAGGATGACTTCATCGTGCACTTCCTCCTCCCAGCCACGTACTAGTCCTTGTGTTTCTGGGCACACAAACCCTCCCTTGAGGAATCCCCACCTTCAATGCCCCCACTACTTAAATATTCCTCCTCCTCCTCATCCTCCTCCTGTCTGATCTGTAGGAATGCTGTCTGCATAAAGACTGGGGCCTTGAGAGCTAGGGAAGGCCTCCTCTTCCTCCCGCTGCTCTGCCTCTAGTGCCACATCTATAATTCCCGACAGAGTGTGCTGCAGCAGGAACACTAAAGGAAACGTGTCACTGATGCATGCACTGTCCCTGCTCACCATCCTTGTTGCCTCCTCAAATGGTGACAGTACAGTACATGCATCCTTGATCATCAGCCATTGCGGGGGGGAACAAGTTGACCTGAATCTGTCCTTGTGCCATACTCACACAGGTACTCATTGATGTCCCTCTGGCAATGCTGCAGCATCTGCATAAGCAGCAATGTTGAGTTCCACCTAGTGGGCATGTCACAGATCAGAAGGTTTGTGGGAAGGTGGAATTATCTTTGCATTTCTGCCAGGCGAACACTTGTTGGGAATGACCGTCTGAAGTGGCTGCAGACATTTCTGGCCTGGCTGAGAAGCTCTGCCAGCCCTGGGTACCTGGTTAGGAAACGCTGTACCACTAGATTTATGACGTGTGCTAGGCATGGTACATGCGTCAATTTACCCTTGCGTAGGGCGGAGAGAAGGTTGCTGCCATTATCACAGACGACCATTCCCAGCTCAAGCTGGCATGGTGTTAACCATCTCTGCACCTGCCCCTGCAGAGCTGCCAGAATTTCTGGCCCCGTGTGGCTCCTGTCCCCTAAACAAACCAGCTCAAGCACAGTATAGCATCTTTTTGCTTGAGCCATTGCGGAGCCCCTGCCACGCGTCGGTTTAACTGCCACTTCGCCAGAGACAGGAGGTGGTGGTGGAGCAGACAGACCTCATATAAGCAGCTTTCTGGAGGCGTGGTGGATGAACAAGCTCCAGCACAGAGCCCCGTCCTGGATCCCTCCCAGCTGCAAGCAATGTAACGGCCCTGTCTATGCTTGCTGGACCACGTGTCTAAAGTAATGTGCACCTGAGCAGCTCTGACATCTGATGCCTTGGACTGGCTACTGTTGCTCATAGAGGACGTTCTGCCTCGTTTTTGTTGTGCCTCCTCCTCCTCCCTTGACTCCTCTGTTCGATCAGGCACCCAGGTGGAGTCAATGACCTCATCATCGTCATCACCCCCTATCTCCTTGTCACTGGAGCCAACCTCGCAATATGCTGCAACTGCTGGGGCAACATGAGTGCCAGTTCTTTGTGTGTCACTGGCACCCCCTCCCTCTAGGCTGATTATACTCCCTTCCTCAACCACAGAGTTTGAATCAGAGCACTGGAGTTGCTGCGCATCCTCAAGCAGCATGTCACTGTAGTCAAACAATTTAGCTGACTCCTCCATGTATGATAGTGAGGCTACGGCAGGAGTAGCTGTGGACATGGAGGCTGAATTAGATGTTTTGGCAGCTGAGGTGGACTATAAACCACTACAAGCCTGGCTGGCAGAGGACTCGGAGGATGAGGCTGGCCTGGTTAGCCAATCCTGCAAATCCTCTGTATGTTGCTGCTGCTTAAGACGGCCTGCACCAGTTAGAAGCAAGGACAAGAGTGCCCCTGCAGAGGATGCACCACGTCCACGATGACATGGGGCACAGCCTTCCGACACAGAGGCTGCTTGCCCTCCTATCTGTGCCTGGGAGCGTCTGCCTGTCCTTTTTGGTCTTTCCCACGTGGTGAGTGATATATAGATTAAAGATAGTCAGGTCCAGAAATATTGGGACATCGACACAATTCTAACATCTTTGGCTCTATACACCACCACAATGGAGTTGGAATGAAACAAACACAGTGTGCTTTAACTGCAGACTGTCAGCTTTAATTTGAGGGAATGTACATCCAACTCAGGTGAATGGTGTAGGACTTACAGCAGTTTGCAGATGTGCCTCCCACTTGTTAAGGGACCAAAAGTAATGGGACCGAATAATAATCATCAAACTTTCCCTTCTTAATACTCGGTTGCAAATCCTTTGCAGTCAATCACAGCCTGAAGTCTGGAACGCATAGACATCACCAGACGCTGGGTTTCATCCCTGGTGATGCTCTGCCAGGCCTCTACTGCAACGGTCTTCAGTTCCTGCTTGTTCTTGGGGCATTTTCCCTTCAGTTTTGTCTTCAGCAAGTGAAATGCATGCTCAATGGGATTCAGGTCAGGTGATTGACTTGGCCATTGCATAACATTCCACTTCTGTCCCTTCAAAAACTCTTTGGTTGCTTTTGCTGTATGCTTTGGGTCATTGTCCATCTGCACTGTGAAGCGCCGTCCAATGAGTTCTGCAGCATTTGGCTGAATGTGAGCAGATAATATTGCCCGAAACACTTCAGAATTCATCCTGCTGCTATTGTCAGCAGTCACATCAATAAATACAAGAGAACCAGTTCCATTGGCAGCCATACATGCCCACGCCATGACACTACCACCACCATGCTTCACTGATGAGGTGGTATGCTTAGGATCATGAGCAGTTCCTTTCCTTCTCCATACTCTTCTCTTCCCATCACTCTGGTACAAGTTGATCTTGGTCTCATCTGTCCATAGGATCTTGTTCCAGAACTGTGAAGGCTTTGTTAGGTTTTGTTTGGCAAACTCTAATCTGGCCTTCCTGTTTTTGAGGCTCACCAATGGTTTACATCTTGTGGTGAACCCTCTGTATTCCCTCTGGTGAAGTCTCCTCTTGATTGTTGACTTTGACGCACATACACCTACCTCCTGGAGAGTGTTCTTGATCTGGCCAACTGTTGTGAAGGGTGTTTTCTTCACCAGGGAAAGAATTCTTCGGTCCTCCACCACAGTTGTTTTCCGTGGTCTCCCGGGTCTTTTGGTATTGCTGAGCTCCTTCATTTTGAGAATGTTACAAACAGTTGTTTTGGCCTCGCCTAATGTTCTTTCTATCTCTCTGATGGGTTTGTTTTGTTTCTTCAGCCTAATGATGGCATGCTTCACTGATAGTGACAGCTCTTTGGATCTCATCTTGAGAGTTGACAGCAACAGATACCAAATGCAAATAGCACACTTGAAATAAACTCTGGGCCTTTTATCTGCACATTGTAATTGGGGTAATGAGGGAATATCACACACCTGGCCATGGAATAGCTGAGAAGCCAATTGTCCCATTACTTTTGGTCCCTTAACAAGTGGGAGGCACATCTGAAAACTGCTGTAAGTCCTACACCGTTCACCGGAGTTCGATGTACATTATTATTATTATTATTATTCTTTATTTATAAAGCGCCAGCATATTCCGCAGCGCTGTACAATAAGCACAGTATAGACAGGGTTACAATACATTGAACAACATTTGACAAACAGTACAGGAGGAGATGAGGGCCCTATTCCCGTAGGAACTCACAATCTAGGAGGGTTGGGGTTGGAAACAGGAGGAGAGGACTGTAAGGTGAGAGTGATTGATGGTTGCGTCAGTGAGTTGGGTGGTAGGCTTCCCTAAATAGGAATGTTTTCAGGGAGCGTTTGAAGGAAGAGAAGTTAGGGGAAAGTCTGACAGTACGAGGGAGAGCGTTCTAGAGAGTGGGGACTGCGTTTGAGAAATCCTGCAGTCTATCATGGGAAGAGGTGATGCGGGGAGAAGCTAGGCGCAGGTCACTGTTTGACCTTAGGGAGCGGGCTGGGGTGTATTTGGTGATTAGTGAGGACAGGTAGTGGGGAGCTGAGTTAGTGAGGGTTTTGTAGGTAAGGATAAGGATTTTGAACTTAATTCTGAAGTGGATGGGGAGCCAGTGAAGGGACTCGCAGAGGGGAACGGCAGAGACAGAGCGGCGGGTGAGGTGAATTAGCCTGGCGGAGGCGTTCAGGATGGATTGTAGGGGGAGAGGCGGGACAGAGGGAGGCCAGATAAGAGATTATTGCAATAGTCGAAGCCAATTGTCCCATTACTTTTGGTCCCTTAACAAGTGGGAGGCACATCTGCTGTAAGTCCTACACCGTTCACCTGAGTTGGATGTACATACCCTCAAATTAAAGCTGACAGTCTGCAGTTAAAGCACAATGTGTTTGTTTCATTCAACTCCATTGTGGTGGTGTATAGCGCCAAAGATGTTAGAATTGTGTCGATGTCCCAATATTTCTGGACCTGACTGTATACAGAAGTCTGATTCAACTCTGGTATAAAGATTGGAGATATACAGTACTCAGATGCAAGTCTGGTATATAGATTAAAGATATTCAGAACTCTAAGTCGGCGATTTTACTGATATTTTCCCTACAAGGCTGCCAATGTCCTCTACTCTCTCTCTCTCTCTCTCTCTCTGATTCACTTCCTCTCTCCTGCAGGCTGCAACATCCTGATAGCTGGCAACAGCCACATTCAACTCTCAATAGATAAACAGATGAACCCTGATTAAACTGTGTTATTCTATGGTATCTAGAATTAGATCAAAGATATACAGATTTTACAGAACAATGCTATAAGTCAGTGATACACACTGTTGCTGATAGCCTGGCTGTGCCAAGACCAATTCAAATTTGCTGAACTGTGGTATAACTCACTGATACACACTGTCCCTGATAGCCTGGCAGTGCCAACACAGCTTCTAATTCCCAGAAATCTCCTACAATGTTCTGTCAGGGTGTATCAGTGACAATCTCCTCTCCTCTCTTATTCACTCCTGCAAACACACCCGCTGGGGCTGCAGGCAGGGAAGCCTTATATAGTGTGCTGCGGGACTTAGCTCTGTGAGCCCATGATTGGGCAAATTTTGCCCAATTCAGGACTCTAAGCCGTGATTGACATAGTCTTGCACCTGTCTTGCACCTGACCTGTGGTCAGGTGCAAGGTTGTAGCCAATTACAAGCTTCAGGCCAGTGGAAAAGTGCATTGTAGTCCATTGTGGGTGAACACGCGGAAATGTTCGGAGTTCGACGAACGGGCGATGTTCGAATCGAACTCCGAACTGATCCGAACTGAACACTCATCCCTACTGTAGGTCTGGCTAGGATGTTAGGGTATTTGTCATCGTAACTGAGTTTACAAAAGGACAGGCCTACAGAAATACCCTCCACCTCGTCCGTTTGGTGAATCGCCTGTGCCAGGGGCTCAAGGGCCAACGCATGCAAGAGAGGAGAAAGCGGACATCCCTAACGAGTCCCATTGGTGATATACATGGGTGCGGAGAGAAAACCAGCATTTAAGACAGACGCAGATGGAGTCAAGTTTGCATACAGGGACATGACTGCAGTGATTAATGCTTGGGGGAAATTAAATTTCAAAAGAGTATGTGCCAAAAACAACCAATGTAGGCGATCAAATGCCTTCTCGGCATCAAGCGACAATAGTAAAGTCGGGGTCTGTGTTCGAGTCACCATATCCATTAATAAGGTTAACTTAAGTGTGTTGTCAGGTCCCTGTCTATCTTTAAATGAAACCGACTTGATCATCAGCTATTAGCGAGGACAGCAAGTTCACTATCCTATTCGCCAAAATTTTAGCATATAACTTAGTGTCTGTATTGAGTAATGAAATGGGTCTATATTTAGAGCATGATGGGGGGGGGAGTTTTAGGGAGAGTGACAATAGTAGCAGATAGCCAATCGGGGGACGCAGTTCCATCTTGAAAAATGTGCTGAAACGCAGATAGGAGATATGGAGATAACAGGGTTTTAAATGATTTGTAGTAAAGCGCCGTGAATCCATCAGGGCCAGGTACCTTGCGAGATTTAAGAGAAGCAATAGACGTATTGAGTTCTAAGAGAGATATCGGGTTAGTCAGGGCCAAATGTTGGTCATCTGATAAAGTCAGGAGGTGCAAGTGCTGTAGGAAAGGCACAATGGCAGCCAGGGAAGGTTGGGGGATATAGTCGTCATCACGTAAATTATATAGATCCAAATAATATGCTGCAAAGCAATCTGTTTAGCAAGCAAACAGCAATCCATTTTTGTCAATCACTTTTTCAAGTTTAGATTTCACTGCGCGTTGTCGAAGCTTGTTGGCCATCAACTTACTGTAGGCTTTGTTACCGTGCAGATAATGACGTGCTTGTAGGCGGCGAGCTGCCCATAAATAATCAGTTTTATCTAAATCAGTCAGTTGGGATTGCAAATCCAGTAGAAGGGCTTGTGATGCCACATTACTGGATCTTTTATGTTGAAGCGCGGCATCATGAATGCGGCGAAGGAGATCTCATCTATGGGAAATAGCCTGTTTTTTAAAATGACAGCCCCATTCAAGGAGCACGCCTCGGATCACAGGTTTATGGGTCTGCCATAGGGTCAAGGGGGAAATGTCAGTTATTTTCATTAAAATAGTTGGTCATGGTCTGGGTCACTTCCTCTAACACCTCGGGACGAGAAAGAAGGGATTCATTCAATCGCCTAAAACATTTGACAATAAATCACGTTTAAGAAAAAAGTGATCAATTCTGGAGTACATTTTATATGCCCCAGAATAGAAGGAATAATCCACCTCCGTTGGATGAAAAAGTCGGCAAACATCAGATAATTGGAATTCAGCTAGGAGAGCAGCAAACTGACAGCGCATTACAAACACATTTATATATTAGAGCGGGCTCCTCTTCCCTCTTAGATTGTAAACTCATGAGAGCGGCTCCTCTTTCCCCTCTTAGATTGTAAGCTCACAGGAACAGACCCCTCTTTTCCCTTATAGATTGCAAGCGCACGGGAATAGGTGGTTTGTTTACGTTGCGCATGCGCATTGCATCTTAGGACGGTGGACACAAACGTTTTTATATAGAGAGAGCTCCACATAACACACACATATATATATATATATTATATATATATAGTTGTGTTCAAAATGATTCAACCCCCACTGAAATTGAGTGTTTTGGCCAGTTTGACCTTGATTTTGATCATTCAGTCATCTTGCTTACAATTAAATCAAAGAGGCACGTGTAGGTCAGACAAATATAACATAACATTTATAATGAAATAACCACAAATGTCTTTTCTGTGCTCACATCATTATCAGTTTTATTCAACCCCCAAGTGACATTCAATCTTAGTACTTAGTACAACATCCTTTTACAGTTATAACAGCTTTTAAACGTGAAGCATAGCTTGACACAAGTGTCTTGCAGCGATCTACGGGTATCTTCGCCCATTCGTCATGGGCAAAAGCCTCCAGTTCAGTCACATTCTTAGGCTTGCGCACTGCAACTGCTTTCTTTAAGTCCCACCAGAGGTTCTCAATCGGATTTAAGTCAGGTGACTGCGATGGCCACTCCAAAATGTTCCAGCCTTTAATCTGCAACCATGCTCTAGTGGACTTGGAGGTATGCTTGGGATCATTGTCCTGTTGAAAGGTCCAACGTCTCCCAAGCCTCAGGTTTGTGACGGACTGCATCACATTGTCATCCAGTATCTCCTGGTACTGAAGAGAATTCATGGTACCTTGCACACGCTGAAGCTTCCCTGTACCTGCAGAAGCAAAACAGCCCCAAAGCATGATTGACCCCCCGCCATGCTTCACAGTAGGCAAGGTGTTCTTTTCTTCATAGGCCTTGATCTTCCTCCTCCAAACATAGCGTTGATCCATGGGCCCAAACAGTTCTAATTTTGTTTCATAAGTCCACAGAACACTATCCCAAAACTTCTGTGGTTTGTCCACATGACTTTTGGCATACTGCAGTCGACTCTTCTTATTCTTTGGAGACAGCAAGGGGGTGCGCCTGGGAGTTCTGGCATGGAGGCCTTCATTACGCAGTGTGCGCCGTATTGTCTGAGCTGACACTTCAGTACCCACATCTGACAAATCTTTTCTCAGTTCCTCAGCAGTCACACAGGGACTTTTCTCCACTCTACGCTTCAGGTAGCGCACAGCAGTCGAAGTCAGCATCTTCTTTCTGCCACGACCAGGTAGCGTTTCAACAGTGCCCTTTGCCTTGAATTTGCGAATGATGCTTCCTATGGTCTCTCTTGGTATGTTTAACATCTTTGCAATCTTCTTATAGCTATTGCCCTTCCTGTGAAGAGTAATCACCTCTACTCTTGTCTTCCTGGACCATTCTCTTGACTTCACCATGTTTGTAACCACACCAGTAAATGTCTAGAAGGAGCTGAGTATCACAGTCATTTTAAAGCTGCCTAATTGGTGCTTATTATGCTTTATTGCTGCTCCGTGACATCCACAGGTGTTTTCAATACCTGATTGAAAACACTTGAATGAACCTCTGTTCTTCAGAGTGGTAGTCTTTAAGGGGTTGAATAATTGTGTCAATGAAGAATTCACAAAAGAAACATTTACTACTGTATTACAAAACCAATTGATGTCATTTTAGTTGCATATGGTTCTTTAAAAAGTCCTTGTAGGATTTCATTCTGAATACAATTACAAATGTACACTAAATTCCCTAAAACCCTTTACAGCATTGGGGGTTGAATAATTTTGAACACAACTGTATATATATATATATATACAAAAATCCAAGTATCCAGCACGCAAACTATGGCCTTAGTGATATCCTATGCCGTGGTGCTGTACAAAATCCCAAAAGGTAAATATATATATCTATCACTCAGTATAACACACACTACATATAGCACTCGGCATAACACACACTATAGTGCCCAGTATAACACACACACTATATAGCACTCCGTACAACGCAATATATATTTATAACACCCACTATATATAGCTCTCAGTATAACACACTATATATAGCGCTCAGTATAATACACTATATATATATATATATAGCGCTCAGTATAGCACACACTATATATAACGCTCAGTATAACACACACTATAGCGCTCAGTATAACACACACTATATATAGCGCTCGGCATAACACACACACTATATATAGACTTGGCATAACACACACTAAAGATAGCACCCAGTATAACACACACTATATAGCACTCCGTTTAACGCTATATATATATATATATATATATATATCACTCAGTATAACACTATGTACAGTGCTCAGTTTATAACACACACTATATATAGCGCTCAGTATAACGCACACACTATATATAGTGCTCAGTATAACGCACACTATACAGTCAGGTCCAGACATATCGGGACATCGACACAATTCTAACATCTTTGACTCTATACACCACCACAATGGAGTTGGAGTGAAACAAACACAATGTGCTTTAACTGCAGACTGTCAGCTTTAATTTGAGGGTATGTACATCCAACTCAGGTGAACGGTGTAGGACTTACAGCAGATGTGCCTCCCACTTGTTAAGGGACCAAAAGTAATGGGACAATTGGCTTCTCAGCTGTTCCATGGCCAGGTGTGTGATATTCCCTCATTACCCCAATTACAATGTGCAGATAAAAGGCCCAGAGTTCATTTCAAGTGTGCTATTTGCATTTGGAATCTGTTGCTGTCAACTCTCAAGATGAGATCCAAAGGACTGTCACTATCAGTGAAGCAAGCCATCATTAGGCTGAAGAAACAAAACAAACCCATCAGAGAGATAGCAAGAACATTAGGCGTGGCCAAAACAACTGTTTGGAACATTCTCAAAAAGAAGGAACGCATCGGTGAGCTCAGCAACACCAAAAGACCCGGGAGACCACGGAAAACAACTGTGGTGGATGACCGAAGAATTCTTTCCCTGGTGAAGAAAACACCCTTCACAACAGTGGGCCAGATCAAGAACACTCTCCAGTAGGTAGGTGTATGTGTGTCAAAGTCAACAATCAAGAGAAGACTTCACCAGAGTGAATACAGAGGGTTCACCACAAGATGTAAACCATTGGCGAGCCTCAAAAACAGGAAGGTCAAATTAGAGCTTGCCAAACAACACCTAACAAAGCCTTCACAGTTCTGGAACAAGATCCTATGGACAGATGAGACCAAGATCAACTTGTACCAGAGTGATGGGAAGAGAAGAGTATGGAGAAGGAAAGGAACTGCTCATGATCCTACGCATACCACCTCATCAGTGAAGCATGGTGGTGGTAGTGTCATGGTGTGGGCATGCATGGCTGCCAATGGAATTGGTTCTCTTGTATTTATTGATGATGTGACTGCTGACAAAAGCAGCAGGATGAATTCTGAAGTGTTTCGGGCAATATTATCTGCTCACATTCAGCCAAATGCTGCAGAACTCATTGGACGGTGCTTCACAGTGCAGATGGACAATGACCCAAAGCATACTGCAAAAGCAACCAAAGAGTTTTTGAAGGGACAGAAGTGGAATGTTATGCAATGGCCAAGTCAATCACCTGACCTGAATCCCATTGAGCATGCATTTCACTTGCTGAAGACAAAACTGAAGGGAAAATGCCTCAAGAACAAGCAGGAACTGAAGACCGTTGCAGTAGAGGCCTGGCAGAGCATGACCATGGATGAAACCCAGCGTCTGGTGATGTCTATGCGTTCCATACTTCAGGCTGTGATTGACTGCAAAGGATTTGCAACCAAGTATTAAGAAGGGAAAGTTTGATTTATGATTATTATTCTGTCCCATTACTTTTGGTCCCTTAACAAGTGGGAGGCACATCTGCAAACTGCTGTAAGTCCTACACCGTTCACCTGAGTTGGATGTACATACCCTCAAATTAAAGCTGACAGTCTGCAGTTAAAGCACATTGTGTTTGTTTCATTCCAACTCCATTGTGGTGGTGTATAGAGCCAAAGATGTTAGAATTGTGTCGACGTCCCAATATTTCTGGACCTGACTGTATATTAGTATAACACACACTATATATAGCGCTCAGTATAAAAGACTAATATATATATATATATATATATATATATTAGGGATGCACCAATACCACTTTTTTAAGACCGAGTACGAGTACCGATACTTTTTAAAAGTACTCACCGATACCGAGTACCGATACTTTTCTTTAATGTCATGTGACGCTTTCCAATAAGAACAGACCATATAAAAATGCCCCCCAGCTCACATGTATATACCCCCCCAAGATATATATATTCATACTGCCCCAGCTCATGGGATATTGCCCCAGCTCATGGATTTGCCCCAGCTCATGGGATATTTGCCCCAGCTTATGGATATGCCCCAGCTCACACATGGATATGCCCCAGCTCATGGATATGCCCCAGCTCATGGATATGCCCCAGCTCATGGATATGCCCCAGCACACACATGGATTTGCCCCAGCTCATGAATATGCCCCAGTTTATGGATTTGCCCCAGCTCACATATGGATATGCCCCAGCTCACACATGGATATGCCCCAGCACACACATGGATATGCCCCAGCACACACAAAGGATATGCCCCAGCACACACAAAGGATATGCCCCAGCACACACATGGATTTGCCCCAGTACACACATGGATTTGCCCCAGCTCATGGATATGCCCCAGCACACACATGGATTTGCTCCAGCTCATGGATATGCCCCAGCTCACACATGGATCCCCCCGGCACTCTCCGCGATGATACTTACCTTCCTGGGCGATGCTGGGAAAGTCTTTGCGCGTGCGCTCGTTGGAAGGACCCCAGCCGCGACCACGTGGGACCATGTGATCGCGGCTGGGGTCCTTCCAACGAGCGCACGTGCGGAAATTTTCCCGGCGCTGACCAGGAAGGTAAGTATCATCGCGGAGAGCTCCAGGTGCCTGTCCGAATGCTCTATCGGCATTCGGACAGGCCCTGCAGCTGCTCACCGCGTTCATACTTACCTTCCTGAGCGATGCCAGGAAAGTTTCTGCGCGTGCGCTCGTTGGAAGGACCCCAGCTGCGATCACATGGTACCACGTGGTCGCGGCTGGGGTCCTTCCAACGAGCGCACGCGCAGAGACTTTCCCGGCGTCGCTCAGGAAGGTAAGTATAAAACAATGCAGAGAGCAGCTGCAGGGCCTGTCCGAATGCCGCCCCAGCCCCTCGGATGCCGGCAAGCCGGCTCAATGCCGGCTTCCGGTATCAGGGAAAATATCGGGGGGTACTGCACGAGTACCAAGTACTCCTGTAGTACCCGGTATCGGCACCGATACCGATACTAGTATCGGTATTGGTGCAACCCTAACATATATATAATCGCTCAGTATAACACACACTATATATAGCGCAATATCACACACACACACTATAAATAGCGCTCAATATAAATATGTATACAATTATAAAATCAGGAGCTGAGTGCATGTAATATTGTGTGTTTCCAGTAGCCTAATATCCAGAGCTACTAATACTTGTGACTTTTATCAGGACTTTCACCTGAGCCCTGGTGCACTTGGCACCTATAATATATTTAGTTTTTAAATAAATAAATTAATAAATAAATAAAATTTAAAAAATTGTGTGTTTCCCCCCCCCCTCCAGTTAATAAGGCTGATACTCTGTTCTCATCTTTTTGGTAGTGCTTTTTTTTAAAGTTCTTTCCATGCTGCAGCTGCTGCATCTGGCCAAGGAGCACTGGGGTACGTTTCTCTGTGCTCCTCCTTCTTTGAGGACCCAGCACTCAGGACAGCCTGCTTCTCACCCTGTTTAAGACAGCATCAAATTGCTTGACCTGTCTGACAGTGGAGCAGCACAACAGTGGGTAAACCCTCTGCCTGCTCACAGAGAGTGCTGGGGGGAGGATGGAGTGGAAGAGCCAGCTCCCGGAAGTGTCTGATAGGAGTCAGATCGGGCAGCTGGCCGGGACCAAAAGGGAAATTTCATCCAATATGCCCCTGCTCCTCTCTTTCTCTGCCCTGTCGGATGGAAATCAGGATCCCCAGGCTCTTCCGGCAGCCTGTCCCCAGCCATCAGCAGTACACAGCATGCAGTGGGTGATGCGCTTTGTGCGAGGGAGAAAAAAAAATTCAGAACCATTTTGGAGGCGCTTTGTGCATGCCTCTTCAACGGATCGGCATTTTTTTTTCTCCCTCGCGAAAGCTGGCAGTTTGTTTCCATCGCGCCTGCGCATTGCATCCAGCGCGGCGATGGACACAAACTATTTTATAGTTATAAACAATAAAAAATTGGTTTTGGCGCAAAAAGGTGTATAGAATGGGGAAAGAACTTAAAACACAATCGCCACTGCACCCACAAATGTCGTCCCAACAGTGACAAAAAGGGTTAAATAAAGTTAATAGGGGGTGCGGCGCTTCCCAGTGATTAGCAGATTGGAATAATCAACGTTAATTACCAGTGGATTATAATCAGCAATGATTCGTCCATAAATGAAGATTATCAATTAAATAGACCTCAAGAGAAAAATGAGAAAAAACAGACATAGCCTAATACTGTTTCTCTATAGATAATTCTGTTGATGAGGTGTACACACTCACACTGTGGAGAGCCTCATCCGGCTCTAGCTATATTCGCCTATGGATGAATTCTTATAGGCTCACCCATTAGCCACTTCAATCGATAAGAACTTCAATCGATAAGAACTTCCAGTGGGACATATGGAAATAGGAAAAAGGATGGCAACATAGAGTAGTTCAGCAAGGCACAGTCAATATTATTGGCATAAACTCAGACCACTCACGTGTTAAAGAGCCATCATGGCTCAAAAGGTTGAGCCTAGGGTTGTTTGATCAGGCACAACTCTCATGAAAGCCTTAATGGATCTCCAATTCAGCGTTGATGTGAAGCCAAAGAGAATTCAACCAAAAAAAAGTTGATTTTTAAATTTTCATTTTCTTTAATATAATAAAACAAATAGACAATGGGCCGAACGCGTTTCGCCTGGGTACACCAGACCCTACGGCTTCCTCAGCGGCAATGCCTCATTGCCGCTGAGGAAGCCGTAGGGTCTGGTGGACCCAGGCGAAACGCGTTCGGCCCATTGTCTATTTGTTTTATTATATTAAAGAAAATGAAAATTTAAAAATCAACTTTTTTTTGGTTGAATTCTCTTTGGCTTCACATCAACGCTGAATTGGAGATCCATTAAGGCTTTCATGAGAGTTGTGCCTGATCAAACAACCCTTAGGCTCAACCTTTTGAGCCATGATGGCTCTTTAACACGTGAGTGGTCTGAGTTTATGCCAATAATATTGACTGTGCCTTGCTGAACTACTCTATGTTGCCATCCTTTTTCCTATCGATTGAAGTTCTTATCGATTGAAGTGGCTAATGGGTGAGCCTATAAGAATTCATCCATAGGCGAATATAGCTAGAGCCGGATGAGGCTCTCCACAGTGTGAGTGTGTACACCTCATCAACAGAATTATCTATAGAGAAACAGTATTATGCTATGTCTGTTTTTTCTCATTTTTCTCTTGAGGTCTATTTAATTGATAATCTTCATTTATGGACGAATCATCACTGATTATAATCCACTGGTAATTAACGTTGATTATTCCAATCTGCTAATCACTGGGAAGCGCCGCACCCCCTATTCACTTTATTTTATAGTTATAGATGGGCTTTGTTCCCATAATTTCATCTGATTTCTGACCAAGAATTCAAATCAAACTGGAAGATATTTATTTATAAAGGATTTTACCAGGAAGGATACATTGAGATTTCTCTCGTTTTCAAGAATGTCCTGGGGTATCCTTTAGTATATATGAGATACTCTCCGATCTTCCAATAAATAAAATATATATATATATATATATATTTAAAAGCCTTAATTGATGCTTAGACAATTTTGGATGCTCATGCTTGGGAAACGTGTGTGCAGATGGTTTGACAAAAT
Source organism: Leptobrachium leishanense (assembly GCA_009667805.1). Classification (NCBI taxonomy): domain Eukaryota; kingdom Metazoa; phylum Chordata; class Amphibia; order Anura; family Megophryidae; genus Leptobrachium; species Leptobrachium leishanense. Next base: position 263,852,965 of record CM019065.1, on the reverse strand, counting down.
GACATTGGCTAAACTCTTCCACTCTTCCTTTCTGAAAACTGTTTTCTTACCTACAGGTCTGTTCGAGGTCCGAGCTCATGAATATTTGGAGACACTCCCATGTGGGGAACAGAGTGGTGTGAATAAATTTCTCAACAGAATAGGTGAGTACGAAATATTTATGTGTGTGTGTATAGGGAGTGCCTTCATTTGTTAGCTAGTTACCATTTTCTTTAACTCTCAATCTTTGCTAATAGAAAACAGCATGCTGGTGAATTTGCAAACTTGTCCTATTTTAACTCACAAAATGTGCTTAATATAAACATTACACAGTAGCATTAGGTGCATCCATAATTAGGGAAATAACATTCACTAGGATGTAAATATACACCAGTAGGATGGCCAACAACAGAAACTATGGGAAGAAAAAATAAATAAAATTTCACTAAAAATTGTACATTATAAAAGCAATATATAACATTCCACACAACAAAGTGTGACACTAATCAAAATAACTGTACTCCAGTCTAAACCACTCAGTAGTTAATAGGGCCCTAGGATTTCTATATATACTGGATAACAGCAAAATTATTACCTCGAAAGTCAGACAAAAACATCTAAAATAATGATATACTGAAATTCAGATACTCTTACTTGTCTCGAGAAACTGATTACAGTTTCAGCACATCTTCCATACTTAAAAATAGATTTAGGGTACAAAAGAGGAATAAGGTCCTAGTAGGTCTGCTAAAAGTTGCTAAAATGATGAGATCCAGACAGCATCAAATGCACCAAGGGTCTGCTCCCACAAGTGCCATATTCACCATAGTAGAAAAGATTAGGGCACAAGAGAGGAATAAAATAACAAATAAATAAGTAAAATAAAAATATTTATTTTTTATAGCAGCACTATTGTTCACTTTTCAATTATAAAGTGAACAGTGATGCTGCACTAACTCCCCTTCTCAACTCCCACCCTGCCAGCAAGTGTGGAGATGATAGCAAAAGGTGTTATTACAGATCGTTTAATGAAAAACCTAAACCGCTGCACTGCAGTGAGGAGACACAAGGGAACTTTGGAACCCTGCATCTCTGATTTTTAAACCACGCAAGGTTAAGTGAGTGTGACCTTTCCAATGATACCAATAATGACCATTTAATTTGTAAAAAATTTAACAAAAAATTTAATGCAAATTTTAAATGCAAAATATAAGCAAAATATTTAGGGCTAGATTACATACCGAACGCTGTCAGGAAAAGTGACTTTAACACGTTCCCCCATATTACTTTCCTAATGCTAAACACCATAAAAATCCGTTAGAACATCAGTGATTGTGCTAGCTTGCGCAAACCTGCTGTACTTTGCACACCCTATAGTTAACATGGGGAGCGAGCACAATCAGTAATTAGCGTTAGGATAAGTAAGGTGTTACCAAATCCTAAAACTAATTACCTCACCGATGGCTCAATTTTTAAAGTCCTAAAAAGTCCTTTTTTCACCACCTTAACACCGCCCCCCCCCCCAATAAATCTGATTGTAAGAGACCTAGGTCCGGGTACTGCCCTGGGGGACAGGAAACAAAAAGAAGTTTTAAATAAACATTTTTAACCCTTTACACAAAAAAGGATAGTCAGCGCTCAAATCTGTACCACCACCAATATCCCAATGCCAAACCAGATCTATAGAGGTTTCCCCCAAACCAATGTGACGACAAGTATAAATATACGTATCTGGTGGCGCGATGGTAATCGCTTCTTGGTATTCAGATGGTTCTCATGATATATGTCATCCAAATGGGTTATATAAAAAAGAAGCAAAATACATATAATCGTGCAGGGTGTACAAATAGTAGTGGAATATAACACTAGTAGAATATTCCACTCACAAATCTAGAGCCCTGTCTCTGAGTGGTTAAATGCATCTGGGTCCTTTTTCTTGTTGTTTAGAAGGAGACCCACACCCTTCACTGTTGATGGCTCCTCTCAAACATCAAAACATATAAGGAAACATAAGAGAAACTTTCTTGTGCAGATCTGCCAATGAATATGTAAAATGGTACAGGTAGAGTATCAACTCACATTCGGTGGAGCTTATGGCCAAGCTCTAGGTGGTAGTGCCAGTGGATTTGTTTGGTGGGTCAAATCCACGAAAACCTCTAGCAGATTCAGGACAAAAGGGACCAAGTTCCTTTTTAAAAAAGAACCTTTAATTAAAACATAAAATAATAAGATAATATAAAATGAAGCTCTGCCAAATCGCCAGAACGTGTTTCGCCGCGTGGTGCGGCTTCTTCAGCTGGTTTAGAGTACTGATCGAATATTGTGTATATATAGTCCCTTAACCCCTTAAGGACCGAGGACGTACCATGTACGTCATTGCAGCGGGTCTCTCTTAGACCCGCTGACGTACATGGTACGTCCTGCCGTTTTTTGAGCGCTGGAAGCGATCGGATCGCTTCCAGCAGCTCAAACGCCATTGCAGGCTGCCTGGGAGTCCAGGCAGCCGTGCAATGGCGGTTAGAAGTGCCGGGGCACCATGTGATCGCTCCCCGGGAGCGATCAACATCCGGTTTCACCGGAGAGGTGCCCGGCACTTCTAGAGAGCGCTGCAAGCGATCGGTATCGCTTCCAGCTGCTCTGAGTATATTACAAGGATGCCTCGACATCGAGGCATCCTGCAATATGCTTACCTGCCGCCGGTCCGTCCGTGATCGCTCCCCCGAGCGATCACTTCCGGTAGCGGCAGGAAGTACTGAGTTCCACGAGGTATCGTGGCACTCAGTACAAAAACGATCACATCAGTGATCAGGTGCTCTGCTGGGTGCCTCGAGGGATCAAGGCACCCAGCAGAGTAAAAAAAAGTGTAAAAAAAAGTGAAAAAAAAAGTAAAATAAAAAGTAAAATAAAAATAAAAATAAATAAAATAAACTGACGGTTAGGGGTAGGGTTAGGGTTAGGGGTAGGGTTAGGGTTAGGGTTAGGGGTAGGGTTAGGGGTAGGGTTAGGGTTAGGGGTAGGTTAGGGGTAGGGGTAGGGTTAGGGGTAGGGGTAGGGTTAGGGGTAGGGGTAGGGTTAGGGGTAGGGGTAGGGTTAGGGGTAGGGGTAGGGTTAGGGTTAGGGGTAGGGGTAGGGGTAGGGTTAGGGTTCTAAGGGCAGGGTCATCTTGGGGCTGAGTGGGATGTTCCTAGCCTGCCTCAGAGAGGCAGGCTAGCAACATCCAATCAGAAGTTAGAAAATTAAAATAAAATTTCTAATTTGTCAGGTCAGGTCAATATTTTGTAAATATTGGCTCTGACCTCTGTGATTCTCCCTCCTCTCTCCTCACTTGTGTTTGGTGAGCGAGAGAGAGAGATCAGATTTGACAGGTTAGAGATTTTAGTGAGATTTAGTGAGATTAGAAAAATTGAGGCAGATTTAGAGAGATTTTAGGGAGATTTAGAAGAATTGAGGCAGGTTTAGAGGGATTTAGAGAGATTTAGGTGTTTATTTGTATTTTCTTGTGAAACCCAACGGTTCTTCTAAGAACCAACAATCCGCTTATATATATATAATAATTATAAAAATTTATAATCTATTATATATAATGTCTGAGAGGGTGTACAGCGCCGAGGAGGCATATGCCATCCTGGCGTCAGAATCTGAGGCATCTGCGTCAGACTCAGACCCTCATTTCGACCCCGCTAACTGCTCAGAGACATCGCTAGATACATTATCTACGCTGGCTGATGTATCTAGTGATGTTTCTGATGCAGATCCTGGGTCACCACCTGCCAGCAGGAGACGCACAGCTCCAGCTGAGGAGTGGGTAGTGCCTCATCGCCAGAGGCCAGATATCCCTCCTTTCACGGCAAATCCTGGCATCAATATTGATGTTGCAGGATTTACCGCCACACAGTTTTTGCAGGTGTTTATGGGGGATGATTTGTTGGGCCACATCGTGGCCCAATCAAATCTGTATGCCCATCAGCATTGTGCTGCGAAGCCAGACTCCTACTTGGCAAGGCAGCAATGGACCCCGCTAGATGTGCCAGAATTTCTGAAATTCTGGGCACTTACTATGCTGAGGGCATCATAAAGAAGCCCTCAATTCGCTCCTACTGGAGCAGTAGCCCCATCTGCTCTACCCCCATTTACCCCAATCAATGTCACGTAGAAGGTATGAAAACATTTTGCGTTTCATGCACTTCAGTGACAACAGCCTGTGCCCCCCTAGAGAGCATCCCCAGTTTGACAGGCACCAGACTTTTACATTTTATTCGTACATTTTTATGTTCTACAATTGGTGCTGTATTTTGCCAAAATCTTTGCACACCTATGCATGGGGGGCATGGGTGTACTCAGGAGATCTTGCAGAAAACAACCTGGAGAGTTTTCATGCAGTAACAAACAACAGTGTCTCCTAAATCACAGTCCAAAACTACTGTGGGCGTAAAAATCTGAAAATTGAAAAATTACACCACACACCTTCTCAAATGTTTTGGGCTAAAACCGTTGCATCCATGTCATCAAAGCACTCCATATGCAATACCTTAGGGTGTCAACATAACAAATATAAACAATTTTCTGGCAATAATTCAAACTGGGGTATGCGGTAGACCCAAAACCAAAGATAGGCCTAGCTGAAGAAATAATCTCAATTTCAACTCTAATGACAAAGTCATAAAAATTGTATTTGAACCTTCCAAAATCCTGGCAAACCTATGCATGGGGGGCATGGGTGTACTCAGGAGATCTTGCAGAAAACAACCTGGAGAGTTTTCATGCAGTAACAAACAACAGTGTCTCCTAAATCACAGTCCAAAACTACTGTGGGTGTAAAAATCTGAAAATTGAAAAATTACACCACACACTTCTCAAATGTTTTGGGCTAAAACCGTTGCATCCATGGCATCAAAGCACTCCATATGCAATACCTTGGGGTGTCAACATAACAAATATAAACAATTTTCTGCCAATAATTCAAACTGGGGTATGCGGTAGACCCAAAACCAAAGATAGGCCTAGCTGAAGAAATAATCTCAATTTCAACTCCAATGACAAAGTCATAAAAATTGTATTTGAACCTTCCCAAAATCCTGGCAAACCTATGCATGGGGGGCATGGGTGTACTCAGGAGATCTTGCAGAAAACAACCTGGAGAGTTTTCATGCAGTAACAAACAACAGTGTCTCCTAAATCACAGTCCAAAACTACTGTGGGCGTAAAAATCTGAAAATTGAAAAATTACACCACACACACCTTCTCAAATGTTTTGGGCTAAAACCGTTGCATCCATGTCATCAAAGCACTCCATATGCAATACCTTAGGGTGTCAACATAACAAATATAAACAATTTTCTGGCCAATAATTCAAACTGGGGTATGCGGTAGACCCAAAACCAAAGATAGGCCTAGCTGAAGAAATAATCTCAATTTCAACTCCAATGACAAAGTCATAAAAAATTGTATTTGAACCTTCCCAAAATCCTGGCAAACCTATGCATGGGGGGCATGGGTGTACTCAGGAGATCTTGCAGAAAACAACCTGGAGAGTTTTCATGCAGTAACAAACAACAGTGTCTCCGAAATCACAGTCCAAAACTACTGTGGGCGTAAAAATCTGAAAATTGAAAAATTACACCACACACCTTCTCAAATGTTTTGGGCTACAACCGTTGCATCCATGGCATCAAAGCACTCCATATGCAATACCTTGGGGTGCCAACATAACAAATATAAACAATTTTCGGGCAATAATTCAAACTGGGGTATGCGGTAGACCCAAAACCAAAGATAGGCCTAGTTGAAGAAATAATCTCAATTTCAACTCCAATGACAAAGTCATAAAAATTGTATTTGAACCTTCCCAAAATCCTGGCAAACCTATGCATGGGGGGCATGGGTGTACTCAGGAGACCTTGCAGAAAACAACCTGGAGAGTTTTCATGCAGTAACAAACAACAGTGTCTCCTAAATCACAGTCCAAAACTACTGTGGGCGTAAAAATCTGAAAATTGAAAAATTACACCACACACCTTCTCAATGTTTTGGGCTAAAACCGTTGCATCCATGGCATCAAAGCACTCCATATGCAATACCTTAGGGTGCCAACATAACAAATATAAACAATTTTCTGGCAATAATTCAAACTGGGGTATGCGGTAGACCCAAAACCAAAGATAGGCCTAGTTGAAGAAATAATCTCAATTTCAACTCCAATGACAAAGTTAAAAATTGTATTTGAACCTTCCCAAAATCCTGGCAACCTATGCATGGGGCATGGGTGTACTCAGGAGACCTTGCAGAAAACAACCTGGAGAGTTTTCATGCAGTAACAAACAACAGTGTCTCCTAAATCACAGTCCAAAACTGATGTGGGTGTGAAAATGAAATGACCACCAAACTGTATCCAATTTGTTTGGAGCAATACGGATGCATCCATAGCATAAAAAACACTCCATTTACAATACTTTGGGGTGTTAGCTTACCAAATATATGCACGTTTCATAAAACTGGGTATGTAAAAAAGGCCCTAAAAAGAAGATAAGCAAAGAAGATAACTGTATGTCCAAATTAGAAAATTGACAAGCACATGTCAAAGATTGGCGTAGCACCCCAAAAAACAAGAACAAATCTATATATGGGTGGTATCAATTTACTCAGAAGATGTTGCTGAACATATTTTGGGGTGTTTTTTGGCAGTAACCCATAACTGGATTTGACAATTCATGCCTAAAGTACAATGTGTGTGAAAAAATAACACAAAAAGTGACTACCTGAAAGTTTGACATAGAGCTAGTGCATGGAAAGTGTTAAAATACAACTCTTTGAAGCACCCTAGGGTGTGCCCTTTCTAAAAATATATGGTTTGATGGGGGTAAATTACTTTGGCCGGCTTCAAAAATGTCCCAAATAGGACATGGGTGCATGATGACGAAATGTGAAAATTCCAAGTTGGAAAACTGAAATGCGCACCCCCAAATAAGGCCTATTAGCCCCCAAATGACCCGACATACCTATACATGGGTGGTATCAATTTACTCAGAAGATGTTGCTGAACATATTTTGGGGTGTTTTTTGGCAGTAACCCATAACTGGATTTGACAATTCATGCCTAAAGTACAATGTGTGTGAAAAAATAACACAAAAAGGGACTACCTGAAAGTTTGACATAGAGCTAGTGCATGGAAAGTGTTAAAATACAACTCTTTGAAGCACCCCAGGGTGTGCCCTTTCTAAAAATATATGGTTTGATGGGGGTAAATTACTTTGGCCGGCTTCAAAAATGTCCCAAATAGGACATGGGTGCATGATGACGAAATGTGAAAATTCCAAGTTGGAAACTGAAATGCGCACTAACACCCAAATAAGGCCTATTAGCCCCCAAATGACCCGACATACCTATACATGGGTGGTATCAATTTACTCAGAAGATGTTGCTGAACATATTTTGGGGTGTTTTTTGGCAGTAACCCATAACTGGATTTGACAATTCATGCCTAAAGTACAATGTGTGTAAAAAAATAACACAAAAAGTGACTACCTGAAAGTTTGACATAGAGCTAGTGCATGGAAAGTGTTTAAATACAACTCTTTGAAGCACCCCAGGGTGTGCCCTTTCTAAAAATATATGGTTTGATGGGGGTAAATTACTTTGGCCGGCTTCAAAAATGTCCCAAATAGGACATGGTGCATGATGACGAAATGTGAAAAATTCCAAGTTGGAAAACTGAAATGCGCACCCCCCAAATAAGGCCTTTAGCCCCCAAATGACCCGACATACCTATACTTGGGTGGTATCAATTTACTCAGAAGATGTTGCTGAACATATTTTGGGGTGCTTTTTGGCAGTAAACCTTTAAAGTTCACAGTACATGTATTCTTAAATTGCGTTCAAAAAAAAAAAAATCCCCCAAATTTTTTTTTTTTCTCAAACTTTGGCATAGATTTGTGGTAAAATGGTTTGCATGGAAAGAGTCAAAATACCCCAAGTTTAATACCTTGATTTGTGTACTTTAAAAAAATATGTATATGTGGAGGGTTATTCAGGAATTAGTGACAGATATCAGTGTTACAATGTCACTATCACTAGTTTTGAAAAATAAACTCTTTGGAAATGGCAAAGTGCTACTTGCACTTATTGTTGCATAAAAATAAGGAAAAAAGCGAGGAATATGTAAACATTGGGTATTGCTAAAACTCAGTACTAAATTTAGAAACTACTAAAGAATTAATTTTTTTTTGACGGTTGTTGATACATAAGAAATTTTGGGGGTCAAAGTTCGAGAAAAGTGGTGTTTTTTCAATTTTTGTGTCATATTTCACAATATTTTTTATAGTAAATTATATGAAATGATGAAAAAAATGGTATCTTTATAAAGTCCATTTAGTGACGAGAAAAACAGTGTAAAATATGTGTGGGTTACATAAACGAGTAAGAGGAAAATTTGACGTAAACACTAAGAGCGCAGAAACGTAAAAACAGCAGCGGTCACGAACGGACGGATTTGTGTAAAACCGCCCGGTCACTAAGGGGTTAATTAGAATAACAAGTCCTCATGTGTCCAGAATCAATTAAGTTGAATGGCGTGCGTTACACGCCTCTATCGGCAAACTCCCGGTGTGCGCTGCCATTTTGCGCATGCTTGTTGGTTGGTCTATGCGTTCCATGCGTTCCACTGTGTGTTTCCGATGTTCGTCGTTCTTCGGTGGGCGTAATTGCATAAAGGATCCTGTGATAATATACATCCTTATTGCAGTCTCCTACAAAATACCACACATTCAAGCGGGTGTCAATAACCCTTTAATGCACAGATAATTCAACGTTAATAGTAAACAGACTCCCCTGCAATGAATTTCTTACAGGGATATATAAGGGATTGGACATTTAACCCTGTAGTACTCTTGCATAAAGGATCCTATGATAATATACATCCTTATTGTAGTCTCCTACAAAATATCACACATTCAAGCGGGTATAAATAACCCTTTATGCACAGATGATTCAACGTTAATAATAAACAGACTCCCTTGCAATGAACTTCCTACAGGGATATACAAGAGATTAGACATTTAACCCTGTACTGACAATATGGACATTGGATTGTCTAGAAAGTGAATGTGTATACACTACGATAGTATGAAATAAACCCTTCATATTAGACCTGTGACGCTAAATTGATTCATTTGTTATAAAGGGTAACATGACATTGGGATTTATCTTATATTATTTAATGATTAATAATAAAGTGGAAACATTAAGTTGGTAAATTTATTATGGAGGGTCTTACAATAATGGAGTTAACCTCTTTTTGGCTAATGGTGATAAGGATTTTATGATGAAATTAAAAAACATAAAAAAATATTTAAAACAATAGTGAATGTAGTGGTAAAAATGTGCCTCTCACCATAGTGCGTATTGTAATAATATAATATAATAAAAAATAATAAATGATGAACATAAATGAGTTAATAAATTGTTATAGAAGGTATGTGTTTAGGATTACCCTCTTATTCTCGTCCCCTCTTTGTCTAATATTTATAGTAAATTTTGTTGGTTATAATTATTTTCTAATGGTAAATAATAAAAATTAAGTATTATTACTTAATTTGTATAAAAAATGTGGACAAATTTGTATGTGTGTAAAGTGCAAAAATATGGAACTCCCCTATATGAAATTACATAGGAACTAGGAAGAGAGTCTAGTCTTTATGGTCTAGTCTAGAGTCTAGGTCTAGTGCTTTATTTCCCTTTTCCAAAAAATCTTTCTTTAAGGTATCCGCTTGTTCTTTAAAAGTCTCACTATCCGTACAATTCCGTCTTAGACGGATAAATTGTCCTTTCGGAACTGCTTTTAACCACATAGGGTGGTGGCAACTGGTTTGATCTATATACGAGTTCGTATCTACCTCCTTAAAGAAGGTTTTTGATTTTATAGTGTCGCCCTCCCTATAAATCTCTAGGTCTAAAATATTAAATCTAAATAAGAAACAACATGGGTTTACCTCCGAGAGATCATGCTAAACTAATCTTATTGATTTTTTTGATTGGGTAACAAAAATAATAGACAAAGGTGGTGCAGTAGACATTGCTTATTTAGATTTCAGTAAGGCTTTTGATACTGTTCCGCATAGAAGGCTTATCAATAAATTGCAATCTTCGAGCTTGGATTCCAATATTGTTGAATGGATTAGGCAGTGGCTGAGTGACAGGCAACAGAGGGTTGTGGTAAATGGAGTTTTTTCGGCGCAAGGTCTTGTTACCAGTGGGGTACCTCAGGGGTCAGTACTTGGACCCATTCTCTTTAATATTTTTATTAGTGATATTGCAGAAGGTATTAATGGTAAAGTATGTCTTTTTGCTGATGACACAAAGATTTGCAACAGGGTTGACGTTCCTGGAGGGATCAGCCAAATGACAAATGATTTAGGTAAACTAAAAAAATGGTCGGAGCTGTGGCAATTTTTTTTATTGTGGATAAGTGCAAGATAATGCACCTGGGACGTAAAAACCCAAGGGCTGAATATAGAATATTTGATACAGTCCTAACCTCAACATCTGAGGAAAGGGATTTAGGGGTTATTATTGCAGAGGATCTAAAGGTAAGTAGTCAATGTAATAGAGCAGCAGGAAATGCTAGCAGAATGCTTGGTTGTGTAGGGAGAGTTATTAGCAGTAGGAAAAGGTAAGTGCTCATGCCACTGTACAAAGCACTGGTGAGACCTCACTTGGAGTACTGTGTGCAGTACTGGAGACCGTATCTCCAGAAGGATATAGACACCTTAGAGTTCAGAGAAGGGCTACTAAAATGGTTTATGGCTTGAAGGAGAAAAGTTACCAGGAAAGGCTTAATAATCTTTTCATGTATAGCTTGGAAAAAAGACGAGACAGAGGAGATGTGATAGAAACATTTTAGTACGTAAAGGGAATCCACAAGGTAGAGGAAGGGAGTATATTTAAAAGGAAACCAAGTAGCAAAACAAGAGGACATAGTCTTAGATTAGAGGGGCAAAGGTTTAAAAGTAACATCAGGAAGCATTATTTTACTGAGAGGGTGGTGGATACATGGAACAGCCTTCCAGTAGAAGTGGTAGAGGCCAAAACAGTGATTGAATTTAAGCAGGCATGGGATAGGCATAAGGCTATCCTAAATAAACGATAAATCCAGGTAAAGTATCCATGTAATTGGGCAGACTAGATGGGCCGAAACGTTCTTATCTGCCGACATTTTCTATGTTTCTATTTTGGCCACTTCTGTAGAGTACCACAGTGGTTTCTTCCCTCTTTTGTTTTTGCTAACAAGCCGAATGCAATTGCCTGTGGCCTTCAATATTGCCTCCTTTAAATAATCCCATTTCTCCTGGACTCCCTTTAAACTCCTCCAGTCTGATAATGACTCCTTCACACAAAATCTCATTTTAGAAAAATCAGTTTTTTTTAAAGTCTAAAACTTTTGTTTTTGTGTGGTGCGGCTCCATCCCTGTTCTTATATTAAACCACACTGACTGGTGATCACTAGATCCAAAATTTTCACCTACAACGACGTTTGATACCAAACCTCCATTTGTGAGTATTAAGTCCAATATGGCCTCTTTACGGGTCGGCTTCTCAACTACTTGTGTTAGAGATAATTCCAGTAGGGAGTTTAGAATATTTGTACTCCATGACGTTATGTGCTTTAGAACAGTGGTTCCCAACTGTGGTCCTCGAGTACCCCTAACAGGCCAGGTTTTGAGGATTGCCTTGGGGAAATGCAGACTGAATCCTGCAATCACTGAGCAGCAAATCATATCACCTATGCTGTGCTTCAGATATCTGAAAAACCTGACCTGTTGGGGGTACTTGAGGACCGTGGTTGGGAAACACTGCTTTAGATCATGAGCTGTTCCAAGCCTTCTCCACACGTTTTTTTCTTCCTGTTTTTCTGCTACAGATTAATCTTAGTTTCATCTGCCCAAAGAATGCCTTTCCAGAACTGGTCTGTCTATCTTAAATGTTTTTTGGCAAAATCTAATCTGGCTTTTCTATTCTTCAGGCTTATAAATGGTTTGCACCTTGTGGTGAACCCTGTGTATTTTGCTCTCGTGAAGTCTTCTATTAATTGCAGACTTTGTCAATGATACACCTACCTCCTGGCGAGTGTCCCGCACCCATCTTGTGAATGGGTTTTTCTTTACCATAGAGAGGATCTTGCGATCATCCACCACTATTATCTTCCATGGACGTCCAGTCCTTTTCATGTTGCTGAGCTCACCAGTGCATTCTTCATTCCTCAGAATGTAGCAAACTGTTGATTTGGTCACTCTTAATGTTGCTGCTATCTCTCTGATGGATTTGTTTTGTTTTAGAAGCCATACAATGACCTGTTTCACTTGCATGGACAGCTCCTTTGAACGCATGATGTAGGTTCACAGCATTACTTTCCAAATGCAAACCCCACAATTAGAATCTATTAGTCCTTTTACCTGCTTAATTGGTGAAGAAATAATTTATTGTCCAATTACTTTTGGTCCCTTGAAAAAAGGGGGATGGCTACTCTTAGGAGCTGTAATTCCTAAACCCTTCCTCCAATTTAGATATACATACCCTCAAATTAAACCTGAGATTGTGCACTTTCAGTCCTTATCCATTATATAACTATAGATTGAATATGTTTCAATAAATACTGAAAAAAACTAAAATTGCGCCTGTGTCCAAATATATATGGACCTAACTGTAAGTAGACAATCAGTGACCACACAGTAATTATATAAACCATTGTAGCAATAATCAGATAAGGAGGCAGTGTTTACCTTGACCCCTGGCTTATTCATTGACCACTCTTCTGGACATCCCTAGCGGTTCGGTGCTTATCGTATTATATGTTGTGTATCCCTGTAGACCACGGCTTTAGTTTATTGAAGTCCTTCCCTGCAAGTTATTGAGTATATCTCCTTTAGGTGTCTGTGTTTTTCCCAGGACTCTGCACGGCTACAAGGTATCCTTTTTCCATTAGTGCAGATTCGGCCACTCTAAGGACCGATCTATCAGTATAGGGCTCCTTCGGTATTAGCCGTGCAGAGGTCCCCAGTGCCTTCTGTGGTTTATTTCCTTATCCTGATTGTTGTGTCACGCATCTCTGCGTATAGCGGCTTTTCCTCTTACCTGGGCCCTACTTGGCGCATGCCAGGTACCGCCATTGTGGCTGAACGTGACAGAGGCCTGCACCTCCCAAATACATTTCTAGACCTATGTACCGAAAGTTCAAGGTGACGCACATATCTCACTCCTTCGCAGGAGACTAACCTGGGAGATGACCCAAAACAGTGGTTAGTGAGCATTATAATCTTCCCCATCTCAATGCTAAAGCAATGTCTATAAGGAGCCACTGAAAATAGGTCACTCACCCAGCCGACCCTGGAATCGCCTGTATGTTGTAGTTGCCGCTAGGGAGAGGTCAGAGGTGCTAGCTGCACCATCTCGCAGTATTCCCATCAGTCGCTGGAGAGAATGTGGTTTGGCCGGTGTCTCCATAGAAAATGGTTGGGGTTCAGAGCAGACAGCCCAGCATCCAGGGGGCACATGGGTTGAACCCACAGTCCCATCCATGGCTGCAATGGAATTATCCCCCTGTGATTGGTTCCAGAGAACACTGGTGCTCTGCTCGGCTGCTGGCTGCTGACCTGGGACTGCGTTGAGCAACGCTGGAGATGGGAGGCTGTTCTCCTCTCCCCAGAGATTCGGCCATCTGAATGAGGGCAGGGGCCAGCCGCACCATGCCCTGATGCCAGCACTTCAGCTCTGGGAACAGTATTCTCCTCAGGAAATCACCAGCTCCTTACTTAGGCTCTGGCGTTGCCATAACTTGGAATTAGAGGTCAGTGAAACACTGTCCGGTGGCCAGCATTTCCACTGGGGTGGTAGCAATCTCCTGGGCCTCTTCCACTAAAATGTTTCTGTCCTTCTAAGTGCTGCTGTGTGCATCCTCTCCATGGAGTCCATAGGTAATTAGCATTAGGACTTTGTAATCCTAATGCTAATTAACTCTTTGCGCTCCCTATGCTTAACATGGGGAGCGCAAACTGCAGTAACCGCGCGTTGAAAAGCGCAAGACACAAATGCTAACAAATGCTAACCCGTTAGCGTTTGGATTGTATGGGTATATGGGTGGCCCGCGTTAGGGCCACCAGGGCTAACTTTAATGCTCAAGCGCTAACGCTAGCAACAAGAATGTAATGTGGCCCTTTGTCTGGAGTCCCTCATTTTCCAGCTGTTGGTGGGTAATGTACAGCAGACTCTTGGATTGTTGCAATTTTTCACCATCACCGTGGCGTTGCTGGGCCTCTGCATGAAGCTGCTCCTGAAGCTGTCAACATTTTCCTCCAGAGGCAGTGATGGAAACCTGGCATTCGGCCTGCAGTTCTTGGCACTGACCCTCCAACTGTTGATGGGCCCTCTCGATTAGTTGGACTTTGCTTCACTCTGCCTCCCAGTCTGTTCTCAGTTGGTCAATCTGCAGTCTGGCCTTCGAGATCATCAACTACTCGTTCAGCGTGACTCTGCTCAGCTTTCAGCTTCTCCTCCAGCTACATAATCTGGGACTCCAGAAGACACTTTTTTCCTCCCAGGTTGCCTTGGCTTTTAAAACGCCAATGGCCATGGCCTCATCTCGCTCCCGAGCAACGTTATTCTTAGTTCGCTCAGCAGCTGAAAGTAACTCCCGTAAGCCAGTGATCTCCATCTCCAGGCCTCGTACATTAGCCTCAGCATCAACTCTGCGTTGTCTCATCTCATCTCATCCAGCTCTAATAAAATGTTGAAAAAATATTTTTTGTTAGAGTTCTGACGAGACATGACAGATACACATAATAATGTTATATTTTGAATCTCTAGAGTCCACTGAAATAAGAGTATATCATTTAAACCTCGTTTAAACATGATGAGCATGTTTATTATGTATCATAGTGCTCTTCTGCAAGATGTAGAATTTAACAATTTCACTGCGGATGGCATGTGGGGGATGTCTTCTGGATCACACGCTGTTTGTGGAAGACGTCCCCCACATGTCACAGGGTCTCTGCAGTGAAAGGGGAGACCCCATGCATCCAGGGCAGAGTCCCGGTGCGGTCTGACTTCCTCAAAGTGAGTCCATCCCTTTATACCCTTCCCGGCGCAGTGACATCATGGCGCTGGCGTGCACATAAGCGAGATGATATCAGTAAGGGAATTAACCCCAGCTGGCCATGGATTTCTCTATGGAAATCCCTATGAGAGAGAGAGAGTTATGGGGGTCCTTTGGACAGCCCAAATCTCCCAATTGGTGGCAGCTAAAGGGTGTCATTGGAAAAGCCAGAGCATAGCCTTTCAAATGATACCTAACATGACCAGGTTAAGTGTAGAAATTGAATAAATAAATAAAAATGTCTTTTTTCTTTTTTTAATTTATTGATGCAGCACTATTGTTCACTTTTCAGTTATAATGTGAATGATACTGCCCTAACGAAAAGTTTAGTTTTTCAGCTTTAGCTGTAATCACAAACAGGGTTATTCAAAGAGAGTCTAAAAAGTCACCGCATGTTCGGTGACTTCGTTCCCTGCACTTCGGGGCGAGTTGGCGATCCTAGTTAGCTGACCCTGCTGTGTATTCAGCAAGCACCACAGGGCCCCTGTAGTGCAGGGAAAATTCATCGCAAACACACCGAACACTCACCGCAAACCCTCTGAACACTCACCCAACACTCACCGAAACCCGCAGAAACAGCTGGATTAACCACACCGACCACACCAGAGAAACCCGACAAGTCACCGATCACAGCGCAGAGCAGCTGCCGGAAAAAGCCAACACGCAGACGAATGAGGTGAAAAAAAAAACAGTACGCTTGAAAGTTTGACATTTGAAACGCTGTTTGCAAAAAACTACTGAACGAAAATGTCGGAAATTTTCATATACGATCCAATGAATGATGATAAAAAGGTCTGTTACAGAAAAAAGAAAAAATTATTTAGAAAAAGGGAAAAAAAGTTAGCAAAGAAATTCCAAAAAATGCCTAAAAGATCCTAAAAAAATCTATAAATAGACTTTTTACTGCAGAATAAAAATATAAATTTATTAGATATTGAATTAAAACTGGAATATTTTTAACATTGAAGCCTATCAGGGTTATCCAAAGAGATTCGAATTGCTTGAGAAAGGTAACCGAACGCTGAAAATCAGGGTTCGGTTACCTTTCCTGGCCATTCGGCTATCCAGAGAGCAGGCAATTCGCCAAATCCTGTCGAATTGCCTGCACATACGGTGCCTGTTCGGTCCCTGTTCGAGGGCAGTGAAATCCCCATCAAAAAGCACTGCTTCCGCTATTCAGAGAACACAAACCAGCAGTGAAAGGTTCCCCTAATGTCCTGCCATTCGGTGGTTTAATTCGGCAAATTTATTCAGGAGAATCCCATAGGCTTCAATGTTAAAAATATTCCCGTTTTAATTCAATATCTAATAAACCGTTCATTATAAAATTCTGCAGCAAAAAGTCTCTTTATTTATAGATTTTTTAGGATACTTTAAGCATTTTTCTGAATTTTTTAAAAAAAAATTAAAAGTCCGATTTTTTTTTTTTTTTTTTTTCAGTTTGCTTATTTTTTCTGTAACAGCCCTCTTTATTATCATTCCCTGGACCTCCTGTGAAAATTTCAGACATTTTCGCTCAGTAGTTTCTTTGCAAACAGCGTTTCTTTTTCCCAGATTCATACAAATGGTTTTTCTAATTTATTCACTGCCTCCTCTATGTCACAGCTGCTTCGGCTCTGTGTGATTCGGCTCCTTTTCGGCTCCTGTTCGGCTCCTCTTCAAAGGTTAATCCAGATGTTTTTGCTTGTTTTCAGCGTGCATTGTTTTCGTCAGGTTTGCGGCAGCCTTTCCCTGCAATTCGGGGACCCTGTGGTGTTTGCTGAATACACCGCAGGGTCACCGAAATGCAATCGGCAAAAGGAACCGAATTGAAGAGAACGAAAAGTCACCGAACGTGCGGTGACTTTTCGAATCTCTTTGGATAACCCTGTATGGGATTCTCCTGAATAAACCTGTCGCATGAAACCACCGAACAGCACGGCATTTCGGCAACTTTTCCCTGCTGTTTTGTGTTCTCTGAATAGACGAAGCATTGCTTCTCTATGGGGATTTCACTGCCTTCGAACAGGCACCGTACGTGCAGGTAATTCGCCAACATTTGGCGAACTGCCTGCTCTCTGAATAGCCGAATGACCAGAAAATGTCACTGCATGCTGAATTTCAGTGTCCGGTTACATTTCGGGGCCAGATTGGCTCTTTGAATAACCCTGATATTTTCTCTGAAAAATACGGGAACCGGTTCCCGTTTCTTAAAGGGTTATTGAAAGTGAGCCGAACTGGCCACGAAATTGCACCGAACAGTGAATTAGCCTGTACGGTGCAATTTCATGACCATTTGGCCATTCAAAACGCTGGCAGTTCACCAAATATTGGTAATTGCCAGAGAAATATGGTGACCTTTGGCAGCAGGGAACTCCTCATAGAGAAGCAATGGTTAATCTTTTCAGAGAACACCGAACAGTACCAAAATGTCAGTGAGATGCCCTGATTTCCGGTAGTTAAATTCGACAGGTTTAAACCAGCAAATCCCATAGGTTTCAATGTAAAAAAAAATGCCCTGTTTATATTAATTATTTATTCAACCATTTATTCTTTTTATTTGCAGCAAAAAGCATATTTATTTATTTTTTAAGGCATTTTTCAATGCAATTTCTTTTCCCCATTTTTTTAAAATGGCGTGTTTTTTTTTTTTCTGTAACAGACCCTTTTATTATTATTCATAGGACCTTAGATTATTTCCAGACATTTTTGTGCAGTAGTTTTTTTTTTACAAAAGTGTTTTAAAAGTTGCAGTCTTCTTTTTTTTTTTTCTTTTCCTTTTTACCTGTTTGGCGGCATGTCTGCTTTTTCCAGCAGCTGGTCGATGCGCTGTTCGGCCGGTCATTGGCTTTTTTTAGATCGACTCAGCGGTTTGGCGACAGATCATCGGTTGCATTTCATGGATTTTCGGATCGATTCAGTGGTTTTTCGGATTGATTTGACAGGTTTGCGGTGGTTTTCCGATGCGTTCTGTGGGTCGTTCTCAGCACTTAACTCGCCGAAGTGCAGCGAGCGAGAGGTTGTTGAAATGTTGGTGACATTTGGATGCTCTCTGAATAACCCCTAAGGAAGGAAAAGGAATGAGCCACATACCAGGGTACAGGGACAAGATATTAAATTGATAGGCTATACTAATGGGACAGAAGAATATCTGTCAACTGCATCATGATTCACTTTAAGTTTGTGAAAAGGAGAAACAATGACATTTATAGTTGACATTGATGAATCTTTTGTTTTTTTACAACTGAATTTTCTGTCTTCCAATTTCTCTCCCTATTTTCATCTTCTGTTCTCTGACAAACCATATATTTTTATCTATCCCCATCTTGCTTTACTGAGTTTGAGGATTTTATGACACCCCTAATCCCGTTTTGATTTTATGTGATCTTTCTTTCCCTTCAGCTACCTCCATCATATCCCCACCCTGCAGACTCCGGCAAACACCGCTCCCTGATTTCTCCTGGACTTTGTTCCCACCCTATTGTTTCACCTTATTATTTCTCCCTCACTCCTTCCTTTACCCCTTCTCTCAATGCAAGTTCTGTCTTCACGTCTCAATCCTTTTCACATAGTAACATAGGCTGAAAAAAGACATGCGTCCATCAGGTTCAGCCTTTCACACTTCATCTACTGCTGTTGACTTGAAAAGAAGGCAAAAAACCCAGTCTGAAGCACTCGCCCATATGCAACATACTGGGAAACACACTCACAGGTCCCGGTCGCCGTCACGCTCATTGAACCTTACACTCCCACCCCCTCTTATTCTGCGTTTGCTCGCTGGTGATGTCTCTCATAACCCCAGTCGTACCTTCACTTCTCAATCTGCTACTAGCAATCCTGCTAATCTTGTCCACATTTCCTCCCTTCCCTCCACTGTTCTCCCGCTACACAGTGCCCTCTGGAATGCCCGCTAAGCTTGCGGCCTAACCAAATCTTACTTTATTCACAACCTTTTTATCTCGTGTTCCCTCCATCTCCTAGCTCTCCCAGAAACCTGGCTCTCCCCTTCCAACACTGCTACCCAACCCTCCCTATCCTACGGTGGTCTCCTACTGTACCACACAACGAGAACTGGGGAGTGCAAGGGTGGGGGCATGGGATTTCTACTCTCTCCAACCTGCACTGTCCAGCCTATTCTCCCATACCCTCCCTCCTATTACCCTCCTTCGAAGTCCATGCCTCTTCCACCCCGCACCCCTATGTATTTCCGTAATCTTCTTCCCCCTAGCTCTTTTGGATCATTTCTGGATCATTTCTCAGCCTGGCTCCCTCACGTTCTCTCATCTCATTCTCTCATCTATTCCATCTCTCATGTTTAGAGACTTTAGCATTCCCATCGACCATCGACAGTCCCTCACCCGCAAAATACCCTCTATCACTTCCTCCTTGGGTCTCTCACAGTGGTCCAACGCTCCTACCCACCAAGCTGGCAACACCCTGGACCTTATTTTCTCCAGCCTCTGTACTATTTCCAACTTTTCTCCCCCTTTTTAATCACCACTTCCTTTCCTGGAAACTTCTCCTGCCACCAACCCAGCCTCTTGATTATACCCCACTCCTCTTCTACCTAGAAGGCACCTTGGTGCCCTGAATCCTAAACTACTCTACACCGTTATCCATCCTCTTCTCCTTCCAATTTCAACATCTAACTGCACAGACATAGCTACTGATATCTACAACTCCACCCTCTCCATAACACTTGACGAATTTGCTCCTACCTCTCTCCGTCCCACACGCAGGCCTAACAGCCAACCATGGCACATTAAATACACAAGATATCTATGCCGATATTCCAGGGCAGTTGAACGTGGTTGGAGAAAGTCTAATATATCGGCTGACTTCCTGTACTACAAATTCATGCTCCGTTCCTACAGTCTTGCTTTATCCATTGCTAAACAAACATAGTTCTCATCTCTTATCTCATCCTTTTCTCATAATTCCAGATGCCTGTTTCTTTTTTTTTTTTATTGTAGTAAGTTTTTATTGTTTTAGAAATGTTTCACAAGATACATACAATAGTGCAAGAAAAGTTGCGTCAAAACAAGTAGCGTCAGTATAGTTGCAGAGTGGGATTTGGGTGACAAAAATAATTTTCTGCAAAATGCGCGTAGGGTGATTTTGAGTCCACTAGCGTGCAAACAAGTAATAGCATATACTGTAATACAGATGGATTAACAAAAAATGTTGAGTATAGATGTAGCAGGTGTAATCTGAACATGAGAAGGGTGGGAAAGGGTGTGGCATGGCGAATTGAGGAGCTCATGGTAGTCGGTAGCAACTGTGTGAGGTGTGGCGCTTATACACGAGGGCGGGCCTCTGACCAGTAAAACCAGTGGCGTAAGTGGGCTGTGCTCGTGCTGAGGCACTATGTATTAGTTCCTCAATATCTCGGGTGTTATGTACTTCTTGAAGCCATTCACGTATAGTATAGGACATTAGGGGTCTTCCAATGTCGGGGCAACACAGCCTTAGCCGCGTTGAGTAGTCGTATTTCAAGTGTGCGTTTATAGTCTGTGTGTTCCACAGGTGTGTGAAGCAGTAACATATCTGCCGGTGTAAAGTCTGGTGGAGATGTTGAGACTTTGCAGATGGTGCTATGGACAGCCTGCCACTATGGCTGGAGCAGGGGGCAAGACCACCACATGTGGAGTAAATCCGCTTGTGGCGTTTTGCATTTCCAACAGGAGCCATTGTGTGTGGGGTCAAAAACCGCCAACGGTTTAGGCGGGCGATACCACCTAGATAGGAGCTTGTAGGCTGTTTCTTGGGATTTGGTGGCAGTAAAGAAGGACGTGGTGAGGAGGGTGATTTGGTCCCATTCCTCATCCGTGAAGGACAATTGGAGGTCATCCTCCCATTTGGCGCGGTAGGAGGGGATGGGGTTCATGAGGGATTGTAGCAGACCATACATGATGGATATACCATGGGACGGAGGATGCGGTCTCTGGGCCAGGGTTTCAAATTGGGTGAGAGGGCGGGTGAATTGGGGTAGTGGGGCTAGCGAGCGCATATAGGCCGTGAGTCTGTGGAAATTAAATTTGGTCAGGAAGGATTGCGGCCAGGGTAGTGGGATGTCTTCAGGGGACTTAAAAGCGCTGCCATCAATAAAGTTGGATGCCCGTATACATTGTGGGGCTTGCGTTTGTTCAGTTGTAATTAGTCTCCGGGAGAATGCAGGTAGGTAGTATAACGGTAGGAGAGGTGATGGCCATGGGGCAATTTGTGTGGAGTTTTGGAGTGTCTTCCAGGTGCGGAGTGTAGCTGAGATAGTGGGATGGTGGGTGACGCGGTAGGGAGCGTTTGTGCCATTTAACCAGGGAAGGGAAGCCAGTGGGGCGTCTGCTAGTGTACGTTCCAGAGGGATCCACAACTTATGGTCCGCACCCGATGTCCACTCAAGTATGCGCAGTAAGTAAGTAAGTAGTAAGCAGTAAGCTTGATAGTATCGGCGGGCATGGGGTAGTGCCAGTCCACCCGCAGATTTGGATGCGGTCAGCAACTCAAATCTGAACCGTGGCCGGCGATTACTCCAAACAAAGGAGGTAAATTTAGTCTGCAGGGACCTGAAGAATAGGGTGGGTACGGCTATTGATAGGGTCTGGAACAGGTACAGTAGGCGAGGGAGTATGTTCATTTTAAGGACGTTAATGCGCCCGAACCACGTTACATGGGGAAATGCCCACTTGATGAGGTCTGCTGAGATTCTGTGCAGCAATGGGAGGTAATTTGCCGAATAGAGGTCAGACGTATCTGCAGTGAGGAAAATGCCTAAATACTTAAGTAAGGATTTGCACCATCGGAAGGGGAACGAGGTTTGTAGCGGAGCGCGCAAAGGAGGGGACAGTAAGTCCTAAGATTTCCAATTTATTCATGTTAATTTTATAATTGCTAATAGTGCCAAATTCTCGTAGTTAAGAGGTGAGGGCGGGGAGGGAGATCAATGGTTGGCGGATAAAGAATAACAGATCATCGGCATATGCTGCCACCTTATGCCGGTGACCCATAACCTCAATGCCGTGAATCGAGGGGTCAGTACGGACTGCGTGCAGTAGGGGTTCAAGCGAAACCGCAAAAAGTAGAGGTGAGAGGGGGCATCCCTGCCTGGTGCCGTTTCGGATATGAAAAGGGGGGGGTAAGGGTGCCATTCAGATTGATACGTGCTGTAGGGTCTGCATAAAGGGAACCAATCCATGCTAGCATGTTGGAGCCAAATCCCATCTGCTGGAGGGTGTAAAACAGGTAGGGCCAACTGACCCTATCAAAGGCCTTTTCGGCATCGGTTGACAGTAACAGAGAGGGGTCAGATCGAGATTTGGCGGCCACATGAATGATATTCAGTGCCCTGACTGTGTTGTCTCTGGCCTCCCACCCAGGTATAAATCCCGTCTGGTCTGGATGAACTAAACGTGGAATGTAACGAGCCATCCGTAGGGCAAGGGCTTTGGCGAAAAGTTTCAGGTCTTGGTTCAGTAGTGATATGGGCCGAAAATTAGCGCATAAGTCATGGTCTTTGTTGGGTTTGGGTATTAATGTGATGGTGGGAGAGAGTGATTGAGGTGGTAGGACGTGGGGACGCTGTGTCAGGGTGTTAAATGCCTGTAACCAAGCCGGAGCTAAGGTAGGAAGGAATGTTTTATAGTAACGGAGGGATAAGCCGTCTGGGCCCGGTGTCTTGCCCGTGGGGGTCAGCTTAATTGCATTGTGGAGTTCTTCCACCGTTAAAGGGGAATCTAATGCTTCACGCATGAGTGGAGTCAGCTTAGTGTGTGTGTCCACAAATTGATGCATGGAGTCAGAGGAGGAGGGTTGATGGTCTGTGGAGAGGTTGTAGAGTTCTGTGAAGTGGTCGCGTAGTAGGGAAAGCATATCTTGCGGTAGCGTGACGTGTGTACAATGTGGGGTGCGTAATTTAGAAATATATAGCTTCTCCCTGTGGGCCTTGAGTGCGCGTGCCAATAGCTGTCCGCATTTGTTGCCATGTTCATAAAAAACACGGCGAGTAGTGAGGAAAGCTTTTTGAGCGGTCTTGTTCAAGAGTGTGCTTAGTTCGGTGCGAAGTTCCAGAAGCTCTGCATAGACAGTGTCGTCTACATAAAGTTTGTGGGACCTTTCCAGCGCCTGAATGCGGCGTAGAAGCGTGTCCCTTTGAAGGTTGTACTGCTTTTTTTTTAAAGAACCCTGCTGTATCAGGTAACCTTGAATCACAGCCTTATGTGCTTCCCATAGGATTTGAGGGGAGGTGTCAGGTGAGGAATTTTCTGTGAAGTATTGCTGGAGAGTCTGGAGGGTGCCTTGTTTAACTATGGGGTCGTTGAGCAATGTTTTGTTTAGACGCCAATTTCTATCTTTAGGACGTACCAGGGGGGAGGTGAGTGTGAGTAGGACTGGGTGGTGATAGGCCCGATGACATGGTCCTAATGTCCACTGTGTCTAAGAGGTGGAGATGACCAAAAGGTAAAAACATACAGTCCAATCTCGCGTAAGATTGGTGAGGTGTGCTGTAGAAAGTATAATCCCGTGTGGTGGGGTGGGTGGCACGCCAGCAGTCCACTAGGCGGTGTGAGTCAAGCGCTGAGTGGGCCTGTCGTATTACAGAATGCGGAACACTGGTAGATCCCCGGGAGGTGTCTAATCTCGCTTCGAGTGGGAGGTTGATGTCCCCTCCAATAAGTACGATACCTTCCTGGAAATCTGCTAGGACACCCAGCAAGGAGCGTAGCACATTGTGTTGGTTTCTATTTGGCAGATAGATAGAGGCGAAGGTGTAAAGTTGCCCTCCTATTGTCCCTTTGACAAAAGTGTAGCGGCCATCTCGGTCCAATTTCGAGTCTGTAACGCTGAGGGGGAAATCTCTAGAGAAGAGGATAGCAGTACCACGTACCTTGCCGGCAGAGGAGTTACTGAAAAAAACAATCAGGAACTTCAGATCACGCAGACGCGGTGCCCTATCTGCTTCAAAGTGTGTTTCTTGTAACATGTAAACATCTGCGTGATTAGATCTGAAGTCCCGAAGGGCCATGTGCCTTTTTTCTGCTATGTTCAAACCCCTAGCATTTATCGTGAGGACTTTAATGGGTCTGGGTGCTGTAGCCATATTACCAACAAGGGGGGTAGGTAAGCGCCAATGGGAGGGGGAAGGGTCAGGGAAACAAGGAGTATGTGCCTAAGTGGGACAAAGCACTGCTGCGGAGCGCGGGAACAAGTGCGTGTCACACTATTCTGCACAAAGACACTATCTCAGGGGTAGGAGCAAACAACCGATGAGAGCAATGGGTTATAAAAAGACAATCTGCATAAGTGTGCAATCAGTACAATGATAAACTAAACCATGAACAATAAACCAGAAAAAGAAAAGAGGTCGAGTCGCCCGCTCAGCGTGCGACATGCCGCCAACCGTGTCGTGCGGTGCCGAACCGGTGACCACCAGGGCAGAGGCCTGCATTGTCATAGTCATGCATGCACAACGAGGCAGCCATCAGAGTAACCTGTCCGGTGATGAACCCAAGTCAGTATCGGGGAAAAGGATACAGAAAGCAGCCCTCAGGAGGATCCAGGACTTCCGGGAGAGTGTTATGCAGGGGGGCAACCAGTTGTAGACCATTCCAAGGGGCAGGTGTCCCGGGAGATCAAGTGTGTGAGCAATCGTTGGGCAATTAAGGGACAGTTCCGGTGGCAGGCATGAGGATCACGGGGGTATCCAGAACTGGGGTCATCCAGCGGTAACTGGAGCCATGTCATCGCAGTCTCAGGAGCCTTCCAAAGTGATGGTCAGATCCAGCAGTCAGGACCGGCAAAAGCAGCAGCCAAACGGGAATCATCCGTCTTGAGAGTCAGAGGGCGCCACGGTCCAGGTCGATGAGTATCGGCGACGACGAGATCTCTGTGGTCGTGAGGGTGCTCCAAATGAGTCCGGCCAGGAAGATATTACGTCCTTGGGTAAGGCGAGGGCTTCCAGAAAGACCGGGAGGTCAAGCTCCGAGCGTAAGGTTACAGGGCCAGTGTCAGTGCGGACCTGTATGCCGAATGGGAATAGCCACTTGAAGGCGATGCGCCGTTCCTGAAGAGCTGCCGTGAGGGGGCGCAGAAGGCGTCTAGATTGCAGGGTCGCCGGTGACAGGTCTTGATATAGGGAGATGCTTGCGTCGTCGAATATTATAGTGTGAGATTGTCTGGCTGCTTCCATAATTTCCTCTTTAACAGCGTGCCTCAAAAGACAACAGACCACATCTCTTGGCGGAGCATCTGGGGGGCCTTTAGGGCGTAGAGCTCTGTGGAGGCGTTCGAATTCGATATCCGTGTCAGGGTTTCGTTGTATGAGACCGTTAAATAAGCGTAGGAAGGTGCGCTTCAGATCTGATGGGGACTGCTCCAGTTCAGGGAGACCTCTCACCCGTATGTTATTTCGGCGTCCTCTGTTTTCTAGGTCTTCTAAGTGACGTGCCATAGTCTGTAAAATTTGATGTTGTGATTGCAATGAGGTGGTGTGGATCGTCAGGGTTTCAGACTGGCGGGCCTGTGTGGTCTCCACGTGCTGTACCCGATGTTGCAGGCCCCTGATTTCTGTGAGGAGTGAGTCCTGAAGGCCTGATGTCGACGCTGCCAGGTCAGCCTTGGTGTGTAGGGAGCTGAGAAGGTGGTGAAGCTCCGGCAGGAGGTCCCAGGGGCCTGTCGAGCGGATAGGGGAGCCGAAGATGCCGGGGTCACCGCCATTTTGTCCCACATGGGCGCCTGTATATTGTCCGTGATCAACGTTAAGAACTGCCTAATGGAGCTTGCTGGCGGGTCCCCGGCGGTCTCGGAGGGGCCAGGAGTGGTTGGCGGTTTGCGGGGCTTACCCATCTCTCTGCAGACAGGGTGCGGAAGGAGATGAGCGGGTCAACTCGGCGGAGCTCCGGGTTCAGGCGGCCATTACTCTCGGCACGCAAGCCACGCTCCCATGCCTGTTTCATACTTTCAGTCTGTTAATGTGCCCCGCTTTCACTCAACCTTTCGCAGATGTCATTGCTGTCAGCTTTGCTGACTATTTCACTGATAAAATTACTATATTTAGACTAGAAATTTCTTCACTGCCCTCCTCTATTAACCATTCTAACCCATTGATTCCTTCTCTCCCTGCCACTCTTCTATTATGTCTTCCTTTTCTCCGGTCTCAGAAGAGGATGTCTCAGAAGTTCTCATGTCCTCCTGCCTGACCACCTGCCCGTTTGACCCCATCCCCTCGCACCTTATTCGGTCTGTTCTACCAGTCATTGTCCCTACATTGACTCAAAATTTTAACATCTCCTCTGCAATCTTCCCCTCTGCATTAAAACATGCTTTGATCACCCCATTCCAAAGAAGCCATCTCTTGATCCTACCTCCCTTTTGAACTATAGTCCCATTTCTTTGCTACCCTTTGCTTCCAAAATTTTAGAACACCTGATCTATAACCATCTCACCAGTTTTCTTGCTGCTATATCTCTACTTGACCAGCACCAGTCCAGCTTTCGCTCCCAGCACTCTACTGGGACTGCTCTGACCAAGGTGACTTATGATTTAGTTGCTGCTAAAACCAAAGGTCACTTCTCCCTGCTTATTCTTACATAGTTACATACAGGGCCAGTGCTAGACTATTTTGCGCCCTAGGCAAGACCAGCTACTTGCACCCCCCCAAAAAAAAGAAAGCTCACATGGGTATATTTGCCCCCAGCTCTCACATGGGTATATCTGCCCCAGCTCTCACATGGGTATATCTGCCCCAGCTCTTACATGGGTATATTTGCACCAGCTCTTACATGGGTATATTTGCCCCCAGCTCTTACATGGGCATATCTGCCCCCAGCTCACACATGGGTATATCTGCCCCCAGCTCACACATGGGTATATCTGCCCCCAGCTCACACATGGGTATATCTGCCCCAGCTCACACATGGCTATATCTGCCCCAGCTCACACATGGCTATATCTGCCCCAGCTCACACATGGCTATATCTGCCCCAGCTCACACATGGCTATATCTGCCCCAGCTCGCACATGGCTATATCTGCCCCAGCTCGCACATGGCTATATCTGCCCCAGCTCCCACATGGCTATATCTGCCCCAGCTCCCACATGGCTATATCTGCCCCAGCTCACACATGGCTATATCTGCCCCAGCTCACACATGGCTATATCTGCCCCAGCTCACACATGGGTATATCTGCCCCCAGCTCACACATGGGTATATCTGCCCCCAGCTCACACATGGGTATATCTGCCCCAGCTCACACATGGGTATATCTGCCCCAGCTCACACATGGGTATATCTGCCCCCAGCTCACACATGGGTATATCTGCCCCCAGCTCACACATGGGTATATTTGCCCCCAGCTCTTACCTGGGTATATTTGCCTCCAGCTCCGTCTCTCTCCCTCGGCACCTTGACTCCTTCATGAGGGCGCGCGTGCTACAGCCAGCCCCAATACGTGCCGCGTCAGCCACTGGCATCAAGGAGACGGAGGCGTGGACTTGGCAGCACCAAGTCCACGCCTCCGTCTCCTTAATGCCTGCGGCGACACTGGCACGTATTGGGGCTGGTTGTAGCACGCGGCCGCCCCAGGGACAAAATGTTTTTTATTTTGGTCGGGCCCAGCTGTGCCCTAGGCAGGCACTGCGCTCTAGGCGCCCGCCTAGCTCGCCTAGCGGCAGCGCCAGCCCTGGTTACATACATAGGCTGAAAATAGACATGGGTTCATCGGGTTCAACCTTTCAAACATCACGTACTGCTGTCGATCCAAAAGAAGGCAATAAACACAGTCTGAAATGCTCACCAATATGCATCATACTGGGAAAAATACCTTCTTGACCCCAGATTGGCAGTCAGATTTCTACTTGGATCAAGCAGCTTTTCCCCACATATTAAATATTATAACGCTTAATATTATTTTTTTGCAGGAAGTCACCCAGTTGTTGCTTAAATGTCTGTACAGTCTCTGACCCAACCACCTCAACAGAGAATTCCACAGCTTTATTGTTCTCACTGTAAAATAACCCTTCCTATGCCTTAGGCCAAATTTCCTTTCGTCCAGTCTAAATGGGTGACCACGTGTCCTGTGTATAGTCCTATTAACCCCTTCACTGCTGACGACGTGTGGGACACGTCCTCAGTTACTCCTGCTGTATGCTGAGGAGGACGTGCCCCACACGTCATCAGCTTTGCGGGACCCCCGGCGGAGATACTCACCTCTCTGTCCGGGGTCCCGCGGCGTTCTGACTTCAGCGTCCTCAGACACCTGAAGTCAAGCTCCTCCCGACGTAAATGACGTCATCGCGCCATGCACGATGACGTCATTTCCAGGCAACCCCCGGCCAGGGCCGGTGCAAGCATTTTTATCTAGTCAGTTGAAGGTGCATTTTGGTGCCCCCCCATCCGTGTCATGTCAAGCCAATCAGGATAGAGGTGCCATGATAATCTCTATATATACACATACATATACACACACTAGGGTTGCTCATATAAGTATATTTGCCCCAGATCACATGTGGATATATTTGCCCCCAGATTACATGGTTATATATTGCCCCAGCTCATATGGAAATATTTGCCCCCAGCTCATATGGAAATATTTGCCCCCAGCTCATATGGAAATATTTGCCCCCAGCTCATATGGGTATATTTGCCCCCAGATCACATTTGGATATATTTGCCCCCAACTCATGGATATATTTGCCCCCTGCTCATGGATATATATATATTTACCCCCAAGTCATGGATATATTTGCCCCCAGATCACATGTGGATTTATTTGCCCCCGGCTCATGGATATATTTGCCCCCAGCTCATGGATATATTTCCCCCTGCTCATGGATATATATATATATATATTTGCCCCCAGCTCATGGATATATTTGCCCCCATATCACATGTGGATATATTTGCCCCCAACTCATGGATATATTTGCCCCCTGCTCATGGATATATATATATATTTGCCCCCAAGTCATGGATATATTTGCCCCCAGATCACATGTGGATTTATTTGGCCCCGGCTCATGGATATATTTGCCCCCAGCTCATGGATATATTTCCCCCTGCTCATGGATATATATATATATATATTTGCCCCCAGCTCATGGATATATTTGCTCCCATATCACATGTGGATATATTTGCTCCCATATCACATGTGGATATATTTGCCCCCAACTCATGGATATATTTGCCCCCAACTCATATATATATTTGCCCCCAGATTACATGGGTATATATTGCCCCAGCTGATATGGATATATTTGCCCCCAAATTACATGGGTATATATTGCCCCAGCTGATATGGAGATATTTGCCCCCAGCTCACATATGGATATATCTGCCTCCAGCTCTCACCTGCTGCCAGGCCCCCCAGGCTCCGCCAGCGTTCCTCATGGTGGCGAGCGGCCGCTGACATGATACAGCTTTGCCGCTCACTGGGCGGGAACCACAGGACCAGTGCAGCCCATTCTCGCGAGATCAAGCGCGGCGCTGGTCAGGTGCTTCGGCCCCTAGCGCTGCACCGGGTCTCCCCGGCCGACCAAGATGGCGGCGCTCGGGGCCGGGGAATTCCGCCCACACAAACTGCCAGGAAGCCAGATAGTAAGTCGGCCGCCTGTGCCGCCTTACGCTAGCGCCGGCCCTGCCCCGGCAATGGCTGGGAGATCGCCTGGAAGGGAGGGGTGGATCCGTTCGGATCCCTCTCCCTCCCGATCGGGAGGTCCCACAAAAAAAGCCAGGCCCCGCTTAAAAGGGGAGAGTCTCCCCTTTTAAGCGGTGCCTGGCTTTAACCCCTTAGGCACCGGGTCGCACTTCAGCGCCTTGCGGCGCCAAAGTGCGGCCTAGCTCCGGTGGGGGCCTCCATCTTGGATGGTGGCTGCACCCCCGGGTCCCCCCTCACTGCCTGACATCCTCACGCATAGCGTGATGACGTCAGATAGCTGGGGAACCCCTTGCTGCCCAGAATCCCCTGGTGGAGATAGGGGGTTCATTTGAACCCCGATATCTCCAGAACCGTGGCAGCTAGGGGGTCAAGGAGAGTGTCAATCGAAAGGCCTGAGCATGATACCCAACATAACAAGTTATACAGTAAAAAAAAAAAAAAAATGTGTTTTTTTTTGTGTGTTATTTTTATTAATGCAGCAGTATTGTTCACATTTCAATTATAATGTGAACAATGATGCTGCACTAATGATTTTTTTCTATGGTGTGCATTTGCTAAAAATCACATAATTCTCCCCAAAAAATTTAAATTTAAAAGTCCCCATTTCTAATTTTTGTACAAGCGCACCCCATAGAAAATATAACCGCAAATGTTCATGTGATAAAAGGTGAAAAAAAACACTTTACACGCTGCAGTTGATTAAAAATTCAAGTTTTATTGCATTTTTTTGTTATAATATAGACGCAGAACATGACGTATACGTATAACAATGCTATATTATGACTCTGCCGAGTCTGCTGGAAAGAACGATATATAATATGTCTGGGTCGTATAATAAAATGTGGCTTCAAATCGCGTTTAAACATGATGAGCGAAAGCGGTAAAAATTAGCTCAGCACACAGCAGTGAAATGCCTCAGCAGTGAAAGGGTTAATGAATAGGTTTCCAGACAATGGTTTATAATGACTCTGTATATATTTATATAAAGTTATCAGATCCCCTCTAAGGTGCCATTTTCTAAACTAAACAGGTTTAAGCTTGTTAGGCTTTCCTCATAACTTAAATCTTCCATTCCCCTTATTAATTTAGTTGCCCGTCTCTGCACTTTTTCTAGCGCCATAATATCTTTTCGTAAAACGGGTGCCCAAACTTGCAGGGATATTCAAGGTGTGGTCTTAACATAATTTTGCCTCTTTATAAATCGATGCTTTCATCCCGATAGTGAATTCCCCTTTTAATGCATGCCAATACTTTGCTGTCCTTGTCAACTGCTGTTTCGCATTGGGCATTGTTGTTGAGTTTGGAGTCTATAATTATTCCCCAATCCTTCTCCTGCTTTGATTTCCCTAACTCTGTACCTTTTATAGGGTATAAGTGACTTTTTGTGTTCTTCACTCCAAAGTGCAAAAACATGTATTTATCTACATTAAATTTCATCTGCCATTTAAGTGCCCAGTTCCTCAATATATCCAAATCCTTCTGCAGCGAAGTAATATCCTGCTCACATTGTATTACCTTTCCTAGTTTTTATCATCTGCAAACACTGATGTATGACATTTTGATGCCTATTTCAAGGTCATTTATAAATAAATTGAATAGAGTTGGTCCTATAGCAGACCCCTGAGGGACACCGCTTACCACTGGTGTCCATCTTGAAAATTTACTATTTAAGACCACTCTCTATCTTTTATCCAGTTTTCTATCCAAGAACAAGAATTTTCATCTAAACCAATTTTTCATAATTTAAATAGTAACCTTTTGTGCGGAACTGTGTTGAAAGCATTGGCAAATTCCAAGTAAATCACATCCACTGTGACCTTTGATCTATACTTCTACTTCCTTCAGATGTTGCTTCAAGCCGCAAGATTTTCAATTTAATATATGATTGTTTTTTTGCATAAAATTCATATGATATGAAAAAGAACATTTACCTATAAGTAGACCTTGGGGATGAGGAAATATTTAGTAATACACCTCGGGAGTGAACAGGGGAGATTATAGTAGATAGATCAATCTTTGAAAATCCAAGCAAGTGCAGAGGAAACATGGAAGGAGGCCCGGATTAAGATCTCTATGGGCCTGGAGCTGAAGATTTTCGTGGGCTTTTTTTGTAATTTAGTGAAATGAAAACATATTTTTGGTTATTTAATAGTGCGGATACGGGTATAGCTAACCAGGCAGATACTGTGTGATTAATTTTTCATTCAGATTTCAATCATTTAAAGAGTGTAAAAATGTTTTTCCCCATTTTATCTAAACCTTTGTGGGTATATATTCTATAGGGCATTCTTGTTAAAAAAAAAAAAAGTGAAATGGGAACCTGTTACTGCATTTGTCTGAGAAAAAATACAATTTTAACCAAAAAATGAAAAAAAAATTGAAATATTTCCCTTGTGTTTTGGAACATGTTTTTTTTTATGAATAATATGACTATGTATAAAACAGTGACCTTGCTCCCAACGTGAGAAATGAGAAGGTGAGTAATGGCAGTAGTATTGCTCATTTTATACGTGAAAAAATGGACAATGCCATCGGTTTGGAACTAAAAATAAATAAATAAAACCTGTGTAGCGCTCACTCCCGGAGGAGCCGCTGAAAATGAACCACGGGTCAGTCTCCCCGCACTAGGGAATAAATATACTCCAACACAGTTGTGAGTTTTTATCATTTAAATAGTTTACTAAAATATTTGAGCAGATGTCGAGACACGGTATTCACAAGTATTATTACAGTATTTTCGTATCACGGTAAAACGCGTAGCGGAAAAGAAACGAACCACGAGGCTTCGTATTTCGGAAAATAAAATATTCGCAACCGAACATAAAAGCAATGCAATTTCCCGATAGTTCAGAAAAGGGGACACGTAGCAAAAACCCCAAATATACAATCCCTTCGTATTACGGTAAACGCGCAGCGTAAAAAGAGGAAAAATATATTCGGAACGTATCTTTATCTGTAACCCCTGTTCCGATTCGTAAAAGGAAATGAGTCCTGCACAAGTTAAGTCCCAGAATGTGAAAGGTGTATATGTGTGTGTGTGGTACCCGGGTACTGTTCAACTGGCCAGTGAGTTTATTAAAGGAAGGTCTTCGACTAGTCAGTTGGGGCCCTGTGGACTTTAAAGAGAAAACAGCATAGCGTCCTTTAATCATAAAACAGCCTTGGAGGCCTCTCACCCATCCGACGATTGCTTTAGGCTCTGCTGACCCAGGACGTCTCTCCACCCGATTTTGACTGGGGATACTAGCGGCCGGATCCGTTGTCTGACTTCATGCAGCTTGTCCAGCTCACTGCCTGCTCTCCGTTCGATTCCGCCGGTCTGCAGCAATGTCTGGGCTCTAGCAAGTCTCCTTCTCCTCAGGTTGAGTGACCCAAACAGGAATAACAGGTCTCCCTCGGGCTTTGGCCTAGGTCCTCCCGCGATCTCCTCAGTGCGTCTGCTTTCTCCTGTTCCCTGGCGCGCTCTGGAACTTTCTCCACGAGGCAGAGGATGTAAGTGTCCAGTCCCCACCCACTTCCTGTCTTCCTGCAAAGCATGCCGGGCATTGTAGTCCCAATGTCCAGTATCTCTGATCGCGATAGTCTCCATCTTGTGGCCAAAAATAGGTACTGCCACAGCAAGATTTTTAACAGCGCTACACTCTCCCCCTCCTAGAACTCTTGGGTCTCTCCAAGGAGGTACAACAGTTACATTACATTTCCACAATATTTTAATACAATTTACATAACATGTACAGGTTCAGCAGCATACATGCAGTGGGTTAGGAACACTTCCTCAAGTTGACTCATATTTTGGGCTACCTCAGCTAGCATAGCAGACACTTCAGGCAACCTCCGCACCATGGTGATGGCCTCTTCAGTGCTATGTCCTGGTGAGTCGTAGGTGAGTCGTTGGGGCGGTCGAACAGAGCGTTTTGGTTCTGGCTCAATCAGTTCCTCTTCAGGTGGAAGTACTATAGGCGTTGGCTCAATTCTTCTCTCTATCACTGGAGCAGACGTTTCTTCAGACTATGATCCCTCCAAGGAAGGCATAGAACTATAATCACCTGAATAAGCCTCCGGAGCTACCAGGATCCCCACAGCCTCAGGGACTTCCAACTGAAATTCAAGAGGCTCAGGGATATCAACAGTCTCAGGGACTTCCAACAAGAATTCAGGAGCTTCAGGCCTCAAATTACTCTCCCCCCGTTCAGGGACAACGACAACCTCTTCAGGCTCCGGCGAGCGCATCCAATCTAGACAATAACTCTCTTCTTCACTGTCTCTTTCGCTCTCTTCGGCAACCCGGGTCTGTTGAGACCGAGTAACAGGAGGCAAACATGGAACAGGCGGATTTGGCCGAGGCAATTCGTCCCCAACTGGCATCCTTACAGCCTCTCTCAAAGGTAACAAATGATTTCGGTGCCAGTTCTTAAGAGGCCCAGCCTTTCCATCCGGCCGAATCTGATACACTGGTAAACCCGGCAGTTGTTTGCAGACAATGTAAACCTGGGAACTCCACCTATCCGCCAACTTGTGTCTCGCAGCAGCACCCAAGTTCTTCAATAGAACCCTATCACCGGGTTGTAGATCTTGTATTCGAACTTTCAGGTCATAGTTCCTTTTGTTTCTTTGCTCCCTGTTTCCCGAGGTCAAACGGGCCTGTTCAAACGCAGAAGCCAGATTCTTTCGAAGTCTATCCACGTAGTTTCTATGGGAAGCTACTGATGTCTGGTCTAGGGATAACCCAAATGCCAAATCAACCGGCAGTCGAGCCTCCCTTCCGAACATAAGACGGTACGGTGAATATCCAGTTGCATCGCTCTCCGTACTGTTATATGCATGCACCAGAGTAGCTATGTGACGACTCCAACTCTGCTTCTCCACATTCGACAAGGTCCCCAGCATGTTTAGCAGTGTGCGATTAAACCTTTCAGGCTGAGCATCACCTTGAGGGTGATATGGTGTGGTTCGGGTCTTTTGGATTCCCAACAGCTCTAACAACTGCCCCACCAGTCTGCTTTCAAAGTCTCTACCCTGATCAGAGTGTATCCTCCTTGGTAGTCCGTAGTGGACAAAGAACTTTTCCATCAACACCTTGGCTACAGTCGGAGCGCGTTGATCTTTCGTGGAAAAAGCTTGGGCGTAACGAGTGAAATGATCAGTCACTATTAGAATGTTCCCTTGCCCACTAGCATCCGGCTCTAAGCACAAGAAGTCAATGCACACCAAATCCATGGGTCCCTGGCTCTGCAGATGGCTCATTGGAGCAGTTCGGGTCAGTAGAGTCTTTCTCTGAATACACCTCAGACAGGAATGACAATAACTTTCTACTTCAGCCCTCATACAAGGCCAATAGAACCTATCTCGCACCAGCTTAAAAGTTCTCTCTGCACCCAAATGTCCATGCTCATCATGTAGTGATCGCAGCACACTCTCCCTATGTTTAGTAGGGAGGAATAACTGTTGAATCTCTTCAGAGTTGGTTGAGGGGCCCCTTCGGTAGACCACCCCATCCAACATCTTTAACCGCTCCCACTCTTTGTAGACCAATCTGGCTCCACTCGGGGAGTTGGTTAACAAAATCTCTCGCTGGTTTGCAGACAGGGCCTTTATAGTCAAGGCAATTAAAGGGTCTCTGGCCTGATCCGCCTTCAGGTCCTGTCTCGAAAAGGTAGGTAAACTTTCATCCTTAACTGCGTAGGGTTACAGTAGAACTCAGGAACAGCCGCAGCCATAACTCCTATGGCCTCTGCTTCAATCCCTCCTTTGACCCGGCGCTCTGTTCCTTGACACAAAGCTTGCACCCCGTCTGGAGTCAACTGAGTCCATTCTGTAGTGTAGGGTCTTCTCGATAACGCATCAGCATCTCGATTATTCACCCCAGGGCGATACTTCAGGCTGAACCGAAACCCTGACAGAGCGGCCAACCACCGATGTCCCGTTGCGTCCAGTTTTGCGGTAGTAAGGATGTAGGTAAGAGGATTGTTATCCGTCTTGATCACGAACTCAGCTCCATACAGATAGTCTTTCAACTTGTCCACCACTGCCCACTTCAAGGCTAGGAACTCCAGCTTGTGAGTAGGATAGTTCTTCTCTGAAGGCGTAAGGCTCCGGCTCACGTACGCCACAGGCCTCAGCAATCCACCATACTCCTGATATAGGACTCCTCCCAGACCTTCTTGGCTGGCATCCACATGTAGTTCATACGGCTTGTGAGGGTCCGCATAGGCCAAAACAGGAGCTCGGGTTAGGCTCTCTTTCAGCTTTACGAAAGCTCCTTCACATTGACTAGTCCATTCACCTTGTATAGACTCTCGAGCTTTCCTTGGCCCCGGAGCTGACGGGTTTTTGTCAGAGACCTTGCAGCCTTCTTCTGTGGTTTCCTTATGCAGGAGATTGTTCAGTGGTTGAGCTATTTTCGCGAATCCTCCCACAAATCTTCGATAGTATGAACAGAATCCCAAGAAAGATCTAAGCTCACTGACGTTTCGGGGTCTAGGCCAAGAAGCTACGGCCTCCAACTTCCGAGGGTCTGTTGAAACACCTTCTGCTGAGACCACATGTCCCAAATACGTAACAGACGGTAGACAGAATTGGCATTTCTCTAGAGACAGTTTCAGCCCCTCTTCATGGAGCCTCTTCAAGACCTTCTCCAAACATTGCTCATGTTCTTCCAGAGTCTTCCCAAACACAATTATGTCATCCAGGTTCACTAATACTTCGATTAGATTCATATCCCCGACTGTCTTCTCCATCAACCGTTGGAACGTGGCTGGAGCCCCCGTAAGGCCTTGAGGCATCCTGTTGAATTCAAAGAACCCCAGTGGACAGATGAACGCAGTTTTCTCCTTGTCTTCAGGATGCATCGGTATCTGGTGATACCCGCTTCGCAGGTCTAGTACACTAAACCACTTTGCTCCAGACAAACACTGTAGGGCATCTTCTATCCGAGGAGTGGCATATTGATCGGGG
Organism: Leptobrachium leishanense; assembly: GCA_009667805.1. Classification (NCBI taxonomy): domain Eukaryota; kingdom Metazoa; phylum Chordata; class Amphibia; order Anura; family Megophryidae; genus Leptobrachium; species Leptobrachium leishanense. Next base: position 263,816,262 of record CM019065.1, on the reverse strand, counting down.
ATGGTTCTCCGGTTCAATGTGCGGTAGTCTATACATAGGCGGACAGAACCATTTTTCTTCCGGACCACCACTATGGGAGATGCATACGGACTCCTGGACTCTTGAATCACCTTGGTTCTTTGCAATTCATTCAGTTGCTCTCGCAGATCATCCAAGTCTCCCAGCGGAACTCGCCTTGATCTTTCACGAAACGGCTTGTCTTCTTGTAACCGAATGCTGTGCTCAGTACTCTTAGCTAGGCCCACATCGAACTCATCTTTCGAGAACAATTCCTTCCACTTTAGGACTTGAGACTGAAGACGTTTCTTCCACTCAGGTGAAATGGGAGCGTCTTTGGGGTAGAATCTTTCATCTGGAATCTCTTTACCCACTCCCCCTCCTGAATCGGTAGAGAGGGGTGTAGCAGACTCTACTTGCCCGATAGGCATTCGTGCTTTAAGGACTACTGGAGAATCCGTCACATTGCATACGCTGACCGAGACTCTTCCTCGTGTTCTCTTCAGAGCTTTGGTGGAGATTATCTCAGGAATTACTTTGACTCCGGTTTCACTCCCATGATCAAAATCGGTTCCCAGCACCACATAGGGGCCTGGTTGCGATCCATTCAACTTGACTGAAGCCCGGAAACTCGCTACTTCTCCTGCTTGCAGAACCTTCTCTGTTCCACCCAGTCTCCACAGTCTTCCCACCTCGGCAGGTGCCTTTCGTTCTTCGACCATCCTCTGATAGACCGGACGTAACATTGGGTGTACTCCTTGAGTTGAACCTTCTTCCAACACGATAGGCGTCAGGAGACGCCGCACTAGGTCAGTATTCGTCCCCACTATCAGGGAGCTTCTGTTCGCACCCGAGGGTCGAGGACACACAATAGCCAATGCATCACAACCCCCAGACTGCCCGATGACTTCAGATCCGATCTCCAACTTCACCTGCAGGTACCCGTCATAAGGGAGTTTCTCAGTGCCGATACCCCATATTTCCAAATCCTTCAATTCTTGCAAAGGAATGTGCTTTAAGTGTTTCTCATAGAAGTCTCTGTAGATCAATGTCACTTGAGCCCCTGAATCCAACAGGGCTTTGGTGTAGACTCCTTCCACTTGGATTGGCACAACAGGAGAAGGACCTATCAGTTGGTCGGGAAATTTTGTGGCGGTATCCGGACGCTTAGACCCAGTTTGCTGTACCCTGGCCTTTTTCTTTGCCCGTGCAGGAGGTTTTTGGCGTGCATTGCTTCCCCATGACGTAGACCCGGATGCTAAGGGAGTGACTCTTTCAGTCCTGGCAGGCTCTACAGTTGGCTCGGCTTTGGGCCTTCTCGCCCTCTTAGTCTTTGCTTGGTTTCTGGAGCGGGGTTCAACCCTCGGGCACTCAGGTTGCTCCTTTACTGGTGCCCACTGGCGTTTCCCGCCGGTGAGGTAGATAACAGTCCTTCCAGGGCTTCCAACAGTCCCTTGACTCTATCCTTCTCAGGCTTTCGGCCTTTGCACTGTGCGCGGAAATGGCCCATTTCTCCACACCCGAAACATCTCTTCTTAGAGAGCGGAGACATAGTTGCTTGTTGAGATTTGGTTAAAGGATTTGGACCAGACGCCACAGCAACTCCCGTCGTCTGCATACCTGTGAGGAATTTCTGCATTTCTGCCTGCATCTCTGTCACCTTCATCAATACCCGGCACAGTTCCGCATGCGCTTGTTGCAATTCAACTTGAGCTTCCTGAACTTTCTTGACGGTTTTGGACAATTCACCCCGTTCAGGGAGGTTCGACTCTTTGGCAGCCTTCTCTGTAGATTTAAAAACAACTAGATGTTCTTGTTCGTCCTCGTCAGATCCATAGGTATCTAGAGAGTCGCTCTCAGGTTGCAGGCCGTCATTATGTCTCACAGGTTGTGCATAAGCCCTTTCCCCCCGCCTGAAAGATTTCTCTTCTAGTAAAGCCTCTTCCTCTCGTACAACTCGGATCAGTTCCAGGTACTTTAACTCTTGGTTACCTGCTCTGCTTCTCAGCTGCATCATCACTGGATCTAGAGGTTGAGAGCCCCTCAGGATCTGTTTTATTCGGATCTTGCACAGAGCAGGTTACAGGATATTTGGTTGGATCCAAAGTTTACACTATGATAAAAGATAGAGAACAATCGTGCAATACTGTATATACAGGTATAAACAGGTATGAGGTTGGGGAAAATCACTCACAAACGGGGAACCAATAGGTTCGTGTAGGACGCGGATAAGCCTCTATGGGGGGCTTCTCCCATCAGATGGTTCTTGATATATAGACAAATGATATCATGTTCTGGATTTCACCGGCGTGATGACCTCAGAATAGAAGGGTATACATAGCGTAATACCGTTAAACATGTATATATATATATTCTCTGAGTTGGATTTACTCACGTATTACTGAGCCTCCCAACGAGTGGCTCAGTAGTCGAGCAGGGGACCACTTTCACCGTGGGGGGTCCTACCCTTGAACCGATGGCAGTGCGTTCTGGTCTGCTGGGAAAAGTCTGTTGTTTCCAAAAAATCGAAGGTTAACTCCCAGATGATTAAAAAAAGGGGGTTTATTATTAAAAAATTCCTTAACAATTGAAAAACCAAATGATAAATGACAGAAGGATTAAAATGAGCAGTTTAAAATAAACAAATAAGATAAACCAAAAAATAAAAGGCAAAATAAATAAATAAAAATACGAAATTAAACAAAATAAGATCCGAAAATGAATAAAATAAGATCCGAGACGCGTTTCCCTCGCCAGCCTGCAAGTTTCATCAGTCGGTAGTTTTATAGCTGTAGGCAGAAGTTATTTATAGTCCTTTCAGTCCGAAAACGAAAAGTTTTTCAGGTGGCGTGCGTGTCAGCGCGTAATATGCGTTCCAAACGGTTGTCGGAGCCTTCTGATGACGTATATCTTCTTCCAAGCCTCGTATCGGAGCCAAGTGTGTCGCTTCTTGTTGCGCATGCGTGAGTCTTTCATTCTAATGGAAGCAGATTCACTTTGCAAGTTCCATTAGCCGAAAACAAACTGTAAACGCTTAACTATAGGAACAAATATAAGTCACTTAAGAGAAGTGTTGACCAGATGGGGTATCAAGGTCCCTTCATTAATAACAGATTAAGAGAGAAGAAGATCTCAACCCTTATTAAACAATAAAAAGGGAGAAGTAAGAAGAGATTACAAACGTAGTGACAATGAGAACATTCATGTATACAAAAAGTGGCAGACCTCAAAATCTGTATTTAACCCATTTGGGGCCAGAGTGTCTAAATTATAGATCCATCTCATTTCAGTTTTAATACGTTTTAAATCTATATTAGTACCTCTCCAATCGCGCTTAATTTTTTCAATACCCATAAACTCCAAGCCTCTAGGGCTGCAGTTATGAGTATCTCCAAAATGAGCAGAAACACTATGTTTTATATATCCTCTGGTGATATTACAGAGGTGCTCATTGATTCTAATGTATAAAGGTCGCGATGTTTGTCCTATGTATTTTTTTCCGCATGGACATTTAAGTAAATAGATTCGATTTTTAGTGTGACAAGTAATTATGTCCTTTATTCTATAATTAGATCCTTTAATGCCTGCATCAAATAAACCAGGAACCAATATAGGCATCAGGAATTTAGGGAAAAGGACGACAAGAGAAGAGGATCCCGAGGAGGATATCTGGCACAGGGAAGAAAAAAGAGGAAGACTGAGGGAACAGTAGGCATATTTAATCCTAGTGGCCAAACCCTAGCTGTTAGAAGCTGCATACACCGGCGTGCTGTGTGCAGCTTCTGAGAAGATACGCTATTAGTGTAGAGGGAGCGATGCAAAATGCGCAGCCGGCTTCTCCGCTGCAATAATAGCGTATCTTCTCAGAAGCTGCACACAGCGCGCCGGTTAAAGCTAGCGTTAGACTGTAGAGGTGCTGCCCGGCAGTGTGAGGATTCATATGCTGCATTAATTATACTGTAAAGGTGCTGCCCGGCAGTGTGAGGATTCATATGCTGCATTAATTCTTCTTCTTACAAATTTGGTTACTTAACCCGTTTGCGTTTGGATTGTAATTTTGTGACATCTAGGGCCCCGGGTGGCGATCGGAGGGGGGCCCCGGACGCAGTGGTGTATTTTGGCCTAGGCCTAGGGTGGCATTTTCCAGGGGGCGGCGGCCCGCACTGGTGGCCCCACCCCTTTTTTGTTTGGTGTTCTCTGAATAGATTAACCATTACTTCTCTATGGGGATTTGCAATGCCTTCAAACAGCACCGTACTTGCCTACCCAGGGGTGTGTCAAATTTATATTAGGGGGTGCACGAGTTTAGTCAGGCCTAGGGCAGCACAAAACCTAAATACACCACTGCCCGGACGCATGGTGCCGCCAGCTGGCCGAATGCCAGGAGCCGGGACCTTTAAATCAGGAGCGCGCGCTGTACACCTTGCCATGCCGTGTAGTTTCATTCCCGCATCGCTAGCTTACCGAATCAGTTTGTATATTTGTTACTGACCCTGCTTGTTCTGAGGACCCGATCTGTTGCCGACTTTGCCTGCCATTTGACTATTCTTTCTGTGTACTCCATGCCTGTTCTGTTTGCCTTATGTTGCTACTGGTGTGTGCCGATTCTCACCATATACAGTAGCGCAGTACAAGTGCCTAAACGTTGCTGACCCGGTTTTGTTACAACAACTATTCTCACTCTGTGCCCCTGTCTGGTATATCTGCTGCTTGTTACTGTTGGTGTGTGCTACAGATCCTGCCACATATAGTAGCGCAGTTCAAGTGCCTAAATGTTGCTGACCCGGTTTTGTTATAACAACTGCTCTCGCTCTGTGCCCCTGTCTGGTATATTCCGCTGCTTGTTACTGCTGGTGCACTTCCATCCTGCCATACACTATGGCGCAGTACAAACTTATATTGATCTCAGTCTGTGGTGTATATTGTTGGTGCTGTCTACCTGGCCTGTGTGGCTGCTAGAGGTTAGGTTTAGTGGTCCCGACCATCCTAAGGATCGGAGGGTTAGAGGTCTGTTACCAGGGATCCTAGCAGGTCTGTCCTGGGAAATCGTTACAAATATGCGGTGAACACTGCAGCAAACGTTAACGCTCATGCAAGTCAGCTTGCCAATCATTTGCCAAGATGAAGGGGACAACCACGGATGTATGTTGGAGGCTGTGTGGCCTCAAAGGCACCTTTTTGCACATGTGGTGGGATTGCCCTCTTCTGGTGGGCCTGTGGAAGAAATTACATTCACTGGCGCAGGCTGTCTTGGAACGGGACATTCCCTTTACACCGGCAAAACTTTTCTTTTGGCCAGTCCCTTGGAGGACCTGACGATAAGACACAAAATAAATTGCTATCTAAGCTGGCCCTGGCCTGGCGCCGTGCCATTGCGGCTGAGTGGAGAGCCACTGAGCCCCCCCGCTTTGGCATGGTACTGTCTAATATTAGGGATGCCATGTTAATGGATGAGTTAACTGCTAAGGTGCGCCACACAGTAGAGGCATTTTATAAGGTGTGGGAACCATGGGTGGAATATGATACTTAAACGGTTACTAGGGTCGAGGCAGTTGTTGGGCTCTGAAGTTTCTATCTAGCAGTAATATATCTGTAAGACAGACTCTCTCTTCGTCTTCCCCGCTTTACTGTCTACCTTTATATCCTTCTTTTTTTTATTTTCTCTCTCTCCTCTTCCTTTTTCTTTTCTTCTCTCTTCATCTTCTATCTTCTCTCCCCTTTGTCTTGTGTGCGTCTTCCCCTGTTCGTCTAGTTCGTGGTAAATGCACTAGGTTTTGCCGATTTAAGATATAAAGTATATGTAAGCTGACTACAGTATGTTGGAAACTTCTGGTGTCAATATTCAATAAAAATTATGTTTTCAAAACATAGGGTAATCCAGTCAAATGGATATAATTCAACTTTGGCCCCCTAAGGGGGGTTCCTTTGCCACAGGATAATAAATGTAATCAAGCACATCAACAAATAACTGTTACCCCACTCTGATCACTCAGGCGGATCTCTGGTGTCGCGGGGCTTTAAACGTTGACCTCCGTTCAGCTTCCCTGATAGAATGATGGGTTCAGCCACTGCCGAGTTTGAAAAGGTGCAATCACCCGAATAGTTCCCAGTCAGCAGAAGGACGCAAACACTGACTTTTCTGATACAAATAGGAACTTTATTAAAACAATAAAATCAGGTCAAACGCCACGGATTCAACGCGTTTCGTGGTATACAACCACTTCCTCAGGAGTCTAAGTGTCCACTGTTCCTTACCAACTTTATATAGCCCCCTGTTCGTGGTCTTTATCTTCCTCGTTCTGATAATTAGCTTTCTTCTCCGCCCACTTACTGAAAATTCAAATCCTTAAAACTTTCAGTTTTGAAGTCCAATCAACATTCGCTATCTCGTGCATGTGCGTGTGCTCCGGCCACCATCTTGGGAAATCTTTTTGCCCGGCGATTCCCTTCGCTCTTCTCCCTTCCAACGAAGCCTATAGTGTTTTGTTTCAATGTCTATGTCCTGTTGTACTCACATGCATTAGCATGAAGTACTTAGCTTGTCATGAAGCATATTAGGACCCTGTTGCTTAGCTTAATAGATCATCCGCAATTTACACACATTCCAAAATGTTCAACAGATGATGTTATTGCCACCACTCTCCATCTGGCCCTTACAATTTAGGCTAAACAATAGATATGTAACAATACTGTTCATAGACTTGATCAACATTCTACACCAGAATTTTTCAGTATTTGAACTGAATGTTGACCGTGCTGGACTTGAATTTTACCATCTGCAATTGGATCCTAGACTTTCTAGCTTGAGAGACATCAGACAGCTCAGATTAGTATTAGTATCTCCAGTACAATCATACTGAACACTGTGGCCTCACCCGACTGTGTGCTTAGTCCATTACAGTGGACATGTGCGTTTCCTCTTGTCTGAATTCGAAATTCGTCTGAAAATCAACCATTTTTGTTTTTGGTAGCATTTCTGAAAACAATCGGCCGGCCGAAATTTCAAATCGGTCTGAAGGAACGAATCAAAATGATCTGAATCGATCCGATATTATCCAAAACAGAAAAAAATCTATGCAATTCAAGACAAAGCAATAGGTTAATGGGCATTGGACATTTCACAGGGCACAGAGTATGTCCCAAGCAAAGGATTAATGGGCATGGGGCATCTCACAGGGTGCAGCATATGTCCCAAGCAAAAGGTTAATGGGCATTGAGCATCTCACAGGGCACAGTGTATGTCCCAGCAAAAGGTTAATGGGCATTGGGTATCTCACAGGGCACAGCGTATGTCCCAAGCAAAGGGTTAATGGGCATTGGGCATCTCACAGGGCACAGCATATGTCCCAAGCAAAGGGTAATGGGCATTGAGCATCTCACAGGGCACAGCGAATGTCCCAAGTAAAAGGTTAATGGGCATCTCACAGGGCACAGCGTGTGTTCCAAGCAAAGAGTTAATGGGCATTGGACATCTCACAGGGCACAGCGTATGTCCCAAGCAAAGGGTTAATGGGCATCTCACAGGGTCCCCTGTATCTTTTTTTCTTTTACACTTTTTGGTTTTAATCATTATAAAATGATATAAAATGGAAAATGAATCGGTCAGAAAGAACAAATCGAAATGATCCGAAATTAAAAAAAAAATCTATGCAACTCAAGACAAAGCAATCGGTTACTGGGCATTGGGTATCTCCCAGGGCACATTGTATGTCCCAGCAAAGGGTTAATGGGCATTGGGCATCTCACAGGGTCCCCTGTATCTTTTTTTTCTTTTATGCTTACTTTTTGGTTTTAATCATTATAAAATTATATAACATGGTTGGAAAACAAATTGATCCGAAATTTCGAATCGGTCAGAAAGAACAAAGCGAAATTATCCAAAATGAAAAAAAATCTATACTATAGATCGTACCTCACCACCAGTTCCATTACCAAAAAAAGCCCAACAGCAGTTTACCCTCTGCATACGATAAAGAAGGTCCATCTCCCACCAGGCATTCTTATCATATTCTATTGTGGGACTATTGAGTATTTTGAGTAACTGCATCACTGTCTGGTTCAGGAAATGTACCATGATGGATCACAAGATCCTGCAGTGGATCTAGAAGACAGCACAGATGATCATTGAGGTCTCTCTTCCCTCTATCATGAACATTTAGGCTGGTGTCAGATTAGCGCATTTTGTCTGGACTGTGCGCCTGTGCAGTACAGACGCACTGTCTGACGGAAGACGCAGTAGTGGCCACACAGTCCGTTTTTTAAACGGACGTTATTTTTGACGGATGTAGCAGGGAAAATAAATTAAATATGAAACCTTTTGTCCGTCAAAAATGCTGGCCGCGCAAGTGACCTCGTTCATCACTCACACACAAAGCTATGCGGACGTTGCGGACGCAGTGCACTCCGCACGTCTGTTCTAGCAGTTTTACGTTCTTGCCTAACTTGCATCCATTTGCCGCGTGCGTTGTGCAACCGCAGTTCGGTGCGGACGTACTTCTTGTGGGGGGCTCCATTGGCGATAATTCTATGCTTCGACGGACGTTATTATGTGTGCAAAAACGGACGTTCACACTGCGCTTGTCTGACACCAGCCTTATACTGTACATTGCATATGCAAAGCTATTTGCATTGAGGGTGATCCCATACATCCATTACATAAACTTTTCACCCATGTACTGTATGTTCTGGCCAAAGATACCTGCTAAATAAACAAACAAATCAATATTCATATTTATCAAACAAGCATCCCAAAAAGACTTCTGTATCTTCTTCTATAAGCAAGAAAGACGCAAAGCAGCGCTACACTATAGCGGAGATAAGTGAAGACCATCACACAGATTTGGTACTTCAAGTATCTGACGTATCTTCTATTAAACTAAAGACACATTTATAACCAATAAGATCATCTCAACAACACAAATATTTACCATAGTCAAACCCATGAAACTAGAAGGGTGGCCCTTTCTAACGGCTTGCTCATGTTACACATTCCTTTTTTCTATAGGATATGGCAACTGAAACATGTTTAGACAGCGAAAGGGGGGCATGTCAACTAAGGGAAGCTTTCATATGGTCTTAAGTTACAAGGAATTAAAAGATATTATTTTACAGTTCTCTCTTTGATCACATACACAATTGTGATCACTCAAAAGGATGAGACAAAAGGGACAAGAACAATACTCATGAAATACCTCAATAACTTTATGGTGTACTAAAGGGATTCACCAAAGAGGCCCTTTATGAGCATAAAATACACTTATCTAGATTCATTTTTCCAGTCAACCACAGTAGGGACCTGGGCCAAATGCCTAATCTAGACATTAAATAACTATTAACTCCCATTTCCCAAATGAATTTCACCGAACAAGAAAAATATAATAACTTTGAATTTATATTCATCGATCTAATAATTCGCATGAGTCAGTTCTATATCTGTGTATTTTCTAATGTTCAGCTTCACTCCACAAAACTCATACACACCTGCATTCACACACACTCTCAAGAAATACATTCTCATTTTCCCAAATCCAACCCTTTCTCACACTTATCTAGGGGATTGAACAAAAAAAATAATGTCTCCGTGTCTAAGACCGTGGTCTTTATCCAGAATAAATGGTCAACAATCGGCCTTTAGCAACATCCCAGCCTGAGACGCAACATCCTTGGGTTCTTCGAATGTCAAGCAAATGAGATAACCGGAGTTCCCAAAGATAGGGACTCCTTCTGAACGAGCTGTGTCTGCGCTGGTTCTTTTTTATCTTTGACCTTGACCCAAAATGTCCAGGACTCATTCCAGGCTCAGTCACTGTGAACTTGGTGACTGTCAGCTTCTCTTTAGGAACAATGATGATCATGAAAATGATGGTGACAAGGCTTAGCAAAAATAAAAGAGAATATTTCATTTACCCTCTAAACCTGTCCAAGTTCTTAAACAAATTCATAAATTTTTCATACATTAATTACAGCTGCACAAAAACAAACAAAACATGTTAATATCACAAGAAGAAGCACAGATAATAAATGTTAAAATTTCCCCGCAAAGCCTAAGGGGCTCACGCAGCAAAAAAGTATCCTACTAAGTCTGACTCCTTTCATTAGAGAAAAATATATATACGCAGCTCTGGCTCAAAAAGGAAATAGCTGAATTTTAACCCAACCCATTTTAATATAAAAAAATATTGTTATATACCCGTTCTTGTTTGGTGTTTATGAAACAAAACATTCCCAATAAAATCAAATAAAAAGGCAACTGATCATTTTATTTTTCTATTTGTATAATGGTAATTCTTCCTTAAATTCTCTTGTATAGTCAAACAAAAACAAAACACATAACACAGCAATGATCATTACTAAAGACACATACATACAGATATACAAAATACATTACAATTCAAACAAACTTCCTCAGCTTTTCCTGCAGTTTTTTTTTTTTAAATTTGAATTTTTTTTATTTAAATGAAGTCAAATGGGGGTACAGAAAAAAAGATAGGGGAGGCAAACGTGTTTGATAATACAATATCGAAATGAGGCGGGGAGGAAAAGAAGAAAACCAAAAAATAATAAATAAAAAAAAGGGGGGGACATCACCATCACATATAAATTAACAACCATTGCATACCATTTACATACAGAGTTCTGGCTCCCGATATCTTAGGCCTTAGCTCGTATATTAGCAAGATCTCTCAGCATCCTCCGGTACGTTTTCACCTTCCCTGTCAATGAGCCCGTTTACCCCTCTAGGTACACACTGCTTCACGAGGTATATGTCCCACAATTCCCATGGATCCTGTTTAGGAGGGGTCACAGGGAGAAACTCTATAGCCATCCTGTCATAGTTCCTATCTCTTGTCATGCACGTCTTAATGAGCCCCATAGAGGGGACCGTATCTGATTTCCATCGCTGTGCTATCAGCAGTAATGCGGTGGACATAATATGAAACCTCATTCTGCTCTGTTGCCTAGTTAACTTGGGGCCCCCCAATTGCAACAATACGAATCCAGGATCCATAGGAATAGGGGTGCTCACTACTGCTGTAGCAAACTCCACCACCAGAGTCCAAAAAGGAAGTAGTAACGGGCAGTACCACTAAATGTGTATGTAAGTACCTGTCTGTGACCCACATTTCCAACACGCTGAAGATGAGGATGGAGCGAATTTAGACGTTCTATCCGGTGTCCAGTACCACCGGTAAAGAACTTTCCTACTTGTTTCAAGAAGCGTCGTATTTCTTTTTTTTTTAGTATTCAAAATTTTTTATTTAATAAAAAGGTCAGCAGGACATAAATGATAAATGGCCTCGCAGGGCCACATTAAGTCATCGTGAAAACAAAAAGGTTGGCCACACAGGGCCACAGCTTGTTAACTGCACATGCATAAGAAAAAGTCATCAGGAATCTTAAGTTGACAAATGACAGTGCGCGTAAGAAGTATTATAATCAGCGAAAATCATCTAATACAGCAAGCAATAAACATCCCCAGATAGGGGGGTCTCAGCGAGAAAATATGAAACAAGAGGGGAAGGGTAGCACAAAAATTTAGATAATCCCCGGCCGGGGATCATCAGCAACAAAGTGGTCAAGGAACTTTATAAAAGGGGGAAGGGATCAGAAAATATGAAAAAAAAAAAAAAAAAAAAAAAGCGGAAGTGGAGTAAGGTGGGGAAAAATATGGCAAAAGACCAAAAATGTGCCGACCCTGGCAGAATCCCGGGTGGCCGAAGCCCACGGGAGAAGGCCATGAGGGGGTGAAAGGCACTAGGCCCGGGTACCTGGGGAGGTAAGCTACGTCCCTCAGAATATCCTGAAAACGCCAACTAAACAAAAATGGGGGGGGGGAAGAGAAAGGAAAAAGGGGGAGGAGTGAGACAACAGGGAAAACAACATGTCATATAAAATAGCAAAATCAGCTGCATGAAAGTCCTTGAAAAAAGAATAAAACAAATAACATAGGGCAAAAAAAAAGAGTGAGGGGGGGGGGACGCAAAAACTCTGCAAGTGACCCAGTCATCAATAAAGTCCACAAAGCATGAAAACCTAGGGACAGGTTTAGGGGGGGTGAAGGGGGGAAAAACAAGGCTCAGCTGGTAAAACTAAAATCATCTGAAGGGGAAGAAAAAAAAAAAAACCTTCAACATAAAGAAAATAAAAGTTCATGCTACGAAATTCCATGAATACAGCAGGAAGTGTCTCAGGTAGGCAAAAGCTTATCCCCAGCCGGGAAACAGCAAACTGAAAAGTCCTCTCAATCAGCCGAATGAAGAGGCGGAAAGTCCACAAACTAAGGACTCCCACTGTGACAGGCAAGGGGGGCGCTCAGCCAGCATCCCGAAATGGCAGCAGGTGCAACCCAGGCAGGGCGACGCACATCAGGCCATGCCAGGCAGAAGACCCAAGCCCGAAATGAGACAACATGGCCGGCAGATCAGGTATGCCCTCCGCCCAGTTACCAGCATCAACACCGTGAGGTATAGCCACGGGTGTCATCTCAAACAGGCAATACGCAGGGTTCTCCCGAGCTGTCTGCTCGACCAGTAGACTCCGGAGCATTCTATCCATGGCCGGAGTGACTCCGCGGGACCAAGGTCGAATCTGCGTCTCCCCTGCAGAAAGTCCCGCGCAGCACTGTAGCTCCTCCGCCGCAGACAAGAAGCGTCGTATTTCTATAACGGCCTTGTGAGCTCTCCAGAGAATAGTCGGATCTGATGAAGAATCTTTGTTCTCCAGGAAGTAATTGGCAAGTGTGGTCTGTAAGTCCGACATTATCTCTGGATCGCTCAGAAGAGTGTCGTTGAGGCGCCAAGGAGGCCTGCTAAACACCTGGAAGTCATCTGCTAATGTCAAGAATACTGGGGCATGATCTGACAATGTAAAGCTAGAGATGTCGCAGCCTCGAACAGAAGGCAATAACGAGCACCGTGTACAAAAAAAGTCTATTCTGGAGTATGAATTATGAGGTGGGGAAAATAAAGTATATCCTTTTTCTCCTGGATGAAAAACCCTCCATACATCATATAAATTAAAATGCGACAGAAGTTCCGTTAATTCTCGACCCTGTTTTCTAATGTGTGCGTATGTTGAGGCTGACCTATCTAGAATCGGATCTGGACATGCATTAAAGTCGCCCATCACAATCACCTCGCCAGTTGATACTGTTAACATTTTGAGCAATACATGTTTAAGAAATGATATTTGAGATGAGTTAGGACTATAGACATTGCATATAGTGAACAATTTCTGATTTATCGTGCACACTAAAATAAGGTAGCGGCCCTTCGGATCACTAAGTTTTCTGTGAAGTTGAAAAGTCACTCTATCATGCAGTAGTATAGATACCCCTCTAGACTTGGTGGGGCCCGTAGCATGAAATTGCGTGGTAAAACGAGGCACCTGTAACAACGGATGAGACAATCTACGAAAGTGTGTCTCCTGTAGACAAACCAAGTCGGGGTCTCCCCTTTTTATCTCTGAATATAATGCATGTCTTTTAAATGGAGCATTTAAGCCCCTAACATTGAAGGACATAAGTTTCATAAAACTGGGATTAAAAACTGTATACGGATCCTGGGCCAAAAGAGCCCCCAATTCAAATTCTGGAAAATCAAAGCAGCTCCCGTGGCTCGGCCCAAGCGTGTGCGAGAGCAGTCAGTGAATGGTGATGAAAAACAAAGAAAGCAGCATAAAAAATCAAAAAACAAAAAAAAGGTATCAATAAAACTATATACATGTCCCAAAGGGACAGCCTCTCTGGAGAAGCCCCGAGAAGCGGGTGTACTTCTCATACTCCTCTAGTGAAGAGCGAGAGTGGAGGGCCAAAAAAGGAAAGCCCAACAAAGCGACCAGATGGAGAAACAAAAAGCTGTGCCATGCTGCGCACGCCGGGACCCAATAACTCCAGCTGATCCCACATGCCCGAAACCCAGAGAATGCCCTTAACAGTGTGAAAAAACAGGCAAGAAATACCCCTGAGTCACATTCGGTGAAGTACGATACCATAAAGACGATGAAATGTCCCGAGAGTATTCTTCCTCCGCCAAAAGCCTGTGGCAACCGTAATAGTCGTAGGATGTCAGAGCAAGAAAGAGAATCACTTTTTCTTCTTATGCCATTCAGGGTCAAGACGTGGTGTAGGATCTTGTCGCTGTGACGGAGGGGTATTAGGTTCCATTCCCCAGTCTTTCAGGATTTGTATGCCTTCCGATACTGAAGTCACCGAGTGGAAAATTCCATTGCGAGATATCAACAATTTGGTTGGGAAGCCCCATCTGTATGCAATACTGCGTTCCCGGAGCACCGCCGTCACCAGTTTAAAGTTGCGACGATGTTGGAGGGTAGTTCGAGACAGATCTGGGAAAATAGCAATGTGATCGTAGGTCGGGGATAATGCCCCAGGGTGTCTCAGGGCATGTAGTATGTCCTCGCGAGGCTTATAGTAGTGAAGACGGAGCAGGACGTCTTTAGGCGCCTTAGCCGGAGCTGACGGAGGCTTAGGAAGCCGATGAATTCTATCAAAAAGGAGGGAATCTGAGGTGGCTTTTGGCAGGAGATGTTGAAATAGTTAAGTAACATAATCAGGTAGGTTATGAGCTGAAACCGAATCTGGAATTCCTCTTACTTTCAGATTATGACGACGTGATCTATCCTCCAAGTCAGCAATTTTAGTAAGTGCCCCCAGAAGTTGAGATTGTAAATCCTCTACCTGTTCTGTCAAGTTGTTATGTGCCCCTGCAAAATCCGCCATCTTTGTTTCCAATCTGTCTGTGCAGTCTCCAATTTCTTTAATGTCTTTTTTAATGTCTGCCGCCACGCTATCTAGTCGAGTCGATAATGCCTCAGATAGAGCTGTCAGCATAGGTGATAGTTTGGCTGTCACCGCATCGATTCCCGAGCTCTCCTCAACGGGTGAGGCAGATGCTCGTGGGGACGAAGAGGATGAGCCGCCGCCATCTTGGGAGGCCCCAAGGCCGCGCTGTTTCTGGCTCTTTGGAGCAAAAAAGTTGGCGGAACCCGCCTTTTTGTTACCGCTGCGGGAGGACATACTGTGCTCCACTAGTTCCCCGGGTCGTGGGTCTCAGCTGCGCTTTCGCACCGTTGCTTTTCCCCGCTTTTAGTGGGTCCCTCGTGCGGAGCTCCGGCGCTATACGTCCACCATCGAACGGAGTCAGGCCACGCCCCCCTTTCCCTGCAGTTTTCATGTCGTCTGGGTTTATTTTTTTTAAATTATTTATTATTTCACTCACATCATGCACACCCAAAACACTTAATGCTGTATACCGTGCAATCCAGCACACAGACAAAACCCATATGTCGCTAGCATGCCATCTAACACAAAGTCAAAAACACGAAATTGCAATGTGGTTTCTGTCTTTTCCTTTGTACAATGCTACAGAACTTGCGGGTGCTTTATAAATACTTGTAAATGACTGGCAATATGAATGAAGTTATGTTAATAGGTGATTCTGATAAGCGTGTAAATACAACTCGCCCTTACTACACCTAAAATAACTGAATATATAAAATATAGTAATAATTAAATGATAACAAAGAGGGGTGGAGCTAGACTCGGACACGATCGGCCGCATTTTGAGAGAGCTCCGCTACAGAGACTGCTATTTAGCGAGATATATCCCCTTTTATTTTGAGATTCCCTGCCTACCAGGCACGAGACACTTTGCTGACCCGAGGGTTGTACTGGAGGACTTTAATTCGCATCTGGAGGTGGTCCAGTGAGGACGGGAAGCCCCGGAGAGGAATTTGCAGCCTGGTACGAATGGCCATCTTGGGAGCCTGTGGAGGTGTTTTGGCTTCCCTTTGCTTTTCAGCCTGCCCCGTGGTGTTCTGCCCTGGCCCCGTTTAACGTCCGAATGGGTAAGAAGTCGGCGAATCGGAATGATCTGCTACTGGGGTCTGGACAGCAAGACATCTGTGACTCTCTGGGTGGTGGGAGGTTGCTCACCATGGGTCTCCCCTCCACCACCCTACCTCCAGGATATGGCTCTTCGGATAAGGTCAGATTCACTTGGTCGAGGGCGAGTGGAGAAGAGGCAGATCAGCTCTCTTCTGAGCCCCTGCTGCATGACCAAAAGTCCAGGAAGGCCTCTGCAAAGAGGGTAGCTAAGGCAGCTCGTCGGCGGGCTGCATTGTCTGGGTTTTCCGACGCCACTGCCATCCAGACTGCCTCTTCCGCCTTCCTGGCTGCTGCACCGGGGGAAGACATCCAACTTGCCACTAAAGGGGATATTAAACGGACGATGAACGAGATGCGGGCCATGTGGAGTGCTGATGTGGCAGGTGCTAAGGCTGAGGTGACCCTTGTGCAGGAACACTTGAGATTCAGGACCGTACGACAACTGTGGAGGCAGCGTATACTCACCTCTCTCACAAGATGGACTCCCTCCAGCTGCAAGTCGAGACTTTGTCACGCACAGTAGAGTTGTTGGATGCTCTACACCGCCGGCGCAACGTCTGCGTCTGGGGGGGCCGGAATCGGTACAGCCTGGCGAGATTCTGGCGTATGCTAACCGCCTGGCAGCCCACCTGTTGAGACTCCCCTCCGGTGCGCCGGAGGTCTTTGGCTTGGCAAGTCGCATCCGGAAGTCGTCGGCTGCCCCAGAGACGGCGTAAAGAGATATAGTTTCAGTGGCCCAGGAGATACCCATGAAACAACAGCTGATGTCGTTGCCTATGGCTTGGGTGTCATTGTCCTCTGCAGTATCCCTGTATAATGACCTGCCTTTCTTGACACTGACAGCATGCCGAAGGTTTCGGGGGTAGTGGCCTGTCTCCGGGCTAAGGAGGCTCGGTACAGATGGGGTGCAGCTGGCACCCTGCTTTTTACATTTGACAACGTGCCGTATGGTTTTGGAGCCCCGGACGAAGCATGACCGGTCTTTGACTCCCTGGGGATCAACCGGGGATTGAAATCCACAGTTGTCGGTGCCACGACATTGCTCTCTTTAGATCCGGGCTGAATGTTTGCTGCCCTGCTGATTCCCTCTCTGAAACCTTTATGTAACTTTCCATCTCCTTTTGTAGCTGCTATTACCCTATGATGTCCTGTCCCTTCTGTAGATGACAGCTTTGATGGCTGCTTTTCTGTAATTGCTTTCCATTTTTCTCTTATTTCGAACCCTCTGAGACTCCCCGTCGCTGACTTTTTTGGATAACCCCCCTCCCCCCTTTTTTTTCCCCTTGAGTAATAGAAGTGTGATGCAGATACCCCACCCCTCTCTTTACCGGCTCGGACATGTTATTTCTGCCTTGTTCTTTTTTCATGATCCTTTAAGGCGTCCTGTGTGGTGCCAATGAGACTCTTTATTTTTTACACTGGTTACCTTCCCCTTCTTTTCCCGTTCTATGTTATCTCCCTTTGCTGACTCTTGCTTTTGATGTGTTTCCTGTTTTCCTGTGCATTTGTAGGGCCCTGTGAGGCTCTTTTTGTTGGTCGATTTGTGACCATTTCTTATTTACAAAATAAAGCCTTTGAATAATAAACAGAACTTTCTTCAAGACCCAAAGAAAGTTATGTTTATAACTGTAACAAAACGTTGAGTTCGTTGTGTAACAAATGCAAGTGATTATTACTTACTCGAAAGCTTGTCTTTTATATGTGACGTTAGTCCGATAAAAAGATATCACTAATTACAACACTGCTATACTATACGTGTGTGTGTGTATATATGAGGTACATTGGTGACTGTGACAGGCTTAAGCAAATTATGATCATACTTTGCGAACTGAATCCCCATCATTTTACCTCAGGTTTTTTTGAACATTTTTAAAAACAGGTTTTTTTTTTGCCACAGAAAATGATGGAAGAAGGTGGTCAGTAATATGGAGTGCTCTTTCTTGCAGGGTAATTCAAAGAGAATTGAAAAGTCACCGCACTTTCAGTGACTTTTCGTTCTCTTTAATTCGGTTCGATTTGGCCATCTGATTTCGGCCACCCTGCAGTGTATTCAGCAAGCACCTCAGGGCCGCCGAAATGCAGGGAAAAGTCGCCGAAAACTCGCTGCAAAACGAGGGCGAACACACACCGAAACCCGCAAAAATATCTGGATTAACACACCGAAAAAACCCGAGCAGGAGCCGATCACACACAGCGCAGCCGCCGGAAAAAGCCGACACCGCAGACGAATGGAGTGAATGAATTAAGAAAACCGTTCGCTTGAATGTTTGAAAAGTGAAACGCTGTTTGCAAAGAAACTACTGAGCGAAAATGTCTGAAATTTTACATAGGAAGTCCAATGAATGATAATAAAAAGGCCTGTTACAGAACAGATAAGTAAAGTTAAAAAAAAAACGGAAATTTTCTTTTAAAAAAAGAAATCCCGAAAATTGCTTAAAATATCCTAAAAAATCTATAAATAGACTCTTTGGGGGGGCGGAGTTAACTGCCGAGACGAGAGGTCGTGCGAAGCTGGGCTCCGCTGAGTTTTTGAATTATTTTATATTACCCCAGCTGCCATCGACCCTCTACGTTACTCCAACTCTGTGGGGGGACTGCTGGAGACGCCCCGGAGCTACGTCGGTGAAGACGGTTGACTTTGCGGAGCCTCACAGCTCCGGAACTCTGATTGCGACCTACTCCGGTCGGCAACTTTGGAGCCGCGTGCTTTCCTTTCCTTACCCACGGGTGACTCCCTGGCCTCCGTCTTTGGATACACGGCAACTGAGATGGGTAAGAAGTCCACCAGGAAGTTGGGCCAAGCGGAGAGTTCAAGTCTGCGGGACATACGAGACGCTATGGGCGGGAGGCCCGCTACCCAGGTTGCGGCTCCCTCCCCATCATGCTATCTGCATATGGGTCCTCGAATGATGGGGACTATTACTGGCCCTCTGGCAGTCTAGACAACCTGCAGATGCTCACCCCGCAACACGTGAAGCCGGCTGGCACAGCTGCGAGGAAGCGGGCGCAGGCGAAGCGCCGGGCTTTGACGGTGGCGGGGAGGTTGCCGAGTACAGAACCGGCCCCGGTTCATATGTGAGAGAGCTCTGAGGAGGAACATGCGTCCTCGTCACCTGTCTCTGGTTCCTTGCCCGCGAAGGTTATGGCACCTAAGCGACACGCTACTCCTGGTCCCAGGCAGGATTTTATGGCACCCCCCTTGCAGACCTGCATCCCCGTCCCTTATGCCATCGAGGGTGATGATGCTCTCCCATCGACGAAGGGCGACCTACATCGATTTATGGACAAGATGCGTTCTGTGTGGCGAACGGAGGTGACGGGAATGAGGGCCGAAGTGGCGGAGGTCCACGCCAAGGTGTTAGAAGTGAAGACGCAATCGGATGAGGTGGCGAAACAGTAGACTGACCTCTCGATGGAAGTAGTAGAGCTCAGGTCTCAGGTTGCTCTCCTGTCCCGATCTGTGGAGGCACTTGAGGCTCGGCACCGACGGCGAAATCTCCGGATCTGTGGCGTCCCTGAGTCCGTACCTCTCACCGAACTCTTACCATACATGAATCGTCTGGGGAATCAGGTTTTAGGCTTGATGCCAGGTTCGTCGGCGCTGTTTCGTATACGGAAAGCCACGACAGCTCCCCAAGAGGTCTCCAGAGACGTCATAACGGTGGCCGTGGATGTTTCTACACAGGAGAAGCTTATGTCGGCCCCGGGAGCGAGACAGATCGTGCAGTTCGAGGGGCTAAAGCTGATGATGTTTCGTGACCTTCCCTTTGTGACGCTACTGGCCCGCCGTAGATACCGGGAGGTGACAAGCTATGGGAGTCTGATACCGATGGGGACAGGCGGGATCCCTAGAAGTGACCCACGGGAGTGTATCATGCTCCATCAGTGGCCCTGAGACAGCATGGTCCCGTCTGTCTGCGGTGGGACTTTCTCGTGAGGTGGTGGAGGACAGTCCAGGCTGAACGTACATGTTTCTCCTTTTTTTTTCTGGTTCCCCCCATCCCTTTATTTGAACTGGGATCCCTTGGTCGCCATTTCCGAATGACCTTCGACCACCCGGGCCTGATGCCATTTTCCTCCCTAGTCCTCTTGCGATCATTTATGGTGTGGACAGGGTTCTGGGGACGGCACGATTTTGGCCTTACTTTTTTCTCCCATCCCTTTTTCTTATATTGGCCCCCCTTTTCCTCTTATCCCCCCTCCCCTCTTTTCACACGTTGAGGTTTTCTGACACTCCCCCGCATGCTGGTTATTGATATTTATAGACTTTATTTTTTCATTTTTGGCTGAGATCTGATTCTTTTGGTCCATTTAACTGTTAGCTGTGAAACTCTTCAGTTTGCTCTCTTGGACGTCTGATGATATTAATGTCGGTATTGTTGATCTATGTAGTTTACACACTTGCTTGATGGTCTGCTGTCACACGTCGGCCCTGCGAGGCCACAAATGCTATTGTTGACTGTTATTGTTAATGCTGTCTTTTAAAATAAAGAATATAAAAATAAAGAAAAGACTCTTTACTGCAGAATATTATAATCAACGGTTTATTAGATAATGAATTAAAACGTGAATATTTTTAACATTGAAGCCTATGGGATTCGCCTGAATAAATCTGCCGCATGAAACCACCAAATGGCAGGGCAATTTGGCAACTTTTCATTGCTGGGTTTTGCTCTCTGAATAGCCGAAGCATTGCTTCTCTATGCGGATTCACTGCCCTCGAACAGGCAACGAACAGCCACCGTATGTGCAGGCAATTCGCCAGGATTTGGCGAATTTCCTGCTCTCTGGATAGCCGAATGGCCAAGAAAGGTAACCGAATGCTGATTTTAAGCATTCGGCTCCCTTTCGGGTTCCATTTGGATCTCTTTGAATAACCCTGTTGGTGTTTTGTGTTTAATGTCTTAGATGCACCCACTTAGTTTTGAGGTTGAGTGCAACCTTCTGCTGTTTTGTATTTTTGTTTTATATAGTATATATATATACTCTTAATTATGAAGAAGTTTATTAAAGAACCTTAAACATAAAAAAATAATAACCAAGAGACTACACTGGCAACCACGCCCTCATTTGTGCAACACATAGCTCATATTAAGGCGAGGTCATGATTCATTGTTTTGTTCTTAGTTGCAAAGCTTTAATAATATCTGGGAATTATCAAATTTATTTAATATTTAATTCCCACTCAGCAAATACATATGTCTCTATTCCTTTTGGACCAACCACTTGCAATACACCTACAATTATATAGTATAGTCAATCCTTCCTTATTACATATTCAAAAATATACAACTGCAACTTGTGGCACATCCTGAAAACCAAGTATTCCAGGCTCAAATTACATAAATGTCTCTTTATTTGATATACAGTCCTTCCCACAGTGATTTAAACCATACTATTTCCATCATGCTCACAAACATACAGGGTTATTCAAAGAGAATCGAAAAGTCACCGCACGTTCGGTGACTTTCGTTCTCTTAAATTCGGTGCGATTTGGCAATCCCATTTCGGCAACCCTGTGGTGTATTCAACAAGCACCACAAGGCCTCCGTAGTGCAGGGAAAAGCCGCCGCAAACCTGATGAACACTCACGACAGAACCAGGCGAAAGCACACCGAAACCCGCAAAAACATCTGGATTAACCCCGCCGAACACGCCAGAGAAACCCAAGCAGCTGCCGATCACAGAGCAGAGCAGCCGTCGGAAAAACCCGACACTGCAGACGAATGGAGTGAACAAAAAGAAACCAGTACGCTTGAATGTTTGAAAAATGAAACGCTGTTTGCAAAGAAGCTACAGAATGAAAATGTCTGAAATTTACATATAAGATCCAATGAATGATAATAAAAAGTGCTGTTACAGAAAAAAGAAAAAACAATTTAAAAGAACAGACGGAAAAAAAAATTCGCAAAATATTCCCGAAAAATGCCTAAAAGATCCTAAAAAAATCAAAAAATAAAGAGACTTTTTACTGCAAAATATTATAATCAACGATTTATTAGATATTGTATTAAAACGGGAGTATTTTTAACATTGAAGCCTATGGGATTCGTCTGAATAAACCTGTTGAATTAAACCACCGAACCGCAGGGCAATTCGGCAACTTTTCACTGCTGGTTTTTGTTCTCTGAATAGACAAAGCATTGCTTCTCTATGGGGATTTCACTGCCCTCGAACAGGCAACAGGCACCGTATGTGCAGGCAATTCGCCAACATTTGGCGAACTGCCTGCTCTCTGAATAGCCGAATGGTCAGGAAAGGTAACTGTACGCTGAATTTCCCAGTTCGGTTACCTTTCGGCCACAATTCGGATCTCTTTGAATAACCCTAATAGAAAGTAACTACGTATCCCTCAATCCAAGTCTCATCATATCCCGTTCCTTCCATTCAGTATATACCATAAACACAGAAACAACACTGGCCGTCAGGGTACCTATCAACTTTTTTTACATCAACTAAATGCAAAACAGATGAAATTCATCTACAAGAAAGCAAAAAAATCTCAAATCCTAGTTAAGGTAGTGTTTTTTTTTAAGAAGGCTCAGAGGAGATGGCGGGGAGCAGACACCCAGCTGAAGAAAATATAAAACCTGAAAGATATTAAACATGAGTTAGAAAAAAAGAAAGAAACAAAGGCTTAATTATTAGTAACAACATAAAAATGAAAAAAGAACATTCTCTAAATCCTGTAGAAAATATCAACCATAAAAAACAGAACAATAAAAAATTGATTAGTTAAATTCATTACTGAGACTAGAAACAGTTCGCAAAACAAAACAGCAGCGCAAATGGGCGGCAGGCACAAATGGAGTGCAGCTCGCAATGGGAGCCCAGCATCTGTCTTTGTTATATGAGAAAAAAACCTGACAGAGGTCTAATCTATTAAAAACAAACAAACACACCCAAAATGCAAGCAATCATTGACAATTTAAAATAAAACAAATAAGTACCCCAACACTGCGGGAGGTACAATAATAACCACTCAACACAGGGGGTGAGTTTTAAAATAACATATCTTCTCCAGGTGAGTTGCCACACCTTAATCAGGGGGAACACCAAAGCTTGAGAAAAACAAGTCCATAAACATCCTTGCAAAAACGCACAATGAGCAAAAACATCATATAAAAAAACCACAGGAAGGCATTCAAAAATGAGGCAGATTCATAATCTGTACAAACAAAATGTACAAGGTGATAAATCTATCACTTCTGGACAATATAAATTGGTAGATCCCACTTCTGACATCACTGCTAAATAAACAAACAAATCAATATTCCTATTCAGATTTACCAAACACGCATCCCAAAAAGACTTCCGTATTTTGTTATATAAGCAAGAAAGACACAAAGGGGTGCTACGCTATAGTTGAGATAAGTAAAGACAACCACACAGATTTGGTACTTCAAGTATCTGATGTGTCTTTGCCCAGCCAGTTCTTTTATTAAACTAAAGACACATTTATAGCCAAAAAGATTGTCTCAACAACACAAGTAATTACCATAGTCAAACCCATGAAACTAGAAGGGTGGCCCCTTTCTAATGGCTTGCTCATATTACACATTCCTTTTGTCTCTAGGATATGGCAAGTGAAACATGTTTAGACTGAGCTAAAGGGGGGCATGTCAACTGAGGGAAGTTTTCATATGTGCTTAAGATACAAGGAATTAAAAGATGTTATTTTACAATACTATAGTATTCGGGTTATGTGATGGTTTATTTCCCCAAGCCAACAGACTCCTACATACTCTGTGGTTGCCATATATTTTGCTAGGATTATCTTGTTGTCAATATTTAATTATGTTTGCTGCTGCTGCTGTAAATGTATTTAGGTTTTTAATGCAGTTTGTTTTTAAGTCGTTCTGTATAGTATACTATAGCTAGTCATATGGTTTTATGTAGCACTGTGGTTCTGGAAGAATGCGGTCTTGTTTTACCATTACTATATATATGAAGTATGTGGCTGAAATGATAATCTTCTCTGATTTAGGGCCATATTACATAGTTGGTGATAACTTAACCAGAGCTGTTGTAAACTTACCAGAGCCATTATAGCCTATGGAGGTTTTAAGTTTACAACAGCTCTGGTTAAGTTAACACCAACATTGTAATATAGTCCTTAGTCTCTGATAATATGCACTGGTGTGTATTGAGCTTGGGTTGTTGTGGACAAAGCAATGAGGGCAGCATTTTATTCTTTGACACATGCAGCACAATGTCTTGAGCCAGCCCTGCATCTAATTCCTTCAAAGAATTCTGGGAGTTGTAGGCCATCAGTATCTGGGGACCCAGAATTTGCGATCCCAGGTCTAAAGACCACCATTGTGTGTTTTGAACCTGGTATTCAGATGAAGCACAAACTCTCATACATATTACTTCTGTTGAACAATATGCCAGTCCTGACACCAGCGGAAGGATGTTCGAGCTTTTTGTCTCATACATCTCTTAACTTTAACTCACGATTCACTTCCATGTTTCCTCTGCATTTGCTCGGATTTTCAAAGATTGATCTAGCTACTATAATCTCCCCTGTTCACTCCCAATGTGTATTACTAAATATTTCCTCATTCCCAAGGCTCAAAGGTAAATGTTCTTTTCCATATCTTATGATATTTATGAAAAAACAATCATATTGTAAATTGAAAATCTTGCGGCTTGAAGCAACATCTGAATAGAACATGCAGATATTAAAGATTAAAAAGATAAGATCATGTCAGACTAATATAATTAAATTCTGTGAAGAAGTAAGTAGAAGTATAGATCAGGGGGCGCAGTGGATGTGATTTACTTGGATTTTGCCAAAGCTTTCGACACAGTTCCACACAAAAGGTTACTATTTAAATTAAGAAAAATTGGTATAGATGAAAATTATTGTCCTTGGATAGAAAACTGGATAAAAGATAGAGTACAGAGAGTGGTCTTAAATTGTAAATTTTCAAGATGGACACTGGTAAGTGGTGTCCCTCAGGGGTTTGTTATAGGACCAATTCTGTTCAATTTAATTATAAATGACCTTTGAAATAGGCATGGAAGGTCATGCATCAGTGTTTGCAGTTGACACAAAACTAGGAAAGGTAATACAATGTGAGCAGGATATTACTTCGCTGCAGAGGGATTTGGATATATTGGGGGACTGGGCACTTAAATGGCAGATGAAATTTAATGTAGATAAATACAAGGTTATGCACTTTGGAGTGAAGACCACAAAAGCCACTTCTACCCTATAAAGGTACAGAGTTAGAGATCAAAGTAGGCGGAGGATTGGGGAATAAATATAGACTCCGAACTCAACAACAATGCCCAAAGCCAAACAGTAGTTGACAAGGCAAGCAAAGTATTGGCATGCATTAAAAGGGGAATTCACTCTTATGATGAAAACATAATTTTGCCTGTTTATAAATCAATGGTAAGACCACTCCTTGAATATGCCTGCAATTTTGGGCACCTGTTTTACGAAAAGATCCTATGGCGCTAGAAAAGTGCAGAGACGGGCAACTAAATTAATAAGGGGAATGGAAGATTTAAGTTATGAGGAAAGACTAACAAGCTTAAACCTGTTTAGTTTAGAAAATGGCACCTTAGAGGGGATCTGATAACTTTATATAAATATATACCGCATCATTCTAAACCATTGTCTGGAAACCTACTTATTAATAGGACTATACATAGGACACGAGGTCACCGATTTAGACTGGATGAAAGGAAATTCAGCCTAAAGCATAGGAAGAGTTATTTTACAGTGAGAACAATAAAGCTGTGGAATTCTCTGCCTGTTGCGGTGGTTGGGTCAGAGTCTGTACAGACTTTAAACAATGTCTGTATGACTTCCTGCAAAAACAGAATATTATAGGTTATAATATTTAATATGTGGGTAAAAGCTGCTTGGTCCAAGGAGAAATCAGACCGCCATTCTGGGGTCAAAAAGGATTTTTTTTCCCAGTGTGTTGCATATTGCCGAGCGTTTCAGACTGGGTTTTTTGTCTTCTTCTGTATCAACAGCAGTAGTTGATGTGGGACAAGCTGAACTCGGTGGACGCATGTCTTTTTTTCAGCCCATGTAACTATCAGGGTGATTCAGAGAATGTGAAAAGCAGAAGAATGACTGGAGAATGAAAAATTCTAGGTCAAAATAGCCAATTTGAAAAGTGAGAATTTTTCTGGTTTGGCTATTTTGACCTAGAATTTTTCATTCTCCAGTCATTCTCCTGCTTTTCACGCTCTCTAAATAACCCTGTATGTAAAATAATCAAAAAAGCAAAGTTCACATTGCACTTGTGCTGTTTCTATACATCAATATATTGCTTTTTTTTCTCTTTCAACATTCAACAACAAAACATTTCAACATTCATCAACAAAAAAAACAGTGCGCACTATATGTTTTTATTACTTATTCTTCATAATGATATATTTTGTCTTTTTTTCCTCAGGTAGCAAAATGAGATTTCTACATAAGAAATAAGACCGGAGCAATGTGGTAGTAATCTATTAGCAATCATCCTCAACCTGCAATAATAAATTATGTGCAATGGTTTCCTAATGTTTACTTACTGCTCACATGAAATATGAGCTGAATATGAAGGAACCAGGATGGAAAGGTGATCTCTCTCATGGTCAATTGGGTCAGAAAGACACACTCTCCTGATACCACCAACGCAGATGCATTTGTGAGGTTGTGTGCTCCTCTCTTCAGTATCATGCACTGAATACTGGATATGTTCATCATACTACATAAAATATTTTTTTTATTTCTATTTATGTTCAAGAAAGCAAAAGAGTTAAGAAGTAGTCTTTATGTTGCATTAGAAATTGTATCTGTCTATAATTCCACAATACCTGAAATCTGTTTCATCGGCATGGCGAAATGTTATGCAAAATACAAATGATTCATTATGAAAGCTTGGCTCTATGGGCACTTCGAGTCACTGCATTTTAAACAAGACATTTTTGGTGGGCAAGGACAGGGCTAAAACAACAACCTTATTACCAGCTTCACAACCTCTGGCCCTCACTATTCAACTAAATATTTTGGCTATACAACTGCTTAGTAACAGATCATTATTACAGTAGCCAGTCAAGGTTTTAAGTAAATTACTTATTATGCTGCAGAATTGGACAGTTCGAATTAAGACTACAAACTTCACGTTTTGCGTAAATGTCAGGTTTTTATTTATGGCAAGCTGTGAGATTTCTTGTTTACAGTGTTAAAAGCTGAATTCCCCATTCTTTGTAAAATTGTTGATGCCAGTTACCTTCCAATCAGACATTTATTAACAGATATGTAAAGCATCTGCCTTTTTGCCTAGAAAACACCCCTCAGTTATCGCTAGGGATTCACCAAAATGAAAATTCTGGACCTAACCGAAAATTCAGGATGCACTTGGCCGAAAACCAAAAATGAAAATGAATCTCTCCCCTGACTTACTTTTAATATATTTGGTGGCTGCACTGGAACACCTCTGGTGTTTGTTGAAGTTGCAAACAGCAGTGAAATTCACAGGTGATGCAACTCAATAAGAGAGTGGCATTTTTCAAAGTTAAATCTAAAGGGAAGCAGAAGAAGCTTCACAGGGCATTTTTTTGCTTCATGTGTTGTTTGGTTGGTTTTTTTGTTTTGGTTTTCTTGAGTCTACGGACTTATTTTTCAAACTCTCCATCAGGTCGTATATGGAGTCAAATTTCTGTGCCATTGGAGCAAAGATATACAGCCTTTTAGCTCAGCAATAAAAATTTACGTTTTATAAAACCTCAGGCATTGGTTTACATATTTGACAGTTCAATTAAGCTAGACAGTCTGTGAGAAATTTACTATAGAAATTAACATATTAATTTTTTACTTTTCAAACGTATATTTTAAATTTTTCGGATGTGTTCTTGTGGAAAATTACAGTAAACTAGAATTGCGCTCTTAAAATCAGTCTAACACGGGATGCATGGATGACTTCTTAAAAGGTTTGATTTTATTTAGCTTATTTCAGGGACTTATAAGTATAAAATTGAAATTGGAAATGCAAAAATTAATTTGTTAACTGAACTTTGCTTTTGTATATAAAGTAGTATACAGACAATCAAATGACAGATTATTATTATTGTCATCATTTATATAGCGCAAACAGTTTCCGCAGCGCTTTACAATAACCAAAGGGAACGAAATACAAATAAACGGACCGAAGATGGAAACGAGGTGTAGAGGGCCCTGCTCATAGAAGCTTACAGTCTAGAGACTGTATAACACAGATCAACAATATTTTATCTATAAATTAATATATCCTATTTTACTAAGGTATGATAGAATTTCAAATACATTTTGTTGCTTACGTCTATCTAAAATTGCAATCCTCAAGTGGATAGCACTGACTATTTAATCAGTTAAGAATTAAAGTACATGACTGCTCCTTGTTTCTCACTTTTACAAATGTCCAAAGGCTGCATCTGTGAACATAAAATAGGAAATCCTATAGAATATTTAAGTCTAATTTATTTTTTTGTAAAATTGGAATCATGGTTAAAACCAAATACTATTGTGGATAACGTAGTTTGCCCCTATATTGGCACATATTATGTATACAACTAGATTTTTATTCTAAACATCTTTACCAATTCCAAATGAATCATTGTCCACCTATATAACCTTAAATCACCTTTGCAGCAGTTTATGTCAACGTCAATTTTATTGTAATAGCAAGCCAGAATTGTACAGTGATGTGAGGAGACTGTCTTACCAGCCTCTCATTTCAAGGTAAGTTCCTTTAGATCAGTGATTCTCAAGCCTGGTCCTCAGGTAACCCTAACAAGCCAGGTTTACCAGATATCTGAAGCACAGCATATGATTTGCTGCTCAGTCAGTACAGAATAAGGTAATTCTTTAAAATCTGACCTGTTAGGGATGCATAAAGGGACACTCCATTAAAAATAGAGTTCCCTGACAGCCTCTGCCCAATTATTTTTTCATATTTTTTTATATTTGGTGATTATACTCACTTTCGTCCTTCGAAGTGTGCAGCTCCTCCTATTCAAATCAGGAACTTCCAAAACCAGAAGTCCCTGAAGCATTACTACTGTCACAGTGGCACCTGGCAAGAGCCATGGTGGGACCCAGGCCTGGACTGGCCATCGGGCAAACAGGGCGTTTGCCCGGTAGGCCGCCAGCCTCCCTTGCCGGGCAGCCGGCCGGCATAGGCAGCCGCCCGGCAAGGCGTCCTAGGCCGACTGAAGAGGCTGGCTGGCGAGCCCTATGACCTAATCAGAGGGAGCTGGCCAGCTGTCGGCCTCCTCTGATTAGGTTCTCATCGCACAGCTGCCATTACGTGACTCTGCGGCGCTGGGAGGAAGTGATCACTCAATGTCACTCCCTCTCAGTGATCCACAAAGTTTGAGCTAGTTTGATCCAGCCGACAGGTTCGTGGAAGGGGGGTGCAGTGAAAGGAGGGGGTGCAGTGAAAGGAGGGGGGTGCAGTGAAAGGAGGGGGTGCAATGAAAAGGGAGGGTGGAATGGAATGATAAGAGAGGGGGTGATATGAAAAGAAGAGGGGATGGAATGAAAAGAGGGGCGAGAATGACATGAAAGGAGGGGGAATGAAAGCAGGGGGAATAAAAAGAGAGGTGAATGGAATGAAAAGAGCGGGGAGAATGCAATGAAAAGAGGTGGTAATGATATGAAAAGAGAGGGGGATGATATGAAAAGAGGGGGTGGAATGAAAAGAGTGGGGAGAATGGAATGAAACGAGGGGGATGGAATGAAAAGAGGGGGAGAATGATATGAAAGGGGGAATGAAAAGAGGGGGAATGGAATGAAAAGAGGGAGAATGCAATGAAAAGAGGGGAAATGATATCAAAAGAGGGGGAGAATGATATCAAAAGGGAGAATGATATGAAAAGAGAGGGGGAATGCATTGAAAAGAGGGGGAATGAAATGCATTGAACACTGCAAATTACTGTGGAGCTCTGTGACACTCATACAACACTGCACGTTATGGGGGTGTCAGAGCTCCACAGTAATGTGCAGTGTTTATGAGGGTGTCACAGAGCTGCACAGTAATGTGCAGCATTTATGAGGGTGTCAGAGAGCTCCACAGTAATGTGCAGTGTTTTTGAGCGTATCACAGAGCTCCACAGCAATAAAACTCACAGTAATGTGCGCTGTTTAGAAAAAAAAAGAGGGCTCCTCAGTCCAAAATGCCCAGACCTATATTTTGTCCCAGTCCGGGCACCCAGGGGAGGACACAAGAAAACCCTCGGGCGAGGATACCCTGAAACAGACGTGAATAAATGTTTTATTTCTCAGCAGGAATCCTGTGGTCGATGAGTCTGCACACTGTTGGGCAGTGTTTCACAATAACTGCTGCTGAGCTTGGAGCAAAGGAGCATAGTGGGCTTGGAGCACAATGGGCTTGGACCAAAATGTGCTTAGAACACGTTGGGCTTGGAACACCACAGCATGGTGCGCTTGGAACACCACAGCACAGTGGGCTTGGAACACAGCAGCACAGCGGGCTTGGGACACAGCAGCACGGCAGGCTTTGAACACAGTGGGCTTGGAGCACAGCAAGCTTGGAACACAGCAGCACAGCTGGCAGTGAGATGGTATGACACAGGATGGTACAGAACAGTTACAGTGATCTGCTGACATCCAGGACTGGATGTCACTGCAGTTGTAATTGCAGGGTCTATGGGTGAGCCAGAGGTGGTAGAAGTTAAGCAGGATCAGTAGGAAAAACTGTAATTTGGAGCGGAAGAACCAACACACACAGGTGACTCACGAACAAAGTACTGCCAATAGGGAGTCACACCTTAAATAGGGAGTTGGTCATTGCTCTGTGAGACAGGTGTAAATCCCTGACTAGATGGAGACACTGGGTAATGCAAAGCCAGAGGGAGAGCCAGCCCAGATGGACTCATATATAAGATTGAAGCCTGGAATCGTGACAACTATGCAACTTGCATTCCTATGCAACTTGTGTAGCGTGGAAATCACAAACTGCACACAGTTATAGGACTTGCACACTTTATGTACGCAGGTTCTGTAGCGCCTGTGCAGAATGATGGATCGGTGCAGCTGTGCAGATCTGATCCATTGACTGGCTCTCTGAGACCATTCGCTGTCACAAGTGGTCTCAGTAGGTGACGTTGGCATATTTTCTGTCTGCTGATATCACTGGTGGCCGGCCGTCAGGAAATTCTAAATTCCGGCTGCTAGTGATGCTGGGTGAGGTTGAGGAAAATCCTGCAATTCACCCAGTGTTTTCTCCAGTTCAGGGCAAAGGGGCAGGGGGGAATGGGGGGCACTAATCACATTCTGACTACTTTAAAACAATCCTGTGGTTAGTATGAGTAGAACCACTGCTCTAAATCATAATTATGTACAGAATTTCTCTGCTGCATGAGAAAGACTTTTTGTCTGTTGCAAAAATAAGTGATAAGCTCCCTTTGTTTATTATCATTTTTACGTATTATGAATACATATAGGACCTTTGGGACTTGATGGTTCACCTTATCAAAGAATGCTTTAAGTGAATAATTGTAAATGTAATGTAATTTGTAGCTGCATGATGTTTTAGGAGAGCAAGTATTCAAAAGTAATATTAATTGAAAATTAAACTTTATTTTAAATTGATCAAACATTCCTGAAGTCCTGTGAAGTTCTGTCTCAATTCCTATGGTTTAAATTCATAACACATTTGACCTGTATTGCTTGTATAATAATATTTCAAACTTTTTATTTATGCTTAAAAATCATGTACGCACAACTAATGGTGACTACTTGCATAAACATATTTGTTTAATAAAAACAATGACAATATTTTCATCGTGCTTATTCATACCTATAGATTTTTTTCTCCTTCTTGGCATTTTATTTCACAATTCCATCCATGTAGAGATAGAGTGGCAGGATAGGAAATCTTTATAGTATCTGGGCGAATTGATAGATTGATATGTGGAAGTAAAGACAACACACAGGGTAATTCAAAGAGATCCAAATTGCTTGAGAAAGGTAACCGAATGCTGAAAATCAGCTTTCGGTTACCTTTCTTGGCCATTCGGCTATTCAGAGAGCAGGCAATTCGCCAAATCCTGGCGAATTGCCTGCACAAACGGTGCCTGTTCGGTGCCTGTTCGAGGGCAGTGAAATCCCCATGGAAAAGCACTGCTTCGGCTATTCAGAGAACAAAAACCAGCAGTGAAAGGTTCCCGAAATATCCTGCCATTCGGTGGTTTCATGCGGCAGATTTATTCAGGCGAATCCCATAGGCTTCAATGTTAAAAATATTCCCGTTTTAATTCAATATGTAATAAACCGTTCATTATAAAATTATGCAGTAAAGAGTCTCTTTATAGATTTTTTATGATATTTTAAGCATTTTTCTGGACCTCATATGCAAATTTCAGACATTTTCGCTCAGTAGTTGCTTTGCAAACAGCGTTTTAACTTTTCAAACATTCAAGCAAACTGTTTTCCTAATTTATTCACTGCACAAGTCTGCAGTCTCTGCTTTCTCCGTCGGTTTCGCTGCGTGTGATCGGCTCCTGCTCGGGTTTTTCCGGCATTTCGGCGGGTTAATCCAGATGTTTTTGCAGGTTTGGCGTGCATTCGCCGGGTTTCTGCGGTGAGTTTTCTGCAGGTTTTCGGCTGCTTTTCCCTGCACTTCGACGGCCCTGTGGTGCTTGCTGAATACACCGCAGGGTCGCCGAAATGGGATCGGCAAAACAAACCGAATTGAAGAGAACGAAAAGTCACCGAACGTGCGGTGACTTTTCGATTCTCTTTGAATTACCCTGACAGTTACATATACAATTATTTACAAAGTGCAAATAAATTCCGTAGTGCTGCTGTACAGTAGGTTAGAAACAGAATCCACCTGTTTCCTTCCTAAACTCTTTTTGAATCTCATCTCCTCTATAACTGTAGCGGGTACTGCTCAGCCCGCCCATGGCCTCTTCTCTCCTACTGCAGCCCAGACACAGGCAGGTTAATAGGGACACATACAGCCTGTCAGCAGCTGTGGGGGAATCCCCCCTCCCTTTTCCTTGTTGTGCAGTGAGTGAAAGGCATACACAGCTGCATACTTAGCTCCCTCCCCTGTCTCTTCATTGGCAGAGGAAGCTGACTAATCGAGGGAGGACTGCAAGTACAGCATGGAATTCAGGGACATGTAGTCCCCAACACAGATGGCCCACTGTAATCCCTAAATGGGGGAAACTACACATCTCAGCAGCCCAGAGGCAGAGGGGGAGATCTTCTACAATGACTGCCCCGCCCCTTCCTCACACCGGATGATGAACACATGCCTGTGGATGTTACATGGTTACATAGGCTGAAAAAAGACATGCGTCCATTGGGTTCAGCCTCTCACACATCACCTACTGCTATTGATCCAAAAGAAGGCAAAAAAACCCAGTCTGAAGCACTCGCCAATATGCAACACACTGGGAAAAAATTCCTTCTTGACTCCAGAATGGCAGTCAGATTTCTCTTTGGATAAAGAAGCTTTTACCCACATATTAAATACTAGTTGTTAAACTTGCCCGGAGGGCAGTCTATTGTTGTCGCCAGCTCAGAATTCATGTCCACATATTTGTTTTTCAATGTCCTATCCAAGAGTATCTCTCGATATAAATGCGTTTGTAACGTGTCCGTCGCCGTCCCATCCGCAACAGGAGGGCCAACTGAGCAGCTCTGATGGGTGCGCGCACAGCTGACAGCGCATTACAAAGGCATTTATATATTCGAGCAGGTTCCTCTTCTCTTAGATTGTAAGATCACGGGAACAGGACCCTCTTAGATTGTAAACTCACGGGAACAGGAACCTTAGATTGTAAACTCACGGGAACAGGACCCTCTTAGATTGTAAGCTCACAGGGAAAGGACCCCTTACATTGTAAACTCGTGGGACCCCTTAAAATGTAAACTCATGGGACCCCTTAGATTGTAAACTCATGGGATAGATTGTAAGCTCATGGGACCCCTTAGATTGTAAACTCATGGGATAGATTGTAAGCTCATGGGACCACTTAGATTGTAAACTCATGGGATAGATTGTAAGCTCATGGGACCCCTTAGATTGTAAACTCATGGGATAGATTGTAAACTCATGGGACCCCTTAGATTGTAAGCTCATGGAACCACTTAGATTGTAAGCTCATGGGACCCCTTAGATTGTAATCTCATGGGATAGATTGTAAAATCATGGGACCACATAGATTGTAAACTCATGGGACCCCCTTAGATTGTAAACTCAGGGGATAGATTGTAAACTCATGGGATCCCTTAGATTGCAAGCTCATGGGACCCCTTAGATTGTAAACTCATGCGACCCCTTAGATTGTAAATTCATGGGATAGATTGTAAGCTCATGGGACCACTTAGATCGTAAGCTCATGGGATAGATTGTAAACTCATGGGACCCCTTAGATTGTAAACTCATGGGACCACTTAGATTGTAAGCTCATGGGACCCCCTTAGATTGTAAGATCATGGGATAGATTGCAAGCTCATGGGACCCCTTAGATTGCAAGCTCATGGGACCCTTTAGATTGCAAACTCATGGGACTCCCTATGATTGTGAACTCATGGGACCCCTTAGATTGTAAATTCACGGGGACAGGCTCAAGGGGGTGGGGTGCCCAGTTGCAGGGAGGCCAATACTTACCTTGTTCCAGCGCCGTGATCAAGTCCCCAGGTCTTCGCCGCGCTGGTTTCGGCATGTGGCGCCCAGAGCCTCCCCTGCGACAGCCACCGCGGGAGACTCCGGGCAGGGGGAATCCGTGAAGGCCAAAAACAAAAGCTGATCCGTTGGAGAGGCGCTGTGCGCCTCTCCAATGGATTTTTGTTGTCCCAGGCGCACGCCGGCTGTGCCGCGACGGTCAGATGCGTGTACACCCAGCAGTACTGTACACCCAGCAGTCTGAGTGAGGAAGTTGAACTTTATTCAGATGTATACATTTACAAATATCTCCAGCATGGCTTCTCTAGGACACATGGTGAGGTAGCACCCTAACAATATTAGCTGCATGATAGGATTAGAGTTATAGGATTAACCTTTGTATATGATTCTGGAACTACAGTTGTGAAGAAAAAGTGTTGGCTCCGTTCCTGATTGGTTTTTTTGCACGTTTGTCGCACTTTAATGTTTTAGATCATAAAACAAACTTAACTATTAGTCAAAGATAATACAAGTAAACACAACATGCAATTTTTAAATGAAGGTTTTTATTATTAAGGGAAAACAAAATCCAAGTGGACAGTACTGTCTGGTTGGAGTAGAGGTAACATCACCGCTCTATAACTGTGGAGACACAGGTTCAAATCCCAGCAAGAGCACATCTCCAGTAAGTGCCATTGGGAAAGACACCCAATGGCACATACTCACCACCCAAGACATACCTGAAAATGAGAGAAATCTCAATGTATCCTTCCTGGTAAAATACTTTCTCAAAATAAAAAAATAAATAAAATACTGTATAAAGTGCTCAGTATTGTACAAAGTAGTCTACATATAAAACATTAGCTTTAGCAAGTAATAAAACCTTTGCAGGTAATAAAACAGATATCACAAAAGCTTAAAAAGACTGTAAAAAGTGATATACAGTATTGCAATGAGTGTATAAGGTGCATATAACAAATGTGCAAATAGTTGCCCTCTAGTGGTCAAAAGTGTGTATATATCCACAATTTACTGTGCTGGGAATTCCTTATACTTTGCTGCCACTTTGTGGATTAATGTGATACAAGAAAGTCTTTAATTTAAGAAATAGGGTTAAATACCCTAAGAGAGACTTTCTGCAGAAAGTCTGGTTGGATATATACAGTACTGTGCAAAAGTTTTAGGCAGGTGTGAAAAAATGCTGTAAACAAAGAATGCTTTCAGAAATATAAATAATGATTGTTTATATTTGTCAATTTTCAACATGCAAAGTGAGCGAACAAAAAAAAATCTAAATCAAATCAATATTTGGTGTTACTACCTTTTGCCTTCAAACCAGCATCAATTCTTATAGGTACACTTGCACAAAGTCAGGGATTTTGTAGGATTATAGTCAGGTGTATGATCAACCAATTATACCAAACAGGTGCTAATGATCATCGAAGTCACACGTAGGTTGAAACCCAGTCATGAACTGAAACAGAAACAGCTGTGTAGGAGGCTTAAAACTGGGTGAGGAACAGCCAAACTCTGCTACCAAGGTGAGGTTGTGAAATACAGTTTCATGTCATGGCAAGATTGAGCACAGCAACAAGACACAAGGTAGCTATACTGCATCAACAAGGTCTCTCCCAGACAATGATTTTAAGCAGACTGGGGTTTCAAGATGTGATGTTCAAGCTCTTTTGAAGAAGAACAAAGAAACGGGCAACGTTGAGGATCGTAGACATAGTGGTCGACCAAGGAAACTTAGTGCAACAGATGAAAGACACATCAAGCTTATTGCCCTTCGAAATCGGAAGATGTCCAGCAGTGCCATCAGCTCAGAACTGGCAGAAACCAGTGGGACCCAGGTACACCCATCTACTGTCCAGAGAAGTCTGGCCAGAAGTGGTCTTCATGGAAGAGTTGCAGCCAAAAAGCCATACCTCCGACGTGGGAGCAAGGCCAAGCGACTAAAGTATGCACGAAAACATAGGAACTGGGATGCAGAACAATGGCAGCAGGTGCTCTGGACTGATGAGTCAAAATTTGAAATATTTGGCTGTAGCAGAAGGCAGTTTGTTCATCGAAGGGCTGGAGAGCAGTACAATAATGAGTGTCTGCAGGCAACAGTGAAGCATGGTGGAGGTTCGTTGAACGTTTGGGACTGCATTTCTGCAAATGGAGTTGGAGGATTTGGTCAGGATTAATGGTGTTCTCAATGCTGAGAAATACAGGCAGATACTTATCCATCATGCAATACCATCAGGGAGGCGTATGATTGGCCCCAAATTTATTCTGCAGCAGGACAACGACCCCAAACATACAGCCAAAGTCATTAAGAACTATCTTCAGCGTAAAGAAGAACAAGAAGTACTGGAAGTGATGGCATGGCCCCCACAGAGCCCTGATCTCAACATCATCGAGTGTGTCTGGGATTACATGAAGAGACAGAAGGATGTGAGAAAGCCTACATCCACAGAAGATCTGTGGTTAGTTCTCCAAGATGTTTGGAACAACCTACCAGCCGAATTCCTTCAAAAACTGTGTGCAAGTGTACCTAGAACAATTGCTGCAGTTTGTTTTTTTTGAAATTCAATTTTTTTTATTTTTTTTAAATAAAATAAGACAGTGGGATACAGAAAGGAAAAAACAGGGTAAATAAATCCTTTCTATATACATATAAGGGGAGCAATACAGACTTACAAATACAAACAAACACAAGCCACCTACTCGTAATTGGAAAGTAGCGCATTGGAGGAAAAATAGTAAAATTAAACTAAGCTCCCAATATTACCGGGTGGTACAATAACCAAAGCAGTTCAGGATCCCCTCTGGTCGGGAGAACCTGTGTCTGTGGTACACTCCGCGGCTAGCATAGAGTCCCAGAGGGTCCAGTGGTCTTTTTCCGGCTGTGGAAAATCATATATATGTCTAGCCATCTGCTCATAATCTCTTATGTTATTCACCATATCCCGCACATCTCGAATTGTGGGAACCCACGTTTGTTTCCATCGGCGTGCTATCAACAACATGGTGCTAGATGTTATTACACAAAAAAGTCTCCTTTGTAATTTGCCCATCCTAGCCTGCGAGATACCCAATAGGAAATCCGCCGGAGCAAACGGCAGTACTAATCCCGTTGCCTTTTCCACTAGACCTGAAACTCCCCGCCAGAGTGGCTCTAATGTAACACAATCCCACCAAACATGAGTCATGGTACCCTTTAGTAACGAGCAGCGCCAGCATAGCGATGAGACAGATTTATTCATATGACATTCTCTCGCCGGTACCAAGTACCAGCGGTACAATACTTTACGTCTCACCTCCATCAGAGAAGCACACCGATACGCTCCCCTGTCAAATTCGAACGCCCTCGACCAGGCCTGAGAGGATATCCGGATGCCCAGCTCCCCCTCCCAAGCCGCTTGGAAAGACCATACATGATCCGGAGAGGAAACATTGAGCGCTTCATAGCATATAGAAAGGAGTTGTACTTTTGTGCATGGTTTCACCACGAAGCTTGCAAATGGTGACAAGGGGGCCTGAGGCAGGGTAGGCGGTAGACACATGCCCGGTCGACGTATTACAAACGCTATTTGGTAATAAGAAAGCCTCCAGGCCTCCGATAACTGATAACGCTGCTTTAGCATTTCGAAAGTCATCATGTTGCCTCCCGATATCAGTTGGTGGAGATGTGCAATCCCCCGGAGGTCCACCTAGCGCAGTCAAAGTCTGCGATCCAATGTGTCAATACCTCCATGGGGGTTGCCAGTGAGAGGGAGGTAGTATTTAAAAGGAGGGCGCGACTCAAATCCCACATATGCATATACCATCTAGTAAGCGGCAATAACTCTGGCAAAGGGGGTCTCTGGCGGCGTGTGAGCCAAATTACAGCTGTTATTAGGTGTTGTTTCGCAAAAGACTGTTCTATAACTGTCCATTGTGGAGGGCGTGGAAAGTGGAAGTACTCTGCCAAGGATGCTAGTACCGCAGCTCTGTGATACAGGTGAATATTAGGCATAGCTAGTCCGCCTCCCCGCACGGGGAGGTTGAGCAGCTTGGTGGGAACCCTAGGCCTTTTACCGTTCCATACATAGTGATTCAAAAGAGACTGAACCTCTTCAACATAAGGCTTAGGCAAGCGGATCGGAATGGTTCGAAAGTAATATAGCAATTTGGGCAAAAGTGATATTTTAATAGCAGCCATTCTGCCCATCCACGATAAGGATGTCCTTTTCCACTGAAACAAAAGCTGCCTTACATGAGATCGAAAGGGTTTGTAATTGAGGTCGAATAGTTGGTCAGGAGATTTAGAGATTTTTACCCCTAGATATTGCAGATAGTCCTCTCGCCATTCAAACTGAAAGTGCCGTGCTAATGATTCCCGATTACTGCTAGGGACATTGATAGTTAACGCCTGCGACTTAGGTAGATTTATTTTATGGTATGAGACCTCGCTATATTCCTTCAGGATATCTCTAAGCCGTGGTAAAGAGTCTGTAGGTTCCGTAAGAGTCAACAAAATGTCGTCTGCAAAAAGCCCTATTTTATATGTGGTTGGGCCCATCATAATCCCCACCACCCCGTCATCCTGTCGTATTTGCTGTGCCAGTGGTTCGATCACCAAAGCGTACAATAATGGGGACAGGGGACACCCCTGTCTGGTCCCATTGCTGATTCTAATCTGGTCCGATAAAAAACCCGCAGTCATAACCGACGCCGTCGGGGAAGCATAAAGCGCAAAAATACTACGCAGCACCGAGACCGGAAAACCAAACTTCAGCAACCAATTGCTGCAGTTTTGAAGGCAAAGGGTGGTCACACCAAATATTGATTTGATTTAGATTTCTCTTTTGTTCATTCACTGCATTTTGTTCATTTATGAACATAAATGTGTAACACTTCCATTTGTGAAAGTATTCTTTGTTTACAGCATTTTTTCACACCTGCCTAAAACTTTTGCACAGTACTGTATAACCTCAAAATTAAAATCCTCAAAGGAAATTTTAAAGACAGTCGTGAACGTAAGACATTTAAAATGAGAATGATCACATGTTTTAACACCATAAAAGAAGGACTCAATGTGGTATCTGGCTTTTTTTTTTTATTGTAATAAGTTTTATTGTTTTACAAATTTTTCACAAGGTGCACACAGTATCGAAGTAAAAGTTGCGGCAGGGTAATGCATATAACTTCAGAATATTTGTAGGTTGATACATGAATAATAAAAGACATTTTCTTCATAATGTGTGCAGGAGTAGTTTTGGTTTAACCAACAAGCAAACAAGTAAAAGCATTTAACAGTAATGAATTAGCAGTAATGTTGGGAGTGTACATAGTTGGGGTATTCTGAATGTGTGGAGGGCGGGGGAAGGTGTGGGATGGCAAATTGGTTTACGATTGGTAGTTCGCATACAGTTGTGTAAGGTGTGGTGCTTAGACGCCGGGGCGTGCCTCTGACCAGTAGAACCATCTGCGTAGGTGTGATGCGCTCGTGCCTGAGGCACTATGTATTAGGTCCTCAATGTCTCGGATGTTATGTACCTCTTGGAGCCATTTGCGTATAGTAGGGACATCGGGGGTTTTCCAATGTCTGGGCAACACAGCCTTAGCCGCGTTTAGGAGACGTATTTCAAGCGAGCGTTTATAATCCGTGTGTTCTATGGGGGTGTGAAGCAGTAACATAGCTGCCGGTGTAAAGTCTGGTGGGATTGTCGAGACTTTACAGATGGTGCTATGGACAGCCTGCCAGTATGGCTGGAGCATGGGGCAAGACCACCACATGTGGAGTAGATCCGCCTGTGGCGCCTTGCATTTCCAACATGAGCCATTGTGTGTGGGGTCAAAAACTGCCAGCGTTTTAGGCGGGCGATACCACCTAGACAAGAGTTTGTAGGCTGTTTCTTGGGATTTGGTGGCAATAGAGCAGGACGTGGTGAGGAGGGTGATTTGATCCCATTCCGCATCTGTGAAGGACAGTTGGAGGTCTTCCTCCCATTTGGCGCGATAGGAAGGGGTAGGGTTCGTGAGGGATTGTAACAGGCCATACATGGTGGCTATGCCATGAGACGGAGGATGTGTTCTCTGGGCCAGAGTTTCAAATTGGGTGAGGGAGCGTGTGAATTGAGGTAGTGGGGCTCGTGAGCGTATATAAGTCGTGAGTCGGTGGAAATGGAATTTGGTCAGGAAGGATTGCGGCCAAGGTAGTGGGATGTCATCAGGGGATTTAAAATTGCTGCCATCAATAAAGTTGGTTGCCCGTACACACTGTGGGGTTTGCATTTGTTCAGTCGTGATCAGTCTCCGGGAGAATGCAGGTAAGTAGAATAACGGTAAAAGAGGTGATGGCCAGGGAGCGATGCGTGTGGATTTTTGGAGTGCCTTCCAGGTGCGGAGTGTGGCCGAGATAGTGGGGTGGTGAGTGACGTGGTAGGGCGCGTTTGTACCAGTTAGCCAGGGAAGGGAAGCCAGTGGGCCATCTACTAATGAGCGTTCCAAAGGAATCCACAGCTTATGTTCCGCGCCCGACGTCCATTCAAGTATGCGCTGTAAGTGCACTGCTTGGTAGTATCGGCGGGCATGGGGTAGTGTCAGTCCACCCACAGATTTAGATGCGGTCAGCATCTCAAATCTGAGCCGTGGTCGGCGATTGTTCCAAACGAAGGTGGTAAATTTGGTCTGCAGGGACCTGAAGAATAAGGTGGGGACGGCTATTGGTAGGGTCTGGAACAGGTACAGTAGTCGAGGGAGTACGTTCATCTTAAGGACGTTGATACGCCCAAACCATGTTACATGGGGAAATGCCCACTTAATGAGGTCCGCTGAAATGTTGTGCAGTATTGGGAGGTAGTTTGCCGAGTAATGGTCAGACGAATCAGCAGTGAGGGAAATGCCTAGATACTTAATTGAGGATTTG
Organism: Leptobrachium leishanense; assembly: GCA_009667805.1. NCBI lineage: Eukaryota > Metazoa > Chordata > Amphibia > Anura > Megophryidae > Leptobrachium > Leptobrachium leishanense. The sequence goes on along the minus strand of CM019065.1, from coordinate 263,774,825 downwards.
CACCACTTGAAGGGGAACGAGGTTTGTAGCTGTGCGCGTAAAGGGGGGGATAGTAAGCCCCAAGATTTCTGATTTATTCATGTTAATTTTATAATTTCTAATAGTGCCAAATTCTCGTAAAAGGGAGGTGAGGGCGGGGAGAGAGATTAATGGTTGGTGTATAAAAAAGAGCAGGTCGTCTGCGTAGGCTGCTACCTTATGCCGGTGACCCGCAACTTCAATGCCGTGAATCGAGGGGTCAGAGCGGACTGCATGCAGTAGGGGTTCAAGTGAAAGCGCAAATACCAGTGGTGAGAGGGGGCAACCCTGTCTGGTGCCGTTTCGGATACGGAAAGGGAGGGTAAGAGTGCCATTCAGGTTGATACGTGCTGTAGGGTCTGCATAAAGGGAACCAATCCATGCTAGCATGTTGGAGCCAAATCCCATCTGCTGTAGGGTGTAAAACAGATAGGGCCAACTGACCCTGTCAAAGGCCTTTACGGCATCTGTTGACAGTAACAGAGAGGGATCAGATCGAGATTTGGCGGCCACATGAATGAGATTCAGTGCCCTGACTGTGTTGTCTCTGGCCTCCCTCCCAGGTATAAATCCCGCCTGATCTGGGTGTACTAAACGTGGAATGTAACGTGCCATCCGTAGGGCAAGGACTTTGGCGAAAAGTTTTAGGTCTTGGTTCAATAGTGATATGGGCCTATAATTAGCGCATAAGTCATGGTCTTTGTTGGGCTTGGGTATTAAGGTGATGGTGGCAGAGAGTGATTGTGGGGGAAGGGCGTGAGGACGCTGTGTCAGAGTGTTAAATGCCTGTAACCAAGCCGGAGTTAATGTGGGAAGGAATGTTTTATAGTATTGGAGGGAGAGGCCGTCTGGACCCGGTGTCTTGCCCGTAGGTGTTAGTTTGATGGCATTGTGGAGTTCTTCTATCGTTAAAGGGGATTCTAATGCCTCACACATGAGTGGAGTCAGTTTAGTGTGTGTGTGCGTGTCCACAAACTTATGCATGGAGTCAGAGGAGGAGGGTTGATGGTCTGTGGGAAGGTTGTACAGTTCTGTGAATTGGTCACGTAGTAGGGAAAGCATATCTTGCGGTAGCGTGACGTGTGTGCCCTGTGGGGTGCGTAATTTAGAGATATAAAGCTTCTCTCTGTGAGCTTTGAGTGCGCGTGCCAAGAGCCGTCCACATTTGTTGCCATGTTCCTAATAAACATGGCGAGTAGTGAGGAAAGCTTTTTGAGCGGTCTTGTTTAAGAGTGTGCTTAGTTCGGTGCGAAGTTCCAGGAGCTCTGCGTAAACGGTGTCGTCTACATAGAGTTTGTGGGACCTTTCCAGCGCCTGAATGCGGTGTATGAGCGTGGCTCTTTGAAGATTTATAGTGCTTTTTTTTGATCGAACCCTGCTGTATCAGATAACCACGAATCACAGCCTTATGTGCTTCCCACAAGATTTGAGGGGAGGCGTCAGGTGAGGAATTTTCTGTGAAGTATTGCTGGAGGGTCTGGAGGGTGCCGTTTTTAACTATGGGGTCGTTGAGCAATGTTTTGTTTAGGCGCCAGTTTCTGTCTTTAGGACGTACCAGGGGGGAGGTGAGTGTGAGTAGGACTGGGTGGTGGTCGGACCATGTCATCGGACCTATGTCCACCGTGTCTAACAGGTGAAGATGGCCAAATGGTAGGAACATACAGTCCAATCTCGAGTAGGACTGGTGTGGTGCACTGTAACACTATAGTCCCGTGTGGTGGGGTGGGTGGCACGCCAGCAATCCACTAGGTGGTGTGAGTCAAGGGCCGAGTGGGCCTGTCGTAATACGGAGTGCGGGACACTGGTAGATCCTCGGGAAGTATCTAAACGCGCATCGAGTGGGAGGTTGATGTCCCCTCCAATAAGTACAATCCCTTCCTGAAAGTCTGCTAGGACGCCCAACAAGGAGCGGAGCACCTTGTGCTGTTTTCTATTAGGCAGATAGATAGAGGCGAAGGTGTAAAGTTGCCCTCCTACTGTCCCTTTGACAAAAGTGTAGCGGCCATCTTGGTCTAGTTTCGTATCTGTGACATTGAAGGGAAAATCTCTAGAGAAGAGGATAGCGGTACCACACACCTTGCCGGCAGAGGAGTTGCTGAAAAAACCAGTCGGGAACTTCAGATCACGCAAACGCGGTGCCCTATCTGCTTCAAAGTGTGTTTCTTGTAAAAGGACCACATCTGCGTGATTAGATCTGAAGTCCCGAAGGGCCATATGCCTTTTTTCCGGAATGTTCAAACCCGTAGCGTTAATCGTGAGGACTTTGATGGGTCTGGGTGCTGTAGCCATAGTACCAATAAGGGGGGTAGGTATGCGTCAATGGGAGGGGGAGGGGGAGGGGAAACAAGGAGTATGTGCCTAAAGTGGGACAAAGCACTGCCACAGGACGTGGGGACAGGTGCGTGTCACACTATTCTATACAAAGGCACTGTCTCAGGGGTAGGAGCAAGCAACTACCGAGAGCAATGGGTTAGAAAAAGACAATCTGCTTACGTGTATAACCTATACAATGTTAAACTAAACAGTGAACAATGAACCAGAAAAAGAAAAAGAGCTCGGGCCGAGATGCCCGCCCAGCGTGAGATATGCCGCCAACCGCTCCATGCGGTGTCCTCCAGGGCAGAGTTTTGCATTGTCAGAGACCAGCATGCGCATCAGGGAGGTCACCAGGGCAACCTGGCCGGTGATGGACCCGGGTCAGTGTCGGGAAAAAAGGATAAAAGGATACAGAAGGCAGTCCTCAGAAGGATCCAGGACTGCGTGGAGAGTGTTATTCACGAGTGCATCCATTGATAAAACTCACCGAGGGGCGAATGGCCAGGGAGATCAGGTGCAGAAGCAGTCTTTGGGCATTGAGTGGCAGTCCCAACGGCAGGCTTGAGAATTCCGGGGGTCTCCAGAACTGTGGTCATCCGGTGGTGTCAGAAGCCATGTCATCGCGTTTCCAGGAGCCTTCCACGGCGAAATTAGAACCATCAATCAGGTTCGGCCAGAGTAGCGGCTAGATGAAGGTCATCCGTCTTGAGAGTCAGAGGGCGCCAAAGTCCGAGTCGATGAGTATCGGCGATGACGAGGCCTCTGGGGTCGTGAGGGCGCTCCGAATGACGGGGCGTACATGTGTGTCAGATCCGGCCACGCAGTTATTATGTCTTTAGGTAAGGCAAGTGCTTCCAGAAAGCCCGGAAGGTCAAGTTCAGAGCGTAAGGTCGCAGGGCCAGCGTCGGTGCGGACCTGTATGCCGAATGGGAACAGCCATTTGTAAGCGATGCGCCGTTCCTGAAGAGCTGCCGTCAGGGGGCGCAGAAGGCGTCTAGATTGCAGGGTCGCTGGTGACAGGTCTTGAAATAAGGAGATGCTTGCGTCTTCGAATATTACAGTGCGAGATTGTCTGGCTGCTTCCATAATTTCCTCTTTGACAGCGTGTCTCAAAAGACAACAGACCACGTCTCTCGGCGGTGCATCTGGAGGACCTTTAGGGCGTAAAGCTCTGTGGAACAGTTCAAATTCGATCTCAGTGTCAGGGCTTCGTTGTATTAGACCATTAAATAAGCGAAGTAAGGTGCGCTTCAGGTCTGACGGGGATTGCTCTAGTTCAGGGAGGCCTCTCACCCGTATGTTATTTTGGCGTCCTCTATTTTCTAGGTCCTCCAAGTGACGTGCCATAGTCTGCAAAATTTGATGTTGTGATTGCAGTGAGGTGGTGTGGGTCGTCAGGGTTTCTGATTGGCGGGCCTGTGTTGTCTCCACGTGTTGTACCCGATGTTGCAGGTTGCCGAGCTCCTTGCGCAGGCCCCTGATTTCTGTGAGGAGGGAGTCCTGGAGGCCTGATGTCGACGCTGCCAGGTCTGCCTTGGTGGGTAAGAAACTGAGGAGGTGGTGGAGCTCTGGCGGGAAGTCCCATGGGCCTGTTGAGCGCGTGGGAGAGCTGGGGGCCATAGATGCAGGGGTCGCCGCCATTTTGTCCCGCATTGGCGCCTGTACAGTGTCCGGGATCGGCGTTAAAAACTGCCGGATGGAGCTTGTTGGCTGGTCCCCGGCGGTCTCGGAGGGGCCTGGAGTGATTGGCGGTCTGCGGGGCTTACCCATCTCTCTGTGGACGGGGTGCGGAGGAAGGTGAGCGGATCAACTCGGCGGAGCTCCGGGTTCAGGCGGCCATGACTCTCGGCGCGCAAGCCACGCCCCGGTATCTGGCTTTTTAACTCACTATCATAATGTCATGTAACATTCAGCACTGTACTTGGTTTATATATGTTTTTTTCCTCTCTTTTGTTGTTGTTTTTTTATTGTTGTTTTGTTTGGTTTTTTTTCTCCTTTAAATTTGGTCATTTACTCTTTCCTCCTAGGCACCATCATCAGATGCTCACCATGATGCTTATCTGTATGGTTTTATAAGCCTATAATCTGTCCTCTGTTTGATTACCTTACTTGACCATACGATTCCACTATTAGCATTTACAACACCACTACCCCCCTTTTGCTTGGCTATTAATTGATCAATTCTATGAGTTTAGGTCAACTCTATGAGGTCAGTTTTAGGCTTGTGCACCGATTTTTTTTTCGGTTCGATTCGATTCGATTCTTCGGATATTTAAACTTTTCGATTCGGCTCGTTTCGACCGATTTCTGTTTCGATTCGGTTCGGCTCGACTCGTTTTTCATGTACATTTTTTTTTCGGAATATCGACCATTTTTCGTATTTTCGTGTCACTTTGCTCGTTTTTTGTATCGACTTTTCGTGATTTCGGAAATTTTCGTTTTTTCGGAACGTCTGTTCTCCTCGTTTCAAAGCAATAAATTTCGATTTGACACATTTCAAGTCCATTCGAAAATTCCGAAAATATTTCGTTTCGGCTCGGAAAACTTTTCGGATCTGCCGTTTTCGGATCTAAAAATTTTCGCAAAATCGGCTGCATCCGAAAACACGAATCGGGAAATTTCGTGAAAATTCCGAAATTCCAAAACCCGAAACGCACATCCCTAGTCAGTTTAGCATCAAGACCTGAGGAAGAGAGTCACACTCTCGAAAGCTTGTCTTTTAAATGTAACGTTAGTCCAATAAAAAAGGCATCAGTACGCACTGCTATACTCTGATTTTGGCATCTGGACTAACACAGTTTACCAAATCTGCACTATATATATATATTGACGTCCCAAGTAGTTTAGCTCGACGCTTTGGAAATATCCAAAAAAATGCTGAGTTGCTATATCTCAAAAGTTGCACTATATATACAGTTGTGTTCAAAATTATTCAACCCCCACTGAAATTGAGTGTTTTGGCCAGTTTGACATTGATTTTGATCATTCAGTCATCTTGCTTACAATTAAATCAAAGAGGCACGTGTAGGTCAGACAAATATAACATAACATTTATAATGAAATAACCACAAATGTCTTTTCTGTGCTCACATCATTATCAGTTTTATTCAACCCCCAAGTGACATTCAATCTTAGTACTTATAACTGTAAAAGGATGTTGTACTAACAGCTTTTAAACGTGAAGCATAGCTTGACACAAGTGTCTTGAAGCGATCTACGGGTATCTTCGCCCATTCGTCATGGGCAAAAGCCTCCAGTTCAGTCACATTCTTAGGCTTGCGCACTGCAACTGCTTTCTTTAAGTCCCACCAGAGGTTCTCAATCGGATTTAAGTCAGGTGACTGCGATGGCCACTCCAAAATGTTCCAGCCCTTAATCTGCAACCATGCTCTAATGGATTTGGAGGTATGCTTGGGATCATTGTCCTGTTGAAAGGTCCAACGTCTCCCAAGCCTCAGGTTTGTGACGGACTGCATCACATTGTCATCCAATATCTCCTGGTACTGAAGAGAATTCATGGTACCTTGCACACGCTGAAGCCTCCCTGTACCTGCAGAAGCAATACAGCCCCAAAGCATGATTGACCCCCCGCCATGCTTCACAGTAGGCAAGGTGTTCTTTTCTTCATAGGCCTTGTTCTTCCTCCTCCAAACATAGCGTTGATCCATGGGCCCAAACAGTTCTAATTTTGTTTCATCAGTCCACAGAACACTATCCCAAAACTTCTGTGGTTTGTCCACATGACTTTTGGCATACTGCAGTCGACTCTTCTTATTCTCTGGAGACAGCAAGGGGGTGCGCCTGGGAGTTCTGGCATGGAGGCCTTCATTAAGCAGTGTGCGCCGTATTGTCTGAGCTGAAACTTCAGTACCCACATCTGACAAATCTTTTCTCAGTTCCTCAGCAGTCACACGGGGACATTTCTCCACTCTACGCTTCAGGTAGCGCACAGCAGTCGAAGTCAGCATCTTCTTTCTGCCACGACCAGGTAGCGTTTCAACAGTGCCCTTTGCCTTGAATTTGCGAATGATGCTTCCTATGGTCTCTCTTGGTATGTTTAACATCTTTGCAATCTTCTTATAGCCATTGCCCTTCCTGTGAAGAGTAATCACCTCTACTCTTGTCTTCCTGGACCATTCTCTTGACTTCACCAGGTTTGTAACCACACCAGTAAATGTCTAGAAGGAGCTGAGTATCACAGTCATTTTAAAGCTGCCTAATTGGTGCTTATTATGCTTTATTGCTGCTCCGTGACATCCACAGGTGTTTTCAATACCTGATTGAAAACACTTGAATGAACCTCTGTTCTTCAGAGTGGTAGTCTTTAAGGGGTTGAATAATTGTGTCAATGAAGAATTCACAAAAGAAACATTTACTACTGTATTACAAAACCAATTGATGTCATTTTAGTTGCATATGGTTCTTTAAAAAATCCTTGTAGGGGTGGGTGTGGCCGACTGCCGAGCATGGTGGACGTGCTTTAATTCAGCTCCTGCTCCAGCAAGCGATTTAAAGCGGACATCGCACTCATACAGACCCCAAAACTTGCTACACATACTGGGAACTTGAAGTCATCGGGATGGCTACCGCTAAAACAAAGAAAACCGCAGGGAAACAGGAGTTTTTTACTCCCTGGCCTACCAAACGCCGCGAGGATGCGGATCCTCAAGATGGCGGCGGATCTACACCTCATTCCCCTGTGAAAACGATTACGTACTCAGAGGTTGACTTGGCCACATTCACCTTCCGGATGGAGACGCTGTTTAAAGACTTCTCAGAGACATTAACAACGCGCTTAGACACGGTGGCTGCGGACATAAGGAAAGACATTCAGGATATTGGTGAGCGAACCTCTCATCTGGAGGGTAAAATGTCCGAGATGGCGACAGCGCATAATGATATGGCTGGTGTGGTGGAGACGCTTGAAGCTAAGTTACAGCAATGTCTCAATAAAGTAGCGGATCTTGAAGACAGGTCCCGCCGAAACAATTTAAAAATCAGAGGGGTCCCAGAGTCAATACACCCCCGAGATCTCGGGACATATGTAGCGGATTTTTATTCATTTTTGATCCCTGGGGTCACTCCGGAAACGATACTCATGGATAGGATCCACAGATTGCCGAAACCGCCATCGGCACCCCAGAAAGCACCCAGGGATGTAATATTGAAGTTACACTATTACAAGCCGCGAGAGGATATATTACGTGCACTACGTAAACCGGATGTCTTGGGATCTCAATATGGTCACCTTGCTGTATATCCTGATTTTTCGAAAGCAACCCTGCAACAGCGTAGATTGTTTCGGCCTATCACAACTACACTACGCTCGGCTGGAATTTTATACCGCTGGGGCTTCCCCACCAAGCTGGTTGTTCTCCGAGACGGCACAACTACGGTGTTCAACTCGACAGAGGAAGGTCGAACAACTCTGGAATCCTGGGGATTACAAATAGAACCCGATGTCTGAGAGTGACTGTCACAAGTGCCCAAATTGCTGCCTGAATGGCGTGTTCGCTGAATGGTACATTTTGTTTTTGGGACTTCCGAACGCAAAGTCGCCCCCACCTGGTTCCTCCGAAACAGAACAGTCCCACTTGAATTGGATTGCTCCACGATATCAGTTGGGTAATGTTGCTGTCTTTATTTCAGCCAACTGTCGTTTCGCTGCTGGTTGCAGATGGCCCCCCCCATCTTTTGGTTTAATTTTTTTATTTTGTTCTCCTGTTTCTCCCCATTTTTGTATAAGGGTACGGGAACCTCCCACTGTAGGGAATTCCCGATGGAGAGTATGGCGTTCCTGAACGCACTCTGTTTTGTTTATTTTTATAACTTGTTTATTTGCTTATTTGTTCTTTTTTTATTCCTAACCCTCCCTTCCTCCCATTCTTTAATCCTAGGGGGATGCAGCCCCTCTCATACTTTGCTAATAGATAAATATACAGAGGCAACGTACATGAACATAAATGGCACTGTTTGTATAGAATTTTATGAAAGTAGTTACCTATAATGTAAAGGGCCTAAACCTGCCCATTAAAAGGCATTCTTTATACAGGGATATACGCACCTACGACGCTGATATTGTATGCCTCCAGGAGACACACTTACGAAGACTAGACCACCCAAAACTTTATGCACCACAATATCGCACTCAATTTCATTCCACCTATAGAGCTAAATCTAGAGGGGTGACAATACTGATTCATAATAGGGTTGCGCTACAAACTCATCGTATTGTTACTGATCCCACAGGCAGATATATTATATTAGTGTGCACTATTGACGGTAGACTTTATACGCTTGTGTCAGCTTATGCTCCTAATAGTTCCCAAACTCAATTCATGACACATCTAATGAATAAAATTACAGATGTACTTTAAGGTGACTTAATAATGTGTGGAGACTTTAACGTTTGTTTGGATCCAATTAAAGACCGATTGCATCCCTCAGGGACCCATTCGAGACAACAGACACACAAACTTCATTCCTTTCTCAGACAACACCAACTGTATGACACTTGGCGCGTGTTTCATCCCACAGAGAGGGATTATACTTTTCGTTCAGGGGTGCATAATAATTATTCACGCATTGATTACTTTCTAATTCCAACCAACCTACTTCCACGCATTACTGACTGCAATATACTCCCTTTTACGTGGTCGGACCATTCCCCGATGACTATTGTTTTACAAGATGAATATAAATCGTACACTGGATCACCCTGGAGATTTGGGGAACATTTACTTAAACATGAACCGGCGCTGACAGCGATTCGGGAAACATTAATTAATTATTTTAAAGAAAATGTGTCCCCTGAAATGAGCCCATTTACAATTTGGCAAGCTCATAAGACGGTGGTTCGGGGGACGTGTATCCAATGGGGGGCTAGACTTAAGAAATTATACATGACGCAACGTGTAACTATATTACGAAATATAAATGACATAGACACACGTAACAAAGCATATCCGACTCCAGTATTAGCAGACGAATTAGACGCGGCGCTACGTTCCCTGACGGATTTAGAGGCTGATAAATATCGCATAGCCATGAATAGAATGCGTGCCAAATTTTATGCGTTTCAAAATAAACCGGGCAGACTCCTAGCCCGCAGACTTAAACCCTCCCCTCCAAACGTTGGGATCTCACATCTTAAAACGGATGGTGGAATTATTTACAATCCGATGGCAATGGCAAATGAATTTGCGAGTTACTACGAAAAATTGTACAATCTGGAGGTGGATGACACTAATGTTCATCGCACGTCCGATACTATTGACGCTTATCTACGCAATATCAACCTCCCAAAATTATCAGCTACACAAGAAAATAAATTGGCCTCTCCCATCACCCAAGAGGAGCTTTCTGAAGTAATTAAAGCTTTACCGAAACGGAAGGCCCCAGGTCCAGATGGATTGACGGGTTTATACTATCTGACTTTCTCTCCCCAACTTTTCACACACTTAAGTAAAGTTTTTGAAGATGCAAGAGAGCAAGGTTCTTTTCCACCAGACATGTTACGAGCTCATATTATCACGCTCCCTAAACCGGCAAGACCCCTGACATCTGTCGTAACCTTCGTCCTATATCGTTGCTTAATGTGGATATAAAGATTTACAGTAAGATACTGGCGAATAGACTGCAGCGTATTCTGCCCTCATTGATAGGACAGGACCAGGTAGGATTTATTTCGGGCCGACAAGGCCCAGACAGTACGAAAAAATTGATCAATCTGATGGAGGTGTTAAGACGATCGGGACAATCGTGCCTGGTCCTGTCCTTAGACGCTGAGAAGGCGTTCGATAGGGTGAGTTGGTTGTTCCTTCGTGTGGTTCTTCAAAATTTTGGTTTTCCACCTCCAGTATTAGCTGCAATTCAGGCCCTATATGATTCCCCTTCCGCTAGAGTTGTTAACTCGGGATTCCTCTCGGAGGAATTTAGGATAACGAATGGCACAAGACAGGGATGCCCCCTCTCTCCCCTTTTGTACGCCTTAGTGTTGGAGCCACTTGCTCAGGCTATACGGCAAAATAATGATATTAGAGGCATCGCCGTTAGTCCGACGATTCATAAAATACATCTGTATGCTGACGATATTCTTCTGACCTTGACAGAACCGGAGGCTTCCCTGTCCGCCCTTTATGGGGAGCTGGAAGTGTACAGTAGAGTCTCATACCACTTAGTGAACTTGCTTAAAACACAAGCCCTCCCACTTAATATTCCACATCAATCACTAGACAATCTTAAAATGCATTATAATTTTGAATGGCGCAAAACATATTTAGTATATTTGGGACTTAGAATCACGGGACATCCAGACGGTCTATATAAACACAACTATGAACGAGTTCTTTCTGAGACTAGGTCACTAATACATCTGTGGAGATCGAGGGAAGTCTCATGGATGGGAAGGATGGCGGCAGCAAAGATGGTGATCTTACCGAAATTACTTTATGTGTTTCGAGCTCTACCGCTTAAACTACCTAGGTCATTTCTAGTTACGTTGCAGTCTATATTGGTGTCTTATGTATGGAATAATAAGAGACCGCGAATAGCGCACAGACTGTTATGCTACAGACAAAGAGACGGGGGATTGAACATGATACATATCCAACATTATTTCTGGGCATCATGCCTTGCCTCCTTGTCAGAGGTGTTTCATAGCCGTCCTACGCCACAATGGCTCACCATTGAGGCAGCATACATGGAGGGACATGACTTGGCTAAAGTGTTATGGGTCCCTCCAAAGGACAGACCGCGGTTCCAGTCGCCGTTGGCTACCACGTCTCTGCATCTGTATATTTGGGATCGAATTTTCCCCCTTATTACGTACCATCACCCCATCTCCATGGCGATGCCAGTGGAAGCACTCTGCTACATTCTCCCACAAGGGAGATGCCGTCAATGGCTACAATATGGAATTACGAATCTCCACCATTTCTTTGACACGGCCGCCATTCTTCCTTTCGAGACTATATGCACCAAATTTAAAGTACCACAAACAATGTTTTTGTCTTATTTACAATTACAGTCCTATTTTAGGTCACAATCGGTATTATCTAAGTTGAGAGCTACTTTGCCATTGTTGTCTGAAACTGAACTTTTTTGCTTAGACCCTCTTGCAACCGCTAGACCGATTTCGTTATTTTATAGAGTACTTAACACGCCAACACGGACTGTGGTCTGGTCTTTCCAAAACACCTGGGAAAAAGAACTTGGTCGAAAATTTACACCTACACAATGGGCATCCGCCTTCATGTTCGCTGTGGGGGCGACTAGATGTGTTACTCTGATAGAGACTCAAAGAAAAATACTATACCGGTGGTACCTCACTCCGGACAAGATCAAACGATTTGCTCCACAACATTCGGATCTCTGCTGGAGGTGTTCCCTGGAGACTGGATCTATGAGCCACATATGGTGGTACTGCCCTCGGATAGCCCCTTTGTGGAGAGACATTTCGTCACTGGCGACAGAAATATTGGGTACACAGATTCCGCACTCACCTGAAGTCTTATTACTGGGCATAATTAAACTTCCACGACCTCAGCTACGGATGTTATTTATCCTCATTTCTACAACCGCCCTACTTCTCGCACGAAATTGGAGAACTATGCTGGTTCCCACTTGCAAACAGGTGACCGACCTTTTGGAACAATACCGTAGCTTTGATTCTAGGATAACAATGGCGGAAGGATTACAATCTCCCAAATGGGACCCATGGAAACTTTGGGATATACACAAAATATATAAGGCATGCAGTCTCTAGTAAAAGTCTATGTTTGAGCTATATACCTCCTGCTGCAAACCCCTCCCCCCCTTTTTTTTTCTTCCCCCCCCTCCCTCCTTCCCCCAAGGTTGTTGAATGTATGTATATTTTTCTTGTCTGTCTGGAAATATCCAATAAAAAGGTAATTTAAAAAAAAAAAAAAAAAAAAAGTCCTTGTAGGATTTCATTCTGAATACAATTACAAATGTACACTAAATTCCCTAAAACCCTTTACAGCATTGGGGGATGAATAATTTTGAACACAGCTGTATACTGTACTAAAATGGGGTCTAAAAGTACCAAACCTCTGTCCCCCTTAGATTATATGGTGCAGCATTTTAAGACCCTATTCACAAAACAGGAGTATGGCGTTTCTCTGTATAAGCAACGCCTGGTCACACTATGTACTATTGACTGGCCTCATTACGTCCCCAGCTGGTCTCCCCAGGGTAGCATGAATGCCGACTTGGTTCAACTGGTTTATGAGTCTGCCACCATATCCCCTGGCCACTCCAATCAATTCTCGTGTATAGATATCTGGCGGCACGTACTCAGAAAAAAGCGGTCCTTTATGGTTGTGAAACGCCCTGAATCTAAGGAGAAAACTGAAGTCCTGCAGAGGGATACCTCTACGGAGGACCCCATTCGTATCTGTTCTCCCCCTCCTTACCAATCACCCCAGGGAATGCCTGATGCTTCCTCACCCAGGAACCAACTGAACCTATGGACCATAACGAGGTTCCGTCTATATATCCAGGGGTGCCTTGCATCCCTGACCCCCGCCATGAATCTTGGTCAGTGTCCCCCACCAACCCCTAAACCTACCAAGAAAGAGAAAGCAGAGGCCGGTTCTTCAGTGATCTTAAATCAGCCTGTCTCTGCCCATAAGGCTGTCACCTGGGTTGACCATGGTACCCCATGTCCCCTTCCAGATGCCCCTTTGACGCACTCCTGGTCCACCCCCTGCAGCAGGTGGCCAGCCAGGGCCCGATATATTTGTGTATGTCTCATTCACTACCACTGATTTGTTTAACTGGAGGTCTCCTACGCCTTCATATTCTAATAAACTGGCCACCATGACTGGTCGATTATGGCCAGTGGCCACTCATAATGCTACTTGGGCAGATTGCCAACAGCTCCTGAGGTCCCTTTTTACTATGGAAGAACGTAATGCCTGTGCCCATAAAGCATTAGAAAAGATGGCCCGTGCGAATGGACAGCCCAATCCAGAGGCTTGGGCTACTGCCTGGTATCCCAACACTGAGCCCAGTTGGGAATATGATGACAGGGGCATAAACCGCCTTAAGCATTTCCAACAGGCACTGTTCACAGGTATGAGGGAAGGTGCGAGGAAACCAGTTAATATTTGTAAAGTGTCAGAGATATTGTAAAAGGTTGATGAATCCTCCAGTACGTATCTGGAGAGGCTACAAGAGGCTTATTTATTTATTTATTTATAAAGGATTTTACCAGGAAGGATACATTGAGATTTCTCTCGTTTTCAAGTATGTCCTGGGTTCAAGAACATTGAAGTGTTACAGTTACAGAAATACAAAGTAATACAATGCAAGATATTAAAAAAAAACACAAATATACAGATTAACAGAAAATAAATATGTAGGAAATAGTCATTATGTTACATGTTTACAGGTGCATTCTGTATTGAGGTATGTTAGTAAGGAGCTCTTGAGTGACTTAAGACTGGGGGAAGATTTGATGGGGTCTGGGAGGTTATTCCATAATTGTGGTGCGCTGTAGGAAAATGAGGACCGAGCCACTGTCTTTTTGTATTGTGGTATTGCAAGTAAGGTGCTGGTCCTGGATCGGTGGTTATAGGATGAGGGAACTGCTGGGGGAAGCAGTCTATTCAGGTAGGATGGCAGCTTCCCAGAAAAGCTCTTAAACACCAGGCTGGAAAGGTGAAGGGTGCGTTTAGACTCCAGCGATGGCCAGTTTAGCTCTTTTAACATGTCACAATGGTGGGTCATGTAGTTACATTGTAATGCAAAGTGGCAGAATGAGTTATACAATGTAGAAAGTTTCTGAAGGTGTGTTTGCGGGGCGGCATATTCAATAGCCGGCATAAGCATTTGTTGTACAATCTGCTTTCTTACCGCGGGACTCCGGCAGGATTTGTTTCTGTACAGGGCACCTAGTTTGGTGTAAAGTTTAGACATGTGCACAGCACAAAATATCGTTTTGAACTAATGGATTAGTCCTAAAACACAATTTATTTAGTTGCTAAAGAAATTCGTTTTCAATTCTTTAGTATGAAAACTAATTTCATTCATATGAAAACCAGTGGATACAATTACTATTGTAATGGCTCCTCAGAGGGCTGAGATCGCTGCTTGTTACAGTATCTCTCACTCTCAGCACAATGTGTCAGGCAAAGCTGTTACAGTAACTGACTGCTGCTCATTAGGGATGAGCTGTTCGGGTTTGGACGGTTCGGAGTTCGGCCCGAATTTTGGCAGTTCGAAAGTTAGGAACTTTGCACTTTTTGTGTGTGTTCGGTTCGAGTTCAGAAAAAGAAAAGAAATTTTGAAAAAAGTATAAAAAAATGCTTAAAAAATACTAAAAAATCTAGAAATAAAGAGACTCTTTACTGCAGAACGGTTTATTAGATATTGAATTAAAAACTAATGTCTAGGTGCAAAGATTTTCACCTCTAAGGCTAGAGTCAGACGAACGCATTTTTCAAGTGCGTTTAGCCGCACAAAATCACGGCCGTGCTAGCAGCAAATGACGTCCAATGCCGGGGAACATACGACGAATGGCCGTACGAAAGTTCGGCCGTGCAACGCAAGTGGCCAACAAACGCATTATTTCGAGAACGTCAAACCGCTACTACTGACGTACAGAGTGCGCTGCAGCCACATAGCGGCGTGTTTGGGAGACGTCAGACGCTGCACACGTCTGGCCAACATAACGTCCAGATGCAAAAGGGTTTTATTGATGATCCGTACAAAATCACGTACGAGAATGCGCATCGTACGACCGCTATCGCGTATTCCGTGAAAAAATACGTCCATTCGTTCGAACGCAATTTTCATGCACAACGTGAAAAATGCGTTCGTCTGACCCTAGCCTAAATGACCTTTTTTTTTTCTTCAAACGGCATAACAACAACAGATGTTTTAGTCTGGTCTAATCAATTTGATACATTTTATGTAGAATGAAGGTGTGGGGTGTCTGCTTCTGTTCTGAGTGAGTAATTTCCCTCCTAAAACTTCCTAATATGCTGCATTTTACTGATGTGTGAAAAAATACAAAATTTCCTCATTGCCCGCTTTCACATCTAAAGCAATGTTATTTTTCACCTCGGGATTAAACATTCACAGGGTTATTCAGAGAGCGGTGAAAAGCAGGAGAATAACTGGAGAATGGAAAATTCTAGGTCAAAATAGCCAAACCAGAAAAATTCTCCCATTTATCTCACTTTCCAAATCGGCTATTTGGTCTAGATTGTTCTCTTCTCCTGCCAGTTCTCCTGGCTTTCACCTCTCTCTCAGGGTTGTTCAGAGAAAGGTGAAAACCAGGAGAATGGCAGGAAAAGAGAACAATCTGGACCAAATAGCCGATTTGGAAAGTGAGATAAGGCTAGGGTCAGACTAACGCATTTTTCACAGCGACCGTGAAAAAAATGCGTCCGAACGCATTGCCGTATTTTTTCATGGAATGCGCGAAAACGGTCATACGATGCGCATTTTTGTGCGTGATTTTTTACGGATCCAAACCAGAAAACTTTGGGTGTCTGGACGTTATGTTGGCCGGACATGAGCAGGGTCTGACGTCTCCAAATCACGCACACACGCCGCTAGTGGACGCAGCGCACTCTGTACGTCTGTACTAGCGGTTCTGCGTTCTCGAAAAAATGCGTTCATTTTCCACTTGCGTTGTGCAGCCGGACTTTTGTGCGACCGTTCTTCGTATATTGGCCGTCATTTGCTGCTAGTGCGGCCGTGATTAAGTGCGCCTAAACGCACGTTAAAAATTCGCTAGTCTGACCCTAGCCTAAATGGGAGAATTTTTCTGGTTTGGCTATTTTGACCTAGAATTTTCCATTCTCCAGTCATTCTCCTGCTCTTCACCACTCTCTGAATAACCCTGTCAGGGTTATTCAGAGAAAGGTGAAACTCAGGAGAATGACTGAAGAGAAAATTCTAGGTCAAAATAGCCGAACCAGAAAAATTCTCCCATTTATCTCACTTTCCAAATCGGCTATTTGGTCTAGAATTTTCCATTCTCCTGCTTTTCACCGCCAAAAAATCTGTAAACTTTTTCTGCGTGTCCGAAAATGTCTCCTCTTTTCATGCAGACTGCCGCCCCAAGCAGTTGTTTATGGATAGATTAACCACTTGGCTGCTATGGACACGCTCAGCGCATCCAGCCAAGTGGTTCTCCTGTGCTATGGACACGCTGAGCGCGTCCATGCACAGGAGGCAGCAATCCGCCGGATTCCGGCGGATTGCTGTGCCCCCCGGTGCGGTCTGACATCTTGGATGTTGGCCCAGCACTCCGGGACCCCGGCGGAGCAATTAGGTGTCATCGCGGCAGCGCGATGACATTCTAATTCAGGCGCCCCCCCCCGCATGTGCGGAGGAGGCGCCTGAAAGGGAGGGGGGAGGTCCTTCGGAACCTCTCTCCCTCTCGATCGCCGGGGGGCAGAGGGTTAATACAGGCACCGTTTGGAAGGGCAGAGCCGGATCACGAATCGGCGCTGAAAAGCATTGGTTCGTGATCCTCTCCTGGAGCTGGTGGACATCTTGGATGTCGGCCAAGCCTCCAGGAACTCCCCCTGAGGACTGGCGTCATCGTGCATAGCACGATGATGCCAGTCCTGGAGTTAACCCCTAGCTGCCACCAATGGTGGAGATAGGGGGTTCCAATGAACCCCCTATCTCCCGATCCGTTGCAGCTAGGGGTTAATATTTGATATTGTTGGATCGGCCAGAGCATGGCCGTTCCAACGATACCAAACATAAAAATGAAAAATGTTTTTAAAAAAAAATAAAAAATAAAAAAATTATTTTAAAAAAATTCAAAAAAAAAATAAACAAGTTTTTTTTTGTTTTGTTAATGCAGAAATATTGTTCCCATTTCAATTATAATGTGCACAATAATGCTGCACTAACGATTTTTGTATGCGGTGCGTTTGTTAAAAAAAAGCAAAATTCTCCCAAAAAAAAAATGTAACGAGACCCCATTTCTAATTTTTTTAACAAGCGCACCCGATACTAAAATATAACCGCAAACGATCGCGTGTTAAAATGTGAAAAAAAACCACTTTACACATAATAAATTATTGAAAATTCAAATTTTATTGCATTTTTTGTTATAATATACAGACATGACATAACATATACATATAATAATGACATATTATGAATCTGTGGAGCTGCCGGAAAGAACAATATATAATATGTCTGGGTCCTATATCAAAATATGGCTACAAAACGCGGTTAAACATGATGAGCGAAAGCGGTAAAAATGACCTCAGCACAGAGGTGTGAAAAGCCTCAGCAGCGAAAGGGTTAAAGGAAAACGGTTTACCATAATTTAAAACGTCATTTTTTTGCTTTTAAGTGTTGCTATACATCCTAGAAATCCGCCACTTCACGGGCAGGTTATGGGGACCTCCTAGGCACGATATTTGAAGGAATTTTTCGTTTTTATTTTTAACCCTTATTTCATGGAAAACTCACTGTCCCTTTAAAAACGTTTTTTTAAAAACTTTTTGTCCTTGTTTCCTGTCCCCCAGGGCACTACCCGGACCCCCATACACCTTTTATGGCAAATATCTAGCATATATGCCCTCTTGGAGGGCACTCTAAAAACCGAATTTTCAGCCCCATTGACTTGCATGGAGTTCGAGTTCAGGTTCGGGTTCGGACCCGAACATATGGAAAGTTCGGGTTCGGGGCCGAACCGAACTCGGGCGGTGTTCGGCTCATCCCTACTGCTCATCACAGCGCTCAGAGTTTCAGTAAAACTAGTAAATAATATTTTTATATATAAGAGGCTATAACAATATTATTTCCTTGTTTTACAGAAACTCTGAATGCTGTGATGAGCAGCAGTCAGTTACTGTAACAGCTGAGCCTTATAATTGTACTGAGAGATAATATAACAAGCAGTCGATATCAGCGTTCACAGCCACTGGATTTAAAGGGTTCAAAAAAATGCTCCTCTCTGTATAATGTATAGAACATCCTCCTGCATTAATTAATACCCCTCTGTATAACGTATAGAACATCCACCTGCATTAATTAATACCCCTCTCTGTATAATGTATAGAACATCCTCCTGAATTAATTAATGTCCCTCTCTGTATAGAACATCCTCCTCAATTTATACATTTCTCTGTAGAATGTATAGAACATCTTACTGCATTGGCATGTGGAGGGTGCAGAACTTCAGAATGCAATGCTTATCCAGCACAGGAGAGGGAACTTTTACTTAAACTTTGTATCTCTGTGGGGGAGACAGACAGGATTATAAAAGCAGGGGAGAGGGAAAATATTAACCCTTTCGCTGCTGAGGCTTTTCCCGCCCCTGTGCTGAGGTCATTTTTACCGGTTTTGCTCATCATGTTTAAACGTGTTTTGAAGGCTTATTTTAGTATATGACCCAGACATATTATATATCGTTCTTTCCGTCAGACTCGGTAGATTCATAATATGTCATTATTATATGTATACGTTATGTCATGTCTGTATATTATAACAAAAAATGCAATAAAATATGTATTTTCAATAATTTACAATGTGTAAAGTGTTTTTTTTCACATTTTAACATGCGAGCAATTGTGGTTATATTTTGTATGGGGTGCGCTTGTTAAAAAAATTAGAGATGGGGTCTCGTTACATTTTTTTTTGGGGAAAATTACACTATTTTTAACAAACGCACCGCATACAAAAATCGTTAGTGCAGCATCATTGTTCACATTATAATTGAAATGGGAACAATATTGCTGCATTAACAAACCAAAAAAAAGAAAAAAAAAGTGGTTTTTTTTTTTATAATTTTTTTTTAATTTCTTTTTATTTTTCTTTTTGACAAACTTTTTCACAGTAGTGTTTGGTATCGTTGGAACGGCCATGCTCTGGCCGATCCAACCATACCAAACTTTAACCCCTAGCTGCCACGGATCGGGAGATAGGGAGTTCATTGGAACTCCCTATCTCCACCGTTGGTGGCAGTTAGGGGTTAAGTCCAGGACTGGCGTCATCGTGCTACGCACGATGACGCCAGTCCTCAGGGGGAGTTCCCGGACGCTTGGCCGACATCCAAGATGTCGGCCAGCTCCGGGAAAGGATCGCGAACCGGCGCTTTTCAGCGCCGATTCGCGATCCAGCTCCCCAGGGGTTAATGCCAGGCACCATTTGGAAGGGCAGGCTGTGCCCTTCCAAATGATGCCTGGGTTAACCCCCGCAGAGCCGCCGATCGGGAGGGAGAGAGGTCCAAAGGACCTCCCCCCCTCCCTTTCAGGCGCCTCCTCCGCACATGCGGGGGGGGCGCCTGAATTAGGTGTCATCGCGCTGCCGCGATGACACCTAATACCAGCGGCTGCGGCTCCGGATGCCCGGCTGACATCGAGGATGTCAGCCCGCACCGGAGGGGCCAGCGATCGGCCGGAACCCGGCCGAACGCTGATCCCAATGGGAGGACGCGCTCAGCGCGTCCTCCGCATACCAGCGGTAATGTAGAGGACGCGCTGAGCACGTCCTCCGCATTGAAGTGGTTAACGTAAATCTGTCAGAAAGCTAAGAGACGCGATGACTGGTGCAAATTTATTTTTATAATAAAATAAAGCACCTTAAATCCAGGGAAAACATTCAAATAAATCACACTGAAGGCTCAAAATGACAGAGTAACTGTGAGAGCTGGATACTAAATGTATCAGACGTAAAAAAAACTTTATAACAAGCAGCACTGGGAGAGGAGAAGGAGTTTATATAAAACGTGTATTATAGATGAGGAAAGGGGGATAGTGTTCCTGGATAATACAAAATGTATTAGACGTAAGCCCCTATTATGCAGAGCGGGAGGGGAGATAACACACACATTTTATAAAGTCCCTCTCTTCTCCCAGCGCTGCTTGTTATAAAGGGTTTTTTACTATCCAGCCCTCCTCTGTCATTAGCTTTCAGTGTGATTTATTTGAATGTTTTCCTTCTCCAGATGCTTTTATCATCTTGTCTGCCTCATAGACATGCAAGGGTTAAGTAAGGCTGGGGTCAGACCAGCGCACTTTTAACGTGCGTTCTGGTGCACATAATTACGGCCGCACTAGCAGCAAATGATCGGCAATGACGGCCAATATACGATGTACGGCCGCACAAAAGTCCGGCCGTGCAACGCAAGTGGAATTTGAACGCATTTTTCTGAGAACGCTGAACCGCTAGTACTGACGTACTGAGTGCGCAGCTGCGGCATAGCGGCGTGTGTGCGTGATTAGGAGATGTCAGACGCTGCTAATGTCCAGCCTACATAACGTCCAGACGCAAAAAGAGTTTTATTGATGATCCGTACAAAATCACGACCGACAATGTGCGTCGTCTGACCGTTTTTGCGCATTCCGTGAAAAAATACGTCTGTGCGTTCGGACGCACTTTTTCACGTTCGCGGGGAAAAATGCTTTCGTCTGACCCTAGCCTAAAGGTTTCCTCTCCTGTGCTGGCTGTCTGTGCTGCGAGTGAGTATTCTGAAGCTCTATCACTGTCAGATTTTCGGGTAGGGGTCGGGAAGGATTACGCATACAAATCAATTGCAAGATATCAAACGCTAACGGGTTTCTTAAACCGTTAGCGTTTGGATTGTAATATGCTGTGGCTACCAGGGCTAACGCTAATGCTCACTAGGTGAGCGCTAACGTTAGCACCAAGAATGTAATGTAGCCCCCAGTCTGAAGCTATCGCCAATATGCAACACACAGGGAAAAAATTCCTTCTTGACCCCAGAATGGCAGTCTGATTTCTCCTTGGATCAAGAAGCTTTTACCCACATATTTAATATTATGTCCCTTAAAATGATGTTTTCATGTTGAAAGACAATTTTGAAGTCTGTGTTCCCAGTCTACTCATTCAATCGAGCTGCTATGATTGGCATCTATTCCATAATACAAGGGCTGAAGACTGTTCTCAGCATTTCTCCCAGAATGGTGGCATGTCCTTTAATATTCTTTCTTTAATCCAAGTGGATCAGATATAGATAAATATTCTCCTTTCCTATTTAGTCCAGATGGATCAGCTATTGATAAATGCTATGTCTCCCCTTATGAACCTGCACTAAGAAGATTCACAGCAATATTAAGGTTTAGTACATTTCTTTGAGACCATGTTGAGTTGGCAGTGCCCTGTTAGAGGCGTGTCTGAGGCTGGATGTGGGGAATGTATGACAGAGTGGATCATCCATCAGCCAGGACAATGCCGCCTCCCGCTTGACGCTATGAACGAGCTGTAGTTGCCAGTGCAAAAGACCATCCTCTTTTTCAGCCGAGAGAAGGCATGAGACAGATAAAATTCTGTTTTGACGAGTGACTCTTTCAAAACCAGTCGCCAGTGCGGGAATTCAGTCATCTTGAAGCCTCCTGCAGGTAGGCATATAGTGCAAATATATTGCTTGCGATCGTAATGGCGCATAACGTTTCTGACAGAAAATGGCATCGACGATCCAAAAAAAATATTACAGTAATGTCCCTGGAACCGATGGCTCTTCTGACGCGCTGAGGTGTAGATCCCACTTGTAGAAAGATCATAACACATTCTGTATTAGGCATAGACTGCGGTGCACCTGGATTGTCAGCGAGGCACTGGATGTGGAGAAGGCTTGATTAGACGCATACCAAGTGCACCGTGTTTAGGCAGGGCTTGTTGCGGATGGGCTCTCGCGTCTACAATGTATTATAGGATTGATTGCTCCATTTTCATGAAACCCACTCAACATTCTAAGGTTGGAACTTGCTAAAAGATGCCTTTGCATCGCACGGGCGGTGATTGGTTAATCCTATGCTTGTATGTACACATTTAGTCAGTGGGTTTTGTTTTTGCAGTCATATCCAAGTGTTCTTTTTCCACACGTCATACATCTTTATGACATTTGTCGGTTGAAAACACAACGTGTATTGGATCAGTTCCATTATGGGGTTTTAGAATTCCATGTTATGGAATGCTGGATGACGTTTAGTGACATATCTCTCACATCACCAACACATTGCCACCTAGTTATTAGTTATTTCTGCTCGTATATAGTAGTTTCACTATATAGTGGGCTACAAGCATTGAAAAGCACCTATAAAATAACACTAGTTGCATGTGGCAACACAATGTGCAGTAAAAAAAAAAAAAAAGCTTGGGGGAGGGGATCTTATTTTATATGCAGTGCAGGAGGGAGCTGCTGTCAGATTATGCAGTATGGACTATGGAGGAGACATTCGCAATCCATGGATTGAGGTTAAGAAGCTGCTTGCGGAACTCGCATTGTTAAATGTAAGAGCGGTTTTCAAAGCATGCAGTCTTATGGCTGTTCTCTGTTAATATAGGGTAGGAAAGCTCCTTTCAGATCTAACAATTTTAGAGGAAATTGCTCTCGGATTAGTGGAGTTTGCGCTAAATTGGTTTTTAGGGGTGTTAGGGGACCGCTGTTACTACTCAGGTCTATTCAAAGAAAGATGAAGCTCAGGAGAATGACTGGATAAGTGAAAATACTAGCAGGTCTATTCGAAGAAAGGTGAAACTCAGGAGAATGACTGGAGAAGTGAAAATTCTAGGTTAAAATAGCCGAACCCGAAAAATTCTCCCATTTAACTCATTCGAAATCGGCTATTTGGTCTAGATTGTTCTCCTGCCAATTCTCCTGATTTTCACCATTCTCTGAATAACCCTGTAGGTCAAAATAACTAAACCATAAAAATTCTAGAGCTGCAACTAACAATTATTCTCATAATCGATTAGTTGGCTGATTATTATTTCGATTAATCTATTCATCGGCTAAAAAAAAATAGAAAAATATGTGTTTACTTAAAAGGAATTTTATGTAAAAAAATAAATAACCACAACCCCTCCCCCTTTTTTCATAAGCAATTTGTGTAGTGTACATAACTTTCGTACGTACATATGCAAATTGCGTATCTTGCATACTTTTCATACAAGGTATGCGAGTGCTTGGTCAGAGGGATGGGTTGATGCTGCATGCGCAGCTTAACTCCATGTTTGCTTTCTCAAATGAACACGGCTACAAGAGGTTAATAAGCTAAAGTGGTCAGGGTGCGTAGAGTGTCCCTTTTAAATAATTTCGTGAACAAACTGAGTGGGAAGAGGGACTGGAGGTGGAAGGGAGTGACTTTGCTCAAGTGACTTGACCTGAGTGTGAGAGGGAGTGGGTATGGACAAAAGACCGGAGTGTGGAAGTGAGTTTGGGGAAAGGACCAGACCAAAGGGAGGGAATGGCAGTTCATAACCAAAGAGAGTGTGTCAGGAAGGGTGGGGTGGTGGCACAGGACTCCAGCTTCAAGTAAAGCTAAAACACAGGCATACAGCTCCTTCACCCAGTGGCAGTATCCTATTGTTTGTGTTATAGTTCTGCTACTGTTGGAAACGGAATAAAAACAAACTGGTTGTGTCTGACATAACCCTAGAACTAAATCATACCTAGTAAAGCAGCGGCGCGTCTTCTCCAATCCATTCCACAGCTGAGGTTATTTACGTTTAACTCAGTCTGACTCTAAACAGTGTGTGCTGTACATAGGATGATTAATCAACAACGATTAATCGATAATGCAAATAGTTGACAACTAATTTAGTCATCGATTAGTTATCGATTAATCGATTAGTTGTTTCAGCCCTAAAAATTTTTCCCATTTATCTCACTTTCCAAATCGGCTATTTGGTCTAGATTATTCTCTTCACCAGGCACTTCTCCTGATTTTCACCTTTCTCTGAATAACCCGGATAGTGCCTTGAAGAAATCCGGATACTTTCTATGCAGGGAGTGGGTATAACGGCAACCGCTACCTGGGACACTAGCGTACATGGGATGGGACCACAACCTAAGGGCAGCATTCTATATAACCCTGTGTGTGTATATAAAATGTACTGTGAAAGAGAACCATTTAATATGCTCATCTGTAGGGTAGATTGAATTTGTTAGAATTAGAATCATAAATATTATTATTATCTCACTATTATTATTTTATCTATTATCTCAAACTTCTCTTACACACCTCTTCCCTTTTATGGTCACACCTTCTTTCCTGGAAACTACTACTGACACCACCCCAGTCTCCTATTTCTACCCCACTCCTCTTCTACCTCGAAGGCACCTTGGTGCCCTGAATCCTGAGATACTCTCTACCACTATCCATCCATTTCTCCTTCCGATCACAAAATCTAACTGCACTGACCAAGCAACTGATATGTACAACTCCGCCCTCTCCACATCACTTGACAGACTCGTTCCCACCACTCTCCGCAGGCCTAACCGGCAACAGTGGCAACAAAATACACACGCTATCTTCACTGATGTTCCAGAGCAGCTGAACATGGTTGGAGGAAGTCCCACACGTCAGCTGACTTCCTCCACTACAAATTCATGCTCCGTTCCTACAGTCTCGCTTTATCCTTCACTAAACAAACTTAATTCTCATGCCTTATCTCACCCTTCTCCGTGATTCCAGACGACTGTTTCATACTGTCAATCTGTTTGCGCCCCACTTCCACTCAACCCTCCACAGACCTCACTGCTGTAAACTTTGCTAATTTCTTCACTGATAAGATCACTAAACTTTGACTAGAAATTTCTTCACTGCTCTCCTACTTTTTACCATTCTACTCAACTGACTCCCTCACCCCCTGCCTCCTCTTCTACTATGTCTTCCTTTTCACCGGTCTCGGAGGAGGATATCTCAGAAGTTCTCCTGTCCGACCACCTGTCTACTTGATCCCATACCTTACTCGGTCTGTTCTACCAGTCACCGTCTTTGCTTTGAATCATACTTTTAACCTCACCCTATTCTCTGGAGTCTTCCCCTCTGCTTCCAAACATGCTCTGATCACCCCCATTCTAAAAAAGCCATCTCTTGATCCTACCTCCCTCTTGAACTACCGTCCCATCTCTCTGCTCCCCTTTGCCTCCAAAATCCTAGAACGCCTGGTCTATAACCAGCTCACCAGTTTTCTTGCTGCTAACTCACTCCTCGACCTGCACCAGTCTGGATTTTGCTCCCAGCACTCTACTGAGACTGCTCTGACCAAGGTGACCAATGATTTAGCTGCCGCTAAAACCAAAGGTCACTTCTCCCTCCTTATTCTTCTTGATCTTTCCGCTGCATTTGACACTGTTGACCACCCTCTTCTGCTCCTCACGCTGCATCAGCTTGGCCTCAGCGACACCGCTCTCTCCTGGCTCTCTTCCTATCTCTTGCTTCACTCCTTAAGTGTCTCCTTTGCTGGTGCCTCTTCACCACCTGTTCCTCTTTCAGTTGGGGTACTCCAAGGCTCTGTTATGGGTCCCCTACTCTTCTCAATCTATACTGCCTCGCTGGGCAACCTTATCTCTTCCTATGGATTCAATTATAATCTCTATGCTGACAGCACCCAAATCTACCTTTCCTCTCCCGATCGCTCTCCTCCAGTACTGGACCGTGTTACAGCCTGCCTCTCAGCTGTCTCCGACTGGATGACTTCACGTTTCTTCAAGCTCAACCTGTCAAAAACTGAACTTCTTATCTTCCCTCCCTCTAAAACCTCGATTCCTGCACTCATTTCCCTTCAGATGAATGGGGCCACCATTACTTCTAGCTCTCAGGCTCGTTGCCTCAGGATCCTCTTGGACTTCAATCTATCCTTTACTCCTCACATTCAGTCTCTAACCAAATCTTGCTACTTTCACCTAAAAAACATTGCACGCATCTGTCCCTTTCTTAATCCAGACTCTACTAAAATACTTGTCCAAGCTCTTATTATCTCCCACCTTGACTATTGCAACCTCCTTCTCTCTGGCTTTAAGAGATCCCAGATTATTCCTCTGCAATCTGTTATGAATGCCTGTGCCATACTCATACACCTCACCTCCCGCACCTCTCACACCTCACCCCTCTGTCAATCTCTACACTGGCTCCCTGTTTCCTTTAGAATCCATTTCAAAATATTGGTGCTCACATACAAAACTCTCCATAACCACACCCCTGCCTACATCTCCTCCCTTATTAACAGGTTTATCCTATTCCGACCACTTTGCTCTGCCAATGATGTGATGGTATTAGTTCCTCGTACCCGCACCCCCAACTCTCGCCTTCAGGACTTCTCCCGAGCTGCCCCCTTTCTATGGAACTCCCTCCCCACAACATCAGACTCTCTCTGTCTCTCCAGTCCTTCAAGAAGTCTCTGAAAACGCATTACTTTAGAGAATCCTATCGGCTCACTCCATCATCTTATAACTGTAATTTCCTGCTCCTCTTCCCATTCAGCCCTTCTGCAACCGCCACTTCACTTACCCTATTCACCCTCACCTAATGTGTCACCCTCTCCTCTTAGATTGTAAGCTCTCTAGCAGGGTCCTCCCTCCTTCTGTTCCGTGTGTGTGTAACATGTATGTATATTTGTTATTCTGTCTCTCCCATTGTACAGCCCTAAGGAATTTATTAGCGCTTTATAAATACTTGGAACTGTAACTGTTAATTTATTTTTTTCTGGTTTTCCTGCAGCATTAATTTTCCCATATATCATATAAAACTCTGAAAGGTGTAAAATAGGGACCTGCAAAGCTTTGAGATTCGATTTGAAATCGAATCGCTGGTCGAATTCGATTCAAATTCGATTTTGAGGCGTGATTCGAATTTTTTTCGAATCTGTCCGATCGCACGCAGCACGCCTTCCAGACGCGCAGCACATGGCTGCACGTGGCTGGGAAGGAATGGCACGCTGCTCAAGGCCCCTTCACAGTGGAGGCTGCGGTGGACTGGAAGGCAGCTGCGGTTGGAGCTCCTGCAGTGAAGTCTGTCTGGACGTGGTCGGAAGAGAGAGAGAGTTGCAAGCAGGCTGAGTCTGACCCAATTGTTGGTGGTGAGTAGTAGCATATTAATTTATTTAACTATCCCTGGCCTGAGAAGTGTCACGTATTGTGCTTCTTTTGCAGGAAGCCAGAAGATGGCCGCCGGGAGGGAGGGGAGGATCCAGGGGGGCCCTGCTGAATATTAATGTTTATTTTATTCCTAGCTCGGTGGGAGATAATTCTGGGGGTCTCACTCACTGCTGTCTGCTGCTCTGTGGAAGATAATAAATTCTGGGGGTCACTCACTGCTGTCTGCTGCTCTGTGTGGGAGATAATTCTGGGGGTCTCACTCACTGCTGTCTGCTGCTCTGTGGAAGATAATAAATTCTGGGGGCCACTCACTGCTGTCTGCTGCTCTGTGTGGGAGATAATTCTGGGGGTCTCACTCACTGCTGTCTGCTGCTTTGTGTGGGAGATAATTCTGGGGGTCTCACTCACTGCTGTCTGTTGCTCTGTGTGAGATAATTAATTATGGGTCACTCACTGCTGTCTGTTGCTGTGTGGGAGATAATTAATTATGGGGTCACTCACTGGTGTCTGCTGCTCTGTGGGAGATAATAAATTCTGGGGGTCACTCACTGCTGTCTGCTGCTCTGTGTGGGAGATAATTCTGAGGGTCTCACTCACTGCTGTCTGTTGCTCTGTGGGAGATAATTAATTATGGGGTCACTCACTGCTGTCTGTTGCTCTGTGGGAGATAATTAATTCTGGGGTCACTCACTGCTGTTTGCTGCTCTGTGAGAGATAATCAATTAGGATTTATGATGTGTATGTACTTTGCTATAGGCTACTATATTAATTAAGCCCATCTGTTAGATTGCAGCTGTAACGTCAGCTGAACCTGTATGCACAAACAAAGCATACTTATCAAGGCTGTATCGTACACGAAATGCTCGAAAGCGGCATTTTACGGAATTTTTCGATTTGATTCGATATTCGATTCGAGTTCGAACCTAACAGCCGATTCGATTCGAGATTCAATTCGAGCAAAAATTTATGATTCGCAGGTTCCTAGTGTAAAATGGAGTTCAAAGATTTGACCTGCAAAGGCTTTTCTATCTACCTCTTAAAGGAACACTCTACACATCCTGATCACGCTAGTTTTAAAATGGTCAGGATGTGAGGGGTCAGTGCCTCCGCTTCTCCCCCTGCCCCGTGTTTGCTAAAAAGCTGGGTGAAGGGGAACAGTTTCCTCCACCCCACCTTTTTTTTAACCTGTCCTTTAACAATCTCCCTAAATGGTGTGTGTATGTGTGTATAGTTATGTGTGTGTTTGTATCTCTGAGTCATATGGTGAAAAAAGACATTCGTCCATCGGGTTCAGCCTCTCACACATCACCTACTGCTGTTGATCCAAAAGAAGGCAAAAAACCCAGTCTGAAGCGCTCGCCAATATGCAACACACTGGGAAAAAATTCCTTCTTGACCCCAGAATGGCAGTCAGATTTCTCCTTGGATCACGAAGCTTACCCACATATTAAATATTATGACCCTTAATATTCTGTGTCTGCAGGAAGTCATCCAGTTGTTTTTTAAAAGTCTGTATAGTCTCTGACCCAACCACCTCAACAGGCTGAGAACTCCACAGCTTTATTGTTCTCGCTGTAAAATAACCCTTCCAATACGTTAGGCTGAATTTCCTTTCGTCCAGTCTAAATGGGTGATTTCGTGTCCTGTGTATAGTCCTGTTAATGAATAGGTTTCCAGACAATGGTTTATAATGGCCCCGTATATATTTATATAAAGTTACCAGATCCCATCTTAGGCGCCGTTCCTCTAAACTAAACAGGTTTAAGCTTGTTAGCCTTTCCTCATAACTTAAACCTTCCATTCCCCTTATTCATTTTATCGCCGGTCTCTGCACTTTTTCGAGACGTGAATGGCTGTGAATGGGTATCAGTGGGTGTATGGACCTGCTTCATGTTATTGCTAGTGGTGCTTGATTGTCAGTGACAGAGCATGTGCCAGAGTGCCATCAGCAGCTGGTTACTACTTGATTACTAGTGACTGCGTATCAACATCACCATCTCTGAGACCAATCGCATTCCAGTGAGGAATGAAAGATAAGTAAATTTGCGCAAAATAAAAGTAATTAAATAACGGGGCAGAGGATGTCAGCAGCCTCTGCCCAATTATTTAGCCCCTTCGCTGCAGCTGCCGTGTGGGGGACATCCTGGAGATTTTGCGCTGTGTGCATGTGGTCTTCGCAGCGAAGGGGGAAACCCCCGACTCCTGGGGTGGTCAGACATCATGTCAGACCGTCCCATTAGACCCCTCCTGGCGCAATGATGACATTTTCAGATGCCCCCCGGCAGGGCCGTGAGAGTGCCTGAAAGGGGGGCTCTTTCCCTCTCAATCGGTAAGGGGCACAAAAAAGAGAGGCATCGCTGGAATGTCAGTCTGACCTTTCCAGCGATGCCTTGAACTCTTCTTAATCATTTTCCTGATTTGGCGCCAAGCCAGATCTTGGACTTCTCCCAGAGGTGGCTCATATCTTGGATTTCAGCCTAGCATCCAGACTGGTGGCAGCAAGAGGGTCATGCTTGGTATTGTTGCAAAGGCCAGAACATAGCCTTTCTAATGATGTCAAACATGACCAGGATATGTGTAGAAATAAAATAAATACAAATAAAAAATGTCTTTTCTTTTTATTTATAATGCCACAGTATTATTCACTTTTCAGTTATAATGTGAACAATGATGCTGCATTAACTAATCTTCGATGAAAAATTTAGTTTTTTCAGCTTTAGCTAAATTTGCTTATTTTCTCAGATTAATATAGTAACAGGTTCCTATTTCTGACTTTTTTTAGTATTAAAGGTTTTTTATTTTGAAAGAAAGTCAACATTTACAGATAAAGAAAATGGCCTCGCAGGGCCAAAACAAGTCGTCTGAGATTGCAATAGAACGGCCACGCAGGGCCATGATACCATAGTACGCCATGTTAAAAAGAAAATTTAAGACCTCTGAAATATAAAATAGACATCTAGAAAACTCAACAGGAAAATAATAAGACGAGAAGAAAAAAAAAAAAAAGGTCTACTGGTATCATCCGTAAGAACATGCGGGTGAGGGGGGAGATGGATAAAATTAAGGAAAAAACAGGGGACATGAACAAAAAGTCTCAAGTTTGCGTATCACAAAGATAAATATCATGAATCATACAGGGGGAGTATTCAATATTGCATCGTCTAGGAAAGCACAGAGCAGAGACCTCCTGTAACAGGGCTAACCTCCTGAGTAGACTGTTGAGCAAATGAAGGGGGAATGGGGAGATATACTGCAAAAATCAGAAATGTGAGGGGGATCGTATCAATAAGTCATCAAAAAGTACTTTGAAAAGAGGAAATAAAACCTAAATGCTTTAAATTTAGCCCCGGGCGGGGAAAGATAAGAAAAAGAGAGCAAAATATTGACCGAAGCATCTCTGTGGATTCTCGAGCATGTCTATAAGGCTCTAGTGAGCAAAAATGAGGAATGAAAGGGAGAAACATAGAAAGAGGGTAGATGTCAAACCCCATCAAGAGCTCAGAAACGGACTCGGTGGGTCCATGGTCAGTCAACCCGGGTCCAAAGAGGGCAAATCCAAGTTGCCATCTGTGGGAGGAATCGAACTCCTGCCAATCCCCAGAGAGTCAAATACAGGCCACGCTTCTCCGGGATCACCAAAAACGTATGATACGTTATCCATAACAAAAGTAAGTGTGCCTCCTGCCCCCCATCTGTAGCGGATATTTTTTACCCGTAGGCAGGCCACTACCTCTCGGAATCTCCGGCGCGCCGCCAAAGTCAAAAACGGTAGGTCGTTGTAGAGAGATATCTCTGACGCTTCAAAAGGAAAGGTGCCCCGAGCCGTGGGCACAGACATCAATCGTTGCTTCGTGGCAATGTCCCGAGACATTGCAATAATGTCTCTAGGCGCTGACTCAGGGGCCGTCGCCGACTTCCGAACCCTTATAGCCAGACCGAAAGTTTCTGGTGCTCCAGGAGGGAGTTTCAGCAGGTGTGTCGCCAGGCGGTTAGCATACGCCAGAACCTCCCCAGGGTGCACTGACTCCGGGACCCCTCTCATGCGGACGTTGCGCCGGCGGTGTCTGGCATCTATTACCTCTACCGTCCGGGACAGAGTCTCGACCTGTAGTTGGAGAGAGTCCACCTTATGAGCGAGGTGAGTATGTGCATCTTCGACGGTCTTCGTGCGGTCGGTAATGGTCGTCAAATTCTTGTGCACCAGGGCCACCTCCGCTTTAACCCCCGCCACATCTGCACACCACATCGCCCGCATCTCATTCATCATTCGCTTAATATCACCTTTAGTGGCGAGTTGTACATCTTCTCCCGGGGCAGCAGCCAGGAACGCAGATGAAGCAGACTGGATGGCAGCGGCATCAGGGGACGCCGAGAAAGCAGCCCGTCGACGAGCTGCCTTAGCCGCCCGCTTCGCAGCGTTCTTTCTGGATTTTTGATCCTGCGGCGGCGGCTCAGAAGACAGGTCTGCGTCCTCTCCACTCCCCCTCGACCAGGTGAATCCGTCCTCGTCGGAAGAGCCATATCCCGGAGGCAAAACGGTGGACAGTAAGCCCGTGGAACTCGATCTCCCCCCGCACAATGATTCGCGTATATCGCGCTGTCTGGACCCAGGCATCGAATCGACTCCCCGCGCCGTCTTCTTACCCATCTGAAGGGGGGAACACGCGGTCCGCGCGCAGAACTCTGGGGCGCGAGGAAGCTCTCACTCCGCTATAGGCTCTCCTCGAATATCCCTCTTACGGGAACAGTCTGCTATATCTAAATATGTTTATGGGATTTCTTGCCCATTGATGTGGTGGTAAGAGGAAGGCTGGAAACGTAAGTCCGCGGCAACAGTACAGGGTGTCAGGGATCCAAGATGGCCGATCTAACTAGGCCTCAGTAGCAGGCTCGAGCTCTCGTGGTGCCGTAATTTCGTCTGCGGGTAAGAGTGTTGTGCCTCCGGTGCTGTCAGCGGTCTAGGTACCTGGCAGGGGTCTCTCCGAGGGTCAATGTCCATCCGGGTGTGTGATGTTGCGGAGCTGGTTCGAGGAGGTAGAAGGCCTCAAAGATGGCTGCCGGCCACTGTCCCACGCACCTCGTGCACAGCCTGGAGAGAATCGCAAGTCCGGAGGGGAGGGCAAGTCAGGCTCCGGTGAGTAGCACCCGATGGCCGGCGTCAGGGGAGTAATAAAGAGGGTCCGAGTTGTCTGGGATCAGTAAAAATCACCGTTGAGCAGGGAGAATGCACGGAGCTCAGCAAAGTCGCGTCCGCTCCCCTTCACATCCGGCCACGCCCCCCTATTTCTGACTTTTTTTAACAAGCGTACCCCATAGAATATATAACTACAAAGACTTATATGATAAAATGTGGAATTTTTTTTTTTTTTACACACTGTAGATCAGTGTTTCCCAAACCTGTCCTCGGGACCCTCTGCCTCGACACTTTTTCCAGATATCTGAAGCACAGCACAGGTGATATAATTTGATGCTCAGTGATTGCAGGATTCAGTCTGCATTTCCCCAAGGTAACCTGCAAAATCTGGCCTGGTTGAGGGTCCCGGGGACAGGTTTGGGAAACACTGCTGTAGATGGTTGAAATCTGAATGGAAATTATTTAGTTTCTTATAGTATTCTGGCAAGACATGATGTATACATATAATAATGATATATTATGAATCTGCTGAGTCTGCTGAAAATAAAGAATATATAATTTGTCTGTGTCCTACAATAAAACATGATTTAAAATCAAGTTTAAATATTATGTGCACAAAATGGTCAAAATGAGCTCAGCACACAGAGGTGAAATGGCTCAGTAGTTAAGGGGTTTAGGGCAAAAAAGAGGAAACTCCATTTTTTCAGTAGAGTGTTCCTTCAAACCTAGTCACTCTCTCTTATTAGTTATTTCTTAATTGTATTGTCTGAGGAAAACGGTCAGGGTCGTGGGGATGGTACTGGGGTGGCACCAGGGTATTGGGATGTGGTGAGCCCAGGGTGCAGTGATCTGCACAGACAGAAGAGTGGAGGATGAATTGAAACTGACCGGTGTTGATATTGCAGAGGGAGAGGAGGTTGCTGGAATCTGGTAAGATGGTGGTAAGGAATCCGGTGATTGTCAGGAACAGGTAGGCAGATGGGGTTTCTCAGGAATATCAGGATTCTCAGAGCAACAGAGTGTATAACTTCACTCTATCAGGAATGAGCTATAATGAACAGCACAGTTCAGTCTGGGGCACAACCCTTTATTTAATCAAGAGTGTGACCTGTGTTTTGGTGTTAACTAGTAGTGTCCTGGATGTTAACTCTTCCACTGCTTGCAGATGTAAATCATAAAATGTGGGTTGCAGGAACAGGGGCAGCATAGGAAGTATGCTGCCAGGAGCGTCAGAGGATGGATGCAGATGGGGAGCATAACAAAAACAAATAAAGGAGTGATATTCATTTTGAAACCTGAATGCCCGAGACTTCCGGGTTCCGCCTGCCATCCGAGCTGACAAAGCTTCATATCAGCTCTACCGGGATCACTTCTAAAAACTTTGAAAAATGCACAAACATTCTGTCGATCGATTCTCACCTTCATTTCATTTGAGGGGGAGATTGAGCTGACCTCAAGGAATTCGAGAGGTGATGCATACCCTGCAGATACCCATCTACAGTATATATTTCCGAGCTGGGAGTTGATGCTACCCTCTATTTCTGAACTGAGCTGAAGGGAGTCTACCTTGTGAGAAAGGTGTGTATGTGCGTCCTCGATGGTCTTCGTATGGTCCGTAATTTCCACCAGATTCTCTTGCACCTGGGTCACCTCGGCTTTGACACCCGCCACATCGGCGCTCCACATGGCCCGCATCTCGTTCATCATCCGCTTAATATCGCCTTTGGTTCCCAGTTGTACAGCCACACCCGGGGCAGCAGGCAGGAAGGCGGTCGAAGCAGCCTGGATAGCCGCAGCATCAGAAGACGCCGATAAAGCAGCCCGCCGACGAGCCGGTTTTGCCTCCCTCTTCACAGAGGCCTTCCTGGATTTCTGATCCAGCAGCAGGGGCTCAGAAGAGAACTGGTCCGCGTCTTCCCCACTCTCCCTAGACCAAGTAAGGCTGTCTTCATCGGAGGAGCCATATCCTGGAGGCAGCGTGAATGAGGGAAGGTCCGAGGTGCAAAATCCCCCGCCCCCAGAGAATCGCAGATGTCCCGCTGTCGTCGTCCCCCCGGCAGCAGCTCGGTCCGCTTCGCCGTCTTCTTCCCCATCTAGAGTATAGACAGAGCTAGGGCTCCTCTCGGCAATCGGGTAGGTTTTAGGGTCGCGAAAAAATACCTATTCCAGCTCCCAAGATGGCCGTCCTCACAGGCCGCAACTGCTTCCCAGAGGCTTCCCGCTCTCACCGGGTGACCGCCAAGCACGACACAGAGCTCTCCAGCACGGCCCTCGAGTCTGCGAGAGTGCACGGTCCCGACAGCCCGGATTTTCAAGGCAAAAAGGGGTTATATCACTCAAAATGTCTGTCTCTATAGTGGAGCTCGCTGAAAACGCGTCCGATCGTGTCCGAGTCTAGCTCCGCCCTCTCAATACCACCATTATTAACTATGTGGTACATGTGAGAAACAAAGTAAAACATACATCATATATACACAACAATGCAATAATAGTCTGGAACTGCTTTCTCCAAATCTCTTCCAGCAATCAGTGTTCGCTGGGTGCACCGTTCAGGATAGTTGAGTGTGTCACCATGTATCCCAGAATAAGTGATCAGTCCTTTTGTGTATTGTAATCCACTTTAATTAAAAGGATGGTCTCTGTAATGGGTCTAGTAAAGGTTTTCACAGACCCTTGAGTGACAATTCTTACTTCAACCTTGCAGACTTTTTCATCTGCACTTGGAATACATCTGATGACGAGACCCATAGGCCACTCGTTTTGTGGTACCTCTTTGTCGCTTAGTAGTACGACATCTCCCTCTTGAAAGTTCTGTTTGACATCTTGCCATTTGCAGTGTTCCTGAAATACTTGCGCCTCCAACGGTCCCAAAAGGGACATTGCACCTGTCTCCACTGGCGTTTATACAAGTCTTTTGAGTTGAAGTCCTCGACCTGAGTGGGGATAACCCTCTGTGTAAGAAGCATTGCTGGGGTTAGTATGCTTGGCGATTCTGGGTCTGTAGATACTAGTGTTAAAAAACTTGTTTCAAAATCTCTTTCGGAATCTACGAGTTCAAAGTCATTAAACAAGGTTGACGTTTGCCATTGGCCTGTTTCAGGAACATTGGTTCTGTAAGCCACAATGTATCCTTTATTTGTACTGCAGGCACGGATCTAGTGTCATGTGGCGTGTGCATCGGGTGTTGGTGTGAGTCCAGGATGCAATAGTGAGATGGAGTCATGCAGGTTGCAGGGCGAAGCAGGTTTCATTTTAATTAAAGGGTTAAAGCAAAAAAGCAGACTAGAGAGTAACAGAATATAAAGGAGATTAGGCGGAATAGAAATGGAGCCTAGACTGGGGCAAGGAACACGGTAGTAAACAGAAAAGGAGAATGAGGAGATACAGAAAAAGGGCTGAGGTAATGGATGAGGAGGGCTGAGAGTAGTGGGAGTGGCGATTTGGGGAACTAAATACTAATAGCAGCAAGGAGACAGGAGGAACAAGGAACACACAAGGATAACTAATAATACTGGTAGGGCGAGACAGAAGTGACAAGATACAGGGAGAACTGACGGTACATGAAAAGGGATGACTCAGAAGAAACAGATAATAACTAGAGTAATTTAGATTAATCCGTGGCAGGGTTTCAGGCAAGGAGCAGGCGATAATCATAAGTCAAAGTCCAGAGCAGGGGTTGTGACAGACCGCCTGGCACACCGACTGTGTGCCTCTGTCAAACTCTAGCTTTCTCCAAGCTGGACACAGACATCCAGGATTCTCAGCACAAACATTCCCTAAAATCACGAGGCATGATCAGTGTTTTTGAGTGAAAAACAAGACTGACTCTTTTATTTGCAACACATACAGCTATGAATAGTTGAGGGACAATCCCCGTACACGAATAAATTACAGATAATATCAGCAGATCCAGTAACAGGACAATGGAAAGGTACATTCAACACAATGGATCATTTACTCATGCCACCTTATCTTAAACTGCCTGCTAGTTCTTGTGACTGGGGGGAAGGGAAAGGGGGGATGGGAGCAGAACATGTGAAAACAAAAGAATATATTCTTACAGTTTGTGAATGTACACTATACTGAGAGAGCTTAGTAATACAAAGGGAATGTACGCTATACAGAGAGGATAGTAATACAGAGGGACACTATATCTATGCTATAGATACGACATGACACTATATTACATACATAAGGTAATAATACACAGACACAGTCAACATAAATCTTGGATTCCCTGGGCAATGCATTTGGCAAACGCCCGATAGCACCTTGGCCCATAGTCAGTAGGAAGGAGGCTAACTCCCAGGCTCCTCCAACTGCCCCAGAGACAGCGGAGTCTGTCACAGGGGTCTTGGCAGGTGACGGGCAATATATAATAGATAAGTCCAAGCAAGGGGTCTGATAGACAGGAAATCCAGCAGTAGGGCACAGGGAACAGGAGAAGGTACCGGTGAGTTTCACGGTGTAATGTCCAGATGGGGTTCTCGTGAGTAGGGATGCACTGATAAAAAAAATTTAACAATGAGTACAGGTACTGATACCTTTTCAAGTACTCACCGATACCGAGTACCAATACTTTTACTTAATGTCATGTGACGCTTTCCAATAAATAATTTAGGATTTTGCTGAAAGCCTGTCCTGTTTATGTTAATATTGCAAAATATGGCCAGACACCCCATTTACCCCACTGCACACACACACACACTCTATGGTCTGGTGTCTGTTGGGTATACATATATCTGATGCCTGTGGTTTATATTATTTATATATAATATACCCCACAGGCATCAGATACATGTATGCCCAACAGACACCAGACCACAGGGTGTTTGAGTGTCTGATATATATATATTATATCCATAAAATTTGAACCAGCACTCTCTTTGCCATCAATGTTGTTAAATTCACTGCCTGGGTACAAAAATCCAATATGTATACAGTTGTGTTCAAAATTATTCAACCCCCACTGAAATTGAGTGTTTTGGCCAGTTTGACATTGATTTTGATCATTCAGTCATCTTGCTTACAATTAAATCAAAGAGGCACGTGTAGGTCAGACAAATATAACATAACATTTATAATGAAATAACCACAAATGTCTTTTCTGTGCTCACATCATTATCAGTTTTATTCAACCCCCAAGTGACAGTCAATCTTAGTACTTAGTACAACATCCTTTTACAGTTATAACAGCTTTTAAACGTGAAGCATAGCTTGACACAAGTGTCTTGCAGCGATCTACGGGTATCTTCGCCCATTCGTCATGGGCAAAAGCCTCCAGTTCAGTCACATTCTTAGGCTTGCGCACTGCAACTGCTTTCTTTAAGTCCCACCAGAGGTTCTCAATCGGATTTAAGTCAGGTGACTGCGATGGCCACTCCAAAATGTTCCAGCCTTTAATCTGCAACCATGCTCTAGTGGATTTGGAGGTATGCTTGGGATCATTGTCCTGTTGAAAGGTCCAACGTCTCCCAAGCCTCAGGTTTGTGACGGACTGCATCACATTGTCATCCAATATCTCCTGGTACTGAAGAGAATTCATGGTACCTTGCACACGCTGAAGCTTCCCTGTACCTGCAGAAGCAAAACAGCCCCAAAGCATGATTGACCCCCCTCCATGCTTCACAGTAGGCAAGGTGTTATTTTCTTCATAGGCCTTGTTCTTCTTCCTCCTCCAAACATAGCATTGATCCATGGGCCCTAACAGTTTTAAATTTGTTTCATCAGTCCACAGAACACTATCCCAAAACTTCTGTGGTTTGTCCACATGACTTTTGGCATACTGCAGTCGACTCTTCTTATTCTTTGGAGACAGCAAGGGGGTGCGCCTGGGAGTTCTGGCATGGAGGCCTTCATTACGCAGTGTGCGCTGTATTGTCTGAGCTGAAACGTCAGTACCCACATCTGACAAATCTTTTCTCAGTTCCTCAGCAGTCACACGGGGACTTTTCTCCACTCTACACTTCAGGTAGCGCACAGCAGTCGAAGTCAGCATCTTCTTTCTGCCATGACCAGGTAGCGTTTCAACAGTGCCCTTTGCCTTGAATTTGCGAATGATGCTTCCTATGGTCTCTCTTGGTATGTTTAACATCTTTGCAATCTTCTTATAGCCATTGCCCTTTCTGTGAAGAGTAATCACCTCTACTCTTATCTTCCTGGACCATTCTCTTGACTTCACCAGGTTTGTAACCACACCAGTAAATGTCTAGAAGGAGCTGAGTATCACAGTCATTTTAAAGCTGCCTAATTGGTGCTTATTATGCTTTATTGCTGCTCCGTGACATCCACAGGTGTTTTCAATACCTGATTGAAAACACTTGAATGAACCTCTGTTCTTCAGAGTGGTAGTCTTTAAGGGGTTGAATAATTGTGTCAATGAAGAATTCACAAAAGAAACATTTACTACTGTATTACAAAACCAATTGATGTAATTTTAGTTACATATGGTTCTTTAAAGCATTGGGGGTTGAATAATTTTGAACACAACTGTATATGTAAACAATCCAAATGGATGCACTCCAGGGCTTAATTAAAAGTGTCTTTTGTTTAAAATTGCATTTTAAAAAAATGACCAACGTTTCGACGCTGCACCGGGTCTTTTTCAAAGTAGCTAACAAAGCAACTATACAACATTTATTTATTTATTTATTTATAAAGGATTTTACCAGGAAGGATACATTGAGATTTCTCTCGTTTTCAAGCATGTCCTGGGTTCAAGAACATTGAAGTGTTACAGTTACAGAAATACAAAGTAATACAATGCAAGATATTAAAAAAAACCAAACACAAATATACAGATTAACAGAAACATATGTAGGAAATATAGTCACTAGGTTACATGTTTACAGGTGCATTCTGTATTGAGGTATGTTAGTAAGGAGCTTTTGAGTGACTTAAGACTGGGGTAAGATTTGTTGGTGTCTGGGAGGTTATTCCATAATTGTGGTGCTCTGTAGGAAAATGAGGACCGAGCCACTGTCTTTTTGTATTGTGGTATAGCAAGTAAGGTGCTGGTCCTGGATCGGAGGTTATAGGATGAGGGAGCTGCTGGGGGAAGCAGTCTATTCAGGTAGGGTGGCAGCTTCCCAGAGATGCTCTTAAACACCAGGCTGGAAAGGTGAAGGGTGCGTCTGGATTCCAGCGATGGCCAGTTTATATACATATAAATAGATAAAATGTGGTGTACACTTACCAATAGCACCATCGCTGCACACCTTGGCCCTGTCTCCCTAAAACTGGGAGTGACGTGTCAGTGGCTGTAGGTGTTGCTAAGCTTGCTGGGAAAGTGAGTTCAAAGCACAAAAAAAAAATCAAGAGAAAAACCAAGAATAGCCCAGAACCACATCAGTGGAACTGGTGTGTGTGCCAGCAACAGGTTAAAAACAGCATGAGGATTTCAAGGCTAATCAAATGAAACAGAATTTGCTGTGCAATAAATATGCTCTTATAGCTGACAGGTTTTGGCTAAACATAAAAATATTTTAGCAGGTCAAAGGGAGAATATTGCCTCTCAATATCAAAAGAAGTATAAATTAAATGAAATAAACGTGAGTATAATGCTATGGTTACTCAGATCATGAAAAAGTGATGCTGTCAAACATGATAAGGGAAAAAAATGGGCTAAAAAAAGTGATGGAAGAATGAGGAGAACAAGTTGTGAGTGTGATGTGTGAATATGCATAGAATGGTGTGTAAAAAAATGTCTAACAAATACAGGGTTATTCAAAGAGATCCAAATGACTGGAGAAAGGTAACCGAATTCTGAAAATCAGCGTTCGGTTACCTTTCGTGGCCATTCGGCTATCCAAAGAGCAGGCAATTCGCCAAATCCTGGCAAATTGCCTGCACATACGGTGCCTGTTCGGTGCCTGTTCGAGGGCAGTGAAATTCTCATAAAAAAGCACTGCTTCGGCTATTCAGACAAACCAGCAGTGAAAGGTTCCCGAAATGCCCTGCCATTCAGTGGTTTAATTCGGCAAGTTTATTCAGGAGAATCCCATAGGCTTCAATGTTAAAAATATTCCCGTTTTAATCCAATATCTAATAAACCGTTCATTATAAAATTCTGCAGTAAAGAGTCTCTTTATTTCTCGATTTTTTTAGGATATTTTAAGCATTTTTCTGGATTTTTTTTTTTTTTAAAAAGTCAGATTTTTTTTTACCTTACTTATTTTTTCTGTAACAACCCTTTTTATTATCATTCCCTGGACCTCATATGTAAATTTCAGACATTTTCGCTCAGTAGTTTCTTTGCAAACAGCGTTTCACTTTTCAAACTTTCATGCAAACTGTTTTTCTAATTTATTCAAATCACTTCACTCGTCTGCGGTGTCGGCTTTTTCCAGCGGCTTCGCTGCGTGTGATCGGCTCCTGCTCGGGTTTTTCTGGCGTCTTCGACGGGTTAATCCAGATGTTTTTGCAGGTTTTCGGCGTGCATTCGGCGGGTTTTGCGGTTAGTTTTCGTCGGGTTTGCGGTACCTTTTTCCTGCAATTTGGGGACCCTGTGGTGCTTGCTGAATACACCGCAGGGTCACCGAAATGAGATCGGCAAAAGGAACCGAATTGAAGAGAAAAAAAAGTCACCGAACGTGCGGTGACTTTTCGAATCTCTTTGAATTACCCTGATAATGTGAATCTTTTTTCAAATATTCATGTAAGGGAACAGTTGGGAAACAGTGACCATAATATGGTGTCTTTTGAAATAAACTAAAAAAAACACATTCCTAGGGAGCATGTTAAAACATATAATTTTAAAAGGGCCAACTTTATTAAAATAAAGGAAGCTCTCAATGTCATTGACTGGCAGAAACTCTTTCATGGGAAAAACACTGAGGATAATTGGAATATCTTTAAACTAACACTAGAAACGTACACGTCACAATATATTCCACTGGTTAATAAATATAAAAGAAACAGACTGAAACCAATGTGGCTTAGTAGGAAGGTAAGCATGGAAATGAAAAATAAAAAGAAGGCATTTAAAGCTTTTAAATCTGATAAATCTGAGGCATCCTATAAAGCCGGGCTTGACAAAGCCAGAAGCCTGGTAGCCACTGGCTCCTAGAATTTTACTCCTGGCTCCTAAATTCCAGTTTATTTTACACCAATCTAAAAGCAGTCTTTGGCATCTAAAAGCATCTAGTTGACTGTTTTCTTCCTGTCTCCTATATTTAATGTAAATATATCCAACCCTGGTGTATGTATTTATATATGAGGTCTGTTGTGTGTGTGTGTGTGGGTCTGTGTCTGCAGTGGGTAAATAATGTCTAATGACAACAGAGCAAAAAAAATAAGTAAACAAATAAAACAATATCACAATGTACAGATGTTAACAACACAAATAATATAATAAGTATATATCTATATCAGAGCGGCAAAACTGATATTAGAAGCAACGGTCTACCCTTCTAGGCTCAAAAAAGTAGCCAAAAGACCACATGCACAAAAAATACCTAACAGCAAAAAGCACCAGGTGACAACGTGATAAATAGAAGCAGCTAAAATCATAATTTGGGTCAGTACAAACCAACTCCCAGATGCAGGGGCAAGGTTCCCAACGTTTCGGCGAGGATTCAACTTTATCAAGGTACCTTGATAAAGGTGAATCCTCGCCGAAAGGTTGGCTCCTAACTTTTGAAGCTGGCTCCTAGACTCCAAGCAAATTTGTCAAGCCCTGCTATAAAGCATATAGGGAAGCCAATAAAGCATGTAAAAAAGCTATTAGATGGGCTAAACTAGAAAATGAAAAAGAAATAGCCAAAGAGAGCAAGACCAAACCTAAAAGATTCTTTAGGTACATAAATTCTAAAAAACCCAAGAGTGAAAATGTAGGTTCACTAAAATCTGAGTCAGGGGTATTGTTAACTGAAGATCAGGCTAAGTTAGAAATTTTTAATGATTATTTTTCTTCAGTATTTATAAAAGAGAAACCTATAACAGGAGACATGCAATTCATTATTAAAAAATTACTAATACAAAGTGACTGGTTGACTCAGGACAAGGTTTTGCAGCAATTAAACAATGTGAAAGTGAATAAAGCCCCAGGGCCAGATGGAATTCACCCACGAGTACTGAGGGAGCTATGTGTTGAAATATGTAAACCTCTGTTCTTAATCTTTCAAGATTCTTTTCTTTCAGGAATCGTACCAGAGGATTGGAGAAAAGCTGACGTGGTCCCTATATTTAAGAAAGGATTAAAATTTGTGCCTGGGAATTATAGACCTGTGAGCTTTGCATCTGTGGTTGGGAAAGTATTTGAGGGGTTATTAAGGGATAATATTCAGGAATTTATTGGGAGGTATAATGTAATTGGCAAAAATCAGCATGGTTTTATGAACCACAGATCATGTCAGACTAACCTATTATTATTGTCATCATTTATAAAGCGCCAACAGTTTCTGCAGCGCTTTACAATAACCAAAGGGAACGAAATACATATAAATGGACATAAGATGGAAACAAGAGGTGTAGAGGGCCCTGTTCATAGGAGCTTACAGTCTAGAGGGATTGGGGTTGAGTAAGACCAGAGGAATTTTACTCGATAGCAGGATCATTAGTGCCAGTGGTTTGGGAACTGTGGGGCCATAGAAGCGGCTTCAATCAAGTGAGTAGGTGAGCAGAGGGATGAGTTGCATCAGTGATGTGGTACGCTAATCTGAAGAGAGATGGGTTTTGAGGGATTTCTTGAAGGCCTGAAGGTCAGGGGAGAGTTTGATAGGGCGAGGCAAGTCATTCCACAGGACTGGTGCTGCCCTTGTGAAGTCTTAGCGGCGAGAGTTGGCCGTGCGTGTGTAGACCACGTACACACAGGTGTGGAGATCACCTGCTGAACGGAGTTGTCTAGATGGGACGTGCTTGCGGAGTAACGAAGACATTATAGACCTGTGAGCTTAACATCTGTGGCTGGGAAAGTATTTGAGGGGTTACTAAGGGATAATATTCAGGAATTTATTGGGAGGTATAGTGTAATTGGCAAAAATCAGCATGGTTTCATGAAACACAGATCATGTCAGACTAACCTAATTACGTTCTATGAGGAAGTAAGTAGAAGTATAGATCAGGGGGTCGCAGTGGATGTGATTTACTTAGATTTTGCCAAAGCTTTCGACACAGTTCCACACAAAAGGTTACTACTTAAATTAAGAAAAATTGGTCTAGATGAAAATACTTGTTCTTGGATAGAAAACTGGCTAAAAGATAGGGTACAGAGAGTGGTCATAAATGGTACATTTTCAAGATGGACACCAGTGGTAAGTGGTGTCCCTCAGGGGTCTGTTATAGGACCAATACTATTCAATTTATTTATAAATGACCTTGAGATAGGCATTGAAAGTCATGTATCAGTGTTTGCAGATGACACAAAGCTAGGAAAAGTAATACAATGTGAGCAGGATGTTACTTCGCTGCAGAGGGATTTAGATAGATTGGGGGACTGGGCACTTAAATGGCAGATGAAATTTAATCTAGATAAATGTAAAGTTATGCACTTTGGAGTGAAGAACACACAAGCAATTTATACCCTAAATGGTACGGAGTTAGGGAAATCCAAGCAGGAGAAGGATTTGGGAATAATCATAGACTTCAAACTAAGTAACAATGTGCAATGTCAAACAGCAGCCGCCAAGGCCAGCAAAGTACTGGCATGCATTAAAAGGGGAGTTCACTCACGGGATGAAAACATAATTTTGCCTCTGTATAAATCAATGGTCAGGCCGCACCTTGAATATGCCGTGCAATTTTGGGCACCTGTCTTAAAAAAAGATATTATATCGTTAGAAAAAGTGCAGAGACGGGCAACTAAATTAATAAGGGGGATGGAAGGGTTAAGTTATGAGGAAAGACTAACAAGCTTAAACCTGTTTAGTTTAGAGAAAAGGCGCCTTAGAGGGGATCTGATAACCTTATATAAATATATACGGGGCCATTATCAACCATTGTCTGATAACCTATTCATTAACAGGACTATACATAGGACAAGGGGTCATCCATTTAGACTGGAAGAAAGAAAATTTAGCTTAAAGCATAGGAAGGGTTATTTTACGGTGAGAACAATAAAGCTGTGGAATTCTCTGCCTGTTGAGGTGGTTGGGTCAGAGTCTGTACAGACTTTTAAAAAACGACTGGATGACTTCCCTAAGACACAGAATATTAAGGGTTATAATATTTAATATGTGGGTAAAAGCTTCTTGATCCAAGGAGAAATCTGACTGCCATTCTGGGGTCAAGAA
The DNA here is from genome assembly GCA_009667805.1 of Leptobrachium leishanense. Lineage (NCBI taxonomy): Eukaryota > Metazoa > Chordata > Amphibia > Anura > Megophryidae > Leptobrachium > Leptobrachium leishanense. The sequence goes on along the minus strand of CM019065.1, from coordinate 263,730,277 downwards.
GGAATTTTTTCCCAGTATGTTGCATATTGGCAAGCATTCAGACTGGGTTTTTTGCCTTCTTTTGGATCAACAGCAGTAGGTTATGTGGGAGAGGCTGAACCCGATGGACGCATGTCTTTTTTCAGCCTATATAACTATGTAACTATGTAACTATGTAGGGAGGGGTTGAGTTATTAAGTGATTTGAACGTGAACATCAGTATTTTAAACTGTATCCTGAAATGTACAGGAAGCCAATGGAGGGACCGGCAGAGTGGGGAGGTACGCGAGGTGCGTTTAGTGAGAAAAATAAGCCTGGCCCCTGCATTTATTACAGATTGCAAAAGGGCAATACGGGAGTTGGGGAGGCCAATAAGGAGCGAGTTGCAGTAGTCAAGTCGTGAAATGACAAGAGCATGAACCAGCACTTTTGCAGTATCTTGTGTCACAAAGGGGCAGACACGGGCAATGTTTTTGAGCTGAAAGTAACAGGATTTGATCACTGTCTGGATGTGGGGAAAGAACGTTAGGTCAGAGTCAAAAGTGACACCAAGGCAGCGAGCTTGGGTTGTTGGGCTAATGGGTGTTCCATTTACTCGTAGAGAGATAGGTGATATTGGGTTCTTTTTGGAGGGAGGAATGACGAGAATTTCAGTTTTGGCAAGATCGAGTTTAAGGAAGCGGGAAGCCATCCAATTTGAGACAGCGGAGAGACAGTCAGTGAATCCATCCAGGAGACCTGGAGAGAGATCAGGGGAGGAGAGGTAAATTTTAGTGTCATCAGTGTATAGGTGGTACTGGAATCCAAAAGGAGCTGATCAGTTTTCCTAGAGAGGCAGAGTAGACTGAAAAAAGTAGAGACAGGCTGCCGGGAGAAGGTACTTCCAGCAAATGAGACACTAAACGATCGTTGGAACATGTAGGAAGTGAACCATGAAAGAGCAGAACCTTGAATATCCTTAGATATACAGTTGTGTTCAAAATTATTCAACCCCCAATGCTGTAAAGGGTTTTAGGGAATTTAGTGTACATTTGTAATTGTATTCAGAATGAAATCCTACAAGGACTTTTTAAAGAACCATATGCAACTAAAATTACATCAATTGGTTTTGTAATACAAATACAAATACATTGTTTTTTTTTTTTAATATCTTGCATTGTATTACTTTGTATTTCTGTAACTGTAACACTTCAATGTTCTTGAACCCAGGACATGCTTGAAAACGAGAGAAATCTCAATGTATCCTTCCTGGTAAAATCCTTTATAAATAAATAAATAAATAAATGTTGTATAGTTGCTTTGTTAGCTACTTTGAAAAAGACCCGGTGCAGCGTCGAAACGTTGGTCATTTTTTTAAAATGCAATTTTAAACAAAAGACACTTTTAATTAAGCCCTGGAGTGCATCCATTTTGATTGTTTACATATACAGTTGTGTTCAAAATTATTCAACCCCCAATGCTTTAAAGAACCATATGCAACTAAAATTACATCAATTGGTTTTGTAATACAGTAGTAAATGTTTCTTTTGTGAATTCTTCATTGACACAATTATTCAACCCCTTAAAGACTACCACTCTGAAGAACAGAGGTTCATTCAAGTGTTTTCAATCAGGTATTGAAAACACCTGTGGATGTCACGGAGCAGCAATAAAGCATAATAAGCACCAATTAGGCAGCTTTAAAATGACTGTGATACTCAGCTCCTTCTAGACATTTACTGGTGTGGTTACAAACCTGGTGAAGTCAAGAGAATGGTCCAGGAAGATAAGAGTAGAGGTGATTACTCTTCACAGAAAGGGCAATGGCTATAAGAAGATTGCAAAGATGTTAAACATACCAAGAGAGACCATAGGAAGCATCATTCGCAAATTCAAGGCAAAGGGCACTGTTGAAACGCTACCTGGTCATGGCAGAAAGAAGATGCTGACTTCGACTGCTGTGCGCTACCTGAAGTGTAGAGTGGAGAAAAGTCCCCGTGTGACTGCTGAGGAACTGAGAAAAGATTTGTCAGATGTGGGTACTGACGTTTCAGCTCAGACAATACAGCGCACACTGCGTAATGAAGGCCTCCATGCCAGAACTCCCAGGCGCACCCCCTTGCTGTCTCCAAAGAATAAGAAGAGTCGACTGCAGTATGCCAAAAGTCATGTGGACAAACCACAGAAGTTTTGGGATAGTGTTCTGTGGACTTATGAAACAAATTTAGAACTGTTTGGGCCCATGGATCAATGCTATGTTTGGAGGAGGAAGAACAAGGCCTACTGTGAAGCATGGCGGGGGGTCAATCATGCTTTGGGGCTGTTTTGCTTCTGCAGGTACAGGGAAGCTTCAGCGTGTGCATGAATTCTCTTCAGTACCAGGAGATATTGGATGACAATGTGATGCAGTCCGTCACAAACCTGAGGCTTGGGAGACGTTGGACCTTTCAACAGGACAATGATCCCAAGCATACCTTCAAATCCACTAGAGCATGGTTGCAGATTAAAGGCTGGAACATTTTGGAGTGGCCATCGCAGTCACCTGACTTAAATCCGATTGAGAACCTCTGGTGGGACTTAAAGAAAGCAGTTGCAGTGCGCAAGCCTAAGAATGTGACTGAACTGGAGGCTTTTGCCCATGACGAATGGGCGAAGATACCCATAGATCGCTGCAAGACACTTGTGTCAAGCTATGCTTCATGTTTAAAAGCTGTTATAACTGTAAAAGGATGTTGTACTAAGTACTAAGATTGAATGTCACTTGGGGGTTGAATAAAACTGATAATGATGTGAGCACAGAAAAGACATTTGTGGTTATTTCATTATAAATGTTATGTTATATTTGTCTGACCTACACGTGCCTCTTTGATTTAATTGTAAGCAAGATGACTGAATGATCAAAATCATTGTCAAACTGGCCAAAACACTCAATTTCAGTGGGGGTTGAATAATTTTGAACACAACTGTACCTTAGATATCACTAAGAGTTTGAAGGAGGATTGAGTGGTAAACTGTATCAAAGGCGACAGAGAGGTCGAGAAGGATCATCAGTGAGTAGCACCCTTTGGATTTAGCAGTTGCAAGGTCAATAGTCAGTTTCGCAAGAGATGTTTCTGTTGAGTGCAGTGAGCGAAAGCCAGATTGCAGAGGGTCAAGGAGAGAGTGGGTGTTGAGATAGTCAATCAGACGGGCATACACAAGCTTTTCGAGGAGTTTGGAGGCAAAAGGGAGCAGGGAAACGGGGCGGTAGTTGGAGGGAGCAGTCGGATCCAGAGATGTTTTTTTTAGGATTGGGACTACTGGGGCATGTTTGAGGGGAGCAGGAAAGACCCCAGAGATTAAAGGTATGGGTCAAGGATGGTACAAGAGAAACAGATGGGGCCATATTACATAGTTGGTGTTAACTTAACCAGATGCGTTGTAATCTTACCAGAGCCGTTGTAAATTTACCAGAGCCATTATAGCCTATGGAGGTTTTAAATTTACAACAGCTCTGGTTAAGTTAGCACCAACATTGTAATACTGCCCATAGTGTTTTGGCAAGATGTGAGGGAATGGGGTCGAGGGGGCAGGTAGTGGGATGAGGACCTCTTGTTCAGTAGCTGAAGGGAATTAGTTAAACATGTGAGGATAGACATGGTTAGCATCTTCCTGCATAGGTGAAGATGGTATTGTAGAGATTTCAGTTCTTATCCGTTAAATTTTTGCTGTGAAAAAGCATGCTTCGGCATTGAGGTCAGTGTGAGGAACAGTCATGGCAGGACGGAGAAGGGAGTTGAAGGTGGTGAACAGGCGTTTTGGGTTCCGGGAGTGGGTGTATGTGAGGGCTGTAAAATATGACTGCTTGGCTAAGAAAAGCGCAGAGCTGTAGGACTGGAGCATAAATTTATAGTGAAGAAAGTCGGAGTAGTAGCGGGTCTTTCTCCAATAGTGTTCAGCAGTTCTCGAACAACTTTGGAGATGCCAGGTCAATTTGTTGTGCCACGGATGCAAGGGGGCGGGGCCAGGTGTGGTCACAAGGAGCCGCCAGCTTTGAAACAGGGTGCGAGGAGTTTCCTCATTGCCCTGACATGGAGTTAATTTCCCGCAACGCTATTCTGAGACTGATTGCTATTCCCTGTTGACGACCTATTTCTGTATGCGATTCTTGCTCCTGTAATTCAACCTGGCTTGTACTTTGACTATTCTGTCTGCTCGTTTGTATATCACTGTCTGTGAGCGTTGGCAATTTAACCCCATGCTTGCTGCTGTTTATTGCTTGTTATTGTCAGGAACGTGGGGATGGTACCTGGGTGGCACCTGGATGGCAGGGGTATGAGCCCAGGATGCAGTGGTCTGTACTGATAAACAGAGGATATGGATAGTGGAGGGTGGATGGAAATAAAGACTAACCAGGTTGATTGCAGAGGATGATGGTTGTAATTGCAGGAATCAGAAATGGGGAATCAGGATCAGGTAGCAGAGTAGCAACAAAGCAACGATGTTCACTCTTCGTGAGCATGAGCTGTAATGAACCAGCAATGTGTGAGTGCGGGGCAGAGCCCTTTATTTCGTGAGTCACGTGTGTTTGGTGTTAACTCTTACACTGCTGGATGCTGGTTGCAGGGCAGGAACAGGATAGGAAGTGTACCACCAGGGTGGGGTTCCTGAATGGCTACAGCCAGGGATCCTGACAGTACCTCCCCCTTCAGGTCACGCTCCGAGTGACCAAGGATGGCAGCAGGACTGCCCATGACCAGGCACGGGTCACTCTGGTGGGTGCTGGGACCAGTACTCGTCACACCACTGGAGGGCAGAACGGTGGTCAGGAGTGGTGGTACAGGGTTGGGCACGTGCCTTCCTCTGACGCCGCCGTGCCTTGGTCTTCTTATGGTCAGCAGAATGACAGGAATGAGAATACCCGTGTACCCAGATGGCGTTCCCCCTTCAATCTCCTTACGCCGGAGTAACCCCTTTTCGAAGATGTCGAGATCTTTGCGACGAACCACAGTCCCGTTAGAAGCAGTGACTCGGGCCTCCGGTGATGGGTCAACTGATGCATCAGGAATGAGGGTGCCCATGTATCCAGGTGGTACCAAGGTAGGTAGAGCAAAACTTCCCTGTACCGTATAGGGACATGTATCCTCAGGTAAGGGGTCTTGATGAACAGGAGTGTCCTTGGAGCGTCTGGCTTTGGCGACAGAAGGAGACAAGTAGGAGGCAGATTCACCTTCGAACCTGGTGCCCACATAGGAAGAAGGCATCGCAGTAGGCATCGTCTCCATTTCTCCCGGTTCCCCTTCTAAACCTGATCCATCACTAAGGGAGGGATAGTCGCACAGCCAGGACTTAATGCCCTCGTCCTCTTCTTCTTGCTCTTCCCAGCCACAATCCCTTTCTGATTCAGATCCATCGCTGGATGAAGAACAGAAACCTCGCCATGCCTTTATAGGGGTGTCAGACCCCTGGTGTTGACCTGGGGGTCCCTTTGAGCGTCGGGCTGTCTGTCTCGGTGGGCTCTCCTCAGAGACAGCGATGTCCTCTGGGTCATATTCAGACAGGGAAGAAACACAGGAAGACAGCGGCGGATTGTGCTTGCTGGGAGTGATGGGAGTTGTGATCGCCATAAGGGAGCTTTTAATCTTCTGGGCTTTCTTCAGCCTGGCCTTTATTACCTGTTTGAAAGGGATCTGTGTCACAGTAGAAACTGGCATGGACATGATCTCCATAGGGGTTGGTAGATCTGTCTCCACAGGTACGGTGGTCTCCAGATCCATGGGAAGGACAGGTTCTATGGGCACAATGTAATCAGTCTCCATAGGCATTACAGGGTTCTCATACTCCTCTTCTGAACTGACCTCCGGAGATGTCACATGCCTGGATACAGCGGGTACAGTTCGTCTGGGTACAGGTGTAGGTACATGAGTTGTACGGGATGCAGATTTGGGTTCTAGAGATCTCCTGGGGGCCGGTTTGGGTAGGGGTACCGGCTTAAGGATGGTAGGTCTCTTTGAAGCAGGTTTAGGCCTAGAAGCAGGCTTGGAAGCCTGGGTTTGCTTCAGAGTTCTAAGCCTTTGGGATTGACAGCAGGCTTAGAAACCGGTGCTGGTTTGACAACCGCAGATCTGGGTTTTTTTTCTGGGCAATTTGATATCCAATGTGATCCTTTCCCGCAGTACAGGCAGAGATTGTCTGCCAGTCTCCTGGCACATTCTTCGGGGGACAGTGGTTCTCTGTGCTTGTTAGCTGCAGGAGTGCACTCCTTAGTTGAGGAGCCCCACATCTCCTGCAGCAATTTCACCAGGGAATCAGTCAGGTTTTTAAATAGTTCCTGGAAGGTCGTCTTCAGTAACTCCACCATAAAGTGCAGCACTGCGGGCTCATTTGTATTGGGCTGGTTCATTCTTTCCAGAACGTGGGGATGGTACCTGGGTGGCACCTGGATGGCAGGGGTATGAGCCCAGGATGCAGTGGTCTGTACTGATAAACAGAGGATATAGATAGTGGAGGGTGGATGGAAATAAAGACTAACCAGGTTGATTTCAGAGGATGATGGGGATGATGGTTGTAATTGCAGGAATCAGAAATGGGGAATCAGGATCAGGTAGCAGAGTAGCAACAAAGCAACGATGTTCACTCTTCGTGAGCATGAGCTGTAATGAATCAGCAATGTGTGAGTGCGGGGCAGAGCCCTTTATTTCGTGAGTCACGTGTGTTTGGTGTTAACTCTTACACTGCTGGATGCTGGTTGCAGGGCAGGAACAGGATAGGAAGTGTACCACCAGGGGGGGTTCCAGAATGGCTACAGCCAGGGATCCTGACAGTTATCTGGGTTCTGTCCCATCTCGTTTAGGGATATCGCTTGTGACCTTTCGAGGTACCTTTACCCAACGTACAGCTCATGTTAATGTTCATGTGAAAACCGCGATTTAGAAAGATTGTTTATTTTTACCTAATGTTATTTTTGAAAGCATCTCAGAATATACTCGTGAGAACAACCCTGTATGCAAGTCTATAAAGACTGTCGAACTACGTCTTGTGTTTCTGAGTGTGTCTTAGGTTACCTGTCGGTCACGAAACCTTCAGAGCCCAGAGGCAATTCAGTCAGTCCTTGGGACTCCTTGGCTTTTGAGTTACAGTCTGTATTTTATGAAACTCCTGTATTGATCCAGCAGATACTTTTGCCCTTAAGGATCTCAACTCCGCTACTCATGGGGAAGCGATACAGCTACCGTTACACAAGGGTGGAGGAAAGAGTAGGGTTGTAGCAAGTGATGGCTTCATTAGGACAGGAGAGAGATAGGACGGACGAGAGCGGTACGGATATATTGGCAGAGAATTGCTGTGGATCCAGAGAGTGGAGATTTCTGTGGGTCTGATAAAGTTTGGGTTCAGATGGAGGAACGAGGGGAGAGCTGAGTTCACAAGTCAGAAGATGATGATCAGAGAGATTGAGAGGTGTAATAGTGAGGTCAGAGATAGGGCAGGAGTAGGAGAAGATAAGATCCAGAGCCAGCTGTGTGGGTGGGGTAGTTGGACCACTGAGTAAGGCCAAATGAGAATGTAATGGAGAGAAATCCTAATGTTATTTTTGAAAGCATCTCAGAATATACTCGTGAGAACAACCCTGTATGCAAGTCTATAAAGACTGTCGAACTACGTCTTGTGTTTCTGAGTGTGTCTTAGGTTACCTGTCGGTCACGAAACCTTCAGAGCCTAGAGGCAATTCAGTCAGTCCTTGGGACTCTTTGGCTTTTGAGTTACAGTCTGTATTTTATGAAACTCCTGTATTGATCCAGCAGATACTTTTGCCCTTAAGGATCTCAACTCCGCTACTCATGGGGAAGCGATACAGCTACCGTTACACAAGGGTGGAGGAAAGAGTAGAGTTGTAGCAAGTGATGGCTTCATTAGGACAGGAGAGAGATAGGACGGACGAGAGCGGTACGGATATATTGGCAGAGAATTGCTGTGGATCTAGAGAGTGGAGATTTCTGTGGGTCTGATAAAGTTTTGGTTCAGATGGAGGAACGAGGGGAGAGCTGAGTTCACAAGTCAGAAGATGATGATCAGAGAGATTGAGAGGTGTAATAGTGAGGTCAGAGATAGGGCAGGAGTAGGAGAAGATAAGATCCAGAGTATTGCCAGCTGTGTGGGTGGGGTAGTTGGACCACTGAGTAAGGCCAAATGAGGATGTAATGGAGAGAAATCGTGAGGCAGCTGAGCATCTGTGGCGAGCCAACAGGGATGTTAAAATCCCCAAGAATGAGGGATGGAACATCAGAAGACATGAAATGTGGGAGCCAAGAAGAGAACTGGTCGAGGAAGGGAAGAGGTTGGCCAGAGGGTCGGTAGATATCAGCAATACGAGCGGCTAGAGGCTTAAACAGGCGAATAGTATGGACCTCAAATGTGGGGAAAGAGATGGGCATGGAGGAATGTCCTGAAAGGAGCAGTAGGGAGAGAGTAAAAATCCCACACCGCCACCTTTTTTGTCGCTCAGTCTAGGGGGAGTGTGTCAATTGGAGAACGCCATGTGTTAGGGATGCAGGTGTGGCAGTATCGCATGGAGAGAGCCAGGTTTCGGTTAAAGCCAGTAGATGTAGGAGATGAAGAAGTCGTGGATGGCAGTAGATTTCTTCACGTTACACACCGACCTAGCATTCCAGAGTCCCAAATGGAAGGTGGGAGTGGGGGTTGTGTTAATGTGTCTGAGGTTGGTTGGATTTCTAGAGCTGGAGATTGTGTGAAAACCTATGTCCCTGGGGGGCCCACAGTTGGGGGAGACATGCTGTAAGGAGAAGCGTGAGTGATAAGTAAAAAAGGTGGGAATATGATTTAAATGTGCGTGGTGAGGGTGTGGATGGGGCGAGAGAGGAGAAGTGAATGATGAATGCCTGATTTGTGAGAGGGGGGGAAGGAAGCAATGAAGGAGCAATAAAGATGGAGTGTGGTGGTGGGGGTATATGGAAAGACATGGATGTCTTTATGTTTACTGTAACTTCACACTCTATAAAGAAAATAAAGAGCATGTCCTAGGTAGGGATGTACCGATACTAGTATCGGTATCGGGGCTGATTTTGCCGTTTGCACGAGTACGTGGTACACGTGCAAACGGCCCGATACATCCCGCCGATACCGGAAGCCGGCGCTGGGCCGGCTTGTCGGTATCCGCGGGGCTGGGGAAGCTGGCTGCGTGCATGAAAAGCACGCGGCCAGCGTTCCCTTCCGGCGCGCTGCATACTCACCCATCCTGGAGGTCCGGTCGCTTGGCAGTGATGCGTTCCCGTGGCCACTGGGTGCTCCTGTGATGCTGCCTCTCGGCTGGAGGCAGCATCACAGATGCGCCCGGCGGCCACGTGATCGCATCACTGCCAAGCGACGGACCTTCAGGATGGGTGAGTATTGTGGCGCGCCGGAGGGGAACGCTGGCCGCGTGCTTTTCATGCACGCGGCCAGCTTCCCCAGCGTTCGAGCTGGGGGCAAATCCATGTGAGCTGGGGGCAAATCCATGAGTGCTGGGGGCAAATCCATGAGAGCTGGGGGCAAATCCATGAGAGCTGGGGGAAAATCCATGAGAGCTGGGGTATATCCATGAGAGCTGGGGGCAAATCCATGAGAGCTGGGGGCAAATCCATGAGAGCTGGGGCATATCCATGAGTGCTGGGGGCAAATCCATGAGTGCTGGGGGCAAATCCATGTGAGCTGGGGCAAATCCATGTAAGCTGGGGGCAAATCCATGTGAGCTGGGGGCAAGCTACATGTGAGCTGGGGGCAAGCTACATGTGAGCTGGGGATATTCTGTATATATATATATCTCGGGGGGAAATATACATGTGAGCTGGGGGCATATTTATATGAGGTCTGTTCTTATTGGAAAGCGTCACATGACATTAAATAAAAGTATCGGTGAGTACTTTTAAAAAGTATCGGTACTCGTACTCAGTCTTAAAAAAGTGGTATTGGTGCATCCCTAGTCCTAGGAGACAATGACAGTGAGAAACAAGGGGGGTGTTTGTGAGGGTCCTGAGAACGAGCAACAGCACAATGGCCTGCTCTATGGTGGGTGCCCGCTCAGGTCTCACAAACAAGGTTTTAGCTTGATTGTGCCATTACAGGGATGAATTTTCCATATGCAAATCAGCCTGCTCTCACCCAGAAAGGGTGGCCAGTGCTGATTGCCAAGGACGTCATCCCTGCACGAGAGGTGCAGCAACCTCCGACAATCATTTCAGCCTTATTGGGCCTCGTCAGGAGGGTATAGCTGACACCTCTCTAGGCACATCAAGCAAGGGGTCCACGTCTGGATGACCCTTTACAATTACAGTGAGAAACAAGGGGGGTGTTTGTGAGGGTCCGTGCAGGGATGACGTCCTTGGCAATCAGCACTGGTCACCCTTTCTGGGCGAGAGCAGGCTGATTTGCATATGGAAAATTCATCCCTGTAATGGCACAATCAAGCTAAAACCTTGTTTGTGAGACCTGAGCGGGCACCCACCGTAGAGCAGGCCATTTGTGCTGTTTCTCGTTCTCAGGACCCTCACAAACACCCCCCTTGTTTCTCACTGTAATTGTAAAGGGTCATCCAGACGTGGACCCCTTGCTTTATGTGCCTAGAGGGGTGTCAGCTATACCCTCCTGACGAGGCCCAATAAGGCCGAAATGATTGTCGGGGGTTGCTGCACCTCTCGTGCAGGGATGACGTCCTTGGCAATCAGCACTGGCTACCCTTTCTGGGTGAGAGCAGGCTGATTTGCATATGGAAAATTCATCCCTGTAATGGCACAATCAAGCTAAAACCTTGTTTGTGAGACCTGAGCGGGCACCCACCATAGTGCAGGCCATTTGTGCTGTTGCTCGTTCTCAGGACCCTCACAAACACCCCCCTTGTTTCTCACTAGGAGACAATGACACTAGGAGCATGAAGTGATAGAAATACAAGTGGCTAAGGGAGGGGTGAGCAATGGGTTAACTATGTGGTTGTGAAGGTTGGATGGTCAGGTAATTGCAGGGGCGTGTGTGAATCAGGAACAGGTGAGAATGTGCTATGTCACATGAGCGCGTCCTCCCTTTGCAGCGGCGATCGGACGAGATTCCGGCCGAACGCGGCGGCCCCCCGGTGCGGGCTGACATCCTCGAGGTCAGCCCAGCCTCTGGGACCCCGGCGGGCACGATAGACGTCATCGCGCCTGTGCGATGATGTCTATTTCAGGCACCCCCGCCATTGCGGGGAAGGTGCCTGAAGGGGAGGGGGGAGGTCCTTCGGACCTCTCCCCCTCCCCATCCGTGAGGGCCAGCGAGTAAAGGCAGGCACCGCTTCAAAGGGCACAGCCTGCCCTTCCAAGCGGTGGCTGTTTTTAACCCCTAGGGGGCTGGATCGCGATATGGCGCTAACATGTGCCGTATCGCGGTCCCCTCCCGGAGCTGGCCGACATCTTGGATGTCGGCCAAGCTTCTGGGATATCCCCCTAACGACTGGCGTCATCGTGCATAGCGCGATGGCGCCAGTTCCGCAATTAGCCCCTTGCTGCCACCTATGGTGGAGATAGGGGGTTCCAAAGAACCCCCTATCTCCCGATTCGTGACCGCTAGGGGGTAATGTTTGATATCATTGGAACAGCCAGAGCATGGCCTTTCCAATGATACCAAAAATATGACCATGTACAGTGTAAAAATAAATAATTAAAAATAAAATTTAAAAAAAAAAAAGTTTTTTTGGTTTTGTTTTGTTTTATTAATGCAGCAATATTGTTCCCATTTCAATTATAATGTGAACAATGATGCTGCACCAACGACTTTTTCTATGGGGGGCGTTTGCTAAAAAACATGTAATTTTCCCCAAAAAAAGTTACGATTCCCCGTTTCTAATTTTTTTAACACGCGCAACCCATAGAAAATATAACCGCAAACGCTCGCATGTTAAAATGTGAAAAAAACACTTTACACGTTGTAAATTATTGAAAATTCAAATTTACAGACAGGACATAACGTATACATATAATAATGATATATTATGAATCTGCCGAGTCTCCCGGAAAGAACGATATATAAGATGTCTGGCCCATATAATAAAATGTGACTTCAAATCGCATTTAAACATGATGAGCGAAACCGGTAAAAATGCCAACAACGAGTGGGAAAATGAGCATTAACGTTTGCTGCGGTGTTCACCACATATTACAATCCAAACGCAAACGGGTTAAGTAACCAAATTTGCAAGAAGAATAATTAATGCACCGTATGAATCCGCACACTGCTGGGCAGCACCTTTACAGTATAATTAATGCAGCATATGAATCCTCACACTGCCGGGCAGCACCTCTACAGTATAATTAATGCAGCATATGAATCCTCACACTGCCGGGCAGCACCTCTACAGTATAATTAATGCAGACTATAAATCCTCACACTGCCAGGCAGCACCTCTACAGTATAATAATGCAGCATATGATTCCGCACACTGCCGGGCATCAGCTCTGCAGTCTGATGCTAGCTTTAACCGGCACGCTGTGTGCAGCTTCTGAGAAGATACTCTATTAGTGTAGCGGGAAAGCCGGCTGTGCATTTTGCATCACTCCCTCTACACTAATAGCGTATCTTCTCAGAAGCTGCACACAGAGACGGGAGGCTGCGCTTGTTGGTGGATCCAGGAATCAAGTGAGTATTAGAATGAAAAAAAAAGGTTTTATTTCACGTTCCCGGGGACATTTAAAAATGTCCTCGGATTTTATTTATTTAAAAAATGTGTCACCTTACCTTAGCCTGGTGGTCAGTGGGGGTTCCCTGGATTCTGGTCGTGGGGGGGGGGTCTGCCGTGGCCGCAGGTGCAGTGGCTCCCTCCGTGCGCCGCCTCTGCCACATGCACCCGGCCGGCCAGCCCGCACAGTCGCAGCTCTGTCATCCGGTGGCCGCTTGCTCCTCAAGGGGTCCTTGGAAGGCCCCGGCGGGCAGCCCTCTACAGTGCCTGATTAGAGGGCCACGTCTGCCTGATGTTTTAGCAACAAGGTGTGGGAAATGTTGAATCCCATGGGCATCAATGTTAAAAATATTCCTGTTTTAATTCAATATCTAATAAACCGTTGCTTATAATAGTCTGCAGTAATAAGTCTCTTTATTTTTAGATTTTTTAAGCATTTTTTATAAAAAAATCAAATTAGATTTCTTTGCGAACTTTTTGTGAACTTCGCGAAAAGTTCGCAGTTCGCGAACTTTCAAACAGCTGATGTTCGAATCGAATATCGAACCGATTCGAACCGGCAGCCCATCCCTACTAATGACATGTGAAGTGTAAGTGGTCATTCATTTTTTACACATTTCACATTTTCTTGTCATATATATATATACACGGTATATATATTTTCTCTTTCTGTGAAAGGTGTAAAAAATTAATTAAAAAATTCATTAGTAGCACCAGGTTTTTTTTTGAGCCGGTACGCCGTACTGGCACCTCTCGGCATTTTTTTTTATACAGGTTTCCCCCAGCCTGAGTGTGTGTGGCGGCATGTGGCCGCCGCTTGTCAGGACGGGAGAGACAACAGAGACAGGGCGGCACTCCCTCCCTGTGTGACTACTGCGATCTGCCAGCCACAATACCAGTCTGCCAGCCATATTACCAGTCTGCCATGCACAATATCAGTCTGCCAGCCATATTATCAGTCTGCCAGCCATATTGCCAGTCTGCCATGCACATTACCAGTCTGACAGTCATATTACCAGTCTGCAATGCACAATACCAGTGTGCCAGCCATATTACCAGTCTGCCATGCACAATATCAGTCTGCCAGCCATATTACCAGTCTGCAATGCGTAATACCAGTCTGCCAGCAATATTACCAGTCTGCCATGCACAATACCAGTCTGCCAGCCATATTACCAGTTTGCCATGCACAATACCAGTCTGCCAGCCATATTACCAGTCTGCAATGCACAATACCAGTCTGCCAGCCATATTATCAGTCTGCAATGCACAATACCAATCTGCCAGCCATATTACCAGTCTGCAATGCACAATACCAGTCTGCCAGCCATATTACCAGTCTGCCAGCCATATTACCAGTCTGCAATGCACAATACCAGTCTGCCAGCCATGTTACCAGTCTATATACAGAATTGTGATATAATTCTCTTGGTGTTGCTTGTTTTTATTCTATATGTTACACTGAAACACTCTTTATTACTCCTCCTTTTAATAGGTGAATATTGCTCTTTTTTAAAAAAAGGGGGATTGTATTAAGGTTCTTTTGGTTATATCACAGGTTTCTCTTATTGATCATTAATTGAGTCACTGATTGGATTGTTTCATTTGCCTATTTATATGTGTTTGGTGTATTGTGTATCTAGACTTAACAAAGACCTGCGTGTCAAAACGTTGTCTTCTTTTAGTGCTCACTGAGGATTAAATCCTTTCTAATTGACCACATTCAGGACTCGGTAATTATTCTTTGTAGTGTTTGGGATTGGAAGTGTGTCTTTGCAGACTGGTGGTTTCTTGCTGGTTGCAACATACATTTGTGCGGTGTATTTATTAGGACACGAAAATAGTCAAACGCATAATCAGTTTTTCCCTGGGCGTGAGAGTACCCCCACCTATTTTTCCAGAAAAAAAGCACTGAGTAGCACCAACTCAGTCCACTTATTCACTTGTTTCTCACCAGTTCATCATTTTGGCTAATTTTCACTCTACATTTACAGAGGCAATACACCACACTAGGGCTGAAACAACTAATCGATTAATCGACAACTAATCGATGACTAAATTAGTTGTCAACTATTTCCATTATCGATTAATCGTGTTGATTAATCGTCCTGTGTTCAACACACACTGTTTAGAGTCAGACTGAGTTAATCGAAAATAACTTCAGCTTCGGAGCTGATCGTAGAAGATGCGCTGCTGCTTTACTAGGTACGATTTAGTTTTAGGGCTGTCAGACACAGCCAGTTTGTTTTTATTCCGTTTCCAACAGTAGCAGAACTATAACACAAACAATAGGATACTGCCACTGGGTGAAGGAGCTGTAGTGCCTGTGTTTTATCGTTACTTGAAGCTGGAGTCCTGTGACACCACCCCACCCGCTTTGGTTGAGAACTGCCATTCCCTCCCTTTGGTATGGTCCCTTTCCCCAAACTCACTCCCATACTCAGATCTGGTCTTTTGTCCATACCCACTCCCTCTCACACTCAGGTCAAGTCACTTGAGCTAAGTCACCCCCTTCCACCTCCAGTCCCTCCTCCCACTCAGTTTGTTCACAAAATTATTTAAAAGGGACACTCTACGCACCCTAACCACTTTAGCTTATTAACCCCGATTTCATGCGGACATCATCGTCTATGACCAAGTGCTTGTAGCTGCGTTCATTTGAGAAAGCAAACATGGGCTTAAGCTGTGCATGCAGCATCAACTCATCCCTCTGACCAAGCACTCGGATACCTTGTGTGTGTACATACGAAAGTTACGTACACTACGCAAATTGCTTATTTATTTTTTTACATAAAATTCTTTTTAAGTAAAAAAATATTTATATTTTTTTATCCGATGAATCAATTAATCAAAATAATAATCCGTTGACTAATCGATTATGAGAATAATCGTTAGTTGCAGCCCTACACCACACCCTTTAGCACCTTTTTATATATTTTTTTACACCTTTCACACCTTTCACATTTTCTTGTCATTCATTATATACAGTGGCAAGAAAAAGTATGTGAACCCTTTGGGATTACATGGAGTTATGCATGAATTGGTCATAAAATGTGCTCTGATCTTCATCTAAGTCACAACAATTTGAAAAACACAGTCTGCTTAAAATAATACAACACAAACATTGTATGTTTTCATGTGTTTATTGAACATAACATGTAAACATTCACAGTGCAGGGTGAAAAAGTATGTGAACCCCTAGTGAAGAGCTAACTGGAGCCAGGAGTGAGCCAACCTTGAGTCCAATCAGTGTGATATTATTGGATGTGTTGCTGAAAGCTGTCCTGCCCTTTAAAAACACACACCAGTTTTGGGTTTACTGGTTTCAAGAAGCACTGCCTGAAGTGAACCATGCCTCGCAGAAAAGAGCTCTCAAGACCTACGATCTAGAATTGTTGACTTGCATGAAGCTTGAAAGGGTTACAAAAGTATCTCCAAAAGCCTTGATGTTCATATGTCCACAGTAAGACAGACTGTCTACAAATGGAGAAAGTTCAGCACTGTTGCTACTCTCCCTAGGCGTGGTCGTCCTGTAAAGATGACTGCAAGAGCACAGCGCAGAATGCTTAATGTGGTAAAGAAGAATCCTAGAGTGTCAGCTAAAGACTTACAGAAATCTCTGGCACATGCTAACATTTTTGTTGACACATCTATAATAAGGAAAACATTAAACAAGAATGGAGTACATGGGAGGACACCACAGAGGAAGCCATTGCTGTCCAAAAAGAATATTGCAGCACGTTTGAAGTTTGCAAAAGAGCACCTGGATGTTCCACAGCACTACCGGCAAAATATTCTGTGGACAGATGAAACCAAAATTGAGTTGTTTGGAAAAAACACACAACACTATGTGTGGAGAAAAAAAGGCACAGCACACCAACATCAAAACCTCATCCCCACTGTAAAACATGGCAGAGGGAGCATCATGGTTTGGGGCTGCTTTGCTGCCTCAGGGCCTGGACGGGTTGTTGTCATTGATGGAAAAATGAATTCCAGAGTTTATCAAGACATTTTGCAGGAAAACGTAAGACCATCTGTCCGCCAACTGAAGCTCCGCAGAGGATGGGTGATGCAACAGGACAATGACCCAAAGCATACAAGTAATTCAACAAAAGAATGGCTTCAACTAAACAAAATACGCCTTCCGGAGTGGCCCAGTCAGAGTCCTGAACTCAACCCGATTGAAATGCTTTGGCATGACCTTAAGAGAGCGATTCACACCAGACATCCCAAGAATATTGCTACACTGAAACAGTTTTGTGAAGAGGAGTGGTCCAAAATTACTCCAGATCGTTGTGCGGGTCTGATCTGCAACTACAGGAAACGTTTGGTTGAGGCTATTGCTGCGAAAGGAGGGTCAACCAGTTATTAAGTCCAAAGGTTTCACATACTTTTTCCACCCTGCACTGTGAATGTTTACATGTTCTATTCAATTAAAAACATGAAAACATATAATGTTTGTGTTGCATTATTTTAAGCAGACTGTGTTTTTCAAATTGTTGTGACTTAGATGAAGATCAGAGCACATTTTATGACCAATTCATGCAAAACTCCACGAAATCCCAAAGGGTTCACATACTTTTTCTTGCCACTGTATATATAAATATGTTTTTTTTCTCTTTCTGCATTTCAGTTATTCACTCAGACCACTTACACTTCACATGTCATTATGCACCTCATCACATTAGACTTTTCTTCACATACCATTCTGCACACATTACACTCACATCTCATTCTCATTTATCACTATTTATTCCATTTTCTCTTCTTGCATTTGTTATTCACTCAAACTATACACTTTACATGTCATCATGCACCTCATCACATTAGACATTTTTTTACACACCATTCTATGCATATTCACACATCACACTCACATCTCGTTCTCCTCATTCATCTATCGCTTTTTTTAGCCATTTTTTCCCCTTATCATGTTTGACAGCATCACTTTTTCATGATATGAGTACCCATAGCATTATACTCACGTTTATTTCATTTAATTTATACTTCTTTTGATATTGAGAGGCAATTGATAGCCGTAAAATTCTGCCTCAGTTTGATGTGTGTCCGTAATCTTCTATTCTCTAACTGAACTATCTCTCTGTAACAAAATAACCCATGGTCGACCAGTGAGAAGGAAGTAGCTGGAAATAATGACAAGACACAAAGTTTTCCTTCGCTTCGCTCTCCCTTGTATGTTTGGTTACATGTGCTTATATACATTACATGATGTTTCAATATCCTATCAGAGAGAAGTAACACCTACTAAAATGCCTACAGCAGCATATTAAAAGTTAAAATACAGATTAACACAAAGATATACATTTCTGCAGTTTCTTAAGTTCTCCTAACATTTCATTATTTAACAGGAATTAACATCTGTTTGCTACTTTACTTTTTACTCCCGCTTTCGTAGCCTCCACCCTGATCTTGGGTGTGCTTTAAGACATTTACACATGGCTGCAGATTTTAAGGCAAGATCCATTTCTAAACTGTCAGCTTGTTCATTGAATGCTAATTAGAGCAAAGTTCACCGAAGGCATCAGCATAAACGCATGTCGTATATTTTCATAGCTGCCTGATCGTGATAGGTAAATCCCATCAATCCATCATTTTTATCACATCGTGATCAATAAACTAAAACAAAACTAAAAATAATAAAGCAACACTGTCACGTTCCCAAGCCCACCCAGTACTTCAGAGGCCGGGTCACTCTTAGCTGGACACAGGATTTAAACCCACACAAGAATGACCCAGGGAGACACCCTGACCATGCAGGCCTCTTCTCCAAGAGCGGGAACACAATAATCACTGGTGACAACGAGCCATAACACTTATATAAAATAAGACGAAAATAGATAAACAAAAGGAATGGGAGAAGGATGTTTAAATTGCAGCTATTGGGATAACCCGTATTAGGTATTGTCTACTCTCATAAATTGCTATGGATGCTGGTAGTCATCTGTTTTAGCATGACCAGCATTAGCTAAACTAAGGATGTAGTGCAATTTAATTAAAGGATAGGTGTGGCGTTAAAATACTACAATTCATCTTAAAGAAACAACTAAAGTAGCAGCATCTAAATATGTGTGCGTTTAACATTTATCTACTATAAATCCTAAAAGGCAAGGTTTCGAATGCTTGGAGGGTTTTTTCTTTGTTGCCCATCTACCATAAAAGATAACCCTGTTCTACTACTTAGGTCGCTATATATACAGTCAGCGCCAGAAATATTGGGACATCGACACAATTCTAACATCTTTGCCTCTATACACCACCACAATGGAGTTGGAATGAAACAAACACAAAGTGCTTTAACTGCAGACTGGTGATGCTCTGCCAGGCCTCTACTGCAACTGTCTTCAGTTCCTGCTTGTTCTTGGGGCATTTTCCCTTCAGTTTTGTCTTCAGCAAGTGAAATGCATGCTCAATGGGATTCAGGTCAGGTGATTGACTTGGCTATTGCATAACATTCCACTTCTGTCCCTTCAAAAACTCTTTGGTTGCTTTTGCAGTATGCTTTGGGTCATTGTCCATCTGCACTGTGAAGCGCCGTCCAATCAGTTCTGCAGCATTTGGCTGAATGTGAGCAGATAATATTGCCCGAAACACTTCAGAATTCACCCTACAGCTTTTGTCAGCAGTCACATCATCAATAAATACAAGAGAACCAGTTCCATTGGCAGCCATACATGCCCACGCCAGGACACTACCACCACCATGCTTCACTGATGAGGTGGTATGCTTAGGATCATGAGCAGTTCCTTTCCTTCTCCATACTCTTCTCTTCCCATCACTCTGGTACAAGTTGATCTTGGTCTCATCTGTCCATAGGATCTTGTTCCAGAACTGTGAAGGCTTTGTTAGGTGCTGTTTGGCAAACTCTAATCTGGCCTTCCTGTTTTTGAGGCTCACCAATGGTTTACATCTTGTGATGAACCCTCTGTATTCACTCTGGTGAAGTCTTCTCTTGATTGTTGACTTTGACACACATACACCTACCTCCTGGAGAGTGTTCTTGATCTGGCCAACTGTTGTGAAGAGTGTTTTCTTCACCAGGGAAAGAATTCTTCGGTCATCCACCACAGTTGTTTTCCGTGGTCTCCCGGGTCTCTTGGTGTTGCTGAGCTCACCGGTGCGTTCCTTCTTTTTGAGAATGTTCCAAACAGTTGTTTTGGCCATGCCTAATGTTCTTGCTATCTCTCTGATGGTTTGTTTGTTCTTCAGCCTAATGATGGCTTGCTTCACTTATAGTGACAGCTCTTTTGGATCTCATCTTGAGAGTTGACAGCAACAGATTCAAATGCAAATAGCACACTTGAAATGAACTCTGGGCCTTTTATCTGCACATTGTAATTGGGGTATTGAGGGAATATCTCACACCTGGCCATGGAACAGCTGAGAAGCCAATTGTCCATTACTTTTGGTCCCTTAACAAGTGGGAGGCACGTCTGCAAACTGCTGTAAGTCCTACACCGTTCACCTGAGTTGGATGTATATACCCTCAAATTAAAGCTGACAGTCTGCAGTTAAAGCACATTGTGTTTGTTTCATTCCAACTCCATTGTGGTGGTGTATAGAGGCAAAGATGTTAGAATTGTGTCGATGTCCCAATATTTCTGGACCTGACTGTATATAGGCCAACCGAATGGAATAAACTCCATCTGTTGGGTAATAAATCTGCGGTCACTAGTTGGTGTAGATACAAAATTAAAAGTTGTGAACACAGGAGCCTCCTCATACATCTTACATCTGAATAAAATAGTCCAGTTTATAGGTGATACTTTAAAGTCATGATAAATACCTGAATCACAGTGCTACATCATTAACATGTCTCTGCAAATGGACGCGGGCAGGTTCCTTCTCTATCACATTATATTAAGTTCAATCACCATGATCAATGCATTCTTGTAAAGCAGTGTCATTAATAGGAAAACCTGTGAATAGAAACCCATATTGTAAGCTGTGCGGGGCCTGACTACATATCCAGCAAGAGTCATTCTTCTGAGATTCCTTAAAGATCAACTTATTGGATTCATATACATTTTATCTTTTCCATGAGGACTCACTGAGTTCCCTCGTATTCCTAACCAATCCCAAGTTAGAACCGATATCCTGACTGTGTGTTTCATCTTTCAGACACACCATGAATGTAAAAAAATTATAATAAAGTACAGTGTGATAAAGCCCCAAGTTATAGCACAAAACAATATCAGGGGAGTCAGTTCATTAGACTCAGGGGATTGATCTTCCCCTCCTACTTATAAGTGTCACTCTTTCTTCTTTATCACGAGAGTCTCCAAATTCTTCAAGAGTCACTTGTTTGGGGGAGAACCCCAGCCTCCCGATAACTGGTCCTGACTGTGCAGGGGTAACCACGGCCTCCGATAACTGGTCCTGACTGTGTGGGGGGGGGGGAAACCCCGGCCTCACGATAATTGGTCCTGACTGTGTGGGGGGAAACCCCGGCCTCCAGATAACTGATCCTGGCTGTGCCTTCTTGCTTGCTTCTGCTTGGCTGCGATCCGTCCAGCGCTTGTAAGCCATCATTATCCTGCTTGCGTGGATCCATGCTGGGGAACCTTCTGTCAGGGCTGTTGTTCTGGTCACTGTGATCACTGTAGTCGGTTCACTGTATCGGAAATCCTCCTTGTTTCTCCTCATTATCTGCTTGACCACCACTTGATCTGGAGGGAAAGAAAAAAAGATCTATCACCGTAGATGCCGTTCAATTTACTAATCAAGTGCGCCACATATTCTGCCTGTGCTACACAAATATCATCTGCGATAACGCGAGGCCCTATCTTTACATACAAACCTTGCTGCTAAAGCCTTAGCGGTCTGTTCTTTACTTCTATGTCTGAAACCATAAAGTATGAAATAAAAATAAAAGGGGGGTAACTGCTTTCATAATACTCAACGTCCCCTCCTTGTATGACTAAAGGTCATTCATATCCTTTTGTCAGACACAAAGTTTCCCAGAGCTTAAGATCTGCCTCTGAGGCGGTAGCCTGGAGGTTTACTATATCTTGGTACAATTGTGGTATCATTACCATCAATCTCTAGATGGTCGGATGAGTGTCATAGTCTGGGTGTGGAGTAGCTGCTGCAGCGGCCTGTTTTGCCACTGCTTCTGCTAAATAAAGCATTACCTTGTGACACTGGGTTTGAAGCATTGGTGTGGGTTTGGCATTTAACATTAGCAATCTTTTCTGATAACAATTACTGACAGTAATTCTTTTACAACAATCTGCATTAGAAATACCTTTACCGTCCACTGTCACAAATCCTATCTGCTTCCAAATCTGACCAAAATCATGCACTACCTTAAAAGCATGTCTGGAGTCAGTGTATATATATATATATATATATATATATATATAGTATATATATAGTCACGTCTTTTCCTTTAAACAACTTCCATGTCTGTATCAGAGCAATTAATTCTGCTGCTTGGGCTGAAACACAAGGAATAGAATTTGCCATAAGCACCTTGTCTGCATCTGAACTATAGCAAAGCCTGGAAGAAACAAACCATTTACAAACACTATCTCACTGACTTCTATAGGAGTAAACTGCAAGTCCCCTCTGTGGCAGATTAGATCTGTATTTCTATCTATATCAGGGTCTGCCTGTGTATATGTGTCTAAGTGTCTGTTTATATTATAATATATATATATATATATATATATATTATATATATCTCCTCCATGTCGTCATATTCATATTGGTGTCTGACCATTTGGGAAGCGTATCCCTGTGTCCACAGCTGGTGAGGAAGACCTGCTAAAATGTAATTAAAATGGTTAGCTTTCTCCCCTGGGGGGAGGATATAACACGTAGCTGTAAAATGGAATGGCTTTTGTACACTGACATAGTAAATCACACCTGGGAGCCAGCCAGGCACCAGATTTAGACCCCTATTCTTCAAAGACAGGAAACACATCCTTGATCTCTAAGGGGGGTCTGGAGGGAGAGATGGACACCTTGGGCAATTAAAGATTAATTGACAAGCATACTGAGCGCTCGAGAAGGGCACTCTGGAATATGTAGTACAGGCGGCTGGGCCATTTGTGGGTGGGTTGGAAGGATCAGAAAGTGTATAAATTCTGAAAACTGGCCATGTGCTGGGGCTGATCACTTGGGGTACATTCGAAAGATGACTGATCTGTCCATGCTATCTCCAGGCTCCAGGAGGCACCGATGCTAGCTTACTGATTAGTCCGTCGTAAGTAAGGCTCTGTGATTAACCCCTTTTCTTTTATTTGCTGTGTAGTGTGTAATTAATTGATTTATTCTAGTTATAA
This sequence comes from Leptobrachium leishanense, assembly GCA_009667805.1. Taxonomy (NCBI): domain Eukaryota; kingdom Metazoa; phylum Chordata; class Amphibia; order Anura; family Megophryidae; genus Leptobrachium; species Leptobrachium leishanense. The sequence goes on along the minus strand of CM019065.1, from coordinate 263,707,336 downwards.
TTTTTTCTGTAACAAAGCACTGTGATTTTTTTCTATATCATAAATAAACAAAAAGTATTTAAGTTTTGACTCTGGCTGATGAGATCCACGCTAACTAAGAGATTGGGAGTCTCTATTTGCTTTAAGCTCGGTTATATATAAGAAATTGCGAGTTGCGGTCGTCAGACGCAGGGATTGGGGAATCTGTAGTCACTGTCAGAGTCTAGGGTAGGCAGATAGTGTGGCTGCTAAGCCCTGCGTCTCCTGTTGCGATGCGCGTAGTGTCCATGAGGACTGGTGGCAGCGTTACTAATAGAATAAGAAAGTGAGCTCAGGGATTGTGGGAGACGTAGTCATTACCCGCTTCAAGAGAAGATTTGTACTGCGTTGCAATCCTGGGATCAGTATATCGCGCTCTACGTGCCTGTTGTGAGAGAAAGTGTGGCCGGGACGGGTAGATAAGTGGCGTGATTATCTCGGTCTAGGATAGATAGATAGTGAGCGGCTTAACCCGGCGTCTTTGCGCAGCAGCGCGCATAGTGGTCGTGACACCCTCCAGGTGTGGTGTCCTGCTGCAGTTGTGTTACACAGTCATGGGATTCGTCATCCATGTCTGGTTTGGGGGTGGATTGTGTGTTGTAATCATTTTAAGGACTAACACAGCAGGGCCTATGGATGGCCCAGCCTATATGACAGTAAGATTGTGAGTGTCAGTAAATATCTTCTCATAGTTTTATCGCTTTTGCGCTGTCATATGTTGTGTTGTGCTTTGTTTAAGGACATTTAAAACTTAATGTACAAAATGAGTGAGTGTGACAACACTAGCGCTTCACAAGATTCTATCATAACGGCACATGCTGCAACTGATCTTAAGCATGCCGGCATCCCCCCAACCACTGTATGTAAAATTTTGAATAAACTGCCATTAGTATCGGTTGCCGTGGCTCTGAGTTAGAACACCCGCAGCTATCCTTTCATCCTCTTTGCAGTTGAGGTGTAAAGGTGAGCTGTAATTAGGCAATCCAAGTGCTGGAGCTGTACACAAGGACTGCTGGAGAGTTTTGTAAGCGTGTAACAGTTCATCAATCAATTGAATGGTGTCTGGGCTTGTTTTGTGCAAAAACGAAGAATAAAATCATAAAATGAACAGTCAATTGTCAACAGTCAACAGCCAATGTCTGCAACAGTTTATCACGCCTAGAAAGGACAGCATGGAAGCTTTATCATGCGACCGTGGCAATTTCATGAGCGCCTGCACTCGCTCTGAGGACAACTGCCTCTGACCTGGAGAAAGGGTGAATCCCATGTATTTGACAATGAGTAGGCATTTTCTTGAGCGGCTCCTTGTGGCCTACTTGAAAAAAGTGTAATAGCAAAAGTAGGGTTGCACCGATACCGATACTAGTATCGGTGCCGATACCGGGTACTGCAGGAGTACTTGGTACTCGTGCAGTACCCCCGATATTTTTTTCCGATACCGGAAGCCAGCATTGAGCCGGCTTGCCGGCATCCTAGGGGCTGGGGCGGCTGTCCGAATGCTCTATCGGCATTCGGACAGGCCCTGCAGCTGCTCTCCTCACTTTGTTTATACTTACCTTCCTTTAGCGACGCCGGGAAAGTCTTCGCGCGTGCGCTCCTTGGAAGGTCCCCAGCCGCGACCACGTGGGACCATGTGATCGCGGCTGGGGTCCTTGCAACGAGCACACGCTCAGAAACTTTCCCGGCGTCGCTAAAGGAAGGTAAATATAAACAAAGTGAGCAGCTGCAGGGCCTGTCCGAATGCCGATAGAGCATTCGGACAGGCCCTGCAGCTGCTCTCCGCTCATACTTACCTTCCTTTAGCGACGCCTGGAAAGTTTCCGCGCGTGCGCTCGTTGGAAGGACCCCAGCCGCGATCACATGGTCCCACGTGGTCGCGGCTGGGGACCTTCCAAGGAGCGCACGCGAGCGAAGACTTTCCCGGCGTCGCTAAAGGAAGGTAAGTATAAACAAAGTGGGGTGAGCAGCTGCAGGGCCTGTCTGAATGCCGATAGAGCATTCGGACAGCCGCCCCAGCCCCTAGGATGCCGGCAAGCCGGCTCAATGCCGGCTTCCGGTATCGGAAAAAAATATCGGGGGTGCTGCACGAGTACCAAGTACTCTTGCAGTACCCGGTATCGGCACCGATATCGATACTAGTATCGATATCGGTGCAACCCTACAATTCTGCTATATACAGTCAGGTCCAGAAATATCGGGACGTCGATACAATTCTAACATCTTTGGCTCTATACACCACCACAATGAGTTGGAATGAAACAAACACAATGTGCTTTAACTGCAGACTGTCAGCTTTAATTTGAGGGTATGTACATCCAACTCAGGTGAATGGTGTAGGACTTACAGCAGTTTGCAGATGTGCCTCCCACTTGTTAAGGGACCAAAAGTAATGGGACAGAATAATAATCATAAATCAAACTTTCCCTTCTTAATACTTGGTTGCAAATCCTTTGCAGTCAATCACAGCCAGAAGTCTGGAACGCATAGAAATCACCAGACGCTGGGTTTCATCCCTGGTGATGCTCTGCCAGGCCTCTACTGCAACTGTCTTCAGTTCCTGCTTGTTCTTGGGGCATTTTCCCTTCAGGTTTGTCTTCAGCAAGTGAAATGCATGCTCAATGGGATTCAGGTCAGGTGATTGACTTGGCCATTGCATAACATTCCACTTCTGTCCCTTCAAAAACTCTTTGGTTGCTTTTGCAGTATGCTTTGGGTCCATCTGCACTGTGAAGCGCCGTCCAATGAGTTCTGCAGCATTTGGCTGAATGTGAGCAGAGAATATTGCCCGAGTCACTTCAGAATTCATCCTGCGGCTTTTTTCAGCAGTCACATCATCAATAAATGTACATACTCGCCACCCAGGACATAAGAAATCGAGAGAAATCTCAATGTATCCTTCCTGGAAAAATCCTTTCTCAAAAAAATAAAAATAAATAAATACAAGAGAACCAGTTCCATTGGCAGCCATACATGCCCACGCCATGACACTACCACCACGCTTCACTGATGAGGTGGTATGCTTAGGATCATGAGCAGTTCCTTTCCTTCTCCATACTCTTCTCAACCCATCACTCTGGTACAAGTTGATCTTGGTCTCATCTGTCTATAGGATCTTGTTCCAGAACTGTAAAGGCTTTGTTAGGTGTTGTTTGGCAAACTCTAATCTGGCCTTCCTGTTTTTGAGGCTCACCAATGGTTTACATCTTGTGGTGAACCCTCTGTATTCACTCTGGTAAAGTCTTCTCTTGATTGTTGACTTTGACACACATACACCTACCTCCTGGAGAGTGTTCTTGATCTGGCCAACTATTGTGAAGAGTGTTTTCTTCACCAGGGAAAGAATTCTTCGGTCATCCACCACAGTTGTTTTCCGTGGTCTCCCGGGTCTTTTGGTGTTGCTGAGCTCATCGGTGCGTTCCTTCTTTTTGAGAATGTTCCAAACAGTTGTTTTGGTCACGCCTAATGTTCTTGCTATCTCTCTGATGGGTTTGTTTTGTTTCTTCAGCCCAATGATGGCTTGCTTCACTGATAGTGACAGCTCTTTGGATCTCATCTTGAGAGTTGACAGCAACAAATTACAAATGCAAATAGCACACTTGAAATGAACTCTGGGCCTTTTATCTGCACATTGTAATTGGGGTAATGAGGGAATATCACATACCTGGCCATGGAACAGCTGAGAAGCCAATTGTCCTATTACTTTTGGTCCCTTAACAAGTGGGAGGCACATCTGCAAACTGCTGTAAGTCCTACACCGTTCACCTGAGTTGTATACATACCCTCAAATTAAAGCTGGTAGTCTGCAGTTAAAGCACATTGTGTTTGTTTCATTCAAACTCCATTGTGGTGGTGTATAGAGCCAAAGATGTTAGAATTGTGTCGATGTCCCAATATTTCTGGACCTGACTGTATATATATATCTACATACATATATATATACTTGGGATCCAATCCCAAAACTGTCTGTCTGAACCATTCTGATCAGTATCAAGGAAAGACCATCCATCCAGCTAAACACAGGCCTGTTTTCTCCGTGACACAATCGTCACAATCAAAGAATAAAAATTGAGTTCCTATCGTCAGACAGGAAGGCGCAGATACAACAAAGAACTGTTATTTTCTACGTACCTTCCTGTGGGACGATATCCCGGAATCGATGCCCCCAAATTGATAGCCGGAAAAAATCTGCCTCAGCTTGATGTGTGTCCGCAATCTTCTATTCTCTAACTGAACTATCTCTCCGTAACAAAATAACTCATGGTCGACCAGTGAGAAGGAAGTAGCTGGAAATAATGACAAGACACAAAGTTTTCCTTCGCTTCGCTCTCCCTTGTATGTTTGGTTACATGTGCTTATATACATTACATGACGTTTCAATATCCTATCAGAGAGAAGTAACACCTACTAAAATGCCTACAGCAGCATATTAAAAGTTAAAATACAGATTAACACAAAGATAAACATTTCTGCAGTTTCTTAAGTTTTCCTAACATTTCATTATTTAACAGGAATTAACATATGTTTGCTACTGGACTTTTTACTCCCGCTTTCCTAGCCGCCACCCTTATCTTTGGTGTGCTTTAAGACATTTACACATGGCTGCAGATGTTAAGGCAAGATCCATTTCTAAACTGTCAGCTTGGTCACAGAATGCTAATTAGAGCAAAGGTCACTGAAGGCATCAGCATAAACTCATGTCATATATTTTCATAGCTGCCTGATCGTGATAGGTAAATTCCATCAGCAATATTCTCCCTTTGTCCTTGCTAAAATATTTTTATGTTTAGCCAAAACCTGTCAGCTACAAGAGCATGTTTATTGCACAGCAAATTCTGTTTCATTTGATTAGCCTTGAAATCCTTATGCTGTTTTTAACCTGTTGCTGGCACACACCCAATTCCATTGATGTGGTTCTGGGCTATTCTTGGTTTTTCTCTTGATTTTTTTTTGTGCTTTGAACTCGCTTTCCCAGCAAGCTTAGCAACACCTTCAGCCACTGACACGTCACTCCCAGTTTTGGGGAGACGGGGTCAAGGTGTGCCGTGATGGTGCTATTGGTAAGTGTACAGCATATTTTATCTATTTATATGTTGTATTGTTGCTTTGTTAGTTACTTTGAAAAAGACCCGGTGCAGGGTCAATACATCGATCATTTTTTTAATGCAATTTTGAATAAAAGACGCTTTTAATTAAGCCCTGGAGTGCATCCATTTGGATTGTTATATATATATATACATATATACATACACACACACTTTCAGACCTCAGACCAGGTGTGTTTGTGTGTGTATATATATATATATATATATATATATACTGTGATCAGGTGAGGGGAATGGTGTGCGACGGTGTGTACATTCCCCCTATGTTTGTAGGAGAGGACTTGGCTATTTAAACCCAGGTGGAAAATATGTGTTTTAAATTGTTCCTCTCTGCCCGCATTCTCCACCATATTTGTCACACGGGGGGCGCTATAGCGCATTCCACTAGGGCAAGTATGTCATGGAAACAGTCTCTTTATAGCTGAGTTTTATTGTGGTACTCCAGCATACAAACAAAATAAAACAGAAATCAAAGCCTAACTCGTCTGAGTCTTACTAACAAAATATATGTCCCTTACCCCTTTCGCTGCTGAGGCATTTCACGCCTCTGTGCTGAGCTCATTTTTACCTGTTTCGCTCATCTTGTTTAAACGCGTTTTGAAGGCTTATTTTAGTATATGACCCAGACATATTATATATCATTCTTTCCGGCAGACTCGGCAGATTCATAATATGTCATTATTATATGTATACGTCATGTCCTGTCTGTATATTATAACAAAAAATGCAATTTACAACATGTAAAGTGTTTTTTTCACATTTTAGCATGCGAGCAATTGCGGTTATATTTTGTATGGGGTGCGCTTGTTAAAAAAATTAGAAATGGGGTCTCGTTACATTTTTTCGGGGGGAAATTACGCGATTTTGAACAAACGCACCGCATACAAAAATCGTTAGTGCAGCATCATTGTTCACATTATAATTGAAATGGGAACAATATTGCTGCATTAACAAAACAAAAAAAACTTGTTTATTTTTTTATAATTTTTTTTAACCACTTGGCTGCTATGGACGCGCTCAGCGCGTCCAGCCAAGTGGTTCTCCTGTGCTATGGACGCGCTGAGCGCGTCCATGCACAGGAGGCAGCAATCCGCCAGATTCCGGTGGATTGCTGCACCCCGCCCCGGTGCGGGCTGACATCTTGGAGGCACCTGAAAGGGAGGGGGGAGGTCCTTCGGACCTCTCTCCCTCCCGATCGCCGGGGAGCAGGAGGTTAATCCAGGCACCGTTTGGAAGGGCATAGCCTGCCCTTCCAAACGGTGGCTGTCATTAACCCCTGGGGAGCCGGATCACGAATCAGCGCTGAAAACCGCCAGTTCGTGATCCTTTCCCGGAGCTGGCCGACATCTTGGATGTCGACCAAGCCTCCGGGAACTCCCCCTGAGGACTGGCGTCATCGTGCATAGCGCGATGACGCCAGTCCTGGAGTTAACCCGTAGCTGCCACCAATGGTGGAGATAGGGGGTTCATTTGAACCCCCTATCTCCCGATCCGTGGCAGCTAGGGGCTAATGTTTGATGTTGTTGGATCGGCCAGAGCATGGCCTTTCCAACGATATCAAACATGAAAATGAAAAAAGTTTTTTTAAAAAAATAAAAATTAAAAATAAAAAAATATATATATTTAAAAAAAAATTCTAAAAAAAAAAATAAACAAGTTTTTTTTTGTTTTTGTTTTGTTAATGCAGCAATATTGTTCCCATTTCAATTATAATGTGAACAATAATGCACTAACGATTTTTGTATGCGGTGCGTGTTAAATATAGCGACATTTTCCGCAAATAAAATGTAACGGGTCCCCATTTCTAATTTTTTTAACAAGCGCGCCCCTTACAAAATATAACCGCGAACGATCGCATGTTAAAATGTGAAAAAAAACACTTTATACATAATAATTTATTGAAAATTCAAATTTTATTGCACTTTTTGTTATAATATACAGACATGACATAACGTATACATATAATAATGACATATTATGAATCTGTGGAGTCTGCCGGAAAGAACGATATATAATATGTCTGGGTCATATATCAAAATATGGCTACAAAACGCGGTTAAACAAGAGGAGCGAAAGCAGTAAAAATGACCTCAGCACAGAGGTGTGAAAAGCCTCAGCAGCGAAAGGGTTAAAATATATATATATATTATTTTTTTTTAAAAACTTTTTACATGGTCATGTTTGGTATCGGGAGATAGGGGGTTCATTGGAACCCCCTATCCACCATTGGTGGCAGTTAGGGGTTAACTCCCGGACTGGCGTCATCATGATCCGGCACCTAAGAGGTTAAAGGCAGGTATGGTTTTCAAGGGCAGGCTGTGCCCTTCCAAACCGTGCCTGCCTTCAGCCGCAGGACCCCGGCGATCGGGAGGGAGAGAGATCCGAAGGACCTCACCCCCTCCCTTTCAGGCACCTCCTCCACACGGAGGGGGCGCCTGAAATAGATGTCATCGCGCCGCCGCACCCAGCGGCGGACCCGGGTGCTGGGCTGACATCGAGGATGTCAGCCCGCACTGGGGGGCACAGCAATCGGCCAGAATCCGTCCGATCGCTGGCCGCAAAGGGAGGATGCGCTCAGCGCGTCCTCCGCACCCAACGGTACCTGCTGGTGGATGCGCTGAGCGCGTCCACCGCAGCGAAAGGGTTAATAACACAGGTAAATAACAAAATAAAGGAACTCTTTGCCAACCTTTTCTTTTGGGACGCTGCCAACCTTAGAACTTCACCAGCTCTGCTGCTGCTGCTTGTCTGCTTGTGTCTCTCTCAAAATCAAATCAATCTCCTAAACCTCTCACTGGTTCCTCACACCCAGGAAACATTTTAAGGGCTTTTAATTAGCAGGTGTGGAGACCTTGCAGCAGAGAGGAACAATTTAAAACATATATTTCCCTCCTGGGTTTAAATAGCCAAGTCCTCTCCTACAAACATTGGGGGAACACCGTCGCACACCATTCTCCTCACCTGATCACATTACACATACACATATCAGACCTCAGGCCAGATAGTGTGTGTGTGTAATGTTTATATATATATATATATATACACACACACACACACTTTCAGACCAGCCGTGTGTGTGTGTGTGTGTGTGTATATATACACACACACACACCACCAACATTTCAGACCTCAGACCTGACATGGGGCGGCTGTCTGAATGCTCTAACTGCATTCGGACAGGCCCCTGCAGCTTACCGCGTTCCTTCCAACGAGCGCCGGCAAAGTCTTTGAGCAGCCGCTCGTTGCGAAGTCCCCAGCTCTGATCTCGCGAGATTGTGCACACCTCGATCTCGCGAGATCGCGGCTGGGGGCTTCGCAACAAGCGGCCGCTCAAAGACTTTGCCAGTGCTCGTTGGAAGAAAAGCGGCAAGCTGCAGGGGCCTGTCCGAATGCCGTTAGAGCATTCAGACAGCCGCCCCAGCCCCTCGGATGCTGGTAAGCCAGCTCAGTGCTGGCTTCCGGTATCGGGAAAGGTATCGGGGGGCATCTGCTCGAGTACTAAGTACTCGTGCAAATGCTAATATCGGTACCGATACTAGTATCAGTACCGGTGCATCCCTACTCGTGAGGATTGACAGATGAGGCTCACCGGTATGACTCCAGATGAGGTGGGAATACAGGGGTCTTAACAGCCTTGCAGGTTAGGGACCTCAGGAAGCACGTCTGGTCAGGAGCACAGCCAGAACCGGATCTTCCTTTTGAGGAGGCCTCATTAAGAGGAATGGAGTGCACCTGAGGCTCCATAGCATGAACAGGACAACCAGGCAGGGAATTTAGGAACCTGTATTACATAACGCAGAGAAATAACATACATGTGCAGGGCTAAAAGGGCTGCCAGGGGGCAGAGTGCATAGGTCATGACATGTAGTCCCAATATCTGCAGGGGTCTGATCTGTGGGGACGTTGTGCCATTGGTTTGAATCATTTTCTTTGCTGACTGACGATGAGTCTGCTTTCCATTTTTTTAGGAGAAGGTTCGCAATTGTCAGCAGCCTTGGCTACATCTTTGCGTTTGCCAATTCCTTCTTTGATTTAGGTTTTCTGTCACTCTTTTCACCATTAACCTGTATTTGAAGACCAGGTATCTCTTGATCTTTGATTTAGGTTTTCTGTCACTCTTTTCACCATTAACCTGTATTTGAAGACCAGGTATCTCTTGATCTTCGATAGATGCAGTTTTACTCAAGGTTATTCATAGAGCTCCGAATTGTGGCCGAAAGGTGACCGAACTCTGAAATTCAGCGTACAGTTACCTTTAGTGGCCATTCGGCTATCCAGAGAGTAGGCAGTTCGCCAAATGTTGGCGAATTGCCTGCACATACGGTGCCTGTTCGAGGGCAGTGAATTCTCCATAGAGAAGCAATGCTTCATCTATTTAGAGAACACAAAACAGCTGAGAAAAGTTGCCGAAATGGCCTGCCATTCGGTGGTTTCATTTGACAGGTTAATTCAGGAGAATCCGATAGGCTTCAATGTTAAAAATATTCCCGTTTTAATTCAATATCTAATAAACTGTTTATTCTAATATTCTGCAGTAAAAACTTTCTTTATCTTTAGATTTTTTCAGGATCTTTTGGGCATTTTTTGGGATTTGTTTGCGTAAATTCTTTCCCGTTCTTTTTTTAAAATCTTTCTTTTTTTTCTGTAACAGCCCTTTTTATTATCATTCATTGGATCTTATTTGTAAATTTCAGACATTTTCGTTCTGTAGTCTCTTTGCATACAGCCTTTCACTTTTCAAACATTCAAGCATACGTTTTTTTTTCTCACTCCATTCATCTGCGGTGTCAGGTTTATCCGGTAGCTGCACTGCACTGTGATCGGCTCCTGCTCGGGTTTCTCCGGCGTGTTCGGCGGGGTTAATCCAGATGTTTTTGCGGGTTTCAGTTTGCATTTGCCAGGTTTTGCGGTGAGTGCTCGGCAGGTTTGCGGCGGCTTTTCCTTGCACTACGACGGCCTTGTGTTGCTTGCTGAATACACCACAGGGTCGCCAAAATGGGATCGCCAAATCGCACTGAATTGAAGAGAACAAAAACTCACCGAATGTGCGGTGAGTTTTCGATTCTCTTTGAATAACCCTGACTCTCTTCTTTACTCTCTTTCTTCTTTACTTTCATAATTGTCAGAGCATTGGATTCATCCTGCTCTCCATTACATTGTTCAGCGATTTCAAAAGGACTCTCTTCTGCAAGTTTCTTCCGTTTTGGTGTTTGATTATTGTTAATCTCTCAGGTTTCCACCAAGTCTGTTCGTAAGACATTGTCTGGTCTATGTGGCGTGTCAATACATAATTTGCCTACTATCATCTATCCTAGATCAAGACTTGGGACACATGGGGCATTATGGCCTCCATTCCATTGTTCGCAGACTTTATGGGCTCTCATGATGTCTCTGCCGAGTAGCTTTCATATAGTGTTGGAATGTGGTCAGCTATTGCCTTGAGATGAAGGTGGTAGCATGCCAAGTCTGGCGTCGGGATTTCGCTCCCATCTTCCACCATCCTTCGATGAGTGTGGAGAGTGGCTACCTTACCGTTCACAGAGCATATGATATAGCTGTTTACTCTCCTCCCTGTTGTTTCTATTTGCCCTGCGCATGTTCGGAGAGTGTAGGGAGAGACGTTATCTTGTATGTTGAACAGGTTAAAGAATTCTGACCTCACCAACGATCGGTTGCTCTGGTTGTCGATGATACAAGGCATATCTTGGAACACGATCTACTATCACTTCCTTCTCCAGAAATCTAGGTGCATTTGGATGTTACAATGGGGGGGCATATTAGTCTCTTCTTTTTTGTGCTCTTCTATGGACTTCATCCTGAACCCGACACATTCTCTGAGCGGGTGTGGTCTTTTATGTATGGGACATCCTTTGTTGACGTGCCTTCTTTTCTTGTGTCCAGCGGCTGACTGGTCGGGACTTATATGGGTTGTGGGGACACCTCGGTCCTGTGAGTCGAGATTGAATGTTCTAGCACTAGCATGTCTCGACGTTAATGTCTCGGACCTCAGGCTGCTTGCACTGTATATGGCTTGTGTACCCACAATGAAACTGTGATCGTTCTGTGTTCAGGCTGCTTTGCAAATGATGTATTTGGTTTTCTGCTATATATCGCACACCAATTTTGCACCTTATTGCACGTGATACTTATCACACTTTAGATATACGACACTTTATTGCGCAGGATCACCACTACACCTAGTTGCATACGGCACTGGAATATACATTTTTTCCGCATGCTGTGCAGGGTTTTATATAAACCATATATATATGGGGATATTTGTGGTGATCTATTTATTCTATCGTGTTTTCCACAATTTCGGTTAGCATGTTTGTTGGATGGTATTTTCTCTCGAGGTTTCAGCTTTTCTCTGCGCTTGGTCACTTTTCGGTATTATTTGGGAGGATTTTTACCCACTGATTCCATTGTAGAGCCCTACCCATCAAGGGCACACTTTAATAAAGTTACGGTCACGATTCAAACCCTCGGTGGTAGGAGGTTCGCATAGAGTGTTGACTTATACACTTTTTTTTATTTTTCCTATTGTTAAGGATTGGTCTGCTCTTGCTGAATCCAGTTCCTACAGCAGATCCAAGCTCCCGTAACTTAGAGTAGTCTTTGGCTGAAATTCTGGGAAAGTTGTCGATTCATAGCAGTCCTCTAACCTTTCCCATTCTAGGTCCCGACCTACTTGGGGTTGGTTTTTGTTTGATGCTCTAAACCTCTTGGCATGTTGTATGGATTATTTTCCCAGCCATTTGGTAAGTAGGCGGAGTTCTTCTCTGGCAGAGAAGCCCAGACCCTTGATATCGTCCTTGAATGTAAGCATCCATTTTCTGTAATTCTCGGGATGGTCCTTATCACTAGTGCTAGACACTTCAGATTGTCCTGATTTGCTTGACCTTGAAGAGTGCCTGGAGCTCCTTTCTTTCATTTTGCGCTTCTGTGATGGCGGTGCGCACGCTACCGTTGGTACCAGATCGATTTCCTTTTGCAGGTCACGTTCTTGCAGGCTGTGTGTTGTGTTAGCTCTGGTCAGATAAGTGAAATACGCCTGTGACAGTGTTACGCAATGTCTGTGGGAAATCTTGATCTGAGTTATAGCTTGCATGATCTGCCCTTTTTAACCGCCAACATTATTGACGTTACACATTTCACGTTCTGTGTTTTCCCAGGCCCTTTCTAATTTGAGGCAGTGTGTTTCAATGTCAGGTTCACAGTTTTCATAGGCCTTTTCTGTTCGCTTGACTGTCCGCTTAGGCCTTGCACCTTCTTGCATTGTTTGCAATTGTGTATAGGTGTCAGTGTCCGAGTTATCGCTCCCTTGTACGGTAGCTGTGCTGTCATTTTCGTGCGGGGTGTCTGGTGAGGGTATGAGCTCTTTCATGTTGCATGTGTGTGTAGGCCTTTAGCCAGTGCATTTTTAATGTGGTCTGTTACCTTGTCAGTGATGGGTTACTATCTCAGATGGTGCCGGTCGATGTCCTGCAGCGGTAAGCGTTGGGGGAGGTGTCTGCAGTTCTGACCCGTGTCGTGGCAGCTGTTCAGAGGCATGTGCAGGGGTTGGTAAGATAGCTGCTCCTCACTGTATAGTCATGCAGAGAGTGGGCACAGAAAAGAGAGGGGAGTAAACAAATTGTTTTGCTGTATGAAGCTGCTTGATTGTAGCTCCTGAATCTTCCAGAAAGCTCTGTCACTGTCATTTGTTCTAGCAGAAAAGCAGTGTAAAGCTGAACTTTGTTTGTTTTACTGTTATAGCTGACTATACTAAACCTGTGCTATCACTTTAACTAGTGACTCCTCCCAGGATGACACAGGTCAGAGGGCGCGGCAGCCATCTTCAGAGTCAGTTAGTGTGATGCAGTTATGAAGGCAGATGCATGATCCTGTGTTCCTGTAGTTATCCAAGCCTGTATATAACAGTAAGTGTCCTGCAATAAAGCAGGAACATGAACCTTACTACAGGAAGCGAATGGAATTGTTTGTGAAGGATAATTGTGTCTTATGGGGAGACCGAGTGGTCATTCCAAAAAACCCTCCAGAGACACATCTTGGACTTGCTACATACTGGTCACCCTGGAACCACGCGGATGAAACAGAAAGCACGGGGCTATGTGTGGTGGCCGAACATAGATGCAGATATCACGGCATATGTCAATGCTTGTGTAGGATGTGCACAAACTGCCAGAGACCCTCCTCGAGTATGCATTCAACCCTGGACTTGGCCCACGGTTCCCTGGTTTCGCCTTCACTTGGATTTTGCGGGTCCCATAAGGGGACAAACCTTCTTGATTATAATTGATGCCCACTCAAAATGGCCAGAGGTCATTCCAGTTACCCAGCTGACTACAAAGGCAACAGTTGCCATATTATTGCATCTTTTTGCTTCGTTTGGGTATCCCAGGGAGATTGTCACAGATAATGGTGCCCAATTCACAAGTCAGGAGATCCAGAGTTTTGTTACGGTCCATAATATCAAGCACAAATTAACCGCCCCCTATCACCCAGCCACCAATGGGCAAGCAGAGCGGTTTGTACAAACTTTCAAGAACTATTTCAAGGCCTCAGTAGCTGTGACTAGCCAGAGGTCCATATCGCCTCAGCAGTTAGACTCTTTCCTGTTTACTTACAGAACTACACCACATGCCACCACTGGTACAACACCAGCTGAGCTTATGTTGGGAAGACAGCCATGGACTGCTTTTGACATGCTTCGCCCTCAGACCGTTCATGAACATGTATTACAATCCCAAGAAAAGATGGTGAAGTCCAAAGAGTCTCCTGTTTTTGCAACCCACCAGGAGGTCTGGACTCGATCGTATGGATCTGCCAACACTCGGTGGCTACCTGCTACCGTTGCAGAATCTTTGGGACCCAAGATGTACAGAGTCCGCCTGGAAGATGGTTCCATTACCAGACGACATGTAGACCAGCTACGGTCTCGTTCACGGGTGCCTGAACCCTTAACGTCCCCAACCCTACGGGGTCCGGTGTCCACATCTAATGCGTCGGAGGACATCTGGAATGGTGTCTGGGTTGACTCGGAAACTTTGGACTCGTCTCCTGTGGGTATTTGTGACTCTGGTTCAGAGGTTCCCCCTGACCCCTCTGTACCCTCCTTGACCCCACCAGTTGATCTTTCATCCAATCCTACTGCCTCCAACACCCTGCCTGCTGGTGGGCGTCCCCAATGTCACCGACGCCCTCCTGACCGCTTACTTCTTCAAGAACGGATAAGATGATGATTTGGCCCCACAATTTTCTTCAGAAGACTAGTCATCAGTTTTTCAGTGACACTCTCCAAGTTCCTCAGATGAACTGTGTTCGATTGTTCTGGTTGTTGATTTGTTACTAGGTTTTTGTTATGTTGTTCTGGTTTTGTTTTTTGGGGTGGGGAGGAAGGTATTATAGCTGACTATACTAAATCTGTGCTATCACTTTAACTAGTGGCTCCGCCCAGGATGACACAGGTCAGAGGGCACGGCAGCCATCTTCAGAGTCAGTTAGTGTGATGCAGTTATGAAGGCAGATGCATGATCCTGTGTTCCTGTAGTTATCCAAGCCTGTATATAACAGTAAGTGTCCTGCAATAAAGCAATGGTGAACCTTGACAGCCCAGCCTCATATCTGAACAAGCAGAGATCATAACAGTTACTAGGGGCACAGTAATCTGTTTTACTTGGGGTACACCAGTCTGTTTTACTACTTGCTTGTAGTCAGTGGTGTATTTTGGCCTAGGCCGACAAGGTCTAGGCCTAGGGCGGCGGCCAGCACCAGGTGGCCCCACCCCTACATTTTTTTATTACTTTTGCAAACTATTTTACCAGGAAGGATACATTGAGATTTCACTAATTTTCAAGTATGTCCTGGGTAGGCAAGGCCTAGGCCTAGGCTTTCCAGGGGGCAGTCAAAATCCTCACCACTAAATGGGTTACTCACAGAGCACCGAAATGACGCTAACATTTTGGTGTTCTGTAGTTCCCTGCACTTTGGGGAATAAAATTTCTCCACCCTGCAGTGAATTCACCATTCACCGCAGGGTTCCCAAAGTGCATGGAGTCGGCCGCTGAATGCTGCCACCGCAAACCGGTGGCCTGCTGTTTTCAAAAGAACTACTGAATGAAAATGTCTGGAATTTACATATAAGATCCTATGATTGATAATAAAAAGTTCTGTTACAGAAAAAAGAAAAACTGCTATTAAAAAAAGGGGGGAGGGAATTTTGCCAAAAAAAATCTGAAAAATGACTAAAAGGTACTAAAAATAAATAAATAATCAATAAACTTTTTACTGCAGAATAAAATAATAAATGGTTTATTAGATATTGCATAAAAACGGGAATATTTTTAACATTGAAACCTATGAGGTTCGCCTGAATAAACCTGCTGATTGAAACCACTGAACATCAGTTCATTTCACTGCCATTTCTCTGCTGTTTGGTGTCTCTGAATGAATAGATTAACCATTACTTCTCTATGGGGATTTGCACTGCCTTCAAACAGCACTGTACTTGCTGGCAGTTCGCCAAGCTTGTGTGTGAGCATATCACAGAGCAGTGGTGTACTTAGGGGAGTGGCGGAGGGCAGGCCACCCCAGGTACCAGTGATTATTCGGGTGTCATTAGGGGTACTAGGAGGTGCCACTGTCACTGTGTATCACCTCTGAGCTGTGTTCTCAAACAACGAGCAGCGGAGTAGGGGGTTTGCATTAGGAATAAAATAGAATAGAATAAAAATCCCCCTCTCCTCCCTCCATAGCTCCTCCCCTGCCCCGCAGCAGTTCTAGGAGAGGGGAGGGGGATGTGATTTGTGTGCAGAGAGAGAAGATGACAGGAAATGGCAGGTAAAGGGGGGTATCATCAGAATATGAAGCCCTGTCTGCTTACTGCTGTTTAAATGGACCTTTCCTTAACCAGCACTGCAGTGCTAGAAATTTGTCATTGAGCTGACTGGCTTCTGGTGAGGCTGCGTGCGTGCAGGTCACGAGGTCCGGCCAGTCAGGTGTTACAGAGTCTCCGTACCACCTGACTGGCTGAACCACGTGACACGCACGCTCGCAGCTACCCGCCCCTTCGTTAATCCGGACTCTCACTCTATTCTGGACTGAACACCCACCGGGAAGGGAATCAAAGCCACGGTGCACCCTCTGGCAGTGGCACCCCACTGCTGACAAGATGGCTCCACGCACAGGCACAGCTGCAATCCTAACGTGGTCTGGAGGGACCTCCTGCTGAGTCTGTACACAGTCCCTGCTGACTCTGCACACAGCCCTACCGCGGACGGAGGCTGGTAAATATAGAATAAATAATTGCTGTGTGCTCATATACACTCGGTTTGCTGGGAATTTTATTGCAGTGGATTCTGATGCACTCATACACACCGCACATTACATTGCTGGGAGTTTTATTGCTGTGGATTCTGATACGCTGACACACACCACACATTGCATTGCTGTGAGTTTCATTGCTGTGAATTCTGATACGCTGACACACACCACACATTGCATTGCTGGGAGTTTTATTGCAGTGGATTCTGATATGCTGACACACACCGCACATTGCATTGCTGGGAGTTTTATTGCTGTGGATTCTGTGATACACACTGCATATTACTGTGAGTTTTATTGCCCTGGAGCTCTGGGATACGCTCATACACACTGCACATTACTGTGAGTTTTATTGCTGTGCAGTTCTGTGATATGCTCATACACCGTGCCCATTTCTGTGGGTTTTATTGCTGTGCAGCTCTGTGATACGCTCGTATGCAGTGCACGTTTCTGTGGATTTTATTGTTCAACCAATTAGAGCGTCTGTGATCCAGTATACTTGACATGCGTGGCTGTTCTTTGTCATAATGCTTGAATTTAAACATTTCATAATTTTATTTATCTCAATAGATACATTTGAAATGGTATACAAAATATACAAGTAGGCACTTGGTATCCACTTTTAATATAAAGAGAGGAAAAGGCGGAGCTTAAAGAGGAAGGGTGGAGATTAACCAGGAAGAGGTGTGCCCTTGACAGGAAGGGGTGCCTCAAATTTAAATTAGGGGGTGCACGAGTTTAGTCAGGCCTAGGGCAGCACAAAACCTAAATACACCACTGCTTGTAGTACCGGAATCTTCCAGAAATCCTTGTCACTGCAGTTTGTTCTAGCAGAGGAGCAGTGTTAAGCTGACGCCTTTTGTGGTGATTCTTGAGGCACAGGAATCTGTGGGGGGGGGGGGCAGAGCTTCTGTTTTACTATTCTGGAATCCCAGGATCGTATGCATAAAGTGAATGTCACATGCAGGATTGTGTGCTTTCAAAAGGGGATGAGTTAAACTGTCTGACTTCAAAGCCCCTTGTATTTTCTTCACTTTATTGGGAAAGTAGCAGCAAATAAAAGGCGTCTTTATAGATAGAGAGGGCTTCTCTTGGTATGCTTTGTTATGGGGGGGGGGAAGGTATCTCCACTACAGTAGAACAGAAAATGCAATTACCCAGTACAAGATGCTTGCTCACTGCTTCTGTTAGACTGTCTGTGGTGTACTGTTACTTTAAGAGGACACTCTGGCTTTGCTTACTGAGAACTCTATGGTCAGCAACCAGTCTAGATCCGGTTTCAGTTGCTTACAGTTAGTTGTTGCTTGCACTCGAGCTGAATAAAAGTGCTGCGCCATGAACTTGCTCTAAACTGGTGATTGTTCCGGTTATATTTGTACACTGGAAACACTACGCAGTTTATCCAGCTGCGGCATGGAAATTTTCAGACCACCAGAAGCTCTTCAGTTCACAGGAAATTTAAGTGAAAACTGGAAGAGATGGCAGCAAAGATTTTCAATTTATGCTGAAGCAGTTGAATTATATAAAAAGGAGCAGAAAATCCAGATTGCCATAGCCCTGCATGTTCTGGGGGAGGAAGGGCAAGAAGTTTATAACACACTGGAATCAGCCCTGCCCGCTGAAAGGACATTAGATTCAGTGCTCAAGTTGTTCAGGGATCAATGCAATCCCAAGAAAAATGTTGTGTTTGAGAGACATCAGTTTTGGGCACATCCACATCTGAAGGAGCAAGGATTTGAAAGGTATATTGAGATAGCACCTCTTGGGATTTAATTTAGAAATATACTAACACAGCTAATCCGCCATTGTGGTGTTCGCTCAAGGTATGCTACCAACTCCATTTTGTGTTTTAAAAGTCTGCAGTCCCTTTGTGCTCACTAGAGTCAACTAAGTTTGCCTGCTCTAACTAACAGCTAAGTGTAGCCTCAAATAAACCTGATTTCTGCTGACTGAAGAATTATCTCTTCTCCCCCCCAGGTCTTTAACTCTAAGCCATAAAAGTTGCTTAATATATCGAGACAGCAGGAATGCGTAAATCCCATAGCTTGCCATATTTGCTTTGGAAGAATGATTCCTTTTTATGACCATATTGACTAGACAGAGAATACAGAGTGGGCTCAAGGGTCGTTTCTTTGAAGTGAACCTTGCTGACTTGCAAAATGATGAATAAAGTCCAATATGTATAATGAAGGTTGATATGATAAGTGGGAGGGTAACCTGGGGAGGGGAATAAGGTGTGCATTTTTACTAGCCATGTATAAATTCTTTGTCTCTCTGTTGGCTCGGGACTTGAGTCTTTTTGGGATAGACCTGACTCAAGGCTCGGTATCGAATAAATGCTTTTCCTGCTTAAGAAGGCCTCCGTCTCCTTTGTCTACCACCGAGTCACAATCTCCTAACCCGAATTACACCCAGGAGGCTGCTTCATTTCTGGGGGCTTCGTCTGGGATTGGCAGGCCTGGCTCGGTGAGAGCAGGAGAACGGCAGTGTTCTGCAACGCCGTGGGCTCCGTCGGGGCGTGCTGCAGATCAAAAGTTGATTGTCTGCCGGCGCCCTTGCAGGTCTTCCTGCACTCTGTGGATCTCAACGTGTTGCATGGTAGCGCCCCCGACCGTGACCCCATGGAAGCACGAGGCCTGGAGGAAAACCGTTGTGCCATGACCAAGGTAATATATTTTATTATTCAGTATTTGATAGCATAATGAGTGATTGTGTAAATAATTAGCCAACAGTGAATGTGCGGTTGAATCTCCGTGTCTGTATTCTGGTATGCCAGATAAAGGGGAAGGCTCCCTCTAGAGAGATAGGAAGCCTGTAGCGCTTCAATGTGAGGAACCTGCAGTGTTCCAGGAGTCTGAAGTGCTCCAATAGCTGTGGCCCGGGTCTGAAAAGGGGGGAAATTGTGCACCCCTAAAAAAAAAAACAGTACCCCACGGCAGAAGAGAGTAGCTACCTCTTCTAAAGCTATAGTGTATTGTGTAAAAATTACATCTGTTGGCTATAAGAAAGAATGCTTAGCTGTTAGATATTCTGTATTGCTAGGATTGTGTACTGAACTGTATTATCTGTATCTGATATTGAGTGGTTACTGAAACTGTGAGTGAACATGCGCCTACACCCTTCGGGGTAAAGCAAATACGAGAGTGGCCCTATAGTAGGTGAGATTCCAAGCTGGGTGACCACGACTTGGCCACCGAATTAGGGACGCAAAAGAATTGTTGAGTGAAATATCAGATTGTGCTTTTGTGTATTACTTGGGAAACACCAAATCCCATAAGGGAAACAAAATTGTGAAAGGTGAAACACCGCTTGGGTATATGTTGCAGAACTTCGAGACTCTCTTTGCAGTTCATCAATATGGGAGGAAGCTGCATAAGAGCAGGCTGCGAGTTCTGTGTGAGGTTGATTGGCCCCTCCTTTCTCCTTCATGGCCGCAGGAAGGATCAATGGAGCCTGAAGAGATCCAAAAGGTTCATTCAGTGGGCACTGGACGCCCAAGGCATCCGGATCAATACCCTGTATGGATATATGGAGTAGTCAATGTAATAGAGCAGCAGGAAATGCTGGCAGAATGCTTGGTTGTGTAAGGAGAGGTATTAGCAGTAGGAAAAGGGAAGTGCTCATGCCACTGTACAAAGCACTGGTGAGACCTCACTTGGAGTACTGTGTGCAGTACTGGAGACCGTATCTCCAGAAGGATATAGACATCTTAGAGAGAGTTCAGAGAAGGGCTACTAAAATGGTGTACGGCTTGAAGGAGGAATTTACCAGGAAAGGCTTAATGATCTTAACATGTACAGCTTGGAAAAAAGACGAGACAGAGGAGATATGATAGAAACATTTAAATACGTAAAGGGAATCCACAAGGTAGAGGAAGGGAGTATATTTAAAAGGAAACAAAGTAGCAAAACAAGAGGACATAGTTTTAGATTAGAGGGGCAAAGGTTTAAAAGTAACATCAGAAAGCATTATTTTACTGAGAGGGTGGTGGATAAATGGAACAGCCTTCCAGTAGAAGTGGTAGAGGCCAAAACAGTGATTGAATTTAAGCAAGCATGGGATAGGCATAAGGCTATCCTAAACAAAAGATAAATCCAGGTAAAGTATCCATGTAATTGGGCAGACTAGATGGGCCGAAAGGTTCTTATCTGCCGACATTTTCTATGTTTTTATGATATATGGAGGTATTGTATGTGCTCTGTATATATGTGTTGTGTTTGCTTAAAAAAAAAAAAATGCTGTGTGTATGTTTCCTGTAAATATGCTTTTGCAGTATGTATACAGAAGCTATTATTTGTTGCATTGACCCAATACACTAACAGGGTTATCCAAAGAGATTCGAAAAGTCACCGCACGTTCGGTGACTTTTCGTTCTCTTCAATTCGGTTCCTTTTGCCGATTGCATTTCGGTGACCCTGCGGTGTATTCAGCAAACACCACAGGGTCCCCGAATTGCAGGGAAAAGCTGCCGCAAACCTGACGAAAACTCACCGAATGCACGCTGAAAACAAGCAAAAACATCTGGATTAACCTTCGAAAAACCAGGAGCCGAACAGGAGCCGAAAAGGAGCTGAATCACACAGAGCCGAAGCAGCTGTGACGTAGAGGAGGCAGTGAATAAATTAGCAAAACCATTTGTATGAATCTGGGAAAATGAAACGCTGTTTGCAAAGAAACTACTGAGCGAAAATGTCTGAAATTTTCACAGGAGGTCCAGGGAATGATAATAAAGAGGGCTGTTACAAAAAAAATAAGCAAACTGAAAAAAAATCAAAAAAAAAATCGGACTTTTAAATTTTTTTTTAAAAATTCTGAAAAATGCTTAAAGTATCCTAAAAAATCTATAAATAAAGAGACTTTTTGCTGCAGAATTTTATAATGAACGGTTTATTAGATATTGAATTAAAACGGGAATATTTTTAACATTGAAGCCTATGGGATTCTCCTGAATAAACTTGCCGAATTAAACCACCGAATGGCAGGGCATTAGGGGAACCTTTCACTGCTGGTTTGTGTTCTCTGAATAGCCGAAGCAGTGCTTTTTCATGAGGATTTCACTGCCCTCGAACAGGGACCGAACAGGCACCGTATGTTCAGGCAATTCGCCAGGATTTGGCGAATTGCCTGCTCTCTGGATAGCCGAATGGCCAGGAAAGGTAACCGAACGCTGATTTTCAGCGTTCGGTTACCTTTCTCAAGCAATTCGGATCTCTTTGGATAACCCTGTATGAGTGTGTGCGCTGAGTAGTATTACATATGGCTGCAGCCAGTGTGGGTATGTGCTATTTACATAGCAAATGTGTATAAATGTTATGAATATGGATTTAGAGTTGTGTGTGTATATGTGCTCTGTGCAGTAAGTGTATATACAGTTGTGTTCAAAATTATTCAACCCCCAATGCTTTAAAGGGTTTTAGGGAATTTAGTGTACATTTGTAATTGTATTCAGAATGAAATCCTACAAGGACTTTTTAAAGAACCATATGCAACTAAATTGACATCAATTGGTTTCGTAATACAGTAGTAAATGTTTCTTTTGTGAATTCTTCATTGACACAATTATTCAACCCCTTAAAGACTACCACTCTGAAAACACTTGAATGAACCTTTGTTCTTCAATCAGGTATTGAAAACACCTGTGGATGTCACGGAGCAGCAATAAAGCATAATAAGCACCAATTAGGCAGCTTTAAAATGACTGTGATACTCAGCTCCTTCTAGACATTTACTGGTGTGGTTACAAACATGGTGAAGTCAAGAGAATGGTCCAGGAAGACAAGAGAAGAGGTGATTACTCTTCACAGGAAGGGCAATGGCTATAAGAAGATTGCAAAGATGTTAAACATACCAGAGAGACCATAGTAAGCATCATTCGCAAATTCAAGGCAAAGGGCACTGTTGAAACGCTACCTGGTCGTGGAGCAGAAAGAAGATGCTGACTTCGACTGCTGTGCGCTACCTGAAGCGTAGAGTGGAGAAAGGTCCCCGTGTGACTGCTGAGGAACTGAGAAAAGATTTGTCAGATGTGGGTACTGAAGTTTCAGTTCAGACAATACGGCGCACACTGCTTAATGAAGGCCTCCATGCCAGAACTCCCAGGTGCACCCCCTTGCTGTATCCAAAGAATAAGAAGAGTCGACTGCAGTATGCCAAAAGTCATGTGGACAAACCACAGAAGTTTTGGGATAGTGTTCTGTGGACTGGTGAAACAAAATTAGAACTGTTTGGGCCCATGGATCAATGCTATGTTTGGAGGAGGAAGAACAAGGCCTATGAAGAAAAGAACACCTTGCCTACTGTGAAGCATGGCGGGGGGTCAATCATGCTTTGGGGCTGTTTTGCTTCTGCAGGTACAGGGAAGCTTCAGCGTGTGCAAGGTACCATGAATTCTCTTCAGTACCAGGAGATGTTGGATGACAATGTGATGCAGTCCGTCACAAACCTGAGGCTTGGGAGACGTTGGACCTTTCAACAGGACAATGATCCCAAGCATACCTCCAAGTCCACTAGAGCATGGTTTCAGATTAAAGGCTGGAACATTTTCGAGTGGTCATTGCAGTCACCTGACTTAAATCTGATTGAGAACCTCTGCTGTTACTTAAAGAAAGCAGTTGCAGTGCGCAAGACTAAGAATGTGACTGAACTGGAGGCTTTTGCCCATGACGAATGGTCGAAGATACCCATAGATCGCTGCAAGACACTTGTGTCAAGCTATGCTTCACGTTTAAAAGCTGTTATAACTGTAAAAAGATGTTGTACTAAGTACTAAGATTGAATGTCACTTGGGGGTTGAATAAAACTGATAATGATGTGAGCACAGGAAAGACAATTGTGGTTATTTCATTATAAATGTTATGTTATATTTGTCTGACCTACACGTGCCTCTTTGATTTAATTGTAAGCAAGATGACTGAATGATCAAAATCAATGTCAAACTGGCCAAAACACTCAATTTCAGTGGGGGTTGAATAATTGTGAACACAACTGTATGTGCTGTTTGCGATTATGGCGCAATGTATATGTGCTGCCCAGTCTGTATAAGTGCTATATATGTGTATAGTGGGTTTATATGCTCTTTGGTTTTGTATGCATTGCAATGAAAATGATCTATGAATGAAACCTCTGTTGTGTGTGTATATGTATTATGGTGTGTACAGTCTGCGAGTGCAGCCGGTGTTTTGTGTTTTTCGGGGGTGCCCCTAAAATGCATAGTTAAAATGAATGTAAAATTGTAAGACAGGATGAATTCTAATGAACACATTTCAGAGAGCATTGAGTAAAAAGGCTAAATTAGGAAGAGACCTGCAATTAGCAAGAGAAACAAAAAAACCTGTTTTTGACTGAGGAATGTTTGAAGTCTGTTCAAACCAAGACAAAAGGTGATTTGATTGTGTGTGCTTAACATGCGTTTTTTTTGTAAGTGTGTGGCGTACTGTGCTACAGTTGTTCATTAAGTGTATATGTCTACGGCAGAATTGCCACTTGTTCTGGTATGTTATAAATGCTTGATTTAAAGATCTAGTATGATTTTTGTACCAGTATTTTTGCTCCAGTAAGTGAATGTGTTGTGTGTTATAGGCTGCGAGAGTTTGATGACATTTTATGTAAAAAGTGCTGTTACATCTCAAATGCATTTGTGTCTATTGTAAGAGACTCTGCTGATTTAAAAAAAAAAAAAAGTTGTTGCCACTTTGAAGCCCAAACCCCCCCCCTTATGCAAACAAGTAACACTGATAGAGGAGAAAAGGTGGGAGGGAAGGTTCTAGGAGAGGAATCTGAGAGATACAGCAGATATAGAGGAAAATACAGCAGGCGTTAGATCAGTTTGGAGAAATTGTAAAATAAATAGAAAAGATAAGAAAGTGATAATAAGAAAGTAAAAGACAAGTTAAATGGGGAATGCACAAAGAAGTTGCTTATGATGAGAAGAGAGAAACGTGTTATAAAATGTGTATTATTGAATGTAAGATGAATAAAAAAAAGTAATAGCCCGTGGCACTGCGCCAGTACCACATCCCACAAAAAGCCAGGCAACACATCCAAGTCCACCTTGAACGCTTGCTAAAGTACGGTTTTCTAAAGTTTTGTGTGTCTTCATGGAATACCCCGTTGCTCCAGTTCAGGAAGAGGGCACGCAAGAATTCACATCTGTACAGGATTTAAGGGCAGTTAATTCTGCCACAGTGACTTTTTACGGATTTGGCCCAATTGAGTGTAACCTCCTAGCTCTGATACCCGACAACACAGAATTCTACACTTAATTTAAAAAGATGCGTTCGTCTGTATCCGCTTGGCTCCAGCGAGTTAGCCATTGTTTGCCTTTCAGCGGGAAAATGTCCAGAATGGCTCCAAACATCAAATGACGTGCCTCCTTCAAGGTTTACGATCCTCAGGAGAGCGCTGAACAAAGACTCTCAGCCAGACAAAGCTACCCTATTGCAGTATGTTGATGAACTCCTGCTTGCCTCACCAACTGAAGAAGATTGTTTCAATGCCTCAAACAGAACTGTTAAGTATTTTATGCAAGGCAGGCTACAAAGTTTCTAAAAGAAAGGCCTAAATCTGCCAACGCAGTGTGAAATACCTAGGCTTTCAACTTACTGGTACCATGCGTGCAATCCAGAACACAAAGAATCAGTCTGCCGTGTCCCTCAACCACAGGCTCGTTGCCAAGTAAGAGAATTCTTGGGAGCTGCAGGCTTCTGTCGCCTGTGGATCCCCAACTCTGCCATCATTGCCGAGCCTCTGTACCAAGCCACCAAAGGTGCAGAGCCTGACCTATTCATTTGGGGTGAAGAACAAACTGAGGCTGTCACCCAATTAAAGACTTTGTTGCTTGAAGCCACTGCCCTCCTGGTTGCAGAAGCAGACAAGCTCACAATAGGCCAAGAACTCTTTGTGAAAGTCCCTCATGCAGTCCAGACTCTTCTAGACCAAAAAGGCAATTACTGGTTCAGCAATGCAAGAATGACCAAGTACCAAGCCATGCTGTGTGAAAACTCAAGAGTTCATCTGGAACTAATCTCAACACTGAATCCTGCTACATTGCTTCCAGATGCTTCAGAAGACCATGAACATGAGTGCCTCCAAGTAATGGATGAAGTATATAGCAGCAGATCTGACCTCAAAGACATACCCCTAGACAAATACGACTTGCACTTGCATGTTCACTGATGAAGCAGTTTTGTAGAAAATGGAAAGAGAATTGCTGGGTACGCAGTAGTCACTCTTGACGAAACAATTGAAGCTAAACCACTGCCCAATGGCACTTCTGCTCAACTGGCTGAAATTATTGCCCTTACCAGGGGTCTAGAACTATCTGAAAACAAAAGAGTGAACATATACACCGATTCCAAGTATGCCTTCATGACAATTCAGGCTCACGGAGCACTCTACAAAGAACGTGGCCTCCTAACATCTGCAGGCAAACAAGTTAAATATGCCTTGAAATATTGAATCTACTGGAAGTGGTATGGAAACCGTCCGCAGTTGGTGTCATACATTGTCGAGGACACCAGAAAGGCAAAGAAGAAGTTCCAGAGGAAACCATAAAGCAGATCAAGTGGCGAAGGAAGCAGCAAGACAGACACAAGTCCTTGAGCGTGGCTGTGATTGGAAAGAAACCAATGCCAAGAGAACTCGACCCTAACAGGAGAATCACTTGAAAAGCTTCCGGAATGGAAATCCGGAACACCGAACAGAAACTTCGGTTCCCCAGAGAGGAGTGGTTCAAGTTGACTCACCTATCAAGATTCCGGTATGTAAACCCGTATCACTGCAAATGAAAGTCGAAACTCTGCTCTGTCTAAATACTGCGCTTCAAGATATGCCTAACGTTGACTTTTATATGAATAAGAGAAGATTTGCACCTCATGGAGAATTTATTGAAGATGTTCTTTGCCATTGGTACAATGAATATGAACTTCTAGAGAAGCACCACAGCTATATCCAATGGTTGTTTTTCTCTACGTGAACAAGGCCGGAATGCACATGCAAAGCCTCTGACTACTTCTGAAATTGAAATTATGAAGAACACCGCTGAAATCCAACATAGGCTATGGAGAGCCTATAAACTGATGCTGAATTTCTTCGGCGTAAAATTAGTGGGGGAAGAGGAGATAGAAGTGATACGAGACTCAAATTTTTCGACACGCTTCTCCAATTTGAATACTACACCCACAATAACCTGAGAATTACCCGAATTGTGACAAGCATGGGAGAGCTGGGAGCTGCACAATACAAGCTCCGCTGGTGAAGTTCTTCCTGAAAGAGATACTGGTTGAAGATCAGCTGCAAAATATGAAAGAAAGTGCCCTGAAGTATTTCTTGCCGACTGTAAAGAATGAACATGAAAGAGATGCACTGTCTGAATATGCTCTGAAGCACAGAATACCAAGTATGTCAAAAGACTTCTCTCAGTGGTGATACCTCTGTTACCAACACCCATTACGCACTGAACTCCGGCCTACTCTGAAAAGGAGAAGAAATGGCTCTCCGAAGAGCCAGGAGAATACAGAGTAGACTGATGGTACCAGTTGGAGAGTGAAAGAATTGTCTTACCAGCCACCTGGCACCTGAAATTGTCCGGGCCCTGCATTCCAGAACACATGGAGGAAAGACAGCCATGGAGCAACAACTAGAACCGCACTTCTACGTTCCTGGACTCACCTCCGTCTGCAGAGTAATTGCGCAACAATGTGTCACTTGTGCTAAGAACAACCCAAGGCAAGGGATAGTACAACCACCAGGAGTATTATCGGTTTGATTATCTCCAATGTCCTCCCTACAAATTGACTTACTGTTCTCCACCATGCAAAGGATATAAATATCTACTGATGCTAGTATGCCACTAATGGGATGGGTTGAAGCCTACCAACTCGAACAGAAAAGACTGCAGAGGTAAGGTGCCTCGAGAGAAAATTATCCCAAGGTATGGACTGCCTCTTGAAATCGGATCAGACAATGGCCCAGCCTTCATACAAAGTTTTTTGCAGCAGCTCGCCCGATTGCTAAGAATCACCTGGAAACTGCACTCTGCATACAGATTTCAAGCTCTGGAAAAGAGGAAAGAATGAATAGAAATCCAAAGACATTGATGGCTAAAATATGCCAAGAAACATCAATGAAATGGCTGGATGTGTTGCCAATTGTTCTACTGCATGTGAGAAGCAGCCCTACCTCACTCCTAAAATTGAGCCCATACGAGATGATGTTTTGTTATCCCACCCCTTTGATAACTAGGTTGAGGGGGGGATCCCCGGGTATTAGGAGAAACTGACCTACGCCAGCAAGTGATCAGGTTAGATCAGACGATGCAGAGCATGTATACATGAGTTAGTGAACACATACCACATTTCCTATACTTACCTTTACACAGATACTGTCCTGGGGACTCAGTATGGGTTAAGGAATGGAAGGTAGACCGTTAGGGGTTTTATGTTGTCTTGTTATCAACTCCCACAGCAGTGAAGTGGCCGAAGTGGTGCCATGGATACACCACTCACGATTGAAACCTGCTGCAGAGGTTACGGACCAGGCATGGAAAGTGATAGCCAGTGAATCTGACCCACTGAAGCTACGTTTCCACCGTACCCAAGCAGCTGCACAGACCGGAGAGGAATAAGGGAGATCCAAGTCTAGTTGACCACCGGCTCTCCAAACTCCAGTCTTGTGCCTGTTGTTATTGAAGACCGTTAAGTTTACCGCATTCCCAATCGATGGAAGCTCCAGAGGTACCCCAGGAGGCCCATGAGCCTCTGCTTCCAGATACTATTTTTAAGAGGTTAAAAAAAAAACCATTTGAACAGTACCAAAGGATCCTTATATGTATTGGGATTATTGTTTTATTTTTGATCTTACTGACACTTGTTGCTGGACTATTTTTTTTTCCAATCCAGCTCCCTAAGGGAGTGATGTCAGCCCCTATTGTGTTGACACCGGAATTTGACATGACTGTCCTACCGGCACAGGATCGTCGGAAACGAGACTTGACAAGACCAGAGGATAAACTGCTTATTAAATTTGCGTATGCAAAGAAGTCAGGATATGAATCCTGTTGGGTGTGTAACAAATTGAACCAAGGGTCATCAGTTATTCCCACCTTAGCGGTACCCTTAACTTGTCTGACTTCCCTGTGAATAAAGTGTAGTGGTCCCTAGTGTTCTTAAACTGACTAAGAGCTTAATTATGCCAAAAAACAAACTGTGTTACTAATGTTATTTTTTTTTTTTTAAATTTTTTTTTTAATTTATTTATTTATTATTTTTACAAAAATTTTCACTTTCATGTTTGGTATCGTTGGAACGGCCATGCTCTGGCCGATCCAACCATACCAAAATTTAACCCCTAGCTGCCTCGGATCGGGAGATAGGGAGTTCCAATGAACTCCCTATCTCCACCGTTGGTGGCAGTCAAGGGTTAAGTCCAGGACTGGCGTCATCGTGCTACGCACGATGACGCCAGTCCTCAGGGGGAGTTCCCGGAGGCTTGGCCGACATCCAAGATGTCGGCCAGCTCCGGGAAAGGATCGCGAACCGGCGCTTTTCAGCGCCGATTCGCGATCCAGCTCCCCAGGGGTTAATGCCAGGCATCATTTGGAAGGGCAGGCTGTGCCCTTCCAAATGATGCCTGGGTTAACCCCCGCAGAGCCGCCGATCGGGAGGGAGAGAGGTCCGAAGGACCTCCCCCCCCCTCCCTTTCAGGCGCCTCCTCCGCACATGCGGGGGGGCACCTGAATTAGGTGTCATCGCGCCCCCGTGATGACACCTAATTCCGGCGGCTGCTGTTCCGGATGCCGGGCTGACATCCAGGATTTCAGCCCGCACCGGAGGGGCCAGCGATCGTCCGGAACCCGGCCGAACGCTGACCCCAATGGGAGGACGCGCTCAGCGCGTCCTCCGCACACCAGCGGGAATGCTGAGGACGTGCTGAGCGCGTCCTCAGCATCGAAGTGGTTAAGCCAGCCTACTCTAGAGTGGTTACCTCATATGGTGACTTCCACTGGGATAAAGGTGTATACATTGTTGGTTTGCAGGGATGGCACTCTGGTGGGGGGAGACAAGACTGTAGTTCAACCTTGTTTTGATTCAACCAGGAGTTCCAGGAAGAGATCAGCCCCTTTGTGATTTGGCTTGGACCCGAGAGCACATGGCTTGCCTTGCGCTGTGCATTTCTGGATTTGGTAAATGATTGTTGCTCTTGTTGATCTCTTTGTACATCACTTTACCTATGCTGAGTTTTTGTGTTATTGCAGTGTCCAGAGTTTAGTTTAAGAATGTTTTAATGCCTTATCTTTCGGTTTATCCTTTTTATTTTTAAGTAAAACTTTTATACCCATCACTGGGCTCTATTACATTCTGCGCGGAAACGTTAACGCGTGCGCAAAACGCATTAACGCGAGGGGCAAAACCCTTTGCGCTGAACGTCATATTACAACGTCTGCGCAAAAAATGCGCGTTAACATCTAACGCGGGTGGACCTGCGCGAACCCTTTGCGAGCGTAATGTACTTTGTGCGTCCTATACTTAACATTGTGAGCGCAAATGCGTTTGTGCGCTGGTACGCGGATGGTATTACAATCTATGCACAAATTTTAACTGACAGCTTTTGCGCCTATAATTTTAACGTCTTTGAAAAGCAGGTGGTAACGGCAAATCTGAACGTCCTGGCCGAACCCAAATACACCAGCACAAAAAAAAAGGAAAGTATAGTTACACATTCTACGCATACCCAAACAATCTAATTGATAAGTTTTGTGTGTTTTTATTATTGCTGCAGCATATATACTCCGATTGATTTTGGCAGGCGCAAAAACTAACAGGAGACAATTATGGTTCTTAATTGGCTGAATCGCGTTAAAAAACAGTCTGCACACCGATTTCTGCACGCAACGTTAATGCGAGCGCATTTTTGCGCATTTTTTTTGACGGATGAAAAAATGCGCACGGATTGTAATACCACTGTTATTTTTTGCGCGTTAATGTTTAACGCTTCGCACCAAAAAAATAGCGCTGCGTGTGTGCTTTTGCGCAAAGAATGTAATAGAGCCCACTGTGTTTGTGTCGTCACTCGCTACTCAATCTCACGCTATCGACTGGTATTACTTTTATTTGAAATAGATTTTTCTTTACATTAAATTAGACAAAGAGTCATCAACTCTGTGTACCTTTAACTCCCCATGGGGGCGCTTTAGGTTTTGCAGGATGCCATTTGGTATAAAGTCAGCTAGTGAGGTGTTTCAGAAGAAGAATATGGAGGTTTTTGGGGATATCCCAGGTGTGCATATCATAGCTGATGACATGATCGGATTCTAATCCAGGTATTGAACCGAGCATTAGAGGAGAACATCAAGTTCAATCCAGACAAAATCCAATTCAAAGTATCAGAAGTCCGGTATATGGGACAGGTCATCACCCCTGTAGGTAGGGTTGCACAGATACCGATACTAGTATCGGTATCGGTGCCGATACCGGGTACTGCTGAGTACTTGGTACTCGTGCAGTACCCCCGATATTTCCCCCCGATACCGGAAGCCGGCATTAAGCTGGCTTGCCAGCATCCGAGGGGCTGGGGTGGCTGTCCGAATGCTCTATCAGCATTCGGACAGGCCCTGCAGCTGCTCTCCGCGGCATACTTACCTTCCTGAGTGACGCCGGGAAAGTCTTTGCGCGTGCGCTCGTTGGAAGGCCCCCAGCCGCGATCACGTGGTCCACGTGATCGCGGCTGGGGGCCTTCCAACAAGAGCACGCGCGGAAACTTTCCCGGCGTCGCTCAGGAAGGTAAGTATGAAAGAACGCGGAGAGCAGCCGCAGGGCCTGTCTGGATGCCGATAGAGCATTCGGACAGGCACCTGGAGCTCTCCGTTCATACTTCCCTTCCTGAGCGACACCGGGAAAGTTTCCATGTGTGCACTCGTTGGAAGGCCCCCTGCCGTGATTACGTGGGACCACGTGATCGCGGCTGGGGGCCTTCCAACGAGCGCATGCGCAAAGACTTTCCTGGCATCGTTCAGGAAGGTAAGTATGATCGTGGACAGCTCCAGGTGCCAGGTGAACTGGGAGGCATATCCACGAGCTGGGGCAAATCCATGAGCTGGGGCATATCTATGAGAGCTGGGGGCAATATCAATGAGCTGGGGGCAATATCCATGAGAGCTGGGGCATAATCCATGAGCTGGGTGGCAAATCCATGAGCTGGGGCAAATCCATGAGCTGGGGCAAATCTATGAGAGCAGGGGGCAATATCAATGAGCTGGGGGCAATATCCATGAGAGCTGGGGCATAATCCACGATCTGGGGCAAATCCATGAGCTGGGGCATATCTATGAGAGCTGGGGGCAGTATCAATGAGCTGGGGGCAAAAGCCATGAGAGCTGGGGGCAATATCAATGAGCTGGGGGCAATATCCATGAGAGCTGGGGGCATAATCCATGAAAGCTGGGGGGCATAATCCATGAAAGCTGGGGGGCAAATCCATGAGCTGGGGCATATCCATGAGCTGGGGGGGTAAATCCATGAGCTGGGTGGCAAATCCTTGAGCTGGGGGGCAAATCCATGAGCTGGGGGAAAATCCATGAGCTGGGGCATATCTTTGAGAGCTGGGGGCAATATCCATGAGCTGGGGGCATATCCATGCGAGCTGGGGGCATAATCCATGAAAGCTGGGGGGCATATCCATGAGCTGGTTGGCAAATCCATGAGCTGGGGGAAAATCCATGAGCTGGGGGGCAAATCCATGAGCTGGGGGGCAAATCCATGAGCTGGGGCATAAATCCATGAGCTGGGGCATATCTATGAGGGCTGGCGGCAATATCCATGAGCTGGGGGCATATCCATGAGAGCTGGGGGCATAATCCATGTGAGCTGGGGGCATAATCCAAGAGAGCGGGGGGGCATATCTATGAGAGCTGGGGGCATTTTTATATGAGGTCTGTTCTTATTGGAAAGCGTTCACATGACATAAAATAAAAGTATCGGTACTCGCACTCGGTCTTAAAAAAGTGGTATCGGTGCATCCCTACCTGTAGAAGTTCAACCTGATATGGAGAAGGTCACTGCGATTAGCAAAATACCTGACCCGGGGGACAAAAAAGGGCTACAGAGATTTTGGGGCATGATTTGGTATCTTGCACAATACATAACTGAAGAGGCAGAGATTACAGCACCATTGAGGAAGTGACTTTGCAAGGATATAATTTGACAGTGGGGCCCAGAGCATGCTAAGCAGTACGGTCTTTAAAACAGGTGCTGATTTAGGCTCCAGTATTGCGATTTATTGACCCAACAAGGGCAGTGGTGATTCAGGCAGATGCCTCTAAGTCAGGTTTTGGAGCGCCCTTACTTCAGGATAACTGTCCCAATGCGTATGCATTGAGAGTCATGACTACCACAGAGCAGAATTATGCACAGAAAGAAAAAGAACTACTGGCCGTTGCATATGCGACAAAAAAGTTCCACCAGTTTATATTCGGCAAACCAGTCACAGTCCAGTCTGACCACAAGCCTCTTGAAGCAATTCTGACTAAACCATTAGACAAAGTACCAACGAGACTCCAACGTATGCTCTTACAACTGCAACGATATGACCTACAGATCGTATACACTCCTGGACGTGACATGCATAAACCCTTTCGAGGGCCGCTGTGGACACGCCGGAACAAGAAGAGGACATGCTATCAAAAGAGAGGGTTGTTTACACTCTGTCAGCATCAGAATCTTTTGGGGCTGATATGTTATCTTATTTACAGAATTCCACAGCAGAAGATGAAACCTTATCTGCCATTAAACAAGTTTTATCTCACAGTTGGCCACTGAGAAAAAAGCAACTTCATCCTAATCTACACCCGTATTTGGCGATGCAAGGACTTGCTCCGCATGGAGGATGGTCTCCTATTGCTCGGTGACAAGATTGTGGTACCTCAGAATGCTCGCAGAACAATTCTGGCAAGTTTGCATGAGTGCCATCAAGGAATACAGAGGACTAAAATGCGGGCTCGGATGATCCTGTTGTGGCCCGGCATGTCCAGGGACATACAACAGATAGTAGAGACCTGCAGGATTTGTGCTAGTCACCAACCAGCGAATCAAAAGGAGCCATTACGCTCACACAAAATTCCTCACCTTCCCTGGCAAAAACTGGCAATGGACATTTTTGAGTTGAAAGGGTGCTTGCTCCTTGTGATAGTGGACTATTTGTCCAAGTACCCCAAAGTGTTAAAACTGTCTGATAAATCTGCAATGCCAGTGATTGGTAATATGAAAGCAACTTTTAGTAGACATGGCATCCCAACAGAAGTCATCTGCGACCATGTACCCTTTGCAAGTGCTGAGGTGAAGGACTTTGCTGCCCAATGGGGTATAACGTTTACTCATTCTAGTCCTGGCTACCCCAATCGAATGGACTGGCAGAACGAACTGTAAAAACAATCAAGCTAATGCTCAAAAAAGGCATGGGAATCAGGGGTAGATCCTCATATAGGGCTTCTGGAGCTGCGCAACTCCCCAGTCACTGGTATGGCCTACTCTCCAGCACAGCTTTTAATGGGCCGGGTACTAAGGACCAAATTACCTGTTGTGGCCTCTGCATTACAGCCACAGATCCCGAAGCACGCACACCAAAAACTGAGGTAATTACAGCACAGGCAAAAAATGTACTACGATCATGGTGCCAAATCATTACCGACCTTCCGAAAAAGGGAAGCGGTCCGTATGGAGACCACGGTATGTTGGCAGCCTGCAAAGATATCATCTGTTGGTCCTGAGCCAAGATCTTATGTAGTTGAAAGACCGAATGGCATAAAGTACAGGAGAAATCAACATCATCTCAGCATGGATAACACAGTTGGTCAAGACCACCCAGAGCCCCGACTACTTGAAACTCCAAGTGAAGCAGAGTCAACGTTTGCAGAAAGTTCAGCCTCAGAGACTGACGTGTCAGGTACAGATGGAGACCAAGGAGCCCTGGTCCCTATATATCCTGCAGAACACAACAAGAGCTGGAAGAGTCATACACCTTCCTGAGAGACTGAAAGATTATGTCATAGGACAATGTATACTTTGCATTCCGAACATGTTTTTATAGTTTTGTTTATTGTTTGGTAACGTTGCTTGTTTAACCCCTTAAGGACGCAGGGGTGGCGCCCTTAAGGAGTCGATTTCGCCGGCGAGGCATACAGGTACGCCTCGCCGACAGGTGCCGTCGCGCGGCACTGATTAGGAGCCCTCCCCGCAGCCTGCGCGCAGTGCGCATCATTGGCTGCACAGGGACAGCCTGAAATCAA
Source organism: Leptobrachium leishanense (assembly GCA_009667805.1). Classification (NCBI taxonomy): domain Eukaryota; kingdom Metazoa; phylum Chordata; class Amphibia; order Anura; family Megophryidae; genus Leptobrachium; species Leptobrachium leishanense. The sequence continues at coordinate 263,672,614 of CM019065.1, read as the reverse complement.
GCCGTCCCCTGCAGCCAATGACGCGCGCCACGAGTCAGCGCGCGCAGGCGGCGGGGAGGGGCCGAGACGGCCCCATTGAAGACAGCGGGGCGTACCTGTACGCCCCACGTCTTCAAAGCCCGCCCACCGCCAGGACATCATGGAACGTCCTGCGGCGTTAAAGGGTTAAAGGGGGGATTTGGAATTGGTTGGGGAAATGTGGTGTACTGTTACGTTAAGAGGACAGGCTTTGCTTCCTGAGAACTCTATGGTCAGCAACCAGCCTAGATCCGGTTTCAGTTGCTTACAGTTAGTTGTTGATTGCACTCGAGCTGAATAAAGAGCTGCGCCATGAACCTGCTATAAACTGGTGATTGTTCCTGTTATATTTGTACACTGGAAACACTACACTGTCTTCTGAGTGGGATTGGAGTCTGCTTTACATGATTGTAGATCAGTGACCTGCTGCCACTTCTCGTAAAGTCGAGACTTGCTACTCCACAATTGTATTCGAGGAATGTGCTGAACGGAATTTGACTTGCTTCCCCATGGTCGAAGAGCAGAGATGTTACCACTGGTCTCCACAGCTGGTATTGTGTGGAAGGCAAGTATGTACTGTTAGGCGTCTTACCCAAGGACACTTACTGGAGAGGTGCTATGGCTGGGATTTTAACCTGGGTCTTCAAGTATTACCTCTACTCCCTCCAGCCGATACATTACCATTATGCACTAATCCAATTTGGAGGGGTGTGGCATAAGGCTACACATCTTCATTGGTCTCACGTTTCGATTTGATGACAATTATCCTGTCAACGATTCGATTCCGCGATGCATCACTATGCATCTCAAATTACTGCCCAATTTGCCCATGGTTTTAGACTCACAGATTCACACACTCACAGTAATGTGCAATGTGTATGAATGTATCACAGAGCTCCAAAGCTATAAAACTCACAGTAATGTGTATTGTGTATGAGCGTATCACAGAGCTCCAAAGCAATAAAACTCATAGTAATGTGTGGTGTCTATGTGCATCACAGAGCTCCACAAACTCCAGTGGGCTACGGGATGCAGGAACAGCCATGAGCTGGTGTTACGGTGGCCCCCCTCAGGAGCCATAGGGGGGTCCTCGCTGCTGAGTGTTTTAAGCCCTTTAGGCTGGTATGTGTTCTGCATATTGCAGAACCCTGGACACAGGATTAAACAGAACCAGACAAGACACACGAGGAAAGCCCTGCACTGGGAAAAAGGTCCTTTGGATGGCCTTCTCTATTATACAGAGTACAGGGTGGGGGTGAACACGAGAAAACGTACACAAGGAAATAACAGGATTAACCAGACTTGACAAGGAAGGAATATCTAGCAGCAAATGGAACAAGAAAGAGATCCTTGGAGGTGGTCTCTATAATCAGAACTATGAACTGCTGCACTAGATAAACACACATAAACCAGAAAACCAGACTGGACAGAAATGAATTCAGCAGGAAGCAGGGCAGGACTTAACTAGAACTTGAGGTTATGCTGCAACCAGCAAAACCAACAGGATACCTAGCAATTAGGTTTCACACCAGAATGAGAGACAACAGAGACTGTAGTGTGGTACAAACATAAACCAGAAACCTGAATACCACACAAACAAAACACGACTTGGATCAAGCGAGAGAATAGTCAGAATCAGAGCCAGGAATCATAAACCAACATATCAGGATGCAAAATACAGAAATCAGGAACTCAGCAATGGAGATCTATACTGGATCAGGGAACCATTTCACTGATTGTCATTTTATAGGGCAGTTCAGCAGCTGAGACTCCAGGGGCGGAGAACCAGACAGATTAACCCTATAAAACCATGAAGGCTGAGAAGAGCACACAGCACCAGGGGACCTGGCTGGGAGACCATAACAGCTGGGTCTTCAGGGAAGGATCTCGTGCCACTGCCAAAAGATCTCGAGGTGCATCAGATGGAGCAATGGAGATTTACGCAGGCGAGTCACGGATCCAAATACATCAGGCTTCTCCATCCCCCAGTGGAGCAAGTGAGCAGCCACCCGATTAACGAGTCCCAAGAGGTCTCCAGACCGCCACAGGCTCGAAGGTTCCGGCGTCTGTGTTGCGACTCAACCTGGGCCATCGCTCTCGTGAGTAAACCGGTTTGGTCAAAGAATCCACCTGGGTCATTAAGTTGTCCCAAGCCGCCTCCAGGTCAGTCATGCGATCTTGCACCGCAGCCACCTGTGTTCGGACCCCCACCATCGAAGACCGCAGTCCGCAAATGTCAGCTTGCCATGTGGCCCTCATGTCAGCAAGGAGTTGAAGATTCCCCTTGGTGGAAGGCAGGTGGGCAGCTGCCTCTGAGTCCTGCAGCTGGCTCCGTGGGGACCCTGTCTGTAGCAGTATTAATGGGGGAGCCCCCATTAATACTGCTGCAGACAGGGTCCCCACGGAGCCAGCTGCAGGACTCAGAGGCTTCTATCCGGGAGGCTCGACTCTCCCTTGGAGTTTCACCGCAACGGGACTTCGGGGATCCCCAGGAAGGGACATCCGGTGCAGGCCATGAGTCATCACCCTCCTCTGACGAATCTAGTTCCCACGAGGTGGAAGGCACCGAAGGACACGCACGCTGCTTCCGAGTCTCACCGAGGGAATCACGGATGTCTCTGTCGAAGATCCTTCGAACGGCGCTTCACTTGATTTTTTTACTGGTATTGTCTCGATCAGAAGCACAGACGAGAAGGGCTCAATGCGCTGAGGAAGGCCAGCCAAATGGCCGCCGCGGGAAGGCCGCTTGAGAAGGCCTGAGTACAGTCCCGGCACCTGAACGACCAAAAAACTCCCTCCAGTCCCAGTAAGGCTAGGGTCAGAGTGGGGCAGTCGGAACGCGCGTGCAGGCGCACTAAATCACGGCGGCAGTAGCAGCACATAACGGCCAATGACGGCCAATATACGCAGTACGTGCGTACAAAAGTGCGCCGACACCACGCAACCGGCAAATGAACGCATTTTTCTCAGAACGTGAAACCGCTGCTACAGACGTACAGAGTGCGCTGCGGCCGCATGGCAGCGTGTGTTCGTGATTAGGAGACGTCAGACGCTGCTAGTGTGCGGCCTACATAACGTTCAAACAGCCGGATTTCCCTAGAATTGCGTTGGTGAGTACCTGCGACTGTGCGACTGTGGTCGTCTGACCACTTAAGCGTATTCCGTGAAAAAATGCGTGCGCACGCATCGACGTACATTTTGACGGTGGCCGCAGAAAATGCGCTCATCTGTCCCTAGCCTAAGTCCACCTCTCTCCTCCAGAAAGGGGGAACAAGTGACAGAGGGTCCAAGAGAAGTGGAGGGACGCTCTAATTATGCCTTTTAGGGTAAGTCCGCTTGAGAGCTCCACAACGTGCGTCCACACCAGTCGATGGTCAGCCACGCCCCCAAAGCTTGTTGTAACTCTTGAGCTTCTCCATGGGTACACAAATGAATTCACTTCTCTGTTCGTACTTCTCCCATGCGTAGTATATCAGGTCTCGCCGTTCCGGTTTGTTCTGTTCTTCACAGTGAACATGAAATAGTTCAGAACACTGTCTTTCTCGTTCAGTAAATGGTGTTCAACTAACATTTCTGCCAGGAAGAATATCACCAGAGGGGCCTGGTAATGCTCGGCTCCTAATTCTCCCAAACACTTCAACATTCAAGTAATTTGCAGATATTTATGACTGCTAGAATTCAAGTTGTCAAATCGTTCTGAAAAATCCTGCACGTTCCACTTCTCCTGTATCCTCCCTCGTCAGATTTACGCCAAAGAATTTCAGCATCAGCTTGTTGGCCTCAAGATGTTTACGCTGGACTTCTGTATTTTTCATGACCACAATTTCAGGCTTTGTCAGTTTCCTGGCCCATTCATTCCTTCCTTGCTCTTGTAAAGGGAACAGCCATTGAATATAGGAGTGAATTCGTTACAACAATTCATAATGGTCTTTCCACTGGTGAAGTATCACTTCAGTGAATTCTCCATTTGACTCAAACCTCCATTTGTTCAAATAAAATTCTAGATTTGCCATGTCAGGTGAGGTCTTGCTTTGGCAGGAAAAGACTTCAGGATGATCTGGATAGCCATCTCGATACCTTATCAAGTCTCTGGCAATTTCACGATGCTGTTCCTTCTGATAGCGCTTTGCCTTTTTTGTTGCTGCCATTCTCTGTCTTCTTCATCCCAGGAATCCGTTTCGGATTCATCCAAAGAAGAATTTTCTTGGTACTTCTCCCATCCTGAGCTAGACAAGATCAGGCAGAGTAGCACATTACCAGATGAAGAAGGTTTTTCACAATTCAGGTTTGAAGTTAATGCTTTCCTTGCTGCTTCTTTTGCTTGATCTGCTTTCCTGTTGCCTCTGGGAACCTCTTATTTTCCTTTTCTGATGTCCACGGCAATGAACAATACTGATGGATTGTGGCTTCCAGATGGCATCCAGGATCCTGAGTATGTCTTGGGCATACTTTGCTTGTCTACCTGCTGAGGTCAGAAGGCCGCGCTCTTTGTAGAGGGGGCCATGGGCATGGACAGTTATGAAAGCATATTTAGAATCTGTGTACATATTTACTTTCTTATTTTCAGACAATGCTAGGCCTCGAATGAGGGCGATAATTTTTGCTAGTTGAACAGATGTTCCGGGGGCCAGTGGTTCTGCTTCCAAAACTTCGTCAAGAGAGACTACTGCGTATCCAGCATATCTCTTTGCATTTTCTACTGAACTGCTCCCATCAGTGAACAGTTAGTTGCATGTCATATTTGTCTAAGGGTGTATCTTTCAGGTCAGGTCTGCTACTGGAAATGTCATCCATGACTTGGAGACATTCATGGCTCTGGTCTTCTGATGATTCTGGAAGCAGAGTTGCTGGATTCAGTGTAGAGATGAGTTCCAGATGAACTTTTCACACAACATGGCTTGATACTTGGTCATTCGACTGTTACTGAACCAATAATTTCCCTTGTAGTCCAAGAGTGTTTGGACTGCATGGGGTACTTGCACATGGGTTTCTTGGCCCAGGGTAAGCTTGTTGGCTTCTGAAATCAACAGGCCTGTGGCTGCTACAGCTCTGAGACAAGGTGGTAGGCCACAGGCAACAGGATCCAATTGCTTTGACATGTAGGCCACAGGTCTTTGCAAGGAACCAAGTACTGGACCAGCACTCCTGCAGCTGTTTGGTTGTGTTCATGCATGTACAAGTAAAATGGCTTGCAGTGGTGAGGTAGACCCAAGGCTGGGGCCCCCATCAGAAGAGTACGGAGCTGAAGAAAAGCACTTGTCTGTTCCGTTCCCCTAAGGAAAGGATCTTTCTCACCCCCCTTTGTAGCTTGATAGAGAGATTTAGCAATCATGGCAAGGTTGGGGATCCACAGATGGCAGAATCCTGCTGCTCCCAAGAATTCTCTTATTTGACGACAGGTCTGTAGCTGTGGGATACGGTAGACTGCTTCCTTGCATTTGGGACCCATGGCACGCTTGGTTCCTGTCAGATGGAAATCTAGAAACTTTAGCTGTGCTTGCAAATCTGTGCTTTACGCCTGGATACTTTGTAGCCTGCTTCAACAGGAGATGTAGAAGCTCCTGTGTAGCTGCTAGACATTCTTTTTCTGTTGGGGAAGCAAGCAGCAGGTCATCTATGTATTGTAGTTGTACAGCTCTGTCTGCTTGAGAGTGAAAGCCCAGGAGATCCTGGCTCAGGGCGCTGCCGAAAATCGTGTGGGAGGTTTTGAAACCTTGCGGTAAGCGAGTCTGTGTCATTTGGTGCTTTGACCCGGTTTTAGAGTCTTCCCACTGGAAGGCAAATAGGGGTTGGCTTGCTGGGGCCAGCCAGATGCAGAAGACTGCGTCTTTCAAGTCTAACACAGTAATACTGTGTGTTTCCCGGTATTAATGCCTGCACATTATACGGATTGGGAACAATGGGGTGTAAAGTCACAGCGGCATTATTCACAGCTCTTAAATCCTGTACAGGTCTATACTCGTGTCCCTTCTTTCTGGACAGGTAAGAGAGGAGTAATCCATGGGGACACACAGAATTTCAATATTCCATAAAAATCTATGTAAATCGGACTGAATGTTCTGCTTGGCCTTTTTAGGGATAGGATACTGCCTGAGGGCTCCCGGCTTGAGGTCTACATAGACCGGAGGGATGTTCAGCGCTAGACTGGACGGGTTATCTTCTGCCCACACCCCCAGAGTGCCAAGGCACTGAGTTAGCGGATCTGAGTCGGTGGATGACTAAGCAGGGATTGTCTGCCATTCTTTCTCCCTTGGAATTACCAAGGCTAGGTTGCTGTGCTGTTGAACAGGATTATTAGTCTCGGGTAATGCTAATACGGATTGACTCCCGGGAAGAAATGTAATTTGTGCCCGCATTTTACGCAAAAGATCTATTCCCAATAATTGGATCAGACATTCAGGCATATAGAGGAATTGATGCTCTACTTGGTGCCCCCCCAGACTACAGACACGAGTATTCAGAAAAGGGCGAGTGGCAGCAACTCCGGTAGCTTCCACAATTGTAGCATCTTTCCCAGACAACGGAGCAATAGGTTGAGTGACTACAGAATACTCAGCCCCAGTATCTATATATATAAACGCGAAAGTCCTGACTGACTGACTGAATCATCAACGCCCAGCTGAAACCGTTTAACCTAGGAACATGAAATTTTGAAGGTGCACTGTTTTTATGATGTGGGCACCCACTAAGGAAGGATTTTTGGGAACTCCGCCCCTAAGGGGGTGAAAAAGGGAGTTGAATATTTTAAACACAATACCTATAGCTCAAAAACAGAAGATGTTACAGATGTGAAAATCGGTATTTAGATTCGTCTTGAAAAATAAAAAAACATATTTTAAAATTTTTCAAAAATTCGACTGGGGGGCGAAAAAAGGGGGTTGAATATTTTAAATATTTTAAACACGATACCTATATCTTAAAAACAGAAGATGTTACAGACGTGAAAATCGGTATTTAGACTCTTCTTGAAAAATAAAAAACACGTATTTTACCGTCTTTCAAAATTTCAACAGGGGGGAAAAAAGGGGGTTGAATATTTTAAACAGGATACCTATATCTTAAACACAGAAGATGTTACAGACATGAAAATCGGTATTTAGTAGACCTGTGCACCGATTTTTTTTTCCGTTCGGTTCATTCGGAATCTGTAAATGATTTCCGTTCGGTTCATTTTTCGTATCGACTTTTTTTTCGTGATTTCGGAAATTTTCGTGTTTTTCGGAACGTCTGTTCTCCTCGTTTCAAAGTGTCTATTCGTTTTGACGTAAACTAATGGTTTTTTGGATCCGATATTTCTGTCGATATTATAATTCTGCCATTGAGATTTCTCATGGTTTACAAGAAGGATACATTGAGATTTATCTGGTTTCCCGGGAAGGATACATTGAGATTTCTCTGGTTTCCCGGGAAGGATACATTGAGATTTCTCTGGTTTCCCGGGAAGGATACATTGAGATTTCTCTGGTTTTCCAGGAAGGATACATTGAGATTTCTCTGGTTTTACAAGAAGGATACATTGAGATTTCTCATGTTTTACAAGAAGGATACATTGAGATTTCTCTGGTTTTCCAGGAAGGATACATTGAGATGGGAATGATATAAAATTACAGAATCAGCGATATAACCGAAAAATACTTTGTCCGAAATTACTGAAATGGAACCAAAATCAGGAATGGAGCCGAAATCACGAATGGAACAAAAATGATTTTCAATTTTACACATTTCTAGCCCATTCGAAAATTCCAAAAAGTTTTCGTTTCGGGTTCGGAAATTTGTTCGGTTCTGCCGTTTTCGGATCTGAAAATTTTCGGAAAAAAAATCGGCCTAATCCGAATGCACGAATCGGGAATGTTCATGAAAATTCTGAAATTCCAAAACCCGAAACGCACATCCCTAGTATTCAGATTCATCTTGACAAATATAAATAAGTATTTTACCGTTTTCTGAAAATTCCTTGGGGGCAAAAAGGGGGGTTGGATACTTTTATCATAAACGCGAAATTCCTGACTGACTGATTGACTCATCAATGCCCAGCTGAAACTGTTTAACCTAGGGACGTGAAATTTTGAAGGTGCACTGTTTTTATGATGTGGGCACCCACTAAGGAAGGATTTTTGGAAACTCCGCCCCTAAGGGGTGAAAAAGGGGGTTGAAAATTTTAAACACAGGACCTATGGCTCAAAAACAGAAGATGTTACAGATGTGAAAATCGGTATTTAGATTCTTCTTGAAAAATAAAAAAACACATATTTTACCGTTTTTCAAAAATTCAACTGGGGGGAAAAAAGGGAGGTTGAATACTTTTATCATAAATGCGAAAGTCCTGACTGACTGCTCATCAATGCTCAGCTGAAACCGTTTAACGTAAGAATGTGAAATTTTGAAGGTGCACTGTTTTTATGATGTGGGCACCCACTAAGCAAGGATTTTTGGAAACTCCGCCCTCAAGGGGGTGAAAAAGGGGGTTGAATATTTTAAATATTTTAAACAGGATACCTATAGCTCAAAATCAGAAGATGTTACAGACGTGAAAATCGGTATTTAGATTAGTCTTGAAAAATAAAAAAACACGTATTTTATCATTTTCTTAAAATTCCATGGGGGGCCAAAATGGGGGGTTAAATACATCTATATATATATATATAAACGCGAAAGTCCTGACTGACTCATCAATGTCCAGCTGAAACCGTTTAACCTAGGAACGTAAAATTTTGAAGGTGCACTGTTTTTATGATGTAGGCGCTCACTAAGGAAGGATTTTTGGAAAATCCACCCATAAGGGAGTGAAAAAAGGGGTTGAATATTTTAACCACTTCCATGCGGAGGACGCGCTCAGCGCGTCCTCCGCATGGCTCCTGCTGTGCGGAGGACGCGCTGAGCGCGTCCTCCCTTGGGGTCAGCGTTCGGCCGGGTTCCGGCCGATCGCTGGCCCCCCTGGTGCGGGCTGACATCCTCGATGTCAGCCCAGCATCCGGAACCACCGCCGATGAAATTAGGTGTCATCGCGGCAGCGCGATGACACCTAATTCAGGCGCCCCCCCCCCGCATGTGCGGAGGAGGCGCCTGAAAGGGAGGGGGGGAGGTCCTTCGGACCTCTCTCCCTCCCGATCGGCGGCGTTGCGGGGGTTAACCCAGGCACCATTTGGAAGGGCACAGCCTGCCCTTCCAAATGCTGCCTGGCATTAACCCCTGGGGAGCTGGATCGCGAATCGGCGCTGAAAAGCGCCGTTCGTCATCCTTTCCCGGAGTTGGCCGACATCTTGGATGTCGGCCAAGCCTCCGGGAACTCCCCCTGAGGACTGGCGTCATCGTGCATAGCACGATGACGCCAGTCCTAGAGTTAACCCCTAACTGCCACCAACGGTGGAGATAGGGAGTTCCAATGAACTCCCTATCTCCGATCCGTGGCAGCTAGGGGTTAAAGTTTGGTATGGTTGGATCGGCCAGAGCATGGCCGTTCCAACGATACCAAACACTACTGTGAAAAAAGTTTTTTAAAAAAAATAAAATTAAAAATAAAAATATATTTTAAAAAAATTATAAAAAAAAATACTTTTTTTTTTTCTTTTTTTGGTTCGTTAATGCAGCAATATTGTTCCCATTTCAATTATAATGTGAACAATGATGCTGCACTAACGATTTTGTATGCGGTGCGTTTGTTAAAAATCGTGTAATTTTCCCCAAAAAAAAATGTAACGAGACCCCATCTCTAATTTTTTTAACAAGCGCACCCCATACAAAATATAACCGCAATTGCTCGCATGTTAAAATGTGAAAAAAAAACAATTTACACATTGTAAATTATTGAAAATACATATTTTATTGCATTTTTTGTTATAATATAAGACATGAACATAACGTATACATATAATAATGACATATTATGAATCTACCGAGTCTGACGGAAAGAACGATATATAATATGTCTGGGTCATATACTAAAATAAGCCTTCAAAACACGTTTAAACATGATGAGCAAAAACTGGTAAAAATGACCTCAGCACAGAGGTGTGAAAAGCCTCAGCAGCGAAGGGTTAAACAGGATACCTATAACTCAAAAACAGAAGATGCTACATAGTGACAATCGGTATTTAGATTTGTCTTGAAAAATAAAAAAACGTATTTTACCGTTTTTCAAAAATCAAGTGGGGGGGGGGGCGAAAAAAGGGGGTTGAATATTTTAAATGGGATACCTGTATCTCCAAAACAGACGATGTTACAGTCCTGAAAATTGGTATTTAGATTAGTCTTGAAAAATAAAACTGTGACGGTGGCCCCCGCACACCCCCGGCGCCTGGCAGCGGCTTCCTCGCTGCTCGCTGGCCAGGCGCCGAGTGATATCGCGGAACGCTTCCGCACACGTGGGGCGCCGGGGGGCGGGGCCAGGCGCATGACGCGGACCCGCAAAGTTTAAAGCCCGGCTTCACATTCTCACTGGTGCCCTGACGTGGTAGTTACTTCCCGCAGAGCTCTTGTGTGTTATTGGCAAAACGATTATTCTGTGTACCGAACCCTGGCATTGGCAAAACGATATTCTGTGTCTCGACCCCTGGCATTGGCAAAACGATTATTCTGTGTCTCGACCCCTGGCATTGGCAAAACGATTATTCTGTGTACCGAACCCTGGCATTGGCAAAAATATTCTGTGTCTCGACCCCTGGCATTGGCAAAACGATTATTCTGTGTCTCGACCCCTGGCATTGGCTAAACGATTATTCTGTGTACCGAACCCTGGCATTGGCAAAACGATTACTCTGTGTACCGCACCCTAGCATTGGCAAAACGATTACTCTGTGTACCGAACCCTGGCATTGGCAAAACGATTATTCTGTGTCTCGACCCCTGGCATTTGTATCACTCCTCTATTCTGGTACGGAGGTCAGTCCGTGTGGCACCCCAAGCACACCAGACCACCCCTTGTATGTTGTATGTGCTCTGTACTACCATCCTAGTAGCCTGTCTAGACGTGCCGACCACTCTAAGGATCGGAAGGGTAGTGAGCGGTCTGCGTAAAGGGACCACCATCTTGGTAATCAGGGGGATCCGTGACATTACGTCAGGGCCAATGGATCCCGCAGACCTCTCATCTCAGTTGACAAGAATTGCAGCCCGACAAGAAGAGCAGGACCACAGGATGGACCAAATTGCTCTTGCCCTGCAAACCCTGTTGAATCGATCCACTACTGGTGCTGCAAGTCCTCCAGAACCAGTAGTACCTAGGGCCAGTTCGGCCTCACCCGAAGGGTGTAGGCTCAGTATGAAGGCGCCCGTACGCTATGATGGTACGCCTAACCTGTGTCGGGGTTTTTTGACCCAACTAGAGATTCTATTCGAGAACAATCCAGGGTCCTGTGTATCCGATAAGGCCAAAGTAGGCTATCTAATTAACCATTTAACTGATAAAGCGTTACTGTGGGCCACGCCATTGTGGGAAAACAAAAAGCCCGTCATATATGACTATGAGGGCTTTACCTCTGAACTAAAACGTACGTTTGATCCCTCTAGAAGGGCCACCAATGCAGGCAGGTCCTTATTCCACATTAAGCAAGGTAATAGGAGAGTCTCCGACTATGCTATAGAATTTAAGACCTTGACTTCTGAGGTGCACTGGCCTAACGACGTTCTAACCTTGGCATTTACCGAAGGCCTGAACGAGGCCTTGATGTTTGAGCTGGCTCCCTTGAAGTTGCCAGAACATCTGGACCATTTGGTTGATTTCTGTATTGCCATGGACGACCAAATTAGGGACAGGAGGCATTCTAGAGACAGACCCAGAAGGGTTTTGCCTCCTTTACCCTTGGTACCCAGACACACCAATACGTCAGGTACTCCAGAGCCAGTAAGAACCGATCTACCGGTCGTGGAACCTATGCAGATAGGTAGAACAGGTATTTCAGAGGCTGAGAGAACTTACAGAAGGGAAAGGGGGCTCTGTTTCTACTGTGCCGGGGCAGGGCATTTTCGTCTTCAATGTCCTCAAAGACCCAAGGGTGGCAGGGGTGACACTGGCAAGCCGGGCCAGAGAACACCTACTAGCCAGGTAATCGGTTCGCTCTATGCCTCCTTTGTCGATAACGAGAAAAAAAAAACCCGGATTCTGGTGCCCATCTCCTTAACCTGGAGGGGGTACACCTCGAGACTGAGGCGTTCCTAGACTCTGGAGCCTCAGGCAACTTTATGGATAGGGTGTTTGCCTCCAAGAACCTCATACCTCTAGTTCTCAAAGAAAGACCTCTACTGGTGGAGGCCATAGACGGGAAACCTTGTCATGTCCCCATATCACCCACGACACCATAGAGGTATGCATGAAAACAGGGGTTTTGCACCAGGAAACCATACGGTTCCAGATTATCGACTCTCCCTCATGCCCCGTCGTCCTAGGGTTTCCATGGTTGACTAAGCATAACCCGGTGATTGATTGGGCCCAGAGGACATAAAATGTTGGGGTCCCAGTTGCCAGTTGAAATGCATGGGCAGAGTCACTGTTATTGGTAGCCTTAATATCGCCACAGCACCTCCTTTATCCACAGTAGTCCCTGACTGTTATCAGGCATTAAAGGAGGTTTTTTCGAAGGCCAGGACTGAGGTTTTACCACCACATCGCCCGTATGACTGTGCCATAGAGTTACTCCCCGGTACTATGCCTCCCAGAGGACATGTATACCCCTTGTCGCAAAAGGAGAACGATATTATGGAGGAATATATAAAAGAGAATCTTGAGCGTGGATTCATTAGACGGTCCTCCTCCCCAGCAGGAGCTGGTTTCTTTTTCGTCTCCAAAAAAGAGGGAGACTTGCGACCATGCATAGATTATAGAGGTTTAAACAGAATAACCATAAGAAATGCATATCCTATCCCCCTTATAACAGAGTTGTTCGACCGACTGAAAGGGGCCCGTATATACACGAAGCTCGATTTACGCGGGGCCTACAATCTGATAAGGGTGAAAAAGGGGCACGAGTGGAAGACGGCTTTTAATACGCGTAGCGGGCATTACGAATACCTGGTGATGCCCTTTGGGTTATGTAATGCGCCAGCTGTGTTTCAGGATCTCATAAATGACACCCTAAGGGATTTTCTGCATACATTCGTCATAGTGTATCTCGATGACATCCTGATATACTCTCCAGATAAGGAGACCCATCACGCCCATGTGCAACAAGTGTTAAGGAGACTATTGAAGGCCGGCTTATACTGCAAATTAGAAAAGTGCCTATTTGATATAGAGATGGTGCACTTCCTTGGGTATATCATAACCCCTGAGGGGTTTCAGATGGATCCTGGTAAATTGTCGGCAATCCTCGACTGGCCCCTACCCCAAGGTCTTAAAGCCATCCAGAGGTTTCTAGGTTTTACCAACTATTATCGAAGGTTCATCAAAGACTTTTCGGCCTTGGTAGCTCCTCTCACGGCCATGACTAAGAAAGGGGTGGGGAATCAGAAATGGACACCCCAGGCCAGGCAAGCCTTCGAGGTCCTCAAACAGGCATTCACGACTGCCCCTGTTCTCCGACATCCTGATCCGGCTCTGCCTTTTCAAGTTGAAGTTGACGCCTCCGAGCTAGGTCTTGGCGCAGTCTTGTCCCAAAGGGAGGCACCCGACAAACCCTTGCATCCATGCGGCTTCTATTCCCGAAAGTTGTCCCCGGCAGAGAGGAACTATGATATCGGAAACAGAGAGTTATTAGCAGTTATCGCAGCCTTGACGGAGTGGAGATACTTATTGGAGGGGTCTAGGGACCCCATTGTCATTATTACCGATCATAAGAATCTCACGTACATTGGTGACGCTAAACGGTTGAATGCCAGACAAGCGAGATGGTCATTATTCCTTTCAAGCTTTAATTTTGTCCTCACATATAGACCTGGGTCAAGAAACATTAAAGCAGATGCGTTATCTAGACAGTACGAATCCTATGAACATAACGTTCAGGATCAACATCCCATTGTACCTCAGGAAAGGATTATAGCCTCTACCACGATCAGTGTCTCATCCCCTCTGATGATTCGATTGCAGACTATCCAAGATAAGGCTCCGGGGGGGAGGCCTCCCGCGAAGCTCTTTGTACCTGAGAAGGAGAGAAAAGAAGTCCTTTAAATTTACCATGACAATAAAACCTCTGGACACATGGGGATCACCAAAACGGTGGCGAGCATCCAAAAACTGCTATGGTGGCCCACGATGCGCCGGGATATTAAAGATTACATAGCCGTATGCGAGGTGTGCACAAGAAATAAAAGTCCTAAGACAGCGCCCATTGGTTTACTCCAGCCCCTGCCTATTCCCGAACGACCATGGTCGCAGATAGCCATGGATTTTATAGTAGAGTTACCCGAGTCCAGAGGGAATACTGTTATACTCACGATTATAGATCGCTTTTCCAAAATGGGTCACTATGTTCCTCTTCGGAAGCTACCGTCAGCAGCCGAGCTGGTGCCCATTTTCGTCGCCAACGTGGTCCGCATACACGGTATCCCTCTTGGGATTGTGTCTGATAGGGGGACCCAGTTTGTCTCCAGATTCTGGAGGGGGTTCTGCAAGAACGTGGGAATAGACCTGTCCTTCTCCTCGGCCTATCACCCCCAAACGAACGGGGCAGCAGAAAGGGCAAATCAAAATATTGAGAAATATCTCAGGTGTTTCATATCTGAACGACAGGATAATTGGTCAGACTTGCTACCTTGGGCCGAGTACGCCCTAAATAGTGCCGTGAGTGAAGCCAGTGGTTATTCCCCTTTCTTCACAGTTTACGGATTTGATCCTCCCGTGCTTCCCTCTGCATTTCCTGATACCGCGATTCCTGCTCTGGATGAGCACTTGGCGTCATTGACTGAGACCTGGAGGAGGGTTAAACAGGCACTAGAGAGGAACAGTATTGTCCAGAAAACGAAGGCCGATAGACGTAGGAGACCAGCACCTGTGTATCAAGTCGGGGACAGGGTTTGGCTTTCTTCGCGGCACATTAAGCTCTTAGTGCCATCGATGAAACTAGCCCCCAGATACATAGGCCCTTACAAGATACTGCGGCGACTCAGCCCGGTCTCCTATGCCTTGGCACTGCCCTCCCATATCAGGATACACAACGTGTTCCACGTGAGCCTTTTAAAACCGCTTTTGTGTAATCGATACACCAGGGCCCATGTCCCCCCTCCTCCGGTCTCTGTGGAGGGCGAGGAGGAGTTTGAGGTTAAGGCCATTCTGGACGCCAGGGTTTCTAGGGGGGCTCTTCAGTACTTAGTGGACTGGGTGGGTTACGGTCCGGAGGACCGCTCTTGGCTTCCGGCTACTGAGGTTCATGCCCCTCGCTTGGTGAAGGCCTTCTATTTGGCTCATCCCTGTGCCCCTGGGGGTCGTCCAGTGGCCGCCCGTAGAGGGGGGGGTTCTGTGACGGTGGCCCCCGCACACCCCCGGCGCCTGGCAGCGGCTTCCTCGCTGCTCGCTGGCCAGGCGCCGAGTGATATCGCGGAACGCTTCCGCACACGTGGGGCGCCGGGGGGCGGGGCCAGACGCATGACGCGGACCCGCAAAGTTTAAAGCCCGGCTTCACATTCTCACTGGTGCCCTGACGTGGTAGTTACTTCCCGCAGAGCTCTTGTGTGTTATTGGCAAAACGATTATTCTGTGTACCGAACCCTGGCATTGGCAAAACGATATTCTGTGTCTCGACCCCTGGCATTGGCAAAACGATTATTCTGTGTCTCGACCCCTGGCATTGGCAAAACGATTATTCTGTGTACCGAACCCTGGCATTGGCAAAACGATATTCTGTGTCTCGACCCCTGGCATTGGCAAAACGATTATTCTGTGTCTCGACCCCTGGCATTGGCTAAACGATTATTCTGTGTACCGAACCCTGGCATTGGCAAAACGATTACTCTGTGTACCGCACCCTAGCATTGGCAAAACGATTACTCTGTGTACCGAACCCTGGCATTGGCAAAACGATTATTCTGTGTCTCGACCCCTGGCATTTGTATCACTCCTCTATTCTGGTACGGAGGTCAGTCCGTGTGGCACCCCAAGCACACCAGACCACCCCTTGTATGTTGTATGTGCTCTGTACTACCATCCTAGTAGCCTGTCTAGACGTGCCGACCACTCTAAGGATCGGAAGGGTAGTGAGCGGTCTGCGTAAAGGGACCACCATCTTGGTAATCAGGGGGATCCGTGACAAAAACAACACGTATTTTACCATGTTCTGAAAATTCCTTGGGGGGGGGCAAAAAGGGGGGTTGAATACTTTTATCAGTATACCTATATTTCAACAACCGAAGATGTTAGGGGTGTGAAATTTGGTATTTACAATCTTCGTGAAAAAAACAAACATTTTTTGACATTTTCCACAAATCCAATTGGGGGGGGGGGGGGTCGGAGGAAAAGGGTCTGAATATTTTTATCATTATACATATATTTCAAAAACCAAAGATGTTACAGACGTGAAATTTGGTATTTACAATTCTTGAAAAATAAAAACAGGTGTTTTACCATTTTCCAAAAATCCCAATTGGGGGGTGAAAAAAATGGGGGGCTGAATAATTTTAATCAGGATACCTATATCTCAAAAACAGAAGATGTTACATACGTGAAAATTGGTATTTAGATTCGTCTTGAGAAACAAAAAACACCTATTTTACCATTTTCCAAAAATTCAGTGGGAGGGGGGCAAAAAGGGGGGTTGAATACTTTTATCAGTATACCTATATTTCAAAAACCGAAGATGTTACAGTTGTGAAATTTGGTATTTACAATCTTCGTGAAAAAAAACCAAACATGTGTTTTGCCATTTTCCACAAATCCAAATAAGGGGCTGGGGTCGAGGGAAAGGGGTCTGAATACTTTTATCAGTATATCTATATTTCAAAACCCAAGATGTTACAGGTGTGAAGTTCGGTAATTACAATCTTTTGAAAATAAAGAAACACGTGTTTTACCATTTTCCAAAAATCCAAGTGGGGGGTAAAAAAAAGAGGGTGAATACTTTTAAACAGGATACCTACATCTCAAAAACAGAAGAGGTTACAGACGTGAAAATTGGTATTTAGATTTGTCTTGAAAAATAAAAACTCACGTATTTTACCATTTTCCAAAAATTCAGTGGGAGGGGGGCAAAAAGGGGGGTTGAATACTTTTATCAGTATACCTATATTTCAAAAACCGAAGATGTTACAGTTGTGAAATTTGGTATTTACAATCTTCGTGAAAAAAAACCAAACATGTGTTTTGCCATTTTCCACAAATCCAAATAAGGGGGGGGGGGTCGAGGGAAAGGGGTCTGAATACTTTTATCAGTATATCTATATTTCAAAACCCAAGATGTTACAGGTGTGAAGTTCGGTAATTACAATCTTTTGAAAATAAAGAAACACGTGTTTTACCATTTTCCAAAAATCCAAGTGGGGGGTAAAAAAAAGAGGGTGAATACTTTTAAACAGGATACCTACATCTCAAAAACAGAAGAGGTTACAGACGTGAAAATTGGTATTTAGATTTGTCTTGAAAATAAAAACTCACGTATTTTACCATTTTCCAAAAATCTAGTGGGGGGGCAAAAAGGGGGATGAATACCTTTATCACTATACCTATATTTCAAAAACCAATGATGTTACAGGTGTGAAATTCAATATTTACAATCTTCGTGCAAAAAACCCCCCATGTTTTACCATTTTCTGAAAATCCAGTTAAGGGGGGTGGGGGAAAGGGATGTGAATACTTTTATCAGTATACCTATATTTCAAAAACCAAAGATGTTACAGGTGTGAAATTTGGCACTTACATTCTTCTTGAAAAATAAAAAAACACGTGCTTTACAATTTTCCAAAAATCCCAAGTGGGGGGGGGAGGGGGGGTTCTACCAAAAAAACCTCAAGCTTCTTTTAAAAAAATCAATTTTAACAAATCCTAAAATCCACACGAGCAAAGCCGCGGGCAAAAGCTAGTCTATATATATATATATAAACGCGAAAGTCCTGACTGACTCATCAACACCCAGGTGAAACCGTTTAACCTAGGAACGTGAAATTTTGAAGATGCACTGTTTTTATGATGTAGGCACCCACTAAGGAAGGATTTTTGGAAACTCCGCCCCTAAGGGGGTTGAATATTTTAAACAGGATACCTATAGCTCAAAAACAGAAGATGTTACAGATGTGAAAATCGGTATTTAGATTCTTCTTGAAAAATAAAAAAACACTTATTTTACCGTTTTTCAAAAATTCAACGGGGGGCAAAAAAGGGGGTTGAATATTTTAAATATTTTAAACAGAATACCTATATCTTAAAAACAGAAGATGGTACAGACGTGCAAATCGGTATTTAGATTAATCTTGACATAAAAACACGTATTTTACCATTTTCTGAATTCCTTGGGCGGGGCAAAAAGGGAGGTTGAATACTTTTATCATAAACGCGAAAGTCCTGACTGGCTGATTGACTCATCAACGCCCAGCTGAAACCTTTTAACCTAGGAACGTGAAATTTTGAAGGTGCACTGTTTTTATGATGTGGGCACCCACTAAGCAAGAATTTTTGGAAACTCCGCCCTAAGGGGGTGAAAAAGGGGGTTGAATATTTTAAACAGGATACCTATAGCTCAAAAACAGAAGTTGCTACAGATGTGACAATCGGTATTTAGAATCTTCTTAATCCCAAGTGGGGGGTGAAAAAAAGGGGGACTGAATACTTTTAAACAGGATACCTATATCTCAAAAACAGTAGATGTTACAAACGTAAAAATTGGTATTTAGATTCATCTTGAGAAATATAAAAACACCTATTTTACCATTTTCCAAAAATCCAGTGTGGGTGCAAAAAGGGGGGTTGAATACTTTTATCACTATACCTATGTTTCAAAAACCACAGATTTGTTACAGGTGTGAAATTTGGTATTTACAATCTTCGTGCAATAAACCAAACATGCGTTTTACCATTTTCCAAAAATCCAGTTAAGGTGGTGGTCGGGGAAAGGGTGTGTGAATACTTTTATCAGTATATCTATATTTCAAAAACCAAGCTGTTACAGGTGTGAAGTTTGGTAATTACAATCTTTTGAAAATAGAGAAACACGTGTTTTACTATTTTCCAAAAATCCCAAGTGGGGGGTAAAAAAAGGGGTGTGTGAAAACATTTAAACAGGATACCTACATCTCATAAACAGAAGATGTTACAGACATGAAAATTGGTATTTAGATTTTTCTTGAGAAACAAAAAAACACCTATTTTACCATTTTCCAAAAATCCAGTGGGAGGGGGGAAAAGGGGGTTGAATACTTTTATCAGTATACCTATATTTCCAAAAACCAAGGAAAGGTGTGAAATTTGGCACTTACAATCTTCTTGAAAAATAAATAAACACATGTGTTACCATTTTCCAAGAATCCCACGTGGTGGGTGAAAACTTTTAAACATGTATTTTACCATTTTCCAAAAATCCAGTGGGGGGGGGCAAAAAGGGGGATGAATACCTTTATCACTATACCTATATTTCAAAAACCAATGATGTTACAGGTGTGAAATTCGATATTTACAATCTTCGTCAAAAACAAAAACCATGTTTTACCATTTTCCGAAAATCCAGTTAAAGGGGGTGGGGGAAAGGCATGTGAATACTTTTATCAGTATACCTATTTTTCAAAAACCAAAGATGTTACAGGTGTGAAATTTGGCACTTACATTCTTCTTGAAAAATAAAAAAACACGTGTTTTACAATTTTCCAAAAGTCCCAAGAGGGGGGGGAAGGGGGGGTTCTACCAAAAAAACCTCAAGTGTCTTTTAAAAAACAATTTTAACAAATCCTAAAATCCACGTGAGCGAAGCCGCGGGCAAAAGCTAGTCAACCATAAAGGTAGCTCCCCCCTCACATTCAGTATGACCATTGGCTCGGAGCTACCAAGGGAAATTGAGCCTGGTCTGTGTCAGTGGGATGCCGGCTAGGAGAAGGATGCATGGCCAGACCCACAAACTCTTCGACTGTTCCTTCTATTCTCTCATATTGGCCATCCTTAACCTGCCCACGGGGCGCCCCATTATCTCCTACCCCAACCTGGCTTTGCGGGCATTGGTTTTTCGGTCCAATTCACAATAGGCACACTGATTCCTACCCAATGCCACCCAGCCTCCCCTAGCTGTCTCTCCTCCACCCCTAAATCCAGCTCCTCTGCCTCTGCCTCTGCCTGCAGCTTTCAAACCCACTGCCCCCCTTTTCTTCCTTCTGCAATTGCTACCGCTAGCAAGCGCACGTTCACTTTCGTTTTGCGTTCCTCCTCTTTCCTAGATTCTACATCCCTATTCTGAAACACTTTATTCACAATCTCGATTAGCTGGCTAATAATCATCCCTATAAAGCCTTCTTGCTTCTGCAGTTTAGTGCGTATATCTCTCGCTGGGCTTGACTGATAAATGAGGTATAGCGCTCACTTCCGGAGGAGCCGCTGAAAATGAACCACAGGTCAGTCTCCCCGCACTAGGGAATAAATATACTCCAACACAGTTGTGGGTTTTTATCATTTAAATAGTTTACTAAAATGTTTGGCAGATATTAAGATACGGTATTCACAGATATTATTACAGTACTGTCGTATTGCGATAAAACGCGTAGCGGAAAAGAAACGAAACACGAGGCTTCGTATTTCGGAAAAATAAAATATTCGTAACCGAACATAAAAGAAAATGCAATTGCACGAATATTCAGAAAAAGGGACACGTAGCGGAACCCCAGAATATACAATCACTTCGTATCACGGCAAACGCGCAGCGGAAAGAGAAAAATATATTCGGAACGTATCTTTAACCCCCGTTCCGATTCGTAACAAAATGAGTCCTGCACAGGTTAAGTCCCAGAAGGTAAAAGGTGTGTATGTGTGTAAGGTACCCGGGTACTGTTCAACTGGCCAGTGAAATTACTTAAGAAAGGTCTTCGACTAGTCAAGTTGGGGCCCTGTGGATTTTAAAGAGAAAACAGCAGCGTGCTCTTGGTATTATAAACGGCCTTGGAGGCCTCTCACCCATCCGCCGGTTGCTTTAGGCTCCGCTGACCCAGGACGTCTCTCCGCTGGATTTTGACTGGGGATACTAGCGGCCGGATCCGTTGTCTGACCTCCCGTAGCTTGTCCGTGACTTTTCCTCAGCTCACCGCCTGCTCTCTGTCCCCGATCCGCTTGCGGTGACTCCTTACTCGAGGTCTTCGGTTGGTCCCTCTACAACAACTCTGGAACTTGGAGGGCTCCTTCTCTTGAGGACTGAATGACCCGGTAACCGAACTGACAGGTCTCACTTCCTTTCCGCCCTAGGCCCTCTCACAAAAGTATGGCACTGCGTCTGCTCTCTCCCGTTCCCTGGCGCGCTCTCCAACTTTCTCCACTAGGCAGAGGATGTAAGTGTCCAGTCCCCACCCACTTCCTGTCTTCTTGCAAAGCATGCCGGGCATTGTAGTCCCAATGTCCAGTATCTCTGATCGCGATAGTCTCCATCTTGTGGCCAAAAATAGGTACTGCCACAGCAAGATTTTTAACACAGCGCTACAGAGGTGTTTACCATATGGTGATTATCAGTGGTCTATCGCAGTGGTCCCCAACCCAGGCCCTCAGAGCCCACTAACAGGCCAGGTTTGCCAGATATCTGAAGCACAGCACAGGTGTTATGATTTGCTGCTCAGTGATTGCAGGATTCAGTCTGCATTTCCCCAAGGTGATCTGCAAAATCTGGCCTGTTAGTGGGCCCTGAGGGCCTGGGTTGGGGACCACTGGTCTATCGGACTGTATATACAAAGCTTCCATTAATCTCTCCAAATATGCACTGGGAGATTCATCTGACCCCTGTAGCACTTCAGATATTTTACCAATATTAACTGGCTTCTTAGCTGACTGATACAGACGGAGAGTCTCCATACCAACATCATTCAAAGCCCATTGTGGGTCTAGGTTAGGATATTGTTCCGGTACCCACACGTCAGGATTATCAATATTATGTTGTCGGGCCCCTCGTGCTAAATATTTATGAGCATTTGTATTAATTCTGCTCCACTCTTCCGTAGTGAAGAGGGTTAACAAAAGCTGTTGGCAATCTGCCCAGGTGGGGTTATGGGTGCCCACAATAGATTCCACCAGATTAGTCATACCTGCGGGCTTTTCAGAATATGGGGGGGGGGTATGAGTTCTCCAGTTAAACAAATCCGTGGTAGTAAACGGGACATAAGTCAATACATCAGGACCCCGTTGGCCATTTACCATGGGTCCAGGAACAGCTCTGAGGGGCATTGGTGTTGATACAGAGTGCGGGCATTACAATATTATTATCCCTGCGAGTCACAGCCTTCTGTTCGGGGTCTATATGAGAGGAAGAGGCTGTGACCAGAGACATAAACTGGGGAGCTAATAAGGGGTTCTCTATCCCCTGATAAGATTAATTTGCCGAACCACCAGACTTAGGTGTGGCCGGTCCTTGCGCTCCTAGAGCCCCTAGATTTTCTACTGGCCAAGCTGGATCTCCCTCATGAGGAGTGGATGGATCAGGCGGATCCGCGGAAGGGAGGGCAGCAGCATAGCAGGGGCATAGTCTACAGCAGCATAGTAGGACGGGTAAGGCGGGGGAAGCAGGAAATCATCAAGATGGTCCGCTAGGACAGGGGGTGACAGTGACTTGGGGGAACACGGCTATGTGACTGTCCTGCAGCCAATAAAACAAGGGAACTCTTATCCTTCACACAATATCTCCAAATATCTATATATGGGTACTGATCAGAATGTTCAGGACTCCCGGTGACAGCAGAATAAACTAACTGAATCAATAAAGGGGTTCATTGACCCCTCAGGTGGCCATGCAGGGACAAGAACAGGCCACTCTAGAGTGCACAAGGTCTGCAACTTGCTCCTACTTAATTTAACCCCATACTGATGTACTAAATAAAGGGCTTTAAAATTACCCAACATGTACTCCAATGGAGTCTCTCCTAACTTATCAATTTTGGGGCGTGACGCTCCTTTCCCCATGGTTAATACAATGTTAATTCAATCAAATGACAGTCTGGTATATGCACTCGACAATTCTTGCTCAGCTTCCATTGAGTGGCCATTCGTGGTCACCCGGAACGGAATCGCACCTTATTAGCAGTCCGCTCTCAGATTCGCTTCACCACTAAAGGGTAGCCACACAATCACTCACAGCACTCTTAGAACACACAATACAATACCAGGTACAGACAACAAACAATACTGCACAGATTATCAGATTAGCCGGCTCTACAGATTCAGGTTAAAGGTAAATCGACTATACAGACACAGACCCGGGTAAACAGATTAAGAGAATTGTGATCAAAATTACTCCTTCCCTTCCAGGAAGGGGGCTGGTATATACAGAAACAGGATACCTGATACCAGACGCGCGCCAGGAAGCAATTTCCCGTGACACGGTGATGTCCCAGGTCCCGGGCCAGGGAGTCCATTAAGTGACGAGAGGAGTTCCACAGAGCAGGAATTCCCACTTAGCGCTGGCAGATATCAGCTCACATTCAACGACCGCCCCGCTCCCGGGACTAGACTTCGGTGGGATTCACTCCTCAACCCCAAGTGAAATCTCTTACTGATACATTACACTTTATACATTGCAATTCAAAAGTTTATCCCTCCAAGTAATTTCCACTCCCCTCATACTCAAAGGACAAATTTGAATTTCATGTATAATAAGCAATTAGGGACATAACAAGAATTATGGGAAACCAGGGGAGACTGTCCCATATCCAGCCACAAGCATTACGCTTAACAGATTAGGGATGGCATCTGTATCAACACAAGCCTCCCTAAATCTTTTGGCTGGAGACTGGCTGCATTGACCTTGCATAGTAAAGCAGCTCTTTCTAAAGGCTTCTATTCTTCTAGCTAAGATCTATAATTAGTTACTTGTTCTAAGAACCTTGGAATGTTAGAATCTACAGAAATACATCTTAAAAGTATAGTAGTGTTAGTGTGTTATACACAAGATGGCTGCCAGTGTACAAGATGGCTGTCATCTCAGGCATTGCTCCATCAATACGGTCATATACATTGCACATTACTGTGAGTTTTAATGCTGTGGTGCTCTGTGATGCGGTGGGTCATACACACCATAGGATGTTTTTTTGGGGGGGGGCAGAAATTCATCATTTGCTCCAGGCAGTACAGTGGCTTGGGCCAGCCCTGTGTGCAGGTCTCTCTTCGGGATCGATAAGTGACCAGGTTTCTGGCTGGTGATATTCCCCCTGACAGGGCCGCCATCAGGTCATTATGGCCCATGCTGCAGTAAGGGGCCTGGGGACTGGAGGGGCCCGCCGTCGGCAGCTACCTATGTTTACTGTAGGTTGCATGCCTTGGAGGAGGTACTGCGGCCTACCTGGGCCCGGCGAGTAGAGCCTCCAAGATGGTGGCCGGCGTTTGACGGGGCCCCTCTGATGAGGTCAGAGAGGGGGTGCACCAGACGTCTACAGCCCAGTCGTGCCGCCATCACGTGTATTCTGCGGCGCAGGGAAGAAATGATCATAAATGTCTCTTCCTCCCAGCTGATGATGCACGTGCAGCTGCGGAGAGCACCTGCACCCAGTTAATTGGGGAGGGGGCCAGGGGTGAAATATAATGAAAACACAGAGGAGGAAGGGGGATGAAATAAAATTAAAATGGATGAGGGAATGAAAGGAAAACGGATAAGGGGGAAGAAATAAAACTAAAATGGATGAAATGAAAACGGAGGGAGGGATAAGATGGACATGATAAAGGGAGGGGGACTGGAAAAAGGAGAGACTCACTGCCTCTTCCATTAGAGTTCTATTGCTGTGGATCCTGTATATGTTTATACTCATTGCCTTTACCATTAGTGGTCTATTGCTGTGGATTCTGTGTACGTTCATGCTCCCTTCACTGTAGGAGGTCTATTGCTGTGGATCATGTCACAGGATCCAAAGCAATAGACCTCTAACAGTAAAGATGAATGTACCCAGAATTCCTCTGTACTTTCATACTCACTGCCTTTACTGTTGGAGGTCAATTGCTGTGGATCCTGTGTACGCTCATACTCAATGCCTTTACCATTAGAGGTCTATTGCTTTGGATTCTGTGTACGTTCATGCTCCCTTCACTGTAGGAGGTCTATTGCTGTGGATCCTGTCACAGGATCCACAGCAATAGACCTCTAACAGTAAAGGCAGTGAATATGAATGTACCAAGAATTCCTCTGTACTTTTGTACTCGGTGCCTTTACTGTTGGAGGTCTATTGCTGTGGATCCTGTGTACGTTCATACTCATTGCCTTTACCACTAGAGGTCTATTGCTATGGATTATGTGTACGTTCATACTCACTGCGTTTACCGTGAGAGTTCTATTGCTGTGGTGCTCTGATCACAAAAATTATGTATGGGGTTGGGTATCCACAATACCCAAAAGAAAGTTCTTTAAGAAAATTTATGAAAATATACTCAGCTGCTGCTGGAGAGGCAATTCACTCTTGTACATCCAACCAAGAGGGTAATGAATCTTAAGCAAGTATGGAAAAAAGATACCTCCAGCGCTGCAAGGAATGGTGCACTGGTGCTACCACAATTATTTTAAATAAACAAAAAGAAAACACAAAACAAACGTTTCGGGGACACAGCCCCTTCCTCAGTGTATAGTGCCTTATAGGAAGGGGCTGAGGAAGGGGCTGTGTCCCCGAAACGTTTGTTTTGTGTTTTCTTTTTGTTTATTTAAAATAAATATGGTAGCACCAGTGCACCATTCCTTGCAGCGCTGGAGGTATCTTTTTTCCATACGTGCTCTGTGATCTGCTTAACCAGTGGAGTAATTTAATTATACTTTATGTTATATTGTTTGCACTAGTACACATTTTATGTGATTTTTAAGGTATTGGGAGCAACACTGTAATACGATCTTGATTCATATTATTTTTTAATCACAATTTCATACGGTCGTAAACTGTTTGAACCAGATAGAATTTTTTTTATGTATACGTATCTGGTGAGAGCAAACTCAGTTGCCCGCAGGGTTCAGATGACTCTCATGCATCACACAGTCCACATGGATATATCTAAAAAAACAAGAAACATAATGGTGCAGTGAATCACAATTAATTTGTAGATGCTGTGTAACATATGTGTGTTCCACTCACAAATATAGAGCCCTATCACTGGCTCTGAGTGCATCTGGGTAGATTTGAGGACTCTTCGAAGGTAACACACACCTTGCTGGAATTATAATAATCAATTTTTTCCTGGGCGTGAGAGTACCTCCACCTATTTTTCCAGAAAAAAAAGCATTGAACGAGTCCCTGCTTCCATGGCGGGTTTTTTGCTTTTGACCGATTGAACAAACCCATAGGCGTTCTACTTCGAGCGTGGAAAGTTCCACCAAGAGTGAGTTAAAAATTGTCTTAAAAAAAAAAAAAAAAATCGCATGCCATTGTACCATTTGGAGCTACACAAAGAGATCTTTTTTCATCTTTCTTTTATGTTCATTGCTGTGGCGAGACATAATTCCATAAACAAAAAATACAGGATATAGTCTACAGAGAATATAAAATAACATAGGGTAGTATCCCATAGATCAGGTAAACGCAGAAAAAAACAGTTAGCCACTCACAAAGATAAAAATGAGGTGAGTCCCTCGTCCTCCAGTGAAGCTACTTGGTGATGCCGAAGTTGTCACACCAGTGTTGTTATATTGTTGGTGCTGATATCACATCAATGCTGAATCCATCAGATGGTTATAGGATCTCAAGATAAATAATACACAATGATAGCACCAGACATCAAATTTAAAAAAGTAACAAAGATTTATTAACTTACTCTTAAGAGTAGGTAAAAGCAGCTCAACAGGTAAAATAGCAGCAACATGGAGGCCCACAGCTCGACGCGTTTCGACCCTATAGGGTCTTCCTCAGGAGCAGGTATGTTGTCCCCTCACCCCCCAATAATGGTCCTTTTATAGTCTGTAACCAATTTCCCAAAAAAACAGTTTATCCAGCGTCCGAATCCCTCCGACAGCGGCCGCCATATTTGGGCTACCGCGCATGCGCCGATCCCATTTGTCCCGCAATTGTAGCATGTGGATCCTGTTCACAGCGCTTGAAGATGATGTCACTCCCATCGTCCTTGGGACCCATCGGAGACATAATTCCAGCAAGGTGTGGGTTACCTTGGAAGAGTCCTCAAATCTACTCAGATGCGCTGTTCCACTCAGAGCCAGTGATAGGGCTCTATATTTGTGGAACACACATATGTTATACAGCGTCTAAAATATTAATGGTGATTCACTGCACCATTATAGGTTTCTTGTTTTTTTTATATATATCAATGTGGACTGTGTGATGCATGAGAGTCATCTGAGCCCTGAAGGCAATTGAGTTTGCGCTGACCAGATACGTATATACATCACTGTGTTTCTGGTTTAGGGGAACCCACTAATCATCTGGCCTAGCTTTGGGGTTCTGGTGGTGGTACATGTTGTGGGTGCTTACCATTTTTTGACACAGAATTTTTTTTATGTTTAATGTGCTGTTGTGTGATTTTAAGATATTGCGACTAACACTCTGTAATGTGATCACAATTCACTGTAAATATTGATTTCCTACGGGAAGAGGGGATCATGGGAGGGCCCCTTTCTGAGGGTCAGTAAGGGGCCCCAAAATTTCTAATGGCTGGCCTGCCCCTGAACTCTGAGACTGTATGTGAGACCTGATTTACCCTTTCATATTTTTTCGCTGCCACTGAACGTTTCTATGCGGACTCTGTGTTGGCCTCTGAGCCTTGTCTTTTATGTGAGAGGTGGGGCATCTAGATATTTTTAGCTCCCCCCTTTTTTTTTTCAGTGATGGACACTGGGATGCCCTGGGTGAGCCACCTGGATGGCAACCATGGCTCTGGCTGTCCTCTTGGCCACTGTTCCTCCGGCCCTGGACTTCTTCCATGACCCTCAGTTGAAAGTTCTCCCTCAGGAAACCGGGTTGAGCCGGGAATGTCCCTCGTACTGGGCAGTTATTGGGCTGTTATCCCCCCTTTTTTTAGCCGTCCCGATAGCCCACTGCGTTATTTGCCAAGTCCTCTACAATGGTTGTTCCTATTGTTGTTTTTGTTTTCATATGAGACAAAGTGGGTGACTTATTGCGGCCCTGTGTGGCCTCTTTGCATCATATGCCTTCTTTTTGATTGCGCAAAACCCAAAATAAAGAATTTAAAAAAAAAACATTCAGAGAACATGACACTAGCAATCTTTCCCATTTGAATGGGATTTGGCAGACGAAGTCGGATGTTCTGGTACAGGAAACATGAAAAAAGATGAATTGTATAATTAAACAGTCCATAGGTTTCAATATAAGATAATATTTTTGTTTCCATTTTTTTTATTAAAAACTGTTTGGGCTCTATTGCAATCCCCGCGCTAAAATGGGGGCAGTAGGGAGAAAAAACTGCGCCTGCACAAAGGGAGAGACTGGGGGGACTCTTTCCCCAGTCTTTCCATGCTCCTGCCGGCCGGAGGAGGCGGACGGAGCCGCGGTCCTCGCCGCGGGACAGAGGGTGAGTATATGATTTTTTTAAAAAAATTTCCGCCTGGTGTTAATAGATTCTGCAGAAGCGGAATCCATTAACACCAGGTTCTGGCTCTGGTTAACTATTCGCTAACCAGAGCCAGGTGTTAATCAGCGCTGGGACTTTGTAATACCAGCGTTGATTAACACTTTGCGCTCCCCATGTTAAGTATAGGGAGCGCAAAGTACACTAACCTCGCGCTGCAAGGCGCAAGGTACCAAACGCAAATGGGTTTTTTAACCTGTTTGGATTGTAATATGCGGTAAATACCACAACAAACGTTAATGCTCACGCATGTGAGCGCTAACGTTTGCGTTAGAGCCCTTTATTCTTTTCATTTTAAACCAAAACGTCTTATTTATTTATTTATTATTCTGAACAGGTTATTGTATTTTTGGTATTTTTTGATGAAATTTTAGATTCCCAACATTTTTTAAAAAGCCTTTTTTTCCCCTTCGCTTCAGAAGAGAACCGGACTGAAAAAAAAAACAGACTCTGAACGTTCCTGACAACCTGAAGGAGACTGTCTGTTTTCCCTAGTGCTGAAAGGGCTTTAATAAGCCCTTTTAGCACCAGGGGCAGCAGCCAGAGTCTCCTTCATGTCTTCAGCAGTGTTCGGCAGATGTTTTTTTTTTCTTTTCAGTATGATGGCGTTCAGTGTATGCACGTCAGTCGATCTGGGTTGTCCATAGTCGCTTGCAATGGATGACCAAGATCATTCAAAAAAGTTGTCCATAGTCTGAAAGGCATTTTAAAGAAGTATTTGTTTGATTGGATGTTGTTAAGTCTACACGGTTATTCAGAGAGAGGTGGAAACCAGGAGAATTCTCCCATTTATCTCACTTTCCAAATCGCCTATTTGGTCTAGGTTGTTCTCTTCTCCTGCCATTCTCCTAGTTTTCACCTTTCTCTGAATAACCCTGATAGAAGCGGACTGTACGGATAAGGAAATGTCCATATTGAAAAACTGTCTAAAAAAACTGTACATGTAGAATAAAAAAGAAAAAAGTAAATATGAGCTTGAAGCACTCAAGCTGAACGATTAGTGGATATTCAGACCACAATTAAAGACACAATGAAAGTATATCGAACTTCTGCTGAAGAACAGAAATTCCAAAAATTTCAAAGGGACAGTCTGTCTATGAAAGAGAAATGGTAAATAAATGAAAATGTAGCATTCCCCTAATGAATACTTGCAAACCTGCGCAGAATTTCCAGAGCCTCAAAGGCCTGAAAAACCTATGGAATTTGTACCTAGACAATCCGTTTGCTTCGGATTTTGATACATCTGACAGTGCTATGTCTTTTTTTCGTGCAGACCCCTTCTGTCCCAAGGGGGCCCACAAGAGAACCTGGAGAGGAAGCAGACAAAAGATTACCTCAAAAGATATCAGACAATGTCCCAGAACATCTGTCAAGTGAAGCAGAAGTACAAATAATAAATTTGTCATCATGTGAACATACAACAACAGACATTAAGGTACTGTCAAAAGGGATATATTTTGCCCCACACTTAAAATTATGACTGTATATATCTGTATGTGTGTATATCTCAAAATGTTGATATTTAATCACCACATTTTTTTTGTATTTTGAATCTTATTTTCTAATTTGCAGAATCTGATTCAATGTGATAAAGTGTACCAATGGGAATCAGTATTGTAACGTGGGGTGTCCTGTACCCATGTGCAGAATGCTCCCCTCGCCGCCAGTATCCTGCAGTAGTACTGATTCTGGCCCAAAACCGACTCAATAACTGGAGCTTCTTGCAGGGTTAAAACCAAACTAGGACTGACTTCTTTTAACTTTTACAATTGGGAAAAACACACATACAGGGTGAAGGTATAAGACAATGGAAAACATGCCCAGCGTTGAAACAAAGGATCAGGAGGTAGCATAGGAATCCGGTTAAAGCTGGTTGCTGGGGGAAAGGGGAGGGGGGTTGATGGAAGCATGCGAAAACAAAGGAATCCATTACTCACAAATACACAAAGGAAAAAACAGCACAATATATACCACAGCAGACTCCACAATAAATACATAAGGGAATATTAATATAACACAGACATCAAGGAATAGGGTACAGAAAACACAAACACACGGCATCCACAATTGTAGATACCGGGTGACTTTGACAAAGGAATGGGCAGGGAAACAATATGAAACTTCAGGCCTGCACCTCTCAAAATACATTTCTAGGCCAATGTACCTCAAGTCCAAAGTGACTCACTTCACATATCTCCCTTTTTGCGTGAGACTAACCTGGGAGAAGACCCAAAACGTGTTAATTTCCATTTTAGCGAGCATTACAGTCTTTGTCTCACTGCTAAAGCAATGTTCATAAAGAGTCACAACTGAGCACAAGTCACTCACCCAACCGACCACGGCATCTCCTGTATGAGGTCACTGCTGCTGGAGAGAATGTGGGGTGGCTGGTGTCTCTTTGGGAAATGGTTGGGGATCTGGGCCAACTACCCATCACCCAGAGGGCACACAGGTTGAAACCACAGCCCCAGCCACGGCTGTGATGTAGAAATCCCTGTGGTTGGGTCCAGAGTACACTGGTGCTCTGCTTTGCTGCTGGCTTCTCAGCCGGGGCTTTGTGAGCTTTGCTGGCGATGTGAGGCTGTTCTCTCTCTCCAGAGATCTGGGCCATCCAAATGAAGGCAGAGGCCAGCCACACCATGTCCCGATGCCAGTGCTTCTCACAAATCCATGGAGAGCTCCTCAGGCTTCTTGCCAAATAAAACATGGTCCACGACATCCATGACGCAATCCCCGCAAGCTTGGGATCCGGGCCACCTGCCCTGCATCTCCATTTGTGCAGTGGGAAGGACCGCAGCCTCTTCCACTGCAGGCCAGAACAATCCTCTTTTTCCAGGTCCTCTGTCCGGTGTAACGCTTCGATGATGGCCTGCTGCTTGTTAATCTCAACTTCTAGCTGTACAATCTTTGCTTTTAGTTCCGCAACTGAAGCTTGGAGCTTGGCCTGTATCTGCTGGTACAGTACTGTCTGGAGCCTCTCATTTTCCAGCTGTTTGTAACGGTGCTCTATGGCACACACCTTAAATAGGGTATTTTGGATCTTTTTGGACAGATTTCTATGACACAGAAAGCAATAAAGGCTGCTATATCTATATTCCCAAGCCAGGGAGTAAATGGACAAGCCTGAGTAGCACCTAAGCTTAATTGGTTTCGAGACCAAAAGACCGCTTAGTGCAAACACAACAACTCTCTGTGAACTGATACAATAACTAAAGACGTGATTCAAGAAAAGCGTGGTCATATATATGTTTCAGATTGCTGATATCAAAGGTCGTGGTACATGGAGCACATAAAACAGAGGCAACACCTTATTATGTGTTTTGAACAATTCAGAGTAGGAATTTACTGAGTTTAGCAGCATGCAGGGCAGGCCTACAATCAGAGATTGGATTCTGTATTTTCTCAGCTATACAGAGTAGGAACTCACTGAGTTCAGCAGCCTGCAGGGCAGGCCTACAATCAGAGATTGGATTCTGTATAGCGACTTGGAATACACAGATACTTGACGGATATATATTCAGCAACCTGCAGGGCAGGACTCTAATCATAAAAGCTGTGGTTAATGCTGCAACCAGCAGGAACAAACAAACAACTGGGTGCCTTGCGATTAGGACTCAAACCAGGTGGTAGCAAACATAAAACATAAAACTTGCAGCAAAACACGAACATGAAAACCAAACCGCACAGACAAAAGCACAATAGGGATAAGCAAGAGAATTGTCAATTGGAATAGCCGGGTCACAACGTATACAGGGTCCTCTACAAAATCAGGTCAGCAACAGAGTATCAATAGCAAAAATGCAGACAACAGGCGACGCGGGAACTTTACTCCACGTCAGGGCGAGGAGCAGATCCTCTCACTCTGCTTTAAAGGCTGGTGGCTACTCATATTAATGCCAAGCCCCACCCCCTCAGATGCCGATCTGCCAGCTCTAACTACTGGCAACCGGCCATGGGGGCCGAAGACGTCACACTGTTGGTGGGCAACATAGAGCATGCTCTCAGATTGTCGCAACTGCTCATCTATACCATGGCACAGCACATCATTCCCTTATTCTTGCTCAGCATCTTTAAGTAAAACCAGTAAACCGGTGATGTCCACCCCCAGGCGCAGTACATTAGCCTCCACATCATCTCTGGATTGTCTCATCTCATCCAGCTCTCTCTTGCTCTGGGTGGTAGAGTCTAGTTGCTATCTCAAAGTCTCTACCTCCCTTTATAGCTGGTCACAAAGTTTACATTCTCCTTCCAGCATCTCCTCCATTTCTTTCACCCGTCTACCCCTTTGCTTCTTTTTAGCCTTACTTATGGAGGAATATTTAATCTGGGTCTTGGCATTGGCAGAAGCCGATGCTTCCAATATCTCTTCTGGTCTCTGCCACTCCGGAATCTGTAGACACCCTCTGGGTGTATGCTGTAGCACTCCGGCCAGTTCTCTTCCTGGCCACGATTGTCCCTGGCTCAATTCAATCTGGGACCTTGTATTTATTGTATTTCACATGCAAAGAGTTTATATCTTCCTGGTCCCGTACAGCTCCCCCTTGTCGCAACAAGCACACCTCATTCCAAATGCTCTGGAATAGGTCCATGCTAGGGTTCGAACCATATTGCTTGAGGCATCTTTTTACCTCCTCGAGAATCTCCATCTCGCTCTGGGGTGCACCACACTTGTACCTTTGATCATCAGCTCCCCCTGCAGTGATCTCTTAGATGTCTGAGTCCAGTTGTAGGGAGCATAAAATAACGCAGCTGCCACCATTGTAATGTGGGGTGTCCTGTGCCCATGTGCAGAATGCTCCTCTCGCCGCCAGTATCCCACAGGAGGCCCAAAACCCACTCAATAACTGGAGCTCCTTGCAGGGGAAAAAACTAACTGTGACTGACTTTATTTATCTTTTGCAATTTTGAAAACCACACACACAGGGTGAAGGTAAACACAATGGAAAACATGCCCAGCGTTGAAACAAAGGATCAGGAGGTAGCATAGGGATCTGGTTAAAGCTGGTTGCAGGGGGAAGAGGGGGTTGGTGGAAGCATGTGAAAACAATGAATCCATTACTCACAAATACATAAAGGAAAAAACAGCACAGTATATACCACAGCAGACTCCACAATAAATACATAAGGGAATATTAACTTCTTTACTACTGAGCCATTTCACGGCTTAAAAAAAACACATTTTTCTTTTTTGTATTGTTATTATTTTTGTTATTTACTTTAAACATGGTCATGTTTGGTATCATTGGAAAGGCCATGCTAGCTGAAAAAGTCAGGAGATATTGGGGTTCAAAGGAAACCTTATCTCCACCCCTATAAATACGTAAAGGGAATCCACAAGGTAGAGGAAGGGAGTATATTTAAAAGGAAACAAAATAGCAAAACAAGAGGACATAGTCTTAGATTAGAGGGGCAAAGGTTTAAAATTAACATCAGGAAGCATTATTTTACTGAGAGGGTGGTGGATACATGGAACAGTCTTCCAGTAGAAGTGGTAGAGGCCAAAACAGTAATTGAATTTAAGCAAGCATGGGATAGGCATAAGGCTATCCTAAACAAAAGATAAATCCAGGTAAAGTATCCATGTAATTGGGCAGACTAGATGGGCCGAAAGGTTCTTATCTGCCGACATTTTTCTATGTTTCTATCTTTCCTTAGGAGTCAATGAGAACGTTCCCCCTCACGTCCTCAGCAGTGAAAGGGTTAATATAACACAGACATCAGGGAATATGGTTTGACAAACACTAAAATGCCACAACACTTCATGAGAAAAATGTATAAAAAGAAGGATATATGTACCTTATAGCACTTTCCCGGATGTTTCCTCCTCTTCATCCACCAGCTGAACAGCAATATAAACATAAATTGGAGTGCACTATAAAAAAATAAGGGCAGATATAGTGCAGCATGATTATGACATTGGCAGTTATAACCCCTGTTATTAGAATCACTCACAGGATTGATAGAAAATACAAGCCCATCAATAAATACTCAGCTTCCTCATGTTGCTCGGTTCTCCATCCCACTGGGCTCTAGGTTCCAGATCTCTGGGTGGTTATTAGGAGATAGGCAAATCACTATGCAAGAAGATGTAAGTAAAAGTATTTAATAAAAAATAAAACAAATTAAAATAATTAAAGCGGGGCGGAGCTGACTTCCGCCGGGAGCAGTCTCATCTAGCTGAGCTCTCCGACTATATTTCTGATTTGAGGACCCTTGCGACTTCCTGTTCCATGATTGGTTGGTGCCGCATCATTTTCGGTTGGTTTGTAGCTTTGTTATGATGTTCCCTAGCCGTCTTCTCATCTCCGGCGCTTTGTTCCACACATCTACATTCACCTATCCACTTTAATTTTCACTTTGTGGGGACTATATTCATTCTCCATAATCGCGACAGTCTTATCATGGAAACTTTAAATAAGCGATTTCATTAAAACCATTTTATTTTTTAGCCTCCTTATATCCAAAACAGTATGAAACCGTATAAATTTTTGTTTAAACACAGAAAACACAAACACCCTGCATTTACAATTGTAGATTCAGGGTGACTTTGACAAAGGAAAGGGCAGGGAAACAATATGAATCTTCAGGCCTGCACCTCCCAAATACATTTCTAGGCCCATGTACCCAAAGACTAAAATGACGCACGTCACAAGTACCATAAACTTTAAAAGATACTGATTTGAAATTGAAGAGCAAACTGTCAAAACCTTTGCAAGTCTTGTACAGATATTACCATCTTAAAAAGCTGTCACAAACCACAATATCTTTAAAACCTATTAAAGTTCACTAAAACAACTTTAAAAAAAATCATAATGTCATTATCAACATTGCTGATAAGGATGTAGCACTAGGATGAGCTCAACGCACGTTTTGCCGTATACGGCTCATCAGGAGCATATACCATCCCAGGACCCCCAAACACACATTATACTATAATAATGTTATTCAGAGAGCTGACATGTCGGTGCTCTCTTTCCCCGCACTTTGGGGAATCAGCATTCACCGCAGGGTCCCCAAAGTGCAGGGAAATCCCGCCGCAAACCCACCGAAAACCCGCCGGAACCGCCATAAAAAACACACTGAAAACGTCAGAGAAAGCCGCCGATCACAGCGCAGACCAGCCGCCAGAAAAAGCCGACAAGCTGACGAAACGGGGTAAAAAACCCAAAACAGTACAGCTGAAAGTGTCAAAATTGAAACACAGCAAAAAAACTACTGAATGAAAATGTCTGGAATTCACAAATAAGGTCCTATGAATGATAATAAAATGGTCTGTTACAGAAAAAAGAAAAAGCGCTTTTTAAAAAAAGAAACTGAAAAAAAATTTTGAGTAAAAATATCATAAAAAAATCAGTACATAGAGAGGCTTTTTACTGCAGATTAAAATAATAAATGGTTTATTAGATATTGGTTAAAAACTGGAATATTTTTGACATTGAAGCCTATGGGGTTCGCCTGTATAAACCTGCCGCATGACACCACCGAACAGCAGGGCAGTTCAACAACTTTTCACTGCTGTTTGCTCTTCTCTGAATAGAGTAACCATTGCTTCTCTATGCGGATTTCATTGCCTTCGAACAGGCACTGTAGTTGCTGGCAGTTCGCCAAAATGTGACGAACTGCCTGCTCTCTGAATAGCCGATTGGCCCCGAAATGTCAACGTATGGGGAAATTCCCTGTTCAGTGACGTTTCGGGGCCAGATCTGCTAAGTCTGAATAACCCCTGAATAACCCTAAGTCTGAATAACCCCTAATAGCTCTATTACATTCCTTGTGCAAACGGGAACGCGTGCGCAAAAACGCATTAATGCGAGGGGCAAAACCCTTTGCGCAGACCTTAACGTCTACCGCGGGGTGAACCTGCGCGAACCCTTTGCGAGCGTAATGTACTGCGCGCATCCTATACTTAACATTGTGAGCGCAAATGCGTTTGTGCGCTGGTACGCGGATGGTATTACAATCTATGCGCAAAATTTAACGGACAGCGTTTGCGTGCATAATTTTAATGTCTTCAATAAATTCAATTATTCCAATGTGACCATTGGAATACAAGTGTCTCTCAGAGACCTGATAAAATTTAAACTTTATTATAAATTGATTAAAAATAGCAATTTAAACAACATGAATGGACAGTGCTCAAAAATCAAACAGACATGTTAAGAACAAGGCAACAAGTGGTGGTATTGTGTGGACAGCAGTAATTAGAGGTAAAAACTCCATTCAATAAGTGATCTTCAAGGATCACTTCAATTGATAACGGCTGACATTGGTAGAACAGAATAATCATAAAGCATAATATATATGCAAAACAGGCACCACGGTTGTTAGAGAAACCACAGCAATGTTTTGCAAAATGGTATGCAACTAGATTTAACAACTGAATCCCACTTCACTACTTAATGATACTCTCAATAATTTGTCAATTGGAGAAAGGAAGGCATGGGTGGAATTAGAAAATAATCAGGATCTGGTAATTAAAAAAATCAGATAAAGGAGGCAACATCATTATAATGAATAGAACACAATATCAAGACATGATCAAGCAGTTACTCTAAGACAAGATTACTCATAGGATCCTAAAGCGTGACCCTACGGAATCCTTTTCAGCCACCCTATGTGAGATCTTGCGAGATGGTTTAGCAATGGGCGTCATCTCTAAAAATGAACATGAGTTTATGAGAACAAATAACCCAACGATTGCAACCTTCTATGGTTTCCCGAAGATCTGTAAAAACAAGGATCCACCACCTGGGAGACGTATAATGTCTGGTATTAGTAGCCTGACTCAGAATGTTCCCGTGAGTTTACAATCTAAAGGGCCTGCTCCTGTGAGTTTACAATCTAAGAGGAGCATGTTCCCGTGAGCTTACAATCAAAGAGGAGCCTGTTCCCATGAACTTACAATCTAAGAGGGAAAAGAGGAGCCACTCATGTGAGCTTACATTCTAAGAAGGGCCTGCCCTCCGTAAACTAACAGTCTAAGGGGGCCTGTTCCCATGAGTTTAAAATCTACGAGGGAAACATAGAAACATAGAAAAATG
Organism: Leptobrachium leishanense; assembly: GCA_009667805.1. Lineage (NCBI taxonomy): Eukaryota > Metazoa > Chordata > Amphibia > Anura > Megophryidae > Leptobrachium > Leptobrachium leishanense. The sequence continues at coordinate 263,634,970 of CM019065.1, read as the reverse complement.
TCGGCAGATAAGAACCTTTCGGCCCATCTAGTCTGCCCAATTACATGGATACTTTACCTGGATTTATCTTTTGATTAGGATAGCCTTTTGCCTATCCCATGCCTGCTTAAATTCAATCATTGGTTTGGCCTCTACCACTTCAACTGGAAGGCTGTTCCATGTATCCACCACCCTCTCAGTAAAATAATGCTTCCTGATGTTACTTTTAACCCCTTAAGGGCCGCTGACGTACCCTGTACGTCCTGTTCTCGGGTCTCCCTTAGACCCGCAGACGTACAGGGTACGTCAGCGGCGCCTAATCCCCCTCCCGCCCGATACTCACCTCCCTCTCTGGATCCCACGGTGATCTGGCAGGGAGGAAGCCTGCCCATGTGATTTACATGGGCAGGCGAGGCTGATGACGTCGCCACGCTGCGCGGTGACGTCATCAGCAGGCGTCCCCATGCAATTCAATGGAGGGGAGGGGGGGCTCCTTCGGAGCCCTCTATCTCCCCAACCATTGAAGCTAGGGAGATGCCGTTTGCACTGCTGGAGAGAGGAGAGTCTCCCCTTTTCAGCGGTGTATGGCTTTAACCTGTTCGCTGCCGAATCGCTTTTCGGCGCTAATTGGCACCGAAACGTGATTCGAACCTGGAGGGGGGCTGACATCTTGGATGTTAGCCAAGCCTCCAGGTCCCCCCCCACCCACTGACAACCTCACCATATGTGTGAGGATGTCAGTGGGCCAGTTAACCATCTAGCTGCCATGTAGAGATAAGGGGTCCTAAGGATCCCTTTATCTCCCGATCCATGGCAGCTAGATGGTCATATTTGACATCAGTTGAAAGGCCTGATTATGGCCTTTCAAATGATACCAAACATGACCAGGTTTGGTGTAAAAAAAAAAAAATTAAATAAGTTTTTTTTAAAAAAAGTTTTTTGTCTGGGGGGTTTTAATTAAATAGGACCTAGGCTGTCATCTAAAAATAATTAGCACAAAATGGTCAGAATGAGCGCAGCGCACATAGGTGAACGGTCTCAGCAGTGAAGGGGTTAAAAAGCAAACACATGTAAAAATTGGGTATTTCTAGTCTCGGGACAAAATTTTGAACCTATTTAGCCGGGGTCTTTTTGGGTGGTTGTAGATTTTGGGGATTAAATTACGAAAAAGTGTGCTTTTACCATTTTTTTCCTCATATTTCATATTTTTTTTATAGTAAATTATTCGATATGATGGAAATAATGGTATTTCTATAAAGTCCATTTAATGGCGGGAAAAACTGTGTATAATATGTGTGGGTTGAATAAACGAGTAAGAGGAAAATTTGACCTAAACACTAACAGCGCAGAAACGTAAAAACAGCAGCAGTCACTAAAAGACAGATTTGTGTAAAACCGCCCGGTCACTAAGGGGTTAACAAAAACAAAACCCTGTTTTTTTTTAAAATATCTTTATTTTTTTTCTTAACTTTTAACATGGTCATGCTCTGGCTGATCCAACGATACCAAACATTAACTCCTAGCTGCCACAGATCTGGAGATGATAGGGGGTTCCAATGAACCCCCCCTCCACCATTGGTGGCAGCTAGGGGTTAACTCCAGAACTTTATCCGAGGTCCTGATGTGAAAAATAATAAAATAATAGATGAAGTCTATTTTTTTTTCCACATCGGGACTGGATAGATGGCGACTATTTATACAAGTTGTTGCTATCCAGGGTCCTGAACTTTAGAAATTAGTCTGCTTAAGTGTTTAATGCAGACTTAAATCTATTTAATTTTCACATCGGGACCTCGGATAAAGTGCTGGAGTTAATCCGTGGCTGCCGCCAATGGTGGAGATAGGGGGGGGTCCAATGAACCCCCCCATCTCCCGATCCGTGACAGCTAGGGGTTAATGTTTGATATCGTTGGATCGGCCAGAGTATGGCCTTTCCAACCATATAAAAAAAGACCATGTTAAATGTTCAGACAAATAAATATAAAAAAAAAAAGTGCTTTTGTTTAACCCTTTCGCTGCTGAGGCGTTTCACACCTCTGTGCTGAGGTCATATTTACCGGTTTTGCTCATCATGTTTAAATGCGTTTTGAAGGCTTATTTTAGTATATGACCCAGACATATTATATATCGTTCTTTCCGTCAGACTCGGCAGATTAATAATATGTCATTATTATATGTATACGTCATGACCTGTCTGTATATTATAACAAAAAAATGCAATAAAATATGAATTTTCAATAATTTACAACGTGTAAAGTGTATTTTTTTCACATTTTAACATGTGAGCAATTGCGGTTATATTTTGTATGGGGTGCGCTTGTGAAAAAAAATTAGAGATGGGGTCTCGTTACATTTTTTTTGGGGGGAAATTACGCGATTTTTAACAAACGCACCGCATACAAAAATCGTTAGTGCAGCATCATTGTTCACATTATAATTGAAATGGGAACAATATTGCTGCATTAACAAAACAAAAAAAAAAACTTATTTTTTTTTTTAAATTTTGTTTTTAAATATATATATATATATTTTTTTTAATTTTTTTAAAAAAAAAAACTTTTTTCACAGTGGTGTTTGGTATCGTTGGAACGGCCATGCTCTGGCCGATCCAACAGTACCAAACATTAACCCCTAGCTGCCACGGGTCGGGAGATGGGGGTTCCAATGAATCCCCTATCTCCACCGTTGGTGGCAGCTAGGGGTTAACTCCAGGACTGGCGTCATCGTGCTATGCACGATGACGCCAGTCCTCAGGGGGAGTTCCCAGAGGCTTGGCCAACATCCAAGATGTCGGCCAGCTCCAGGAAAGGATCACGAACCGGCGCTTTTCAGCGCCAATTCGTGATCCGGCTCCCCAGGGGTTAATGAGAGCCACCGTTTGGAAGGGCAGGCTGTGCCCTTCCAAGCGGTGCCTGTCTTAACCCCTGCTCCCCGGCGATCGGAGGGAGAGAGGTCCGAAGGACCTCCCCCCTCCCTTTCAGGCGCCTCCTCCGCACATGCGGGGGGGGCGCCTGAATTAGATGTCATCGCGTAGCCGCAATGACATCTAATGTCGCCGCCGGGCTCCCGAGTGCTGGGCTGACATCCAAGATGTCAGCCCGCACCGGGGGGGCGCAGCAATCCGCCGGATTGCTGCCTCCTGTGCTCGGACGCGCTGAGCGCGTCCGTAGCACAGGAGAACCACTGAGCGCGTCCATAGCAGCTGAGCGCTTAGCGCTGAGCGCGTCCATAGCAGCCAAGTGGTTTAAAAGCGTGTAATTCTCTCCCCCCCCAAAAAAAGTAACAAGTCTCCCATTTCTAAACAAGCGCAACTCATAGAAAATATAACCGTAAACGCTCGCATGTTAAAAAGTGGGAAGAGAAAAAAAATTATAAATAAAAAAAAACCCACACACCTTGTAAATTATTGAAAATTAAAATTTTATTGCATTAAGTTATAATAATATACAGGATACATATAACACAGACATATATATTAATTATACCGCAGAGAGGCGCTTCCCAGCAGTGTGTGGATTTGTATGCTGCATTAATTTTTTTTTCGTTTTAAATTATTATTAATTTGTTCTGGGGCTTTTTTTTCGTTTCAGATAATTTTGTTCAACTTTTTTCCCCCGTTTTAAAACTTTTTGTTCTGGTTTTTAATTTTTTAGTCAGACAATTTGGGGCAGTATTTTTTTTTTTAAATCGTTTTGTTACTTTCATACCATTTCAATATGAATATGCATTGCACAACTTTATTTAATCATAAGAAGAAAAAAAATGGATCTGTTTTTATTAAATAAACCACGATAGAAAAAATGTAAAAAAAATAAAAATTATATATATATATATAAATAAATCGGCAGAATTACCGTAGCGACAGAAATATCGGATCATCCGAAATACCATTAGTTTAAGTCAAAACTAATAGACACTTTGAAACGAGAACTGACGTTCCAAAAAAAAAAAAAAAATTCCGATACCACGAAAAAAAAAAAAAAGTCGATACGATAAACGAGCCGAAACGGAAAAGCGGCCATAAATTTTAAAAACCCCGAACCAAAAAAAATCTATATATATTATAAATAACAACCGGTGCACATCCCTAGTAGTGAGCACCTGTCAGGATTCAGATTGTGATTAATGCAGCAGGTGTGGTTGTGAGCCCAGGATGCAGTGAATAGGCAAGTTGCAGGGTAATTAAAGGGTTTATTTAAAAGTAAACACATAACATAAGAGACATGAACTAAATAAAGAGATAAGAGCTAGACACTGGAGGAGACTGGGCGCGATGGGAGAGGAGATGCAGAAAAAGGAGGTTGAAGCAATAAAAAGAGAGTTGTGGGAATGGAGGTTAAGGAGAACTAAATATGGGAGCGGTTAGGAAAGCAAGAGAAATAACAAGATGAAGAGACTAGAGTAGAAATAGACGCAAAGGGAACTTAACAGCACATGGGGCAAGGAATGAACAAATACACTATTGTACAGATAAACACAGATAATAGAAGCAACGGTCCCAGGCAGGGGGCAGGCAATAGAGTGGTCAAGTCCAAGCAATGGGTCTGGTTCACAGGGATCCTAGATGGGGAAACAGGGAGCTGAATGGAGGAGCATTGGAAGCAGGATGGGGATTACCGGTATGATGGTGAAATGTCCAGATAACAACGGAAGGAGTTCTCAGGAGGTCTTTGGCAATCAGATAGTTCTCAGATTCAAGGCGCTTTCAGGCACAGGTCTTTGCGGTATGGGACTTCAATGTGGAAGTGGTCTGGGGAGGGCATAGCTTCCTTATGTGCAGAGCTAATCAAGGGAAGGTGAGCTCAGGTGGGGCTCCTGGGTTGAGAATGTTAGATGCACACAGAAGGTCCAGGAACGTGTATTGTTCATGTTGCAGGGTTTAACGTGGGTGCCAGGGGCCAGAGCATGGTGACCCTGACAGCGACAGGCAACAGGCCACCACAGTCCACAGACACAAAATGTTCGCTAGCGGGCACACAGGAATTCCTCCCCACATCTTTCCTTCTCCAGAGCATCTCTGCAGACCCAGGACACAATCCGCATTTAAAGTCTTTCTCATCTCACTGCTACAGAAATGTCCATAAAGAGTCACAACTGAGCACAAGTCACTCACCCAGCCGACCCCGGCATCTTCTGTATGAGGTTGCTGCTGCTGGAGAGAATGTGGGGTGGCTGGTGTCTCCTCAGTCAATGCTTGGTGATCTGGGCCAACTGCCCAGCATTCAGAGGGAACATAGGTTAGAACCCCAGCCCCATCCACGGCTGCAATATACAGTCAGGTCCAGAAATATTGGGACATCGACACAATTCTAACATCTTTGGCTCTATACACCACCACAATGGAGTTGGAATCAAACAAACACAATGTGCTTTAACTGCAGGCTGTCAGCTTTAATTTGAGGGTATGTACATCCAACTCAGGTAAACGGTGTAGGACTTACAGCAGTTTGCAGATGTGCCTCCCACTTGTTAAGGGACCAAAGGTAATGGGACAGAATAATAATCATAAATCAAACTTTCCCTTCTTAATACTTGGTTGCAAATCCTTTGCAGTCAATCACAGCCTGAAGTCTGGAACGCATAGACATCACCAGACGTTGGGTTTCATCCCTGGTGATGCTCTGCGAGGCCTCTACTGCAACTGTCTTCAGTTCCTGCTTGTTCTTGGGGCATTTTCCCTTCAGTTTTGTCTTCAGCAAGTGAAATGCATGCTCAATGGGATTCAGGTCAGGTGCTTGACTTGTCCATTGCTTAACATTCCACTTCTGTCCCTTCAAAAACTCTTTGGTTGCTTTTGTAGTATGCTTTGGGTCATTGTCCATCTGCACTGTGAAGCGCTGTCCAAAGAGTTCTGCAGCATTTGGCTGAATGTGAGCAGATAATATTGCCCGAAAGACTTCAGAATTTATCCTGCTGCTTTTGTCAGCAGTCACATCATCAATAAATACAAGAGAACCAGTTCCATTGGCAGCCATACATGTCCACGCCATGACACTACCACCACCATGCTTCACTGATGAGGTGGTATGCTTAGGATCATGAGCAGTTCCTTTCCTTCTCCATACTCTTCTCTTCCCATCACTCTGGTACAAGTTAATCTTGGTCTCATCTGTCCATAGGATCTTGTTCCAGAACTGTAAAGGCTTTGTTAGGTGTTGTTTGGCAAACTCTAATCTGGCCTTCCTGTTTTTGAGGCTCACCAATGGTTTACATCTTGTGGTGAACCCTCTGTATTCACTCTGGTGAAGTCTTTTCTTGATTGTTGACTTTGACACACATACACCTACATCCTGGAGAGTGTTCTTGATCTGACCAACTGTTGTGAAGGGTGTTTTCTTCACCAGGGAAAGAATTCTTCTGTCATCCACCACAGTTGTTTTCCGTGGTCTCGCGGGTTTTTTGGAGTTGCTGAGCTCACCGGTGCGTTCCTTCTTTTTGAGAATGTTCCAAACTGTTGTTTTGGCTACGCCTAATGTTCTTGCTATCTCTCTGATGGATTTGTTTTGTTTCTTCAGCCTAATGATGGATTGCTTCACTGATAGTGACAGCTCTTTGGATCTCATCTTGAGAGTTGACAGCAAGAGATTCCAAATGCAAATAGCACACTTGAAATGAACTCTGGGCCTTTTATCTGCACATTGTAATTGGGGTAATGAGGGAATATCACACACCTGGCGATGGAACAGCTGAGAAGCCAATTGTCCCATTACCTTTGGTCCCTTAACAAGTGAGAGGCACATCTGCAAACTGCTGTAAATCCTACACCGTTTACCTAAATTGGATGTACATACCCTCAAATTAAAGCTGACAGTCTGCAGTTAAAGCACATTGTGTTTGTTTCATTCCAACTCCATTGTGGTGGTGTATAGAGCCAAAGATGTTAGAATTGTGTCGATGTTCCAATATTTCTGGCCCTGACTGTAGATATCTTCCTGTGGTTTGGTCCAAAGACCACTGGTGCTCTTCTCTACCGCTGGCTCCTCATCCGGGGCTGTGTTGAGCTTTGCTAGCAATGAGAGGCTGCCCTCCTCTCCAGAGATCCAGGCCAGATGCACCATGTTCTAACACCAGTGCCTCTCCCAAATCCCCGGGAGCTCCAAACAAAACAAAGTTCACAGGCTCCATAATCACTGTCTCCTCAAGCTGGGGTTCCGGGACACCTGAACTGCGTCTCCCTTGCGATGTGGGAAGGACTGCAGCATATTCCCTGACAGCCTGCTGTTTTTAAATCTTGGCGTTCAGACTTCTAGCTGTAAAGTCTTTGCTTTCAGTTCAGCAACTGAAGCTTGCAACTCGGCCTGTACCTGATGGTGTAGTACTTTCTGGAGCCTCTCATTTTACAGCTGTTGCTGGGAAGCGTACAGCCCACTTTCAGTGCATCGCAACTGCTCACCTTTACCATGGCGTTGCTCAGTCTCTGTATCACGCTGCTCCTGAAGCTCTTGACATTTTCCTTCCCAGGCAGTGATAGAAGCCTGGAATTCAGCCTTTAGTTCTTGGCACTGGCCCTCCAGCTGTTGACATGCCTTCTCGAGTAGCTGGGCCTTGCTACACTCTGCCTCTCCGTCTGCTCTCAGTTGCTCATTCAGCAGTCTGGTCTTCTTGAGATTCTCACCTACTCGCTCAGTGTTAATCTGTTCGGCTTTCAGCTTCTCCGCCAGCTACATAATCTGGGATTCCAGGAGACACTTTTCCCCCTAGGCTGCCTGGACTTTTAAAACGCCAATAGCCATGGCCTCCTCTCGCTCTCGAGCAGCGTTATCCTTCGCTCGCTCAGCAGGTGTAAGTAAGTCCCGTAAGGCAGTCATCTCCATGCACTGTACATTCGCCTCCGCAGCATCTCTGGATAGTGTTACCTCATCCAGCTCGCTCTGGCCATCTAGCAGCTGATCCTGTAGCCGGTGTAATTGCAGGCCAGTCTCTTTCTTGCTCTGGGTTGCCCTTTGAAGGTCTCTACCTCCCTTCAAAGCCGGCTACATTTGCATTCGCTCTCCAGCACCACCTCCATTTCTTTCAGCCGTCTACCCCTCTGCTTCTTTTTAGCTTTACTTGTGGGGGGTGGGTTGACAGTTGCGGTTGGTGTGGAGACATATTTTGTCTGGGTCTTGGCGCTGGCAGAAGCTGATGCTTCCAAAATACTTGGGGCTTTATTACATTCGCTGCGCAAATTCGTACGCGCAGCGCATTTTTTTTTGCGCGCAGCATTAAATGTTAACGCGTGTAAATTAACGCTGGTATTACGATCAGAGTGCATTTTTTCATCCTTCAGAAAATATTGTGCTTAAATAAGACACGCAAAAACGTGCGCGCATTAACGTTGCGTGCAGAAATCGGTGGGCAGAATGTTTTTTCACGCGATTAAGCCAATCAGAATTAAGAACCACAATTGTCTCCCATTCAGTTTTTGCGCCTGCCAAAATCAATCTGAGTATATATACTTCAGCAATAATAAAAACACGCACAACCTCTCTATTTTATTGTTTGGGTATGTGTAGAATGTGTAACTGCACTGTGCAGTATTTTTTTTTTCGTGCTGGTGTATTTCATTTCGGCCAGAACGTTCAGATTTGCAGTTACCACCAGCTTTCCAAAGACGTTAGTCTTGCACATCAATTGTAATACCATCCACGTACCACCGCACGAACGCATTTGCGCTCACAATGTTAAGTATGGGATGCAAGCACGAATGTGCGTTCGCACAGGGTTCGCACAGGGTCACTTGCGTTAGACGTTAACGCGCATCGTATGCGCAAACGTCGTAATACAACGTTTTGCGCAAAGGGTGTTGCCCCTCGCGTTAATGCGCTTTTGCGCGTGTGCAAAAAAGCACGTTAAGAATGTAATAGAGCCCTTGGTCTCTGCCATCCCAGGTCTGTAGGCATCCTCTGGATGTGTGGTGTAGTGGCCAGCCAGTTCTCCTCCTGGCAGAGGCGTAACTAGAAACCTCAGGGCCCGGTGCAAGAATCCATGAGGGCCCCCCCCCCCGTGAAAGTTTTGCATTTTTATTAAAAACATTTTGCAAAAATGTCCCTGCACTATCCAATAATTGCTGCTTTCAAAACATAATCATACTATAACCTATCGCCTAGTATCCCTATTACATATCCATTAGCTATGGAATTGAATGCTATGGTAATATGTTTTGCATTCTTATAATGGCCATACAATTTGGAAGTATTTTTTTAACAACGGGTTATGGGTCCTCATACAGATTTCTCTTGTGATATATGTTATAAGGTGGAGCATTAATTAAGATCTAGTTTAATAGCCCTCTCCCCATTCTTTTATAACCCTTTTTTAATTAATTAATTTTTTTAAATTTTATTTTTACACCAAACCTGGTCATGTTTGGTATCATTGGAGAGGCCATGATAAATGACCCTTTAGGTGCCACGGATCAGGAGATAAGTGGATCCAAAGGATCCCCCTATCTCCACATGGCAGCTAGGGGGTAATTGGCCCACTGACATACTCACAGGAGGATGTCAGTGGGTGGGGGGTGACCTGGAGGCTTGGCTGACATCCAAGATGGCACAGACTCTAAGAAGTAAACAACATGGGTTTACCTCGGGGAGATCATGCCAAACTAATCTTATTGATTTTTTTGATTGGGTAAGAAAAATAATAGACAAAGGTGGTGCAGTAGACATTGCTTATTTAGATTTCAGTAAGGTTTTTGATACTGTTCCGCATAGAAGGCTTATCAATAAATTGCAATCTTTGAGCTTGGATTCCAATATTGTTGAATGGATTAGGCAGTGGCTGAGTGACAGGCAACAGTGGTAACAGTGGTAAATGGAGTTTATTCGTCGCAAGGTCTTGTTACCAGTGGGGTACCTCAGGAGTCAGTACTTGGACCCATTCTCTTTAATATTTTTATTAGTGATATTGCAGAAGGTATTAATGGTAAAGTATGTCTTTTTGCTGATGACACAAAGATTTGCAACAGGGTTGACATTCCTGGAGGGATCAGCCAAATGACAAATGATTTAGGTAAACTAAAAAAATGGTCGGAGCTGTGGCAATTGAGTTTTAATGTGGATAAGTGCAAGATAATGCACCTGGGGCGTAAAAACCCAAGGGCTGAATATGGAATATTTGATACAATCCTAACCTCAACATCTGAGGAAAGGAATTTAGGGGTTATTATTACAGAGGATCTAAGGGTAAGTAGTCAATGTAATAGAGCAGCAGAAAATGCTAGCAGAATGCTTGCTTTTGTAGGGAGAGGTATTAGCAGTAGGAAAAGGGAAGTGCTCATGCCACTGTACAGAGCACTGGTGAGACCTCACTTGCAGTACTGGTGCAGTACTGGAGACCGTATCTCCAGAAGGATATAGACATCTTAGAGAGAGTTCAGAGAAGGGCTACTAACATGGTGTACGGCTTGAAGGAGAAAAGTTACCAGGAAAGGCTTAATGATCTTAGCATGTATAGCTTGGGAAAAAGACGAGACAGAGGAGATATGATAGAAACATTTAAATACGTAAAGGGAATCCACAAGGTATAGGAAGGGAGTATATTTAAAAGGAAACAAAGTAGCAAAACAAGAGGACATAGTCTTAGATTAGAGGGGCAAAGGTTTAAAAGTAACATCAGTAAGCATTATTTTACTGAGAGGGTGGTGGATACATGGAACAGCCTTCCAGTAGAAGTGGTAGAGGCCAAAACAGTGATTGAATTTAAGCAGGCATGGGATAGGCATAAGGCTATCCTAAATAAAAGGCTTCCAACACATTGGTAGGAATATTTTCAGACACTCCCACCTTCCGCAGACCTCTCCCTGCTCCCCAACCCAAATACACTTGTGCCATTGGCACTGCAGGACGTACCACACCAAAACCTTTTGCCGCTAGAGTCCTGCCAGGAATAAAGTCTGCAGGGGCTGACTAACTTTGGACGCACCAAAGTTACTTCCGCCGCCGTATCGCGCAACCCCACAGATACCATGGCATTATCCAGGGCATTATCACCCTTGGGCGAATCACTTGAAGCTGTCCTTTCCATCGGACTTGAGCTTCCTTCGGCTGGGTTAAGAACGGTACCTTGCTCTGCGGCATCATGGATTGCTTGCCGCACCTCATAATCCTCGAGGGCTTTCAACAGTTCATCCTTATTCCTGTCTTTCGTCGGAATTGATTTGTCTTTTGCGCAGCTGTTCCAAAGCTTTCTTGGACTGTTGATGAGCCATCCTCACTCCAGCCAAATAAAAGATAGAAAAGAAAACAAAGGGAGGGAACTGCTTGTGATGTAATTTCTAATATATGCAATGAGTTCTGCCTCTGGAAATTGGAAAACCAATTTCTTTAGTATCTGGATCTGTGGTGATTTACAGATCCATGTACTAATCCTGATATCCCAGCCACCAGTTGTCACGAACATGTGCCGTGGCGAAGGAAAGGCAGGGTTAAGCAAATCACTATCCGTCTACACTAGACCCAAAATAATGACTACATGGCCCACAATCCCCCGCATGCGCTTGCCTAACTGTCCTGTCAACACCTTCACTCCAGAAGGGCACGCAACCTGATGAAGTGGCCACAGGGTTGCAACGCCGTATCCGTCTACACTCGACCCAGAGTACAGACTACGTTGCCCACAATCCCTGTACCATCCATCACACGGCCACCACAGACCAAGACTTTTTACCCAGGATGCCTAATACCTAAACCAGAGCTGGGCTGAGACTCTGACTATGCACCCCAAAAAAGGAAACAGTCCAAGCGACTGACCTCACCCCAACTAACTGTTTCGTAGACCGACTCAAGTTTAAACAAAGGCAAATCTGTATGATAATCCAGTCCTTTAATTAGCGTGGATCAAATATCAGGCAGAAGCAGATCTTAATACGTTTTATATTTATTATGATAAACCAAAAAATGCTATATCACAGTGCATTTGGTTACAGAAAAAATAGATATGATTAGGGTTGCACCGATACCAGTAATAGTATCAGTATCGGTGCTGATACCGGGTACTGCAGGAGTAGTTGGTACTCGTGCAGTACCCCCGATATTTTCCTGATACATGCATTGAGCCGGCTTGCCGGCGTCCGAGGGGCTGGGGCGGCTGTCCGAATGCTCTATCGGCATTCGGACAGGCCCTGCAGCTGCTCTCCGCGATCATACTTACCTTCCTGGGCGACACCGGGAAAGTCTCCGCGCGTGTGCTCGTTGGAAGGCCCCCAGCCGCGACCACGTGGGACCATGTGATCGCGGCTGGGGCCTTCCAATGAGCGCAGGAACTTTCCCAGCGTCGCTCAGGAAGGTAAGTATGAACACAGTGAGCAGCTGCAGGGCCTGTCCGAATGCCGATAGAGCATTCGGACAGGCACCTGGAGCTCTTCGCAATGATACTTACCTTCCTGGGCGACGCCGGGAAAGTTTCCGCACGTGCGCTCGTTGGAAGGCCCCAGCCGAGATCACATGGTCCCACGTGGTCCCGGCTGGGGGCCTTTCAATGAGTGCACGCGCAAAGACTTTCCCGGTGTCGCCCAGGAAGGTAAGTATCATCGTGGAGAGCTCCAGGTGCCAGGTGAGCTGGGGGGAATCCATGAGCTGGGGTAGTATCCATGTGCGAGCTGGGGCATATCCATGTGCGAGCTGCGGCATATCCATGTGCTGGGACAAATCCATGTGCTGAGACAAATCCATGTGCTGGGGCATATCCATGTGCTGGGGCATATCCATGTGCTGGGGCATATCCATGTGCTGGGGCATATCCATGTGCTGGGGCATATCCATGTGCTGGGACATATCCATGTGCTGGGACATATACATGAGCTGGGGGGCAATATCCATGAGCTGGGGCATATCCATGTGTGAGCTGGGGCATATCCATGTGCTGGGGCATATCCATGTTCTGGGGGGGAATCCATGAGCTGGGGTAGTATCCATGTGCGAGCTGGGGCATATCCATGAGCTGGGGCATATCCATGTGCTTTGACAAATCCATGTGCTGGAGCATATCCATGTGCTGGGGCATATCCATGAGCTGGGGGCAATATCCATGAGCTGGGGCATATCCATGTGTGAGCTGGGGCATATCCATGTGTGAGCTGGGGCATATCCATGTGTGAGCTGGGGCATATCCATGAGCTGGGGCAAATCCATGTGCTGGGGCATATCCATGTTCTGGGGCATTTCCATGAGCTGGAGCATATCCATGTTCTGGGGCATATCTATGTTCTGGGGCATATCCATGTTCTGGGGCATATCCATGAGCTGGGGCATATCCATGTTCTTGGGCATATCCATGTTCTGGGGCATATCCATGAGCTGGGGCATATCCATGAGCTGGGGCATATCCATGACCTGGGGCATTATCCATGAGCTGGGGCATATCCATGAGCTGGGGCAGTATCCATGAGCTGGGGCAAATCCATGAGCTGGGGGCATATCTATGAGAGCTGGGGGCATATCTATGAGAGCTGGGGGCAAATCTATGAGAGCTGGGGGCATATCCATGACAGCTGGGGGCATATCCATGAAAGCTGGGGGACATATCCATGAGTTGGGGCATTATCCATGAGTTGGGGCATATCCATGAGCTGGGGCAAATCCATGAGCTGGGGCAGTATCCATGAGCTGGGGCAAATCCATGAGCTGGGGGCAATATCTATGAGAGCTGGGGGCATATCCATGAAAGCTGGGGGGCATATCCATGAGCTGGGGCATATCCATGAGCTGGGGCAGTATCCATGAGCTGGGGCATTTTTATATTAGGTCTGTTCTTATTGGAAAGCGGTCACATGACATAAAAAAGTATCGGTACTCGGTATCGGTGAGTACTTGAAAAAAGTATCGGTACTTGTACTTAAAAAAGTGGTATCGGTGCATCTCTAGATATGATAATCAAGATTTACACACACAAGCAGAAAATAGGAGGATTAAAGCCCTTACTCACACGTCTGCAAACTAGAAGGACTTCTGTGACCCCTGGGGCTGGAGATTGGAAACACTGGCAAATCCTCACTTCTTACATGAACCCCAATTGAATAAGCCCCGCGCCCATGCTTGACTCAGAATATATAGATTTTCCAGTTCCTTCAAAATACAGCCCATAGATGGCCCACCCAATACATTTCCCAGAAATCCCCCTCCTGTTAATTCGTGGGCATGCTCAGTGCACTTCTTCAATAATTTGATTTACAGATATAATAACAATTATCCAAAGATCGTCCTAGCGATCAAAGGGTATGCCCGCTTCTGTGACCTACGTTATCACTTACAAAGTTTTGCCACTGAGTCTGGGAAACACTCTTTGGGTGTGAAATGTTTGTTGACCCCTGTGGGGACGGACACAGGACATTCCATTAGAGCAAATGTGTAATTTCCCCCCTGATCAGGCAGATCAAAGAAAACCTATTCTGCAAAAGCCTGTGCTATTTTAGTGGCTTAGTGGCCCGCAAAGAGACAAAGGCCACTAACATTTTAATTACTTCCTAGAACACGCCAGAAATTTAGGCTTTGCTGGTCTGCTGCGCTGCCTTGGCAATTATTTATATATATATTGTGATGTAGTGCATGGATTGCACTGTGTATTCACTTGTATTTTTGTTTTAAGGTTTAGGTAATAACCCCCAGGAGGGAATGTGTTTTGTGTTGCTGCAGGTGTCCCTGCATTTAAGGGCTTAAATGGCTCCTGCTTGAGGGAGGGGTAGATTAGACTGTGTACTAGTTGAGAAGGATCCCCACACAGGGGAGGGATCCGAATGGGCACCAAATGAGAGCGAGCGCACACAGAGACTGATAAGCACAGGGTGCTGCTGCTCCTGTGATGGGAGAAGAATTTTGAACCAAAGGTTGGTCTGAATGTTCTGTTGTATGTGATTTCTGGGATGCTGAAATAAAAGCTGGAATATTTCACCATTTAAAGGACTTTGTGTACCATAATTCGCCCTAGAGGACTGCGCTATAGCGCCCCCCCCATGTGACCATATGAACATACCTGTCACGGTTAGAGATATAGTTATCTCCCCAACCGTTCCAACTACAAACAAATGAATGGTACTGCTGGAAAGGGGAGAGTCTCCCCTTTTCAGTGGTGCTTATCATTAATCCCTTTGTTGCCAGATCGCGATTCGGCACCAATCAGCACCGAATCGGAATTCAAACCCGGAAGTGACTGACATCTTGGATGTCAGCCAAGCCTCAGGGTCACCCCCCACCCACTGACATCGACACCATATGTGTGTGAGGATGTCAGTGGGCCATTTAACCCCCCTAGCTGCCAAGGGAAGATAGGGGGATCCTTTGATCTTGACCTTTCCAGTGATACCAAACATGACTAGGTTTGTTGTAAAAAAAAAATTGTTTATTTTTTTAAACTAAAAATTGTCTGTTTTTTTAATAAAATAAGACTTAAGCTGGCATTTAACCACTTCGCTACTGAGGACGCGCTCAGCGCGTCCTCAGTATTCCCGCTGGTGTGCTGAGGACGCGCTGAGCGCGTCCTCTCATTGGGGTCAGCGTTCGGCCGAGTTCCGGCCGATCGCTGGCCCCTCCGGTGCGGGCTGACATCCTGGATGTCAGCCCGGCATCCGGAACAGCAGCCGCCAGAATTAGGTGTCATCGCGGGGGCCACCTAATTCAGGCGCCCCCCCCCCCGCATGTGCGGAGGAGGCGCCTGAAAGGGAGGGGGGGGAGGTCCTTCGGACCTCTCTCCCTCCCGATCGGCGGCTCTGTGGGGGTTAACCTAGGCATCATTTGGAAGGGCACAGCCTGCCCTTCCAAATGATGCCTGGCATTAACCCCTGGGGAGCTGGATCGCGAATCGGCGCTGAAAAGCGCCGGTTCGCGATCCTTTCCCGGAGCTGGCCGACATCTTGGATGTCGGCCAAGCCTCCGGGAACTCCCCCTGAGGACTGGCGTCATCGTGCGTAGCACGATGACGCCAGTCCTGGACTTAACCCTTGACTGCCACCAACGGTGGAGATAGGGAGTTCCAATGAACTCCCTATCTCCCGATCCGTGGCAGCTAGGGGTTAAATTTTGGTATGGTTGGATCGGCCAGAGCATGGCCGTTCCAACGATACCAAACATGAAAGTGAAAAAGTTTGTAAAAAAAAAAAAAAAAAGGAAAAATAAAAATAAAAAAGAATTAAAAAAAAAATTGAAAAAAAAAAAAATAAACACTTTTTTTTTTTTTGGTTTGTTAATGCAGCAATATTGTTCCCATTTCAATTATAATGTGAACAATGATGCTGCACTAACGATTTTTGTATGCGGTGCGTTTGTTAAAATAGTGTCATTGTCCCCAAAAAAAAATGTAACGAGACCCCATCTCTAATTTTTTTAACAAGCGCACCCCATACAAAATATAACCGCAATTGCTCGCATGTTAAAATGTGGAAAAAAACACTTTACACGTTGTAAATTATTGAAAATACATATTTTATTGCATTTTTTGTTATAATATACAGACATGACATAACGTATACATATAATAATGACATATTATGAATCTACCGAGTCTGACGGAAAGAACGATATATAATATGTCTGGGTCATATACTAAAATAAGCCTTCAAAACACGTTTAAACATGATGCGCAAAACAGGTAAAAATGACCTCAGCACAGGGGCGGGAAAAGCCTCAGCAGCGAAAGGGTTAAACATGATGAGCAAAAAACGGTCAAAATGAGCTCAGCGCACAGAGGTGAACTGGCTCAGCAGTGAAGGGGTTAAAAAGCAAAAACATGTAAAAATTGGCTATTTTTAATCTCGGGACAAAATTTTTAACTATTTAGCAGTTTTTTTCCCCATTTTTTCATCATATTTCATATTTTTTATAGTAAATTATATAATATGATGGAAATAATGATATCTTTAGAAATGGCGGGGAAAACAGTATATGATATGTGTGGGTTGTATAAACGAGGAAGAGAAAAATTTGACCTAAACACAAACAGCGCAGAAATGTAAAAACAGCAGCAGGCACTTTTGGACAGACTTTCGTAAAACTGCCAGTCGCTATGGGGTTAAGCTACTGCATTCTAAGCAATGAGGGCACACCATCTCTGATGCTGAGCGATACCAGGGCCACCTCAATTTCTGCCTGCATGCAGGCTTGTTGTCACAGCTGTTGCCATCATTCTGCCTTGAAGCTCTGTCTTTAGAAGAAGTCGTCTATATATAAAAAGGAAAAGTCCTGACTCATCTACGCCCAGCTCAAACGAAATTTTGAAGGTACATTTTTATCATGACTTAGGCACCAACTAAGGAAGGATTTTTGGAAAATCCGCCCCTAAGGGGTGTGAATATTTATAACAGGATACCTGTATGTCAAAAACCGAAGATGTTACACGTGTCTATATTGGTATTTACAATCTTCTTGAAAAATAAAAAAAAACATGTATTCTACCATTTACCTACAATACAAGTGTGGGGGGAGGATAAAGGGGGTGAATATTTTAAGCAGGATACCTATATCTCAGAAACAGAAGATGTTACAGATGTCAAAAATCTATATTTAGATTCTTCTTGAAAACTAAAAACATATTTTAGCAGTTTCAGAAAATCCAGTTAATGTGGGGTGAAAAGGGGGTGAATATTTTCATCAGTATACCTATATTTCAAAAACCAAAGATGTTACAGCTGTGAAAATTGGTATTTTCCATCTTTTTGAAAAATAAAAAGACACGTGTTCAACCATTTTGAAAAAATCCAAGTAAGGGGGTAAAAAAATGGGAGTGGGGTGTGAATACTGACACCTATATTTCAAAAACCAAAGATGTTACAGGCATGAAAATTTGTATTTACTATCTTTTTGAAAAAAGTGTTTTACCAATTTCACAAAATCCAAGTGGTCAGGTTAACATTTTAAACAGGATACGTATATCTCAAAAACAGATAATGTTACAGATGTGAAAATTGGTAGTTAGATTCTTCTTGAAAAATAGAAAAACATGTATTTTACCCTTTTCTGAAAATCCGGTTGGGGGGTGAAAAAGCAGGTGAATACGTTTATCAGTATAACTATATTTCAATAGGCAAAGATGTTACAGGTGTGAAAATTGGTATTTACAATCTTCGTGCAAAAAACAAATGTGTTTTACCATTTTCTGAGAATCCAATTAAGGGAGGGTATGTGAAAAAAGTGTGTGAATACTATTATCAGTATGCCTATAAAAACCAAAGATGTTACAGGCGGGAAAATTTGTTTTCACAATCTTCTTGAAAAATAAAAAACGTGTTCTACCATTTTTCAAAAACCTAAGGCGGAGTGAAAAAGGGGGTGAATACTTTTATCAGTATGCCTGTATTTCAAAAACCGAAGATGTTACAGGCGTGAAAATTGGTATTTACAATCTTTGTAACAAAAAACAAGATTTTCCAAAAATCCAGGTGGGGGTGAAAAAGGGGATTAATATTTAAAAGAGTATACCCATATCTCAAAAACAGAAGATGTTACAGACGTAAAAATTGGTATTTAGATTCTTCTTGAAAAATAAAAAAACACGTATTTTAGCAGTTTCAGAAAATCCAGTTAAGGTGGAGTGAAAAGGGGCTTGAATATTTTCATCAGTATACCTATATTTCAAAAACCAAAGATGTTACAGCTGTAAAAATAGTTTTTTGTCATCTTTCAGAAAAATAAAAAGACACGTGTTCTACCATTTTGCAAAAATTCAAGTAAGGGGGTAAAAAAGGGGGTTGAATACTGATACCTATATTTATAAAACCGAAGAGGTTAAAGCTGTGAAAATTGGTATTTACTATCTTCTTGAAACATAAAAAAATGTGTTTTACCATTTTCCAAAAATACAAGTGGGGGGAGGGGTGAATATTACACAGGATACCTATATCTCAAAAACAGAAGATGTTGCAGATGTGAAAATTTGTATTTAGATCCTTCTTGAAAAATAAAAAATATGTATTTACCCTTTTCCGAAAATACAGTGGGGAGATGGAAAAGGGGTGAACACCTTTATCACTATACCTATATTTCAAGAGGCAAAGATGTCACAGGTGTGAAAATTGGTATTTACAATCTTCGTGAAAAAACAAACCTGTTTTACCATTTTCCAAATATCCAGTTATGGAGGGGTGTGAATACTTTTATCAGTTAAACTATATTTCAAAAACCAAGGACAGATACAGGCGTTAAAATTAGTATTTACAATCTCCTTGGAAAACAAAAAAACTTGTGTTCTACCATTTTTCAAAAACCCAAGTAAGGGGGAGTGAAAATGGGGGGATAATATTTTTATCAGTATACCTATATTTCAAAAACCAGGCGTGAAAATGTTACAGGCATGAAAATTGGTATTTACAAACTTCATGAAAAAACCCAAACGTGTTTTACCATTCTCTGAAAATCCAGTTAAGGGGTGAAAAAGGGGTGTGAATACTTTTATCAGTATAGCTATATTTCAAGACACAAAGATGTTACAGGCATACAAATTTGTATTTACAATCTTCTTGAAACAAAAATAAAAGTGTTTTACCATTTTCCAAAAATACAAGTGGGGGGAGGGGTGAATATTTTACACAGGATACCTATATCTCAAAAACAGAAGATGTTGCAGATGTGAAAATTTGTATTTAGATCCTTCTTGAAAAATAAAAAATATGTATTTACCCTTTTCCGAAAATACAGTGGGGAGATGGAAAAGGGGTGAACACCTTTATCACTATACCTATATTTCAAGAGGCAAAGATGTCACAGGTGTGAAAATTGGTATTTACAATCTTCGTGAAAAAACAAACGTGTTTTACCATTTTCCAAATATCCAGTTATGGAGGGGTGTGAATACTTTTATCAGTTAAACTATATTTCAAAAACCAAGGACGGATACAGGCGTTAAAATTAGTATTTACAATCTCCTTGGAAAACAAAAAAACTTGTGTTCTACCGTTTTTCAAAAACCCAAGTAAGGGGGAGTGAAAATGGGGGGTGAATATTTTTATCAGTATACCTATATTTCAAAAACCAGGCGTGAAAATGTTACAGGCATGAAAATTGGTATTTACAAACTTCATGAAAAAACCTAAACGTGTTTTACCATTCTCTGAAAATCCAGTTAAGGGGTGAAAAAGGGGTGTGAATACTTTTATCAGTATAGCTATATTTCAAGACACAAAGATGTTACAGGCATAAAAATTTGTATTTACAATCTTCTTGAAACAAAAATAAAAGTGTTTTACCATTTTCCAAAAATCCAAGTAAGGGGGGTGAAAAATGGAGGTGAATATTTTAAACAGGATACCTATATCTCAAAAACCAAAGATGTTACAGATTTGAAAATTGGTATTTAGATTCGGCTTGAAACATAAAAAATCTGTGTTTTACCATTTTCTGAAAATCGTGTTGAGGGACACAAAGGGGGATGAATACTTTTATCAGTATTCCTATTGTGCCAACCACCTGCTGACGCCCACCCAGTTGTCACATGCAGAGGGAGGGTGTGCAAGGGGTTAATAGCTCCAAGCCTCTGGACTTACTAACTCTACCCACTCTCAGAGTCCAAGTTATGTCAACCTAGCCTCCCTAAACTGTACACACCCTTCTGCCTATATGCTGCCACCACGATAGGGCACTTTCGAAACCCCAGTAACTGTATAGCACCCCAATCCAAGAGCATAACCATATATAGCTACAATATCTCCCAAATGGGCAATTCTACAGTGATGCGGACAGGACAAGCTACAGGAGAACATAAATCACCTAGAGCCAAAGACAGTTCTGGGTTACACAGTTTTAATGGAAAAAGACAAAAATAAAACTTTACACAGAGCCAATATCACATACACAAGACATACAAAATATAATAAAATGTGCAAATACAGTTCTTGAAATAAAATGGGACGTAAAACACAGAAGCCTAACTTACATAGATAACTCTTCCATGGGTATTTTGCGCGTAAGTCCCAGGAATGTTCTTAGATGTTGCTTCCTTAAAGGGATATGCATGTCTAGAAAAGTTTTTTTTAAATTGACATTTAAACACTTTTATACCTATAGACAAACTAGAATAAATCAATAAAAGTTTTAAAAATGTGTAAAAAATTTTAGTTTCTTGCTTTAACCCCTTCAATGCTGAGGCATTTCACTGCTGTGTGCTGAGCTCATTTTTACCGCTTTTGCTCATCATGTTTAAACACGATTTGAAGCCACATTTTATTATATGGCCCAGACATATTATATATCGTTCTTTCCGGCAGACTCGGCAGATTCATAATATATCATTTTTATATGTATATGTCATGTCCTGCCTGTATATTATAACAAAAAATGCAATAAAATTAGAATTTTTAATCATCTGCAGCGTTTAAAGTGTTTTTTTTCACATTTTATCACATGAACATTTGCGGTTATATTTTCTTTGGGGTGCACTTGTACAAAAATTAGAAATGGATTTTTTGGGGGGAATTACGTGATTTTTAGCAAACGCACCCCACAGAAAAAAATCCTTAGTGCAGCATCATTGTTCACATTATAATTGAAATGTGAACAATAGGGATGCACCGATACCACTTTTTTAAGACCGAGTACGAGTACCGATACTTTTTAAAAAGTACTCACCGTTACCGAGTACCGATACTTTTATTTTATGTCATGTGACCGCTTTCCAATAAGAGCAGACCTCATATAAAAATGCCCCCAGCTCACATGTATGTATCCCCCCGAGATAGATATATATGCAGAATGCCCCCAGCTCACATGGAGATTGCCACCAGCTCACATGGAGATTGCCCCCAGCTCACATGGATATGCCCCCAGCTCTCATGGATATGCCACCAGCTCACATGGATATGCCCCCAGCTCTCATGGATATGCCCCCAGCTCTCATGGATATGCCCCCCAGCTCACATGGATATGCCCCCAGCTCTCATGGATATGCACCCAGCTCTCATGGATATGCCCCAGCTCTCATGGATTTGCCCCCAGCTCTCATGGATATTGCCCCAGCTCACATGGATATGCCCCAGCTCTCATGGATTTGTCCCCAGCACTCATGGATATGCCCCAGCTCTCATGGATATTGCCCCCAGCTCTCATGGATTTGCCCCCAGGTCTCATGGATTTGCCCCAGGTCTCATGGATTTGCCACCAGCTCACATGGAGATTGCCCCCAGCTCACATGGATATGCCCCCAGCTCTCATGGATATGCCACCAGCTCACATGGATATGCCCCCAGCTCTCATGGATATGCCCCAGCTCTCATGGATTTGCCCCCAGCTCACATGGATATGCCCCAGCTCTCATGCATTTGCCCCAGCTCACATGGATATGCCCCATCTCTCATGGATTTGCCCCAGGTCTCATGGATATTGACCCCAACTCACATGGATATGCCCCAGCTCTCATGGGTATGCCATCAAACGCTGGGGAAGCTGGCTGCGTGCATGAAAAGCACGTGGCCAGCGTTCCCCTCCGGCGGCTGCAATACTCACCTGCTTCCGAAGGTCCGGTCGCGCTACTGTGGTGCGATCATGTGGCCGCCGTCGCTTCTTTGACGCTGCCTCCAGCAGCCTCTCGGCGGATACCACCCAGCGCTGGCTTCCGGTATTGGGGGGAGGGTGTATCGGGCCATTTGCACGAGTACTAAGTACTCATGCAAACAGCAGTATCGGCACCGATACCGATACTAGTATTGGTTTCGGTGCATCCCAAGTGAACAATATTGCTGCATTAATACAAACAACACACAAAAAAAACATGTTTTTTTATTATTTATTTAAACTTTATTCCTGGTCATGCTCAGGCCTTTCGAATGACACCCTCCATGACCCCCTAGCTGCCACGGTTCTGGAGATATTGGGGTTCAAAGGAACCCCCTATTTCCACCAGAGGATTTCCTTGGGAAATCCCCAGGCAGCTAGGGGTTCCCCGGTTATCTGACATCATAACGCTATACGCGATGACGTCGGGCAGCGAGGGGACCCGGGGTGGAGCCGCCACCCAAGATGGCGGCCCCCACTAGGCCACACTTCGGCGCCGCAAGGCGCTGAAGTGCCAACCGGTGCCTTAGGGGTTAAAGCCAGGCACCACTTAAAAGGGGAGACTCTCCCCTTTTAAGCGGTGCCTGGCTTGTGGCACTGCTCCTTCCTGATCAGGAGGGAGAGGGATCCAAACGGATCCCCCCTCCCTTCCAGGCGATCTTCCGGCATTGCCGGGGGGGGTCGTCTGGAAATGACGTCATTGTGCATGGCGCGATGACGTCATTTACGTTGTGATGGCTTAACTTCGGCATCTGAGGACTGCCGTGGAACCCTGGACAGAGAGGTGAAAATCTCCGCCGGGGCTCCCGCAAAGCGGATGACATGTGGGGCACGTCCTCCGCATATAGCGGGAGTAAATGAGGATGTGTCCCACACGTCATCTGCAGCGAAGGGGTTAATCTCTGTCATTTCATCTTCTCCAGCAATGCCCCTCAGCTAAGGGTGTTTCTTCAGCTCATACTTCCTGTATATCCCCGCCTCATCTCCGCCCACTACTCCACCCGTTAAAGCTTCACATGAACTACATTTCTTGCTCCATCTTGCCACAGCCCCCATGCACCCCACTAATTCACATACTCAGCTATTACCCTCGCCTAGTGTGTCACCCCTCTCCTGTTAGATTGTAAGCTCTTGGACAGGGTCCTCTCTCCTACTCCTAAAGCAAAACTCACTCACCTGCTCACTCGCTCACACACTCACCCGCTGACTCTTTCCCACAATCATGCTCTTTCACACACAGACTCACTCACCCACTGACACGCTCACTTGCGCTATTTCAAGATTTACATACTGTCTCACTCAAACTCACTCACACACTCTTTCTTGTGCTGTCTGTCTCTTGTGCGTGCTCTCTCACTGCACCTTTTCTTGGAGGTGCTCTGCTTTATCTTGCTGTCTTTCTCTCTTTACCATTTCTTGCTGTGTCTCTGTGCTTTTCTTTGTTGTCCCTCTCTCTGCTGTCTCTTTTTCTCCCTGTGTGTATGGATTTCTTTCCTTCCCTGTCTCTGCAGTAGCTGGGGGTGAAAGTTCAGCCCGCCCTCCCCTCAGCTCAGAGTGCAGGAGGGAGGAGAAGAAACTCAGATGCACATGCTCAGTGCATGTTTTAGCTATACCTAGGTATAGGCACTGATTGGTTAACTTAAAATGCTTCCTGAGGTGGGCGTGGAAAACACCAAGAAAGAAAAGTAGGTAAATATAAAAAAATATCATATCTACTTTTTATGCCTGCTGCATGACACTACTTACTCATTCAAAAGGCATAGCATGTTTTTAAAAGCACACCAGCAAAACACGCAAGTCCCTTTAAGAAATCCTTGCA
Organism: Leptobrachium leishanense; assembly: GCA_009667805.1. Lineage (NCBI taxonomy): Eukaryota > Metazoa > Chordata > Amphibia > Anura > Megophryidae > Leptobrachium > Leptobrachium leishanense. The sequence continues at coordinate 263,610,724 of CM019065.1, read as the reverse complement.
AAATACACTGAGATTTCGGTGAGCATCCTGTACAAAGAACTGGCCCATCACCCACCAACCCCCATCCTATTTGGTTCATGTTTCGATTCAGTCCTCCACCCAAAAAAGCAGATCATTTAAGGGAGTTGTAAATACAGGCAAATGTCCATTGAAACAGGCCAAAGAAAACTGGGAAAAAACACAAATTCTGACACAGCACATTAACCATGCCTAGGAATGACACCTATATTTCAAAAACCAAAGATTTTACAGGCGTGAAAATTGGTATTTATAATATTCTTGAAAAAAAACCAAACATTTGTTTTACTATCTTCCGAAAATACAGTTAAGGGTGGTTAAAAAGCAGGGGTGAATATTTTAAACAGGATACGTATATCTAAAAAACTGATGATGCTAGAGATGTTAGATGCTAGAGATTCTTTCTTGGTGTTTTCCACGCCCACCTCAGGAAGCATTTTAAGCTAACCAATCAGTGCCTATACCTAGGTAAACTAAAAAAATGGTCGGAGCTGTGGCAATTGAGTTTTAATGTGGATAAGTGCAAGATAATGCACCTGGGACGTAAAAACCCAAGGGCTGAATATAGAATATTTGATACAGTCCTAACCTCAACATCTGAGGAAAGGGATTTAGGGGTTATTATTTCAGAGGATCTAAGGGTAAGTAGTCAATGTAATAGAGCAGCAGGAAATGCTGGCACAATGCTTGCTTGTGTAGGGAGAGGTATTAGCAGTAGGAAAAGGGAAGTGCTCATGCCACTGTACAGAGCACTGGTGAGACCTCTCTTGGAGTACTGTGTGCAGTACTGGAGACCGTATCTTCAGAAGGATATAGACATCTTAGAGAGAGTTCAGAGAAGGGCTACTAAAATGGTATATGGCTTGAAGGAGAAAAGTTACCAGGAAAGGCTTAATGATCTTAACATGTACAGCTTGGAAAAAAGACGAGACAGAGGAGATATGATAGAAACATTTAAATACGTAAAGGGAATCCACAAGGTAGAGGAAGGGAGTATATTTAACAGGAAACAAAGTAGCAAAACAAGAGGACATAGTCTTAGATTAGAGGGGCAAAGGTTTAAAAGTAACATCAGGAAGCATTATTTTACTGAGAGGGTGGTGGATACATGGAACAGCCTTCCAGTTGAAGTGGTAGAGGCCAAAACAGTAATTGAATTTAAGCAGGCATGGGATAGGCATAAGGCTATCCTAAACAAAAGATAAATCCAGGTTAAGTATCCATGTAATTGGGCAGACTAGATGGGCCGATAGAAAAATGTCGGCAGATAAAAACCTATGTTTCTATGTTTCTGAGTGAAAAGTGATATTTAGATTCTTCTTGAAAAATAAGAAACATGCATTTTACCATTTTCAGAGAATCCATTTAAGGGGGAGTAAAAAAAGAGGGGTGAATACTTTTCTCAGGATATCTATATTTCAAAAACTAAAGATTTTGCAGGTGTGAAAATTGATATTTACAGTCTTCTTGAAACATAAAAACACGTGTTTTACCATTTTCCAAAAATCCAAGTGGGGGGAGAAAAAGGGTGGTGAATATTTTAAACAGGATACCCATATTTCATGTTACAGATGTGAAAAATGGTATTTAGATTCTTGAAAAATTAAAATCACATATTTTTACCATTTTCAGAGAATCCAGTTAAGGGGGGTTGAAAAAAGGGGGTTAATATTTTCATTTGTATAACTATAATTCAAAACCAAAGATGTTACAGGCATACAAATTGGTATTTACAATCTTCTTGAAAAATTAGAAACAAGTGTTTTACCATTTTATGAAAATCCATTTGATACACTGAATCAGCAGATAAGAAGAATACTGTTACTTCATACAGAATGGAGTCTCTATGCTGCTCCTCTCACAGCCAGGGCTCTCACACTCCCTCACTGTTCCAGCATGTCTGTTTCACTCTCACAATTAGGTTCGCACACTCCCTCACTGCTCCAGCATGTCTGCTTTCATCTCACAGCCAGGGCTTGCACATTCCCTCACTGCTCCAGCATGTCTGCTTCCCTCTCACAGCCAGACCTCATACACTCCCTCACTGCTCCAGCATGTCTGCTTCCTTCTCAGAGCCAGGCCTCACACATTCCCTTTCTGCTCCAGCATATTTGCATCCCTCTCACAGCCAGGCCTCGCACATTCCATCACTGCTCCAGTATGTCTGTTTCTTTTTCACAGCCAGGCCTCACACACACCCTCAATGCGTGGGAGAACCTGTGATATTAATGTGGAACTTCAACCCACTTAAGCTCTGTAATGGCACCAGAGTGCAAGTAAAAGCACTTTACAGACATGTGATTGAGGCAATGCTGCTATTCAGTTTTGGGGGAGTCTGTGTTCATACCATGAATACTTCTTATATCTTCAGCTTATCCGTTTCAATTCAAAAGACTTCAGTTCACCCTAAAGGTTTGTTTTGCGATGACCATTAACAAGTCTCAGGGACAGACTTTGAAGGTAGTGTGGATTAGACATGTGCACAGCCCAAAATTTCATTTTTAACCACTTCGCTGCGGAGGACGCGCTCAGCTCTTCCTGCCGCAGGAAGGGTTGGCTGCGGAAGACGCGCTGAGCGCGTCCTCCCGAAGCAGCCTGCGATCGGCCGGATTCCGGCCGATCGCTGTGCCCCCCGGTGCGGGCTGACATCTTGGATGTCAGCCCGTCAATCCGGGACCGCCGCGGGCACAATAGATGTCATTGCGGTGGCGCGATGACATCTATTTCAGGCGCCCCCCCCCCGCATGTGCGGAGGAAGCGCCTGAAAGGGAGGGTTCGTGATCCTTTCCCGGAAGCGCCGGTTCGTGATCCTTTCCCGGAGCTGGCCGACATCTTGGATGTCGGCCGAGCCTCCGGGAACTCCCCCTGAGGACTGGCGTCATCGTGCATAGCACGATGATGCCAGTCTTGGAGTTAACCCCTAGTTGCCACCAATGGTGGAGATAGGGGGTTCCAATGAACCGATCTGTGGCAGCTAGGGGTTAAAGTTTGGTACTGTTGGATCGGCCAGAGCATGGCCGTTCCAACGATACCAAACATGAATATGAAAAAAGTTTTAAAAAAAAATAAAAACATATTTTAAAAGAAATTATAAAAAAAAAAAAATTTTTTTCTTTTTTTTGGTTTGTTAATGCAACAATATTGTTCCCATTTCAATTATAATGTGAACAATGATGCTGCACTAATGATTTTTGTATGCGGTGCGTTTGTTAAACATCGCGTAATTTTCCCCAAAAAAAATGTAACGAGACCCCATTTCTAATTTTTTTAACAAGCGCACCCCATACAAAATATAACCGCAATTGCTCGCATGTTAAAATGTGAAAAAAAACACTTTACACGTTGTAAATTATTGAAAATTCATATTTTATTGCATTTTTTGTTATAATATACAGACAGGTCATGACGTATACATATAATAATGACATATTATGAATCTGCCGAGTCTGACGGAAAGAACGATATATAATATGTCTGGGTCATATACTAAAATAAGCCTTCAAAACACGTTTAAACATGATGAGCAAAACCAGTAAAAATGACCTCAGCACAGAGGCGGGAAATGCCTCAGCAGCGAAAGGGTTAACTAATGGATTAGTCCTAAAATGCAATTTATTTAGGTGCTAAAGAAATTCGTTTTCAGTTCTTTAGTATGAAAACTTATTTCATTCATCCGAAAACCAGTGGATACAATTAATATTGTAGTGGTGGCTCCTCAGAGGGCTGAGATCGCTGCTTGTTACAGTATCTCTCACTCTCAGCACAATGTGTCAGGCAAAGCTATTACAGTAACTGACTGCTGCTCATCACAGCGCTCAGTTTCAGTAAAACTAGTAAATAATATTTTTATACAAGAGGTTAAAACAATATTATTTCCTTGTTTTACTAAAACTCTGAGCGCTGTTACAGTCGGTTACTGTAACAGCTGAGCCTGATACATTGTACTGAAAGATAATATAGCAAGCAGCCAATCTCAGCGCTCACAGCCACTGGATTTAAAGGGCTAAAAAAAGGCTCCTCTATGTATAATGTATAGAACATCCCCCTGCATTAATTAATACCCCTCTCTGTATAGAACATCCTCCTCAATTTATACCTTTCTCTGTATAATGTATATAACATCCTCCTGCATTAATACCCCTCTCTGTATAATGTATAGAACATCCTCCTGCATTAATTAATGCCCCTCTCTATATAGAACATCCTACTCAGTAGGATCTACTGCATTGGCATGTGGAGGGTGCAGAACTTCGGAATGCAATGCTTATCCAGCACAGGAGAGGGAACTTTTACTTAAACTTTGTATCTCTGTGGGGGAGAGAGACAGAAATATAAAAGCAGGGGAGAGGGAAAATATTAACGTAAATCGGTCTGAGAGCTGGTGCAAATTTATTTTTATAATAAAGTAAAGCACTTTAAATCCAGGGAAAACATTCAAATAAATCACACTGAAGGCTCATAATGACAGAGTAACTGTGAGAACTGGATACTAAATGTATCAGATGTAAAAAAACCTTTATAACAAGCAGCACTGGGAGAGGAGAGGGACTTTATATAAAACGTGTATTATAGATGAGGAAAGGGGGATAGTGTTCCTGGATAATATAAAATGTATCAGACCTAAGCCCCTATTATGCAGAGCGGGAGGGGAGATAACACACGTTTTATAAAGTCCCTCTCTTCTCCCAGCGCTGCTTGTTATAAAGGGTTTTTTACTATCCAGCCCTCCTCTGTCATTAGCTTTCAGTGTGATTCATTTGAATGTTTTCCTTTTCCAGCTGCTTTTATCATCTTGTCTGCCTCATAGACATGCATGGGTTAAATAAAGGTTTCCTCTCCTGTGCTGGCTGTCTGTGCTGCGAGTGAGTATTCTGGAGCTCTATCATTGTCAGATTTTCGGGTAGGGGTCGGGTAGGATTACGCATACAAACCTTTTCTGTAGCTTTGCGATGTTGCGCTCTTAATTGCTGGTCTCCTTCACTCAATGTAATATCACAAAAAGGACTGAAACTAAAATGTAGTGCATTTTATTTTAGTTTCTTTTGTTTTTTGTACTGGGCAGTTTTGTATCTCTTGAGTCATACGAAAACTAAATTATCCCAAAATTCGGACTAAATCGTTTTAGTACTAAAATGATTGCACATGTCTAGCGTGGATTGACCGAAGAGAAGTCTGTTTCTCTCATGGGCAGTTTTACAATGCCTGTTCCAGAGTGTGCTCACCTAACTCTGCTGATCTGAGCTTCTGAAAGAAGAACCACTAATGTAGTTTACAAAGAAGTACTAAAATATTTTTTTTTCCTATATTCCGAATGCCAAAAACCAAAATATTTTTTTTGTCTGTTATAGTGTCTGTTTCTATTTACAACACGAAAAAAATCCATGGACGTATTTGAATGAAGCAACTTCATTTTGTAGCCAATACGCCCTGACTAACGTCTGCAATAAACATTGCTTATTACTTTAAGGCATCAACCTGTAAATTATATTTTGTACAGTTGGACAAAAGCTAGTTGTGAAAAAACTATCTATGTTTTTATAATCCTCGTCTATAAGTACTTTTACTTCCTTTTATGTAGCCCTGACGTATGTATGTAAATTACCTGCAAAGAATAATGGCAAACCATTACCAGAAGACCATACGTACAAATAAAACACAGAGATATTGTGCTTTTTACGTTGGAGCCCCAGCCAGTTTTCCTGCAAGTTTTTGTTCATCCTTCTGGAGGGTGGTACTTTGCTCTCTTTTTAATTCCCTCCAAGCTGAGTTGAAGTGTGAACTCAACTTCCTGGTCAATCAAAAAGGACCTAGAGAAGATTTGTATGTGCTACAAGACGAATATCTTTCCTAAGACTGTTTGCTGATATTAAGTAAGGTACGAGTCAACACGTGGAATGCCAACACATGGAATCAATCAGAGAGACACGAGACAGAATTTGGACAGTTTCCAGAGTCCATAACCTCGGTGCGGAAGCAGTCCCACATCTGAAGCAAGACAGCCAAAGAAAAGAAAGTGAGTATAAAATGAATTTCATTACAGAGTTTTCCACTGACAGTAAATTACAGTTTGTTTACCCAAGTTGTACATGTTCTGATAGACAAGTTTGGATCACTCTATATGAGCAATGTAAAGGAGATAATGAGTTAATTGATAAAAGATGCTTTTAAACTGATAGACACTTTTAATGCTATGATGTTTAGGACCAATGTGTCTCAGAGTAATTTGCAGCTACCAACAAAAACACAAATAACTTGCCTGCACCAAAAGAGTTCAAGGAGAGCTACAGATAGAGTGTGAGCCCCCTGTAAAAATTTATACTTTAATAGAAAAAAACAAATACAAATATATATGCATCAACACACCACAAACATGTTAAAAAGAAAACACAGATTGATATAGAGACAGTACGAATGAAGGTGGAAACATAGGCTGAAATAATTTAACCACATAACCAAAACTACTGCATGTATAATATAGGTGAGGAATGTGTATCTGGCAAATGGGAAATAAGCAGTAAGCCAGGGCAGAGATAGATGAAAATACTAATGCAGCTGGTGAATCAAATTGGTACAAAAGATAAAATAGAACCAATAATAAGCACCAGCACCAGCTTGATAGACACTTTTAATGCTATGATGTTTAGGACCAATGTGTCTCAGAGTAATTTGCAGCTACAAGTGCCAAAAGCAGACTTGAAAGAAAGATCTGTTTGAACAGTAGAAAAGATGTGCTCAAACTGTGACATGTTGCAAGCAGTTGCTACAGATCTAAAGGAGTTAGTTCTTAAATCTGAACTGATCTGCAAATTTAGGAATTTGTGTGTGATCACAAAAAGTGTCCAAAATTTAATTCCTGAGCCTGTCAATATAAACGATAAGCAATATTACAATCTTAACGCTAGCATTAGTGCTCAGCTATGTGAGCGTTAACGTTAGGATAAGTGTCCCTAGCACCCTAGCGCAGGCCACCCATATTACAAAGTTAACCTTAACCGTTAATTTTTATTGTGAGCTTACTGTACTTTGCGTTCCCTATGCTGAACATGGCGAGCGCAAAGAGTAATTAGCGTTAGGATTACAAAGTCCTAACGCTAATTTCACCCCCGCCGTGGATAACTGAAAAGTTAACCACAGCTTGAAGCTGGTGCTAACTGATACCGCTTCTGCAGAATCATTTCGCACCAGCTTAAAATCCCCCCAAAAATCAGATACTCACCTTTCACCCCGCAGTGAGAACGGTGGCCCGATCCACTGCTTCTGGCCCCCTGCAGCAGAGTGCAACTGGGGAAAAAAATCCCCATTCTCCCTCCACAATCACATCCCAGACCTGCAGGATCTTGCGTGAGGCAACTGATCGGCAGCACAAGCCTCTATGAAGTCTGCTGAGCTCCAGGAGGGCTGCCTCGAGTATCCCGGAGGTTAGCGTTTGCATTACAGGGCAGGCTGCTCTATGAAGGTGTTCCACCTTCGAGTCCCCATTTTAGCAGGCAGTATGTAATCTTGTCCAAAGTGTAATCAAAGACACAAACCTTTAGACAAAGCTGCAAAACGTAAATTGAAAATTCAAGAGCAATTTATGAAGGTTATGAAAGAAATCCCAGTCTGTAATCCATCATTAGATGCATTTGGAAATACTGATGTCTTTGAATCCACATTAGATAAAACGGGTTAATCAAAGACTGACGAATTGGCCACCGAATTGCACCGAATGGTGAATTTTCCCGTACGGTGCAATTTTGTGGCAATTTGGCTATTCAGAAAGCTAACAATTCACTAATATTGGCGAATTGCCAGTGAAATACAGTGCAATTCGGCGGCAGTGAAATCCCCATAGAGTTTGTGAAACGTGAATAACGTGGGCGCTTTATAACCATTATTAGTCTCTTGATACCTTAATGATCAGTATCTAAACTTTAATACTGCAGCGAAGAGCAGACAAGCAGAATATCCTTCACTGAAACCGCTATAGTATGTATGCAGAAAGGAGAGGTTTTGCCCGGTGCAAAGAGTTAAAAACAGTGAACATTTTCAAAAGGCAAAGTGCACGTGCAAGCACCAAATGTATAAATTCAATTACACTTATATGCTTATTGTGATCTCACAAAGTCCTCCTTCCAATGGGACCTCGAGGATCTCAAAAATAGAACACAGAAACAAACTCCAATAGTGCATTACTATATAAATTATTGAATTTGATTTTGATACTCTTGTATTATGCTACACACACACATTTTTCAGAGCCTAATCTCCGGCTCTGGATGTATAGGCATTCGGTCTACTTGAGGGTGACACTCTCCTTTCAGCAGGATCACCTTAAAGATTTAACCGAAGACGGTGCTCCCATATCCTCTCAGTGAGCGCAAAACTGTATGGGTCACATTACAATCTGGTTGCTAACGTTAACGCTCACCTGCGTGAGCATTAACGTTAGCCGCGGTGTCTACAGCATATTACAATCCAGACGCAAACGGGTTAAGTAACCCGTTTGCGTTTGGTACCTTGTGCTTTTCAGCGCGAGATTACTGTACTTTGCGCTCCCTGTGCTTAACATGGGGAGCGCAAAGTGTTAATCAGCGTTAGGATTACAAAGTCCTAATGCCAATTAATGTCCGGCTCTGGGTAGCGGAAAGTTAACCAGAGCCAGAACTTGGTGTTAACGGATTCCGCTTCTGCAGAATCCGTTAACACCAGCAAAAAAAAAAAATTGTAAAGGATCGCGGCCTATTTCCGGTGGGGGCCGCCATCTTGGATGGCAGCCCCCACCTCTGGGTCACCCCCCCGCTCAACTGACTCATCGCGCCATGCGCGATGATGTCAGTTAACCGGGGAACCCCCTAGCTGCAAAGGGATTTCCTATGGAAATCCCTTAGAGGAGATAGGGGGGCTCTTTGAACCCCATTATCTCCTGATCGGTGGCAGCTAGGGGGCCATGTATGATATTTCTAGAAAGGCCAGAGCATGGCCTTTCCAATGATATCAAACATGACCATGTTATATGTAAAATAAAAGTTTAAAAAAAGTTAAAATAAAAATAATAAAAATATAATAAATTAAATAATAAAAAAATAAATGTGTTTTTTTTTTAATGCAGCACTATTGTTCACATTTCAATTATAATGTGAACAATGATGCTTCACTAACGATTTTTTTTGTGGGGGTTTAGCTAAAATCACGCAATTTCTCCCCAAAAAAAAAATGGGTTCTCCGTTCTAATTTTTTTAACAAATCTACCCCACAACATATGACCGCAGAGCCTCGGATAATGAAATTTAAAAAAAAAACACTTTACACACTCTGGAAGATTGAAATTTTATTGAAAATTCACATTTATTTACTTTTTTTTACATTTTTTGTTATAGCATTTTGGCAGGGCATGACATATACATATAATAATGATATATTATTAATCTGCCGAGTCTGCCGGAAAGAACGATATATAATTTGTCTGGGTGGTATAATAATACGTGACTTAAAAACGGTCAAAATGAGCTCAACAAACTTCTACTTCCGAAACAGCGCCGAAGTTGTAAAATTACTCCCGTCCTTAAGGGGTTAAACCACAGGTAAATTCCCAGGCTGCTGACTGCTGGACAGAAGTGTGTTTATTCAGACTGCTCAGAGCAGGGCGGGGAGCAGTAACACTTCTAAAAAGATGCTGTGTTTTTTTCCTTTTGTTTATGAGATTATGGTTTTGTGATAGATAGGAGTGCTGGATGTTTAGTAAGAACTCTCATTTGAGTTAGGTTTTCTTTTGTAGGTTTTTTTTTCTGAATCACCTGAAATAGTGATTCCAAAGCCAAGTGCAGTGTTTGCTGCTGTATGCTGGAATAAAAGACCTCCCATTTGCACAAGCTCCAAGTCTGCGTCTGTTTCTTCCCTAGAGGACCGTGTTGTTTGGTTGGAACCAAGGATCCCAAGTGGTTGCTGTACTGCAATATATATATTGAGGAGAAAGGGGGTTTGTGAGGGTCCTGAGAACGAGCAACAGCACTAGTGGCTTGCTCTACGGTGGGGGCCCGCTCAGGTCTCACAAGGTTTTAGCTTGTATGTGCCATTACAGGGATGAATGCTCCATATGGAAATCAGCCTGCTATCACCCAAAAAGGGTGGCCAGTGCTGACTGCCAAGGATGACGAGGCCTAACCAGGCCAAAAACGATTGTCAGGGGTTGCTGCACCTCTCGGGCAGGGATGACGTCCTTGGCAGTCAGTACTGGCCATCCTCATTGGGTGAGAACAGACTGATTTGCATATGGAGCATTCATCCCTGTAATGGCACAAACAAGCTAAAACCTTGTGAGACCTGAGCGGGCACCCACTGTAGAGCAGGCCACTAGTGCTGTTGCTCGTCCTCAGGATCCTCACAAACCCCCCTTTTTCTTACAATATATATATCCATAACAAAATACAGTGGGGATGGGGGGCCCAAAGTAGGTTAGATATAAACAAATACAGATCATCCAATGCAATTCATTAAAAAAAAAGGCAGAAAAACTGTAATACCATACTATGTGTCAGACTCTAGAAATCTGCACAGGCTCAAGGGAAGTTTGTATATAGTAATAACAAAAATGGGGAAAGAGTCTTACCAGTCCCCTAATAGGTAGTAGCAGCAAGAGTGTACAGGCATAAACGTCATATGAATCCACTGAGAAGCGTTTCGGCTGTTGCCTTCCTCAGTCAGTTATGAGTAGTCGGTTCCAGTCCTTAAGCTCCTTTTATTTGATCCTGTTTATAATTTGAATCTTTCTGTCGCGTGTGGTGTGCGTTCCACTGCTTCCGATACAGCGTTATGTCACTTCTGGTCTGGCGCATGCTGAGAGATACTTCATATCCTGGTTCCCGGGGGGAGGGCGGGGTGGCCTTACTTTATACTGTACATTTTGCTTTCGTTGTTTTTTCTTTTTTTTCTTGAGAAAGTATTTTACCAGGAAGGATACATTGAGATTTCTCTCGTTATTACCTGATATGGGGGTAGGGAGGTTGGGGACGTCTTTGTTTTCTGTACTTGGGATGCTCTTTGGGGTCTGATGGTCAAGAGGGGAGGGTCCTGTTTCTGTTTTTATAGGCTGGGCCTCTCATTGGGGGGTGTGGGGGTGGGCGGGTTCAGTTCCTGTTCTATTGCACTGTTTTGTAATTTTTGCCCTTATTTCCATGGTTCGGGGAATCCCGGGTGCTGTTACACTATGCTTTGTGGTGATGGGATGTCTTGGAGCCCAGGAGCCCATGTGAGCACATGCGTTGGGATCCGCGGGGGGTTCTGATCATTGGACAATGTCTTGAGGGCCCAGGCTTGTCGGGCTTGTCATTCCTTCCCCCTAAAGTCCCTCGGTGGTACTACGAGGTGCGACCTTCTGACCACCAGAAGTTTATCGTCTCGATCCTTGCTCTTTCTTCTCTTCTGTTTTTTCACCTTCTTCCCCCCTTCCCCTCTTCTTTTTGTTTTGTTTCTTCTTCTCTCTCTTCAATCTCTCTCTCCCCCCATTACGTTCTCTCCCTTCCCTCTTCTTCTTTTCCCTCTCCTCCCATTGCTGTCACTCCCTCCTCTCCCAGTTTCCTGTTCCTGTCCTAACCCCCTTATTCCTTTTTGATACCTTGACCAGTTCTCCCCTTCTTCGTTCTTGTTTCTTTGGATATTTCTGCTATGTCTGGTGGGGGGAGGGGCTCAGGGAGGCAGGGGGCACGGACCTGCTCGCATTGGTACCCTACCCCTGGTCTCTCAGAATGTTAAGGGCCTCCACTCTTCTCAGAAACGACGCTTGGCCGCTAGATACTATTGAAGGGTGGGGGCGGACGTAGTCCTGCTCCAGGAGACACACTTTGCGAGGAATTGCACTCCCAAATTTTGGGGGAGTGGTTATACATCTCAGTACAATGCCACGGGTAGCACCCATAAAACTGCCATCTCAGTACTGGAGCGTTTGGGACTGCACTTTGATGATACTCTGACGTCCTCTGCGTTAGATGGTAGATACCTGTACATCCAGATTGATGGTAGGATCACGGGTCAGTCCTTGACTTTAGTGAGTGTCTACGCCCCTTCCCCTCCAGATAAGTGTTTTTGCCACTTCCTGATGGACGATCTGCCCCAACTTCCCCCCACGAATGACCATATCGGGGGTGACCTTAATGTGGCGCTTGGCCCTTACCTAGACCGGAGCGCTTCTGCGTCCCTCCGATATCCACCGTCCCTCTTTCACCCTGTAAATGACCTTTTGACTGATTTTACACTATTTGACTCCTGGCGCATTCGTCAACCTAGGGCAGGTGACTTTTTATTCCCATCCCCACAAGATGTACTGTGGTATCGATTACATTCTCTGTAGCAGGAATCTCCTGTTGGGGCTTCAGTCCTCCAACATTTATGAAATATCGTGTTTGGACCACGCCGTGGTGGAGATGGTTTTGGAGTTTGGAGGTTCGGGGAGATGTCACAGTCCTTGGTGTTATGTCCCACGCCATCTGCATTGCTCGACAGCCGACAGTGTCTTCCACGCTGCTTGTTGGCTGGCTGCCGTGTGAAGAAGCGTCTGGCCATGATGGCAGAGCGCGGCGTGATCCCGCCGGGTTTAAACCAGTCGGCTAAGAGCCACTCGTTGCCCTGATGTGGTTTTACCTACTCTCAGACATTTCTTTTCCGACTACCCCCCTGGCTCTTAACCCTTTGGCTCCCGTTTTTGACTACTCTCTGGCAATACTGACCACTGGCATCTGGCTGACGTACTCTCTGGTAATACTGACCCCTGGCATCTGACTGACATTCTCTCTGATGACACTTCCCTTGTTATTTCTCTGTCAACCCTGTGTGTCAGGTTTTATGTTGCAGCCCTCTGTGGTTGTGTTTTCCTTTTTATGGTTCTGGCTATAGGTAGTTGTACTGACCATACAAGGATTGAAAGTATAGATAGTTGTCTATGTACAGTGACTAGATTTATAGATATCCGGGAGAATTTTGTTGCTTGACACTTCAACGATGTGACGGAAGCCTCTGCCACCTTCTGAGGGAATTGGATTCCAGGTGTCAGAGACTGGCCGGCACGTGCACTCACAGCATTGCCTGCACTACATATGGACTTTGTGTTCTTTGGAGAGGAGCTGATGCCAGCCTCATGCCCACAGACTATGGTGATTATGGCAAGGACTATCCATGGAGCATTTGGACATTGTCATGCTGTTTGTTATTTGTTTTAAAGCATGTTTCTGTGGTTCAGTTTCAAAAGTTGTTAGTTTGTATAAATTTATCCTCCTCCCTGGGATTGATTGTGCTGGACAGATAATCTTATCACTGGGAAGAGGAGGGGTGCTCAGACAGTAGAGTGGTATTGTTCTAGACCCCTCCCTGATAACCAACTGCACCAATTGTGCAATCTGTTTTAACATACTGTCTCTAATAAAGTCATTCATTCCTGCTTTTACCAAGGATCAAGTCTCTCATCACAGAGCTCCTCAAGGTGGAAAGATTGGCTGGGGCTGTATGCGTCACATCTTGATGGCCCTGATGCCACTGAACATCATTTGATGCCATTGATAGATGCTGCAGACATGTTTCAAGAATGCCTAGACCATCATATCCAGCTATCTAGATTGCAGCAGGACTACCAGCAAAGCAGCATTGCACATCTACAGATGAGAAGCGTATCTTCTATCCGTGAGTTTGTGCAGAGGGGGAGAGGCAGACTTGCGTCCTATGGAGGACACATTTAAAAGGCTCGGGGATTTGACCTAATTCGGCTGACAATGGTGTAGGCAGCAAAAATGTTCTGGGATAACCGAAGTGCTAAGCTACAGCTTGCCAGGCTTCAGCCGGGACCGCAGCAGACCATCATAGGGTACAAGGCAGCAGAGCTGGATTGCCAGCAGACCCACACATCTGTAATCTGTACATTAGTCCAAGAGGTGGAATCCCATCTGGTTATGACCAACACATCCACAGTCTTGTTAACCCTGAACTGATCTGGCATATAACTGCAGAAGTTTCAGTAATGTTGCAGAATGGCCAAATGCGCCAGCTGCCTAATCTCCCAACGGATCTAATGCAGGGCTGCAAAAGAGATGCATCCATTTGGGAGACTACACAACCTCAGGTAGTGAACTCCTTGGAAGAAGACTTTCTTGTGAGTTTGTGTGAGACTACTGCTTCCACTGGTGCTATCCAGGAATGCTGGGCAGCTGACCCCTAACAGTGCGTTCCCAGTCAAGGATGGGTGCAGGAGCTTGAAAAGCTAGATTTGTCCTCCTGTCTTACACTGGATTCTATGGTTGTGGAGGAGACTGCGGCCCTCCCCACTGTGCTTCCAGGATACAGGAGTGGTTGGCCAGGGTCCCCAGCTTGGGAAGCCTGAACAGCTCTCAGCAGATATCAAGAGAACCATTGGCAATGGGACAGAGTGCAGCCGAGCTCTGGTCCCAACACGCTACCCCAGAAAATGGTGAGATGAAGGACTGAGGAGGTGGTGGGCTTGAGGCCTGTGGCCAGCAGCAAGTACTATTCCAGGGAGACACCCTGGGCGTCATGGCCTCTAGGGAGCAGATGGAGATTCTTGGGGATGGATTACATGATATACCTATCCAGGGACAGTTGAAAGCCCAAGAAGAGGTCGCAGTTGGCACACCTCTACAGCAGCAGGGTTTGGAACCAGGAGAATTCATAGCCTTGAAGTGGCAAGATAGTTCAGTGGGGCTCCCTGGCATTGGAGACATGTCCCCATGCTGTGCGGCACACACGTTTAACCCTGTGTGACTCCTGAGGGAATATAAGAAGGGGGTGAATGCACTTCTGGGTGTGGACCAACCACAATGTCCATGGAAAGAAATAAACTTTTTGGGACTTGGGTGCAGACTAACACACTCACAGATCCGTTTGGGATCTGGTGCCTGGTTAGCCTATTAGAAAAGGGAGAGATATGTGATGGAAGCCTCCACCACCTTCTGAGAGAATTGGATTCCAGGTGTTAGAGACTGGCTGACGCGGGCACTCGTGGACTCCTGAAAGTGAAACATATTATCATACTATATTTCAGAACCATGGTTAAGGTTTGGAACAGTCCATGGTTCTACCACAATGTATCCAATTCATTGCTGAACGCAGATAGACTGTAAGAAAATAATACAGCTGCATGTGTTCTGCAAAGAAAAAAAATACCTCGTTATTACATTTAAAATAAGTTAGGAAACCTGGGGCCCTATTACATTCTTCATGCAAAAACGCACGTGCAACGCGTGAATTTGTGCGCCCAGCATTAAACGTTAACGTGCGGAAATCAATGCTGGAATTACAATCCTCGTGCATTTTTTCATCCATCGAGCAATAACACGCGTTTAAACGGACGCGTTGCGCTCAGAAATCAGTGTGCAGACTGTTTTTTTTCACGCGATTAAACCAATCAGAATTAAGAACCACAATTATTTCACGTTACGTTTTTGCGCCTGTCAAAGTTAATCTGAGCATATATGCTGCAGCAATAATAAATACACACACAACTTCTCCATTTTATTGGTTTAGTATGAGTAGAATGTGTAACTCCTGTAACTTTGCTGCTTTTTTTTTTTTGTTTGGCTGGTGTAATTGGTTTCGGCCAGGTTTATAGAATTTGCCCTTAACACCAGCTTTTAGGAGTTGCTAAAATTTTGAGCACAACTTCTATGCGTTAATTCCTGCACATAGATTGTAATACCATCCGCGTATCAGCGCATAAACGCATTTGCGCTCACAATGTTAAGTATAGGACGTGCGCAGTAAAGTACGCTCGCGCAGGTTCACCCGCGGTAGATGATTACATGCGTTTGTTGCGCTGACAATGTAATACAACATTCAGCGCAAAGGGTTTTACCCCTGGCGTTAATGGTTTTTGCTCCGGCACAAACGTTTGCGCGAAGATTGTAATAGGGCCCTCAGTGTGTAAAGGTCCCTGGTCCACACTCTAGATTGATTTCATAGGGTCACTGCCATTAGGAAAGAATGGGTTAAGATATACCCTAGATATATACTCGAAAAGAATACATTCCTGTATGAAGAGATGATTTTCATTATACAGCTGGAGTGTTGTGGAAACATCTTTTCAAGAAGGGGATTTCCCAGTCTTCTTGAGGCAGACACAGGGGCACACGATGAAGTCTTTGATGTGTGTGATTGGCGTCACCTACTGGTCTAATAGACAATGCAGGGTATACAGTATACTTTTGGTGTTGTGTATATTACTGATGGTCTCCTAAAGATGTGCTGTGTGATAGAAATTGTATATGTATATTTGCAAAAGGTGCAAAAATTAGGCAAATTGGGCTATGTAGCAGAAAATGGTGCTTATAAAAATACGGTGCAGCAGCAGTAAAAAAAACTAAAACTTTACAGTGTGGTTAGCATGAGTGGAATCCGAAGGACACAGTGTTGCTAGCAGAAAAATGGTGCAACAAAGACATAATTCTAGATAGTTGCAATAAAACAGAGATTGTGGCAATAAAACAATCAGTAGAACAAATGCAGTGGAATACGTTATAGCGGCCTCACTAGCAATATAATAAATGATCCAACACCTGCTATTATTATGCAGGATAGTGAGTAATAGGAGCAGTGCACACAATGAAGCAGTATATGCTTCCGTGAATGATGGTGTATATTTAAGAAAGGAAACAGCTGCTGTCTCCACGGGAAACGGTGGTATATCCCACAACACCGCTCAGAGTAGAGTCTTAAATTCGCAAGATTCGTGGGATTAGCGCTTCCTTCCAATATTTCTGTCTAGTGGCATGGACATAAAATTGAGGGATCAAGAACGCTCTGTCTTGAATTAGAAATTTTCTTACCTGCAGTGCTGTCCATACGGATTATATTTGGTAATTGCATAAAAACAGTCTGGACAGAAATATTGGAAGAGCTAATCCCACAGATCTTGTGAATTTAAGAGGGGCACATGATATTGGTAAAGTTATGTAGAGCAGATGATTAGTTCCATACCATCCACAATCTGCTGGAATTGTGGAATTTATGCACCAAATAATGAAATCCAGAATTACCAAAATGCGTCTCCTTAAAGGAAATACATGGGTAGAATCACTTCAGGCTGTGCTCATGGGTATCAGAGGCAGGGCCGGCCCGAGCCACTGTGCTGCCTGGAGCGAAGAATGAATTGCTGCCACCACCCCCCGAAAAAAAACATGCGGTGTGTATGAGCAGAAAAACAAAAAGTACTCAATCACATAACTTATATGTATATTATCTTCCCTCTGCAAGCTGAGTCAGATATATGTAATTGATGAGGTTAGAGGGTGATCCTCTCAAATGCTTGCTTTTCAGCTATACAAGCAGGGTTCGTTGTTTATGAGCGTATCACAGAGCTCCACAGCAATAAAACTCACAGTAATGTGCGGTGTGTATGAGCATATCACAGAGCTCCACAGTAATGTGCAGTGTGTGTATGAGCGTATCACAGAATCCACATATCCTAGCCCACTGTCACATACGTCAATGCACACACATATACACAAAGTCACATACAGTCACATACACACAAACTTACCCACACACAGCTGTGGTCCAGGCCTGCCTCGGGAAGGCTGCATGCTCCTCGCTCAGAGGACCAGTTGTCGGCCTGCTGGAGGGTTTGTTAGACACAGTCTTGGGTGTTTATTAGGCGACTTATTTAATGCTGCTCATCAATTCACACAGGCGAAGTTGGAGCTTGACAATCAAGCAGAAAACTGAGAAAAACAAAGACACCTTTACTTAGTGTCTCAGATGTACAACAGGCAGACCCACATCATACAGTCAGGTCCGGAAATATTGGGACATCGACACAATTCTAACATCTTTAGCTCTGTACACCACCACAATGGAGTTGGAATGAAACAAACACAATGTGCTTTAACTGCAGACTGTCAGCTTTAGTTTGAGGGTATGTACATCCAACTCAGGTCAACGGTGTAGGACTTACAGCAGTTTGCAGATGTGCCTCCCACTTGTTAATGGACCAAAGGTAATGGGACAGAATAATAATCATAAATCAAACTTTCCCTTCTTAATACTTGGTTGCAAATCCTTTGCAGTCAATCACAGCCTGTAGTCTGGAACGCATAGACATCACCAGACACTGGGTTTCATCCGTGGTGATGCTCTGCCAGGCCTCTACTGCAACTGTCTTCAGTTCCTGCTTGTTCTTGGGGCATTTTCCCTTCAGTTTTGTCTTCAGCAAGTGAAATGCATGCTCAATGGGATTCAGGTCAGGTGATTGACTTGGCCATTGCATAACATTCCACTTCTGTCCCTTCAAAAACTCTTTGGTTGCTTTTGCAGTATGCTTTGGGTCATTGTCCATCTGCACTGTGAAGCGCCAAATTATTTTTTTTTTTAAATAAATGCAAGAGAACCAGTTCCATTGGCAGCCATACATGCCCACGCCATGACACTACCACCACCATGCTTCACTGATGAGGTGGTATGCTTAGGATCATGAGCAGTTCCTTTCCTTCTCCATACTCTTCTCTTCCCATCACTCTGGTACAAGTTGATCTTGGTCTCATCTGTCCATAGGATCTTGTTCCAGAACTGTGAAGGCTTTGTTAGATGTTGTTTGGCAAACTCTAATCTGGCCTTCCTGTTTTTGAGGCTCACCAATGGTTTAAATCTTGTGGTGAACCCTCTGTATTCACTTGGTGAAGTCGTCTCTTGATTGTTGACTTTGACACATATACACCTACCTCCTGGAGAGTGCTCTTGATCTGGCCAACTGTTGTGAAGGGTGTTTCTTCACCAGGGAAAGAATTCTTCGGTCATCCACCACAGTTGTTTTCCGTGGTCTCCCGGGTCTTTTGGTGTTGCTGAGCTCACCGGTGAGTTCCTTCTTTTTGATAATGTTACAAACAGTTGTTTTAGCCACGCCTAATGTTCTTGCTATCTCTCTGATGGGTTTGTTTTGTTTCTTCAGCCTAATGATGGCTTGCTTCACTGATAGTAACAGCTCTTTGGATCTCATCTTGAGAGTTGACAGCAAGAGATTCCAAATGCAAATAGCACACTTGAAATTAACTCTGGGCCTTTTATCTGCACATTGTAATTGGGGTAATGAGGGAATATCACACACCTGGCCATGGAACAGCTGAGAAGCCAATTGTCCCATTACCTTTGGTCCCTTAACAAGTGGGAGGCACATCTGCAAACTGCTGTACGTCCTACACCGTTCACCTGAGTTGGATGTACATACCCTCAAATTAAAGCTGACAATCTGCAGTTAAAGCACATTGTGTTTGTTTCATTCCAACTCCATTGTGGTGCTGTGTAGAGCCAAAGATGTTAGAATTGTGTCGATGTCCCAATATTTCTGGACCTGACTGTATGACTACAAGACCCATGAGGCCACAGCAGCCTTATTACTGACACAGCATCATCAGTGGTAGTGGTAGAATATTTAGGGATAAGTTTTTAGGCTCCCCAGCTGTTATCACATGCTGTCTGTGAGTAGTAAACCATGTGATGCACAGCTGACAGCCCACCCTGATCAGAAAAAATATACACGATTGTACTATGCTACTACTCCACGTGCCTTCTCAGCAATGACAGCGGCCCGTGAGTTCCATTCCCTGCACTATGTCTCAGCCTCATCTACTTACCAGACACCAGCTGCAGGTCGCACTGCTTCAGACAGCCGCATGTGGCTGCCGTCTACTTAATCCCAGCCTCCTGACCCTTTAGATTGTAGGTTATCTGATCTGCCAGTCGCCCTCACACTCTCCCTATCTCTATCCTTCGTGCCAGCGCTGCCTCTATAAATCTCTCCCTCCCTAAAACCCTGTCAATCTCATGCAGCTGCTGCTGCCCTCCGGCAGTAAACACTCCACTTACGGGTTACACATGTGCAGCAGCCAAGCCTCTGTGGGAGCAACCATTGACTGTTCCTAGGCAGGAGGCACTGGGTGCAAGGAAGCAGGAGTGGGATTGAAGCGAGAGGGCTGAATTGTGACCTCTTCGTTCCTTTGTGGACCTGAAGCAGACTCGACCAGAGGCATTTGGGTAGTAGCATTACTGCAACCCCTGCAGGGCATTGGTTTGGCCCATAACTAAGCTCTGTGCTCTCATCAGTCAGAGGGAACCCACCAGGAAAGAAACAAGTTCTAAACAATAAGTACATTGATGCACCTGTGCACTGCTTGTAATATGTATGTTTGGGCCAGGCGCCGGCCCGCTGAAGGGGCGGGCGCGGCTGCAGAAGGGCCATGCCTTGTGCGGGCCAGGTGTTTTCCATGCGACGGCCTTTGACAGGGCGGCAAAATGCCACCCCTGACAAAGGGCTGCCTGGAGCCTCTGATCCAGACTGCTCTATGGACGGGCTGGCCCTGATCAGAGGCACAATGTCTTCTACCACTCAGTAAACTCATTTTGAACATATGACTGTAAGAAAAATGCAGCTTCATGAACAAATGAACCATTTTTATCCACTCCACATAAAGATGCCATTGCTAAAACAAAAGAGTTACAAATGACTGGATGACTTCCTGCAGACACAGAATATTAAGGGTCATAATATTTAATATGTGGGTAAGCTTCTTGTTCCGAGGAGAAATCTGACTGCCATTCTGGGTCAAGAAGGAATTTTTTCCCATGTGTTGCATATTGGCGAGCGCTTCAGACTGGGTTTTTTGCCTTCTTTTGGATCAACAGCAGTAGGTGATGTGTGAGAGGCTGAACCCGATGGACGTCTTTTTTCAGCCTATGTAACTATGTAACAAATGCTTCAGGAAAATTTACAATAAATTCTTCCCCATGTTGCATCTTGCATGTACAAAAGTGACACCACCTGATTTTTCTAAGTTTTTGAAGAGGGCTATGGTCATGATTAAAAAACGTTTAGGAAAACAGGCCCATGGGAAGCAGATTGGAGGGGTTTTATCAAATAATTGATGCCATGAGGCAAACAATGGTACAAGTACAAAGTCTGCAAGATGGCAAATGTAACATACGTAGACAAAACAGTTTTTGCTGCGAAAAGTGTGTCCTCTGTCTGGCACAACTCAGTTACTCATGTATTCTCCAAGTATATCTGCTGCATGTGCAGGGGTGTGGAATTTATAAAAATAATCTACTTGTCCAAAGGACTAAGTGGTTGTCCAATCTATTTGTCCCTCAGGACGATCTACTTGTCCTGATAAAAAATTTCAACAAAATAGTGTTTAGAGGTCTTTATTCATAACAGCGCGCACATAAATTTTAATGCCCACAGATATAGACCTCAGACCAGATAATGCCCACAGATACAGACCTCAGACCAGATAATGCCCACAGATATAGACCTCAGACCAGATAATGCCCACATATATAGACCTCAGACCAGATAAAGAGAATTTATTTATAAACAAGAGGTGTTGTTGTACAGTGTGTGGGAAAATGTTTTGCTTTCCTAAACCTGCACGAAAACAGAACACCTCTACTTGCCTGCTGGTTTTTGTCCACCAGAGTATCAAGGGAGCACAGCCAGAACACCATAAGGCTTCTCATCAGCTCCCACATGTTTTTGCTCTTGTAGGCTACGTGGGTATTTTCAAAGTGAATGGATTCAGCAGGGCAGGGCCTGGGCAGAGGATCTCCGCTGCTCCTCTCCATGTGCTCCACTTGGGCTTCCATCCTGCACAGCGTCTCCTCTGCATTTTCACCCACGTGCTGCTGTTTTGGATCCACAGAGCTTTTCACCTTGGGGGGCCGCCGCTGCGGTGGACATTCTGGCCATTCTGCCAGGAACCCCGCTGCCCAGCGCCATCCTGGCAAGCGGTGCCAACTTAGGACACGTGAAGCTGCCCGGGTACAGGATGCGCAGAGAGGGTGTGAGAGAGATGCAAACTGCAACCACTGATCTGACAGCAACCAATCCCCTCCCCCTGTGCTACACACCCCTGCCCCTCCCCTCATCGCGCTGCTCAGTGAGAGAGAGGAAGGAACATCCGTGAGAGTGGGCGTTCTTTCCTCTCTCTGCGCTCAGTGTA
The DNA here is from genome assembly GCA_009667805.1 of Leptobrachium leishanense. NCBI lineage: Eukaryota > Metazoa > Chordata > Amphibia > Anura > Megophryidae > Leptobrachium > Leptobrachium leishanense. Next base: position 263,588,744 of record CM019065.1, on the reverse strand, counting down.
CAAAGTGCGATCATCCTATGGAGGATCGCGCTTTGTATCCCGACGGCGCTCGTGTGCCGGGAGCAGTCCGGCGGGCTTCTTGTCAGCCGGACTGCATCTCAAAAATATTTACTTGTCCGGTGCCTGGATCTTCATGTCCCGGGCGTCGGGCGATAGGATTCCCGCACCCCTGATGTGCAGGTATTGAATGTTTTAATGGTCTGATCATTGTGAATTCATTAAAGTGCTGGTGCTATATCAAATAAACTCAATATGGAACAGTTCAAACGTACATGTGATGTCAAATAAAATTAGATATTGTGCAAATGCCAGTAGCAATATTTAGTGCAGTTCAAATAAAAAGTTCCAAAGCTTAGAAAATGTGTGGTCAATTCCTTTACCAACTCTTCTGCTGAGCCGCCACCTAGTGGTCTCAAAATCATTTACATACAACTCTGTATATACCAATAAAACAAAGGAGCCACCTGATGGTTAAAGTGCATATTGTAATCAAAATATATATGTATCAATTATACCCAATTACATAAATACAGATGTAGCCTGGAGCAAATGTTAGAGTGTCCTGGAGAGTTTAGTCCATGAAAAGGCAGATATTTAAATAATCTCTAGTTATTAAGTCCCGGACACATTAGTTTCATACGTTCCTCTATAGGGAAATCCTATGTGTACTGCAGGGTTAGTAGTCACTTGGTATGGATGTTAATTCTGGGTGGCAGGATCACTCTGTGGGGTCCAGGTGTGTCGTTGTCCTCATTTCCTCAAAGATAATGGAAAGGTATATATACTGTGGTCTGAAAACAGTTAGAAACAGGAAACCATAAACAGAACCACTCTTGTGGTCTGGAGCCTATCCAGGGGGGGCAACGGGGCACCCCCCCCCGAGAAAAATATTACTGCCAGCCGCTGCGCACCGCCTCTAGCGCCAATCTGAAGCACCCTGATGAACAGTACACACAAACTGATGCAGCGCACGCCGCGGCCCGCTGCGCGTGCTGCCTGATGATCTCGGTGACTGAAACTCGGGGGGCTGAATTTGAAATGCTGCTGATGGCTGGGCCAGGCCTGCCGCACTCCGTGCGAGTAGCGAGCCATCACGTTTTTCATTGCCGGGCGCTAATGGTGACACAGTGCGCCTGTGCTGGGCTGCCTGTCACATGGGCGGGAAATAGGAGGAGGCTCCACCCTGTCTGTGGCTGTTGAGTGCAAACGTCACTCGAGACGAGTCAGTGTGATTGTGCCTGCCCTGCCAGCCGTCTCATCACCTCATCCGATGATCTGAGCCGAGTGACGACCATTCATCGTACCCAAGGCCCTGGCCCAACTTGGCAAGCCCCAACTCAAGGTACCTGCTGGCCCTGCATCATGTGTGGTGCCTGGGGGAAGGGATGGGGGGTCACTGACTGAACCTAAATTATGAACCCAGGAATTTGTATAGATCTCAGGGGTCAGGTCAGCAACCTTGGTCCATGTGTGAGCTGAGGGCAAATATACCCATGTGAGCTGGGGCAAATATAACCATGTGAGCTGGGGGCAAAAATATCCATGTGAGCTGGGGGCAATATATATATCCATGTGAGCTGGGGGCAATATATATATCCATGTGAGCTGGGGGCAAATATATCCATGTGAGCTGGTGGCAAATATATCCATGTGAGCTGGAGGCAAATATATCTATGTGAGCTGAGGGCAATATATATATCCATGTGAGCTGGGGGCAATATATATATATATATATATATATATATATATATATCCATGTGAACTGGGGGCAATATATATATCCATGTGAGCTGGGGCAATATATATAACCATGTGAACTGCGGGCAAATATATCCATGTGAGCTGGAGGCAAATATATCTATGTGAGCTGAGTGCAATATACATATCCATGTGAGCTGGGGGCAATATATATCACCATGTGAGATGGGGCAAATATATCCATGTAAGCTGGGGCAATATATCCATGTGAGCTGGGGGCAATATATATATATATCCATGTGAGCTGGGGGAAATATATCCATGTGAGCTGGGGGCAATATATATATCCATGTGAGCTGGGGCAATATATATAACCATGTGAGCTGGGGCAAAATATATAACCATGTGAGCTGGGGGCAATATATATATCCATGTGAGCTGCGGGCAAATATATCCATGTGAGCTGGGGGGCAAATATATCCATGTGAGCTGGGGGCAATATATCCATGTGAGCTGGGGGAAATATAGATATCCATGTGAGCTGGGGGCAAATATATCCATGTGAGCTGGAGGCAAATATATCCATGTGAGCTGGGGCAATATATCCATGTGAGCTGGGTGCAATATATATATATATCCATGTGAGCTGGGGGCAATATATATCTAGGGATGCGCTGATACCATTTTTTTAAGTCCGGGTACAAGTACCGATACTTTTTAAAAGTACTCACCGACTACCGATACTTTTAATTAATGTCATGTGACCGTATTTCAATAAGAACAGACCTCCTATAAAATGCCCCAGCTCACATATTGCCCCAAGCTCAGTGCTCCAGCTCATATTGCCCCAGCTCAAATTGCCCCTGTTCATATTGTCCCCCAGCTCAGTGCCCCATCTCATAGTGCCCCAACTCAGTGCCCCAGCTCATATTGCCCCTGCTCAAATTCATATTGCCCCAGCTTATATTGCCCCCAGCTCAGTGCCCCTGCTCATATTGCCCCAGCTCATATTGCCCCAGTTCATATTGCCCCAGTTCAGTGCCCCAGCTCATAGTGCCCCCAGCTTATAGTGCCCCCAGCTCATATTGCCCCCAGCTCAGTGCTCCCAGCTCATATTGTCCCCAGCTCAGTGCCCGTAGCTCATATTGCCCCAGCTCAGTGCCCCAGCTCATATTGCCCCAGTTCAGTACCCCCAGCTCTTATTGCCCACGCTCACCCAGCCATGCTCCTCCGGCGCTGCCAGGCTCCTCCTCCGTCTTCCTTCTTTGAGCAGCCACAGGCAGAGGTTGTAGCCCGGCCACTCATTGGGAACCACATGCACAGCCGCAGTCTCATGAACTCCCTAACAGAGATACACCTCTGGACCATTAATGATATTGATAGGGCACCAAATCTTGGGTGTATCAATATCATTAATGGGTCCAGAGATGTAGCTCTGTTAGGGATGCACCGAAATTTCAGCCACTGAAATTATCGGCAAAAATGGTGCTTTTGGCCAATAATTATGGTGGCTGAAATTTTGGTGCATCCCTAACAGAGATACACCTCTGGACCCATTAATGATCTTGATACACCCAAGATTTGGTGCCCTGATATAGGCTAAAAGCAGGACAATCAGGACGTCAGAAACGTACTAGCAGGAATTATGTTACAATCTGATATCAGTATGGGACCTCCCACTACGTGAATGCAGAGACATAACTAGAAACCTCAGGGCCCCGTTGCAAGAATCCATGAAGGGCCCCCCCAGCGAGAGAGAGTTTTTCATTTTTACTAAAAATATTTAGCAAAAATACCTGTATATACGTCTCCTGCACTATCCAAAAATACCTTGTTTCAAAACCTAATAATACTATAACCTATAGGTCCAGTATCCCTATTATATTAATATTACCATAGCATTAAATTCTATAACTAATGTATATATAATAGGAATACTAGGCAATAGATTGCCAAAACATTGGGGTGCCTTGTCTTGGCTTTCAGGAGTTTGTACTGACCCACTTAATGTTTTGGCTGCTTTTCGCATTGTGCTTTCCCTAATATTGCATATTTCATATGGTTCAGCTATTTGTTTTTTCTTGTGTTTATTTTTGAGGAGCCTTACTATATGCTGCATATTGTGTACTGTAACTATATGTAACATTTGTGATACTTTACTCTTGTTAATTACATATTTTTGTATTTATTTAAAGATTATTTTTTATTATACTTTTGGTATATACAGTATTATTTCATGGTTGTGCCCTCTTGATTTATTGTGGTTTAATTACACATTTATAGGACCTTGGGGAGTCCTTCTTGCAGATGAGCACCCTTTTTGTGATTATTTTATGAAAACAGTGTGCAGAAGAACGGTTTTGTTTCAAGAGACAGATAGGGACACATCACACTTGAGCGATCACAAGCAAGTGACCACCAGACCCGCAAAAAAACACTAGGAAGTGTCAGACTCATGATGGATAGCCAGAGGAAAAATAACAAGGCCTCTGCTGCATAATTAACCTCCTAAGGACCAATGACAGAACTGTTCAGTCATAAATGCATTGACATTAAAGACCCTTGGCCCTTGAAGGGTTACCAGTGGTTCCACCACTGCCTGGGCCCCCCCTCCAGTAGTGGAATTCCAGGGCCCGGTCGCTAGTGCGACCGCTGCGACCCTTGTAGTTACGCCACTGCCTGAACGGCATAACAGATGGCTGCCGTGCGTATTCCAAAATGAAACACCCACTGGCGTCACTACGGTTGGTGTCACCCGGTGCGGTAACTCATGGTGTCGTCCACCTCCCCACCCGAGTTTTACTGTTTCTTTTTTTAACTACTCTTACTCATAAATCAGAACTCGCATATAACACTGAATGCTCATACACAGTGCACATTACTGTGAGGTTTATTGCTTTGGAGCTCTGTGATACGCTCATACACCCTGCACATTACTGTGAGGTTTAAGGTAGGAACCTGCGAATCATAAATTTTCGCCCGAATCGAATCACGAATCGAATAGACTGTTATGGTTCGAAATCGAATATCGAATCGAATTGAAAACTTCCGAAAAGTGCCGCTTTCGTGTACGATACGTCCTGGATAGGTATGCTTTGTTTGTCTATGCAGCTGTAACGTCAGAACGTCAGCTGAACCTGCAATCTAACAGATGGGCGTATCACAGAGCTCCACAGCAATAAAACACACAGTAATATGCGGTGTGTATGAGGGTAACACAGAGCTCCACAGCAATAAAACTCACAGGAATGTGCAGTGTGTTTGAGCGTAACACAGAGCTCCACCGCAATAAAACTCACAGTAATGTGCAGTGTGTATGAGCCTAACACAGAGCTCCACAGCAATAAAACTCACAGTAATGTGCAGTGTGTATGAGCGAATCACAGAATACACAGCAAAAAAATGCACCCCTTAAGTACGCTGATACAACCATCCTGACTGGCCTGCCAGGGAAGGTGTAATTTTCAAGAGTGAAGCAATGGCATCTGAAACACTCTTTGCTGCCAGGGATGAAAGTGGAGTGAGTAACCACAGAAAAGGGACACACATGGGGCATATATATTTTTTTTTTCAAAGCATAATAAGTAAAAGTGAGCCAGCCCAATGTGTAAACACTGCAATAACCATCCTGGGTTTACTTAATGACCCGCCATTAATAATTTACAGCCTGGGAAATGGGACAAGAATCCCTTTACCCATGTTATAGGTAAACATGGCAGCCTATAGACAGACAGAGCCCTGCACCAAGCACACCCCACCTCCTGTAAAGCAATACTTGCTATTGAGTGGGCTGCAGGGCTATAGCTTTTTAACTCCAACTCCCAGTACTCTGAGCCACGATTTAAATGCACTCCCCTGCACTCAGACTCACATGAAGCCCCCCCGTGGCTCCTGGCCCACCCATCGTATGCTCACAGTACAGCCAAACAATACTTCCAGGAGTCAGCATGGCAAGCCTGCACAGTCACCCCTTTCCACCATCCCCCCTCAATGCACCCCTTTCTTACCTTGTGCCTGGGCACACACACCTCCTCTGCTCATCAGATGATGGGGTGGGAGTGGGGCTCCATCTGGGGGGATCATCTAGGTGTGAGTGAGAAAAAGTCCCAACACTTCTACCCTTGAGTTGTCACCACAGTCCAAACCTCACAGAGCATGGAGGGAGAGGGAAGACAGGAAGGGCTGAGTGTGGCTGATCACCAAACTATAGGAGGGTGTCAGTGTGAGACACCCCTGGAGGAGAAGGATCCTCCTGATTACTGACTGCACAGTGCACACACTCACCACATACCTGGCAGTCAGCTGGCTGATGGTGGAGTCAGAGACGAGGGGAAGAGGAGAGTGGCTGGATTTGCCCACATGGCAGGCAGGCAGCCACAGCTGGTTGATGGATGGTGGTGCGGTGCCTGTGGAAGATGAGGGGAAGAGCGGCTGGATTTGCCCACATGACGTTCATTAATCACACTCTTCCACTCAATCTCCTGACCGCAGCAAGTGCCCCCCCCCTGCAGACACCCATGAGTATAAACGTGACACTTCTCAGGGAAAAATTATACTCCCCACCATCCAAAATTGGGTCAGGCCAGCCTGCTGCTCTCTCCTCGGTCCTCCGAACATGTCCAGAGCTCCAGACTTCACTCCAGGAGATCCTCTTCCCACTGCAGCTTCCTTCCAACACAGCCTCCACTGTGAACCTTGAGATGGGCGGCGCCTAGCAGCGTGCCGTTCCCACACACATGCTGAGCGTCTGGGAGGCACGCTGCGATCTTACTGATTCGAAAAAAAATGTAATCGATCTGCAAAGTCGAATTCGAATCGAATTTGCCCAGCGATTCGATTTTGAATCGAATTTTGAAGCTTCGCAGGTCCCTAGTTTATTGATGTGGAGCTCTGTGATATACTTACTCACATGGCACATTACTGTGAGTTTTGTTGCTATGCACGTCTGTTATACACTCATACACATGGCACATAACTGTAACAGACGTGCACAGCAACAAATGCTCACTCACAGGGCACATTACTGTGAGTTATCACAGAGCTCCACATCAATAAACCTCACAGTAGTGTGCGGTGTGTATGAGCGTATCACAGAATCCACAGCAATAAAACTCAGTAATGTGTGTATGAGCATATCCCAGAGCTCCAAAGCAATAAACCTCACAGTATTGTTCACTGTGTATGAGCATTCAGTGTTATATGCGAGTTCTGATTTATGAGTAAGAGTAGTTAAAAAAAGAAACAGTAAAAGTCGGGGGGGGGTGGACGACACCATGAGTTATCGCACCGGGTAACACTAACCATAGTGACGCCACTGGGTGTTTCATTTTGGAATACGCACGGCAGCCATCTGTTATGCCGTTCACGTAGTGGGCGGTCCCATACTGATATCAGATTGTAACATAATTCCTGCTAGTACGTTTCTGATGTCCTGATTGTCCTGCTTTTAGCCTATATCAGGGCACCAAATCTTGGGTGTATCAATATCATTAATGGGTCCAGAGGTGTATCTCTGTTAGGGATGCACCAAAATTTCAGCCACTGAAATTATCGGCAAAAATGGTGCTTTCGGACAATAATTTCGGGACTGCCACCCCTGGAGGAGCTCAGGGCTGATATATGTGGATTTAGGTGAGTATGAGGATGTAGGTGAGTATGTGAATGCAATGCAATCTCACCCACCCAAATCAGTTACCCGAACCTGGGCCTGGAGGCCCGGCCGAGCCGGGGGCTTGCCTGAGCCTGGAGGCCAGCCGAGCTGCCTGCTCGGCCTGATGACTGATTTTCAGGTTCGGTATCAGTGCATCCACTAATCTCTGTACATCCTCTAGATGGACAGTTAGTGCAAATACTGTAGTCTGTGTTAGTGCAGGATAGTCTGTGTTACCCCTTTATAAAAGAATAATAAGCAGTGTGTGATACTGCTCTTTAAGCTGAAATAAATATAATGGAGAAGTTAAGGTCTAAAATACGTCTTAAAAACAAATAATTCCATTAAATGAGTAGGTGTGAACTGTTGGAATGCATTTGGGATACATTTATAATTTCCGTTCTAATGCATAAGAGATGGTACCAGTGTACCTTAAAGTATACTGTAGATGTCTCAAGTCTGAGGGATAGGATAATAGTACTGGAAATTGAACCTAAGATGATTGTAAGGGGTACCAAAAACCAGCAGGCCACACCATAAGCTTGACCATATAAAAATATTTATTGTGGAGTGGCCACAGGGGTACTAGGTACAAGCGACGTTTCGGTGCTTAAAATGAACGTGCTTGCCTTATATTTTATGTTTGTTTCGGACTCTCCCCATATTGCGGTCACTGTCATTCTTCACCCACCTTAAAAAACAGATCACACCTATGTATGCGACTCTAAAAAGCCAAGAATCAATTTGCTATTACTCTTTGCCCCTAAGCGGCTGGTTGGGGCTGCGTTACCTAATTTCTGGCACTATTATGGCGCAGCACACCTCCAGCGGCTGTTGGAGTGGACGGCGTCCTCGGGGTCCAATGAGTGGGTGGAGATAGAACAGGCTAGCGTTAAATGTCTTTTGTCCTGCCTCCCATGGCTTCTGGTCCCAGTCCATAAAACCATGGTGGACCCTCACCCTATGATTGGGGCCACTGTAAATGTCTGGTGCAAACTGACGGCCGGCCCGGGTCTTGCCCTGTTCCCCTCCTCATTGCTTCCTCTCCAGTGGCTGCCGGTGTTTTCGCCATCACTGCGAATCACGCTACGTGACGGGCAGTCACCACCGCCCCGGCCATGTTTTATTGCAGGAGCCGACCCCATTACTTGTGAACAGCTACCAATCTCGCTCTCTGGGTCGTTCCTCTCCCAGTTTCATCACCATCGCCTTATGCAGCATCTGCGCTCTTTGGCTCCCCTCCAGGATTACACCAGACTGCTTACGTCCTTGGAGACACTAATTGACAGAGGCCGTCACTGTATAACACACTCCAGTCCCTAACCATTCTGTCCTCGACCTGCCATACTAACTGGGAACGTGAGCTCCATCTTATGTTTGACGACCAGCAACGGAGTGACATCTGTTCTTTGGCCCACTCCAGCTTGACGGCCATGAGAGCCTAGGAGACCAATTACAAATTATTGACCAGATGGCATAGGACCCCGAGTCTTCTCTGCCATTTCCAGGGCGCCAGGGATTTGTGCTGCTGGAGGTGTGCTGACCCTGATGCGACACCCCTACATGTCTGGTGGTCTTGCCCGACCTTACACCTGTTTTGGCTCACGGTCCATGAACACCTATGTGAAGTCTTAGAACCTCCCTCACCAGTCACATCGGATTTCTACCTTTGGAGCCACACCGATATCCCCACAGACCCTTTCTGGAAATCTGTAGCTGTAGGGCTGCTTCAGGCAGCGCGCCTGGTTATACCCATGTTTTGGCGCAAGCCTGAACCGCCACCGATCACAGCCTGGCTTCAAGAGATGGAAAGCATTCGCTCTTCAGAGGAGCGTATTGTGCTGGCACTGGGGAAATCTGCGGAACACTGTAGAAAATGGTTTCACTGGCAGATGACCTGTCTACCCAGGTTGGGTCGCGGTGGTCATGCTGTGTAAGCATCCTGATTCTTACTTCGTACCCCTGGGGCAATGTGGGGCCCATTTTTGTGACAATCCTGTTATGTTCTAGCACGGTTTCCAATGTCACCATTTACTGTTAACGTATTTATGTGTACTGTTTGTGTACCATGTCTGCGGTTATTGTTACTGTGGATGTTTCTCTGCTTTCCATGTAATGCTGCAAAATTTGTCTCTCAATAAAGCGAAAATATGTTAAAAAAAAAGGTTGAAGCTGCTTTCCTGGTGGGGTTTTTTCACCACCATTTTGTTTCTCTGTCTTCTTCCTGCCTTACATCCCCTTCATGTACCCTTTGTCTTTTTCTGGGGGATCTTGAATGTGTGTCCTCCCTTTTTCCCTTAAGACCCTGTTCCTTGTTTCTGGACTCCATTCTTGTCTCCCTATATCCAGTCTCAGTTTCCTTCGTTCCTTTGGTATGTCAAACAAAAAAACCTCTTCTTCATGTTCCAGGGGTTCAGTTTCTAAATGGTCCAAGACTTCATATCTCTTCCTTAATGTGGGTCTTCCGTTGGTGTTATATGTGTCTCTGGGGGCATAGTGGGGCCCCTTCTATCTGGGGTTCCCTGGTCTTTTTCTTGTCCATCAGCTCTTCTTCTAATTTGAGTAGTGTGTAATCCTTGTACCTGCCTTGGGTATTACAGTTGTGTTCAAAATTATTCAACCCCCACTGAAATTGAGTGTTTTGGCCAGTTTGACATTCATTTTGATCATTCAGTCATCTTGCTTACAATTAAATCAAAGAGGCACGTGTAGGTCAGACAAATATAACATAACATTTATAATGAAATAACCACAAATGTCTTTTCTGTGCTCACATCATTATCAGTTTTATTCAACCCCCAAGTGACATTCAATCTTAGTACTTAGTACAACATCCTTTTACAGTTATAACAGCTTTTAAACGTGAAGCATAGCTTGACACAAGTGTCTTGCAGCAATCTACGGGTATCTTCGCCCATTCGTCATGGGCAAAAGCCTCCAGTTCAGTCACATTCTTAGGCTTGCGCACTGCAACTGCTTTCTTTAAGTCCCACCAGAGGTTCTCAATCGGATTTAAGTCAGATGACTGCGATGGCCACTCCAAAATGTTCCAGCCTTTAATCTGCAACCATGCTCTAGTGGACTTGGAGGTATGCTTGGGATCATTGTCCTGTTGAAAGGTCCAACATCTCCCAAGCCTCAGGTTTGTGACGGACTGCATCACATTGTCATCCAATATCTCCTGGTACTGAAGAGAATTCATGGTACCTTGCACACGCTGAAGCTTCCCTGTACCTGCAGAAGCAAAACAGCCAAAGCATGATTGACCCCCCGCCATGCTTCAAAGTAGGCAAGGTGTTCTTTTCTTCATAGGCCTTGTTCTTCCTCCTCCAAACATAGCGTTGATCCATGGGCCCAAACAGTTCTAATTTTGTTTCATCAGTCCACAGAACACTATCCCAAAACTTCTGTGGTTTGTCCACATGACTTTTGGCATACTGCAGTCGACTCTTCTTATTCTTTGGAGACAGCAAGGGGGTGCGCCTGGGAGTTCTGACATGGAGGCCTTCATTACGCAGTATGCGCCGTATTGTCTGAGCTGAAACTTCAGTACCCACATCTGACAAATCTTTTCTCAGTTCCTCAGCAGTCACACGGGGACATTTCTCCACTCTACGCTTCAGGTAGCGCACAGCAGTCGAAGTCAGCATTTTCTTTCTGCCACGACCAGGTAGCGTTTCAACAGTGCCCTTTGCCTTGAATTTGCGAATGATGCTTCCTATGGTCTCTCTTGGTATGTTTAACCTCTTTGCAATCTTCTTATAGCCATTGCCCTTCCTGTGAAGAGTACTCACCTCTTCTCTTGTCTTCCTGGACCATTCTCTTGACTTCACCATGTTTGTAACCACACCAGTAAATGTCTAGAAGGAGCTGAGTATCATAGTCATTTTAAAGCTGCCTAATTGGTGCTTATTATGCTTTATTGCTAATCCGTGACATCCACAGGTGTTTTCAATACCTGATTGAAAACACTTGAATGAACCTCTGTTCTTCAGAGTGGTAGTTTTTAAGGGGTTGAATAATTGTGTCAATGAAGAATTCACAAAAGAAACATTTACTACTGTATTACAAAACCAATTGATGTCATTTTAGTTGCATATGGTTCTTTAAAAAGTTCTTGTATGATTTCATTCTGAATACAATTACAAATGTACACTAAATTCCCTAAAACCCTTTACAGCATTGGGGGTTGAATAATTTTGAACACAACTGTATGTCCTCAATAAAGCACGGTCCTCTAGCGTTGCATAAACAAGTTTTGTAACATTATTGAATTGACTGCTTCAGCAGGCAGCAGTATTAGCATACAAAACAAAACAAACACATCCCTACAAACCAAAACCCTAGCTCCTTTGAGCTCTGACTCACTAAGAGAGTATATATATATATATATAATATATAATTTTTTTCAAATGTAAAATTTTATTTTCAAGTATACATCAACATACAGTAATCTAAAGATATCGTAGCGGTACAGTGCATATCAAATAACCATAGTGTCAAAATAACAACATCTGTAACAGAGATATGATAAACAATCGACTGGGAGAGATAACCGGTAAGTTTAGCTATGATAAGGTGGTCGTTGCTCCTGGTCTATATAAAAAAAAAAATTATATATAAAAAAGGTTTCAATTGCGAGGGCAACTTTAATAATTAGCAAGGAAAAAAAAGGCCTTGCTGTCATCGGGAACAGACTCAACACAGAGATACAAACCGACCATACAGGGAAACAGGACATAAGACAACATGTAGGGTAAGGAGTTTAAGAGTGGTGTATAGGAAAGAGAAAGAAAAGAAGAGCAATAGGGAGGAGAATGTAGGGGACAGAAAAATATGTTAGGGATAGGAGTGATTAGGAATGAAATCGGGGGAATTCTGAGATAGGAAGACTATGGGGATAATCGGGAAGGGATATAAGTGTCCGCGGTCCGGGAAAACAGCAATCATTCAAATTTCTTAGTCCTCGCCTCCCTCCTCCTCGCTCCGTATTAGTGACCGAAATGCCAGAGAGGAACAGTATTCATTCCAGTGATACCAAACCTCCATTGAGTGCTGTGCCGCTTGTGCAGACGGGAGTGCCAGCTCTTCTATGGAACGTAGCGTTTCAAGTCTGTCAACCAGGGTTTTAGTGGAGGGAATGGATGCAGATCTCCAGTATATGGGTATAAGTGATCTGGCTGTCAAAAGAATGCGTAGTAAAAAGGATTTCTTCAGAGTTTTCACTGAGTATGGGACATGCAGGAGCAAGAGAGTCTGAGGTGTAAAGTCTAAGATTACATCCGTGGTCTTCTCAATTAAGGCACATATTCGCTTCCAGTACACCTGGATAATCGGACATCCCCACCAAATATGTATATAGGAGCCAAGAGATGAAGAGCAGCGCCAACAGTTTGGGGAGGAGGTGATATGGTATAGCGATGTGAGGGCCGGGGTGCGGTACCAGAAAACCAGGAATTTATATGATGATTCGTGAAGCCTAGCGATCTTGGAGCCATAATGTACCAGCGAGAGTGTTTTAGTCCAGGTCTCATCTGAGATAGGCGTTTCCAGAGTACGCTCCCATCTGGCCATAAAGGCCGGTGGTTCAGAGTCCACTGTTTGTAGCAGTTTATAAAGCGTTGAAATGCCATGCGGTAACGTAATCGCTTGTTTACAAAATGATTCAAATGTAGATAAAGTTCGGGGCAGTGAAGAGTTACCTGGTAGGGCTTTAAGAAAGGATTTAATTTGATGATAGCCAAAAGTTTCAGCGAAAGACAATTCCGGCCTGGTGGTATCTGTCAATGATACAAAGTTACCGTTCTGGAGGACATGGTGTACCCGTAGGCAAGTAGAATCCGTGAAGCGATTATGTAGAGATGGCTTCACCCTCATAGGAAAGTCTGGGTTGTGGGACAATGGGAGTAGGGGGGAGGGGAAGGACGAGAGAGCGTATCGGACACGGAGTTTATGCCAGAGCAATAAAGTGCTACCAACAGTGGAAGATGCGGTGGCAATGTCTCGTATCCCGGCCAAATGAAGCCATGGGAGAGTTTCCAGCGGACGTCCTGCTTGTTTTTCTCTAAATCAATCCATTTTTGATCTGGGGAACTCGACATCCAGTCAAGAATCCTCGTCAGATGCGTAGCATAATAATAAAGCTTGGTATCCGGGAGTGCGAGACCACCAGAAAGTTTGGGGTTTACACAAAGTGGGATACTTGAGACGTGGGCGACCTTTAGGCCAGATGAATTGTGAGAACAACCGTTGCAGTTTCAGGTGGAAAGAAAACGGGAGAAGGATGGGGAGGGTCTGGTAGAGATATAACAATCTAGGTAGAAGATTCATTTTAATTACATTTATCCTCCCTAACCAGGATAAAAAAAATTTTGTCCATAAGGCCATGTCTGAGCGGAAGGCTTCTAGAAGGGGTGTAAAGTTAAGAGCAAAGATCTGAGAAAAGGTGGCGGATAGGCGTACCCCTAAATAGGTAAGTGATGTGTGGCACCAGCGAAACGGGTATTGTGCCCGTATAGCCTGACAGGAGGCATTCGGGAGGGCAGCCTTAAGAATTTCCGACTTTGACTCATTAATTTTAAAACCTGCCAGGGAGCCATATTCCTGCAATTCTCGCATTACTTCCGGTAGGGCTGTTATTGGGTCCGGTAATAAAAAGAGCAAATCATCCGCATATGCAGAGATCTTATGTTCGGAGTGGGCGTCTTGGACCCCTCGTATAAGGTGGTTTTGTCTGACGGCGGTCAGCAGTGGTTCCAGGCATAAGGCAAAGAGAAGGGGGGGAAAGAGGGCACCCCTGATGAGTGCCATTGCAGATCCGAAACGAGGGGGAGAGTGCGCCATTCACTTTGACCCTTGCGGTCGGAGATTCATACAAAGCATGAACCCACCCTAAAAACTCTTTCCCAATCCCAAAATGATGCAGCGTTCGGAAAAGAAAAGGCCAGAGTACCCGGTCGAATGCCTTCTCGGCGTCTGTGGAGAGTAAAAGGAGATGGTGAGTGTTTCGTTTCGAGGACACTATGGCGTTTAAAGCCCGTATCGTTGCGTCTCTGGCTTCTCGTCCCGGGATAAAGCCAACCTGATCTGCCTCCACCATTTGAGGCAAAAATCGCTTGAGGCGATTTGCCAGGATCCGTGCCAGAAGCTTAACGTCACTATTTAAAAGTGAAATAGGACGGTAATTCCCACAGCAGGTGTGGTCCTTATCTGGTTTGGGAATCAAAGTAATTGTTGCTGCTAGGGAGTGGGGGTGAAAGTGGCCACCTTCGCGAATCGCGTCAAACAAAGCAGTAATGGTGGGTAACAAGGTGTCTACACACCGCTTATAGTACTCTATGGGCAAGCCATCTGGGCCAGGGCTTTTGCCATTCTTTGTGGATTTTATTGCTGACACAATTTCTTCGGTGGAGATAGCGGCATCCAGCGACGTGCGATCCGTCAGAGTGAGAGTGCGCCGAATCGTGGTGGAGAGATACTTCTCCAAGCGAGGGGTTGGTACTAATTGTGTATCTCCTTCCTCCAGGTTATAAAGATCTTTGAAAAAGTTTAGGAATGCTCCGGTGATCTCTCGAGGGTTGGTAGAAAGAGAGCCAGTGGACGTGGCGATTTGAGGGATATACGCTTTAGTACGTTTAGCCCGAAGGATCCCAGCCAACAGGCGCCCTGGGCGATTTTCGTTTAAGGCAAAGAAAGATCGGGATTTCAATGCCTGGAAGCGGATAGAATCATTTAAGAGTTTATTAAGGCTTTGGCGTTTCACTAATAGTCGTTGATAGACTTCAGCATTAGCAGAGGATATATGTTCCATCTCCAAGGTCCGAATTTCCGCCATGAGAAAGCTACGGTCATTGTCCCGTAATTTTTTACGGGCAGTTCCCCGGCTAATAAAGAAGCCTCTGATTACAGCTTTATGGGCTTCCCATAGCACCGGTAGTGGTGTGTCCGCAGGAGTATTTTCTGTAAAATATTTCTCGAGAGTAGAGGTCAAGTCCGCGTGGATAAGCGGATCTTCCAAAAGTGAAAGATTGAGGCGCCATTGACGTTCTTTTGGGACTAACAGAGGGGAATAGACGGATAAGGAGATTGGTGCATGATCCGACCAGGTGGTAGCAGTGATGTCGATGGTGCGGAGGAGAGGAATATCACGGTAGCGCATAAAAAAATAATCAATACGGGTATGAACTTTATGAACTGGTGAGAAAAAGGTAAAATCTTTCTCGTCTGTGTGTAGAGCGCGCCAGACATCAACTAGTTGGTGTTCATGTAAGGATATGGAATTTGACGAAGAAATATTGATGGGGTTGCCGATGCTCCAGATGAGGAATCAATGTATGGCTCAAGAGGTACATTCAAGTCCCCTGCTATAATTGTGATGCCTTGTTGGAAAGAGTCCAGGGATTTAAGCATGCGAGTCAGGCAGGTATGTTGTTTTTTATTGGGCAAATACAAGGATGCGAAGGTGTATACCGTATCAACTATTTTGCCGCGAACAAAGAGGTAACGTCCACCCTCATCCGTTTCCGTGGCATCCACCACAAAGGGTACATCTTTAGAGATCAATATTGCAACACCACGGGATTTGCTCAGAGTGTAGTTACTGAAAAACATAGTAGGGAAGGCGGCATCACCGAAGTGAGGTACTGATCCGGCACGGAAATGAGTTTCTTGGAGGAAGGCGATAGACGTTTGCATAGATCGTAGATCGCGCAATAGGCGTGAGCGCTTTTCGGGGATGTTGAGGCCCCTGACATTGTAGCTAATCAGTTTGAGGTCCTTGGGCGCAAATGGGGCAGCGCTGGATGACATTTTTCGGGTGTAATCTAAGGAAAGGTAAGTGAGGGGCAGTTATTATGAGAAAGCCGTAGAGAACAGTCAACTGTAGAGGAGGCGGGATGAAGAGGGAAGAAAGGAAGTAGCAGGGCCAAGGTGTTAATAAGTAATAGCAGAAAGGAAAGACAGAGAAAGATAGAGAGGGAGAGAGAGCAAAAGGGAGAGAGGCTGAGGAAGGGGAGGGGGATCAAGACACTGGGAAGGGAGACAGATACAACACAATGAGGTATTGAGTGCACCGACCGTGGCGTCACGTACAGCCCCAAGATCTAAACGACCGAGAGGCCGGACCCACTGTCGGGTTCGGTAGCACTATTCCTCCGGGGGAGTGATAACGGGACCGATATCCAAGAGTAGTGCAGTAACACACCAAAATGAACGAGTAAGATGGAATATCAGAGACCAGGAACAACGGTACAGCCGAACCGATTGGACAGAGAAAATGCACATTGATAAGAGACGAAGCAAAGAACGGACCCAAGGGATATAAATTTTGCCGTCAAGTGGTAAAAAATGTCAAGGCGGTAGGCAAGGTAAGGAGGGGGAGGAAAGAAAATTCAAGAGCTACAGAATCAGCTTACTGGGAACATGTTCAAATGTAATAAAGCTTTAAGTACGTATAATAAGGTGTCAGTACAAATAATACGGAAAGGCAGAGAGCGTAGCACTAGATAAACAATCCCCCCGTCCCAGGGAACAAATCCCGTCCTCCTGAACATCACGGCAAAACGAAAAAAAAAAAAAAGGGGGGGGAATAAGCGGGAGAACCCAAGTCAAAGGGCGGCAATAGCGTCGTTATGGAGGGAGATATCGGAACTATAGATAAAGTGAGGAGGGGAAGTACATAAAATTCTAAGATATGAAACCTGTTCAACGGGGGCTTGTGCTATACAGCAGATTTATAAGTGCATTAGAGTGACAGTGCTATAAGAGGGAGGAATCATAGTCGCAGCTTTAAATATGTAAACCCCCCCTATCAGAGTATAGATTTCCCCCTCCCAGATTTCCCGTCCTGCAGCAAAAAAAAAAAAAAATTAAGTCACCCAGATCAGACAAGAGATAAACACGTGTTAACAAAAGATAACATAACCTTAACTGAATTGAGATAAGCTCCGCACTCAGACTGGAGCCCCTTAGCTATTATATGAAAAGCTGTTCATCCTTCCACCAGTCACCTCCTTTCTGTCCGATACCTCGAGAGAGGGAAAAAAAAATAATCGGTGCAGTAGATGGGTGAGGGTCCTAACCTAACCCGTAGAAGGTGTCATATATAACCAACCCCACTTTCCAACAAATGCAGGTGTCCTCCCATAAAGGAGGCGACAGTGTTCCGTCACGTCACCTTGCAGGCCATGTCACTGTGATCTACCCCTTCTCTCAGTGCGAGGATAACAGGGAATCGTGGGACGCCGACCGGGACAGGCCACTGGGTCCGGCTTGTCAGGAGCGTCGAAGGGTCGGTAAATTACAGGCAGTCATTCCGCCGGTGTCGGGGCATGTGGTGATGGAGACGAGCGCGGGCCGTCCCTAGGAACACCTCTCTGGGGAGACCGCTGAGGTCTGGGGGTGCCCGCAGAGGTAGTCATCCCTATCGTGGTGAACGGCAGGCGTTCCCAGTCCGGTACCTCAGTAGGGGGAAGGTCGAGAAGGGCAAGAACGGGGCCACATCCTTTGGCGAGCGTATGACATGATGGGCGTCATTCTTGCGAGTGTGGAGGGCAAAGGGGAATCCCCAGCGGTAGGGCAAGCCTGCTTCATGTAGGGCCCTCGTGACAGGACGTAACGCTCTACGAGCTGCCAGAGTGTAGGATGATAGATCCTGAAACAGCTCGAAGGTCTCACCATCAAAGGACCATTGCCGGCGGTTACGAGCCCGGCGCATGATTTCCTCCTTCAGGGAAAAGTCAGGCAGGTGGCAAAGTATGTCCCTCGGGGTGGAGCGGGCATTGATGGTCGGGGCTCGGAATACTCTATGTGCCCGGTCTATCGCTCCGTTAGGTAAGGGTGGACACCCCAGCAGATGTGTAAATGCTCGGAGGAGGAAAAATTTCACCTCCGTCACCTCTTCGCTGACTCCCCGTATCCGGACATTATGCCGCCGGGACCGGTTCTCCAGGTCGTCTATTCGGCGGTGCATTTCGGAAAATCGTATATCAGCTTGCGGGTCTGGCTTTGGGTCTAACACGGCGCGTGGCGTTGCTCCCTTTTCCAGGGCCGCAACACGTGCATCGATGGCCGTAATATCTGCTCGAACCTCCGCAATTTCCCGTCCGAAAGTCACCTGTAGTTGATCAACCATGTCCTTGAAGTCCTCCCTGGTTGGAACCTCAGCCCGGGTTGGTAGTTCTGCTATCAGGGATTCGAGGCGCCGGATGGTCGATTGGCCCCCGGACCATGAGGCATCCGAAGGAGTTGGGGAGGACGCCATATTAGAGTCCTCGGGTTCAGAAGGCCGCGGCCGTGAAGTGCCGAAAAAGGCTTCAATAGGGCCCGTGGAAGGTCTGTCAGGCTTGTGCGTGGGTTTCCGGGAAGATTTGCGGCGGGAGGTGCGGATCATGTCCCAATGCTGATGCGGTGGAGCGGTGCAATCAGTTACGGCTGAGAGAGCTCCCGAACTAAGCGTCCATCTTGGATTCCAGCCAGGTCACGCCCCATATATATATTTTTTTTTCAGCATTCAAGTTTCTGCTTGGAACCAAACTGCTTCCTCGCTACACAAGCACCTCTCTCAGACTGAAAAGGAGGCAGTGATTGCTTTTTAGTGCTGCTAATGACTTCCAGCTGATCAGTGTGTGGAGACTAAAGAACCTCCTGGGCTTCCTTAGGTTGTTCACACATACTCCTCTGGAGCTAAACATCATATCAGTCTCTTAAAAGGTTAGAGGGAATGTGCATTCCATCACAGTTCACAACATGCACTTTATCACAAGTGTTATTCTTTCTGAGAAGGTCCTTATTTCTTGTCCCATATTCTTCTGTTAGTTCCTTGTTGGCCCTTTCTATTCATTGATTAATTTCTTCCAGATTCTGTTTCCTTTCTTCTATAATAACTTCCATACAGGGTTATTCAGAGAAAGGTGAAAATCAGGAGAAGTGAAAATTCTAGGTCAAAATAGCACAACCAGAAAAATTCTCACATTTATCTCACTTTCCAAATCAGCTATTTGGTGTAGATTGTTCTCTTCTCCAGCCACTTAGAAACATAGAAAAATGTCGGCAGATAAGAACCTTTCGGCCCATCTAGTCTGCCCAATTACATGGATACTTTACCTGGATTTATCTTTTGTTTAGGATAGCCTTATGCCTATCCCATGCCTGCTTAAATTCAATTACTGTTTTGGCCTCTACCACTTCAACTGAAAGGCTGTTCCATGTATCCACCACCCTCTCAGTAAAATAATGCTTCCTGATGTTACTTTTAAACCTTCGCCCCTCTAATCTAAGACTATGTCCTCTTGTTTTGCTACTTTGTTTCCGTTTAAATATACTCCCTTCCTCTACCTTGTGGATTCCCTTTACGTATTTAAATGTTTCTATCATATCTCCTCTGTCTCGTCTATTTTCCAAGCTGTACATGTTAAGATCATTAAGCCTTTCCTGGTAACCTTTCTCCTTCAAGCCATACACCATTTTAGTAGCCCTTCTCTGAACTCTCTCTAAGATGTCTATATCCTTCTGGAGATACGGACTCCAGTACTGCACACAGTACTCCAAGTGAGGTCTCACCAGTGCTCTGTACAGTGGCATGAGCACTTCCCTTTTCCTACTGCTAATACCTCTCCCTACACAACCAAGCATTCTGCTAGCATTTCCTGCTGCTCTATTACATTGACTACTTACCCTTAGATCCTCTGAAATAATAACCCCTAAATCCCTTTCCTCAGATGCTGAGGTTAGGACTGTATCAAATATTCTATATTCAGCCCTTGTTTTTTTTTAAATCATTTGTCATTTGGCTGATCCCTCCAGGAATGTCAACGCTGTTGCAAATCATTGTGTCATCAGCAAAAAGACATACTTTTCCATTAATGCCTTCTGCAATATCACTAATAAAAATATTAAAGAGAATGGGTCCAAGTACTGACACCTGAGGTACCCCACTAGTAACAAGACCTTGCGCCGAATAAACTCCATTTACCACAACCCTCTGTTACCTGTCACTCAGCCACTGCCTAATCCATTCAACAATATTGGAATCCAAGCTCAAAGATTGCAATTTATTGATAAGCCTTCTATGCGGAACAGTATCAAAAGCCTTACTGAAATCGAAATAAGCAATGTCTACTGCACCACCTGTGTCTATTATTTTTGTTACCCAATCAAAAAAATCAATAAGATTAGTTTGGCATGATCTCCCTGAGGTAAACCCCTGATTTTCACCTTTCTCTGAATAGACCGGATAGTATGGAGTGAAAAATCCTTCCAGCAACTTTTGCCACTTTTCCATCTCTTATGCATAAGCACGGAAAGTATAAATAAATACCAGATGCATTCCAAGAGTGCACACCTACTCTCTTATGGAATTATTTGTTTTTAAGACGTATTTTAAACCTAAACTTGTTCATTATATTTATTGTGTTTAACGAGCAGTATCACACGGTTTATTACCCTTTGAACAGACAATTTATAAAGGGGTAACACAGACTATCCTGCACTAACACAGACTATTTGCACTAACTGTCCATCTAGAGGATGTATAGAGATACACCTCCGGACCCATTAATGATATTGATACACCCAAGATTTGGTGCCCTGATATTGGCTAAAAGCAGGACAATACGGATGTCAGAAATGGATTAGCAGGAATTATGTTACGATCTGATATCAGTATGGGACTTTCCGCTACGTGAGCGGCTTAACAGACAGCTGCCGTGCACATTCCAGAATGAAACCCCATGCATGCGCATCTGCAAGCAAACACATGTGTGAGGGAAACCTAAAGCAAACGGACCAATTACAAAAAAGAAGATCGTAGCCATTATAAAAGGGGTGCAATAAAGCTTAGGGGACTGACTGAAGAGGCCAGCAGGAGCTGGCAAAACGCATCTCAGAGACCCCCCCTCATTTAGGGCTCTATTACATTCCTTGCGCAAAAAAGCTTGCGCAGCGCATTAATTTGTGCGTGTTAAACGTTAACGCGCATAAATTAACACTGGTATTACAATCCGCGCGCATTTTTTCATCCATCAAAAAATAACGCGTGTAAAAAAGATGCGCAAAACATTAACGTTGCGCGCAGAAATCGGTGTGCGGACTGTTTTTTCACGCAATTCAGCCAATCATAATTAAGTACCACAATTGTCTCCCGTTAAGTTTTTACGCCTGCCAAAATCAATCTGAGTATATATTGTGATAAAGTACATGGTGTGGTCTGTGACGGTGTCTATATTCCCTATAATCTTTTTAGGGAGAGATATGATTTTTAACTCCAGGGGGAGCATTTGTGAATAAGGAAGCCCAAGAGGTTCTTTTACCCTCCACATACTGGTCAGCTGGAAGTCATTTAGCAGCAGTGACAAGAAATCACTGCCTGCTTTTCACTCTGAGTGAGGTGCCTGCGTGGAGAGGAGCAGAGTGTTTTGGGTCCAAGCAGAAACAACAGTTCTAAGGTTGGTGAAACCTATGTTTGTTAAGTTTAAAAAAGAAGCCCCTTGTTGTAAGGGATCTTTAACCCCTTAGTGACCGCGGACGTACCATGTACGTCACGCCTACGGGTCTCTTTTAGACCCGCTGATGTACATGGTACGTCCTGCGGTCTTTTGAGCTCTGGAAACGATCAGATCGCTTCCAGCAGCTCAAACGCCATTGCAGGCTGCCTGGGAGTCCAGGCATCCGTGCAATGGTGGTCAGAAGTGCTGGGGCCCCTTGTGATCGCTCCCTGGAAGCGATCAACATCCGGTTTCACCGGAAAGGTGCCCCGCACTTCTAGAGAGCGTTGGAAGCAATCGGATTGCTTCCAGCAGCTCCAGCGCCATTGCACGCTACCTGGGAGTCCAGGCATCCGTGCAATGGTGGTTAGAAGTGCCGGGGCCCCTTGTGATCGCTCCCCGGGAGGCGATCAACATCCGGTTTCACCGGAAAGGTGCCCCGCACTTCTACAGAGCGCTGGAAGCGATCAGATCGCTTCCAGCTGCTCTGAGTATATTGCAAGGATGCCTTGGCATCGAAGCATCCTTGCAATATGGTTACTTGCCGTCGGTCCGTCCGTGATCATTCCCCGCGAGCAATCACTTCCTGTAGCGGCAGGAAGTACTGAGTGCAACGAGGTATCGTGGCACTCAGTAGAAAAAAGATCACATAAGTGATCCGGTGCTCTGCTGGGTGCCTTGAGGGATCAAGGCACCCAGCAGACTAAAAAAAAGTGTAAAAAAAGAAAAATAAAAAAAATAAATGAATAAAAATGCATAAAATAAAAGTGACAGCCAAGATGGCGCTGCCCTTCTAAGGGCAGGGTCATCTTGGGGCTGTGCGGGATGTTCTTAGCCTGCCTCATCAGAGAGGCAGGCTAGCAACATCCAATCAGAAGTTAGAAAAAATCTAAATAAAATTTCTA
This sequence comes from Leptobrachium leishanense, assembly GCA_009667805.1. NCBI lineage: Eukaryota > Metazoa > Chordata > Amphibia > Anura > Megophryidae > Leptobrachium > Leptobrachium leishanense. Next base: position 263,566,011 of record CM019065.1, on the reverse strand, counting down.
ATTTGTCAGGTCAGGTCAATATTTTGTAAATATTGGCTCTGACCTCTGTGATTCTCCCTCCTTCTCCTCACTTGTGTTTTGGTGAGCGAGAGAGAGAGATCAGATTTGACAGGTTAAGAGATTTTAGGTAGATTTAGTGAGATTAGAACAATTGAGGCAGTTTTAGAGAGATTTTAGGGAGATTTAGAACAATTGAGGCAGGTTTAGAGAGATTTAGGGGTTTATTTTCTTGTGAAACCCAAAGGTTCTTTTGAGAACCACTAATCCGCTTATATATATATATATATATAATAATTATAAAAATTTGTAATCTATTATATATAATGTCTGAGAGGGTGTACAGCGCCGAGGAGGCATATGCCTCAGACCCAGATTTTGACCCTGCTAGGTGCTCAGATACATCGCTAAATACATCATCTACGCTGGCTGATGTATCTCCTAGTGATATTTCTGATGCAGATCCTGGGCCACCACCTGCCAGCAGGAGACGTACAGCTCCAGCTGAGGAGTGGGTAGTGCCTCATCGCCAGAGGCCTGAGTGGGTAGTGCCTCATCCCTCCTTTCACGGCAAATCCTGGCATCAATATTGATGTTGCAGGATTTACCGCCACACAGTTTTTGCAGGTGTTTCTGGGGGATGATTTGTTGGGCCACGTTGTTGCCCAATCAAATCTATATGCCCATCAGCATTGTGCTGCGAAGACAGACTCCTACTTGGCAAGGCAGCAATGGACCCCGCTAGATGTGCCTGAATTTCTGAATTTCTGGGCACTTACTATGCTGTTGGGCATCATAAAGAAGCCCTCAATTTGCTCCTACTGGAGCAGTAGCCCCATCTGCTCTACCCCCATTTACCCCCAATCAATGTCACGTAGAAGGTATGAAAACATTTTGCGTTTCATGCACTTCAGTGACAACAGCCTGTGCCCCCCTATAGAGCATCCCCAGTTTGACAGGCTGTATAAAATCCGCCCCGATTACCCACTTCGCCGCCAGGTTTGCAGAGGCTTATACACCTGGAAGGAATATCTGCGTGGATGAATCCCTAATGAAATACAAGGGAAGGTTGGGATTCAAGCAGTGTATTCCTTCCAAACACTCCAGGTTTGGAATGAAGGTGTATAAGCTCTGTGACAGCGAGAGTAGGTATACTCAGGCCTTCCGGGTGTACGAGGGAAAGGATAGTAGCCTTGACCCTCCAGGTTGCCCAGAACACATGGGAACCAGTGGCAAGATTGTGTGGGACCTACTTTTTCCCCTGACGAACAAAAATTTTTATACAAGTGTCCCTTTGTTCAAGCTGCTGTATTGTTTTGATACAGTAGCATGCGGTACTGTTCACAAGAACCGCGTAGGTTTCCCAGCACAGCTTACCCGCACCCGGTTATAAAGGGGGGAGACCTCAGCTCTGCGCCAAGAGGAGCTGCTGGCGGTCAAGTACAGAGACAAGAAGGATGTATACCTTCTATCCACCATCCACTCTGAGAGGTCTGTGGAGGTCTCTGTACGTGGCAGAGCTGAACGCATCAGGAAGCCAGTGTACATCAAAGCCTATAACCGGCATATGGGTGGGTTGATCTGGCAGATCAGCTGCTCCAGCCCTACCAGACTATGCGGAAGTCAAGGGCCTGGTACAAAAAGGTTGCAATTTACCTGATGCAAATTGCAACCCACAATGCCTTTTTGCTCTGCAAAAAGGCAAACCCCGGAGAGACACTGTCCTTTTTACAGTTTCAGCTCCAGGTCATGTCGGGGCTTTTGTACCAGGATGCACCTGCTCCCCGGGCGGTGATGGGGGACAGAGTTGAGGCTACACATTTTATTTTTAAAATCCCACCTACTGAGGGCAAACAGAGACCCCAAAAAAGATGCAGGGTGTGTTTCAAGAGGGGGCAGAGGAGAGACACAATCTTTTACTGCCCAGAATGCCCTGGACAACCCGGTCTGTGTCTTGGGGACTGTTTGAAGGTGTCTCACACTGTGCGTGATCTGTGATTTTTTTGTTCCTTTCTATTTTTTCTTACAGTCTAGTTAGTTAGTTCAGTTTATTTATTTATTTTTACTGCACCATTCTTTTACATTTTATTCCTACATTTTTATGTTCTACAATTGGTGCTGTATTTTGCCAAAATCTTGCCAAACCTATGCATGGGGGGCATGGGTGTACTCAGGAGACCTTGCAGAAAACAACCTGGAGACTTTTCATGCAGTAACCGACAACAGTGTCTCCTAAATCACAGTCCAAATCTAATGTGGGCGTAAAAATAAACAAATTTAAAAAATTTAAAAATTACCGCCACACACCTTCTCAAATGTTTTCGGCGAAAACCGTTGCATCCATGGCATCAAAGCACTCCATATGCAATACCTTGGGGTGTCATCATTTCAAATATAAACACTTTTCTGGAAATAATTCAAACTGGGGTATGCGGTAGACCCAAAAAACGAAAGATAGGCCTATCTGAAGAAATAATCTCAATTTCAACTCCAATGACAAAGTCATAAAAATTGTATTTGAACCTTCCCAAAATCCTGGCAAACCTATGCATGGGGGAGGGGCATGGGTGTACTCAGGAGCCCTTGCAGAAAACAACCTGGAGAGTTTTCATGCAGTAACCGACAACAGTGTCTCCTAAATCACAGTCCAAAACTAATGTGGGTGTAAAAATGACCACCACACAGTATCCAATTTGTTTGGGGCAAACGGTTGCATCCATGGCATAAAAACACTCCATTTACAATACTTTGGGGTGTTAACTTACCAAATATAGGCACTTTCATGGCAATAAAAAAAATTGGGGTATGTACAAAGGCCCCTAAAAAGAAGATAAGCAAAGAAGATATGTCAAATTAGAAAAATGACAAGCACATGTCAGAAGATTGGCGTAGCACCCCAAAATCAATCCAACAAATCTATATATGAGTGGTATCACTTTACTCAGAAGATGTTGCTGAACACATTTTGGGGTGTTTTTTGGCAGTAACCCATAACTGGATTTGTCAGTTCATGCCTAAAGTACAATTTGTGTGAAAAAATAACACAAAAAGTGACTACCTGAAAGTTTGACAAAGAGCTAGTGCATGGAAAGTGTTAAAATACAACTCTCTGAAGTACCCTAGGGTGTGCCCTTTCTAAAAAATATATGGTTTGATGGGGGTAAATTACTTTGGCCAGCTTCAAAAATGTCCCAAATAGGACATGGGTGCATGATGACGAAATGTGACAATTCCAAGTTGGAAAACTGAAATGCGCCCCCCCCCCAAATAAGGCCTATTAGCCCCCAAATGACCCGCCATACCTATACATGGGTGGTATAAATTTACTCATAAGATGTTGCTGAATATATTTTGGGGTGCTTTTTGGCAGTAAACCTTAAAGTTCACAGTACATGTATTCTTAAATTGCACTAAAAAAAAATCACCAAAAAAGGTTTTTTTTCTCAAACTTTGGCATAGATTTGTGGTAAAATGGTTGCATGGAAAGAGTCAAAATACCCCAAGTTTAATACCTTGATTTCTGTACTTTAAAAAAATATGTATATGTGGAGGGTTATTCAGGAATTAGTGACAGATATCAGTGTTACAATGTCACTATCACTAATTTTGAAAATAAACCTTTTGGAAATGGCAAAGTGCTACTTGCACTTATTGTCGCATAAGATAAGGAAAAAAGCAAGGAATATGTAAACATTGGGTATTGATAAACTCAGGACTAAATTTAGAAACTACTAAGGAATTACATTTTTTTGACGGTTGTTGATACATAAGAAATTTTGGGGGTCAAAGTTTGAAAAAGTGGTGTTTATTCAATTTTTTTTTGACATATTTCACAATTTTCTTTATAGTAAATTATATGAAATGATGAAAAAAAATGGTATCTTTATAAAGTCCATTTAATGACGAGAAAAACAGTGTAAAATATGTGTGGGTTGCATAAACGAGGAAGAGGAAAATTTGACCTAAACACAAACAGCGCAGAAATGTAAAAACAGCAGCGGTCACTAATGGACGGATTTGTGTAAAACCGCCCGGTCACTAAGGGGTTAAGTGAGTCAGTGCTCAATTGAGCTAGGGTTTGTTTTTTAGGGATGTGTTTGTTTTATTTTTGATTGCTGACACTGCTACCTGCTGAACAGCAGTCAATGCAATAAAGAACTTGTTTGTGAAAACCCTAGAGTACCGTGCTTTCCGAAGGACATAACACTCAAGACGGTTACAAGGATTACAATATGGTGGAGAATGCGGGCAGAAAGCACATAAATGGTCTGTGGGTATGTGAATCTCCTGCTAATCTGCATATGGAAGATTTTTTTTTTCTTTCCTGTGAACTGCTGACTTTATTGGCTCTGTGGATACATTGCTGTTACTTGCCTTTGGAATAAGGATGGAGGACCTAATGAAAGCTTTGGTGCAGGCAACTGTTGTGCAGCAGGAGACAAATCGCCTAGTTGCTGCACAGGTTGAAAACCTAAGGGATGGTCAGCAGGAGGACAGGACTATCCTTGCCAATGTTTTGCAAAGACTGATATCGCCACCTGAAGGAAGCCCTCCTGTGGACCGAGTTGTCCGTATCCGTGCAACCGACTTTCTGCATAAGATGTCAGAGGCGGATGATATACTGTAGAGGCTTACCTCACAACATTTGAAAGGGTCACTGCCTGGGAAAAATGGCCTTTTGATCAGTGGGCTGGGCTGCTGGCTCCATGCCTAAGTGGGGAATCCCAGAAGGCCTATGAAGATTTGCCCTATGACCAGGCCCAGGACTATACACAGCTAAAGGATGAGATCCTTACTCATATAGGCATAACTCCTGGGCTTAGGGCCCAAAGGTTCCACAACTGGACTTATGATATGGGGAAACCTACACGGACCCAGATGTACGAGTTGCTGAGGCTTTCTCAAAAATGGCTGAAACCTGAGGTCAACCGCGCAGCTGTAATTGTGGAAATGGTCATCATGGATCGCTTTCTCCATCATTTGCCGACAGGACTGTGACAATGGGTTAGCCAAGGGGACCCAAAGGATCCAGAAGCGATGATGTGCTTGGTTGAAAGGTTCTTGACCGCTAAGGAGCTACATAGTATTGATCCTCAGCCTAAGTCCAAATCCCCTAACCACCAGACAGGTGGAAAAACTGGAAACAAAGGACAGAACCCTGTACCCAGCATGGGACAATGGGACTATAATGCTGCAAGGTACCCAAAATCCCCGCTTCGGCCACGAGATCAGACTGAGAAACCAGTAGTCTACTTCAAATGTCACGAAGCAGGACATTTTGCCTGTGACTGCCCAGAGGGCAAAGAGCCCATGCAGTGCGATGTGGGTGCAAGGGCTCCACATAGGACTGTTTTGACTTGCTCAAAAATGTGTGTGGTAACTAGCGCTGTTGATATGACACATCTAAGACTGATAAGTATCGAAGGAAAGCATGTGCAAGCGCTGCTTGATTCTGGGAGCAAAGTTACTTTGATAAAAGAGGTTCTGCTTTTAGCCAGAACAATTAGATGCCAAGCAAATGCTTGATATTGTGTGTATACATGGTGACACCCGCTCATACCCCACAGCGGAGGTTGAGTTTGCTACTGATGTTGGAAGGGTCAAATACCATGTAGGGGTAGTGCCCCTGTTGCCCTATAATGTGGTATTAGGCAGGGACTTCCCCCATTTCCGTTACATGTGGAAAAACTCCTCGGGCCCTCAGGAAGTGACCTCAGGAGAGGTACAGGAGGTTGACAGATGTAACAGGTTTCCTTTCAGTGATATTGACTGGGAACCAGGTAGTGAACAAGAAGCACCCCTCACATACCTGGGTAATGAGGTAGAACCACCCCAGAATGAGGCTCTTGTAGCACGATTGGGTTTTCAGGATTTGGGTGTCCACTGTGGAAACTTTAGAGCTGCCCAATGGGAGGATGTAACCCTGAAAGCGGCAAGAGAAAATGTGCAAGTAATGGAGGGTACAGTCGTAGATCCAGACAAGCCCCTAGGCTTTCCTTATTTTAAAGTGGAAAACAACTTGTTATATCGAGTAGACAAAAAAGGGGAAGAGGAGGTGGAGCAGCTGCTGGTTCCACAGTCACATAGAAACACTGTTTTGGAGCTAGCCCATAGTCATGTGTTAGGAGGGCACCTGGGGACCGATATAAAACCAGAGAGAGAGTTTTGGCCAGGTTCTATTGGCCTGGTATATTTTCGGCCATAGAGCGGTTTTGCAAATCCTGCCCAGAATGTCAACAAAAGGCCCACATAAAGGCTTCCACAATCCACTGGTACCCCTTCCAGTCATAGAGGTTCCTTTTGAGCGGATCGCAATGGACCTAGTAGGGCCTTTGCTTAAGTCCGCTAGGGGACATCAATACATTTTAGTTGTTGTTGACTATGCAACCCGCTACCCTGAGGCAGTGCCCCTACGGAATGCCAACTCTAAGAATATAGCAAGGGAGTTATTAATGATGATGTTTAGCAGGATGGGTATACCAAAAGAGATCCTCACAGACCAGGGTACCCCATTCATGTCCAAACTTATGAGCGAGTTGTGTAAAGTACTTAACATTACTCAGCTAAAAACTTCAGTGTACCATCCTCAAACAGACGGACTGGTGGAGAGGTTTAACAAAACACTAAAGGCTATGCTGCGTAAGGTGGTAGATAAAGCCGGGAAGAACTGGGATCATCTATTACCATACCTTATGTTTTCCATTAGGGAAATCCCACAGTCTTCCACTGGGTTTTCACCGTTTGAATTATTGTACGGCAGGCATCCCAGGGACATTTTAGATGTTCCCAAGGAAACATGGGAACAAGAGCATACCCCCACCGAAGTATAATAGATAGAACATGTAGCTCAAATGCAAAAACGGATGGAGGCTATAATGCCCATAGTTAAAGAAAATATGGAAAAAGCTCAGAAAGCCCAACAAGCCAGTTACAACAGGAACGCAAGGCTGCGAGTATTCAAACCATGAGAATCCAGTTTCCGGCTTAGGTACATGACGGGATGTTCCTCTCCTCCATGCACCGGAGAGAGAAGAGCACCCAAACCCACATCTGATGCATCTGCTTGTACGACAAATTGCTTAGAGAAATCCGGAGCTACCAGAATAGGGCTAGCACACAAGGCTTCTTTCAGGATCTGAAAGGCCTGTTCTGCCTTCGGGGTCCACTTGACCATGATGGGGCTTTTGGCTCTAGTAAGCTCTGTCAAAGGGCTGGCAATGGTAGCAAAATTGGGAATAAACCGACGATAATAGCCTGTTAAACACAGGAATGCTCTCACTTGCTTCTTGGTGATGGGACGTGGCCAATTGGCAATGGCATTCATCTTACTTTGCTGGGGTTTGAGGAGCCCACGACCAATTGTATATCCCAGATATTTGGCCTCTTCCAAACCCAAAGAGCACTTTGCAGGGTTAGCAGTTAGACCGGCAGCCCGGATACTATCCACTACTGCCTGAACTCTAGACAGATGTGTTTCCCAGTCCTCACTGTGAATCTGTGACGTTCTGGGCCCCTGGCGCCCCCTCTGATATATTTTTGAACATGGCCCTTTAAGTCCTGGACTTTCATTTTTGGACTACAAATAAACCAAGTTGTTCTGTTTTATATCTGTTTCATGTCTGGATTCATGTCAAGTCACTGCACTTTAAGTTCACACCCTTTCTGCACCATGTCAAGCCAGGTCCCACGTAACATAATGAGGCAGCCAGTTAATAGTGAGCTTGCAGTGATCCTAAATCTGCTGGAGAACCTGGGAAGAGCTACTGAGCTACTTATGCAGCACCTGGACATTCTGAGTACTTTTCTGCAGCATACTCCTAGGGACGTCTTCCCTAAGGAGCCTGTTCAAGTTCCTGAGAAAGGTCCCAGAGGTCCCCTGACCCAGGAGGAAAAGGTGTGGAGGAGAACCAATAACCTGTGCTTCTACTGCGGTTCATCCTTGAACAGATGAGCGGATTGCACAGTGCGCCCACAGAAGGTCCCCATGTTCTGGCCTTCCCAATCCTTCAGGTTCCAACCTTCCCGGGCCTCCATGATCAAGCCTTCCCAGGTCTCCATGTTCAAGTCCTGTCAAGCCGAGGTCAAAGGCCCAGCACTGTGAATCCGAGGTGGTTGCCCAACGCTGTGAATCCGAAGTGGTTGCTGTCAAGCCCTGCGCATCAAAGGCTGCTGTTCCAGTCGAGTCACTGCACAGCCGTGCCAAGGTCACTAACCTACAGAGCGGTGCTGCTGCCGTTCCAGAGAAGTTGCCGCAGAGCCGTGCTGAGGTCATTATCCTACAGAGCCATGCTGCTGCCGTTCCCGAGAAGTCGCCGCAGAGCCGTGCTGAGGTCAGTAACCTACAGAGCCGTGCTGCTGCTGCTCCCGAGAAGTCGCTGCAGAGCCGTGCCAAGGTCGCCAACCTACAGAGCCGTGTTGCTGCTGCTCTCCAGAAGTCGCCGCAGAGCTGTGCCAAGGTCGCTAACCTACAGAGCCGTGCTGTTGCTGCTGTCAGGTTCAAGTCACTGCAGGGCCATGTCACCCAAGGGTCTTCACCGCCGCAGAGTCACTGTAGAGCAAAGGCGTCACCGCAGAGCCCAGCTACCAAGGTGTCATCACAGAGCCCAGCTGCCGAGGTGTCGTCACAGAGCCCAGCTGTCAAGGACGCTGACGAACCAAGTCGTGTCCAGGTCGCCGACAAGTCGAGCCGTCTCATGTGTGCTATACTAGCAGTTCTGTTGTTGCTGGGCCAAGGTGGCACTGACTCTGTCCTTGCCGAGTCACGTACCACGAGGGGACCCTGACTCTTGGAACTTTTGTCTGTTGTTGGTCTTGTTTTGAGCATCCAGGGTCCGCTCTTGGAGGAGGAGATATGTAACGTTCTGGGCCCCTGGCGCCCCCTCTGATATATTTTTTTTTTTAAATGTAAGATTTTTTATTTTTTTCAAAACACATAGTCAATGGGGATACAGAAAAAAAGATAAGGGAAGGGAAACCAACATGAATTATCCTATGCTTACAAATTGACATTGAGGCGTAAAGATAAAAAGGACACAAAAAACTCCAAAAAAAAAGAAAAGAAAAGAAAAGGAAAAAAAAAAAAAAAAAAAAAAAGGGGGGGGGGAACTTCCTCATCCCCAATAAAGTAATAGCCATTGTCTATTATGTACAGGCAGCTTTCTGGCACCCATTAACTAATTCCTCAATTCGCAGACTACCCGGGTCACCTGTTAACTTCCGAGACGCTCGCCTCCTCCCCATCCACGGGCCTATTCACCCCTCCCTGCACACACTGTTTCACTAGATATATGTCCCACAATTCCCATGGGTCCTGTTTAGGGGGGGTCACCGAGAGAAACTCTGTAGCCCTGCTGTCATAGGTCCTATCTCTAGTCATGTACGTCTTAAGGAGCCCCATAGATGGGACCGTGTCTGATTTCCATCTCTGTGCTATCAGCAGTAATGCGGTGGACATAATATGAAATGTCATTCTGGACTGTTGCCTAGTTAACTTGGGGCCTCCCAGTCCCACCAAGATGAATCCGGGATCCATAGGAATAGGAGTACCCACCACTGCCGTAGCAAATTCCACCACCATAGTCCAGAAGGGAATCAATAGAGGGCACTGCCACCAGATATGGATATAAGTACCTGTCTGTGAACTACAACGCCAACATACTGAGGAAGAGGACGAAGCAAATTTAGAGGTTTTATCCGGCGTCCAATACCATCGGTAGACAACCTTCCTACTTGTTTCCAGGAGAGTCGCGTTTCTAGACACCCCCACATCTCTACGGAACACAGCTGCCCACAATTCTGGCTCAATGGAACGTTTCAGATCTTTTTCCCACGCAGAATGATACCGCCACAAGGGTAGCTCCCTGTCCTTCATGATTGCATTGAGGCCGATGGAGATTAAGCCCTTCGGTAGCAATTGGGAGACACCCAGGGATTCAATTAACGTCAAGGGCGGCTTATGGATCGAGTAGAATGCTGCGAATCCCTGAGATCTCAAGTATGAACGCAATTGGCAATAAGATAAGAAATAAGAGTCCTGCAGGTGAAATTTAGATTGTACTGACGCAAATTCCAATACCCCGCATTTATCTGTGAATTGGCATAAATTGAAAACCCCCTTCGTCGCCCAACATTGCGCATTAAAATGGGGAAGGATATACTGAAACATCCTCAGTGGTGCCGCTCTTGATACGGGGCCCGTCCCCGATATCTTCAGGAACATACTGTCCCATATTCTCAAGGAGAGGGTCGTTGTAGCAAACAGAGATGTGAACATCCCCCTTGGTCTATTCAGAGGGGGAACCCATAACAGTACTCTTAAATCGTGAGGGGTCAGAGTAGTGGCCTCCATAACCGCCCATTGAGGACGGGAGGCATAGCCCAGGCACACTATCATCGCTGCAACATGTACAGCTCGGCTATATTTTGCAAAATCCGGTACCCCTAATCCACCCCCCTCGATTCGGCGTGAGAGGACAGGAAATTTGATTCTGGGGCGCCGATAATTCCATAGGAAGGCATTAACCACTCCCTGCAAAGTAGAAAAAAACGCTCTAGGTATAAAAATAGGAAGGGCTCGAAAAACATATAAAATTTTCGGTAGTATCGTCATTTTCACCGCCGCAATGCGACCAAACCACGACAATCGTCGGGGCTGCCAAGACCGCAATAGGGATTTAATTTCTATTAGCAACTTTCCGTAATTAATATCAAATAAGACCTGAGCCGAAAGAGCCAGCTTGATACCCAAATACGTGAGAAATTTAGTTCTCCAATCAAACGCAAATTCCTGTTTTAGTGTAATCAGCACGTCCTCTGGGATATTAACTGGCAGCGCCTGAGTCTTGGAAAAATTAATCTTATGATATGAAAATGTACCATATTCGTGCAATATGTTAGTCAGAGCCTCTAAGGAAGTTTTAGGGGATGTCAAAGTAAGGAGGACGTCGTCAGCAAAGAGGTTTAATTTGTGTGTCTGCGGACCCACCTCTATGCCCTTACTTCATCGGACTGCCTGATCATCTGAGCCAGAGGTTCTAAGACGAGCGCATACAGTAGTGGAGACAGCGGGCAGCCCTGTCTTGTGCCGTTCGTGATAGGAAATGCTCGAGAGTGGAATCCCGCAAAACGTACCGTGGCAGACGGAGAAGCATAAACCGAAAAAACCCCCTTAACAAACTCAGGTGGGATAGAGAGAATTTTGCCATCACCTCTGACATAAAACCCCAATGCACTCGGTCAAACGCCTTTTCCGCGTCCAATGACAGTATGAGACCAGGCGTAGAAGACGAAGTAAGCACTTGAATGAGATTGAGTAGTCGACGAGTGTTATCCGGACCCTGACGGCCGGGTATAAATCCGACCTGATCCATCCCGATCAAACTCGTGATAGTCAATGCCAAACGATTCGCCAGGATCTTAGTGTATATTTTAAGGTCTACATTTATCAGAGAGATTGGTCGAAAGTTTTGACAACTAGTGGGAGGTTTACCTAATTTGGGTAGGGTTACTATTGCGGCACCCAGTAGCTCAGAAGGGAGGTTCCCACTATCCATCGCAGTGGTAAACAAGCCATGGATATGGGGAAGTAGCGTTTGATGGAAAGTTCTGTAATAAGTGGATGTGAACCCATCGGGGCCTGGAGCCTTGCCTTTAGGTAGGGACGTAATCACCTCCGCGATTTCCTCGCATGTTATCGGGGAAGCCAAAGAGGCACGTTGTGTCTGTGATAGAGTCGGCAAGTTTATTTTGTCTAAATAGCCTCGTATATCCGATATCGAAGGTCCTGGGCCTGCGGTCCCGTCTCTTAAATTATATAGAGCCCGATAGTATGTCGCAAATTCGTTCGCTATGTCCTGTGGTTTATATATCCTTTCCCCTCGGTTATTTAACAAAAAGGACGTTCTGGTTGATTGCTGCAGAGTACGGAGGCGGAGCGCCAACGAGTGTCCCACCCTATTCGCGGTCGAATATCTATTTGCTCTAAGGCGTTGTAATGCGTAGAAATGTGTCGTACTGTCTAGGTCGGTCAGGTCCGCTCCCGCTTTGGCCAGTTCCCGAGCCGTGCTTGGATTCGGGTGGGTTTGGTTGGCCTTGGTCAAAGCGTCTATACGGGTCAGTAACTCCAGTCTATCTGCGATATGTTGTCTCTTCCTGATAGCTGCCCATCTAATGCACACCCCTCTCATAACTGCCTTGTGAGCTCTCCAGAGAATAGTCGGGTCCGAGGAAGAATCTTTATTCTCCGAGAAGTAGTTGTCAAGTGGACTGCAGGTCCGCTAATATCTCTGGATCGCCCAAAAGAGAGTCGTTGAGGCGCCAAGGAGGCCTGCTAAACACCTGGAAGTCGTCTGCTAGCGTCAAGAATACTGGGGCATGATCAGACAGCGTGAAGCTCGAGATGTCGCAGTCACGAACAGAAGGCAGTAAAGAACCTCTTATGCAAAAAAAATCTATTCTGGAATATGAATTGTGAGGCGGAGAGAACAAAGTATATCCTCTCTCGCCCGGATGGAAAACCCTCCACACATCATAGAGATTAAAATGAGACAGAAGGTCCGTCAATTCCCTACATTGTTTTCTAATGTGCGCGTATGAGGCGGCTGACCTATCTAGAAGCGAATCTGGACAAACATTAAAATCGCCCATCACAATCACCTCGCCAGTGGATACTGTTAACATTTTGAGCAGTACATGTTTAAGAAACGATACTTGAGATGAGTTAGGACTATAGATATTACATATAGTGAACAATTTCTGATTAATCGTACACACTAAGATAAGGTAGCGGCCCTTCGGATCACTCAGCTTTCTGTGAAGTTGGAAAGACATTCTATCATGCAGTAGTATAGATACCCCTCTAGACTTGGTGGGGCCCGTAGCATGGAATTGCGTGGTATATCGAGGTACCTGCAACAAAGGGTGAGACAATCTACGAAAGTGCGTCTCCTGTAGACACACCATATCTGGGTCTCCCCGTTTTATCTCTGAGCATAATGCATGTCTTTTAAATGGAGCGTTTAAGCCCCTAACGTTGAAGGACATAAGTTTCATACAATTGAGACCAAAAACTGTATACGGTTCCTGGGCCAACAGAGCCCCCAATTCACATTTTGGACAAACAAAGCAGCCCACATGGCTCGGGTCGAGCGTATTTGAGAACAGTCAGTGAATGGCGATGAGGAAAAAAGAAAACAACATAGAAACAAAAAACAGAAAAACACCACAGTGGTGTTGAAGAAACTATGTACATGTCTCAAAGAGACAATCTCTCTTGAGAAGCCCCGAGAAGCGGGTGTACTTCTCATACTCCGAAAAAAGAGCGAGAGTGGGGGGTCAAAAAATGAACCCAACAGAACGCCCGGATGGAGGAACAAGCAGCGCCGTGCTGCGCACGTCGGGACCCATCAACTCCAGCTGCTACCACAGTCCCGAAACCTGGGTCACGTGTATGGGAACATGGAATACCAACAGGAAAGAAAAAAAAAAAAAAAAAGGGGACCCTGGAGGCACACTCGGCGAAATACGATACCGTCAAGACGATGAAATATCCCGAGAACTTTCTTCCTCTGCCCAAAGCACGTGGCAATCCGAAGATTCGCAAGACATCAATAGCATAGAGCAAATCACTTTTTCTTCTTGTGCCACTCCGGGTCGAGGCGGGGTGGAGGATCTTGCCGCTGTGATGGAGGGGTAGCAGGTTCCATTCCCCAATCTTTCAGGAGTTGCATGCCCTCCGATACGGAAGTCACCGAGTGGAAAACACCGTTGCGAGATATCAACAGTTTGGTTGGGAAGCCCCACCTGTATGCGATACTGCGATCACGGAGCATCGTTGTCACTTGTTTAAAGTTGCGCCGGTGTTGGAGGGTAGTGCGAGACAGGTCCGGAAAGATAGCAATATGATCGTAGGTCGGGGATAGAGCCCCAGGACGTCTCAAGGCACGCAATATGTCCTCGCGAGGTTTATAATAGTGAAGACGAAGTAAGACATCTTTAGGCGCCTTAGCCGGAGCTGACGGTGGTTTAGGAAGTCGATGAATTCTGTCAAACAGGAGGGACTCCGAGGTGGCTTCAGGCAGGAGGTGTTGAAATAGTTCAGTAACATAATCCGGAAGGTCATGAGCTGATATCGAATCCGGGATACCTCTCACTTTCAAGTTATGGCGACGTGATCTATCCTCCAAGTCCGCAATTTTAGTAAGTGCCCCCAGAAGTTGAGATTGTAAATCCTCCACTTGTTCTGTCAGAACATTATGTGCCCCTGCAAATTCCGCCATCTTTGCTTCCAATCTGTCTGTGCGGTCTCCTATTTCTTTGATATCTTTTTTAATGTCCGCCGCCACGCTGTCTAGGCGATTCGATAGTGCATCAGAAAGGGCTGCCAGCATAGGTGCCAGTTTGGCCGTCACCACGTCAATCCCTGAGCTGTCTTCAGCGGGGGAGGCAGATGCACGCGGGGACGAGGAGATTGAGCCGCCGCCATCTTGGGAGGCCCCAATGCCGCGCTGTTTCTGGCTCTTTGGCGCGAAAAAGTCGGCGGAACCCGCTTTTTTGGTACCGCTGCGGGAGGACATACTGTGCTCCACTGGTTCCCCCGGTCCTGTGCTGCAGCTGCGCTTACTGTGAGTCGTTTTTCCTCGTGTTTAGTGGGTCTCTAGTGCGGAGCTCCGGCGCTACACGTCCACCATCGAACGGAGTCAGGCCACGCCCCCCCCTCTGATATATTTTTGAACATGGCCCTTTAAGTTCTGGACTTTCATTTTTGGACTTCAAGCCCTGGAGTCACACCTGGACTCATGATTATGAACTCTTGTGCTTAAAAGCAGGCAGCACCCTTAGAAGGGCGCTGCCTCATTTTGAAATTCACTTTGATCCTGCCTATTCTGTTTCATTGCCTTGCAGTCCTGATTAGGTGTAGTTCTGCTTCGAGATCTTCTGTCTGTATTCAGGTTTATGTTCTTGATTCATGTTCATTTCTGCTTTAGGTTCCTGTCTGATTTTGTCTCTGGTTGTTCATGCTCATGTCTGAGATTCATGTTTTCATTTCATGTTTTCTCTAGTTTAAATCAGGTTTATGTTCGTGCTTATTTTCCTCTAGTGTTTAGCCCTCTCATGTTGTTTTAGTTTAGCATTCTGTTTCTTGTATTTCATTCTGATCTTGCTCTAGTTTTTGTATGTTTATTTGGGTTACAAATAAACCTAGTTGTTCTGTTTTATATCTGTTTAATGTCTGGATTCATGTCAAGTCACTGTACTTTAAGCTCACACCCTTTCTGCACCATGTCAGGCCTGGTCCCATGTAACAGAATCACTACATCGTCAAGGTATGCAGCTGCATGTAACCCAAATGGCAGTACTCTGTACTGAAATAACCCCTCAGGGGTAGAAAAGGCTGTCTTTTCCTTTGCTCTCGCTGCCAAGGGAACCTGCAAGTAGCCCTTGGTCAAATCCAGCGTGCTTAAGTATTTGGCTCTACCCATCCTCTCAATAAGCTCATCAACCCAAGGCATAGGGTAGGCATCAAACTTCGATATCTCATTCAGTTTACGGAAGTCATTACAAAACCGTATTTCCCCATACGGCTTGGGCACCAACACAATTGGGTTGCTCCACTCACTTTGTGAGACTTCTATAATGCCCATTTCGAGCATCTTTCTCACCTCTGCGCTAACAGCTTCCCTTCTAGCCTCTGGGATCCTGTACGGTTTTAGACTAATCTTTTTCCCGGGCTCTGTAATGATATCATGGGTGATAACGTGTTTTTCCTGGTACTAGGAAAAACACATCTCTGTTCATAGACACAAACTCCTTCACTTCCTGTTTCTGATGAGGAGCAAGGGTCTCAGCAATATACACCCCAGGTTCCTTCTTACTAGTGGCGTAAATTGGTTTAACTTTAGACGTTAAGAGAGCTTCCCGCTCTACCCAGGGTTTCTATAAATTAATGTGGTAGATCTGTTCTACCTCCCGTCTACCCGGCTGGCTTACTTTATAGTTCACTTCATTTATCTGATCAATAATCTCATAAGGCCCTCGCCAGCTGGCCAGGAATTTACTTTCAATGGTATGGATCAGGACCAGAATTCTGTCCCCTGTTTTTATCCACTCCAAGGTGACCTCCTAGCACATGGTTGTGAGCTAGCTTCAAAACAGTATTTCTGTGGGTCTCTGGAACCAACAACTGTCCCAGCTCTTCAGCCCCTTTTTGCTCCACCCTGTAAAGCAAATTATTTTTAACTTTAAAATAGGGAAAACATAATGGTTTGTCAGGGTTCACCAGCTCATGCTCTATGACTTGCACATTTTCTCTGGCCATAGCCAAAGTTGAGTCCTCTCACTGGGCAGCTCAGAAGTTGCCAGGATGGACTCCATTATCCTGAAGCTCCACTTCTACAGGATTATCATTATGGGGCACATCCTCGTCATCGCCAAAACATACCACGGGAGACTCTGGCTCTCTGCCAGGCTCCCAATCAATAGTAGAGAAAGGGAAAATAGCATCTGACCTCTCTACCTCCAGCTCCTCCTCAGAGCACGGTTTCTGCTGTAATGAGGACTTTTCCCATAATGGACAGAACTGAGGAAAGTCTCTTCCTATCACAACATCATAAGGCAATAAAGGTACTACCCCCACTTTACATACAACATTCCCCACATCAGTAATTATTTCTACATCTGCCGTGTGGTACGAATGGGTGCCCCCGTGTATAAAACAATACTAACAGTTTGTCTGCAATCAAGTTTTTCAGGCTGGAACAGAGTGCCCTTTACCAAGGTGATCTCGCTCCCAGAATCAAGGAGCGCTTGAACACCCTTCCCTTCAACCCTCACACTCCTTAAATGGTTAACGTTCACAGTACTTGTTATCACACACAGTTTTGAACAGGTTAACACAGTCTTATGCAGGGTACGTGCTCCTACGTCACACTGTATGGGCTCATCACCCTGATGGCAATTGCGGGCTATATGTTCTGGCAAATGGCACCTGAAATAGATTATTTGCTCCTCAGTTTGGTCTGACACCCATTGCCGATCTCTTTGGTACCTTTTACCTCCATAGTCATATAACTCCATGCTGGGCACAGGGCTTTGTCTTTTGTTGCCAGGTTTCCTATTGGCCCGGCTGTCAGGAGATCTGGGCTTAGGCTGAGGTTCATGGGTGTGCAGCTCCTTTGCAGTCACATACCACTCAACCAGACACATCATCTCCTCAGGATCCCTTGGCTGACCCATTGTCGCAGGGCGGCAGGCAAATTCCTGAGAAAACAGTCCATGACCAGCATCTCCTCGATTTCTGTGGGCGAGTTTGTCTCTGGTTGTAACCATTTCTGAGCAAATCTCAGCAGCTCATACATCGGAGTCCTTGTAGGTTTTTCCATATCATAGCTCCACTTGTGATACCTTTGGGTACGTAGCGTGGGGGTTATTCCAATCCGGGTCAGAATCTCTCTTTTCAGGCGTATGTAGTCCTGAGCTTGGCGGTAGGGCAAATCCTCATAAGCTTTCTGGGATTCTCCGCTCAGACATAGAGCCAACAGTCCTGCCCACTGTTCAAGGGGCCAATTTTCTCTATCAGCGACATGCTCAAAGGTCATGAGATAGGCCTCCACATCATCTGCCTCAGACAGCTTGTGCAGAAAGTCAGTTGCTCGAATATGCCGCTCCCTGTCCGCAGGAGGGCTCACTATACCAGGCTGTAAGGCTTGCTGCAAAGCATTTGTGAAGATTGCTCTGTCTTCCGGCTGAGCTTCCCTTAAGCATTCCACTTGTGCCACCAATAAGCGGTTGGTTTCTTGCTGTACAGCAGTTGCCTGTACCAAGGCTTTCACCAAATCCTTCATTATTACAGCCGACTGAGGAGAAATGAGCCTCCACAGGAAATCTGTTTAACCGTGCCAGGGTCACACTTTTTTTGTTGCAGCAGCAGCACCGTGCGGATTAAGCCTTCAGCTGTTCACCACACAGTTTCACCAGGCACTTTTCAAACTTCTATGCCCACAGACCTGTTGGCGCTATGCCCGCATTCTCCGCCATATGTCACTGGGGGCGCTATAGCGTGGTCCTCTAGGGCATTTATTGCACGGAAACAGTCTCTTTATATAGCTGAGTTTTATTGTGGCACTTCAAACAAAATATAACAAATCAAAACCTAACTCGTCCGAGTGCTGACTAAACAATAAAGCGTCCCCTCACTACCTTGGGAAAATAACCAAAAGAAAATACCAGCTTTTTGAAGTCCTCGTTCCAAGCTGCCAAACCAGAGCTCCACCGTTCTCTGTGTGTGTGTGTGTGTTTGTCTGTCTCTCTCTTACTCTCAATCTCCTTGCTTCCTCTCACTGGTTCCTTACACCCAGGAAACATTTAAGGGCATTTAATTAGCAGGTGTGGAGACCTTGCAGCACAGGAGAACAGTTTAAAACACATATTTTCCTCCTGGGTTTAAACAGCCAAGTCCTCTCCTACAAACATAGGGGGAATGTGCTCACAGTCGCACACCATTGCCCTCACTTGATCACACCCCGCAGTACACAAAGGATTTCCCTATAGAGGAATTTATGAAGCTAATGTGTCTCAATAACTAGATTAAGAGATTATTTAAATATCCGCTTTTTCATGGATTAAACTCTCCAGGCTACACCTGTATCTATGTAATTGGGTATAATTGATACATATATATTTTGATTACACTATGCACTTTAGCCACCAGGTGGCTCCTTTGTTTTATTGGTATATACAGAGTTGTATGTAATTGATTTTGAGACCAGTAGGTGATGGCTCAGCAGAAGAGTTGGTAAAGGAATTGACCACGCATTTTCTCAGCTTTGGAACTTTTTTTGAACTGCTCAAATATTGAACTCAATATTGCTACTGGCATTTACGCAGTATCTAATTTTATTTGACATCACATGTACTGCACGCATATACATTTGAATTGTTCCCTATTGAACACAGGTTAAAAAACCCATTAGCGATTAGGAGCCTGAGCACCCTTGCGCAAGTGTAGTGTACTTTGCGCTGCCTATGGGAGAGGAAAGTGTTAATTAGCGACAGGATTACAAAATCCTAATGCTAATTACCATCCCGCTGAGGTTAAATCAAAAGTTAACCACAGCTAGGACCTGGTGCTAATTGATTCCGCTTCTGCAGAATCGGTTAGCACCAGTTAAAAAAAGAACCCAAAAAACACATACTCACCTCTCATCCCGTGACGAGAACAGCAGCTCGATCCGCTTCTTCTTGCCGCCAGGAGCAGAGAGAGACTGGGCGGGAACAGTCCCCCAGTCATGAAGGTTTTCCTCCATAGCGTCCCCATTTTAGCATCATGTATGTAATATGACCCTAAGTATATCTGCTGCATGTGCAGTTATTGAATGTGTTTATGATCTGATCAGTGCAAATTCCTTAAAGTGTTGGTGCTATATCAAATAAACTCAATATGGAACAATTCAAACGTATATGCGCGCAGTACATGTGATGTTTTTATGTTCATGCAGACCAATGTTAGAAGAATAAAACAAACAAATGAAATGTAGAATGTTTGAAATATTGATTTTGCATGTTGTTTATTTTCTTTTTAATTATAGGCAAAGACATAAGAAGTAGAGTTTTTCCAACAATGACGATGTTCTATCAGAAGCAAGAGTTTATCGGAAAGAAGTATTTCATCACTATCCTGTTCATGTTAATGACAGCAACAATGATGACAGCAATGTTAATTTTGACAACAAATTTTATATTAGTTTTAGGCTCGTGTCAGACGAGCGCAGTGTTCACGTCCGTGTTGCCGCACATTTTCACGTCTGTGGTAGGATACAATTATGATCAATAGAGACCACACACGAAGTACGTCCGCACAGAAGTGCAGACGCACAACGGACGCGGCAAACCAACGCAAGTTAGGCAGGAACCTATGTCCGCTAGACGGACGCACAGAGGGGGCTGCGTCCGCAACGTCCGCATGGCTTTGTGTGTGAATGATGGAACGAAGTCAGACGGACTGCATTTATGCGTCCAGCATTTTTGGCAGACAAAATGGTTTTTCATTTCCCATCTACATCCGTCAAGAATAACATCAGTCACAAAAACGGACCGTGTGGCCACTACTGCGTCTTCCATCAGAACGTGCGTCCGTACTGCACAGACGCAAAGTCCATAGAAAATGCGCTTGTCTGACCCTAGCCTTAGTCATAGTCTTCTGACTAAAATGCCATTTAGCTATAGTCATATTTTAGTTGTCTGAATTGTTTGAGTTATAGTCGACTAAATGTCACAAGATTTTAATCTACTAAATCTAGATTAGATTTAAAGTAATAAATAAGTAGATTTAGTTCTACTTGGATCTGTTCCCAAATACTTCCACATTTATCAGGGTTATTAAAAGAGAATCGAAAAGTCACCGCACGTTCGGTGACTTTTCGTTCTCTTCTAGTCGGTGCAATTCAGCAACCCTGCGGTGTATTCAGCAAGCACCACAGGGCTGTCGTAGTGCAGGGTAAAGTCGCCGCAAACCCACTGAAAACTCACCGCAAAACCAGGGCGAACGCACACCGAAACCCGCAAAAACATCTGCATTAACCCCGCCGAACACACCGGAGAAACCCGAGCAGGAGCCGATCACAGCGCAGAGCAGCCGCCGGAAAAACCCGACACCGCAGACGAATGAAGTGAAGAAAAAAACCAAACAGTACGCTTGAATGTTTGAAAAGTAAAACGCTGTTTGCAAAGAAATTACAGAACGAAAATGTCTGAAATTTACATATGAGATCCAATGAATGATAATAAAAAGGGCTGTTAGAGAAAAAAGAAAAAACGATTTAAAAAAAAAAACGGGAAAAAATGTTTGTAAAAAATCATAAAAAATCTAAGAATAAAGAGACTTTTTACTGCAGAATATTATAATTTTATACGTTTATTAGATATTGAATTAAAACGGAAATATTTTTAACATTGAAGTCTATGGGATTCATCTGAATAAACCTGTCGAATGAAACCACCGAATGGCAGGGCATTTCGCCAACTTTTCACTGCTGGTTTTTGTTCTCTGAATAGCCGAAGCATTGCTTCTCTATGGGGATTCACTGCCCTCGAACAGGCACCGAACATGCACCGTATGTGCAGGCAATTCGCCAACATTTGGCGAACTGCCTGCTCTCTAGATAGCCAAATTGCCAGGAAAGGTAACCATACGCTAAATTTCAGCGTCCGGTTACCTTTCGCCAGCAATTTGGATCTCTTTGAATAACCCTGTTAGTCTAGTTTTGTCAGGGTGGCATCCGGCGAGAGCCGGGTTGGGACCCATAAATCAGGCAAAGAGCCCTGTAGGCAGAGGTGCAAACAAACAGTAAATGAAATCAAGACACTGAAGGGTAGGACTCAATACAAATGAATAGAAGGGAAGGGGTTAAGGGAGGTCCGAAACAGATACACAGCAGTGAACCAAAAAGGGAACCAAAGGTAGTACAGTGGTCTACAGGTTGCTGTGTTAGATATACAAAGGGAAAACAATGAATTCAGCACACTGCTGGGAAGTACTAGACAAGAATACAATGAAATGAGTTAAGGGTGGAAACCAAAATATACGCAGCAGGGACGCAGAAAGAAATACTAAACTGAACAGTCCTTATACGGCTGCTATAATTCTAACTAAACAGAATAAGGAAATACAGGTTACAGGAAAAGTAATATACAAAAAACACAGAGCGAAGTACCACTTGTAAAATCAGAGCGAGTAGTCTATAGTATAAGCCAATTTTGGTACACAGGATATCAATCAGGAGCTGAAGGAAAAGGGGTAGCAAAAGAGGAGAAATAAACTAAAATAAATCAGAGAGCGGAAAATATACTAAACAAGGCAAAGCTAACAGAGGGAATAATATTAACCAAAGGGACCCAGGAAAAAAGCTGAAAAGCAAAAAGGGGAACAGTAACAGAGACAAACTATATAATAGAGGAGAATATCAAACGACAAAATATCAGGAGTCAGGATACCTGTTATACAAGATCATTGCAGCATAGGTGTGGAGATCTTTTATACGGCAGTGACCAAAGTCAGGTGGTCAGGCTGCAATGAATCCTGGAGTGGACCGGACCAATAGGATGGAGCTGACACATGTAAACCCCAGCCTGGACTGTGAATAAGGCCATAACCATGGGTCACCAAGCTGGGAGTCTGACAAGTTTTTAGTCATCTAAAATGTCAATGTATTTACATCATACTTTAAGTCATCATAACGTTGTTTTTATTTAGTTTTAGTCACAAAAAAATTTAGTCGACTTAGGCTGGCGTCAGACGAGCGCGCTATGTGGGCCTGTACTAACCGACGTACGACGCAGCTTTGTGATGCTGCAACAGGGCCGGTGACACGCTTGTGCACGTTATCCAAGCCTGTCCGGCAAAGCACTAGGACCCACGTTGACGGAGCTGTGCAATTCTCCATAGGAGGATCGAGCTTTGCAGCGCTGAACGCACTGAGTGTGCTCAGCGAGGTGGCCAGACAGGCGTCGAGTGGAAGGAACGTCCACTCTCACGGATGTTCCTTCCGCTCTCCAAAGATGCTAGTCTGACACTAGTCTGAGTCTTTGGCGAAAATTATTGGTCGACGAAACTAACAGTGGATGAAAGCTACATAGATGATCCCGTCCAGGATAGAAGATCCACAAACCCAGTCAGGAATAAAGGATAACAGTAAAACATTTATCACTCAGATTTAATCTCGAGAAATTTCAGGAAGAACAGAGATGATGAACCAGTATTACATGGTCATGTGTGTTTTGGAACTTATCATGGATTGCGTTCACATTAACTTTACAAAAGACAGTAGGGGTTATTCAGAGAGTTCTGGCCCCCAAATTGCACCGAACAGTGAATTTCCCCGTGCAATTTCATGGCCATTCTGCCTACTTTCTGAATAGCCGTTCGCCAAATTTTGGTGAATTCCCAGCGAAATACAGTGCTGTTTGACAGTAGTGAAAGACCCCATAGAGAAGCAATGGTTAACCTATTCAGAGAACACTGAACAGCAGTGAAATGCCCTGATGTTCGGTGGTTTCATTCGGCAGGCTTAATCAGGCGAATCACAAAGTTTTCAATGTTAAAATATTCCCATTTTTATTCAATATCTATCAAATTGCTTATTCTTTTAATCTGTAGCAAAAAGTCTCTATATTTATCTTATTTAGGATTTTTTGGCAAACTTTTCTTCAGATTTTTCTTTCTGGTCTGGTCGGTGCTGTGTGCAGTGGATCGTTGGCTTTTTCTGGACACTTTCGGTGGGTTTGCGACGGATCGTCGGATTGGATCAGATCCTATCATTTATGGGATCTGATCATTTCTGCGGGTTCCCGGTAGCTTATTCAATCGGATCCAATAATTTCGGCGGTTTTGCAGTGTTTTGTTTTTTTTAAATCGGTGGTTTTGTGGCAGCTTTTCCCTGCACTTCAGAAACCCTGCAATGAATGCATTGAATTCACTGCGGGGAACAAGAGAGCACCGAAATGTCATGACATTTCATTTCAGTGCTCTCTGAATAACT
The DNA here is from genome assembly GCA_009667805.1 of Leptobrachium leishanense. Taxonomy (NCBI): domain Eukaryota; kingdom Metazoa; phylum Chordata; class Amphibia; order Anura; family Megophryidae; genus Leptobrachium; species Leptobrachium leishanense. The sequence continues at coordinate 263,542,483 of CM019065.1, read as the reverse complement.
CCTAGTATTATCGCACTAAACATTACAATAGGACCATCACGTGAGTTTGGTTAGATTACAGGAACATATACACAGGACAATGTTGAATTAAATGCTTGGGATCTTAATATAAGGAAAAACGCTTCTATGTCTATATTAGGGATTCCAGTTAGTAGCACACAATTATTATTGTGTAAATTACAATATCCCGATTTTGTGCATCATAACAATTCTATCACGTCTGAGCAGGTAGATCTTTCCATCTTGCATCCAAAATAATTTGCTTCTACCACCTGGTTAAACGTATTTATCATTCATGTTTCCACAACCAAAGTTCTTGTTCTGGTAGGATTGAGACAGTTAAATTGCCTCATGATCATGTGACTCAATCGAAAAAGGTAAAGTATGTGTACAGGTTGGGCTGTATTGCATTCTCCGTGCAAATTTGTACGCGCAGCGCATTTTTTTTTGGGCGCAGCGTGAAACGTTAACACGCTTAAATTAACGCTGGTATTACGATCAGAGCGCATTTTTTCATCCGTCAAAAAATATGATGTGTAAAAACATTACCGTGCATTACCGTTACGCGCAGAAATTGGTGGGTAGACTGTTTTTTCACACGATTCAGCCAATCAGAATTAAGAACCACAATTGTCTCCCGTTCAGTTTTTGCGCCTGTCAAAATCAATCTGAGTATATATGTTGCAGCAATAATAAAAACACACACAACCTCTCAATTTTATTGTTTGAGTATGTGTAGAATGTGTAACTATGCTGTGCTGTATTTTCTTTTTTTTGTGCTGGTGTATTTTGTTTCGGCCAGAACGTTCAGATTTGCAGTTACCACCAGCTTTTCAAAGATGTTAAAATTATGTGCGCAAACGCCGTTCGTAAAAAGTTGCGCATCGATTGTAATACCATCCGCGTACCAGCGCACGAACGCATTTGCGCTCACAATGTTAAGGATGGGATGCGCGCGCAAATGTGCGTTCGCGCAGGGTCACTCGCATTAGACGTTAACGCCCATCGTATGCGTGAATGTCGTAATACGACGTTCTGCGCGAAGGGTTTTGCCCCTCGCGTTAATGCGCTTTTGTGCGCACGTAAAAAAGTGTGCAAAGAATGTAATAGAGCCCGTAATGTACAGAGATGTAAAGCTATAGGGCCATATTACATACTTGGTGCTAACTTTACCAGAGCTGTTGTAAACTGAAAACCTCCATAGGCTATAATGGCTCTGGGAAGTTTACAACAGCTCTGGTTAAGTTAGCACCAGCCTCGTAATATAGTCCATAGAACATGAATGGTCAGTAATTTCAACTTCGTCCTGGGGGAGCAATTTTATAAAATCTATTTCTATAATAGCAAAAAAATCTGTCGGAGGGGCTGTTATAATTATGAATGGGTGAAATAAATATTTTACAACATGTATATCTGTTATATGTATTTTAATTCAAATACAGTAGTTATGCAGTGTAGGATTAGGAAAACCACCATAAAAAGAGAGAATGGAAAATCGGAAAAATGCTTAAAATATCCTAAAAAAACTATAAATAAAGAGACTCTTTACTGCAGAATTTTATAATGAACGGTTTATTAGATATTGAATTAAAACGGGAATATTTTTAACATTGAACCTTTCACTGCTGGTTTCTGTTTTCTGAATAGCCGAAGCAGTGCTTTTTCATGGGGATTCACTGCCCTCGACGAACAGGCACCGTATGTTCAGACAATTCACCAGGATTTGGCGAATTGCCTGCTCTCTGGATAGCCGAATGGCCAGGAAAGGTAACCGAACGCTGGTTACCTTTCTCAAGCAATTCGGAGCTCTTTGAATAACCCTGTATGTCTTCCTTTACTCCGGTCTCAGCAGTTCTCATGTCCTCCTGCCTGACCACCTGTCCGCTTGACCCCATCTAGACATGTGCATTTCATTTCTTTCCGAATCCAAATTCGGAAGAAAATCTCCCTTTTCGTATTTCGGACATACGAAATACAGAAAATCGACTGTCCGAATTAACGAATTGGTTGAAAATACAAATTGCGGTAGCATTACAAAAAAACTGAAATGAAAAATCGGAACGAAAATGATCTGAAATGACCCAAAACGAAAAAAATATGGAACAAAATGATACAAAACTAATATAAACAGGGGGGGAGGTTACATTGAAACCTATAGAATTCGCCAGATTAAACCAGTCAAACGAACCACTAACAATTAGGGTTAGACTCTAGCGTTATAAATTAGATTTGGAAATTCTAACCCTAATTTCTAGCCCTACTTTTTAATCCTAATTCCTAACCTTAGTTTCTAACCCTAATTTTGCAAGATCCGATTTACAGGCCGCACATTCAGCCCTCAGGTCCATCATGGAGGAACTACACAATCTCTGGGCTGACGTCCAGGGCCTCCACACTAAAGTTGCCTCGCTGGAGGCGGAGTGTGACTCAACCAGGCAGGCCTAAGCCTCCACGTCTACCACCAGGCCTGGACTGCGCATTGGGAAAACCGGGCATTGGCTCGGTAGGCGGCTAACCTCCCAGGCCAGTCAGCCTCTTGCCGGTTAGCCAGCCAAGTCCGACTGAAGAGGGCAGCCAGCCATCCAGCGAGCCCTATGACCTAATCAGAGGGAGTGGCCAACCATCAGCCCCAGCTGATTAGGTCACATGGCTCACCGCATGACATCATCAAGGAGGGCTGATGGCCAGCTCACCATCACTGACAGCTTCCCCATATGCAATGGCACCAGACAAGGTTGCCCGCTTTTACCCCTGTTCTTTAGTCTTTCCCTCGAGCCCTTCCGGGAGGCGAGTATCCTGACATCTCCAGGGTCTTGGTGAGGACGGACTCCCATAAGGTGGCGGCCTATGCTGATGACCTGCTTTTTTTTTGATTCTATCCCGACAATCTCCTTGCCCAAAATATTAGCAGCCTTTAGGGATTACCATGCCCTAGCTAACCTTAATTAATTAATTTCCAAATGCTCGATACTGAACATTTTGTTACCCACCCACAGTGTCATTTCCTTGCTTCCTGCCTCCCCTTTCCAATGTTCAAACTCCCAACTCAGGTACCTGGGGGTCTGCTGACGACAGACCTCACTACACTTTACGCTGCAAATTTCTCCCCGGTGTTGTCTGCCTTTCGCTGAGATCTTAGGTCCTCGGATTATCCACACCTACCCTGATTGGGGAGGATTTCAGTCCTTAAAATGAATATTTTGCCCCTACTTCTCTAATTGGTCCAAACAATCCCCATTGTCCTGCCCCATCTCTTTTTCGCTGCCCTCTTTTCCCTGCTGATTTCTTACATATGGCGGCGCGCCTGACCACAGGTGCAGTATGACATTTTGACAGGGCACGGGGGGATTGGGCATCCCAGACTTCCTTCGTTATTATGCTGCCTGCCACCTCCTGCGGTTGACAGAGTGCATCAAAGATGAGGTTTCAAAAAGAAAGGAAGGTGGTTGAGCAGGGATCAAATGGGGTCCCCCTGGTGGTGCTGCCCTGGTTGCCCCGCACACAGACTCTGTCTGGCCAGGTCTTCCCCCTTCATGCTGGCTACCCTCTGTTGCTGGTAACGTGACGCAGCCCATTCTGACGTGACTTTCCATCCCTCCACGATGACCCGATTAAATATTGCCCAGGTTTTCTGCCAGCGGTTTCATGGGCGTTTCGCTCGCTGGTTAACACCCCGATACCCCAGGCTCATAATTTCCTCACCGGAGATGGCATTGTCCCCTCTTCGTTCCCCGTTGGGGGACTGACCTCCCACCTGTAATGGGCGCTGTAGCGCTCACACAGGAGTAGCGAGGTTGAGATCTTTTTGGACAGAAATACCTGCTTGATTGTTACCAAATACTCGGTATTCACAGATTTATACTCCAAAGCCAAGGAGCACAAAAGAACAACTGATTTTCCACTAAGTTCCAAAGTTTTCAAGACCAACGGACAATTTAGAGCACGTTCAGAAACACAATGATTCGTTTGACAGTCAATGAATTGTGCAGGCTGCAGGGCAATCAACAAATGTCCAGATTTAGTGTTAGCTGATAAGCTCAAGCGGGTCAGAAGTACCTTACAATTATCAGACATGGCTGACACATATATGGGAATACAGTTGGTACAGACATGGGTATATTTGGTGGTTAGGGTGCAATGATCATATGCAGTATTTAAACAGTATTTTTCTACCGCGGTTTGCACATATGCTCGTAGCATTGAAGCATACACCTTGGGTCTTAAATAGTAACCTGATGAGGCCACAAATGATACTCCAGAGCGAGATGGGAATAATCTCAGATAGCGAGTGAAAGCCCCAACTGCAAACATAGGGTTAATCCACCAATGCCCAATAATAGCGATCGCTAATGGTAGAAGCAACAGAATGGTCAGATACAAGCCGGGTCAAAATCAGGAGCAGGAATCGTAGACAGAAACGGGTTGGCAACTTAAAAAGCAAGGAGAATTAGCTTAGCAATGCGGGAACAGAACTCCACGTCAGGGTGACGAGGCAACTCCTCGCACCCTGATTTAAACCCAGCGGCTCCTTGTGACCACGCCAGGCCCCGCCCCCTCAGACGCCGCTCGGCCATTACAAGGTGCTGGCAATTGTCTACCCAGTGGAACCGAACCATGCCCAGACCCCCCAGGAAGCACAGCAGGGGCTGAGGACGTAACAGAAACACCCCCCATCTACGGTCGAGCTCAGAACGACCTCCAGGTGCTGAAGGATGAGCCTCATAAAATTGGCGAACTAGACGATGCGCATGGACTTCGCTGGCAGGCAGCCAAGAACGATCCTCAGGACCATAACCCTCCCAATCCACCAGGTATTGAAGGACACCCCTGACCATACGGGACCTTAAGATGGCACAGACCTCGTACTCCTCCTCACCCTGGGCCTTGAGCCTTGATAGGCGGAGGTGGAGCAGTGACTCGGGTGTACCTATTACAGGTAAGAGGCTTCAGGAGGCTAACATGGAATACGTTATGAATACGTAAATATGGGAGTAATGCCAGGGTATAAGAAACAGGATTGATTCTTCTTAACACTTTATAAGGACCAATAAACCTGGAAGCCATCTTCATAGAAGACACCAATAATTTTATGTTTCTGGTTGACAGCCATACCTTGTCCCCAATCGTATACACCGGTGCAGGACCTTTGCGTCTGTCTGCTTTTATTTTTTGTTTTTCAATATTGGCCTTCATGATTTCTTTGACCGTCTCCCATGTCTCTTTCAGGGAATTCAGATGTTCGTCCAATGCTGGCAAAGCAGTAACTTGGAATACAGAGGGGAGCATGGTAGGATCATAACCATAAACTGTGTGAAAAGGTGAGTGGCCTGTGGTTTCACTCACTGAGTTATTTAAAGCAACCTCAGCCCAGGGTAACAGATCTGCCCACTCACTTTCTTTTTCAGATACGAAGCAACGCAAATATTGTTCAACACTTTGGTTGGCTCTCTCTGCGGCCCCATTCGTCTGTGGGTGATAAGCTGAGGAGAAGCTAAACTCTATTCTGAGGTTTTCACAAAACCCTTGCCAGAAACGAGACACAAACTGGATTCCTCTGTCGGATACAATTCCCAGAGGAACCCCATGAAGTCTGACAATATTTTGTATGAACACTGGCACCAGCTCAATGGCTGAAGGAATCTTGACCAGAGGTATGAAATGTACCATCTTAGAGTCTACCACGGTAAGGATCACCGTATGACCCTGGGACATTGGTAGATCCTTGATATAGTTTATAGTCCATGGAAAGGTGGGACCAAGGTCTCTCTGGCACCGGCAACGGCTGTAACAGACCAACAGGTAAGGACCTGGGATTTTTGCTTCTACAGCACACTTCACATGTGGCTATGTAGTCCTTTATATAAAAAACAAATGGTGGTGTTGCGCTAAAAACATATACAAATTGTCTTGTAAATTGTCTGGATTGTAGCAATCTTTGTGAATGACAAAGAGAAAAAAGAGGAAGGAAAATACTTATGTTCCTCTATTGTCTTTGTCGAAAGGGAGCCCGTTCAATTCGCTTCCAATCCTTGCTGAGGAAAAAAGAAGAAAGTTTTTCGTATTCCTCGAGTCCTTTTTAAACGAAGACCACTTCTTAGCAGTTCATCTCCAAGAGTATATATCTCAAACAAAGAGAAAAAATCAATGGTGTTATACCCTTTATTAAATGTATATCCTGCTGACAATATACATATACGTACAGGATAAGGTGGTGGGCTTTAGAGTTGATCTCACCCACTGCCAGATATAAAAACACCGCGTCCCATATGTCCTTAGACAACCATCCGGAGCTCCCGGGCTGCTTCCGAGGTGGCCACTCAAAAGGGGTGGATCCGTGGTAGTAAAGTGACGTAGTGCTGACGCATTTCGTCCCGCCCTCGGGACTTCATCAGAGCATACGTCACTGTATAATCGTCCTCTCTTTATAGTGTCCCAATTTGGCACACCTCTTTGCATTTTATTAGGATCTCCTTAATCCGCTCCATATAGAAGGTCTTAAATTACTTCAACATAATTATAAAAAAGCGCACAATACCACCTCGACCACAGGGATATATCCTAATAAAACATTACAACGTTGTACTGCTATTACAGTCACAAATTACATTATATAAACTTTCTAAACATAATAAAAAACCATTAGAATCACAATTCCCTACTAGGAAATTGTCTAAAAACATAAAACCATAAGGACCTATGTTAAAAAATTATACAGATCAAAATCCACATTAAGACCCAAAGGAATAAAAGTTCTTAGATCATATGCTGTCCTCATCTCCTCCTGTCCCATTCTTTGAATATTATTACCTCCTCTCCAATATTTGCCTACTCTTTTAATGCCCAAAAACTTTAACCCCCTTCGGTCCGAATTATGGAACTTAAAAAAATGTGCAGAAACAAAATGTTGCATATACCCATTTCTAATATTACGAATATGTTCGTCTATACGTTTATGTAAAGGTCTTGCCGTGCGTCCTAAATACTGTAATCCGCACGGACATTCCAGTAGATAAATAATATTATTGGTTTTGCATGTGATTAGACTATTAACCACTTCAATGCTAAGGACGCGCTCAGCGCGTCCTCAGCATTGCCGCTGGTATGCGGAGGACGCGCTGAGCGCGTCCTCGCATTGGGGTCAGCGTTCGGGGTTCCGGCCGATCGCTGGCCCCTCCGGTGCGGGCTGACATCCTGGATGTCAGCCCGGCATCCGGAGCAGTGGCCGCCATTATTATGTGTCATCGCGCCCCCGCGATGACACATAATTCAGGCGCCCCCCCCGCATGTGCGGAGGAGGCGCCTGAAAGGGAGGGGGGGAGGTCCTTCGGACCTCTCTCCCTCCCGATCGGCGGCTCACAGGGGCTTAACCCAGGCATCATTTGGAAGGGCACAGCCTGCCCTTCCAAATGATGCCTGGCATTAACCCCTGGGGAGCTGGATCGCAAATCGGCGCTGAAAAGCGCCGATTTGCGATCCTTCCCGGGAGCTGGCCGACATCTTGGATGTCGGCCAAGCTTCCGGGAACTCCCCCAGAGGACTGGCGTCATCGTGCGTAGCACGATGACGCCAGTCCTAGCATTAACCCCTAACTGCCACGAACTGTGGAGATAGGGAGTTCCAATGAACTCCCTATCTCCCGATCCGTGGCAGTTAGGGGTTAAATTTTGATATTGTTGGATCGGCCAGAGCATGGCCGTTCCAACGATACCAAACATGAAAGTAAAAAAAATTGTAAAAAAAAAAAAATAAAAAAAAAAATTAAAAAAAAAATTAAAAAAAGAAAAAAAATAAACACTTTTGTTTTTTTTTTTTGTTTTGTTAATGCAGCAATATTGTTCCCATTTCAATTATAATGTGAACAATGATGCTGCATTAACGATTTTTGTATGCGGTGCGTTTGTTAAAAATGGTGTCATTTTCCCCAAAAAAAAATGTAACGAGACCCCATCTCTAATTTTTTTAACAAGCGCACCCCATACAAAATATAACCGCAATTGCTCGCATGTTAAAATGTGGAAAAAAACACTTTACACGCTGTAAATTATTGAAAATACATATTTTATTGCATTTTTTGTTATAATATACAAACATGACATAACGTATACATATAATAATGACATATTATGAATCTACCGAGTCTGACGGAAAGAACGATATATAATATGTCGATGTCATATACTAAAATAAGCCTTAAAAACACGTTTAAACATGATGCGCAAAACAGGTAAAAAATGACCTCAGCACAGGGGCGGGAAAAGCCTCAGCAGCGAAAGGGTTAATAATATATTCGATATTAGTTATATTGGATTTATAGTTCTTAATACAATTCCTATTTGTTGGAATATTGGAATTCTTGCAAGATTGGCAGTTTTTGCAATAAAAGAAACCCTTTTCTTGTTGTAACCATCCTATTTTCTTATTATCTTTTATATAGCTTTGTACCAGGGTTTGTTTTAAACTAGGGGCACCTCTAAAGGTAATAGTGGGTCTTTCACTCAGAATTCCCCTCAAATCGTCATCTTCCCTCAAAAGATACCAAAATTTATTAATGGTCTTTTTGATATCCATATGCGAGCTATCAAAATCAAAAATCATCCTTGTTACAGGGTTCTCCCTTTTTTTAGGATTTGTTTCCGTTAAAAGAGTGGATCTATCAATTTTCTCCACCTTCTGGAGAGCTTCCTCTAAAATTATATTCGGATATTCTTTTTCTTTAAAATCGGTTAAAAGTTTCACCGATTCTTTCAAAAAATGCTCATTGTCAGTACAATTTCTCTTAAGACGCATCAATTGTCCCTTAGGAATATTATTAAGCCAAGGAGAAAAATGTCCACTAGAAAAATGGATATAACTATTAATATCTACGGGCTTAAAAAAAGTACGTGTTTTAATAATAGCGTTCTCTTTGTAGATGTTTAGATCTAAAAAAAACACCTCCTGCTGACTATAACTAAAATCCAAATGGATGTTAACATCTTTATCATTCAATATAGCTAAAAAATCCTGTAAGGAAGCCTCAACTCCTGAAATCTTCAAAATCTTATGAAAAAGGAAATGCGTTTAAAATGGGATATAGCAACCTTTGAAAGATATTTGCATGAAAAGATCACCCCAAGGGGATTAAGATTTTTTAAAAACTCGACATTCGATAGAGATATACCAGAATTCATGATGATTTGGAATGAGGCTTTAGAGAGCTTCTCAATTCACATGATGGGTATTATAATCACCAGAAAAAAGGAGAATTTGTCTAGAATTAATAGAGAGATTGGTAAAATACAGGACAAATTATCTCCATTCTTTGAACTTCCGGATTTTAAGACGCTTTCTAAACAAACGGAAGCCTTTTTGAATAAGGAAGAAAATGAGACAAAACAAATTAAAATTACAAAATATAAATGTGATAAATTGGATTACCAAAATAATCAAGTAAGGACTTTTAATAGTCTACAAAGAAAGAGACCAAATGAACAGCCGCTAGTGCATACCGTAAGGAACCCCTATAGAGAGGGAGGAAACTCAGGACGGAGAAAAAGTCAGTCCATATATGGGCCTAATAATGTACATTATGCAGGCGAGTCACATGTGAACTTTAAAAAGAACAACTTTAGCCACATTCCGAAAAGAATTCGGGATGAAAATAAAAAGATTCTGTATGATAATAAAAAAAGAAATGAACAATGGACATACCCAAAAAAAGTTCAAAGACAGAAACAGCAATATAATCAATATGTTTCTGGGGTAAATGCCATTCCTTTGAAAAATCGATTTAAACCATTAGACAATATGGAAGTCTTTTTTGAACAAAATCAAGAAGAAAACAGAGATTGGTCGACCGCCCCAAGAAGAAAGGGAGGATTTTTTATCGGCAGGCTCGACGTGGAAGAGACGAAGAGAGACCGATTCGGATTCGGAAACATCAGAGGATGTCGAACTGGACAAAAAAAGAGAAAAGAGGAAAACGAAAAGACCATTGAGATATCAACAGCAATAGAACAGGGTCCATCTGATAATACTATGATTTTGAATCAGAAGGGGATTTTTAATCTGTCCGAAAGGATACTCTCTCCAATGGAGATTGAAGTCCTTAGTAGAGGATTAAAATTTGCCCCCACTCGCAAACATGATGGATTTAAGGCTTTGGTCGATGTTAAGAAATTTGTCCGCAATTTGACTTTAAAAAAATATTTTTGCAAGAATCCGATTGAGAATAGTAACTTGATTACAACCACGTATATACATACGGATTTGAAAACCAGATCAACTTTTTTTCCTCAGTATTGTAAATCCAGTTCCATAGACATGTTGTTTGAAAATTAGTCACTAAAGACTTGGAAAAAATTAACAAAAAAATAATTTTTTCTATGGAAAAATAGGAAAAATAACATGAAAAAAGAGAAAGAGAGGCTTTAAATGCACTTAAGGAAGATAAGAATACAATAATAAAACCGGCCGATAAAGGGGGAGGGATTGTTTTGATGACAAAAACAAATTATATAAAAGAGTGTGAAAGACAGTTGAGTGACAATAATACGTATTAAAAAAATGAAAAAAGACCCTACTAGTGACATGAAAACAACCTTAATGGCATTGTTGAATGAAGGACGGATAAACAATATTTTAAATAAAAAAGAATATGACTATTTATCCATAAATCATCCAAAGATACCCACCTTTTATATTCTGCCGAAACTGCACAAGAATAAAGAAAACCCTCCTGGTCGGCCCATAATATCGGGCATTGGCTCTATCTCTTCGAGATTGTCAGAATATATAGATACCTTCCTACAGCCCATAGTGAAGAATACTAGGACATACTTGAGGGACACTAAGGACATTTTGAATACCCTTATGCAACATCAATGGCAGGAAGATTTTTGGCTAGTCACAGGGGATGTCACTTCTTTATATACTATTATTCAGTACTCTAAGGGTCTACAAGCCACATCTAAATTTTTGGAGATGGATGGGAAAATTCCAGTGGAACAGAGAGATTTTTTAGTGGCTAGTATAAAATGGATTCTGCATAATAATTATTTTTGGTTTAATCAGGATTTTTACATTCAAGTGGCGGGAATGACGATGGGAACGTGATTCGCACCCAGCTATGCCAATCTATTTATGGCATTTTGGGAGGAGACCTTTTTGGATAAATTTCTGGGTGTGGGCCTCGTTACCTATCGCCGTTATATTGACGATGTCATTTTTATTTGGAAAGCAGATGAGGCTTCCTTACAGGATTTTTTAGCTATATTGAATGATAATGATGTTAACATCCATTTGGATTTGAGTTATAGTCAGCAGGAGGTGTTTTTTTTAGATCTAAACATCTACATAGAGAATGCTATTATTAAAACACGTACTATTTTTAAGCCCGTAGATATTAATAGTTATATCCATTTTTCTAGTGGACATTTTTCTCCTTGGCTTAATAATATTCCTAAGGGACAATTGATGCGTCTTAAGAGAAATTGTACTGACAATGAGCATTTTTTGAAAGAATCGGTGAAACTTTTAACCGATTTTAAAGAAAAAGAATATCCGATTATAATTTTAGAGGAAGCTCTCCAGAGGGTGAAGAAGATTGATAGATCCACTCTTTTAACGGAAACAAATCCTAAAAAAAGGAAGAACCCTGTAACAAGGATGATTTTTGATTTTGCTAGCTCGCATATGGATATCAAAAAGACCATTAATAAATTTTGGTATCTTTTGAGGGAAGATGACGATTTGAGGGGAATTTTGAGTGAAAGACCCACTATTACCTTTAGAGGTGCCCCTAGTTTAAAACAAACCCTGGTACAAAGCTATATAAAAGATAATAAGAAAATAGGATGGTTACAACAAGAAAGGGGTTTCTTTTATTGCAAAAACTGCCAATCTTGCAAGAATTCCAATATTCCAACAAATAGGAATTGTATTAAGAACTATAAATCCAATATAAATAATATCGAATATATTATTAATAGTCTAATCACATGCAAAACCAATAATATTATTTATCTATTGGAATGTCCGTGCGGATTACAGTATGTAGGACGCACGGCAAGACCTTTACATAAACGTATAGACGAACATATTTGTAATATTAGAAATGGGTATATGCAACATTTTGTTTCTGCACAATTTTTTAAGTTCCATAATTCGGACCCAAGGGGGTTAAAGTTTTTGGGCATTAAAAGAGTAGGCAAATATTGGAGAGGAGGTAATAATATTCAAAGAATGGGACAGGAGGAGATGAGGACAGCATATGATCTAAGAACTTTTATTCCTTTGGGTCTTAATGTGGATTTTGATCTGTATAATTTTTTAACATAGGTCCTTATGGTTTTATGTTTTTAGACAATTTCCTAGTAGGGAATTGTGATTCTAATGGTTTTTTATTATGTTTAGAGAGTTTTTATAATGTCATTTGTGACTGTAATAGCAGTACAACGTTGTAATGTTTTATTAGGATATATCCCTGTGGTCGAGGTGGTATTGTGCGCTTTTTTATAATTATGTTGAAGTAATTTAAGACCTTCTATATGGAGCGGATTAAGGAGATCCTAATAAAAGGCAAAGAGGTGTGCCAAATTGGGACACTATAAAGAGAGGACGATTATACAGTGACGTATGCTCTGATGAAGTCCCGAGGGTGAGACGAAACGCGTCAGCACTACGTCACTTTACTACCGCGGATCCACCCCTTTTGAGTGGCCACCTCGGAAGCAGCCCGGGAGCTCCGGATGGTTGTCTAAGGACATATGGGACGCGGTGTTTTTATATCTGGCAGTGGGTGAGATCAACTCTAAAGCCCACCACCTTATCCTGTACGTATATGTATATTGTCAGCAGGATAAACATTTAATAAAGGGTATAACACCATTGATTTTTTCTCTTTGTTTGAGATATATACTCTTGGAGATGAACTGCTAAGAAGTGGTCTTCGTTTAAAAAGGACTCGAGGAATACGAAAAACTTTCTTCTTTTTTCCTCAGCAAGGATTGGAAGCGAATTGAACGGGCTCCCTTTCGACAAAGATAATAGAGGAACATAAGTATTTTCCTTCCTCTTTTTTCTCTTTGTCGTTCACAAAGATTGCTACAATCCAGACAATTTACAAGACAATTTGTATATGTTTTTAGCGCAACACCACCATTTGTTTTTTATGTCTTACCTTTTCTGAATTAAGTGGATATCAGGGTGGTGTTTGCTGCTCATTGGTTTTGGGTGTTTCCCCAGTATTAACCCTATTTTTCTGTTAAGTCCTTTATATCCCTTTGCCTACATAGAAACATAGAAAATGTCGGCATAGCTGCCCGCCAGAACTGTTTTTCAATCGTGGCTAATGTTTTGGTTATTCCTATATGGCTTGGAATCATGATAACTCATCATCATTTGTGTCTTCTCCTCCTCAGGTACAAAGACCTTACCAGCAGGTTTCTTTTCTCAAGAGGCGCAACACCCTGAACAGCATGAATTCTTTCCAAAAGTGGAGAAGATACAGTCAGGACAGTGGTACCCAAGATCCTCTCTTGAGGAATGATAGGACTGTGATCGAACGTATGTTGTTCATATGACTCGAACTGTCTAGACAGAGCATCAGCTTTGGTATTCTTTGAACCAGCATGATATGTCAACAAGAAGTTGAAACTGTACAGGAACAATGACCACCTGGCTTGTCTGGAATTCAAACGCTTCGCGTCTCCCATGTAAACAAGATTCTTATGATCTGTTATTATTATCACAGGATCTTTCGTACCTTCAAGCAAGTAGCGCCATTCTTTGAGGGCTGCTATAACTGCTAGTAACTCTCTGTTCCCTATGTCATAGTTTTTCTCTGCAGGTGTCATTTTCCTGGAGAAAAACCCACAAGGGTGTACAGGTCCCTCAGGACGCTCTCTTTGAAACAGAACTGCACCAATCCCTATTTCTGATGCATCAACCTCAAACTGAAATGGCAAGCCTGGCTCTGGATGCCGTAGGATAGGTGCCGTGATGAATGCCTGCTTGAGTGACTGAAATGCCTGCATGGCTTGATCACTCCAGACCTGATTTTGAGCACCTTTTTGGTCATGGCCGTGATTGGAGACAGAAGAGAAACCCTTACTGAACCTCCTATAGTAGTTTGTGAAACTAAGGAATCTCTGTATGGCTTTTAAGCCCTGAGGTAGTGGCCATTCCTTGATGGCAGACAACTTTTTCGGGTCCATCTCAAACCCCTCAGGCGTGATGATGTAACCCAGGAAATGAACTGAAGTTATGTCGAACAGACATTTTTCTAACTTGCAGTAAAGTTTATTCTCCAGCAACCCTTGCAACACGGTCCGCACATGGACATGGTGTGTCTCAACATCAGGAGAATAAATCAATATATCATCTAAATAGACAATTACAAAGACTTGCAAAAAATCCCTCAGGACATCATTGATAAAGTCTTGGAAGACTGCTGGCGCATTACATAAGCCAAAAGGCATGACCTGATATTCATAATGACCACTCCTAGTATTAAATGCAGTCTTCCATTCATGGTCTTCCTTGACCCTCACCAAGTTATAAGCACCTCGAAGATCCAATTTCGTGAATATTTTGGCACCTTTCAAATGGTCGAATAACTCGGATATTAAAGGGATGGGGTAGGCATTACGTATAGTGATTCTGTTTAACCCTCTATAGTCAATGCAAGGTCTTAAATCCCCTTCCTTCTTAGACACAAAAAATAATCCTGCTCCCGCAGGAGAGAAAGAACGACGAATAAACCCTTTGGCTAGGTTCTCACGTATATATTCTTCCATGATTACATTCTCTTTTTGGGAATGTGGGTAAACATGACCCCTAGGAGGCATGGTGCCTGGCACCAGATCAATCGCACAATCATAAGGCCTATGAGGTGGTAAGATCTCAGATTTACCCTTGTAAAATACTTCTTTCAAATCATTATACCACTTGGGTACTTCAGTAGAGAGTGGGGAAGCAGTTGCTACATTCAAGCTACCTACTGTAGCAGTCATGCCCAGACATCTGGACCAACATTTTGATCCCCAAGATTCCAACTCCCCTTTTCCCCAGTTCACAACGGGGTTGTGTTTTGCCATCGATGGGTAACCCAATATGATAGGTACAGTAGGTGATTCTATGATTTGTAACTGAATCTTTTCTTTATGCAGAACACCAGTACAAAACGATACAGGAACCGTTTGATGCGTAACATGGGGTCTGGTCAATCTCCTACCATCAATACTCTCTAAGAGAAGTGGCACTTCTCTCTCAACCAGAGGTACTTGGTGGATGGCAGCAAATTCAGAGTCCAGAAAATTGCCTGCAGACCCCGATTCTAGTAATGCCTCTGTGTCAAACCTGACCTTTTCCCAACCAATGGTTACAGGCACTACCACATGAGATTTTTTCTTTCTTTTCTTATCAGATATGAGAGACGCAACAGTAGTACCTAGAACCTGTCTCTCAGGAGATTCTAGGCTTGCTCATTTCCCGACACATTTGATTTCTTAGGTCGCTTGGGGCATTGTAAACGAAAATGCCCTCTATCTGCACAATAGAAACAAAGGCCTTCTCTAAGGCGATATGGTCTCTCCTCTCCTGATATGCCAGAACGACCTAGTTGCATAGGCTCGGGTTCAGTAGGCACAGGTCTGGGAGGAGATACAGCATGAACCGACCTGGGAGCAGAACAGGTACCCTGAGAATGCTTATGTGACTTGCTACGACCAGACCTCCTGCCTCGCATCTGATCATCAAGAGCTATACAATAATCGATCAGGTTTTGTAGCTCTTCAGGCAGAGACAAAGGTGCTAATTCATGCATAATAGTCTCAGAAATTCTCTCAAAAAATGCCGTAACAAGCACCGCGTTAGGCCATTGTAATTCATCAGCCACTGTTTTAAATTCTATGGCATATTCTGCAACTTGGCGGTTGCCCTGGGTTATACGCCACAAAGCTCAGGCTGCCCCTGTTACCCGTCTAGCGGGATCAAACGTACGTCTCAATTCATTCATAAACTCAGCATAATTATAAACCACTGTTTTCTTTAATTCCCATAGAGGCGTTGCCCATAGTAGAGCTTTCTCAGTCAGGTGGTTGATCACATAACCCACCTTGGCTCTATCTGTGGGACACATTCCTGGATTTAATTCAAACATGATAACTAGACATGTGCATTCGTTTTAGTATTTTGGGATAATTTAGTTTTAGTATGACTAAAGAGATATGAAACTGCTCAGTACAAAAAAACGAAAGAAACTAAAATAAAATGCACTACATTTTAGTTTCAGTCCTTTTGTGATATTACATTGATGAGTGAAGGAGACCAGCAATGAAGAGCGCAACATCGCAAAGCTACAAAAAAGGTTTGTATGCGTAATCCTTCCCGACCCCTGCCCAAAAATTTTACAGTAATAGAGCTCCAGAATACTCACTCGCAGCACAGACAGCCAGCACAGGAGAGGAAACCTTTACTTAACCCTTGCATGTCTATGAAGCAGACAAGATGATAAAAGCAGCTGGAGAAGGAAAACTTTCAAATAAAATCACACTGAAAGCTAATGACAGAGGAGGGCTGGATAATAAAAACCCCTTTATAACAAGCAGCGCTGGGAGAAGAGAGAGACTTTATAAAACATGTGTTATCTCCCCTCCCGCTCTGCATAATAGGGGCTTAGGTCTGATACATTTTATATTATCCAGGAGCACTATCCCCCTTTCCTCATCCATAATACACATTTTATATAAAGTCCCTCTCCTCTCCCAGTGCTGCTTGTTATAAAGGTTTTTTTTATGTCTAATACATTTAGTATCCAGCTCTCACAGTTCCTCTGTCATTATGAGCCTTCAGTGTGATTTATTTGAATGTTTTCCCTGGATTTAAAGTGCTTTATTTTATTTTAAAAAATAAATTTGCACCAGTCATCTCTTCTCTTCTCTGAGCTTTCAGACCGATTTACGTTAATATTTTCCCTCTCCCCTGCTTTTATATTCCTGTGTCTCCCCCACAGAGATACAAAGTTTAAGTAAAAGTTCTCTCTCCTGTGCTGGATAAGCATTGCATTCCGAAGTTCTGCACCCTCCACGTGCCAATGCAGTAGGATGTTCTATACAGAGAGGGGCATTAATCAATGCAGGAGGATGTTCTATACTTTTTACAGAGAGGGGTAATAATGCAGAAGGATGTTGTATACATTATACAGAGAAAGGTATAAATTGAGGAGGATGTGCTATACAGAGAGGGACCACTCCACTGGTTTTCGGATGAATGAAATTAGTTTTCATACTAAAGAACTGAAAACGAACTTCTTTAGCAACTAAATAAATTGCATTTTAGGACTATCCATTAGTTCAAATGAAATTTTGTGCTGTGCACATGTCTAATGATAACTATTTGGGTTATGAACCCTCTGCATGAATCAGAACTCCCACTGAAACATGTAGGAGTCTTTAAGCTGACATGAGACATTTCAGTAGCAATCATAGAGGAAACAGATACTGCTTGAGAGGACATGCCAACCACAGGGGAGGGAGGCGGAGAGGCCTGGCCTAACTGCTTGAATTGTTCCATGAGTAGGCCCAAGGCCTGAGTCTGACGATCCCCGGAACAGACCTGGTAGGATCCTGGCAACACACCTCTAGCCCTCTGAGCCTTAGAATGGTCGGGACCGCTTACCCTAACCACTAGCAGCCACACAGGCCAGGAAAAGTGCAAACAGAGATATGATTGGTGTATACTGTGCAAGAGTATGCGGCACATATATACAGTACACACCTTGAGCGATAGGCAGCGGAATTACCAGACAGGGATACAGAGCAAGAATGGTCGTGAAAAAAAAAAACAGGTTCAACAACGTACAGTTACTTTGTACTGCACTATGGTATAACGCATATGCACCAGAAACACAGAGAGCGTATTTGTTTGACCAAAACTTGGGTCAGCAATGAAAGGATACTTTGTACTGCGCTATAGTATAACGCACCAGTAACATATGCACCAGACAGAAACACAGAGAGCGTATTCGTTTGACCAAAACCTGGGTCAGCAATGAAAGGATATTTTGTACTGCGCTATAGTATAACGCACCAGTAACATATGCACCAGACAGAAACACAGAGAGCGTAATCGTTTGACCAAAACCTGGGTCAGCAATGAAAGGATACTTTGTACTACGCTACCGTATAGGTGGTAAGATTGGAGGGCACACGTAGTAACAGTGGCAGTTGGCAACAGTACAGGCAGGGAGTAAGAGAGAGAGTGGTCAGTAAACAAGCAGAAATCGGCAACAAATCGGGTTCTCAGAGATAGCAAGGTCAGCAACGGATATACGAACTAAATACAGATACAGCAGCGATGTGGGGAATGTGAGTCCACGACAAGGCAAAGGCTGATGTGTGCGCTCCTGCTTTGAAGCTCGGCGGTGCCGCGTCATCAGGGTGTGCCCCGCCCCCTGATTGGTTGAAGACACGCTGGGTGCCGCCGGAGTTCCTGGCACCTGGCCAGGTTGAACGGCTCCTACAGGGTCCTCCTGCCTGCCTCCCTGGACGTCACACTGAGCCAAGTGATCCATGCATTGGTCTTGTCTCTCCTGTTTAGAAATGATTTCACCCAGCTTAGACACAAGCACAGATAAATCTGTCGGATCCATATAAGGCCCTGACATGATGTAACGGGCGCCGTAGTGCTCACTAGGGATGGGTTGGCGGTTCGATGCGAACATGAGTTCGCATCGAACATTGGCCGCTCGTTCGAACAGCGAACATTTCCGCGTGTTCGTCCACAAGGCACCATAATGCACTTTTCCACTGGCCTGAAACTTGTAATTGGCTACAGCCTTGCACCTGACCAAATTTTGCCCAATCATGGGCTCATAGAGCTAAGTCCCGCAGCACACTATATATGGCTTCCCCGCAGCCCCAGCGTGTGTGTTGCAGGAGTGAATCAGAGAGGAGATTGTTGCATATCAGGGTGTATCACTGAGTTATACCAGAGTTCTTGGAATTTGAATCAGTGTCTTGGCACTGCCAGCTATCAGGGTGTATCACTGAGTTATACCAGAGTTCTGGGAATTTGAATCTGTGTCTGGGCACTGCCAGCTATCAGGGTGTATCACTGAGTTATACCAGAGTTCTGGGAATTTGAATCTGTGTCTTGGCACTGCCAGCTATCAGGGTGTATCACTGAGTTATACCAGAGTTCTGGGAATTTGAATCTGTGTCTTGGCACTGCCAGCTATCAGGGACAGGGTATATCACTGAGTTATACCAGAGTTCTGGAAAATCTGTATATCTTTAATTCTAGATACCATAGAATACGACAGTTGAATCAGAGTTCATTTGTATCTTTATCTATTCAGAGTTGAATCTGGGTCTTGCCAGCTATCAGGGTGTTGCAGCCTGCAGGAGAGGAAGTGAATCAGAGAGGGAGTATAGGACATTGGCAGCCTTGCAGGGAAAATATCAGTGAAATCGCTGACTTATAGCAGAGTTCTGAATATCTTTAATCTAGATAACACAGTTGAATCAGAGTTCTGCATATCTCCAATCTTTATACCAGAGTTGAATCAGAGTTCTGCATATCTCCAATCTATATACCAGAGTTGAATCAGAGTTCTGCATAGTTGTGGGGGCATTGAAGGTGGGGATTCCTCAAGGGAGGGTTTTGTGTCCCCAGAAACCCAAGGACTAGTACGTGGCTGGGAGGAGGTAGTGCACGATACGGTCATCCTCAGCGACCAGGAACACTCGGAAGCTAATGCCACCTCCAACCTACGCTGCATGGGCTCCCTTATCCTACAAAGCTTGCTAAAGGACCCCAGGATTCGTGTTATCAAGGAGAGGGATCATTACTGGTTGGCAACCCTTCTTGATCCACGATACAAGGGTAAAGTGCTCATCCTGCCCTCACAGAGGGAGGACAGGATGAAACAACTTGAGGATGCTCTAAAGCGACACTTGTGTAACACCTTTCCAGGTATTGGTAGGTTACCAAGTGATGACACAGGTGCTTCTGAGGCTGCGGTTTATCAGAGGAAGAGCGGTGAAGGGGGCCGCTTGACTGATGCCTTTTCCAATTTTTTTAGTCCACGACGCCCAGGGACGTCAAATGTAGGCACCCATTGCCAGCGTCTCCACCATATGGTGCAGGACTACCTAGGGGCAAGAGCAGACCTGGATACCTTTACAGCAGATGATCCACTGGCTTACTGGGTGTTGAGATTGGATCACTGGCCAGAACTTAGCCAATATGTTATGCATCTACTAGGTTGCCCTTCATCCAGCGTGCTTTCTGAAAGGACGTTCAGTGCCGCTGGAAGTTTTGTCACAGACAAAAGAGTGCGTCTGTCCACCGACTCTGTAGACCGGCTGACATTTATAAAAATGAATCAGTCCTGGATCAGCAGCTATCACTCCCCTGATGCTGATGTAACTGAATAGATCGGGGATCTCTTCTGCATTCCCAAAACCTCCACCACTGCACTCTTCCACAATACCTCAGAGGGGTTACGTTGTGAAGGCACTAGCTGGCACCAAAGGCCCAATATTTGGGTGCACTGCCACTGACGCGTGTACCAGATTCATATCATTTTAATATTTGACCGCAGGGTCCACCCCTGCACTCTTCCACAATACCTCAGAGGGGTTACGTTGTGAAGGCACTAGCTGGCACCAAAGGCCCAATATTTGGGTGCACTGACGCGTGTACCAGATTTATATCATTGTAATATTTGATGGCAGGGTCGACCCCTGCACTCTTCCACAATACCTCAGAGGGGTTACGTTGTGAAGGCACTAGCTGGCACCAAAGGCCCAATATTTGGGTGCACTGACGCGTGTACCAGATTCATATCATTGTAATATTTGACGGCAGGGTCCACCCCTGCACTCTTCCACATTACCTCAGAGGGGTTACGTTGTAAAGGCACTAGCTGGCATCAAAGGTCCAATTTTAATGCACCTGTTATTAATTTCATCCAAAGCCTGCATAAGTTTCACCATAATTTAGCCAAAACAAAATCACTAAACTTGTTCTGCGTGTCCTAAAATGTCTCTTCTTTTCATACAGGCTGCGGCCCTAGCAGTTGTTTATGAATAGATTTAGGCTAGGGTCAGACGAACGCATTTTTCGCGTCGACCGTGGAAAAGTGCGGTCGAACGAACGGACATATTTTTTCACGGAATACGCGGTAGCGGTCATACGATGCGCCTTTTCGTCCGTGATTTTGTACGGATCATCAATAAAACACTTTTTGTGTCTGGACGTTATGTTGGCCGGACATTAGCAGCGTCTGATGTCTCCCAATCACACACACACGCCGCTATGCGGCCGCAGCGCACTCTGTACGTCAGTAGTAGCGGTTTGACGTTCTCGAAAAAATGCGTTCGTTTGCCACTTGCGTTGCGCGGACGAACTTTCGTGCGGCCGTACTTCGTGTGTTCCCCGGCATTGGACGTCATTTGCTGCTAGCACGGCCGTGATTTTGTGCGGCTAAACGCACGTTAAAGCTGCGTTCGTCTGACCCTAGCCTAAACGAAAACCATTTACCGTCATTTGAAATGTCATTTTTTTCTTTTTAAATGTTTCTATACATCCTACAAATCCGCCACTTCACGGGCAGGTTATGGGGACCTCCTAAATATAAACACTATCAAAAACCATTGGACAGCCAGATCTAGGGTTGTCGAAATGGAACAAGAGGAGTGGCTAAATGAAAAATTGCATTTATTGTGAACTAATTAGACACTCCCAGAACCGAAGGGAAGGCTAATTAAAAACATACAAAACAAAGCATCGCCGGGTATATTGGAACGGATGCCAGTATTAAAGCAGCTGTGCGTACATATTGAAAAGAGAAGTCAGTACAACATATCCCTCCATTAAGTGGACTTCCATGTAAAGGGAGATAATAAAGCCCAAATAGTTGATGAACAAGTGGCAACCACAAATAGCATACATGAACTGGCCCTGAGCTGATCGAGCTCTTGCTCAAAATTCTGTCCTCACCCTAATTTGTATGCTATTTGTGGTTGCCACTTGTTCATCAACTAATTGGGCTTTATTATCTCCCTTTACATGGGAGTCCACTTAATGGAGGGATATGTTGTACTGACTTCTCTTTTCAATATGTACGCACAGCTGCTTTAATACTGGCATCATAGGCGTGCGCAGCCTATTGTATTAGGGTGTGCACCAAAAGTTCAAACACACACATATATTCACGCACCCTTATGCAAACATACACAGACACACACTCACGCATTCAGCCAAAATATATCATTACTATAGGGGTCATTCACAGAGCACCGAAATGTCGCTGACTATTGTTCCCCGCAGTTCGGGGAATCAAATTGCCCCACCCTGTGGTGAAATCACCATTCACCGCAGGGCCCCCAAAGTGCAGGGATTCAGCCACTCGCAACAGGAACCAGGACGCCGCGATCGGCCGGAGGTGACTGCGAGAGGATAGCGAGGGAGTGCAGGGACAGGTATGTAACAGCCCAGGTGTGGCTCGGGGTTACTGCTTTCAGCATTGAAATTTAACCCCGAGCCACACTCGGGAAAACCGCCAGGGGGTTGAATAAATGCACCGATTTTGACATAAAAATGACAAAATCAGACCGCCAGGGAGGTTAACCTTCTGCTGCCAAGCACCAATATTTAGTCTCCTACCTGTATCTCACGATGCTTTATTCACTATTCTTACTTTGTGGAGTGCAGGCAGAAGATATAGCAGCGATTCTAGGAGCAATACCAGCCTTTTGGATGCAGGGCAAGGGTCAATGCCGGGTTGAGACAAGGACACAGGTGCCGAATTTTACGCACAGCACAGTGAAAAAAGACTGTTTAAAGACAAATACATGCATTTACACACACAGTCATACAGTGCAGTCAACACAGAATCCACAGCAATAAAACCCCCAGCCATGTGCGGTGTGTATGAACGTATCACAGAATCCACAGCAATAAAACTCACAGTAAGGTGCAGCGTATATGAGCATACCATAGAATCCACAGCAATAAAACTCACAGTAATGTGTGGTGTGTATGAGCATATCACAGAGCTGCACAGCAGTAAAACTCACAGTAATGTGCGGTGTATATGAGCGTATCAAAGTCCACAGCAATAAAACCCACAGTAATGTGCAATGTATTAGCGTATCACAAAGTCCACAGCAATAAAACCCCAGTAATGTGCAGTGTATGAGCGTATCACAAAGGCCACAGCAATAAAACCCCAGTAATGTGCAGTGTATGAGCGTATCACAAAGTTCACAGCAATAAAATCCCAGTAATGTGCAGTGTTTGAGCGTATCAAAGTCCGCAGCAATAAAACCCCCAGTTTAAATACAAAAGTTGCCCCCTCTCCTGCTTTCCTTTCTTTTTGCAGGGAGGGGGGTATTGCTGGTCCAGAAGCAGGCCCGGACTGGGGATAAAAACCACTCTTAAATAGTAACCTGATGAGGCCACAAATGATACTCCAGAGCGAGATGGGAATCATCTCAGATAGCGAGTGAAATCCCCAACTGCAAACATAGGGTTAATCCACCAATGCCCAATACTAGCGATCGCTAATGGTAGACGCAACAGAATGGTCAGATACAAGCCGGGTCAAAATCAGGAGCAGGAATCGTAGACAGAAACGGGTCAGCAACTTAAACAGCAATGAGAATTAGCTTAGCGATGCGGGAACAGAACTCCACGTCAGGGCGACGAGGCAACACCTTCCGCCCTGCTTTAAACCTGGCGGCTCCTCGTGACCATGCCAGGCCCCGTCTCTTCAGACGCCGCTCGGCCATTACAAGGTGCTGGCAATTGTCCAGCCAGTGGCACTGAACCATGCCTAGACCCCCCAGGAAGCACAGCAGGGACTAAGGACATAACACCACCTTCATGCACCAGTTTAAATATCATTAAGTCACTGATTGCTTTAGGACCACTGCATGGCCTCACCTACTCTGTTGCCCCCTCACCCAACCTGAGCGACGCTGTGTCTCACCTGCCCCCGAGACTAAAGGCGTGTCCTTCCTATATTTTATTCCCTACTTAGAGACGCCACCTCTACGGAGCCCCCCGCCTTCATGGGTAAATGGGAAATGATGTTGAAATGTACCTTCACGGATGAGCAATGGGCCACTATTTATGATCTTATGACCCCTGCTCCCAAGCCAGTAAAACCCAGGAAACAGCATGTAAACTGGTGTCGCTCTGGTACTATACGCCCTTACTTTACACGGACACCCCTGCAGTGTCTCCCGACTGCAGGTACTGTCATGAAGCCCCTGCGTCTGTCTTACATTTATGGTGGGATTTCCTTTGATCTGCCAGTATTGGTATAGCTTTCACTCATTGCCTGTGAATTTACAGACCCCCCCACCCCCTTCACTCCCGCATCCCTGCTTCTCCACCACACAACCATGTCGGTGGCGACGTATAAGAAGTAGATTTTGCTCCGCATCCTTAATGTCGCCAAAGGCTTGTTCCCATTGTATTGGAGACAAGTATCCCCCCCCCCTACGGGTATGGTTCCGGCGTATGGAGGAGCTCAGAGCCATGGAGCACCTCCACATGTCAGCCTCCGACCAACTCCCCCGTTATCTGGTCCAGTTGGCTCACAGTGTCCTCTGTTGCCTTCCAGTCCTGCATGGGTCCCGCCCTGCCCGGAGTTGTCCCTCCACCTTCACTCCCTTGACCTCCCCATAATCCAGGAGCTCTGCACTCTTCATATGTGTGTTCAGTTGTTCCTGAACGGTGCTGACCCCATGTGTTCTGCCCCCCTTCCTCTGGGAGCCTGCGCACCCTGTACCTTATTTTTGGACCTGTGTGTGCCTCCCTATTTCCTTTCTTTTATGTTATATTGCAACTGTTTGAATATGTCCTGTCGGACCTGCATGTCCGTTCACCTTTTTCTTCTGTATTAATTGGAATCTTTCAGTAAATGGATATTTACAAAAAAAAGTGAATTGTCAGGGAAATGGCAAAATCTAGGCCAAAATGGCTGAACTACAAATATTTGAATTGGAGATATTTTCTAGTTCAACTCCTTCGGGCTACATTTTGCAATTTTCTTGACAATTAACCTATTCACTTTTTTTAGTGATTAAACTCTATGAAAACATATAACTTGCATGGCTCTTGCTATAGATTTCTCAAAAACTTGCAGGGCTCTCAGAGGCATAACTAGAAACCTTAGGGCCCAGGTGCAGGAACCATGACGGGCCCCCCCCTAGGCAAAAACATATTTTGCCCCCCCTCCCGTCAACATCCACTAATCACTACAACACTACGCTTATCTCTGCTCTAGACACTCTTGCTCCTCTTCGACTCTGTAAGGCCCCACGCCGCCAGCTTCAGCCCTGGCACACCCTCCAGACTTGCTACCTGCAAAGATGCTCCCGCACTGCAGAGCGTGCCTGGAAGAAATCCCGCTCTGAAGCTGATTTTGTTCACTTCAAGTTTATTCTCCGGTCATACACTTGGCCAAACAATCCTTCTTCTCATCTCTTATATCTTCGCTGTCCTCCAACCCTAAACGGCTCTGGTCCACCTTCAACACCTCCTCCACCCACCCGCACCTGCCTTCAGCGCTCAAGACCTGGCAGACTACTTCCTCAGTAAAACTCTAACTATCAGAAGCAACATCCCAACACAAGATAGTTATCTGTCACCTCCACTCCCAGAGGTCCCCTCTGTCAACCTCTGCCGCTTCCTCCCAGCCACTGAGGAGGAAGTCAATTCCTTATTGTCCTCCTCACATCTCACCACGTGCCCGCTCGACCCCAATCCCTCACATCTAATTCCTCCCCTCTCCTCCTCCCTCACCCCTGCTCTCACACACATCTTCAACCTATCTCTCTCCACTGGCTCCTTTCCATCCGCCTTCAAACATGCGCTAGTTACCCCTTTACTAAAGAAACCATCCCTAGATCCCAACTCTCCATCCATCTACCGCCCTGTATCCCTGCTTCCCTTCACATCAAAGCTCTTAGAAAAACTAGTCTTCAACTGCCTCTCCCTCTTCCTGTCCTCCAATTCCCTACTTGACCCCCTGCAATCTGGCTTCCGTCCCCTACACTCAACTGAAACTGCCCTCACCAAAGTCACCAACAACCTCCTAACTGCTAAAAAACACGGCCACTATTCTATTCTCATCCTGCTTGACCTCTCGGCTGCTTTTGACACTGTTGACCACCCGCTCCTTCTACAGACCCTCAACTCTCTGGGTCTCGGTGACCGGCAGATTGCTGCCTCCTGTGCATGGACGCAACACTTGGCTGTGCAACACTTGGCTGGACGCGCTGAGCGCGTCCATAGCAGCCAAGTGGTTAAAGCATCACTAATGCCTTCTAGAAACGCCGTAGTAAATGTACCATTTGGCATTGCAATTCTGCTGCCACGGTTTTGACTTCAATGGCGTAATCAGCCTCTCTGCGATTACCCTGGTTGATACGCCATATAGCCTTGGCAGCACCAGTTGCCCGTCTTTCAGGATCAAAAGTGCACATAAGATCTGTCATGAACTCTGCATAGTGATATATAACTGGTCTCTTTAATTCCCATAAAGGAGTCGCCCAAAGCAAAGCTTTTTCTGTTAGGTGGTTAATAACATAACCCACCTTAGCTCTGTCAGTGGGGCACATCCCTGGATTGAGTCCAAACATATTATCAATCTGCGTAATAAATCCCCTGCAAGAACCAGGTTTACCATCGAAACATATGGGTGTTTTCAAACTCACATGGGATACTTCAGCAGCAATCAAGGAAGAAGCATTCACAGCATGTGAGAACACATCAACCTCAGGAGAAGAGGGTTGTGAAGCCCCGCCGAACTGTTTAAACGGATTCATTAATAGGCTCAAGGCCTAAGCAAATTGGTCCATGCGGTGATCCTGCTCCTCTTGTTTAGAACGGATATCACCAAGTTTAGACATCACCATTAAGGATGAGCTGTTCGGTTTGATCAGTTCGGTTCGAACTTTGGCCGTTCGCAAGTTCACGAATTTCGAACTTTTTGGCGTGTTCGGTTCGAGTTCGAAAAAAAAAAAGAATTTTGAAAAAAGTATAAAAAATACTAAAAAATCTCAAAATAAAGAGACCCTTTACTGCAGAATATTATAAGCAACGGTTTATTAGATATTGAATTAACAATGTCTACGTGCAAAGATTCTCACCTCTAAATGACCTGTGTTCTCAAACGGCGTAAACAACAGGTGTTAATTAGTGTTTGGAAATAACATGTGCTTTTAATTAGTCTGGTCTGATGAATTTGATACATTGTGTGTAGACTGAGGGACTGAGGGTGTGGTGTCTCCTGATCTGAACATGTGCTTCTGAGAAGTGTTCATTTCTCTACTAAATCTTCCTCTGATATGCTGTTTAATTCCTTAACCCTGCATTTCACTGCTGTGTGCTCAGCTCATTTTTACCGCTTTCGCTCATCATGTTTAAACGCGATTTGAAGCCACATTTTATTAAATGACCTAGACATATTAGATATCGTTCTTTCCGTCAGACTCCACAGATTCATAATATATCATTTTTATATGTATACGTCTTGTCCTGCCTGTATATTATGACAAAAAATGCAATAAAAATTGAATTTTTAATCATCTGCAGTGTGTAAAGTGTTTTTTTTTCACATTTTAGCACATGAGCCTTTGCAGTTATGTTTTCTATGGGGTGCGCTTGTACAAAAATTAGAAATGGAGACTTGTTACATTTTGGGGGGGGAATTACGTGATTTATAGAAAACGCATAGAAAATCATTAGTGCAGCATCATTGTTCACATTAACGTAATACTGTAACACAGTGTTAATAACAAGCAGCCCCTGCTAGAATCACACTCACAGGGTATAAAAAGTTTTTGCGCACATAACGTTACCCCTCCTCTGGGTACTTTGTTGTTGAAAGCCCAAGGTGCTGTCCTGTAGGAAAATACCTCTACCAGACTTGATGTATCGCCACTGCCTCTGCGATGAATACCAGGGCTCCACTTAAAGACGGATTCAGCCATGACTTAGCAATCGGGTTTAAAAGTATTTATTCCAGACCAAACATCCGATGCGTTTCGTCAGCCCTAGGGCTAACTTCATCAGGGATAACTTCCCTGATGAAGTTAGCCCTAGGGCTGACGAAACGCGTCGGATGTTTGGGACCCCGGACAGAGCGGTGAGTATCTCCGCCGGGGGTCCCGCAAAGCTGATGACGTGTGGGACACGTCCTCCTCAGCAAAGAGCGGTAGTAACTGAGGACGTGTTCCACACGTCGTCAGCAGTGAAGGGGTTAAAAACGTCTTTTTTTAAAAACTTTTTGTCCTTGTTTCCTGTCCCCCAGGGCACTACCCGGACCCGGACATTGTTTTTAAATGTTTCTATACATCCTAGAAATCCGCCACTTCACGGGCAGGTTATGGGGACCTCCTAGGCACGATATTTGAAGGAATTTTTCGTTTTTATTTTTAACCCTTATTTCATGAAAAACTCACTGTCCTTTTAAAAACGTTTTTTTTTTAAACTTTTTATCCTTGTTTCCTGTCCCCCAGGGCACTACCCGGATCCCCATACACCTTTTATGGCAAATATCTAGCATATATGCCCTCTTGGAGGGCACTCTAAAATTCGAATTTTGAGTCCCATTCACTTGTATTGAGTTCGAGTTCAAACTCTTGAAAAGTTCGAGTTCGAATGCGAACTGAACTCGGGGGTGTTCGGCTCATCCCTAATCACCATGGCTAAATCTGTCGAATCCATGTTTTGGCCCTGATGGAATGTAACGGGCGCTATGGCGCTCACCCCTGATCAGCGTAGTTAGGATCCTTATGGACAAATTTCTATGATACAGAGTTTCATATCAATAAAGACTGTAATACCTTTAATCCCAAACCAGGGAGGGAATACAAAATCCTGAATACCACTCCGCACCAAATGGTTTCGTGATCAAGAGGTCGCTGAGCGAAAGCACTTTAACTCTCTGTAAACAGATACAATGACTTAAGACATGAGCATATCGTGATACAAGAATAGCGTGGTTATAGATATATTTCAGATAGCTGATATCAATGGTCGTGGTACATGAAGCGCATATAACAGAGGCAACACCCTTATATTTATTCTCAACCATACAGAGTAGGAACTCACTGTGTTCAGCGGCCTGCAGGGCAGACCTACAATCAGAGATTGTGATTCTGTATTGCGACTTGGTTTTACACAGATTACTTGATAGTTATATTCAGCAACCTGCAGGGCAGGACTATGATCATCGATCATGCGATTTGCTTTGCAATCAGACCAGACGTTACACAAGCAAATAGAACTTTTTGTTAAAGATGCATCCAGAAGGGACATACAACAGATAACTGGAGCAATGACTAGGTCTCTCGAACTGGCAGGCAGACACACAATCGGACGCCTTGCGATTAGGACTCACACCTGATTGATTAGTCAACAGAGACCTTGGGTGAGAGAGGTTTACCAAACTGGCGGGCAGACCTCCAAACAGCAAACATGCGGTTAAACATAAACCTTGAATACTGAATACCGCACAGACAGAACACAAAGGGAATAAGCAAGGGAATCGTCAATCAGAAAAGCCGGGTCAAAACATTTACAGGGTCCTTGTACAAGCAGGTTGGCAACTAGGAAATCAATCAGCAAATAATACTAGACAGCAGACGATGCGGAAACTATACTCCACGTCAGAGCAACGAGCAGATCCTCTCGCCCTGCATTAAAGGCCGGTGGCTCCTCATCATTATGCCAAGCCCCGCCCCCTCAGATGCCGATCTGCCAGCTCTAACTACTGGCAACCAACCAGCCAGTGATGCCGCCGGGCACCTTGACCCCCCAGGAAGTGCCGCAGGGGCCGAAGACGTCACAATCTCTTTGTCAAAGCAGTGGCTCTGGTGTCTCCATAGAAAAGGGTTAGGAATCTGGGCTACCTGCACTGCATCTCATGAGTACATAGGTCGAAACCACAGTCCCATCCACAGCTGCAATGTAAATCTCCCATGTCTGAAGCCAGAGAACATTGGCATTCTGCTCTTCTGCTGTCTCTTCAGGATCTCTACCTGCCAATTAAGTGGCTTTCTCCTGTCCAGATGGCATGCTGTGCTGCAGCTGTGGGATCTTCGTCTCCTCAGTAGCAACTGAGGCCTGAAGCATGGTCTGTATCTCCTGGAACTGTTCTGCACGAAATCTCTTCCCATCCATCTGCTGGAGAGTAGAATGCAGGTTTTCCTCTGGTTTAATTGCTCAATGACAGCCTGCTGCTTGCTAATCTCGGCGTTCAGCTGTGCTTCTAGCTGTACAGTCTCTGCCTTCAGTTCAGCGGCTGAAACTTGGAGTTCGGTCTGTATCTGCTGGTGCAGCTCTGTCTGGAGCCTCTTTTTTTCAGCTGTTGGTGGGCAGCGTATAGCGTGCTGTCGGATTTTGCATCTTCTCACCAATACTGTGGTGTTGCCAGGGCCGGTGCTAGACTATTTTGCACCCTAGGCAAGACCAGCTACTTGCGCCCCCCCAAAAATGAAAGCAACACAAATGAAAACGCTTTCTAATTGGTGCCCAGGGGGGCGGCCGCTGGGTTCTGCAGTCCGAGTTGTATGGCCGCATCAGCTGCTTCTCTCCCTCCAGACCGAAAGACCCAGTGGCTGGCATCCTGGCAATGCACCCCCAGTTCACCCTGTACAGCGTGATCAGATTCTGATCACCAGAAAGTGGTACGAGTGGCTCAGGGGGACGAGCTGTCTGTGGAGCGGGATGTGCCCTGGGGTCTGGACAGCCTCATGGCTCGCCTCCTCCTTCCCGCACCACAGCAAAGACTGACAGCACTGGCGCGGTCGGCTGACCCCAACCATGCAAAGGAAGAAATGGCACTGAGCTGCAGGACTTCAATGACGTGCTGAGTACATCCTCTGAACACAAACCTGAAACCAGAGGATGCGCCCAGCATGTTGTCAGCCGCAAAGAGGTTAAAGGGAAAAAATGGAGTAAAATTTTAGTAAAACACCCATTTATCCTCTTGCTGCCCCGCACCAATGTTTAGTCTCCTACCCTTACCTCACAATGCTGTCATTCTTATTTTTTTGAAGTGCAGGCAGCAGATATTGTGTGTGGTGATTCTAGGAACATACTTTTGGGTGCAGGGCTATGGGGCAACGCCGGACTGCGACAAAGACACAGGTGCAGATGTTTATGCACCGGAGCCTGTTTAAAGACAAATACATGCATTTACACACACAACCATACTTTCACATACATAGCCATAACCCCCCTACACCCTGTGGGTATGTAGCAATAAAACTCACAGTAAAGTGCGTTGTATATGAACGTATCACAGAGCTTCACAGCAATACAACTCACAGTAATGTGCATTGTGTATGAGCGTATCAAAGAGCTCCACAGCAATACAACTCACAGTAATGTGTGCTGCACATGAGCGTATCACAGAGCTCCACAGCATTAAACCTGTAGCAGCCAGCCGGTCTCATTAAAAATTGCAGCGGCCATTTTATTGGGCTGAAGACCGGCCTGGCATTTGACTCCATGCCACCCAGCCCAGTCTGCCCCTTCTCCAGATACATGTATACCCAGATACAGAACCCAGATACATGTATACCCAGACACAGACCCCCCAATACATGTATACCCGGACACAGACACCCTGATGCATGTATACATACCCAAACACAGACCCCCAGAAACATGAATACATACCCAGACCCCCAATACATGTATACCTAGACACAGACACCCCGATACATGTATACCCAGACACCCTGATGCATGTATACATATCCAAACACAGACCCCCAAGAAACATGTATACATGCTCAGACACAGACCCCAGATAATCAGAGGGGGTGTGGCAGATGTCCAGTGCACCCTCTATGACATCTGAGGGGGCACAGCAGACATCTGGCGCACCCTCTGACATCATCAGACGGGGCCACCAGTCGACATGTTGGAATCTCTGGCCGACATCTAGTTACCGGGCCTTAGAAGCAGCCTACACTGAGCCACCACTGCCTGGTCGGGACCGGCTCGTCCCTAGGCAGCAGTGGCGGCTGCCTAGCTCGCCTAGTGGGAGCGTCAGCCCTGGGTGTTGCATGAAATTGCTCCTGAAACTGTTGTCATTTTCCTCCACAGGCAGTGATGGAAATCTGGAGTTCAGCTTGCGGTTCTTGGCACTGACCCTCCAGTTTTTGACGGGCAGTTTTGTGCAGCTGGGACTTGCTTCGCTCTGCCTCCCAGTCTGCTCTCAGTTGTTCAATCTGCAAACTGGCTTTCTCGAGATGATTATGTACTCTTTCAGCATAACTCTGCTTTTAGCTTCTCCTCCGGTTGCATGATCTGCGACTCCCGGAGATACTTTTCCTCCCAGGCTGCCTAGAGTTTTAAAGCGCTGATGGCCATGGCTTAGTTTTGCTTCCGAGCAGCGTTATCCTTGGCTTGCTTAGCAGCTGTGTATAACTCCCATAAGCAAGTGATCTCCATCTCCAGACTTTGTACATTAGCCTCAGCATCATCTCTGGATTGTCTGATCCAGCTCTCTCTGGCCATCTTTCAGTTGGCCCTGTAAAGGTCAATTGGCGCAAATCTACCACACTTTACTTGCGTTCCTCACACCCTCCACAACTCTCAACCAATACGCCACTTACTTGGGGCCCTAACTCGCTTAAATATCAGAGTGTTCATATCCCTAGGGATCGCCATGCG
The DNA here is from genome assembly GCA_009667805.1 of Leptobrachium leishanense. NCBI lineage: Eukaryota > Metazoa > Chordata > Amphibia > Anura > Megophryidae > Leptobrachium > Leptobrachium leishanense. The sequence continues at coordinate 263,509,789 of CM019065.1, read as the reverse complement.
CTGTACTGCATTTACATTCCGCTATTCTATGTATCGTAATTAGGGAACTAACTAAATGGCATGATCTCCCCTTATCACTTATTGAAGTCAACCTATACAAAAGTATCAGTTTTCCCAAGCTGCTATACCCATTTTAAGTCTTACCAGGCCTTTTAACCTGCAAAGATAAAAGGACTCTTAGCTTGGCCCTTAGATAATTTCTTTGGACAGGCTCAGAAGCTCGGCTCAGCCTTACAAAAGTTTATCAAAAATTCATGGCAGAGTTAATGTATTACATATTATAGATTATAACCCAGCAACACAATGCAGACACACCATAATATGGATAAAAAAGCACTCTAATTTTTCTGATGCCGCTTTAAAATCCTCCCTAACTCCTACTCTAATCCTCATCCATTCCTGCTGTATTGTCCCTAGCGAGATATACCTTTATGTCTCCAAGACTCTCCAATGCTTACTTCAACTAATAAAGCATAGAAATTATCTCTAATGGTCCAAAAGCCTTACCTCTTCCCTTTTTCGCTGAATAGTTGCACCTAAATTTACCAAGGGAACCAGGTAACTGCTCCTTTCACATTCCGCGGCAGAAGGGGGAATACATCTACTATATAAATTCCTAGACAGTCACACAATGACTATACTGCAACCCTGTAATCAAAACATCCTAATCTATCCTTTCCATGGTTTGCTTATTTTCAAATCCACTCACATTTACACAAGATAAGTTCCTCCTTCACAGAGCATGACTGGGCCAATAGACTTGACAATTACATCAGAAACAGACCAAATAATGACTATTCTGTTTCTTCTCTGAACAACATTATACGCCATACAGCTAACAGGTCCAAGGTAAAGCCAGAGGCATACCATAGACAATTTCTTGTCCACCAATACCTATATGCTTACACTCTTACCCCTATATCGTATCATGAAATTTTCTGAAAGTAGTTCATCAGGCTTACTACTCACCACATTGTTTCTGGGGTTGTCCTGTGATACACACCTTTTGGTCCACTCCACACTCCACTCACACATCCTCTCCACCACCAGAAACTCTCTATCCTTATCACCGGAATCTCTTATCCTCTCAGACGTTCAAGCACAAGAAATTCCTCTCCCTAGTCACGGCAGTTGGTTGCAAAGCTATCCTCCACACTTGGAACCAATCTACTAGAATCCGAATATCACTCTTACAGATCAAACTACATTGTTTATTCTGCATGGATTGGCTCCACACATTAATTAATGAATAAACACAAGTAATTATATTATCTAAGGTTAAATTTTTTTATAGTACCTCATTTTTTTGCCTCAATCCTTTGAAATCAACCCCCTCAAATCAGAATTATTCTTGCATGGTTATGTCTTTTACTTCAAATGTAGTGAGAAACTTGAAAATGGAATTGACACTCCAGTGAACTCACACTGTTTGTTTACAGTGTTCTTCTTGAGTTGTTATACATCTCACTTTATGTTTGACAGATCCTAATTTAGTAATGGCTTTCTAGCTCTATTATTCCAGCATCTGCTTTTCTCCCCACTGAAACTGTTTGGTTTTCGATGTCTGTTTTTAAATTTAAAGTTTTTTATTTTGAAATAAGTCAGCATTACATCATACTGTAAAATAATGGATGACCTCGCAGGGCCAAACAAGAAGACATAACAAGCAACGGAAACCACACATGGCCAAAAAAGTGTCATCGTAAAAACAGCGAATCGAAAAAATCTAAGGATAGCAATATGTTAGCAGAAAACATCCCCTAGACGGGGGGTCTCATCAAGGTGGGAAATCAAACATATATAAATGCAGCCACTTAAGGCCGGCCAAGGTAACTACGGTCAGCTGGTCAAAAAACATGCGTCGCAAAGAAGGACAGGGCGGTAAAAATAAGTAAAAAGGCAGAAAGTACCATGTGCAGGCAAAAAAGCAAAAGCCCTATGCAATGCAGGCTGGGACTGATCAAAACAAATTACGAACCGTCCTGAAAGTCCAGGCACTAGGCCAAGCTAGAGACCAGGGACACGTAAGCATATAAGAGAAATGCAGGGGAGGGGGTGTAATTCAGTAAAGCTCAGACCTGGAGAGGTAGAGGGCATAGAAACCAGCCTTCAATCCGGTCGAGGGTCCGGAGGATCTGGTGAGAGGCCCGCAGCCGCAAGGTCAATCCAAGCCACCGCGGGATCCGTGATGGTATAGGGGACATTTGCGTGGGTCACCACCAAAGCTCCTGCCAGACCCCAGCGATATCGGACACCCTGTCGGCGAAGAACTGATGTCACTTCACGAAAACGCCTGCGAGCCATCAGGGTCTGGAATGGGAGATCATGATACAGGGCCAGAGTGGAGCCCTCAAAGCGTACGGGATCCCTCGCGCCCGGAGCAGACATAACCTTGACCTTGAAAGCCACTTCACGGAAGGCCACTACGACGTCTCGAGGAGCCCCAGGTGGGTTCGTCGCAGGTCTCCTGACCCGAAACACCGACCCAAGCATGTCAGGTGTGTCAGGGGGAAGCCCCGTGACCTGAAGCACAAGACGAGTCACGTAGGATGGCAGAGCGTCGGAGGTAATAGAGTCCGGGACACCCCTGACCCTGATGTTTCGGCGTCTGTGTCTCGTTTCAAGCATCTCCACAGAGCGTGTCAGAAGTTCGACTTGGTAACGCAAACCAGCAACCTGACCAGACAGGTGAGTTTGTTCCGTTGTCACAGCAGAAGTCGTCTCCTGTACCACCTTCACCTGAGCACGCATCGCCGCTATCTCCGTGCGGACCGCCGCCACCTCAGGCTGCCACACCTCACGTATCACCCGAAGCTCCTCCAAGATCCTGCGGAGATCCCCCTTCGTGGAGGGGAGATGGTCGTCCTCCTCCTGCACCTGTTGCTGTCGAAGTCCCGTCCCCACTGCAGACCGATGATCCGAGGTCACACTATTACTGGCGGAGGTAAGGGGAATCTCAGTCGGGTCCCCATCAAAAATATCCTCTGTGTCCGGCGTTGCCCCGGACGATGTCCGCATTGCTGATTTTCTCTTCTTCTGTGCCCGTTTCCTAGCAGCCGCCGAGAGGGGTCGGGAGTCAGACGCCGGTGACTGCGGGGCAAGCCAGGGCATCCCAGTAATACCCCCTGAGGTTCATAGTCGCTGTCAGCCTCCGAGGAGCCATAGCCCGGGGGGAGGGAGGAAGAAGCAGTCAGTCCCGTAAAAGCGGACCCACCTCGCAAAACATCCCGAATGTCCCTCTGTCGGGGGCCCGTCGCTGGGAACGACCGGTAGGCATGGTTCCGGAGATGCTGGGCTGGCACGAGGTCGCAGGGTGTGAGGGAATCTCAATACGCCTCGAGTAGGCTTCCAAGATGGCCACGGTGACTAGGCCCAAATCGCGCTGCCGGCAGCAATCTGTCCCCGGGCACGAAACTCAGGGCTAAATCAGGTACCTCAACTCTCCAGGATCCCTCTAGCCAACCGGGAAGCTCACAGGGCAGTGCAAACGGCGAAAAAAGCAATAAAAATCCGTGGTAGACACAGAGCTCCTCCAAAATGCTGCTGCTCGCTTCCACAGCTAGCTCCGCCTCCGGCCCATGATACTCTTAATCCGGCCCTGGGTGCTGCAACTCCTTGCCGATAAACTAAAAGATCAGTGGTGAGCCATGAGGTTACTAGCAGTGCCTGCTGCTGTTTCGATGTCTGTTAATGCCATTTTGTTGTATCCAATGCATTCACAATTAAAATTGTCAAATTAAATTTTTTAAAAAGTATTGTCCCATGACATGACACATACACATAGAAATTATATATTTTGAAACTGGAGAGTCTGCTAAAAAATTATATATAATTTGTCTTGGTCCTATAATAATAAACATGACATGAACCAGGAGATACTTGAAAACGAGAGAAATCTAAATGTATCTTTCCTGGTAAAATACTTTGCAAATGAATAAATAACATCTAAACATGATGAGCAAAAATGGTGATAATTAGCTCAGCACACAGTATTCTTGTGTGAATCCTTTGTGATCCTGATTGCGCAAGCTTCTGCAGTCAACCTGGGATTCAGAGATACTATGACTCAAGCTACTGTTACAGCGGCTGGGTCAGAATACAGGTATTAATGGCGAGCTGCAAATGGAAAAGGCTTGCACATAATTTTTCGATTTGTGGCTGTCCATTAACATCTCAGGCGGAATAGGGCCCATATATATACTGTGTATACACACACAAATGTATTTGCTCATTTATAGGTAACGGTCTTGTTATACAGTATATGCCTTTTCAGGCGCATTTGGGGGTTTTTCGGCAGTTTTGCGGTGGATGGTCGGCTTTTTTTGGATGCGTGCAGTGTTTTTTCGGAGGTTTTGCGGCGGTATTTCCATTCGATGCAGTGTTTTTTTGGTGGATTTTCAGATTCGGTCGGCGGATTTTTCCCTGCACTCAATGCTGAGTGAGTGAATGTCAGTGACATTTCGGTGATCTCTGAATAACCCTGTTACTCTTTTCACCACAGATTTTCATCAGGACAAACTACATCAAATGACAAAATAGATAGAAAAATAGACTTTCCACACCTAGTGCTTCCCTCTAGCCATTGTCTATCAAGATGGCAAAATGCCAGAACCTAGTTGGGACATCATCGTGTATGTTACCACCACGAGACAAGCCTTCACCTCAGTTTTAGGACACAGTAACAAACACACACACATCTTATTTAAAAATGGGGGATATTCACTGTAACCAATATATTCATCTTCATGTCATACACCAATACACCAATACTAAATACACAACTAAATATCCCCATAAATCTAAAACAATCGATGGACGGTTATACCTACACGTCTGCCTGGTGTATGGCATAAAACATGTTATCGTTTCATTCCAAATATAAGCCTACGATCTTCAGCTCCAAACCCATAGAGATCTTAATCTGGTCCTGTGAAGGGGTTAAGGAAAATCCACAAAACTCTAAATAGACTTTAATATCAAAATAATATCAAAAGTGTGTTATCTGCAGTTTTAAAATGAAAATATAATTATAAATGAAAATAAATACTTTTACACCAATCAGACACAAGTTGGTCATAAAAAATGACATAGCTCAAAGTCTAAATTGAGGCCCTGAGGGGTCATAGTTTTTAAATTATAAATCCATTTAATCTCAATGCGATTTATTTTTTGTTTAAAATCACCCACTCTACAGTCCTTGTCTACCTTTTGTATGGCCAGAAAGGTCATGCCTCTGGGGGAACTATTATGCATTTTCTTTAAATGAGCGAATACTGAGTGGGTTTCCACACCCTTACCTATATTATATATGTGCTCCCGAATGCTGACCATCAATGGTCTCGTGGTTTGACCCACATAATGTCGACCACAAGGACAAGTTAGCTGCTAAATCACGTTCTTTGATCTACACGTGATAACATCCTTGATCTTATATTCTTGTTTATTTCCATCCATGAAACTAGACTTTTTTTACCCAAACATAAATGTTTACATGAGGGGCAAGTCCCACATTGATAGAACCCATCGGGCAGGTTGAACATATTCTCCTTCCTTCTCTTGGTATTAAAACTCTTAACCAAGGTAGTTCTCAAGTTTTTTTTTTAATCATCCTAGGTTTACCCTCCATGGAGTTTTTCTTTAATTTTTGAGCCTTGTCTAAAAATTTACTTTCATCCATACAATTCTTTTTACTCTCCGAAATTGGCCCTTGGCGATCCACTCAACCAGACTTTTACTTTTACCATCCACTTTTTTGAAATATGTCCTAGTTTTTACTTGGTCCTCCTCTATGTAGATGTTGAGATCTAGAAAGTTAATCGACGTTTCACTAATATCGGATTCGGGTTTAATACCCAATCACTGGTACTATCAATGAGGTTGAAAAAAAGTTTATATATTAGACATGTGCATTCGTTTTAGTACTAAAACGATTTAGTCCAAATTTTGGGATAATTTAGTTTTCGTATGACCCAAGAGATACGAAACTGCTCAGTACAAAAAATGAAAGAAACTAAAATAAAATGCACTACATTTTAGTTTCCGTCCTTTTTGTGATATTACATTGAGTGACAGAGACCAGCAATGAAGAGCGCAACATCGCAAAGCTACAGAAAAAGTTTGTATGCGTAATCCTTCCCGACCCCTACCCGAAAATCTGACAATGATAGAGCTCCAGAATACTCACTCGCAGCACAGACAGCCAGCACAGGAGAGGAAACCTTTACTTAACCCATGCATGTCTATGAGGCAGACAAGATGATAAAAGCAGCTGGAGAAGGAAAACATTCAAATAAATCACACTGAAAGCTAATGACAGAGGAGGGCTAGATAGTAAAAACCCCTTTATATCAAGCAGCGCTGGGAGAAGAGAGAGACTTTATAAAACATGTGTTATCTCCCCTCCCGCTCTGCATAATAGGGGCTTAGGTCTGATACATTTTATATTATCCAGGAGCACTATCCCCCTTTCCTCATCTATAATACACGTTTTATATAAAGTCCCTCTCCCAGTGCTGCTTGTTATAAAGTTTTTTTTACGTCTGATATATTTAGTATCCAGCTCTCACAGTTACTCTGTCATTATGAGCCTTCAGTGTGATTTATTTGAATGTTTTCCCTGGATTTAAAGTGCTTTATTTTATTATAAAAATAAATTTGCACCAGTCATCTCTTCTCTGAGTTTTCAGACCGATTTACATTAATATTTTCCCTCTCCCCTGCTTTTATATTCCTGTCTCTCTCCCCCACAGAGATACAAAGTTTAAGTAAAAGTTCCCTCTCCTGTGCTGGATAAGCATTGCATTCCGTAGTTCTGCACCCTCTACATGCCAATGCAGTAGGTCCTACTGAGTAGGATGTTCTATACAGAGAGGGGCATTAATTAATGCAGGAGGATGTTCTATACATTATACAGAGAGGGGTGTTAATGCAGGAGGATGTTCTATATATTATATAGAGAGGGGTATTAATTAATGCAGGAGGATGTTATCTACATTATACAGAGAGAGGTATTAATTAATGCAGGAGGATGTTATCTACATTATACAGAGAGAGGTATTAATTAATGCAGGAGGATGTTCTATACATAAATCTACATTATACAGAGAGGAGCCTTTTTTTTAGCCCTTTAAATCCAGTGGCTGTGAGCGCTGAGAATCGGCTGCTTGTTATCTTATCTCTCAGTACATGTATCAGGCTCAGCTACAGTAACTGACTGTAACAGCGCTCAGAGTTTCAGTAAAACAAGGAAATAATATTGTTAGAACCTCTTATATATAAAAATATTATTTACTAGTTTTACTGAAACTCTGAGCGCTGTGATGAGCAGGAGTCAGTTACTGTAACAGCTTTGCCTGCCACATTGTGCTGAAAGTGAGAGATACTGTAACAAGCAGCAATCTCAGCCCTCTGAGGAGCCACTACAATAGTAATTGTATCCGCTGGCTTTCGGATGAATGAAATTAGTTTTCATACTAAAGAACTGAAAACGAATTTCTTTAGCAACTAAATAAATTGCATTTTAGGACTAATGCATTAGTTCAAAACGAAATTTTGTGCTGTGCACATGTCTATTATATATGTTGAGTATCCAAAAATCCCACCAGTATTTTGGTGTCACGGATCCCCCTGATTACCAAAAGTGTGGTCCCTTTACGCAGACCGCTCTCTACCCTTCCGATCCTTGAATGGTCGGCGATACTAAACAGACAAATAACCAGACAATATATAAACAAGGGGTAACACCAGACAGAGGTATGGAATAGAGTATTGTCACGAATCTTTCTGACTACTAAGATATAAATCTCTTTATGCAGCTCCCTTTCTACTCTTCCGATCCTTGAATGGTCGGCAAAGCTATAAAGGCAACGAAACAGGTAACAGACAAAGAAAGGGAAATACCAGACAGGGGTACAGACCAGATCACAAGTCCTCCCTAGGACTTTAGTAATAGCAGAGGTAGTCTGATGTGTGCTTAGGGTGCCACATAGACTGACCTCGGTACCAACGTTAAGGGCAGAACCTAGAACAGAGTAAATGCCAATGCCAGGAGTCATACACAGGAGGGTTCGTTTGCCAATGCCAAGGGTCATACACAGGAGGGTTTGTTTGCCAATGCCAAGGGTCATACACAGGAGGGTTCGTTTGCCAATGCCAAGGGTCATACACAGGAGGGTTCGTTTGCCAATGCCAAGGGTCATACACAGGAGGGTTCGTTTGCCAATGCCAAGGGTCATACACAGGGTTAACCAAGGAGATAGCCAAAATCACACAAGAGCTCTGCGGGAGGTGAATACCACGTCAGGGCACCGGTGTATGGGAGAGACTGGGTTTTAAACCCGGCGGGTCCGCGTCACAGCGCCAGGCCCCGCCCCTTGGCGTCCCACGTGAGCGGGCCCGGAAGCGCTTACATTCGGCGCCTGGCCAGCGAGCAGCGAGGAAGCTGCTGCCAGGCGCCGCATCCCCTGGGTCCCCGTGACAGAACCCCCCCCTCCAGGGGCGGCCACTGGACGACCCCCAGGGGCACGGGGGTGCGCCAAATAGAAGGCCTTCACTAGCCTAGGAGCATGGACTTCCGCAGCTGGTACCCAAGAACGATCCTCTGGACCGTACCCCACCCAATCGACCAAATACTGCAAGGACCCCCTAGACAGCCTGGCACCCAGAATGACCTTAACTTCGAATTCCTCCTCGCCCTCCACAGAGACAGGAGGCGGTGGAGCATGGACTTTGGTGTATCGGTTACATAACAGCGGCTTCAGAAGGTTTACATGGAACACATTGTGTATTTTAAAATGGGGGGGTAACGCCAAAGCATAGGAGACAGGGTTGAGTCGCCGTAGAATCTTATATGGGCCGATATACCTAGGAGCCAACTTCATGGAAGGCACTAAGAGCTTGATATTACGTGAAGACAGCCAAACCCTGTCCCCAACTTGATATACGGGTGCCTGCCTCCTGTGTCTGTCGGCCTTAGTTTTCTGGATGGCACTACTTTCCTCCAGTGCCCGTCTCACTCTCCCCCAAGTCTCTTTCAATGATGCCAGTTGTTTATCTAAAGCAGGAATCGTGGTATCAGGAAACGTGGCGGGGAGCACGGGAGGATCAAAGCCATAAACAGTGAAGAAAGGAGAATGACCTGTGGATTCACTCACTGCGCTGTTAATAGCATATTCTGCCCATGGTAGCAGATCTGACCAGTTATCCTGTTGTTCTGAGATGAAGCACCTGAGATATTTCTCTACGTTTTGGTTTGCTCGTTCTGCTGCTCCATTGGTCTGGGGGTGATAGGCCGAAGAGAAAGAGAGGTCTATTCCCACGTTCTTACAAAACCCTCTCCAGAATCCGGAGATGAATTGGGTCCCCCTATCAGAGACTATCTCCCGAGGGACACCGTGAATGCGGACTACATTGGCAATGAATATGGGCACCAGTTCAGCTGCCGAAGGTAGTTTCTGAAGAGGAACATAGTGACCCATCTTGGAAAATCGATCTATGATCGTAAGTATCACTGTATTCCCTCTTGACTCAGGTAGCTCTACTATAAAATCCATGGCTACATGTGACCAGGGTCGTTCGGGGATCGGCAAAGGCTGGAGCAAGCCAATGGGTGCTGTTTTGGGACTTTTCTGCCTTGTGCACACTTCGCACACGGCAATGTAATCTTTGACATCTCGGCGCAACGTGGGCCACCAGAGGAGTTTACTGATACTAGACACAGTCTTGGTGATACCCATATGCCCGGAAGTTTTATTGTCATGGTAGATGTTGAGTACCTCTTCTCTTTCGTTCTCAGGTACAAAGAGTTTCGCAGGAGGTTTTCCCCAGGAGCTGCACCCTGGACGGTCTGCAACCTTTTCATTAGAGGAGACGAAACACTAATCGTGGTAGCGGCTATAATCCTCTCCTGGGGTACAATGGGATGCTGATCTTGGATATTATGTTCATAAGACTCATACTGTCTCGACAATGCGTCTGCTTTAATGTTTCTGGACCCAGGTCTATAGGTAAGTACGTAATTAAAACTTGAAAGAAACAATGACCATCTCGCTTGTCTGGAGTTTAAACGTTTGGCATCTCCAATGTACGTGAGATTCTTATGGTCGGTTATGATAACAATGGGGTCCTTAGACCCTTCTAATAAGTATCTCCATTCGGCCAAGGCTGCGATGACTGCTAACAATTCTCTATTTCCAATGTCATAGTTCTTCTCTGCCGGGGACAACTTTCGAGAATAGAAGCCGCATGGATGCAAGGGTTTGTCAGGAGCCTCCCTTTGGGACAAGACTGCACCAAGACCTAGTTCGGAGGCGTCAACTTCTAATTGGAAAGGCAGAGCCGGATCTGGATGCCGGAGAACAGGGGCAGTAGTAAAGGCTTGCTTTAGTGTCTCAAAGGCTTGAGTGGCTTGAGGTGTCCATTTCTGATTTCCCACCCCTTTCTTTGTCATAGCCGTGAGGGGGGCCACCAAGGCCGAAAAATCTTTAATGAACCTTCTGTAATAGTTCGTGAACCCCAGAAACCTCTGAATGGCTTTAAGTCCTTGGGGTAAAGGCCAGTCAAGAATAGCTGAGAGCTTCTTAGGATCCATTTGAAACCCCCAGGAGTTATAATATAACCAAGGAATTGCACAGTTACTATGTCGAATAGACATTTTTCTAGCTTACAGTACAATCCAGCCTTCAATAGTTTTTTCAACACTTGTTTGACGTGGACATGATGAGTGTCCACATCAGGAGAGTATATCAGGATATCATCCAGATATACTATGACGAATTCTTGCAGGAATTCCCTTAGAGTGTCATTTATAAGGTCCTGAAAGACGGCTGGCGCATTACACAACCCAAAAGGCATCACCAGGTATTCGTAATGCCCGCTACGTGTATTAAAAGCCGTCTTCCATTCGTCTCCCTTCTTAACCCTGACCAGGTTGTACGCTCCGCGTAAATCAAGCTTAGTATAGATACGAGCCCCTTTTAATCGGTCAAACAATTCTGTTATGAGGGGTATGGGATATGCATTTCTTATAGTGATCCTATTTAAACCCCTATAGTCGATGCAAGGTCGCAGATCTCCCTCTTTCTTGGAGACAAAAAGAAACCTGCTCCTGCTGGAGAGGAGGACCGTCTAATGAATCCTCGTTCCAGATTCTCCCTTATATATTCCTCCATAACGTCGTTCTCCCTTTGCGACAAAGGGTATACGTGACCCCTAGGAGGCATCGTACCGGGGAGCAAGTCAATGGCACAGTCATATGGACGATGTGGTGGTAGAACCTCAGTCCTGGCTTTAGAGAACACCTCCTTTAATGCCAGGTAACATTCAGGGACCTCTGTGGACAAAGGAGGGGCTGTGGCAATATTGAGGCTACCAATCACATTAACTGTGCCTAGGCACTTAGACTGACAACTCTGACCCCAACATTTTATGTCTCTCTGGACCCAATCGACTACTGGGTTGTGCTCTGTTAGCCATGGAAACCCAAGGACGACAGGACATGAGGGTGATTCAATGATTTGAAATCTTATAGTCTCCCGGTGCAAAACTCCTATTCTCATACACACATCGACTGTATCGTGAGTGATATGAGGACATGCCAGGGGTTACCATCTATGGCCTCCACCCTTAGAGGCCTTTCCCTGAGAACCAGTGGTATGAGGTTTTTGGCAGCAAAATTCTTATCCATAAAATTGCCTGAGGCCCCAGAGTCCAAAAACGCCTCAGTCTTGAGGTGAACCCCCTCCCAGGTTAGGGAGACCGGTAACAGAATCCTGGATTTTTTTTTTCATTATCCACAAAGGAGGCACATAAAGAACCGACAACCTGGGTGTCTCCTGTTCTGAATCCCACTCTGCTATGTTCAACCTGCCAACCCTGGGTCTCTGAGGACATCGAAGGCGGAAGTGATCTGCCCCTGCACAATAAAAGCAGAGCCCCTTTTCTTTTCTGTGAGCTTTTTCTGCTTCTGAAATACCTGTCCTCCCTATTTGCATGGGTTCAACGACCGGTAAATCAGTTTTTTCATTCTCCGGACCACCTGATGTACTGGGGTGTCTGGGTAACGAGGGTAAAGGAGGCAAGACCCTTCTGGGTCTATCTCTGGTGTGTCTCCTTTCCCTGATTTGATCGTCCATGGCTATACAGAAATCTATCAGGTGGTCCAGACTTTCTGGTAATTTTAAGGGAGCCAGTTCAAACATAAAAGCCTCGTTCAAGCCTTCGGTAAAGGCTAAGGTTAAAACGTCGTTCGGCCAAAGTACTTCAGAAACCAAAGTCTTAAACTCTATGGCATAATCGGCAACCCTCTTATTACCTTGTTTGATATGAAACAAGGACCTACCCGCATTGGTAGCCCTTCTAGAGGGATCAAAGGTACGTTTTAACTCAGAGGTAAAACCCTCATAGTCATAAATGATGGGTTTCTTATTTTCCCACAACGGCGTAGCCCACAATAAAGCTTTTTCTGTTAAATGATTAATCAGATATCCTACTTTGGCTTTATCAGACATACAAGAACCTGGATTGTTCTCAAACAGAATCTCGAGTTGAGTCAAAACCCCCGACATAGGCTTGGTGTACCATCATAGCGTAGGGGTGCCTTCATACTAAGCCTATGTCCTTCAGGGGAGACCGGACTGACCCTAGGTAACACTGGATCTGGAGGGTTTGTGGTACCTGTATTGGACCGATTTAGCAGGGTTTGCAGAGCGAGAGAAATCTGGTCCATCCTATGGTCCTGTTCCTCTTGTCTGGCTGCGATACGTGCCAGCTGGTTAGAGAGGTCTGCGGGATCCATTGGCCCTGACGTAATGTCACGGATCCCCCTGATTACCAAAAGTGTGGTCCCTTTACGCAGACCGCTCTCTACCCTTCCGATCCTTGAATGGTCGGCGATACTAAACAGACAAATAACCAGACAATATATAAACAAGGGGTAACACCAGACAGAGGTATGGAATAGAGTATTGTCACGAATCTTTCTGACTACTAAGATATAAATCTCTTTATGCAGCTCCCTTTCTACTCTTCCGATCCTTGAATGGTCGGCAAAGCTATAAAGGCAACGAAACAGGTAACAGACAAAGAAAGGGAAATACCAGACAGGGGTACAGACCAGATCACAAGTCCTCCCTAGGACTTTAGTAATAGCAGAGGTAGTCTGATGTGTGCTTAGGGTGCCACATAGACTGACCTCGGTACCAACGTTAAGGGCAGAACCTAGAACAGAGTAAATGCCAATGCCAGGAGTCATACACAGGAGGGTTCGTTTGCCAATGCCAAGGGTCATACACAGGAGGGTTCGTTTGCCAATGCCAAGGGTCATACACAGGAGGGTTCGTTTGCCAATGCCAAGGGTCATACACAGGAGGGTTCGTTTGCCAATGCCAAGGGTCATACACAGGGTTAACACAGGAGATAGCCAAAATCACACAAGAGCTCTGCGGGAGGTGAATACCACGTCAGGGCACCGGTGTATGGGAGAGACTGGGTTTTAAACCCGGCGGGTCCGCGTCACAGCGCCAGGCCCCGCCCCTTGGCGTCCCACGTGAGCGGGCCCGGAAGCGCTTACATTCGGCGCCTGGCCAGCGAGCAGCGAGGAAGCTGCTGCCAGGCGCCGCATCCCCTGGGTCCCCGTGACATTTGGCTCCCAAAGCTACATATATTTTGGTGAACTGCCTGCAAATACGGTGCCTGCTCAAAGTTGTTGAAATTCCCCATAGAGAAGCAATGCTTAATCTGTTCAGAGAAAACCGAATAGCAGTGAAAAGTTGCCAAAGTGCCCTGCTGTTCCGTGGTTTCATTCGGCAGGTTTATTCAGGCAAACCCCATAGGCTTCCATGTTAAAAATATTCCCAATTTTATTCAATATCTAATAAACTAATAAAAAAGTTTATTATTTTAATCTGCAGTAAAAAGTCTCTTTAGCTCTTGATTTTTTTAGGATCCTTTAGGGATTTTTTTCGGCAATTTTTTTCCCCTGTTTCTTTTTTAAATGTTTTTTCTTTTTCCTGTAACAGACTTTTTTATTATCACACAATAAAGCTGTGGAATTCTCTGCCTGTTGAGGTGGTTGGGTCAGAGTCTGTACAGACTTTTAAAAAACGACTGGATGACTTCCTGCAGACACAGAATATTAAGGGTTATAATATTTAATATGTGGGTAAAAGCTTCTTGATCCAAGGAGAAATCTGACTGCCATTCTGGGGTCAAGAAGGAATTTTTTCCCAGTATGTTGCATATTGGCGAGCGCTTCAGACTGGGTTTTTTGCCTTCTTTTGGATCAACAGCAGTAGGTTATGTGGGAGAGGCTGAACCCGATGGACGCATGTCTTTTTTCAGCCTATATAACTATGTAACTATGTAACTACTATGTAACTCACAGGACCTTATATGTAAATTACAGACATTTTCATTCAGTAGTTTTTTGCAAACAGTGTTTAAATTTTGACACTTTCAATTGTATTGTTTCTGTTTTTTTGTCTTTTTCACCCGTCCGGCGGCTTGTCGGCCTTCTCCTGTGGCTGGTCAGCGCTGTCCTCGGAGGCTCGTTGGCTGTGTTTGGAGGCCCTCCAGCGTGGTTGCAGCGGATGTCCAAGAGGTTGGCAGCGGCGGGTGCCGGGTTTGTGGCGGCTCGCTTGTTTGCAGCAGTTTGGCGGCTGCATCCAGCGGCCAATTCCCTGCACTTTGGGGACCCTGTGGTGTATGCTGAATTTGGATAAGACATTAATAACTAACAGGCGTTGCGTGCCAAGTCTTATCCTGTAAATGTCAGGTTAATAAATGTCCTTGTGGTATGTGCAGATCTTAAAAGTGCGTAATAAAAGTAGTAAGTCAGTAATCCGCTGTACCTTTGAGGAAGGGGAGCATGACTGCTGGCCTGGGCCAGACAGTCAGAAATGTTCTGCTGAGATGATTGGCGGGGTGCAACAATGTTGCACTCACCAGGTATATAGGGTCCTACAAGGGAGGGACTTACTTTGTGTGGCAGGCACAGGAGCGGTGTGGTAGTAGATTCCCGCCTGCCCGCCCATGTTCAGTTTTCACTTCAAGTCACGGCTCCTGGATGCCTTGCCAGCAACGAGACAGTTAAAGATAAGCCACTTTCAGGTGGGCACTGGGTAGACGACCCTCACTTGAATCAGGTCAGGTGGGGTGATGAGCTCATGGTTAACACTTGGGGAAATTGCCTACCGCAGGACGAGTGCGGTAGAGTCAGAAATATATAGTATGGAGTAATAAACGAGTGATTACATGTTGGTTTCAATAAATCTGTGGCCATGCCCTTTTCCAATAAAGAATGTGTCTGTGTAATTATTGGGGGAAAGGGTATGGGACAAAACAAGGAGGTCACAGGCCTAAGCAGTTAAGAAACTGTCTTGTTTTTTCAGGGAATCAGCCGCCTCTCCAGACCACTCAGTGGTATATTCCTTTCCCACCTTGTAAATAAATGTAGAGGTAAGAAGTGCTGGAGTTGGTGCTTCTTTTCCTTTTGGTGTCTCCTTATGGGGCGCTCCTGGGCTCATGGGGTTATGAAGTCACCGGCTGCCTGCATATCTGGTGCCTGATTGATGAGACACCAGTACATGCGAGTACAATATTTTTCCCTTATTCGCACTCCTTGCAATTAGTGATGGGCTGAACACCCCCGTGTTCGGTTCGAATTCGAACATCCGAAAAAGTTTGAATTCGAATTCAAACACAATTCGAAAACAATGCAAGTCTAAGGGGTTCAAAAGTTTGAAAATTAAAGTGCCCTCCAAGATAATGGGCATAAATGGTGTATGGGGGTCTGGGTACTGCCCTGGGGGACAGGAAACAATGAAAAAGAAATTTAAAAAAAGCTTTTTAAAAAAATAAATGTGCACCGATTTGGATATGACTATCGAATTCGAAATGAACTATCGAATGGATATCCATTTGATAGTTCATTTCAAATTCGATAGTTAGTCGATATCCATTTGATAGTTCATTTTGAATTCGATAGATGGTTGATATCCATTCGATAGTTCATTTCGAATTCGAAAGTTCATTTTGAATTCGATAGTCAGTTGATATCCATTTGATAGTTCATGTAAAATTCGATAGTTAGTCGATATCCCTTTGATAGTCTATATCCATTTGATAGTTCATTTCAAATGTTAATAAAGGTGTGGGAAATGTTGAATCCCATAGGCTTCAATGTTAAAAATGGTGTGGAAAATGTTTTACCCCATAGGCTTCAATGTTAAAGGTTTGGGAAATGTTTTACACCATAGGCTTCAATGTTAAAAATGGTGTGGAAAATGTTTTACCCCATAGGCTTCAATGTTAAAGGAGTGGGAAATGTTTTACACCATTGGCTTCAAATGTTAAAAATATTCCCGTTTTAATTCAATATCTACCAAACCATTGCTTATAATATTCTGCAGGTAAGAGTGTCTTTATTTTTAGATTAGTTAGCATTTTTTAAACATTTTTTTTTTAGATATATTTATTAAAAGGTTCAATTGCGATACAGAAACAGAAACATAATGAACAGTGTCATAGCAATACAAAATCTGAAAGCAAACCAAGTTAATTAAACTATGCGGCAACACACCGGACATGGGGATATCCATTCCTCTGGGAATTGAAGGGAGATAGGAAGTAAACGTTCAGTACATCAGTGTCAAAACGGATCACATGGTACCGTGCCCTACGGGAGTAGAAAGAGTTTCATCAGGGGTAGGGTCAGTGGAGGCCAGGAAATGTGACAGCGCAGGATCAGAAGGTGTGTGGGGGATAGGTGGGGAACCTTTTAACATTTGCAGAGAATATCAGGAGGTGCAGTAAAAAGTGCGACGCAATGAAGATTTGGTATCTTCGGGGAGGGTCGTAATTAAGGGTGACCAGTTCTGGAAAAAAGCCATAGTCCGGTCCTCCAGGTGTGAGGAGGCTTCTATCCAATCAATTAAAAACAGTGAATAAACCCTGTCATATACCATACGAAAGGAGGTGGAGTCGAGAAAATCCATTGTGAGAGGATGGCCTTTTTTCCTGTGGCCGCCAGCAAAGCGAGGCAGAACCTATGACTTTTAGGTTGGGGACGGGCAGGGGCAGGAGGGAGAATGTTGAAAATGGCCCATTCCGGAGTGTTGGGAGCAGTAATTCGAAGGACTGTCGAGCAAAATCTAAGGATAGAGTCCCAGAACAACTAGATGTTAGGAAATGACCATAAGCAATGCCAGAGGTCGGTGGGAGAGTGACTGCATTTGAGACATGTAGCAGTAGGTGTGAGCCCAGCTCTGGCCATCCTATTGGGCGCCATGTAAGCATGGTGGAGGATTCTGTATAGCATATCCCAATAATTAGCCAAAGGAATGAGGCGCCGAGATTGTTCTTTTTCGAAAGGCCCAAAAAGTTTGAAGTTCGCGAAGTTTCGAACAGTCAATGTCCGAATGGAACTTAGACCAGATTCGAACCGGCAGCCCATCTCTACTTGCAATGCCATATTGCTCTATGTGAGTTATTTTGTTTTGAGAGCTACGGAGGAGGTTAACCCCATGAACCCAGGAGCGCACCAATAGGAAAAGCTCCATCTCCAGCACATCTTACCTCTACGTATACTGAATGATGACACAGCTTCGACAACAAATTTTGGGCATAACATTGACCCTTTTAGTTACACATTAAAATAAATACAGATTGTGGTAGATGTGGGAGGAAAGCTAATACAAAATGTAAACAATTTTTTTTTAAATCCATAAATAAATGAGTTTTCAATAACTGTTATAATATGGTATATTACTAAGACCACTGTAATAGAAAAAACTGCTATACTCCTTTTTTGAGATTGTAACTCCACTCAGGAATCATATCTCAGTTATATCTCCCATTTCCAAGTCTTTATTATTTGTTGTGTAGTATTGAACTATTATATCAGGTGGTCAATAAATACTGTAAGTGCTAACTGATTCTGTTTTCTAACAACAGCATTGTATATTTTTTTATAATATGCATCTATTTATACATTTTTTTCTTCTTTTTCACAGGTGTTTATGGTATCTAGAAAGTGATCAACTGCCGGTTAGTCTTAGTCATGAATAACTCAAGCTCCCTGATCTCTCTTTCATCAGCCAATAAAACAACGATGGGGAGCCCTTATAAAACAGTGGAAGTAGTCTTCATTGTTGTTGTTGCTGCATCGCTCAGTCTAGTAACAATCATTGGAAACATCCTAGTAATGGTCTCCATTAAGGTCAATAGACACCTACAGACGGTCAACAATTATTTTCTATTCAGTTTAGCTTGTGCAGACCTAATTATTGGGGTCTTCTCTATGAACCTATATACTTTATACACAGTTATTGGCTACTGGCCTTTAGGCCCAGTAGTTTGTGATTTGTGGCTAGCTCTGGATTATGTGGTCAGCAATGCCTCTGTCATGAATCTCCTGATTATTAGTTTTGATCGATATTTCTGTGTCACTAAACCGCTGACCTATCCTGTAAAACGAACCACCAAAATGGCAGGCATGATGATTGCAGCTGCTTGGGTGCTGTCTTTTATTCTTTGGGCACCTGCTATTCTCTTCTGGCAGTTTATTGTAGGTGGAAGAACTGTTCCTGATGGTGAATGCTATATTCAGTTTTTCTCAAACGCAACAGTCACTTTTGGCACAGCTATTGCAGCTTTTTACCTACCAGTGATTATAATGACAGTTTTGTACTGGCAAATTTCTCGGGCTAGCAAGAGTCGAGTAAAGAAGGGAAAAAAAGAACCTGCCCCCAACCAAGACCCTATTTCACCAAGTAATGTTCAAGGAAAAATAGTGAAACCTAATAACAACAATCTGTCTGCTGATGAAGATGGCCTAGAGCACAGTAAAATCCAAAACGGAAAATCTTCCACTAATTCTGTTTTAGAAAGCTGTATTCCTACAGAAGGAGAAGAAAAGGAGATTTCGAATGACTCCACGTCTGTGAGTGTTGTCACAAAAGATGAAGGAGCAGCTAAACATGTTCCACAGGCTTATGGATCTGAATCCCAGACAAAAATGGAGAACTCTAAGCTAACATGCATACGAATAGCAACACGGTCTCAAAAGGGAGACTATGGAAGCACTGTCGGAACTATGGTAGAAGTTGTTCCAAGTAACACTGGTAAAAATGAAGAAGATAAACAGAACATAGTGGCTCGAAAAATTGCAAAGATGACTAAACAACGAGGCAAAAAAAAACCTCCTCCTTCTAGAGAAAAGAAAGTTACAAGAACTATTTTGGCTATACTTCTAGCATTCATTATAACCTGGACGCCATACAATGTCATGGTTTTAATCAATACATTTTGTGATGTGTGTGTGCCCAACACAGTATGGACAATTGGCTACTGGCTTTGTTACATCAACAGTACAATCAACCCAGCCTGCTATGCTTTGTGCAATACAACTTTTAAAAAAACTTTTAAACACCTTCTAACATGCCAATACAAAAACATAGGCTCAGCACGGTAAAAATTAATAAATCACACACAGTGGATATAAAAGGTGTATATATACCAATACAGAACTGCAGGTCTTTGGAATGTAAAAAGAGATGTAATAACATTAACGTCAGATATTTTCCATCTGTAATGTGACATTTCATCAAACAAAAATCTAGAGAAATAATTATTAGGAAAATGTAAAATTAAAAAAAAATAACTTCAACTCCCTGATTGCATACATCTGCACACCTAAACTAACCAATACTTTTCATTATTATTATTTTTACGGCAGCCAATGTTCGTCTCTGTTGAGTTTCCACATTTAGACTTTGTTTTCCTTTTCAAGCCAACATTAATATGCCAAACTGTTATCCACTGAGGAACCCAACAGCGTGTTATCTGTTCTAAACGTATTACGTTGTCTTGAAAAGCCCAACATTCTGTTATCTGTTCTCGGCTTATTATTAATAATATTATTATGTTGTCTTGTAAAGCACAACATAATATTATCTGTTCTAAGCTTAAAAGTATTATTATTATTACTATTTTTGGCTTGAAATCATTATTATGTTGGCTTGAAAAGCACAACATACTGTTATCCAAACTAAGGTTATTTTATTGACCTGAAAAGCCAAACATAACCTTATTCATTCTAAGCTTATTATTATGTTGGCTTGAACAGCACAACATAAAAAAATCTGTTCTAATATAATTATTATTATGTTGGCTTGAAAAGCACAACATATTAAAATACATTCTAATATTAATATTATTATTACAAGCGAAAACTTTGTTGCATAACTTATCCTAGAGTTTTCAAGCTACAACCACCAAATTTGGCACAAACCCGCAGCATGTTCTGACTACGCCTGCTATATCTTTTCTAAGCGATGTGTCTTAGAGATTTTCTGTAGGGGGTTTCCGAAATTCCATAGTTCCCGCATAGACTTTCATTGAGATGAGGAAACAAATGACAGGCAAGTTCATATTTCAACTGACACTATGAGCTGAAGGTCTGTAACTGTCACAGAGAGATGAGATTTTTTTTTTAACAGAGTTCAGTTTTCAAAATCTTTATTTTAACTGACAAATGGAGAGGGCTATTTTAAAAAATTATATTTTGTTAAATGACCCAGCACAAGTTGTGCGTGTTCAAATTTCAATTGGTGCTTCAAGCTGAAGGTCTGTAACAGTCAGAGTGAAAGCTGAGGCTGGGGAAATGACAAACTCATCTGTAAACACAAGAGCAAGCCTGACTCACTCACCCTCACTGAGGCTCAATCACATTTACTCGCACATGCGTACTCACTCAGAATTACTCACACTATCTAATTTACACTAAGAGACTCTCACTCACACTCATACTCAAACTCATAGTCAATCATGGAAAAACACAATAGAAGTCTCTTGTAGCGCATCAAAAGGATTCAATAGCTATAAACAAGACAATTATGTCAATCATAAATTAGCATACAATATTCTTAGTATACACTGTGTTAACAAAAGATGAATAAGTGCACATACATATAAAATACAATAGTATGACAAATACATGCAAAAGGTTATTCTACAAAAAAAACAATAAAGTGCGACAGTGTCCAAATGTGCAATCAATCAATAAAGTGCAATAATATCCAATGATGTAGTCCAGTGAAATGGTGCATATATCAGTCCGTAAATTAATAAAGGAATACCTAAGGTATTAACCAATGCAGTCCTCCTTATTCCAATCTTAGATCCGTATGTTCCTCGTCGTCTCTCAAAAAATGAATGAGGAGGGAGAGAGGAGGTAAATCAAAAATAGAAAAAATAGAGAAGGAATGATCGTGCAGAGAGTCTCAACAGATATGGTAGATATAATATCGGTCACGGGGATGTATAACACTCACATTTACAAGAGCCTATGATTCCCTGGCTCTAGGTTTAAAAGCCTCCGGCCATATAGAGGGTGGCGTGTCCCTTCTTTGACCACCAACGCTTGCTGAGAAAACTAAAATAAAATGACAGACAGCGCTTACATAGCGTATTACTGCAAATTATTAAAGCTGGAATAGGTTGGTAATACACTCACCGAGTTCGGAGTCTCGTAATCACAGGCTCGGTCAGTATAGCATTGGGTACTCTTAGGTACCCAGGACCTCTTTCCAGCCGTCTGAAGATCAGATTGTGGATCCTCCGTATGGTGTTAAATAAATACAGGAGAGAATGGCCGATGAAAGGTTAAAAACAAAAAGTGACCATTTATTCGATTATTAAAAAGTGGACATATGCGTTACCGAGACGCATTTTGGCTGTCAAAGCCTTCCTCAGTCAGTACCTATTATGCAATGTTGTACAGTCTTGGAAGACTGAGGGTGCATTACATAAGCCGAATGGCAGGACCAGATATTCATAATGGCCACTTCTGGTATTAAATGCAGTCTTCCATTCACGGTCTTCCTTGACCCTCACCAAGTTATAAGCACCTCGAAGATCCAACTTTGTGTAAATCTTGGCATCTTTCAAACGGTCGAATAACTCGGATATTAAAGGGATGGGGTAGGCATTACGTATAGTGATTCTGTTTAACCCTCTATAGTCAATGCAAGGTCTTAAATCCCCTTCCTTCTTAGACACAAAAAAGAATCCTGCTCCCGCAGGAGAGGAAGAATGATGAATAAACCCTTTGGCTAGGTTCTCACGTATATAGTCTTCCATGATTTCATTCACTTTTTGGGAAAGTGGGTAAACATGACCCCTAGGAGGCATGGTGCCTGGCGACAGATCAATCGCGCAATCGTAAGGCCTATGAGGCGGCATGATCTCGGATTTACCCTTGTCAAATACTTCTTTCAAATCATTATACCACTTGGGTACTTCAGTAGAGAGTGGAGGAGCAGTGGCTACATTAAAGCTATCTACTGTAGCAGTCATGCCCAGACATCTGGACCAACATTTTGATCCCCAATATTCCAACTCCCCTTTTCCCCAGTTCACAACGGGGTTGTGTTTTGCCAACCATGTGTAACCCAATTTAATAGGTACAGTAGATGATTCTATGATTTGTATCTGAATTTTTTCTTTATGCAGAACACCAGTACGAAAAGATACAGGAACCGTTTGATGCGTAACATGGGGTCTTGTCACTCTCCTACCATCAATACTCTAAGAGAAGTGGCACTTCTCTCTCAACCAGAGGTACTTGGTGGATGGCAGCAAACCCAGAGTCCAGAAAATTGCCTACAGACCCAGAATCTAGTAATGACTCTGTGTCAAACCTGACCTTTTCCCAACCAATGGTTACAGGCACTACCACACGAGATTTGTTCTTTCTTTTCTTATCAGATATGAGAGACACAACGGTAGTACCTAGAACCTGTCTCTCAGGGGATACCAGGTTTGCTTGTGACACGTTAGACCTCTCGAGTCTCTTGGGGCATTGTAAACGTCCTCTGTCAGCACAATAGAAACAAAGGCCTTCTCTGAGGCGATATGGTCTCTCCTCTCCTGATATGCCAGAACGACCTAATTGCATAGGCTCTGGTTCAGTAGGTACAGGTCTGGGAGGGGAGACAACGTGAACCGACCTGGGAGCAGAACAGGCAGGGGTCAAGTCCTGGGGAAAAAAGTGAGGGAACTCACCCACGAATTCCACAACCCCTATTACCCGAAGAAAAAATATTTATATCACGAGTATAGCAGTACGTGGTGATACCATTTTTATTGGGTTAATGTTACATTTAAAAGACAAGCTTTCAAGAGTGTAACCTCTCCTCTTCAGGTCTGGAAACTATACTGATCAGTGCAAGGTATCACTACGTACAGGTATACTTGTGATTTTGGCAACTGGACTAACACGTTATATATAATATATCACATACATATATATATATATATCCAGGCACAGACCCCCCAGAATTATTTACACAGACACAGACCCCCCAGAATTATATACACAGGCATTGGATCCCCCAGAATAATATACACAGAACTGGACCCCCAGTATAATATACACAGAACTGAGCCCCCAGAATAATATACACAGTACTGAGGCCCCAGAATAATATACACAGCACTGGACCCTCAGAATAATATGCACAGCATTGAGCCCCAAGAATAATATACACAGCACTGAGCCCCAGAATAATATACACAGCACTGGACCCCCAGAATAATATGCACAGCACTGAGCCCCCAGAATATACGCAGCACTGAGCCCCAGAATAATATACACAGCACTGAACCGCCAGAATAATATGTACAGCACTGAACCCCCAGAATCAGACCTCAGAATCAGATGGGGACCCGCCTGCACCAGCGTGCTCCTGCTCCTCCACACAGCCGCTGGCCACTGAGATCTCGCCTATAGGTCGCGATACATCCTTCAGAGGGCATGGGGCAGATCCAGACAAAGGTTCGGGGGGGCATTCTCACATGGATATATTTGCCCTGAGCTCTTATGGGTATATTTGCCCCAGTTCTTATGGGTATATTTGCCCCCCCCAGCTCTTATGGGTATATTGCCCCAGCTCTAATGGGTCTATTTGGCCCCAGCTCTTATGGGTATATTTGCCCCCAGCTCTTGTGGGTATATTGCCCCAGCTCTAATGGGTCTATTTGGCCCCAGCTCTTATGGGTATATTTGTCCCCCAGCTCTTATGGGTATATTGCCCCAGCTCTTATGGGTATATTTGCCCCGCTGCTCTTATGGGTATATTTGCCCCCTCAGCTCTTATGGGTATATTTGCCCCCCAACTTATGGGTATATTTACCCCCCAGCTCTTATGGGTATATTTGCCCCCAGCTCTTATGGGTATATTTGCGCCCCAGGTCTTATGTGTATATTTGCCCCCTCAGCTCTTATGAGTATATTGCCCCAACCCTTATGGGTATATTTGCCCCCCAGCTCTTATGGGTATATTGCCCCAGCTCTTATGGGTATATTTGCCCCCCAGCTATGGGTATATTGCCCCAGCTCACCTCTCTGCCAGTGCCAGGCCCGGCCCAAAACAGTTTAGTGGCGCACATTGCCAGCGGCCACGTGTTTTTCCTCCTATGCGCGCCAACCAGCATAAAGCTCTACCTCCACCGCTCGCTCGCCTGGGATTTATCCACCAGGCAGCCGCGTCTCGCGAGATCGTGGCTGCCTGGTGGATAGATCCCAGGCGAGCGAGCGGTAGAGGTAGAGCTTTATGCTGGCGGACGCTCGTAGGAGGAAAAACACACGGCCGCCCGCCGGCAATGTGCGCCAGTAAACTGTTTTGGGCCAGGCCACAGCGGGAACCTGCGTTCCCGCTGTGGGAGAAGTGCGGGAACTCCGTTCCTGCGCGTTCCCGCAGGACTCGAGCCCTGAGAACAGGTAACCTGAGAATGCTTATGTGACTTGTTACAACCAGACCTCCTGTCTCGCATCTGATCATCAAGAGCTATACAATAATCGATCAGGTTTTCTAGCTCTTCAGGCAGAGACAAAGGTGCTAATTCATGCATAATAGTTTCGGAAATTCCCTCAAGAAACACCGTAACAAGCACCTCATTAGGCCATTGTAATTCAGCAGCCACGGTTTTAAATTCTATGGCATATTCTGCAACTCGGTGGTTGCCCTGGGTTATACGCCACAAAGCTCTAGCTGCCCATGTTGCCAGTCTAGCGTATTTACAAACTTGTACTCCAAAACGAAGGAGCACAAAAGAACAACTGATTTGCCACTAAGTTCCAAAGGTTTCAAGACCAACGGACAACTTAGAGCACATTCAGAAACACAATGATTCGTTTGACAGTCAATGAATTGTGCAGGCTGCAGGGCAGTCAACAAATGTAGAGATTTAGCGATATCTGATAAGCTCGAGCAGGTAAGAAGTACCTTACAATTATCAGAGGTGGCTGCAGGGGCTGACTGACAACTAATGGGGCCCCCGGACAATAGGAGGTCATGGGGCTCCCCTTGTTCTGCACCCACAGGAGGCCACACCCATAAAAAACACCCCCTACAACGCAACACCCACATGTACATTATTGTGCTAAAGAATTCATTTCTGAACTCCTAAAAATAACTTTTTTGAAAATCCACTTGGACCCAGCAGCGAATTGTGCCCCCCCTCCATACTTACAGATGGCCACTGCACTGCTGCAGCAGCCATCACCCACTCATTGCAGCTAAGGCTACACCCTGGCACAGGAAGTCCCTGTGGAAAATGTGGGAAACTGCCGATCACTTTAACAGATACTGTACAATCCTGACACACTGCACATTACAGAGCTCCACAGCAATACAACTCCCAGTAATGTGCAGAGTGCATGAGCGTATTACAGAGCTGCACAGCAAAAAACCTCACAGTAATGTGCAGTGTGTATGAGCGTATCACAGAGCTTCACAGCAATAAAACCCACAGTAATGTGCAGCTCACACATGGATATATATTGCCCAAGCAGCTCACACATGGATATATATTGCCCCCAGCAACTCAAACATGGATATATATTGCCCCATTAGCTCAAACATGGATATATATTGCCCCAGTAGCTCAAACATGGATATATATTGCCCAGTAGCTCACACATTGATATATATTGCCCCCAGCAACTCAAACATGGATATATATTGCCCCATTAGCTCAAACATTGATATATATTGCCCCAGTAGCTCAAACATGGATATATATTGCCCAGTAGCTCACACATTGATATATATTGCCCCCAGTAGCTCACACATTGATCTATATTGCCCCCAGTAGCTCACACATTGATATATATTGCCCACAGTAGCTCACACATTGATATATACTGCCCCAGCTCACATGTGGATATATAGTGCCCCAGCTCACACATGGATGTATATTGCCCCTGCTCACACATGGATGTATAGTGCCCAGCTCACACATGGATATATACTGACCCTAGCAGCTCGGTTTTGTAAGGGACGTTCCAACTGCCGACCACGGCGGCGCACTAACAAACCGCCTCATCGGCGGCGCTCCAGCATGCCTTCCTGGGCCCCACGTGTGCGCGCGCTTCATCAATGCAGGGTGCACGTGGGGCCCAGGAAGGCACGCTGGAGCGCCGCCGACGAGGCGGTTTGTTAGTGCGCAGCCGTGGTCCCTTACAAAACCGGTCCCCGAGTGCCCGATGGGTCAGTCCGCCCCTGGGTGGCTGACACACATACGGGTATACAGTTGGTACAGACCTGGGTATATTTAGCGGTTAGGGTGCAATGATCATACGCAGTATTTAAACAGTATTTCTCTACGGCGATTTGCACATATGCTCTTAGCAATTAAACATACACCTTGGGTCTTAGATAGTAACCTGATAAGGCCACAAATGATACCCCAGAGCGAGATGGGAATAATCCCAGATAGGGTTAATCCACCAATGCACAATACTAGCGATCGCTAATGGTGGAAGCAACAGAATGGTCAGAAACAAGCCAGGTCAAAATCAGGAGAAGGAATCGCAGACAGAAACGAGTCTCCAATTTAAACAGCAATGAGTATAAGCTTAGCGATGCGTGTACAGAACTCCACGTTAGGACGACGAGGAAACTCCTTGCGCCCTGCTTTAAACCCGGCGGCTCCTCGTGACCACACCAGGTCCCGTCCCCTCAGACTCCATTCGGCCATTAATTATTTTTTTTTAGAATTCAACATTTTTTATTGAAGAAGAAAGTGTCACAAGCTGACCAACAAATAAGGCCTCGCAGGGCCTGACTCATAATACGTTGCGAAAATAAACAAAAGGTGACTGGGAAAAGAGCGGTGCTAATTGGTTCATGTTACGAGGTGTGACCCAAATGAAAAGAGGTGAAAAAGGAGGTAAGAAAGAGAAGAAGAAAGAAGTGGGAGGTGGGAGAAATATAGTGGCCATTGCCGTGACGCTCCTGGCGCACTCCCTGAGGAGGCCATGGGGGGGAATATGTCACGGAGCCCAGGGGCTCGAGGGCCAATCATGGCTAGTACTGCCATAGTGGCACGCCCCGAGACATCCCAAAAAAAAGAAAAAAAAGGGGGGAATGGGGTCACCATTAGCAGCAAGTCAAGCACCAAGCAAATGAGAGACGCAACCGGGGAGGGGGGTTAAAAACAACAGCGATCGCGAAAATGATATAATAATCTCTTGTAATAAAAAAAAGCGTCTTTATGTAACAGAAATATCTCTAAAAAAGGAACGTTGCAGGGGTGAGACAAAAGCCTTACTCAGGGGTTAAGACAGAGACAGCGTGTCATCCCGGGGCCACTTGAACATCCCAACTCAGACCGGGTTACCCGGGGGTAGGGGTGAGTCAGCGGGCTGGGTCACTACAGGCAGACCTATAGGTCGAAAAGCAGTCCCAGGGCACGAATATGTCCCTCAGCCTCCTCCAGCGTATTAGCCACAAATACACATCCATCATGTGGGGAAATTATAAGGGAGCCAGAGGTGCCCCATGTATATCTTACGTCATGAGTGCGGAGAGTGACCGTGGCCAGCCTAAATTGTCTCTGTGCGGCTAACACCAAAAAGGGGACATCTCGGTAAACTGCGATATTGGCTCCGTCGAAAGGGACCATAGGTATGTTTCTCACAGCCCGGAACAATGAAGAATGCTGAGTGATGTCTCGCAAGGTGATGAGGACGTCGCGCGACGCCTTCGCGGGTGCCATGGCAGCCTTTCGTACACGTAGAGCCATGAGGACAGGGTCCCTAGGAGGTTCCGAGGAACCGAGCACAGTCTCCAGGAATCGTGTGGTATACTGCAGCAGTTCCGAGTCCGGGACTGTCTCTGGTATTCCGCATAGTTTCACATTCCGTCGCCTGTGTCTCGTCTCCAGCGCCACCGCGGCCGAGTGTAGACTGCTAACCTGTGCTTGTAGTGTGCGCACAGATGTGGAGGCCGCGGCCTGCGTGTCTTCCATCACTTGCGTGCGTTCCCGGAGGTCTTCCACCTGGGTCTGGGTCTCCTCCACAGCCGCCCCGAGTGACTTAAAGTCTGCCTGCCATGCTTTCCTGGCATCCTCCAACAAGGTGCGTATGTCCCCATTAGTGGCGGGAAGCGCATCTTCCTCCTCGCCTGATGGTGCTGCGTGGGAGACGGAAGGGACAGCCACCTCCTCTGCCACCTGCTGAGCCCCCCGGGTCAAGCGCTGAGCGTAGCGGCAACCTCCGCCCCAAGCCCACGCCAAGTGAAATTCGGATGTTGGGGGTACCAGGCTCTTCCCCCGTTCCACCCGATTTAGATTTCTTCCCCATCCGGGGAGACTGCGACTCAGTGCGGATCAGGAAAAGCACGCCAACACCAGGTCCCAAGATGGTCACCAGCCATCCGAGCAGAGAGCAGTGCAGCGGCCCGCTCACCAATCGCAGGTCCGGAGGGGGGAACCCAGCAGGCTCCGGAGTATCTCCACCTTATGGTCGACGGCTGAGGATCGTTTAAAAGCAGGTAGCCCGATCCAAAAGTGCCTTAAAATTCGTGTATATGGGAAGGGGGATCAGAACTCCACACGCACACGTCCGTCTCGATCCACCGCCGGCCACGCCCCCCCCGGTTCGGCCATTACAAGGTGCTGGCACTCGACCAGCCAGTGGCACCAAACTATACCCAGACCCCCGGGCAACACACCAGGGGCTGAGGATGTAACAGATATATGCACCATTGCACTGGAATATCATTGGATATTATTGCACTTTATTGATTGCACATTTGGACACTGTCGCACTTTATTGTTTTTTTTGTAGAATAACCTTTTGCATGTATTTGTCATACTATTGCATTTTATATGCACGTGCACTTATTCATCTTTTGTTAACACAGTGTATACTAAGAATATTGTATGCTAATTTATGATTGACATAATTGTCTTGTTTATAGCTATTGAATCCTTTTGATGCGCTATAAGGGACTTCTATTGTGTTTTTCCATACTTGTTGACACACAATTTTGGTTGTTTTTTCTGTGTTTAGTGCTTACTCCCTCGGGCAGCATTACACTATTTATTAGCTTCCTTTCCCTCTGGATCACTTTATAATGGACACATAATATTAGTTTGCTTCACATTAGGTGCCTACACTGTATGATATATAGATTTTTATATACAGTATAAAGTCCAAGTGACCCCGCACACCACAAACAAGTTTCTTCTGCTCTGGTGCAAAAATCCAACTGCAATCAATATAATCCAAGTTTCAGATGCATACGGAGGCTTTGTAGAATATAAAAAATAGTAGTTTATTACAAATACATCATATAGCTCGACGTTTCAGTTCCCATAGGATCCTGAGGAAAGTTCCTATGGGAACTGAAACGTTGAGTTATATGATGTATTTGTAATAAACTACTATTTTTTATATTCTACAAAGCCTCTGTGTGCATCTGAAACTTGGATTATATTTATATGCATTTCATAGTCCATCATACTCACGCTCACTCACATACTCATTCACACACACTCATATTCATACTCACTCACACATACTAATATTCACTCATAATCACTAAAACTCATACTGACCCACACTCATATTCACTAACATTTACTCGCTTATACTCATTCATACTTACATTCACTCACACAAACTCACACTCACTCATACTTAACATAGAAACATAGAAAATGTCGGGAGATAAGAACCTTTCGGCCCATCTAGTCTGCCCAATTACATGGATACTTTACCTGGATTTATCTTTTATTTAGGATAACCTTATGCCTATCCCATGCCTGCTTAAATTCAATCACTGTTTTGTACTCTACCACTTCTACTAGAAGGCTGTTCCATGTATCCACCACCCTCTCAGTAAAATAATGCTTCCTGATGTTACTTTTAAACCTTTGCCCCTCTAATCTAAGACTATGTCCTCTTGTTTTGCTACTTTGTTTCCTTTTAAATTTACTCCCTTCCTCTACCTTGTGGATTCCCTTTACGTATCTATCATATCTCCTCTGTCTCGTCTTTTTTCCAAGCTATACATGTTAAGATCATTAAGCCTTTCCTGGTAACTTTTCTCCTTCAAGCCGTACACCATTTTAGTAGCCCTTCTCTGAACTTTCTCTAAGGTGTCTATATCCCACACTCATACTCCTACTAACACAAACTTATACTTACTCATACAGGGTTATTCAAAGAGATCCGAATTGCTTGTGAAAGGTAACCGAACGCTGAAAATAAGCGTTCGGTTACCTTTCCTGACCATTCGGCTATCCAGAGAGCAGGCAATTCACCAATCCTGGCGAATTGCCTGAACATACGGTGCCTGTTCGGTGCCTGTTCGAGGGCAGTGATATCCCCATGAAAAAGCACTGCTTCGGCTATTCAGAAAACACAAACCAGCAGTGAAAGGTTCCCCTAATGCCCTGCCATTCGGTGGTTTAATTCGGCAAGTTTATTCAGGAGAATCCCATAGGCTTCAATGTTAAAAATATTCCCGTTTTAATTCAATATCTAATAAACCGTTCATTATAAAATTCTGCAGCAAAAAGTCTCTTATTTATAGATTTTTTTAGGATACTTTAAGCATTTTTCTGAATTTTTTTTTTTAAACGTCCGATTTTGTTTTGATTTTTTTTTTAGTTTACTTATTTTTTTTGTAACAGCCCTCTTTATTATCATTCCATGGACCTCCTGTGAAAATTTCAGACATTTTCGCTCAGTAGTTTCTTTGCAAACAGAGTTTCATTTTCCCAGATTCATACAAATGGTTTTGCTAATTTATTCACTGCCTCCTCTACGTCACAGCAGCTTCGGCTCTGTGTGATTCGGCTCCTGTTCGGCTCCTGTTCGGGTTTTTCGAAGGTTAATCCAGATGTTTTTGCTTGTTTTCAGCGTGCATTCGGTTAGTTTTCGTCGGGTTTGCGGCAGCTTTTCCCTGCAATTCGGGGACCCTGTGCTGTTTGCTGAATACACCGCAGGGTCACCGAAATGCAATCGGCAAAAGGAACCGGATTGAAGAGAACGTAAGTCACCGAACGTGCGGTGACTTTTCGAATCTCTTTGGATAACCCTGATAATCACATTCACTCACTCAGATTCATACTTACATCCACTCGTGCTCACATTTTAACTTACATACACCCACCCATTCACCTACACTGGCACTCTCACTTGCACTCATACAATCACACTCTTACACTCACACTCTCTCATACTCACTACATTCACCTTCATACTTACTCTCATAGTATTACACATGTTGCACATATGCTGAAAGTATGGTCAATAGTTTCAATGTGCGAAGGGAGCGGGCTGGGTGAAACCAGAAGTGCTTTTATTTCAACGATTTCTGCAACACAAACAAAACATGACTTCAGCTCTGGTAGGATGTGTACTTTGATATTTCCTTATACATTAATACACATTTAGATATATACAGTAACATTCACCTATGCAGGACTAACGTTCTTATAGAAAATAATAAACAATTAAACGTGTACAGATATATACGAAATGTATCTCATAGGGAGCGCGATATGATATATGCGTGTTAACAAATATATTCAGAATGTATAACTTAGCTTATATGTATCAGCATGGGGTTGGACCTTCCCATTCAGAAATTCTGTATCAAAATATATATCCTAGAAAGGAGAAACGAAAATCTGATCGCGTAATAGAGTTAAATATGCAGCACTTGTATTGCAAAGGAGATGGTCACACTCACAAAGGAGGAGCCCTAAATGGCTCATGTCAATTCGCCTGTAGGTCTCTTAATAAGGGGGAACTCACCCACGTTTGGATATCCTCAGATGGTCTTTCAATGGTGTAGACACCTCAAAGAAAGAGTATGTCGCTATGGTATCATTAATCACATTGATATATATAATAACCCAATAGTCTGATTTTTTTTTTCCGACTGAGGAGGCTTGCAGGACGCAAGCAAAACGCGTCTCGGATTTTTATATCTGTTATTTTATCTACATCTATTAAATTTTTTTTATTTATCCAGTTTATCTGGCATATATTAATTCAATCCACCCTTGACTCCCTATCGGAGGTTGGACCCCCTCTGAGAAGCTAGAGGTCCACAGGATATATTTACCAAGCCATCATTCCAGAAGGCTCTGAACCACGTGAGTTGATAACTATTGGGTTATTATATATATCAATGTGTTAATGATAATACACCATAGTGACATACGCTTTCTTTGAGGGGTCTACACCATTGAAAGACCATCTGAGGATATCCAAATGTGGGCGAGGTCCCCCTTATTAAGAGACCTACAGGCAAATTGACACGAGCCATTTGGGGCTCTTCCTTTGTGAGTGTGACCATCTCATTTGCAATACAAGTGCTGCTTCTAACCCTAATCTGTACCCTAATCTTTACCCCTAATCAATGCCCCTAATAGCTTCTAACCCCAATCTGTACCCTAATCGCTTCTAACCCTAATCTGTACCCCTAATCTGTACCCCTAATCTTTACACCTAATCAATGCCCCTAATAGCTTCTAACACTAATCTGTACCCCTAATCAATGCCCCTAATATCTTCTAACCCTAATCTGTACCCCTAATCTTTACCCCTAATCAATGCCCCTAATATCTTCTAACCCTAATCTGTACCCCTAATAGCTTCTAACCCTAATCTGTACCCCTAATCGCTTCTAACCCTAATCTGTACCCCTAATCTTTACCCCTAATAGCTTCTAACCCAAATATGTACCCCTAATCTTTACCCCTAATAGCTTCTAACCCTAATCTGTACCCATAATATCTTCTAACCCTAAACTGCTCCCCTAATAGTTTCTAACCCTAATCTGTGCCCTTAAAAGCTTCTAACCCTAATCTGTGCCCTTAATAGCTTCAAGCCCTAATCTGTACCCCCTAATAGCTTCTAACCCTACTCTGTTCCCCTAATAGCTTCTAACCCTAATCTGTGCCCTTAATAATTTCTAACCCTAATGTGTACCCCTAATAGCTTCTAACCCTAATCTGTACCCCTAATCGCTTCTAACCCTAATCTGTGCCCCTAATAGTTTCTAACCCTAATCTGTTCCCCCTAATAGCTTCTAACCCTAATCTGTACCCCTAATAGCATCAAACCCTAATCTGTTCCCCTAATAGCATCAAACCCTAATCTGTTCCCCTAATAGCTTCTAACCCTAATCTGTACCCCTTAATAATTTCTAACCCTAATCTGTTCCCCTAATAGCTTCTAACCCTAATTTGTGCCCCTAATAGTTACTAACCCTAATCTGTTCCCCCTAATAGTTTCTAACCCTAATCTGTTCCCCTAATAGCTTCTAACCCTTATCTGTGCCCCTAATAGCTTCTAACCCTTATCTGTGCCCCTAATAGCTTCTAACCCTAATCTGTGCCCCTAATAGTTTCTAACCCTAATCTGTGCCCCTAATAGCTTCTAACCCTAATCTGTTCCCCTAATAGCATCTAACCCTAATCTGTGCCCTAATAGTTTCTAACCCTAATCTGTACCCCTAATAGCTTCTAACCCTAATCTGTGCCCTTAATATTTTCTAACCCTAATCTGTGCCCCTAATAGCATCTAACCCTAATCTGTTCCCCTAATATCTTCTAACCCTAATCTGTTCATCTAATCTTAACCCCTAATCAATGCCCCTAATAGCTTCTAACCCTAATCTGTACCGCTAATAGCTTCTAACCCTAATCTGTTCCCCTAATCTTTACCCCTAATCTTTACCCATAATGCCCCTAATAGCTTCTAACCCTAATCTGTACCCCTAATCGCTTCTAACCCTAATCTGTACCCCTAATAGTTTATAACCCTAATCTGTTCCCCTAATCTTTACCCCTAATCAATGCCCCTAATAGTTTCTAACCCTAATCTGTACCCCTAATCACTTCTAACCCTAATCTGTGCCCCTAATAGCATCTAACTCTAATCTGTTCCCCTAATAGTTTCTAACCCTAATCTGTTCCCCTAATAGCTTCTAACCCTAATCTGTTCCCCTAATAGCCTCTAACCCTAATTTCTAAACAAAGCACATTGCTATGAGTTTTATGGCTATGGAGCTCTGTGATGTAATTTGTGGTGTGTATGAGCGTATCTCAGCTGCACAGCAACAAAACTCATAGCAATGTGCGGTGTCTATGAGCGTATCACAGATCTGCACAGCAGCAAACGCTCTAACGCACCGCACATTATTGTGAGTTTTATTGCTGTGCAGCACTGTGATACACTCATACCGCACATTACTGTATCACAGTGCTGCACAGCAATAAAACCCACACTCATACACACTACTGTTTTTTTTATTGTAGTAATTTCTGTTACATAAACTCTGGTCATTCTTGATATCATTGGAAAGGCCAGGCTCCGCCCATTCCAACAATAGGACTGGTTTAATTTTTTTTTTCCCAGGGCTGCTTTTTTTCCCAGTCCGGCCCTGAAGATGGGGAACTAGAGGCAATAGCATATACTAAACAATATGGCATAATAGGAATAGGAAAGCTGCACATCAAGAAGCACCAATTAGAAAGGATGCCTGTCTGGATCTTGTTATTATAAACTGTTGATTTTTTTGTCAAATATACAAGTAAGGGAGCAGTTGGGAAACAGTGACCACCATATGGTGCCTTTTGAAATAAACTCAAAGAAGCTAATTCATAAGTGGCTTGCTAAAACCTATACAGGGTTATTCAAAGCGATCCGAATTGTGGCCACAAGGTAACCGAACAGTGAAATTCAGCATATGGTTACCTTTCCTGGCCATTCGGCTATTCAGAGAGCAGGCAGTTCGCCAAATGTTGGCGAATTGCCTGCACATACGGTGCCTGTTCGTTGCCTGTTTGAGGGCAGTGAAATCCCCATAGAGAAGCAATGCTTTGTCTATTCAGAGAACAAAAACCAGCAGTGAAAAGTTGCCGAATTGCCCTGCTGTTCGGTGGTTTAACTCGACAGATTTATTCAGGCGAATCCCATGGGCTTCAATGTTAAAAATATTCCCGTTTTAATACAATATCTAATAAACCGTTTATTATAATATTCTGCCATAAAAAGTCTCTTTATAGATTTTTTAGGATCTTTTAGGCATTTATCACTATTTTTTTGCGATTTTCTTTTATTTTTTCTTAAAAATTGTTTTTTCTTTTTTCTGTAACAGACCTTTTTATTATCATTCATTGGACCTTATATGTAAATTTCAGACATTTTTATTCTGTAGCTTCTTTGCAAACAGCGTTTCACTTTTCAAACATTCAAGTGTACTGTATTTTTTTTTCACTCCATTCATCTGCGGTATCTGTTTTTTCCGGCCGCTGCTCTGCGCTGTGATCGGCAACTGCTCGGGTTTCTCCGGTGTGTTCGGTGGGGTTAATCCAGATGTTTTTGCGGGTTTCGGTGTGCGTTCGCCTGGTTTTGCAGTGAGTGTTCAGCGGGTTTGCGGCGGCTTTTCCCTGAACTACGATGGCCCTGTGGTGCTTGCTGAATACACCACAGGGTCGCCGAAATGGGATCGCCAAATTTCACCGAATTGAAGAGAATGATAAGTCACCGAACGTGCGGTGACTTTTCGATTCTCTTTGAATAACCCTGATAATTTTAAAAAGGCCAACTTCATTAAGATAAGGGAAGCTCTCTATCTCATTGACTGGCAAAAACTCTTTTATAGGAAAAACACAGAGGATAAGTGGAAAATCTTAAAACTAACACTATAAAAGTACACTTCACAATATATACTGTACCACTGGGTAATAAATATAAAAGAAACAAATTTAAACCAGTTTGTCTTAGATGCACCCCGTATTATTGCTTGTTTAGGTTGAGTGCAATCTTTCTACTGTTGTATGTTACATATAGAGGGCTGACAACTCTCATTTGGTATGCACTCCTCCCTGTTCACAGGTATTCCATCCGGGCTGCCTATAAAGGCCTAGAGCTGCTTGGGAGCTCCAGAAAAGATTGTGCCTTCAGCAAGTGAGTTGATCCTGCAAGTGCAGCTCTTTTGTTCGGCACATTTTTGTGAAATTCGGCGATTCAAGTTTGCCAACCTTGCGATGAATTCAGTATTCACAGTAAGGTCCGCGAAGTGTGCCAAAGGGTTCGGCCGAACGGAGCCTGAGCACTGAATGCAGCGGATAACCTGCCGAATGCTTCTGGAAACCGCCGAACACGGCCGACGACCCGCTGAGCGCAGCCGAAAACTGTCAAATGCAGCCAAAAATCCACTGAACTGACCTCTGTATGCCGCCGAAAGAGCCGATCAGCCACCGAATGCAGCTGAAAAAAGCTGATCAGCTCCCGAACAGGGGTAAAGAAAAAAAGAAAACATGCAATTTTTATAAGGGTGTTTAAAACCAAAAAATACATCAAAAAGCATGGAAATAATGGATATGATCCTATGAATAATAATTAAAAAGGTCTGATACAGAATAAAAAAAGCACCATTTAAAATAATATTGCCAAAAAAATTCAGAAAAATGCCTAAAAAATTCTAATAAATAAACTAAGGAATTGGCTTTTTGCTGCACTTGAAAAGAATTAACGGTTGAATAAAAAATTAATAAAAATGGGAATTGTTTTACATTGAAACCTATGGGATTCACCTGTTTATACCTGTCGAACTAAAGCACTGAAAATCTGGGCATTTCGACAACTTTTCGGTGCTGTTAGGCGTTCTCGGAATAGAAAACCATTACTTCATCTTACTACTCATGCTCATTACTACTTCTGTGAAATTCACAGTTTGGTGGCAAATTCGGCTCACTTTGAATAACCCCTTTTGTGATTGATTTCAGATACAACTTTTTAAATGGGATAAATATATCACAGATGTCAAAATTTATGGTAGAACTGAGAGAGTGTTTAAATAGATAAGATTGTGAAAGTGGTGCATGCAGTGTTGTTATTTGTGTGTATTTTTTGTTAATATTTACTCTTCTGAATAGTTTCGACAGGCATATGTGCACTCATACAAGAACAAAATGGCACATGTCACCCCACAGGAAAATATGATTTTTGTAGTTTAGAAATGCACCCATTGTTTTATATACAACATTTTATCCTGGCTCTTTTTCCATATGAAGGGTGAGATGACAACAATTGATAAAAAAAGTGTCACAAATTTAGCTTTGAAATATTATTATATTTAGCCTATATTAGAATGCCATTTTTTCAGATTTCAAAAATTTATCAAACTAAAGTTATTTTCTGATAGAGAAGGGTCTACTGAAAAAAAAAACAAGGTATAGCGAGTGTGGATATCTTACAGGCAGATGGTTGAAATTAGTATTTGAATACAGAGACTGTCAATGGCTGAAAAATGGCTTAGCATCACCTCATTGCCCCAACCAGTCCATCACTCTCACCTTGCAGTCCTCTCCTCCTGTTTCCACCCCCAACGCTTCGAGATTGTAAATTCCCACGGGAATAGGGCCTTCGTTTCCTCTCGTACTATTTTGTCAAAAGTTGTTCAGTCTCAATGTATTGTAACCCTGTCTATATTATGCCCATTGTTCAGTGCTGCGGAATATGCTGGCGCTATATAAATAAAGAATATAATAATAATACTGCCACACTCATTCATACTCACTCAATCTCATACTCTCACACTCAATCATACTAACATATATATATTCACATACACACATACTCAACTCGCACTCACGCAAACTTACTTTTATTCTTACTCACTTAAACTCACACACACTGACACTCATAATCGCCCATACTCAGTCACTCAAACTCGCTCATACTCATTCACTCACTCATACACACTCATACTCACATACACAAACTGACTCATACTCAATCTCATACTCTCACACTCAATTATACTTCCTTACCACTCACATAACCACTCACACACTCGTGTACTCATACTGAACACACACTCACACTCACTTAAACTCACACAATCACTCACACTCACTCATACAGGGTTATCCAAAGAGATTCGAAAAGTCACCGCACGTTCGGTGACTTTTCGTTCTCTTCAATTCGGTTCCTTTTGCCGATTGCATTTCGGTGACCCTGCGGTGTATTCAGCAAGCACCACAGGGTCCCCGAATTGCAGGGAAAAGCTGCCGTAAACCCACCGAAAACTAACCGAATGCAC
This sequence comes from Leptobrachium leishanense, assembly GCA_009667805.1. NCBI lineage: Eukaryota > Metazoa > Chordata > Amphibia > Anura > Megophryidae > Leptobrachium > Leptobrachium leishanense. The sequence goes on along the minus strand of CM019065.1, from coordinate 263,471,369 downwards.
GCTGAAAACAAGCAAAAACATCTGGATTAACCTTCGAAAAAGCCGAACAGGAGCCGAACAGGAGCCGAACAGGAGCCGAATCACACAGAGCCGAAGCAGCTGTGACGTAGAGGAGGCAGTGAATAAATTAGAAAAACCATTTGTATGAATCTGGGAAAAAGAAACGCTGTTTGCAAAGAAACTACTGAGCGAAAATGTCTGAAATTTTCACAGGAGGTCCAGGGAATGATAATAAAGAGGGCTGTTACAAAAAAAATAAGTAAACTGAAAAAAAAATAAAAAAAAAATCGGACTTTTAATAATAAAAAAAAAAAATCTGAAAAATGCTTAAAGTATCCTAAAAAATCTATAAATAAAGAGACTTTTTGCTGCAGAATTTTCTAATGAACGGTTTATTAGATATTGAATTAAAACGGGAATATTTTTAACATTGAAGCCTATGGGATTCTCCTGAATAAATTTGCCGAATTAAACCACCGAATGGCAGGGCATTAGGGGAACCTTTCACTGCTGGTTTGTGTTCTCTGAATAGCCGAAGCAGTGCTTCTCTATGGAGATTTCACTGCCCTCGAACAGGGACCGAACAGGCACGTATGTGCAGGCAATTCGCCAGTATTTGGCGAATTGCCTGCTCTCTGGATAGCCGAATGGCCAGGAAAGGTAACCGAACGCTGATTTTCAGCGTTCGGTTACCTTTCTCAAGCAATTCGGATCTCTTTGGATAACCCTGATAGTTACAAACACTGTCACTCACTGAGACTCATACTTGCTCAGACTCACCACTCATTCACTTTCACTCACACTCACACACTCACTATTTTAAACTTTCAGGCATGGGTTTGTCAAGCCAACATCAACGTTTTTTTTCTCAAACTTAAAACTTTCTAGTTATTATTATTTCACAGATCCTCACCATGTTCTGACTTTGCTTGCTATATCTTTTCTATGTGATCCGACTTATGGATTTTCCATAGGAGGCTTCCAAAATTGAAAAATTATCCTTAGACATACATTGAGATGACAGCCAAGTTCAAAATATCACTGACACTTTAAGCTGAAGGTCTGTAACTGTCACAGTGAGACCTGAATATTTTTTTTTAACTGACAGTTCAGTTTTCAAAAGATTTATTTTACCTTACAAATGGAGCATTGTGCATGTTCAAATTTTAACTAACGCATTGAGCAGAAGGTCTGTAACTGACACAGTGAGAGCTGGGAAATTAAAAACTCATTATCTATAAGCAGGAGAGCAAGCCTGATTCACTCAGACTCACATTCACACTCCTTTACACTCACTGAGGCTCACTCACATTCGCTTACTCAGAATTACTCACAATCACTAGTTCACACTAACTCACTCTCACTCATGCCCACTTGCTCACCCACACTCACAAACATATTCACATACACTGATACTCACTTACAGCGATGGAAACAATTAATTGATCCCCTGCTGATTTTGTACATTGCGCTCAGCGAGGTGGGCAGACGGGCGTAGAGTGGAAGGAACGTCCACTCTCACGGACGTTCCTTCTGCTCTCCAAAGATGCTGGTCTGACACTAGCCTAAGAGAATGCTCCTAATCTCGACTCGTTACCTCTATAAAAGACAACTGGAACCCAGAAATCTTGCTGATTGATAGGGGATCGAATACATATTTTAGTCATTAAAATGCAAATCAATTTATAACTTTTTTGAAATGCATTTTTCTGGATTTTTTTTGTTGTTATTCTGTCTCTCCGTTAAAATAAACCTACCATTAAATTTATAAAGTGATCATTTCTTTGTCAGTGGGCCAACGTACAAAATCAGCAAGGGATTAAATATTTTTTTTCCTCACTGTATACTCATACTGAGTGTTTGACTCACACCCATACTCACTCATTAATTTTTATCCTCACTGATACTCTCACTCAACCTCACTCATACTCATTCACACTCTAAGTGGGATATTCATAGAGCACCGAAATTTCGCCGACATTTCGGTACTCTCTAGTTCCCTGCACTTCAGGGAAACAAAATTCTCCACACTGCAGTGAATTCAGCATTCACCGCAGGGTCCCCGGAGTTCAGGGAAAACCTGCCGCAAGACCACCGAACACCTGACGAAATCCCACCGAAAATCCGTCAGAACTGCTGCAAAAACACTGAACACTTCAGAAAAAGCCGACGAGCCGACGATCACAGCGCAGACCAGCTGCCAGAAAAAGCCGACAAGCTGAGAAATGGGGTAAAAAAAACAAACAAACAATACGCTTGAAAGTGTCAAGATTGAAACGCTGTTTGCGAATAAACTACTGAACGAAAATGCCTGGAATTTACATATAAGGTCCTATGAATGATAATAAAAAGGTCTGGGGGGAAAAACACACTTTAAAAAATAAATAAATAGCCGAAAAAATCCCGAAAGCTGCCTAAAAAAAATATATATCAATAAATAAAGCGACTTTTTACTGCAGATTAAAATAATAAAGGTTTTATTAGATATTGGATAAAAATTGGCAATATTTTTAACATTGAAGCCTATGGGGTTTGCCTGAATAAACCTGCCAAATGAAACCAATGAACAGCAAGCCGCTTCGGCAACCTTTCACTGCTGTTTGGTGTTCTCTGAATAGATTAACCATTGCTTCTCTATGGGGGATTTCACTGCCTTCGACCAGACACCGTACATGCTGGCAGTTCACCAAAATTTGAATAGCCGAATGGCCCCGAAATGGAAACAGGGAAATTCCCTGTTCGGTGACATTTTGGGGCCAGATTGGCTCTCTCTGAATAATCCCTTAAATCTCTCATTCTCAGTCGTTCACTTAAAACTCAGTCATACTCACTGACACACACACCATCTCACCCATACTCACTCTCATTCACTCATACTCCGTCTTTGACTCACACTTTGTCACAGTCATACTCATACTTATTCATATTCACATTCACATTCACTGATACACTCATACTGACTCACACTTATGCTTAGTCACTCATACACTCACTTTCAAACACACTCATACTCACACACACTCATACATTGTCATACTCTTTCAAACTATCTGATACACACACTCACTCATGCTCACTCACACTCATACTATCCACACTCAACCTCACTCATACACACACACACTCTAAATCTCTCATTCTTAAGGGGTTATTCAGAGACCCCCGAAATGTTGCCGACATTTCGGTGCTCTCTCGTTCCCCGTAGTTCCCTGCACTTTGGGGAATCAAAGTTCCCCACCCTGCGGTGAATTCAGCATTCAACGCAGGGTCCCCGGAGTGCAGGGAAAACCCGCCGCAGTCCTGCAGAACACCCAATGGAAAAAGCCGACGATCACAGCGCAGACCAGCAACCGGAAAAAGCCAATAAGCTGACGAACGGGGTAAAAAAACCACAATATGCTTGAAAGTTTCAAAATTGAAACACTGTTTGCAAAAAAACTACTTAATGAAAAGACCGAGAATTTACATATAAGGTTCTATGAATGATAAAAAAACGGTCTGTTACAAAAAAATAAAAAATGCCTTTAAACAAAAAATTACGGGAAAGAAATTTTGCTGACAAAATCCCAAAAAATGCCTAAAAGATCCTAAAAAATCTATAAATAAAGAGACTTTTTACTGCAGATTAAAATAATAAACAATTTGTTAAATATTGAGTTAAAACGAGAATATTTTTGACATTGAAGTCTATGGGACTCACCTGAATAAACCTGCTGAATGAAAGCACTGAACAGCAGGGCACTTCGGCAATTTTTCACTGCTGTTCGGTGTTCTCTGAATAGATTAACCATTACTTCTCTATGGGAGATTTTGCTGCCTTCGAACAGGAACGTACTTGCAGGCAGTTTGCCGAAATTTGGCGAACTGCCTGATCTTTGAATAGCCGAATGGCCCCGAAATGTAACTGTACGGGAAAATTCCCTGTTCAGTGGCATTTCGGGGCTAGATCAGCTCTCTGAATTACCCCTGTAGTCTTTCACTCAAACTCAGTCACACTCATACAAACTTACTGAATCTCACCCATTCTCACTCATATTCCGTCTTTGACTCACACATTTTTCACAATCACACTTACACTCATTCATATTCACATTCAGTGATACACACTCATACTGACTCACACTTATGCATATTCACTCATACACTCACTTTCATACACATTCAAATTCATACTCACTGATACACTCACACACACTCACTCATGCTCACTCATACTCACACTCAATCTCACTCTCATTCACTCCTACTCATTCTTTGAATCAAACTGTCACACTCATTCATATTCACTGATACACACAAATACATACTGAATCACACTCATGTTTAGTCACACTCATACACTCACTTTCACACTCACACATACTCACTTTATCCCTCGCAACTCATACTCACATTTATACTCACTCTCACTCATAGTCACACTCTTACTGTACTTTGCGAATCCTATACTTAACATGGGGGGTGCAATCATTAAATAGTGTTTCGATAAGTAATAGTCCTAGTGCTAATTACCACAGGGATGCGCAAGGCAAAATTTTAGCTACTTCTAAAAGCTGGTGCTAAATGATTCTGCATCTGCAATATCAGTTAGCACCCCTAAGCCCCCCCAATAAATACGATACTCATCTCTCCTTCCGTGGGGAGAACTGTGGCCCGATATACCTCTTCTTGTTGCCGTGAGCAATGGGAGACTGGGAATAAATTGCTTCCAGTCTCCCTCCGCGATCACTCCTTGGCGCAGCGCGACCTCGGCTGGGCTCGCGTTCCGGAAGCGCAAGCCTCCATGGAGTCCTATGGACTGCAGGAGGTGATACTAGTGGTACCACGGAAGCACTACCACGTGTATCCTAGTGGTTAGCACTGCATTCTGGGGTAGGGTGCTGAACTAGCACCTGCCCCAGAATATAGCGCTAAAATGGGTACACTACAGGGAAACCCATTAGCATCCCCATTTTAAAGCACACTAGGGAATACTGCCCACACCCTCTACTGTCCACTCACTACACCCACCCTTATACTTACACTCATATTCATGCACACACTTCGTCAGACTTTCTCACACTCACAGATTTTTCAACTTTTATACAAAATTTGTCAAACCAGCAGCAAATTCTGTCCTCAAACTTTAACTTTTCTAGTTATTATTATGTTGGCTTGTAAAAGCTAATATTATTATTATTCTGAGACCCAAACTTTGCCGCAGCCTAAAGCTTTCAGGCTACGACCACTACCTCTGGCACAGACACTCAAAATGTTCTGACGTTGTGTGCTCTATCTTCTAAGCCAGTGGTTCCCAACCACGGTCCTCAAGTACCCCAAACAGGCCAGGTTTTATGGATTATCTCGGGGAAATGCAGACTGAATCCTGCAATCACTGAGCAGCAAATCATATTACCTGTGCTGTATTTCAGATATCTGGAAATCTGACCTGTTAGAGGTACTTGAGGACCACAGTTGGGAACAATCAATCCAACTTACGGATTTTCTATAAGGGGCTTCCAAAATAAAAATCTGTAACGGAACCCTGTGCTCAGAGACTGTGGACTGTACTTCAACCTCCCTCCTCCGCTATTCCCCTCATTTAAGCTATTGGTCTGTTTATCTTTTCATGTTAAGTGGTGTTTTTGTGACTTTTCCCCCCATCGGAACATAATCCAAATGCCTTTAAGCCTGTCTCTTGTGTTCCCTGTGTTCCCTGACACCAGGGGAAGCCTGGTTTTGAAACTCCAGCCAATCACAATCCTGGAGCCTGGTTTGAAACCCCAGCCAATCACAGTCCTGGAGCCTGGTTTGAAACCCCAGCCAATCACCATACAGGAGTCAGACGTGCCAACCAATCCCATTCAAGGACCACAAAGGACCACTTTAATGGAAACCTCTGCAGAAATTTTAATCCCATGCGCCCCAAAAACCCTTTGCCCAAGCAGAGCGCTCTTTTGGGGTTAGGGTTCCCCTCATGGGAGCTACAGTTGGGGTGATTTTTAGGAGGGAGCTCCATCGGGGACCCGACATTCTGATCCTTTGTTGGCCCCCAGGGGCTCAGGCAGCAGCGGCCATACGGCATCACCTGGGGTAACTTCCCCACGCTGCCGCTCTGGCCCCCCACCTGCGGATCTGGGCGCTTTTTGGACTGTGACACCATAGGGACTCGAGCTATCAATTGGTAGCCACGGATTGCTGCTGCTCCCCTGAAATCCCCCAAACAAGGACCCTTGTTCTGTATGACTGCAGTTACAGTTATTTATAAGGCGCCTCCCAGTTCAATGGGAGAGACAGAATAACCAATATACATACAAGTTAAACACATAGAATCGTAGGACAGAGGACCCTGCTCAAGAAATTACAATCTGCGAGGAGGACCTGATAAAGACCAGGGTGAACTGCGGTGCCGGGATGTCTGGGTGGGCTGGGATTTTAAATGTTGTTTTCTGATTCTGTACCAAATAAAAAAAGGCCTGCTCAAATGGCCAGTGAGTAAAACGTGCTTAATAAATACAATCTGACTATTAAGGAACGAAAAGTTAGAAAGTATGCCAGAGATAAAAAAAGACTATGAGACAGGTAATGTTTATACCCAGGACATACTTGAAAATGAGAGAAATCTCAATGTATCCTTCCTGGTAAAATACTTTATAAATAAATAAAGATACATGAATAGTAAGGGACAAAAGAGCTTCTCTCCTAGTATGGTGAATGACTACTCTACATCCAAATATGACTCCTCAGATGTCGAGGCAAGTGAACAGGGAACTGAGGATCAAGAGTCTGCAAGTACTAATGACCGCAGGAGTATCTTGAAAAAATAAGCCTGTGACAACCTCCCCAGACCAGAAGGAGGGGGCAAGGAAATCAAAGAGGCAGGAGAATGTAAAATCAATGAGAATTGTTAATGTCTGGTTTATTATTGCACGATGACCAAATTAGCCTATTGAGTATAGGACTTTCCTTTGTTCCGAGACGTAAATATAATACCTTTGAATGTGAGAAAGATGTCCACCTATTTATGAGGAAGGTGGCTTTACATAAATACCATCAGATTTTGCTAGCGAGAGACACTCAAAATCACAATCTAATGGTAAATGTTGTGGAATATTTGACATCCATTATGGACTTGCTTGAGGAAAATAACCCTACACATTCCTCATATACCACCTTACGACCCAAGAGTCGCTTTACACCACATATTGCAAACTATAGTCATATCAAAATGTTTTGCAAAATGGTATGCAACTAGATTTATCAACTGAATCCCACTTCACTACTTAATTATACTCTCAATAATTTGTCAATTGGAGAAAGGAAGGCATGGGTGGAATTAGAAAATAATCAGGATCTGGTAATTAAAAAATCAGATAAAGGAGGCAACATCGTTATAATGAATAGAACACAATATCAAGACATGATCAAGCAGTTACTCTAAGACAAGATTACTCATAGGATCCTAAAGAGTGACCCTACGGAATCCTTTTCAGCCACCCTATGTGAGATCTTGCGAGATGGTTTAGCAATGGGCGTCATCTCTAAAAATGAATATGAGTTTATGAGAACAAATAACCCAACGATTGCAACCTTCTATGGTTTCCCGAAGATCTGTAAAAACAAGGATCCACCACCTGGGAGACGTATAGTGTCTGGTATTAATAGCCTGACTCAGAATGTTCCCGTGAGTTTACAATCTAAAGGGCCTGCTCCTGTGAGTTTACAATCTAAGAGGAGCATGTTCCCGTGAGTTTACAATCAAAGAGGAGCCTGTTACCATGAATTTACAATCCTTACAACCCTAAACGGCTCTGGTCCACCTTCAACACCCTCCTCCACCCACCTGCACCTTCCCCCTCAGCTGCCTTCAGCGCTCAAGACCTGGCAGACTACTTCCTCAGTAAAACTCTAACTATCAGAAGCAACATCCCTACACAAGATAGTTATCTGCCACCTCCACTCCCACAGGTCCCCTCTGCCACCCTCTGCCGCTTCCTCCCAACCACTGAGGAGGAAGTCAATTCCTTATTGTCCTCCTCACATCTCACCACGTGCCCGCTCGACCCCATTCCCTCACATCTAATTCCTCCCCTCTCCTCCTCCCTCACCCCTGCTCTCACACACATCTTCAACCTATCTCTCTCCACTGGCTCCTTTCCATCCGCCTTCAAACACGCGCTAGTTACCCCTTTACTAAAGAAACCATCCCTAGACACCAACTCTCCATCCAACTACCGCCCTGTATCCCTGCTTCCTTCACATCAAAGCTCTTAGAAAAACTAGTCTTCAACCGCCTCTCCCTCTTCCTGTCCTCCAATTCCCTACTTGACCCCCTGCAATCTGGCTTCCGTCCGCTACACTCAACTGAAACTGCCCTCACCAAAGTCACCAACTACCTCCTAACTGCTAAAAAACACGGCCACTATTCTATTCTCATCCTGCTTGACCTCTCGGCTGCTTTTGACACTGTTGACCACCCCTCCTTCTACAGACCCTCAACTCTCTGGGTCTCGGTGACACTGCACTTGCTTGGGTTGACTCCTATTTATCCAACAGGTCCTTCTGTGTGTCCTTTGCTGGTAACTCCTCCTCTTCATTGCCTCTATCTGTTGGTGTACCTCAAGGCTCTGTCCTTGGTCCTCTGCTCTTTTCCATCTACACCTCCTCCCTGGGCAAAAATCATCAACAGCTTTGGCTTTAATTACCACCTCTACGCTGATGACACTCAGATCTACCTCTCTACCCCTGATCTCTCTCCCCCTGTCCTTTCAAAAGTCAGTGACTGTTTATCTGGCATCTCCTCCTGGATGGCCTCCCACCACCTAAAGATCAACATGTCAAAGACTGAGCTCCTACTTATTCCTCCCTCTAATGCCTCCCCACCTCCTGACTTCTCTATCACGGTGGAGGGTATCACCATCTCCCCATCAAACCAAGTTCGCTGTCTTGGAGTTACACTGGACTCTGCTCTTTCCTTCATCCCCCACATCAAGTCTCTTTCCTCCTCCTGCCGATACCAACTGCGTAATATTTCCAGAATTCGGCCATTTCTTACCGCTGTCACCACAAAACAACTCATACACGCCCTGGTAATCTCCCGACTCGACTATTGCAATAATCTCTTATCTGGCCTCCCTCTGTCCCGCTCTCCCCCCTACAATCCATCCTGAACGCCTCCGCCAGGCTAATTCACCTCACCCGCCGCTCTGTCTCTGCCGCTCCCCTCTGCAGTCCCTTCACTGGCTCCCCATCCACTGCAGAATTAAGTTCAAAATCCTTACCTTACCTACAAAACCCTCACTAACTCAGCGCCACTACCTGTCCTCACTAATCACCAAATTCACCCCAGCCCGCTCCCTAAGGTCAAACAGTGACCTGCGCCTAGCTTCTCCCCGCATCACCTCTTCCATGATAGACTGCAGGATTTCTCACGCGCAGCCCCCACTCTCTGGAACGCTCTCCCTCGTACTGTCAGACTTTCCCCTAACTTCTCTTCCTTCAAACGCTCCCTGAAAACATTGCTATTTAGGGAAGCCTACCACCCAACTCACTGACGCAACCATCAATCACTCTCACCTTACAGTCCTCTCCTCCTGTTTCCAACCCCAACCCTCCTAGATTGTGAGTTCCTACGGGAATAGGGCCCTCATCTCCTCCTGTACTGTTTGTCAAATGTTGTTCAATGTATTGTAACCCTGTCTGTACTGTGCTTATTGTACAGCGCTGCGGAATATGCTGGCGCTTATAAATTAATAATAATAATAATAATACAATCTAAGAGGAAAAGAGGACCTCATGTGAGCTTACATTCTAAGAGGGGCCTGCTCCCGTAAACTAACAGTCTAAGGGGGCCTGTTCCCATGAGTTTAAAATCTACGAGGGAAACATAGAAACATAGAAAAATGTCGGCATATAAGAACCTTTCGGCCCATCTAGTCTGCCCAATTACATGGATACTTTACCTGGATTATCTTTGTAGGATAGCCTTTTGCCTATCCCATGCCTGCTTAAATTCAATCACTGTTTTGGCCTCTACCACTTCAACTGGAAGGCTGTTCCATGTATCCACCCCCTCTCAGTAAAATAATGCTTCCTTGATGTTACTTTTACCCCTTAAGGGCCGCTGACGTACCCTGTACGTCCTGTCTCGGGTCTCCCTTAGACCCGCGGACGTACAGGGTACGTCAGCGGCGCCTAATCCCCCTCCCACCCGATACTCACCTCCCTCGCTGGATCCCACGGTGATCTGGCAGGGAGGAAGCCTGCCCATGTGATTTACATGGGCAGGCGAGGCTGATGACGTCTCCACGCTGCGTGGTGACGTCATCAGCAGGCGACCCCATGCAATTCAATGGAGGGGAGGGGGGGCTCCTTCGGAGCCCTCTATCTCCCCAACCATTGAAGCTAGGGAGATGCCGTTTGCACTGCTGGAGAGAGGAGAGTCTCCCCTTTTCAGCGGTGTATGGCTTTAACCCGTTCGCTGCCGAATCGCTTTTCAGCGCTAATTGGCGCCAAAACGTGATTTGAACCTGGAGGGGGGCTGACATCTTGGATGTCAGCCAAGCCTCCAGGTCCCCCCCCCACCCACTGACAACCTCACCATATGTGTGAGGATGTCAGTGGGCCAGTTAACCCTCTAGCTGCCATGTAGAGATAAGGGGATCCTAAGGATCCCTTTATATCCCGATCCATGGCAGCTAGATGATTATGGCCTTTCCAATGATACCAAACATGAAAAGGTTTGGTTTTAAAAAAAATTACAAAAAATAAAATAAATTAAAAAAAAAAAAAAAATTAAATAAAAATAAAAAAATGTTTTTTTTAAAAAGTTTTTTTTGTCTGGGGGGGGGTTAATTAAATAGGACCTAGGCTTTCATCTAAAAATAATTAGCACAAAATGGTCAGAATGAGCGCAGCGCACATAGGTGAACTGTCTCATCAGTGAAGGGGTTAAAAAGCAAACGCATGTAAATATTGGGTATTTCTAGTCTCGGGACAAAATTTTGAACCTATTTAGCCGGGGTCTTTTTGGGTGGTTGTAGATTTTGGGGATTAAATTACGAAAAAGTGTTTTTTTACCATTTTTTTCATCATATTTCATATTTTTTTTATAGTAAATTAGTGGATATGATGGAAATAATGGTATTTCTAGAAAGTCCATTTAATGGCGGGAAAAGGGGTGTATAATATGTGTGGGTTGAATAAACGAGTAAGAGGAAAATTTGACCTAAACACTAACAGCGCAGAAACGTAAAAACAGCATCGGTCACTAAAAGACGGATTTGTGTAAAACCGCCCAGTCACTAAGGGGTTAAACCTTTGCCCCTCTAATCTAAGACTATGTCCTCTTGTTTTGCTACTTTGTTTCCTTTTAAATAGACTCCCTTCCTCTACGTTGTGGATTCCCATGAGTTTACAATCTACGAGGGAAAAGAGGAGCCACTCACGCGAGTTTACATTCTAAAAGGGGAAAGAGGAGGAGCCCGCTCCCGTGAGATTACAATCTAAGAGGGGAAAGGTGAGCCTGCTAACGTGAGTTTACAATCTAAGAGGGGAAAGGTGAGCCTGCTCCCGTGAGATTGCAATCCAAGAGGGGAAAGGTGAGCTTGCTCCCGTGAGATTACAATTTTAGAGGGAAGAGGAGCCCGCTCACGTGAGTTTACAATCTAAGAGAGAAAAGAGAAGCCTGCTCTAATATGTAAATGTGTTTGTGTTACGTTAGCGCTGGCTCTCACCCCAGATCGGCGTGGTTTGGATCCTTAAGGACAGATTTCTATAATACGTGTCTTGATAGCAGTAGGAACTGCAACACCCCCAGCCAGGGAGGTGATACAGAATACTATATACCACTCAGCATCAAATGGTTTCGTCGCCAAGTGTTTACTGAGTGAAAGCACTTTAACTATACACAGACAGCTATAGGGCACTATTACACTCTTCGCGCACAATTTTGTGCGTGTGCAAAAACACATTAACGCGAGGGGAAGAAGTCTTCGTGCTGAACGTCGTATTACGACGTTCGCGCACAAGATGCGCGTTAACGTCTAACGCGAGTGACCCTGCGCGAACGCAAGTTCGTGTGCGCATCCCATACTTAACATTGTGAGCGCAAATGCGTTCGTGCACTGGTATGCGGATGGTATTACAATCGATGCGCAAATTTTAACAAACAACGTTTGCACGCATAATTTTAACATCTTTTAAAAGCTGGCGGTAACAGCAAATCTGAACGTCCTGGCTGAACCCAAATACACCAGCCCAAAAAAACAAATACATCACAGTATAGTTACACATTCTACACATACCCAAACAATAAAATTGAGAGGTTGTGCGTGTTTTTATTATTGCTGCAGCATATATACTCAGATTGATTTTGACAGGCGCAAAAACTGAACGTGAGACGATTGTGGTTCTTAATTCTAATTGCCTACCGATTTCTGCACGCAACGTTAATGCACGCGCGGATTCGCACGTCTTTTTTCCGCGCAATATTTTCGGTCACATTGACATTGGTCAAAAATTTGAATTTTTTCTTAAGAATATTAATGACAATATAGCAAATTGTCCTGGTCCTTTTTGGACTTTTTCCTGGTCATTTATTATGGGTATATTTGCCCCAGCTCCTATGGATATATATTGCCCCAGCTCATATGGATATATATTGCCCCCAGCTCATATGGATATATATTACCCCCAGCTCATATGGATATATATTGCCCCAGCTCATATGGGTATATATTGCCAAAGCTCATATGGGTATATATTGCCCCCAGCTCATATTGATATATATTGCCCCCAGCTCATATGGATATATATTGCCCCAGCTCATATGGATATATATTGCCCCAGCTCATATGGATATATATTGCCCCCAGCTCATATGGATATATATTACCCCCAGCTCATATGGATATATATTGCCCCAGCTCATATGGGTATATATTGCCAAAGCTCATATGGGTATATATTGCCCCCAGCTCATATGGATATATATTGCCCCAGTGCATATGGATATATATTGCCCCCAGCTCATATGGGTATATATTGCCCCCTTGCTCATATGGGTATATATTGCCCCCCAGCTCACATGGGTATGTACTGCCCCCAGCTCACATAGGTACAGTGGCAAGAAAAAGTATGTGAACCCTTTGGGATTACGTGGAGTTTTGCCTGAATTGGTCATAAAATGTGCTCTGATCTTCATCTAAGTCACAACAATTTGAAAAACACAGTCTGCTTAAAATAATACAACACAAACATTATATGTTTTCATGTGTTTATTGAACATAACATGTAAACATTCACAGTGCAGGGTGGAAAAAGTATGTGAACCCCTAGCCTAATGACTTCTCCAAGAGCTAATTGGAGCCAGGAGTGAGCCAACCTTGAGTCCAATCAGTGTGATATTATTGAATGTGTTGCTGAAAGCTGTCCTGCCCTTTAAAAACACACACCAGTTTTCGGTTTACTGGTTTCAAGAAGCACTGCCTGATGTGAACCATGCCTCACAGAAAAGAGCTCTCAGAAGACCTACAATCAAGAATTGTTGACTTGCATGAAGCTGGAAAGGGTTACAAAAGTATCTCCAAAAGCCTTGATGTTCATGTGTCCACGGTAAGACAGACTGACTGTCTACAACAGCACTGTTGCTACTCTCCCTAGGCGTGGTCGTCCTGTAAAGATGACTGCAAGAGCACAGCGCAGAATGCTTAATGAGGTAAAGAAGAATCCTAGAGTGTCAGCTAAAGACTTACAGAAATATCTGGCACATGCTAACATTTTTGTTGACACATCTACAATAAGGAAAACATTAAACAAGAATGGAGTACATGGGAGGACACCACGGAGGAAGCCATTGCTGTCCAAAAAGAATATTGCAGCACGTTTGAAGTTTGCAAAAGAGCACCTGGATGTTCCACAGCACTACTGGCAAAATATTCTGTGCACAGATGAAACCAAAATTGAGTTGTTTGGAAAAAACACACAACACTATGTGTGGAGAAAAAAAGGCACAGCACACCAAAATCAAAACGTCATCCCCACTGTAAAACATGGTGGAGGGAGCATCATGGTTTGGGACTGCTTTGCTGCCTCAGGGCCTGGACGGATTGTTGTCATTGATGGAAAAATGAATTCCAGAGTTTATCAAGACATTTTGCAGGAAAACGTAAGACCATCTGTCTGCCAACTGAAGCTCCGCAGAGGATGGGTGATGCAACAGGACAATGACCCAAAAGCATACAAGTAATTCAACAAAAGAATGGCTTCAACAAAACAAAATACACCTTCTGGAGTGGCCCAGAGTCCTGACCTCAACCCGATTGAAATGCTGTGGCATGACCTTAAGAGAGCGATTCTGTCACGTCTTGGCCTTGCCCCCTGCTGGTGGTAGCAGGGATTCCTGTTTATTTTTGTTTTCAGCCTGCAGGCCATATGTTGGGCTGATTGGCCTGCGGTCACATGACCTGTTCTGCCCTATAAGTACGACCAGGACTCCCCTTGATCCTTGGACCAGGATAGTCTTTCATACCTAGTCCCTGTATTGCTGGTTTACTTATATTTGCTGTGTACGACCTCTGGCTCATGTATTTAGGATCCCTCTCTTGCCTGACCCCTCTAGAATGATATTCCGTGTATGACCTTTTGGCTCTTGTATCTGGATCTCTCTTCTGTCTGTCCCCTGTACTGTACCGTGCTTTGGAATTTGTATGCTTGCATTTATTGTCTGTCTGGTTTATGTTTTGTTTGTCTTGCAAACCTAGCCTAGCTAGTATTTCGAGACCACCTTTCAAGGATCTCAGTCAGGGCTTAGGGATCTTTCTAGTTTCTGTTTATATCTTGCTTTGTTCCCTGGAACCTGTATACCTGCATTTATTGTCTGTCTGGTTTATGTTTTGTTTGTCTTGCAAACCTAGCCTAGCTAGTATTTCGAGACCACCTTTCAAGGATCTCAGTCAGGGCTTAGGGATCTTTCTAGTTTCTGTTTATCTTGCTTTGTTCCCTGGAATCTGTATACCTGCATTTATTGTCTGTCTGGTTTATATTTTATTCATCTTGCAAACCTAGCCTAGTTAGAATTTCGAGACCATCTTTCAAGGATCTCAGTCAGGGCTTAGGGATCTTTCTAAGTTCTGTTTATATCTTGGTTTGTTCCCTGGAAGCTGTATACCTGTCCTTAAGGCTTCATCTCTGCAGATTGGGGGTTCCCCCTCACCCTATAGGGGGCTCCCCGTTACATTATCCTGGTCCCAAATAGAAGCTGGCAGGTATGTCTCATATGTATGAAGCTGTATTGAACTTGGTGCTTGCTATGCTGAAAGAGCTGCAGAGGTTAATAGAGGCTCTGAGCCTATCACCTGCTGCAGCTAACGATGCAGCACCACCCTGCACTACTTGCAAACCCATACCGGAGAAGGAAAGACGCAGGTTGTATGGTCTCTGTTTTTATTGCGCAGATCCAAATCACACTATTGAACATTGTGTATTAAAACCTGTTAAGCAATGGCAGGGGAACCATGTATCCAGGTATCGCTATGGAGGTACTGGTGTGTCCTCCATAGGCATCCAGACTGGCAGAATAGCCACCTCAAATCTGTTGAATCATGGGATCACTATGCCCTCGTCTCCCAGTGTGGTTGCATTGTCTCCGGTTGGGAATGCTATGCCAGCCATGTCTGTATCCACTGGCGTGCTGCCAGCCATGTCTGTATCCACTGGCACGATGCCAGCCATGTCTGTATCCACTGGCATGATGCCAGCCATGTCTGTATCCACTGGCACGCTGCCAGCCATGCCTGTTCCCACTGGCAATGAAATGCCAGCCATGTCTGTATCCACTGGCACGCTGCCAGCCATGCCTGTTCTCACTGGTAATGAAAAGCCAGCCATGCCTGTTCCCACTGGCAATGAGATGCCAGCCATGTCTGTATCTATTGGCACGATGCCAGCCATGTCTGTATCTCCTGGCACGATGCCAGCCATGTCTGTATCTCCTGGCACGATGCCAGCCATGTCTGTATCTCCTGGCACGAAGCCAGTCATGTCTGTATCCACCGGCACGATGCCAGCCATGTCTGTATCTACTGGCATGATGCCAGCCATGTCTGTATCCACTGGCACACTGCCAGCCACGCCTATTCTCACTGGTAATGAAAAGCCAGCCATGCCTGTTCCCACTGGCAATGAAATGCCAGCCATGTCTGTTTCTACTGGCACGAAGCCAGTCATGTCTGTATCCACTGGCACGCTGCCAGCCATGCCTGTTCTCACTGGTAATGAAAAGCCAGCCATGCCTGTTCCCACTGGCAATGAAAAGCCAGCCATGCCTGTTCTCACTGGTAATGAAATGCCAGCCATGTCTGTCTCCACTGGCACGCTGCCAGCCATGCCTGTTCTCACTGGTAGTGAAAAGCCAGCCATGCCTGTTCCCACTGGCAATGAAAAGCCAGCCATGCCTGTTCTCACTGGTAATGAAATGCCAGCCATGTCTGTCTCCACTGGCACGCTGCCAGCCATGCCTGTTCTCACTGGTAATGAAATGCCAGCCATATCTGTTTCAACTGGCATGAAGCCAGCCATGTCTGTATCTACTGGCACGCTGCCAGCCATGCCTGTTCTCACTGGTAATGAAAAGCCAGCCATGCCTGTTCTCACTGGTAATGAAATGCCAGCCATGTCTGTATCTACTGGCACGCTGCCAGCCATGCCTGTTCTCACTGGTAATGAAATGCCAGCCATGTCTGTCTCCACTGGCACGCTGCCAGCCATGCCTGTTCTCACTGGTAATGAAATGCCAGCCATATCTGTTTCAACTGGCATGAAGCCAGCCATGTCTGTATCTACTGGCACGCTGCCAGCCATGCCTGTTCTCACTGGTAATGAAAAGCCAGCCATGCCTGTTCTCACTGGTAATGAAATGCCAGCCATGTCTGTATCTACTGACATGAAGCCAGCCATGTCTGTTCCCACTGGCAATGAAAAGCCAGTCATATCTGTTCCCACTGGCAATGAAAAGTCAGCCATGTCTGTATCTACTGGCATGAAGCCAGCCATGTCTGTATCTACTGGCACGTTGCCAGCCATGCCTGTTCTCACTGGCAATGAAGTGCCAGCCATGTCTGTATCTACTGGCATGAAGCCAGCCATGTCTGTATCCACTGGCACGAAGCCAGCCATGTCTGTATCCACTGGCACGAAGCCAGCCATGTCTGTATCCACTGGCACGAAGCCAGCCATGTCTGTATCCACTGGCACGAAGCCAGCCATGTCTGTATCCACTGGCACGAAGCCAGCCATGTCTGTATCCACTGGCACGAAGCCAGCCATGTCTGTATCCACTGGCACGAAGCCAGCCATGTCTGTATCCACTGGCACGAAGCCAGCCATGTCTGTATCCACTGGCACGAAGCCAGCCATGTCTGTATCCACTGGCACGAAGCCAGCCATGTCTGTATCCACTGGCACGAAGCCAGCCATGTCTGCTTCCCCTGGCACGAAGCCAGCCATGTCTGTTCCCACTGGCAATGAAAAGCCAGCCATGTCCGCTTCCCCTGGCATGAAGCCAGCCATGTCTGCTTCCCCTGGCACGAAGCCAGCCATGTCTGTATCCACTGGCACGAAGCCAGCCATGTCTGTATCCACTGGCACGAAGCCAGCCATGTCTGCTTCCCCTGGCACGAAGCCAGCCATGTCGGGTACTGGTAATGAGAAGCCAGCCATGTCGGGTACTGACAATATGTCATTCGTGATGCCTGAGGCTGGTACCTTGCCAGTGGTGTCCGGGACAAGCTGTACGTCAGCAATGACAGCTGTATCCAGGTTAGACGAGACAGCTGTGACCACGTTTTGTTATGAGGCCGATGTGCCTGGATTGGCACATGAGACCACTGTGCCCTTGCCCCACAGTGAGTCCAGTGTTGTCCCCACCATTGTCAAGCCTTGTGAGGTGGTCACAAAGTCTATGTCTTGCTCTAAGAGAAGACAAGAAAAGGTGATCAACCCTAGCCAATCTGGTTCTGACACTGCCACACTTTGTTCTGGTTCCATTGATACTACACCCTCTAAGTCCGAGGTTGCCTTACTCCGCACAGTAATCAGGGAAATTCAGCAAGCTGGTGGTTTAAAGGGTATTGAGATCCCTAAATCACATTGTGTTCCCACGGAATATATACGGACGCCTTCTGGCTTTTGGATGCGTGAGAGGCACTGGGTAGTGCTCCAGAGACACCCTGACATTCTGAAAGGGCTGGTGGAAGACTCTGATTCAGATGATTCACAATATACTCCTCCTGGGGAGAGGTGTAAGGCTATTGTGGCGCCAACTGTACCATGTCCTGGTGATGTCCCATATCCCGAGAGTGTACCAGTCATGCACACACCCTGTACTGTATCGGTCGGGGCCACGTTTAATGGCAAGGTCATTGTCTCTGGGGTAGACAGTAAGTCCACTGTGTCTAGTGGTTCCACTCTGGGTTGTAATATACAATCCCGGGGCACGACTACCGTCACTGGATCTGGCAGCACCTCTAATACCTCTATGTACCATGGTGTGGACGGAACTCCTAGATCACGGTCCAGGAGACGCAAGAGGACTAAACATAAACAACATGGGACTGATGATTCACTCCGTTCAAGGTCCAAGGTACTCATGCCGTCGGACCCTCAGGTACGAGACCCTAGCCCGGTTGGCGAAGATTGTGTACGGGCCTCTAATGGTGCAGTGATCCGCAGAAAGGACCTGGGGGTTTATGAAAGAGCTTTGCTTGCTCAGGCACAAACCGACTACTCTGAGTCTGAGTGGGATTCCAATGGGTACTGGTGACTGGTCTTGTCCATTTTCATGCCATCCATGTTTTCTTCTTGGGTGCCCAGGAGGTCACCCGTAAGGGAGGGGGTTATGTCACGTCTTGGCCTTGCCCCCTGCTGGTGGTAGCAGGGATTCCTGTTTTTTTTGTTTTCAGCCTGCAGGCCATATGTTGGGCTGATTGGCCTGCGGTCACATGACCTGTTCTGCCCTATAAGTACGACCAGGACTCCCCTTGATCCTTGGACCAGGATAGTCTTTCATACCTAGTCCCTGTATTGCTGGTTTACTTATATTTGCTGTGTACGACCTCTGGCTCATGTATTTAGGATCCCTCTCTTGCCTGACCCCTCTAGAATGATATTCCGTGTATGACCTTTTGGCTCTTGTATCTGGATCTCTCTTCTGTCTGTCCCCTGTACTGTACCGTGCTTTGGAATTTGTATGCTTGCATTTATTGTCTGTCTGGTTTATGTTTTGTTTGTCTTGCAAACCTAGCCTAGCTAGTATTTCGAGACCACCTTTCAAGGATCTCAGTCAGGGCTTAGGGATCTTTCTAGTTTCTGTTTATATCTTGCTTTGTTCCCTGGAACCTGTATACCTGCATTTATTGTCTGTCTGGTTTATGTTTTGTTTGTCTTGCAAACCTAGCCTAGCTAGTATTTCGAGACCACCTTTCAAGGATCTCAGTCAGGGCTTAGGGATCTTTCTAGTTTCTGTTTATCTTGCTTTGTTCCCTGGAATCTGTATACCTGCATTTATTGTCTGTCTGGTTTATATTTTATTCATCTTGCAAACCTAGCCTAGTTAGAATTTCGAGACCATCTTTCAAGGATCTCAGTCAGGGCTTAGGGATCTTTCTAAGTTCTGTTTATATCTTGGTTTGTTCCCTGGAAGCTGTATACCTGTCCTTAAGGCTTCATCTCTGCAGATTGGGGGTTCCCCCTCACCCTATAGGGGGCTCCCCGTTACAGATTCACACCAGACATCCCAAGAATATTGCTACACTGAAACAGTTTTGTGAAGAGGAGTGGTCCAAAATTACTCCAGATCGTTGTGCAGGTCTGATCTGCAACTACAGGAAATGTTTGGCTGAGGTTATTGCTGCCAAAGGAGGGTCAACCAGTTATTAAGTCCAAAGGTTCACATACTTTTTCCACCCTGCACTGTGAATGTTTACATGTTATGTTCAATAGAAACATAAAAACCTATAATGTTTGTGTTGTATTATTTTAAGCAGACTGTGTTTTTCAAATTGTTGTGACTTAGATGAAGATCAGAGCACATTTTATGACCAATTCATGGAAAACTCCACATAATCCCAAAGGGTTCACATACTTTTCTTGCCACTGTATGTATTGTCCCCAGCTCATATGGGTATGTATTGCCCCAGCTCATATGGATATATACTGCCTCCAGCTCATATGGGTATATATTGCCCCCAGCTCTCACCTCTTTGGCCCCAGGTTCCACATCCGACGGCGTTCTTCTACTCCCAATGCGAGCGGCCGCTGACATGCAGCTTTGCCGCTTGCTGGGGATGGGAAGCACCTGACCAGCCGTGTTCTCGCGAGATCGCGCACTGGTCAGGTGGTTCCCATCCCAGGCGAGCGGTCAAGCTGCATGTCAGCGGCCGCTCGCCTCGGGAGTAGAACGCCGCTGGTTGGCAGGCTGCAAAAAACTCGGTGGCGGGCCCCATGTGGCCCACAGGCCGTAGTTTGCCCACTCCTGTCATAGTGTATTGAGACATGAATATAACTTGGCTTATCAGAAGCGTGATGTAGTATATCTATCTATCTATAAAAACACATATATATATATATATAGAGATACTCTTGGATAGGACATTGAAGAGAAAATATATGGACATGGATTCTGAGCTGGCAACAACAATAGACTGCCCTCTGGGCAGGCTTAACAACTAGTACCACATAATGCAGGCATCCACCCTATTGAAATCTTTTTGGTGAGGCGCAGAAATTGATACAAGGCGCATACGGACATTGTACTATGTCTGGTAAGATTTGTCTTGTTCCACAACTATTTTATGTTTGATAGGAAGTTCTACCTTCAATGTGTTGGGACTTAAATGGGATCTCCGTGTGCACCTTCATAAGCCAACCTCTTTTTGGGCATGTGGGAGGAGACTATTGTTTTCGGTCAACCAATGGCGAAGTATAATCAGTGTATATCTTGGTGGAAGAGATACTTCGATGATCTTTTGATTATCTGAAATTCCACAGCACTAGAGTTTGAGGCATTTGTGCCAGATCTGAGCTGTAAACAATTGAATTTGAAGTTCACATTTGAAGTTCAGACAAAGGAGATTAATGTCCTTGTCAGGTTTCAGTAGGAGGATCCCAGGATGCGGAGTAGACCATGTATTAAGGCGAGGTACCGGAGGTATGTTCAATAAGAGTAGTCGGGAAGTTGGCGGCAAGAAGCAAGTCGGGTAAACAGGCAGAAGTCGGTAACTTGATATCGGGAGGCGTAGGTAGTGATAGGCTAGGGTTGTCCGATGATTGTGAGTTCCTATGGGAATAGGGCCCTCATCTCCTCCTGTACTGTTTGTCAAATGTAGTTCAATGTATTGTATTGTAACCCTGTCTATACTGTGCCTATTGTACAGCGCTGCGGAATATGCTGGCGCTTTATAAATAAAGAATAATAATAATAATAATAATGAGAGAAGTCAGAGTAGCAACCTGAGAATTGGTAACCGGGAGTCAAAAGTTCACTGAGAGACTTAGCTTGAGCTCTTGCTGTGAAAGGCACAAAACGATTGAGCGTCTTGGTCCTGGCACTCAGGGGTTTTATAGGGAGTCAGTTGCCAGTCCCGCCTACCCACTAGCCCCGCCCCTCCAGTCCACCTCCTCCAACCATGGATAGAGGGGAAATCCCCGGCGTCACTACAGACGCTACTCCGGCCGCGAACGCCGAGTCCACGCCCTCTCCTGAACCGATGCGCATGCGACGAGATGCACGAATGCCGGAACCACGAGGAGGCCCCGTCATTGCGATGGGAGGAGGACCCCATGGCTGGCCACGAGAGAGAGAGGAGCTCGTGTCCCCCGCGCTGCCCTGAAGGACGTCCGCATGACCCCAGTGAGTCCGCAGAGTCGGGGAAGTGGCCTGGTGTATGCCGGGACCTGACAGAGCCCCCCCTGAAGGCGCGACCTCCGGGGGCGCCTAGGGGCAGGTTTGCCCAGACAGCGCCGATGGAAGGCGGATACCAACCGCGGAGCACGAACCAGGGTTGCCGGTTCCCAAGAACGCTCCTCGGGGGAATATCCCTTCCAGTGGACAAGATACTCAAGTCATCTATGATGCCATCGAGCGTCCAGAACTTCTTCCACTTCGAATTCCTCTTTGTCATTCACCAGGACAGGAGGAGGGGGTGTATTCTGTCTCTGAACATATCTGTCCGGGACATACGGTTTAAGTAGCGAGACATAAAAGACCGGATGTATCTTCATGGAATGGGGTAGTTTGAGACGAACACAGGTGGGAGAGGGTACGGAGAGAATGGGAAACGGACCCAGGAATTTGGGACCCAACTTCTTCGTTGGACAGGTGAGGCGTAGATGTCGTGTAGATAACCAGACCTGGTCACTTTCTTCATATGTCGAGGTGGGGTTACGCAGCCTGTCCGCATAGCGTTTCTGTTGTGTTTCTTTTAGAGCAGATGTCACTTATTGGCGGCACTTTCGGGACAGGGCTCTGTGTAGGAAGATCTGGGAGTGTAGCAGGGTGGAAGCTGAAGGGGTTAACTGGCCGCTTGACCCTTTGGTGGGATGGACACTCGGTAGAGGAAACACTCGTCCAGCGCTGGGAGAGAGAATGGACCAGAAAGAACACACAGACAACGGATGTTCAGTTGGTATAGCCTCTCTGCTTTAATAAACTCAAAACACTAGCTTTTATATTGTAAAAACCACTTACGCAAGTGGAAAAGCAATATGCGTCATACATCCTGCAACATAAACAAAATACCACATTAATCAGTCGTGACACACTGAGGCGGAGGTAACATATCTCTTGCGGCATAAACAAAATACCGTTGGTTACATTTCACATGTAAGCGCTTGCAGAAGTTCTGTGAAATGCACATTCTTAACAAGTTATCTAAAGTTCATATTATAGTTTCTAAGTATTTAGCTGTGCAGACACAGTGACCACAATTCTTTCTATGTGTTATGGTTAAGCTGATTACTGCCTTTGCATACAAGGACATAGTTAGCAAGGACGTGAGCTGTTTGCAAAGATAATAAAAGATGCGTGACCTTCTACAGAGATACAGCCGCGGGCCGCATTCCTAAACTACAGCAATATATTATTTAGATACATAAGGGCTTCTGGATGAAGGGATTAACTGTGTAGGGGAATTAGGGGTGAAATCCCTTCAATCCCCTCTTTTCCTCATATGTTAATTAAGAACATATGATGAATCTAGCGAGATGGTGACATATGGGATTTCAGCAGGAAACCTCACATATGTCAGATGGAGCACATCGGAATAGTGGGAAATATCATTTGCGGAAGGGGTAACACGCAAATGCATCTACTCCGGATACTCCGGCCCCTCTTTTTATTGCATCTCACTAGATCGTTTCCCTGTTGTTGGAGAGGTTGCGTATGTGTCTGCGGAGGGCAACATAATCGTCATATCGGTGAGGGTCAGCGTAGGGGTGAAAAAAAGAGCCAAAAGAAGGTACATGATAATAGTTTCCACCCAACCAGTGGATGACTGGTGAGGCTGGGTGGCATGAGGTGTTTCATCATCCTGTCTAGGGGTATGGGCCGTAGTTGGTGGTTCTGTATCTTCGGAGGTCTCGATACTCTCCCTTTGTCCCATCATGGCGTAGGAGGTCGGGACCTTTAGGTCCCCGTTATCGGGTGCTGGGGTGTCCGCTAGTACCTCTCTTGTGCTGTCGTGGGCTTGACTCCCCTTTGCTTTGTCTTTGTCTTTGTCTTTGCCTTTGTCTTTGTCTTTGTCTTTGCCTTTACGGAACCAGTTTGGCGCGGGAGGCGTGGATCCAAGTAGGGCTGGCCTCCGTGAGAATGGCGGTCCTGGTGATGGCAACAATAGTGGTGGGAGGTCCGTAGGCGAAATCCTCGGGACGTTTCCCCTTCTGTAGGTGCTTGAGGAGGACCCGGTCCCCCTCCAGGAAAGGATGGGTCGGAGTACCTGGGAGGGAAGGAGATCTGAACGTAACTTCGTCTCTGGTGGATTTTAAAGAAGTAATCAACTGCCTGACATACTCATCCCTAACCTGCTGGCGGTCCCCGAGGTCAGTGAGTACCTGATGACGGGCCCAGGGGCTGGGGAACGGTCTACCCATTAGGATCTCAAATGGAGAAAACCCAGTATTCCGATTGACGGACATACGGACTTCCGCCAAAACTATCGGGAGGACAGACTTCCAGTTATGAAAGGTGCCCCCCGTAGCTCTGCGCAGGCGGTCTTTGATGGTACGGTTCATGCGCTCGACGAGGCCGGAACTTTGGGGGT
Source organism: Leptobrachium leishanense (assembly GCA_009667805.1). NCBI lineage: Eukaryota > Metazoa > Chordata > Amphibia > Anura > Megophryidae > Leptobrachium > Leptobrachium leishanense. The sequence goes on along the minus strand of CM019065.1, from coordinate 263,447,076 downwards.
GCCATGGGATATGATACTTCCAGTCCACCTGAAGGGCCTTATAAAGGCTCTTTGCCAATCTGGAGGTAAATGCGGGGCCTCTGTCAGAATTGAGCTGGAGAGGAATCCCCCACCGGGGAATTATGTCTCGAGTCAAAATACGAACCACTGTCTTAGCATCCTCTGCCCTAGTGGGAAATACTTCTGGCCAACGGGAGAACATATCTACCATGACAAGTGCGTATTCTTGAGCTTTTCCAGCAACCCTGGGAATATGTGTGAAATCAATTTGCAGATGTGTGAAAGGAGTCTTGGGGTACTCCAAATGCTGATGCGGGATTCGGTGAGGGTTGTTGGGGTGGTTGCGAAGACAAGTGAGACAGCGGGAAACATAATCCTTCGTGAGGGCTAGAAGATCAGTGATATAAAAATGAGACTCTAGCAACCGTTTGGTAATTTTGATGCTGTGGTGGCTGGCGCCGTGAAATTGATCAATGAAAACTGTGGCACTGGATTGGGGTATGCATACTTTACCGTTCTTGGTAATCAGACCAGCAGTGAGATTCTTTTGCAGGGTGGGATAGCACCAGTCTTTTAACTCTGTGTCTGTGGCGTACCGCTGTAGCTCAGAGAAGAGAAACCCATTAGCAATAGAAGGGGGTTTAACATGGGAAGGTGTAGGTGGCTGTTGCCGGTGGAGGCCGCACGTTTAGCAGCCATGTCAGCTAAATGATTCCCTAGGGAGACAGCGTCATTCCTACGCGTGTGTGCTCTACAGTGCAGAACAGCGAGGGCAGAGGGGAGCCTGAGGGCACTTAGGAGATCATCCACAAGGGATAAGTGTGATATGGGTTTCCCATCTGCTGCTATGTAGCCGCGTTTCTGCCATATCTTACCATGGTCGTGGACAACGCCGAAGGCGTATTTAGAATCAGTGTAAATAGTAACGGGCATACCTGTGTACAGAATGCAAGCGCGTGTGAGAGCAATGAGCTCGGCAGCTTGTGCAGAGCGGTAGGGGATAGGTTCTGCCTCGTGGATAATATTAGGCACGGAGACAACGGCATATCCAGCATAATAGATAGTATCAGTAGGGCGCATGCATGAACCATCTACAAAAACTACATCGGCTTCAGGAATAGGGGTGGTGCTCATGTCTGGGCGGGGGGAGGTATCAGAGTCAATGGTAAGGAGGCAGTCATGTTCTGGTGGGGTATTTTGTCACCAATATCCTTGAGTCCTAGGAGGGCATTAAGGATAGCGGAAGGACCTACAATAAAAATACTATATTCTATATGTAGAGTCGGGTTGCTGAGAAGAGTCACTTCATAGCCTGAGAGTCTCTGTGATGTCATGTGTTGGGTGTGTATACCTTTGAGGAGGGTTAGTACGTCATGGGAGGTGTGTAAGTGGGTTTCATGACCTAAAGTGAACTGAGTAGCCATTTGCACCGCCATCGAGCTAGCTGCCAGGGAGCGTAGGCAAGAGGGCATACCTTGGACTGGAGTTGGCATAACTTTAGAGAAAAAGGCTACGGGACGCAAGCGGCCCCCATGTTCCTGGGTGAGAACGCCGGCCATGGTTTTACAGTTGTCCCTTGCAAACAAATAAAATGGTAACATGTACTCAGGGAGCCCCAAGGCTGGACTGGACATAGGAACATTCTTTAAGAGCATTATATGCGTTTGTCATCTCAGGGGTCCAGGTGAGCTTGCCTGGATTCCCCACAGTGTGTTGTCTCAGGATGTTATCATAGTAGGAGCAGTCAGGTATCCATTGTCTGCAATAGTTTATCATTCCCAGGAAAGACAGCATTTCTTTTCTGGTACTTGGGGTGACCAGTCCCATGACAGACTGGATCCTTTTGTGACTGATGCTCCTTTCCCCCTTCCGTAAAACAAAACCTAGGTATTCAACCTGTGTTTGACACCATTGTAATTTTTCAAGTGAAACCTTATGACCACAATCTTGTAACCATTGTAGGAGTGACAGTCCGTCAGCCTTGGCGGCTTCGCCTGATGGACTACAGAGGAGGAGATCATCCGCGTACTGTAGCAGGACTGAACCTTGGCTGGGGTGCCACGTTTCAGGGTGGTCTGAGGCACGATGGCAAAGACCACTGGGGCATCAATATACCCCTGAGGGAGGCGCTTCCGTGTATACTGACAACCCTCAAAAGAAAAAGCAAATAGTAGTGCCGTGTCAGGGTCCACAGGAATGCTAAAAAATGCGTTCTTTAGGTCGATGACTGTGAAATGACTGTGTGTTGCGGGAATAGAGGAAAGAAGCGTTGTAACGTCAGGAACTATAGGAGCAATGGGAATAATTAGTGAGTTTATGGCACGGAGGTCTTGAACAAACCTAACCGACCCATCGGGTTTGCGGACAGGGTTGATGGGAGTGGAAAAGGGGGAAACAACCTCTTCCAGGATACCGTCTGTCAGAAACTGTTGCAGCATGGGTTTAATACCCTCAATCTTTTCTTGGGACAACGGGTACTGTTTTTGCTATACGGGGTCAACATTCTTGTGCACTCGGGCCTTATAAGGGGTGCATGGTATCATTCCGGTGTCGAAAGGACCTTGTGACCATAGTGAGATGAGTTCTTTCAACTCAGATAAAGCAGTGGCTGGGGTTAGGTAGAAATGACGTGTTCTGCATAGAGTGGGTATCACCGAGCTTTCAATGTGGATACCGTCTGGTGTGTTATATATGGACAATTGTAAAAGAGCCAGTAGACCCTTCCCAGTAGACTAACAGGGCAATCTTTGATAAGTATAAAACAATGTTGTAACAAGGTTGTGCCGTCATCGGAGGTTAAAGGGAGAGGAACAGTGGTGTATGTAGGTGTGGATACGCCATTGATACCTGTGGAAGGTTCTGACTCAGAAAGGGGACCCTTGTAGTGACAAGCCTCCAGAGTACTGGTGGTTGCACCTGTATCTACCATAAATGCGATAGGTCTGCCATACATATACAAAGTAATCATTGGGTCATCTCGCCATTTACCAGTGAGTTGGGGTTAGAAGCCATTGTTCTCCTCCTAATTGCATATACTGTTTATCCCAATCTGGATCCCCTTCGTAATATAGAAATGCTTCTGAGTCTCCAAGACAGAGACCTTTCACCATATCCATATGAAATGGACTATTGTCTCCTTCTCGTGGGAAGGGATTACAACTCCCTACCGCCTCTGTCCATCCCGCCATGTTATCTACCCATGGATCGACCAGGTATCTATCTGTGCCCCCTACTCTAATTACATAATCATTGCATGATTCTCCTGTCTCTGGGGGTGGATATACTTTATAACTGTTTTTATTCCCCATATTCTTATACTCTATACAATCAAGTTTTAAACAGACAAAATATAACAACAGTCAGGGAATGTTCGTCTTACCATCTACTAATTCACCTGAGTATACCATACACTTATACTTTAAATCATAGACAAACAAATAAAACAATAAATCACGAGGTTCCACACCGAGCGTCCTCCCAAATATAACAATCTCTTTGTCTTTAGTAAAGGTAGTCCCAGACCTCCCTTTTATCTTATCATTGTCTTTGGTAAAGGTAGTCCCAGACCTCCCTTTTATCTTTAGAACTTTAGAACTTTAGTGTTAACCCCGAGTTCGTTTTATCTCACAGCGGTCTCTGTCACATACCGGAGTACATATGGTACTTACCCGGTTAAATGAGAAGAGCCTGTCGGAGATCTCAGCAGTGCCTCCAAATTGAAGGGGTTAACTGGCCGCTTGACCCTTTGGTGGGATGGACACTCGGTAGAGGAAACACTCGTCCAGCGCTGGGAGAGAGAATGGACCAGAAAGAACACACAGACAACGGATGTTCAGTTGGTATAGCCTCTCTGCTTTAATAAACTCAAAACACTAGCTTTTATATTGTAAAAACCACTTACGCAAGTGGAAAAGCAATATGCGTCATACATCCTGCAACATAAACAAAATACCACATTAATCAGTCGTGACACACTGAGGCGGAGGTAACATATCTCTTGCGGCATAAACAAAATACCGTTGGTTACATTTCACACGTAAGCGCTTGCAGAAGTTCTGTGAAATGCACATTCTTAACAAGTTATCTAAAGTTCATATTATAGTTTCTAAGTATTTAGCTGTGCAGACACAGTGACCACAATTCTTTCTATGTGTTATGGTTAAGCTGATTACTGCCTTTGCATACAAGGACATAGTTAGCAAGGACGTGAGCTGTTTGCAAAGATAATAAAAGATGCGCGACCTTCTACAGAGATACAGCCGCGGGCCGCATTCCTAAACTACAGCAATATATTATTTAGATACATAAGGGCTTCTGGATGAAGGGATTAACTGTGTAGGGGAATCAGGGGTGAAATCCCTTCAGAAGCCGTAATTCACGAAGAATGGGGTGTTATGGATGGAGTCATGGGTTTGAGAATTATAAGCGAATTCTGCTGTAGGAAGGAGTGTGCTCCAATTATCTTGCTGATAGGTGGAATAGCATATTAAATATTGTTCCAACTGTTGGTTCACCCTTTCCGTTTGTCCATTAGACTGTGGATGATAGGCAGTTGAAAGGCATATTTTGATGTTCAGAGCTTGACAAAAGACTGACCAGACTTTAGAAGTAAACTGGACCCCTCTATCCAAGACTGGAAGAAGGGATCCCATTAAACATGTGCATTCGTTTTAGTACTAAAACGATTTATTCCAAATTTACTCCGAATTTTTTTTTCTTTTATTATAAAAATAAATTTGCACCAGTCATCTCTTCTCTGAGCTTTCAGACCGATTTACGTTAATATTTTCCCTTTCCCTGCTTTTATATTCCTGTCTAAGTAAAAGTTCCCTCTCCTGTGCTGGATAAGCATTGCATGCCCAAGTTCTGCACCCTCCACATGCCAATGCTGTAGGATGTTCTATACAGAGAGGGGCATTAATTAATGCAGGAGGATGTTCTATACATTATATAGAGAAAGATATAAATTGAGGAGGATGTTCTATACATTATACAGAGAGGGGTATTAATTAATGCAGGTGGATGTTGTATACATTATACAGAAAGGGGTATTAATTAATGCAGGAGGATGCTATCTACATTATACAGAGAGGGGTAATAATTAATGCAGGAGGATGTTCTATACATTATACAGAGAGGAGTCTTTTTTTTTAGCCCTTTAAATCCAGTGGCTGTGAGCACTGAGATCGGCTGCTTGTTATATTAACTCTCAGTACAATGTATCAGGCTCAGCTGTTACAGTAACTGACTGCTGCTCATCACAGCACTCAGAATTTCAGTAACACAAGGAAAAAATATTGTTATAACCTCATATATAAAAATATTATTTACTAGTTTTACTGAAACTCTGAGCCCTGTGATGAGCAGCAGTCAGTTACTGTAACAGCTTTGCATGACACATTGGGCTGAGAGTGAGAGATACTGTAACAAGCAGCGATCTCAACCCTCTGAGGAGCCACTACAATAGTAATAGTAATTGTATCCACTGGTTTTCGGATGAATGAAATTAGTTTTCATACTAAAGAACTGAAAATGAATTTCTTTAGCAACTAAATAAATTGCAATTTAGGACTAATCCATTAGTTCAAAACGAAATTTTGTGCTGTGCACATGTCTAGATCTCATGAAGACGGACTATCTCTTTAAGGAATAGAGATGCTGTCTCGCTTGCGGTGGGTAGTCCTGGTATTGGGATAAAATGTGCCATTTTCGAGTACCTGTTCACAATGACCATAATAGTGGTATTCCCTTGAGACGGAGGAAGATATACTATAAAATCCATTGATAGATCTTTCCATGGAGCTACGGCTGTAGGTATGGCTGTAATAGTCCAACTGCTTTGCACTTGAGTGATTTCATTCTGTTACACATTGGACAAGAAAGAACATAATCTGTGACATCTTTTCTCCATGAGGGCCACCAATAAGATTGGCAAAATCTTTGTAGGGTCTTTCTTATGCCTCCGTGTCCTGCCATGGGAGAATCATGAACCAATTCCAGTATTTCAGCCTGGTTTTCGGGGGAAACAGAAAGACGTTGGTTATTTGCTATCGGAATGGAGGAACAAGAATCGTTCGGTAACTGCTCTGCATTCTTTCTGATCTTAGTTAGGAGAGTGGATTGGACTGTTAAAAAGTGTTTCTGTTGGAGGATGGTGGGAATGACGGTTTCAGGGATGGAGTCTGTAGAGTAACGTCTGGACAGGGCGTCGGCTTTTCCGTTTTGGTTACCAGGTCTGTACATAATGTGAAATGTGAATCTTGTAAAGAATAGGGCCCATCTGGCCTGTCGGGGTCAGAGGCATTTGGCGGTTTTCAGGTGTTCCAGGTTTTGGTGATCTGTATATACAGTAATGGGGTATAAGGATCCCTCCAGAAGATGTCTCCACTCTTCAAAGGCGCGTTTGATTGCTAATAATTCCTTATCTCCAACATCGTACCTCTTTTCAGCAGGGTTTAGGCGCTTGGAGTGGAAGGCAACAGGATGGAGGTTAATGCTGTCGAGATTTCTCTGTGATAGAATGGCCCCTGTGTCCAACTCGGATACGTCTACTTCGAGGTAGTAGGGACGATCGGGATATGGTTGTTCCAGGATAGGAGCGTTTGTGATCAATTTCTGTAATTTAAGGAAGGCCTTTTGAGTGTCTTCCGACCATACAAATTGTTCGTTGTTTCTTGTGAGTTTAGTAAGGGGTTGTACTAACTATGACAAGTTTCTGATAAATTTGCTGTAAAAATTTGCGAATTCAAGAAGTTTCTGGACTACTTTTTTGTTAGTAGGTTTAGGCCAGGAGAGGATCGCCGAAATTTTGTCGGGGTCCATCTCGAGTTTACCGGGAGAGAGGATATACCCTAAGAAGGGCATGTGGATCTGCTCGAAGGAGCATTTATCCAATTTAGCGTATAGGTGGTGGGAACGGAGGTGGGAAAGGACTTCTCTTATATGTTTCCTATGGTCTTCCAACATGGGTGAGTATATCAATATGTCATCCAAATAGATTACCACAAAGTGATCCAATAAATCTCTGAATATATCATTCACCAACAGGGTTATTCAGAGAGCGTGAAAAGCAGGAGAATGACTGGAGAATGAAAAATTCTAGGTCAAAATAGCCAAACCAGAAAAATTCTCCCTTTCATCTCACTTTCCAAATCGGCTATTTTGACCTAGAATTTTTCATTCTCCAGTCATTCTCCTGCTTTTCACGCTCTCTGAATAACCCTGCAAGTGTTGGAAGGTTGCGGGAGCATTACAAAGCCCATAGGGCATCAGTACGTATTCAAAATCACCGTATCTTGTACGGAATGCGGTCTTCCACTCGTCACATTTACGCATACAGACCAAAGTGTACACTCCTCTTAAGTCGATTTTGGAGAATATCTTGGCTGACTGGAGACGTTCCATGAGTTCCGGGATGAACGGTAAGGGATATCGATTTTTTAATGGTGATTTGATTTAATTCACGGAAGTCCACACATGGACAGAGTCCACCATCTTTTTTCCCTATGAAAAATATGCCTGCCCCTGATGGAGAAGTGGACGGACGTATAAAACCTTTTTTCAGGTTTTCTTGTATATAGGTTTTAAGTACGTCGGGTTCAGGTGTTGAAAGGGGGTATATATATGACCGAACGGTATTGTGGCCCCAGGGAGGAGGTCAATGGGGCAGTCGTACTTGCGGTGTGGAGGAAGGGTTTCTACTCCTTTCTCATCGAATACATCCATATATTCGTGATAACATCTGGATAATTGAACATCGGTTCTTTTCAAATTTGTATCCAGTATGGTATTGAGGGATAATTAATTTATTTTATTTATTCATTTGCAAAGTATTTTACCAGGAAGGAAACATTGAGATTTCTCTCGTTTTCAAGTGTGTCCTGGGTTAAAGAACATTGAAATTTTACAGTCGTTACAGAAATACAAAGTAATAAATGAAAGATATTAGAATCAAAACACAAATAAACAAATTAACACAGAAAATAAATATGTAAGTAATATAGTCCCTATGTTACATGTTTACAGGTGCCTTCCGTATTGAGGTATGTTAATAGGAAGCTCTTGAGTGACTTAAGACTGGGGAAGATTTGATGGCGTCTGGGAGGTTATTCCATAATTGCGGTGCTCTGTAGGAAAATGAGCATCTAGCCACTTTCTTTTTGTATTGTGGTATTGCAAGTAAGGTGCTGGTCCTGGGTCGGAGGTTATAGGATGAGGGAACTGCTAGGGGAAGCAGCCTATTCAGGTAGGGTGGTAGCTTCCTAGAAAATCTCTTAAACACCAGGTTGGAAAGGTGAAGAGTGCATCTAGATTCCAGTGACGGCCAGTTTAGCTCTTTTAACATGTCACAGTGGTGGGTCATGAAGGTACATTGTAGCACAAAGCGGCAGAATGAGTTATACAATGTAGTAAGTTTCTGAAGGTGTGTTTGAGGGGCGGCTGCATACACTACATCTCCGTATTCAATAGCCGGCATAAGCATTTGTTGTACAATCTGCTTTCTTACCGCGGGGCTCAGACAGGATTTGTCTCTGTACAGGGCACCTAGTTTGGGGTAACGTTTAGATGAGCGTTTTTCAATGTGGGGGCCAAAGGATAGATTTGGGTCTAACCACATACCTAGATATTTGAGAGAAGTGACTGTGGTCAGCGTGCCATTTGATTTTGTCCTGACACATAGATGGGGATTGTGCAATTTATGTAGTTTAGGTTAGGGATGAGCCGAACACGCCCAGGTTCGGTTCATATTTGAACCCGAACTTTCCAAATGTTCGAATCCGAACCCGAACCCAAACTCGAACTCAATACAAGTCAATGTGGCTGAAAATTCGGTTTTTTAGAGTGCCCTCCAAGAGGGCATATATGCTAGTTATTTGCCATAAAAGGTGTATGGGGGTCCGGGTAGTGCCCTGTGGGACAGGAAACAAGGACAAAAAGTAAAAAAATAACGTTTTTAAAGGGATAGTGAGTTTTCCATGAAATAAGGGTTAAAAATAAAAACGAAAAATTCCTTCAAATATCGTGCCTAGGAGGTCCCAATAACCTGCCCACGAAGTGGCGGATTTCTAGGATGTATAGAAACACTTAAAAACAAAAAAAAACGTTTCAAAAGACGGTAAATGCTTTTCCTTTAATCTATCCATAAACAACTGCTTGGGGCGGCAGTCTGTTTGAAAAGAGTAGGGATGAGCCGAACACGCCCGAGTTCGGTTCGTATTCGAACCCGAACTTTCCAAATGTTCGAATCCGAACCCGAACCCGAACTCAATACAACTCAATGGGGCTGAAAATTCGGTTTTTTAGAGTGCCCTCCAAGAGGGCATATATGCTAGTTATTTGCCATAAAAGGTGTATGGGGGTCCGGGTAGTGCCCTGTGGGACAGGAAACAAGGACAAAAAGTAAAAAAATAACGTTTTTAAAGGGATAGTGAGTTCTCCATGAAATAAGGGTTAAAAATAAAAACGAAAAATTCCTTCAAATATCGTGCCTAGGAGGTCCCCATAACCTGCCCACGAAGTGGCGGATTTCTAGGATGTATAGAAACACTTAAAAACAAAAAAATTACGTTTCAAAAGACGGTAAATGCTTTTCCTTTAATCTATCCATAAACAACTGCTTGGGGCGGCAGTCTGTTTGAAAAGAGTAGGGATGAGCCGAACACGCCCGAGTTCGGTTCGTATTCGAACCCGAACTTTCCAAATGTTCGAATCCGAACCTGAACCCGAACTCAATACAACTCAATGGGCCTGAAAATTCGGTTTTTTAGAGTGCCCTCCAAGAGGGCATATATGCTAGATATTTGCCATAAAAGGTGTATGGGGGTCCGGGTAGTGCCCTGGGGGACAGGAAACAAGGACAAAAAGTTTTTAAAAAAAACGTTTTGAAAGGGATAGTGAGTTTTCCATGAAATAAGGGTTAAAAATAAAAACGAAAAATTCCTTCAAATATCGTGCCTAGGAGGTCCCCATAACCTGCCCATGAAGTGGCGGATTTCTAGGATGTATAGAAACACTTAAAAACAAAAAAATTACGTTTCAAAGGACGGTAAATGCTTTTCCTTTAACCTATCCATAAACAACTGCTTGGGGCGGCAGTCTGTATGAAAAGAGGAGACATTTTTCGGACACGCAGAAAAAGTTTAGTAATTTTTTGGCAAAATTATTGTGAAACTTATGCAGGCTTTGGATGAACGTTACAATAGGTGCTTTAAAATTGGGCCTTTAGCGTCGGCAACAGTGCCGTCACACAGTAACCCCTCTGAGGATATGAATCTGATACAGGCGTCAGTGGCAGTGCACCCAAATATTGTGCTTTTGGTGCCAGGCTGCAAGTACTATCATACAGTATCCCCTCTGTAGTATTGTGGAAGAATGCAGGGGTGGACCATGTGGTCCTATATTAAAAATATATGAATCTGGTAAAGGCGTCAGTGCACCCAGATATTGTGCTTTTGGTGCCAGGCCAGCAAGTGCCATCAAACAGTAACCCCTCTGTGGTATTGTGAAAGAGTGCAGGGGTGGACCATGCTGTCCTATATTAAAAAGATATGAATCTGGTAAAGGAGTCAGTGCACCCAGATATTGTGCTTTTGGTGCCAGGCCAGCAAGTGCATTCATACAGTAACCCCTCTGTAGTATTGTGGAAGAATGCGGGCTTGGACCTTGCGGCCCTATATTCAAAAGATATGCATCTGGTAAAGGCGTCAGTGCACCCAGATATTGTGCCTTTCATGGCAGCAAGTGCCTTCACACCGTAACCCTTTTGTGGTATTGTGGAAGAGTTCAGTGCTGGAGGTTTTGTGAATGCAGAAGACATCCCCGATCTATGCCGTTACTTCAGCATCAGGGGATTGATAACTGCTGATCCAGGACTGATTCATTTTTATAAATGTCAGCCGGTCTACAGAGTCGGTGGACAGACGCACTCTTTTGTCTGTGACAAAACCTCCAGCGGCACTGAACGTCCTTTCAGAAAGCATGCTAGATGAAGGACAACCTAGTAGCTGCATAGCATATTGGCTAAGTTCTGGCCAGTGATCCAATCTCAACACCTAGTAAGCCAGTGGATCATCTGCTGGAAACGTATCCAGGTCTGCCCTTGCCCCTAGGTAGTCCTGCACCATATGGTGAAGACGCTGGCAATGGGTGCCTACATTTGACGTCCCTGGGCGTCGTGGACTAAAAAAAGTTAAAAATGCATCAGTCAAGCAGCCCTGGCCTTCACCACTATTCCTCTGATCATCCGCAGCCTCGGAAGCACGTGTGTCATCACTTGGTAACCTACCAGTGCCTGGAAAGGTGTTACACAAGTGTCGCTTTAGAGCGTCCTCAAGTTTTTTCATCCTGTGCTCCCTCTGTGCGGGCAGGATGAGCTCTGCAACTTTACCCTTGTATCGTGGATCAAGAAGGGTTGCCAACCAGTAATGATACCTCTCCTTGATAGCACGAATCCTGGGGTCCTTTAGCAGGCTTTGCATTATAAGGGAGCCCATGCAGCCTAGGTTGGGGGTGGCATTAGCTTCCGAGTCTTCCTGGTCAATGAGGATGACCCATCGTGCACTTCCTCCTCCCAGCCATGTACTAGCCCTTGTGTTTCTGGCACACGAACCCTCCCTTGAGGAATCCCCACCTTCAATGCCCCCACTACTTAAATATTCCTCCTCCTCATCCTCCTCCTGTCTGATCTGAGTAGGACCCGCTGGAATGCTGTCTGCGGAAAGACTGGGGCCTTGAGAGCTAGGGAAGGCCTCCTCTTCCTCCCGCTGCTCTGCCTCTAGAGCCACATCTATAATTCCCTGCAGAGTGTGCTCCAGCAGGAACACTAAAGGAATTGTGTCACTGATGCATGCACTGTCCCTGCTCACCATCCTCATTGCCTCCTCAAATGGTGACAGTACAGTGCATGCATCCTTGATCATCAGCCACTGCGGGGGGGGGAACCAAGTTGACCTGAACCTGTCCTTGTGCCATACTCACACAGGTACTCGTTGATGGCCCTCTGCTGCTTGTGCAGATGCTGCAGCATTGCTAATGTCGAGTTCCACCTGGTGGGCATGTCACAGATCAGACGGTTTGTGGAAAGGTGGAATTCTCTTTGAATTTCTGCCAGGCGAACGCTTGCTGGGAATGACTGTCTGAAGTGGCTGCAGACTTTTCTGGCCTGGCTGAGAAGCTCTGGCAGCCCTGGGTACTTGGTTAGGAAACGCTGTACCACTAGATTTAGGACGTGTGCTAGGCATGGTACATGCGTCAATTTACCCTTGCGTAAGGGCGGAGAGAAGGTTGCTGCCATTATCACAGACGATCATTCCCAGCTGAAGCTGGCGTGGTGTTAACCATCTCTGCACCTGGCCCTGCAGAGCTGACAGAATTTGTGGCCCGGTGTGACTCCTGTCCCCTAAACAAACCAGATGGCTTCTTTTTGCTTGAGCCATTGCGTAGACCCTGTCAGGCGTTGGTTTAACTGTCACTTCGCCAGAGACAGAGAAGGAGGAGGAGGAAGAGGTGGTGGTGGTGGAGCAGACAGACCTCATACAAGCAGCTTTCTGGAGGCGTGGTGGATGAACAAGCTCCAGCACAGAGCCCCGTCTTGGATCCCTCCCAGCTGCAATCAGAGTTACCCAGTGTGCCGTGAAGGAAATGTAACGACCCTGTCCATGCTTGCTGGACCACGTGTCTAAAGTCACATGCACCTTGTTGCTGACTGCCTTTCCCAATGACTGGATAACATTGTCTTCCACGTGCTGGTATAGTGCTGGAATGGCCTTGCGTGAAAAGTAATGGCGTTTTGGAACCTGCCACTGTGGTACAGCACATTCAGCAATACAGGTTCAACAGTATGCCAATCACGGCTCAGAGTCTTGATTGGGCAAATTTTGCCCAATCATGGGCTCACAGAGCTAAGTCCCGCAGCACACTATATAAGGTTTCCACGCAGCGCTTCAGCATGCATTTGAGAGGAGATTTCATAGGAGATTGTTGTTGTGTGTTCTTACTGCCGGTCTGCCACGCTACTGGCTGTCTGGGGGAGTCTCATTTCTACCAAATATCTGGGAATTGAGGTGATGTGTGTCTTGTCACTGCCAGCAAGTATTTTGGGGGTCACAAATTTCTACAAAACATTTGGGAATTGAGGTGATCTGTGTCTTGTCACTGGCTGCCAGCAAGTATTTTGGGGTCACAAATTTCTACAAAACATTTGGGAATTGAGGTGATCTTCTGTGTCTTGTCACTGCCAGCAAGTATTTTGGGGGTCACTAATTTCTACAAAACATTTGGGAATTGAGGTGATCTGTGTCTTGTCACTGCCAGCAAGTATTTTGGGAGTCACAAATTTCTACAAAACATTTGGGAATTGAGGTGATCTTCTGTGTCTTGTCACTGCCAGCAAGTATTTTGGGGGTCACTAATTTCTACAAAACATTTGGGAATTGAGATGATCTGTGTCTTGTCACTGCCAGCAAGTATTTTGGGGGTCACAAATTTCTACAAAACATGTGGGAATTGAAGTGATCTTCTGCGTCTTGTCACTGCCAGCAAGTATTTTGGGGGTCACTAATTTCTACAAAACATTTGGGAATTGAGGTTATCTTCTGTGTCTTGTCAATGCCAGCAAGTATTTTGGAGGTCACAAATTTCTACAAAACATTTGGGAAATGAGGTGATCTGTGTCTTGTCACACAGCCAGTGCCACGCAGTATTTTGGAGGTCACTAATTTCTACAAAATATTTGTGAATTGAGGTGATCTGTGTGTTCTCACTGGCTGCCACCCATCAGGGGGTCTCATTGATTTATAGGAGGTTTCTGAGACTTGTAATCTGTGGCTTCTCACTGCCACCCATCAGGGGATCACACTGATTTATATGAGGTTTCTGAGACTTGTAATCTGTGGCTTCTCACTGCCACCCATCAAGGGGTCTCACTGATTTATATGAGGTTTCTGAGACTTGTAATCTGTGGCTTCTCAATTCCACCCATCAAGGGGTCTCACTGATTTATAGGAGGTTTCTGAGACTTGTAATCTGTGGCTTCTCACTGCCACCCATCAAGGGGTCTCACTGATTTATAGGAGGGAATTGTAATCTGTGTCTTGTCACTGGCTGCCAGCTATCAGGGTGTCTCACTGAGTTATACCAGAGTTCTGTAAATCTTTAATCTTTATACCAGAGTTGAATCAGAGTTCTGTATATATTTAATCTATATATCACTCACCATGTCTGAAAGAACAAAAAGGACAGGCAGACGCTCCCAGACACAGATAAGAGGGCAAGCAGCCCCTGTGTCGGGAGGCTGTGCCTCTGGTCGTGGCAGATGTGGTGCATCCTCTGCAGGGGCACGCTTGTCCTTTCTAACTGGTGCTGGCTGTTTTAAGCAGCAGCAACATACAGAGGATTTGGTGGATTGGCTAACCAGGTCATCCTCATCCTCCGAGTCCTCTGCCAGCCAGGCTTGTAGTACTTTACAGTCCACCTCAGCTGCCAAAACATCTAATGCAGCCTCCATGTCCACAGCTACTCCTCCCGTATCCTCACTATCACACACGGAGGAGTCAGCTGAATTGTTTGACTACAATGACAGTGACATGCTGCTTGAGGATGCGCAGCAAGTACAGTGCTCTGATTCAATCTCTGAGGTTGAGGAAGGGAGTATAATCAACCTAGAGGAAGGGGGTGCCAGTGATGACACACAAATAGCTGGCACTCATGTTGCCCCAGCAGCTGCAGCATACTGCCAAGTTGGCTCCAGTGACGAGGAGATAGGGGGTGAAGATGACATTGATGATGAGGTCACTGACTCCACCTGGGTGCCAGATTGAACAGAGGAATCAAGTGAGGAGGAGGGGGAGGAGGCACAGCAAACACAAGGTACAACATCCTCTATGACCACCAACCGTAGCACTAGCCAGTCCAAGGCATCAGATGTCAGAGCTGCTCCGGTGCAGAGCGCTGTTGTCTCAAAGCACACATGCAGGAACTCTGCTGTCTGGGAGTTCTTTAAGAAATGTAAAGCAGAGCGCACCGTTGCTATTTGTAATCTATGTCAGATGAGGCTGAAGCGTGGGAAAGACACCGGACACTTGGGTACCACGTGCTTGAGGCGACATATGAACCCCTGCCACACATCCCGTTGGCGCAAAACTTTGCGTAGGTCCTCCTCCTCCTCATCTGTCTCTACCCCCACTGTATGTCCTGCCATGTCATTGCCTACAACCTCCACTGACAGGGATGATGCTACAGTAATGGATGTACCAGGTCCTTCCTCACAATGTGACATCATCCCATCAGCTGAAGTCAGATTACGTTGCCGCAGCTGTGCAGCGTAAGAAAAAATATAGTCCCAAGCACAGCGTCTAAATGCCAGCTTAACAAATTACTCGCATTGCAGCTGCTGCCTTTCCAGCTGGTTTACTCTGCTCCATTCCGTGAATTTGCTGAATGTGCTGTACCACAGTGGCAGGTTCCAAAACGCCATTACTTTTCACGCAAGGCCATTCCAGCACTATACCAGCACGTGGAAGACAATGTTATCCAGTCATTGGGAAAGGCAGTCAGCAACAAGGTGCATGTAACTTTAGACACGTGGTCCAGCAAGCATGGACAGGGTCGTTACATTTCCTTCACGACACACTGGGTAACTCTGATTGCAGCTGGGAGGGATCCAAGACGGGGCTCTGTGCTGGAGCTTGTTCATCCACCACGCCTCCAGAAAGCTGCTTGTATGAGGTCTGTCTGCTCCACCACCACCACCTCTTCCTCCTCCTCCTCCTTCTCTGTCTCTGGCGAAGTGACAGTTAAACCAACGCCTGACAGGGTCTACGCAATGGCTCAAGCAAAAAGAAGCCATCTGGTTTGTTTAGGGGACAGGAGCCACACTGGGCCAGAAATTCTGTCAGCTCTGCAGGGCCAGGTGCAGAGATGGTTAACACCACGCCAGCTTCAGCTGGGAATGATTGTCTGTGATAATGGCAGCAACCTTCTCTCCGCCCTTACGCAAGGGTAAATTGACGCATGTACCATGCCTAGCACACGTCCTAAATCTAGTGGTACAGCGTTTCCTAACCAAGTACCCAGGGCTGCCAGAGCTTCTCAGCCAGGCCAGAAAAGTCTGCAGACACTTCAGACGGTCATTCCCAGCAAGCGTTCGCCTGGCAGAAATTCAAAGAGAATACCACCTTTCCACAAACCGTCTGATCTGTGACATGCCCACCAGGTGGAACTCGACATTAGCAATGCTGCAGCGTCTGCACAAGCAGCAGAGGGCCATCAACGAGTACCTGTGTGAGTATGGCACAAGGACAGGTTCAGGTCAACTTGGTTTCCCCCCCCCTCCCGCAGTGGCTGATGATCAAGGATGCATGCACTGTACTGTCACCATTTGAGGAGGCAATGAGGATGGTGAGCAGGGACAGTGCATGCATCAGTGACACAATTCCTTTAGTGTTCCTGCTGGAGCACACTCTGCAGGGAATTATAGATGTGGCTCTAGAGGCAGAGCAGCGGGAGGAAGAGGAGGCCTTCCCTAGCTCTCAAGGCCCCAGTCTTTCCGCAGACAGCATTCCAGCGGGTCCTACTCAGATCAGACAGGAGGAGGATGAGGAGGAGGAATATTTAAGTAGTGGGGGCATTGAAGGTGGGGATTCCTCAAGGGAGGGTTCGTGTGCCAGAAACACAAGGGCTAGTACATGGCTGGGAGGAGGAAGTGCACGATGGGGTCATCCTCATTGACCAGGAAGACTCGGAAGCTAATGCCACCCCCAACCTAGGCTGCATGGGCTCCCTTATAATGCAAAGCCTGCTAAAGGACCCCAGGATTCGTGCTATCAAGGAGAGGTATCATTACTGGTTGGCAACCCTTCTTGATCCACGATACAAGGGTAAAGTTGCAGAGCTCATCCTGCCCGCACAGAGGGAGCACAGGATGAAAAAACTTGAGGACGCTCTAAAGCGACACTTGTGTAACACCTTTCCAGGCACTGGTAGGTTACCAAGTGATGACACACGTGCTTCCGAGGCTGCGGATGATCAGAGGAATAGTGGTGAAGGCCAGGGCCGCTTGACTGATGCATTTTTAATTTTTTTTAGTCCACGACGCCCAGGGACGTCAAATGTAGGCACCCATTGCCAGCGTCTTCACCATATGGTGCAGGACTACCTAGGGGCAAGGGCAGACCTGGATACGTTTCCAGCAGATGATCCACTGGCTTACTGGGTGTTGAGATTGGATCACTGGCCAGAATTTAGCCAATATGCTATGCAGCTACTAGGTTGCCCTTCATCTAGCGTGCTTTCTGAATGGACGTTCAGTGCCGCTGGAGGTTTTGTCACAGACAAAAGAGTGCGTCTGTCCACCGACTCTGTAGACCGGCTGACATTTATAAAAATGAATCAGTCCTGGATCAGCAGCTATCAATCCCCTGATGCTGAAGTAACGGAATAGATCGGGGATGTCTTCTGCATTCACAAAACCTCCAGCACTGAACTCTTCCACAATACCACAAAAGGGTTACGGTGTGAAGGCACTTGCTGCCATGAAAGGCACAATATTTGGCTGCACTGACGCCTGTGCCACATTTATATAATTTTAATTTTTTGAACCGCAGGGTCCAACCCTGCACTCTTCCACAATATCACAAAAGGGTTACGGTGTGAAGGCACTTGCTGCCTTGAAAGGCACAATATCTGGGTGCACTGACGCCTTTACCAGATGCATATCTTTTGAATATAGGGCCGCAAGGTCCAACCCCGCATTCTTCCACAATACTACAGAGGGGTTACTGTATGAATGCACTTGCTGGCCTGGCACCAAAAGCACAATATCTGGGTGCACTGACGCCTTTACCAGATTCATATCTTTTTAATATAGGACCACATGGTCCACCCCTGCATTCTTCCACAATACTACAGAGGGGATACTGTATGATAGTACTTGCAGGCCTGGCACCAAAAGCACAATATTTGGGTGCACTGCCACTGACGCCTGTATCAGATTCATATCCTCAGAGGGGTTACGGTGTGACGGCACTGTTGCCGACACTAAAGGCCCAATTTTAAAGCACCTATTGTAACGTTCATCCAAAGCCTGCATAAGTTTCACAATAATTTTGCCAAAAAATTACTAAACTTTTTCGGCGTGTCCGAAAATGTCTCCTCTTTTCATACAGACTGCCGCCCCAAGCAGTTGTTTATGGATAGGTTAAAGGAAAAGCATTTACCGTCCTTTGAAACGTAATTTTTTTGTATTTAAGTGTTTCTATACATCCTAGAAATCCGCCACTTCATGGGCAGGTTATGGGGACCTCCTAGGCACGATATTTGAAGGAATTTTTCATTTTTATTTTTAACCCTTATTTCATGGAAAACTCACTATCCCTTTAAAAACGTTTTTTTTAAAACTTTTTGTCCATATTTCCTGTCCCCCAGGGCACTACCCGGACCCCCATACACCTTTTATGGCAAATATCTAGCATATATGCCCTCTTGGAGGGCACTCTAAAAAACCGAATTTTCAGCCCCATTGACTTGTATTGAGTTCGGGTTCAGGTTCGGATTCGAACATTTGGAAAGTTTGGGTTCGAATACGAATCGAACTCGGGCGTGTTCGGCTCATCCCTACTCTTTTCATACAGACTGCCACCCCAAGCAGTTGTTTATGGATAGGTTAAAGGAAAAGCATTTACCATCCTTTGAAACGTAATTTTTTTGTTTTTAAGTGTTTCTATACATCCTAGAAATCTGCCACTTCATGGGCAGGTTATGGGGACCTCCTAGGCACGATATTTGAAGGAATTTTTCGTTTTTATTTTTAACCCTTATTTCATGGAAAACTCACTATCCCTTTAAAAACGTTATTTTTTTACTTTTTGTCCTTGTTTCCTGTCCCACAGGGCACTACCCGGACCCCCATACACCTTTTATGGCAAATAACTAGCATATATGCCCTCTTGGAGGGCACTCTAAAAAACCGAATTTTCAGCCCTATTGACTTGTATTGAGTTCGAGTTTGGGTTCGGGTTCGGATTCGAACATTTGGAAAGTTCGGTTCAAATATGAACCGAACTCGGGCGTGTTCGGCTCATCCCTAACCTAAACTACATAAATTGCACAATCCCCATCTAGGTGTCAGGACAAAATCAAATGGCACGCTGACCACAGTCACTTCTCTCAAATATCTAGGTATGTGGTTAGACCCAAATCTATCCTTTGGCCCCCACATTGAAAAACTCTCATCTAAACGTTACCCCAAACTAGGTGCCCTGTACAGAGACAAATCCTGCCTGTGCCCCGCGGTAAGAAAGCAGATTGTACAACAAATATTCCCAGATATTTGGTAGAAATGAGACTCCCCCAGACCCCCCCAGTAGCGTGGCAGACCGGCAGTAAGAACACACAACAACAATCTCCTATGAAATCTCCTCTCAAATGCATGCTGAAGAGCTGCGTGGAAACCTTATATAGTGTGCTGCGGGACTTAGCTCTGTGAGCCCATGATTGGGCAAAATTTGCCCAATCAAGACTCTGAGCTGTGATTGGCATACTGTTGAACCTGTCTTGCACCAGACCTGTGGTCAGGTGCAAGGCTGTAGCCAATTACGAGCTTCAGGCCAGTGTAAAAGTGCATTGTGGGCCATTGTGGTGCATTGTAGTCGAACATGCGGCGAACACCCGGAAATGTTCGGAGTTCGCGAACAGAACGAACAGGCTAAGTTCGGTCCGAACTCCGAACCGTCCGAACCGAACAGCTCATCCCTAGTTAAGGTGCGGTTCCAAAGAGCATTGTTACAGTTTTGTCAGTATTTAAGAAAAGTTTGTTATCTGCAATCCACGTTTCTACCTCTGAATTGTTCTTACAGCACAGCCTCCAGCTGTGGGAGATTTGGTTTGCTGGTATAGATTACGGTGTCATTCGCGTACATGTGTACAGTTGAGGCTTTGCAGAAGTTGGGCAGATCATTTATGAATATCGTGAATAGCAGGGGGCCGAGTATCGAGCTTTGGGGTACTCCACATGTGACTGGGAGGGGGAGGGAGGAGCTGCCAGAAATGGACACATGTTGTGATCGGTTGGATACATACGATTGAAACCAAGTTAGCGTGTGATCGCTAATACCAGAGTTTTTAAGTTTTTGTAATAGGATGCCATGGTCTACTGTGTCAAAGGCCTTGGCAAAATCAAGGAAGATGGCTCCAGTTAGGTTTCCTTGTTCCATGCCAGCTTGGGTATCATTGCAAACTTTTAAAAGGGCAGTTGTAGTTGAGAGTTTTGGACGAAAGCCGGATTGATCTGGGGTTAAATAGTTTGAGGATTGATAATAATCACTTAATTGCGTGTATACGCATTTTTCCAAAATTTTTGACATTACAGGGAGCAATGATATCGGACGGTAGTTGGATACCAAAGTACTGTCACCACTTTTATGGATAGGTACCACTCTCGCAGTCTTCCAGAGTTTGGGTATGTATCCAGTCTCCAGTGATTCATTGATTAGGGTTGCGACAGGATTTGCAATTGCCGGCGCACTGATTTTCAGCAGCATTGCTGGGATTTGATCAGGTCCAGACTGGTATTTCATTTTTTGATTACGGAGAAGTTTAGTAACTACACTGACAGGCACTGGCCTAAAGTTGAATTTATCTGTGATATGGGGTCTCTGCATGGTTGGAGGGGCCTGACCTGCATTTGGCCTTTCTGCAGGTGTGTCATGCTTTAGCTTAGCAATCAGGGTGGTGGCGAATCCAACACAATAATTATTAAAGGCATTTGCTACATCTAGGGGGTGTTGTACTGTTTGGTTGTTTACTTTGACAGCAGCTGGTTGGGAGTGGACAGGGGGTGCTTGTATGTTACTTATGATTTTTCAAAAATTTCTAGGGTTTGATATGTTATTGTTTAAATTTTCATTGTTTTGTGCATGCATTCCGGCATTGTCGGTATTCACAGTGATCGTTCATGGAAATTACTCTTGAAATTTGACCACAGCGAATCTCTAAGCTGGTACATTTGTGTAAAATCAGCTGTAACCCAGGGTAGATGGGCCCTTTTACTCGCACTTTACACAGCGGGGCATGGGAATTCCAGATTTATAGGAGCTCAGATTGAAAGTATTCAATTGCACAGTCTAGGTCTGGGATTAGGTTTAGTTTGTACCGTGGGAGCTGTTTGAGATCATTTAGGAAGGATTCTAGATTAAATTTCTTGAGAGACCTGGTGATTATTATCTTTGGGGGAGATTTTGTGGCATTTATTTTGCGCACGCAGTACACTAAACAGTGGTCACTGAAGCTATTAGGGAGAACGCCTGCCTCCTGTATTCTATCAGGACATGAAGAGAGAATCCAGTCCAGCAGGGTATGGTTAGGGCTCTTCATATTAATGCGAGTGGGGGAGGAGATTAATTGCGTTAGTTGCAAGGCCTTAAACAGTGAGCTGTGTTTATTGGCTTTAGGATTCAGCCAATCTTTATTAACCCTTTCGCTGCTGAGGCCTCTGTGCTGAGCTCATTTTTACCTGTTTTGCTCAACATGTTTAAACGCGTTTTGAAGCCTTATTTTAGTATATGATCCAGACATATTATATATCGTTCTTTCCAGCAGACTCAGCAGATTCATAATATATCATTATTATATGTATACGTCATGCCCTGTCTGTATAATATAACAAAAAATGCAATAAAATTAGAATTTTCAATAATTTACAACGTGTAAAGTGTTTTTTTCCACATTTTAACATTCGAGCAATTGCGGTTATATTTTGTATGGGGTGCGCTTGTTAAAAAAATTAGAAATGGGGTCTCGTTACATTTTTTTGTGGGAAAATTACACGATTTTTAACAAACGCACCTCAAACAAAAATCGTTAGTGTAGCATCATTGTTCACATTATAATTGAAATGGGAACAATATTGCTGCATTAACAAAACAAAAAAAAACTTGTTTATGTTTTTCATTTCTATTTTTTTTAAACAAACTTTCTACATGGTCATGTTTGGTATCGTTGGAAAGGCCATGCTCTGGCCGATCCATCGATATCAAACATTAACCACTAGCTGCCACGGATCGGGAGATAGGGGGTTCATTGCTGGCAGCTAGGGGTTAAATCTCCAGGACTGGCGTCATCGTGCATAGCACGATGACGCCAGTCATCAGGGGGAATTCCCGGAGGCTTGGCCGACATCCAAGAGGTCAGCCAGATCAGGGAGAGGATCACGATCCAGCTCCCCAGGGGTTAATGTCAGCCACCGTCTGTAAGGGCAGGATGTCATCGCGCTGCCACGATGACATCTAATGGCCCCGCCGGGGTCCCGGAGTGCCGGGCTGACATCCAAGATGTCAGCCTGCACCGGGGGGGGGCAGCAATTGGCCAGAATCCTGGCCGATTGCTGCCTCCTATGCTAGGACGCGCTCAGAGCGTCCATAGCACAGGAGGTGCACTTGGCAGGACGCGCTGAGCGTTTTAGCCAAGTGGTTAAAATCGCCAAGGACCACCAGCAGTTCACTTTTTTGGTTTTGTGCAAGTAAGTTGTTAAGGATTTGAGTTATGTCAGAGAGGGAGTGCACTGGAGAGCTCGGTGGGTGATAGAATCCTGCAACAATGATTGATTTACTGAAAGGGATCTCAATTGTACCAGAGAAGTCAAAGGTGGCCAGGGAGCTAGAATTCTGTAAAGGGGTGAACTTTATGGACTCGTCAACATAAATAGCAATTCCTCCTCCTCTCGTTGCTCTGTCCTTTCTATAACACGAATACCCCTGTATTGATATGTCAGAATCGGGTACTTTTGGGGTTAACCATGATTCTGTGAGCACAATGACTTGTAATAGCAGCACCAGGCTTGCAGCTCATCCAGTTTAGGGAGTAAACTGCAGATGTTGCAGTGCAGAAATGAGAGGCCTTTTTTAGTGGGGCAGACTAAAGGTTGTATCAGCTATAGGACCAGGGTTAGGTTCCACATCGTTTGCCAGGGAGAGTAGCAGAATAAATAGGAATTTGGACAGAGTTTTCTTTTGGTAATAATGTACAGTTTTAAATCTCTGTGTGGGGGTAGGAGGGCTGGAGTTTAGCACTCTCCACCAGCACTCAGCTGATAGGTTAGAAGAACCAAGCAGGCCATGGTGTTCTAGGACTTGTTTTCCGTCCTGGGTCAATTGGAAAGGTGTATAGAAGGAGAGGGTAGTTTTGGAGAGAACGTAGGAGAAAGAAAAGAGAAGGAACAGTGGGATAAACATTCTAGAGAGAGGTGGGGTGAGAGTAGGTGGGTGGGTAAGAGAAAGTGTGGGAGCGGAGAGGAAACGGGGAATTAATGAGGGAATTGAGTGCAGCTGCGTAAGGAGTGAGGTAAAATAGATAGGTAGTGGTCATATGATGGGAGGGTATAAACTAAATGAGAATCATGGGGTGGGTGGGTGGGTGGGTGAGGGGAGGGGAGGGTAGGGTGGAAACAAAGTCCAGGAAAAGCCAGAATAAGGTGCTAATGAGGTGGGTCTAATGGGTGTGGAAGTGATGGCAGATTGCTTGCTTGCTGAGAAAAAGTACACATAAGATCAGAGAGTGGTTTGGGGGTGCAATAAAATTCATAAACTCAGTGGTTCAGAACGGGGGGGGGGGGGGAGAGAGATAAGAACAAATGGCTTGTAATGGAAATTGTACAAGGTATCAAATATGCCTAACTGCACATAAAGGGAATACATGGAGCGAAACATGCATACATATATACAGAGTAGCAATTAGGTCTGAATACACAGGACTGAATACATATGGAGAGATACACATTTAAAATATATATGGAGGAGAGGAAGCCAGACATGTTTGGACACAATAATTAGAAGAGAAAGTGATTCAACCCGTCGACCATTGTATTACTGGGTCATGCCGTCGAAGCCAAGGTAGACCTCATATCACCGGGAACATGGGTGAGGGGACCAAGTCGAATGAGAGACTTTCTGTATGACGAGAACCGATCGTGACTCTTTGGTGACTACCCCAGAACCTAAAGAAGATCCGTCCACTAAACGTATTTTTATAGGATATTCTTTATTGTGTACAGGAACACACAGATAGTGAGCAAGAGAGACATCAATTATACAGCTGCTGACTCCAGAATCAACCATTGCGCGGAGGGGGATCTTCTTGTCTTCCCACTGCAAGAAAATATCAAAAGAGAGAAGATGTGAGGAGTCTTGGGAGGTTTCAGCTGTTTGTACAGGACATAGAGGCTTACCTCGGGGTCTGTCTTTTTCGGGGCAGAGGCGGACCATGTGTCCTAGACCCCCCACAATATAGACAGAGACCACGGGAGACAGGTGGTCTCGTACTAGCCTGATCTGCATGGGCTCTTCTGGTGATACAGGTGAGGAAGATGGGGTTGGCGGCAGAGCCAAAAGACGAGGAGGGACAGGGCCAGTTCTTCGTGCTGCTCAAGGGAGGGCGAGTGGCGTACTGGCTCTTCTTTCTTGTTGGCATTCACGCCAATCAACAGAAATGGACAGTATGGTGATCTCTTCGAGAATACGATGTCGTTCTCCTCTAGCGATCTCATCTTTTATATGATCCGCCAATCCTCTTCGGAATTGATCTACTAGGATGGCCTCATTGCAGGCGGTATCCAACTCATATTTTTTGAATGAAGTGACATATTCCTCAACGGGACGCCTCCCTTGACGTAAGGCTCGGATTGCTGTTTGGGCTGTATCAATCTTAAACGGGTCTCCAAACATTGTTTCCATGGCTGCCATGAACAAAAGCCAGGAAGCCAGTGCGGGATCTTGGGCATGTATGAGGGTATGGGCCCACGTGCGTGCTTCTCCTGTCAACAGGGTCATTACCGTCTGAATCTTGATATGATCGGAGGTATATGTACGCGGCTTATAAAGTCCTGAATTTTTTTTCGGTCCCCATTGAAGCGTTCTGGCATGGATAATTCAGGTTCTGGGGTTGAAGGATCGCCTCCTGGGAGGCAGAGGAAGTGAAGAACAACCACGGCATAGACGTGGAAGGACAGGAGCGTGCTGCTTGAAGATCCTGCATTTGAGTTTGCAATTGTACTTGGTTGGACTGCATTTCTTGTAGGGATAGCGAGAGTGCCCCCATTTGACGGGTTAGAGCCGTCAGGGCTTCTGCTAGCTCCACGGATTCCATTGTGAAAGCTCAATTGTTATGTCAGGTTTCAGTAGGAGGAACCCAGGATGCAGAGTAGACAATGTATCAAGGCGCGGTACTAGAGGCATGTTCAATAAGAGTAGTCAGGAAGTTCTGAGGTCGAGGTTGACGGCGAGAAGCAAGTCGGGTAAACAGGCAGAAGTCGGTAACTTGATATCAGGAGGCGTAGGTAGTGATAGGCTAGGGTTGTCCGATGAGAGAAGTCAGAGTAGCAAGCTGAGAACTGGTAACCGGGAGTCAAAAGTTCACTGAGAGACTTGGCTTGAGCTCTTGCTGTGAAAGGCACAAAACGATTGAGCATCTTGGTCCTGGCACTCAGGGGTTTTATAGGGAGTCAGGAACCAGTCCCGCCTACCCACTAGCCCCGCCCCTCCAGTCCACCTCCTCCAACCATGGATAGAGGGGAAATCCCCGGCGTCACTACAGACACTATTCCGGCCGTGAACGCCGAGCCCACGCCCCCTCCCGAACCGATGCATGCGCGCCGAGACGCATGAACGCCGGAACTACGAGGAGGCCCCGTCATTGCAATGGGAGGAGGACCCCGCGGCCGGCACCCGCGCCTCGCAGCCCGCGCGCCCCAGCCAAGAGGAGCTTGTGTCCCCCGCACTGCCCTGAAGGATGTCCGCAGGACCCCGGTGAGTCCACAGAGTCGGGGAAGTGGCCTGGCATATGCCGGGAACCTGACAGTCCTTGATATTAAAATAACGACTGAACAAGGAGCATTGAATCGACACTGTTCCGTAAGCCGACGGCCACTAACAATTTGTTATCTTGGTCGAGTTACCATCCGCCTCCTACTGAAACCTGACATAACGATTGAGCCTTCACAATCGAATCCGTGGAGCTAGCAGAAGCCCTGACGGCTCTAACCCGTCAAATGGGGGCGCTCTCGCTATCCCTACAAGAAATGCAGTCCAACCAAGTACAATTGCAAACTCAAATGCAGGATCTTCAAGCAGCACGCTCCTGTCCTTCCACGTCTATGCCGTGGTTGTTCTTCGCTTCCTCTGCCTCCCAGGAGGTGATCCTTCAACCCCAGAACCTGAATTATCCATGCCAGAACGCTTCAATGGGGACTGAAAAAAAATTCAGGACTTTATAAGCCGCGTACATATACCTCCGATCATATCAAGATTCAGACGGTAATGACCCTGTTGACAGGAGAAGCACGCATGTGGGCCCATACCCTCATACATGCCCAAGATCCCGCACTGGCTTCCTGGCTTTTGTTCATGGCAGCCATGGAAACAATGTTTGGAGACCCGTTTAAGATTGATACGGCCCAAACAGCAATCCGAGCCTTACGTCAAGGGAGGCGTCCCGTTGAGGAATATGTCACTTCATTCAAAAAATATGAGTTGGATACCGCCTGCAATGAGGCCATCCTAGTAGATCAATTCCGAAGAGGATTGGCGGATCATATAAAAGATGAGATCGCTAGAGGAGAACGACCTCGTATTCTCGAAGAGATCACCATACTGTCCATTTCTGTTGATTGGCGTGAATGCCAACAAGAAAGAAGAGCCAGTACGCCACTCGCCCTCCCTTGAGCAGCACGAAGAACTGGCCCTGTCCCTCCTCGTCTTTTGGCTCTGCCGCCAACCCCATCTTCCTCACCTGTATCATCAGAAGAGCCCATGCAGATCGGGCTAGTACGAGACCACCTGTCCCGCCTCTCCCCCCTACAATCCATCCTGAACGCCTCTGCCAGGCTAATTCACCTCACCCGCCGCTCTGTCTCTGCCACTCCCCTCTGCGAGTCCCTTCACTGGCTCCCCATCCACTGCAGAATTAAGTTCAAAATCCTTATCTTACCTAACAAAACCCTCACTAACTCAGCTCCCCACTACCTGTCCTCACTAATCACCAAATACACCCCAGCCCGTTCCCTAAGGTCAAACAGTGACCTGCGACTAGCTTCTCCCCGCATCAACCTCTTCCCATGATAGACTGCAGGATTTCTCACGCGCAGCCCCACTCTGTGGAACGCTCTCCCTCGTACTGTCAGACTTTCCCCTAACTTCTCTTGCCTTCAAACGCTCCCCTTTAAACGTTACTATTTAGGGAAGCCTACCACCCAACTCACTGACGCAACCATCAATCACTCTCACCTTACAGTCCTCTCCTCCTGTTTCCAACCCCAACCCTCCCAGATTGTGAGTTCCTACGGGAATAGGGCCCTCATCTCCTCCTGTACTGT
The DNA here is from genome assembly GCA_009667805.1 of Leptobrachium leishanense. Lineage (NCBI taxonomy): Eukaryota > Metazoa > Chordata > Amphibia > Anura > Megophryidae > Leptobrachium > Leptobrachium leishanense. Next base: position 263,419,721 of record CM019065.1, on the reverse strand, counting down.
TTGTCAAATGTTGTTCAATGTATTGTAACCCTGTCTATACTGTGCTTATTGTACAGCGCTGCGGAATATGCTGGCGCTTTATAAATAAAGAATAATAATAATAATAATCCGCCATCATTAAAAAGAGGGATCCCTGTGGGACAATATTTAAAGTGACATTAAAGCCTCAGATTTTTTTTACATAAAACAGTACTATAATGTAAGCCTTACTGTAATCCAGTGTAGTTTTTGTTCGCTTTGCTGCTGTTCCATTTAAATCTTTATATTTTGTCATGCTGGGGACAACTTCCTGTTTTTAAGTGAATGCCTGTTCTCTAAAAGTACTATGTAGTCACCATGCACGTGCACAGCTCAGTGAGAACTACAGGATGAGTCATCCAGACATCCCCGCCCACTTGTGATTGGGAAGAGCAGCAGTGGGTTTTTTTATCTTCTGCCTTGTCATTCTCCTAATCAGAGTAGTTTTTTTGGGTTTTTTTTTAAACAAACTTTATTGGTTATGTTTTTTCATAAACAACCTATTCATTGCATTGTGAACTGTGTGATGTTTTTTTTATATATATATTTGCCACCTGCTCATATGGGTATATTTGCCACCTGCTCATATAGGTATATTTGTCCCCAGCTCAAATGGGTATATTTGCCTGCCCAGCTCATATGGGTATATTTGCTACCTGCTCATATGGGTATATTTGCCCACCCCAGGGCCGGTGCAAGCATTTTTGTCTACTCAGGCGAAGGTGCGTTTTGGTGCCCCCCCCATCCTACCATGCCATGTCAATCAGCATTGAGATGCATAATAATCTCTAAAACATACCAAGAAAATAAGTTGTCATTTGCGCTCACCCCCAGGCATGTACTGGCCATAGGACTACAGGGAGATTCCCGGTGGGCCGATGGCTCTGTGGGCCAGTGTGAATGCTGTTCACCGCGTGGCTCGCGCTGCCCTTAATGGGTGAGGTGAGAACTTCCACACTGCAAAACAGACGCAGTCTCATATTGCGGCCACCGTGCCGGTGAGACCCTCTGCGCATCCGCCTCACCTTAAGGCATGGTGCACACTTGACCTCAGTGCCACTGCGGTGCTTTACCCAATCGCTCTGCAGCAACTCCAGTATCTGTAGAGCGATTGGTTGAGCGATCCAGTTGGATTATATACTATATTTGTGCGTATTTGCATAATTAAATTGGGCCGGTCTGGATGACATCCAGGGCTGATTTTCTGTCCCAGTCCAGCCCTGCTCACCCCTGTAGCTCCATGTTAAACAAAACACAGAGGTTTTGGTTTATTTGAATGGTCATTAAAGTGTAAGCTCTTCTGCCGCATCACGACACCTCTGGGTCAGGCTAGTCCTTCCTAATGAAACCAAAAGCTGCTTTCTAAGCAACCACATGTCCTCATGCGGCTTCTCAGCCATGAGAGAAACTGGTGGGTTTTATTTATCCCTCACCAGGAGCAATTCAGGTTTATAAGATACGTCTACCTTATTGAGTACTTATACACACTGCAAATTACAGAGCTCACTTCAAATAAACTTCCAGTAATGTGCAGTGTGTAAAAGCGTATCACAGAGCTCCACAGCAATAAAACTCATAGTAATGTGCAGAGTGTATGAGCGTATCACAGAGCTCCACAGCAATAAAACTCACAGTAATGCGCAGTGTGCATGAGCGTATCACAGAGCTCCACAACAATAAAACTCATAGTAATGTGCAGTGTGTATGAGCGTATAACAGAGCTCCACAGCAAAAATAAAACTCATAGTAATGTGCGGTGTGTATGAGCGTATCACAGAATCCACAGCATAAAACTCACAGTAATGTGCAGTGTGAATGAGTGTATAACAGAGCTCCACAGCAATAAAAAAAGGTAATGTACCAATATCAGTTTATTCAAACCCCCTGCATATCATTTTACACCCCCAGTACATGATTTTACACCCACCAGCATAGCAATTTACACCCCCAGTAAATCAGTTTACAGCCCCAGACCCCAGTATATCAATTTACAGCCCCCCCAGTATATCTATTTACGGCCCCCAGACCCAAGTATATCAATTTACAGCCCCCAGACCCAGTATATCAATTTACAGCCCCCCAGTATAGCAATTTACAGCCCCCCCAGTATATCTATTTACGGCCCCCAGACCCAGTATATCTATTTACAGCCCCAGACCCAGTATATCAATTTACAGCCCCCCAGTATATCTATTTACAGCCCCCCCAGTAAATCTATTTACAGCCCCCAGACCCAGTATATCAATTTACACAGCCCCCGACCCAGTATTTCAATTTACAGCCCCCCAGTATATCTATTTACAGCCCCCCAGTAAATCTATTTACAGCCCCCAGACCAGTATATCTATTTACAGCCCCCAGACCCAGTATTTCAATTTACAGCCCCCCAGTATATCTATTTACAGCCCCAGACCCAGGACAGTAAGGCAAGCCGCCTGTGCCGCCTTACATTAGCGCCGGCCCTGGCCCACCCCCACAGCTCATATGGGTATATTTGTCTGCCCAGCTCATATGGGTATATTTGCCACCTGCTCATATGTGTATATTTGCCAGCCCCAGCTCATATGGGTATATTTGCCTGCCCAGCTCATAATGGTATATTTTCCACCTACTCATATGGGTATATTTGCCTGCCCCAAGCTCATATGGGTATATTTGCCCCCCAGCAGAATCTTCTTGGGGGGAGCGCTTGGATGCCCCCAAACTGGATGCCTGGGTCCATCGTACCCCCTCTGCACGCTGCTGTCAACAGCTCTGACAGGTGCTGCGCTGAGCCTGCTCTACTTTCGGTAAGTGAGACGAACGGAGAGGGTGCCAGGCAATTACCAAATATACCCATATGAGCAGGTGGCAAATATACTCATATGGGCTGGGGGCTGGCAAATATACCCATATGAGCAGGTGGCAAATATATCCATATGAACTGGGCAGGCAAATATACCCATTTGAGCTGGGGGGCAAATATACCCATATGAGCTTGGGGCAGGCAAATATACCCATATGAGCAGGTGGCAATATACCCATATGAGCTGGGGGCAGGCAAATATACCCATATGAGCAGGTGGCAAATATTTATATAAAAAAAAAACATCACACAGTTCACAATGCAATGAATAGGTTGTTTATGAAAAAACATAACCAATAAAGTTTGTTAAAAAAAAGGAAGAAAAACCCTACTCTGATTAGGAGAATGACAAGGCAGAAGAGAAAAAAAACCACTGCAGCTCTTCCCAATCACAAGTGGCCGGGGATGTCTGGATGACTCCTCCTGTAGTTCTCATCTCACTGAGCTGTGCACGTGCACGGTGACTCCATAGTACTTTCAGAGAACAGGCATTCACTTAAAAACAGGAAGTTGTCCCCAGCATGACAAAATATAAAGATTTAAATGGAACAGCAGCAAAGAGAACAAAAACTACACTGGATTACAGTAAGGCGTACATTATAGTACTGTTTTATGTAAAAAAAATCTGAGGCTTTAATGTCACTTTAAGAGTTCGTTGTACCTGTAGTACTGAAGCAGGGTTTAAAATCAAGCCCCAACAACTACAGAGACATTTTAAAGAAAGAGGGTATGCAAATCTAATACTCAAAAAGGCCTAATAATAAAAATTTATTTTGTTTTAAAAAAACTTTTGCGTGTGTTTTTTTATTAATGCAGCAATATTGTTCCCATTTCAATTATAATGTGAACAATGCTGCTGCACTAACAAATTTTATTTTTTGGATTTTAGCTAAAAATCATGAAATAGTCTAGAAAAAAAAATAACGAGTTCCCATTTCAAATTTTTTGAACAAATATACCATATAGACCAACCCTCAAAATTTCCACTCGCCTGCTCGCATTTGTGAGAGGAAATTCACACGCAGGCAGCACGATATATTATATTGTACTGCCTGCTGCGTACTCCAGCGGCAGCCGTGTTTTTTTTTTTTTTAAGCCGACCAACATGCTCAGGGCCAGCCAGTGTGCTTTTCTTTTTCAGCAACAGCTAGACATGGCCCAAGTCGTTTCTAGCACGCTGACCTCTCGGGTTGCTACAGCGTGTTTACCAGGGATGGGGAACGTCCCGCTGAGGAAAACAATTGGTCCTCAGAGTGCCACAAAGGGACGGGGTGCAAATTGCCTCTCCCGCTGCTCTCCTTACTCTAAACTCCTCTCCAGTCTTTACTGCAGCAGGCTGGATCTCCTTTATCCTCCGCTCCTGAATCCAGCATGCCTCAGGGAGTAAGGGAAGTGGGGATAATCCTCTCCCCCTCATTCTACTCGGAGGCCAGGTAAAAGGGGGGGTGTGAGAGAAATTAATCAAAGGGAGTGGGGGAAAGAAATGAATTAAAGGGAGTGGGGGAAAGAAATAAAATGGGGGAGAAATGAATTAAATATGGGGGGAGAGAAATTAAATACTGGGGGAGAGAGAAATGAAAAATGCTGGGGGAGAGAGAAATGAAATAAATACTGGGGGGAGAGAGAAATTATTTAAATGAAATACTGGGGGGAGAGAAATGAATTAAATGCCGGGGGAGAGAAATGAAATAAATACGGGGGAGAGAGAAATGAAATAAATGTTGGGGGGAATGAATTAAGTGCCGGGGGAGAGAAATTAAGTAAATACTGGGGGAGAGAGAAATTAAATAAATACTGGGGGAGAGTAAAATGAAATAAATACTGGGGGAGAGAGAAATGAATTAAATGCTGGGGAGAGAAATGAATTGGGCAAAATACATATAATAAAAGGAGGGAGAAATGAATTAAAGGGGGCCCTTGACAGAAAAAAAGGTTACCCACCCTCTTGCAAACTAAGTGAAAGTAAAAAGCTGCCGAGCTGTCAGCGGAAGTGATGCCAAAACTAGTGCCGTTACTATAACTCCCGTGAGGGTTCATAATTAGTGAAATGGTGGCGTAGGCGTTCGATTTATTTTGCATAAACAAAGAAAGAGGGGATACGGAATGAGCAAAAAAGAAAAAAATGGGGATGGAAGTATCGCACATGAATATTAATGGATTCATCTGTATTAGCATCCAAGGAGGAAACCTGACTCTGGGGTCTTCTAACTTCCGGGTGGAGTAGAGGTAATGTCACAAATTGGGGTGGTTCCTATCGGCGCAGGATATTGGTAATAATGATGTTAAATATATAGTAGGGTATTAGTTCCCAAATTTCACAGGTATATCATACAGGATATTGCATTTATGATTCCTCACGATATAAAGTGCTCTTGTGCTATCGTATCTCAGTGACACAATTGTGCAAATTCATCGATAAAGTGCATATAGTACATATAGTAATAATGATGTTAAATATGTAGTAGAGTATTAATTCCCAAATTTCACAAGTGTGTCATACAGGATATTGCATTTATGATTCCTCACGATATAAAGTACTCTTGTGCTATCGTATCTCAGTGACACAATTGTGCAAGTTCATCAATAAAGTGCATATAGTGCAATATAGTGCAGATTAGTCGGGAGTGATAATATTTAGTGGAGTCAGCAGGTCAGGCTTAGATTGTCCGGTTAAAATGGATTGTGCCTAATTGGCAAAAGTTCGAAGTACTTCTAGTCCTGGTGTCCTTGATAGTGGTTCCTTATTACTCCTCACTTAATCAATTCGTCCTATGGTCACGGTGGACTCCAATATATAAAACAGAGAAGAAGAGGGGAGAGAAATAGTGCAATATTGTCTCAATACGCTATATAGTGCAAATAATGGTAGTATCGCACTTACGAATTCCAGAGCCTCTTATGTCCAGGCTCTGGATTGAAGTGCCTTGAGCCAAATAGAGGGTGGCCTCTGCCCTTCTTTGTATCAGCCTTATCGCCTCGACCAAAAAGACAAAAAGGGACAGCGCTCTCATGGCACAATATCAGTTAGAAAATGATATTAGAAAGATGGAATCTGTATACACTCACCGATTGAGGAGCCTTCGATATCCAGGCTCAACTCGTGGGCATTCGGCGCTTCTTGTTGGTGAGCGCCTTGACCCCTTTACCTGCTCACTCAGTGCCTGGGCGGTAGTTGACTTCTAGAGTCTGGTGCTCTACTGTCTCCTCAGAGTTGGTCTACCCATCTGTGGCCTGTTTTGTGGGCTCGGTGGGAGGTTAATAGATATAAAATAAGGTGGAACGTATAAAATGTTCAAAAAAGGTTTTATTGGCGATTATAAATAAAAGTATACATGTATAATAAGCAAGGTAAATAAATATACAATGGGGGATATTGATATGCGTTTCGGCGCTACTCTGGCGCCTTCCTCAGTCAATGTATGGATAGGTTGGGGGGGGACCCCAACCTATCCATACATTGACTGAGGAAGGCGCCAGAGTAGCGCCGAAACGCGTATCAATATCCCCCATTGTATATTTATTTACCTTGCTTATTATACATGTATACTTTTATTTATAATCGCCAATAAAACCTTTTTTGAATATTTTATAAGTTCCACCTTATTTTATATCTATTAACCTCCCACCGAGCCCACAAAACAGGCCACAGACGGGTAGACCAACTCTGAGGAGACAGCAGAGCACCAGACTCTAGAAGTCAACTACCGCCCAGGCACTGAGTGAGCAGGTAAAGGGGTCAAGGCGCTCACCAACAAGAAGCGCCGCATGCCCACGAGTTGAGCCTGGATATCGAAGGCTCCTCAATCGGTGAGTGTATACAGATTCCATCTTTCTAATATCATTTTCTAACTGATATTGTGCCATGAGAGCGCTGTCCCTTTTGTCTTTTTGGTCGAGGCGATAAGGCTGATACAAAGAAGGGCAGAGGCCACCCTCTATTTGGCTCAAGGCACTTCAATCCAGAGCCTGGACATAAGAGGCTCTGGAATTCGTAAGTGCGATACTACCATTATTTGCACTATATAGCGTATTGAGACAATATTGCACTATTTCTCTCCCCTCTTCTTCTCTGTTTTATATATTGGAGTCCACCGTGACCATAGGACGAATTGATTAAGTGAGGAGTAATAAGGAACCACTATCAAGGACACCAGGACTATAAGTACTTCGAACTTTTGCCAATTAGGCACAATCCATTTTAACCGGACAATCTAAGCCTGACCTGCTGACTCCACTAAATATTACCACTCTCGACTAATCTGCACTATATTGGACTATATGCACTTTATCGATGAACTTGCACAAATGTGTCACTGAGATACGATAGCACAAGAGTACTTTATATCGTGAGGAATCATAAATGCAATATCCTGTATGATATACCTGTGAAATTTGGGAACTAATACCCTACTATATATTTAACATCATTTTTACCAATATCCTGCGCCGATAGGAACCACCCCAATTTGTAACCATACACTCGCACACCCCTTCGAGAGTCTGTGCTTTTATCCTATCTGGCAGCACCAGCCAAACTATAAAATATAGAGATCAGAGCGCCCCCACTGACCCCACTTTTTTCGAGTAGAGGTAATGTCACTGCTCTGCATGGAGAGAGCCTGTGGAGTCATGGGTTCGATCCCAGCGAGCAACCACTCCAGTAAGTGTCCTTGCAAGACACCTGAACGGTACATACTCGCCACCCAGGACATACTTGAAAAGGAGAGAAATCTCAATGTATACTACCTGGTAAAGTCCTTTCTAAAAAAAAAAAAAAGGACTTCTATTGATAACCTGGCATATGAATAATGAAGAGAGTATTAAGTTTCCCTTGATATCTCGGATGCATAAACCCCAAATTAATTTGGTCCTAAAAACTGTTGAAGAGGAGTCTGTACTTAATGGACGATACTACTTGTCTGGGTCTGGTGCCTGGGTATACATGTATTTGATGCCTGGGTATTAATGTTAATTACTTTTGTAGCTTTATTCTGAATAAAACTTTTAACAGTGTAATTTCATAAGATAGGTGTGTTTAAGGGCAGAGTTCAGGGCAGGGTAGGTGGGGCAACTGGTGGCGAGTAACTCTTAAGGTCTGGCTAGTAGCTTCGGAATTGAAATTTTGAGAACTGCTATAGACTATATAACCGCAAAGGCTCGGATGATAAAATGTGAAAAAAAATCACTTTACACACTGTAGATGATTGCAAATTCAGAAGTAAATGGTAGAGGATACAGTGTTAAAACATAACTTTTATTAAGCCAGATAGACGTTTGTATTCTGGACCACTAGAGGGCCTCAGAGGACAAGAAACAGTAAAGATCAAGCTCTGTGTGAGCTTGCAAAGAAATTAAAACAAACACGTACTGTATATATACACACTCACTTTATTAGGTACACCTTACTAGTACTGGGTTGGACCCCCTTAATTTTTAGCATTGATTCAACAAGGTGTTGGACACATTCCTCAGAGATTTTGATCCATAGTGACATGATAGCATCGCACAGTTGCTGCAGATTTGTCATCTGCACAATGCACATCCATGATTGTGAATCTCCCATTCCACCACATCCCAAAGGTGCTCTATTGGATTGAGATCTGTGGAGGCCATTGGAGTACAGTTAACTCATTGTCATGTTCAAGAACCCAATTTGAGATTTGAGTTTTGTGACATGGTGCATTATCCTGCTGGAAGTAGCTACCAGATGTTGGGTACACTGTGGTCATAAAAGGATGTACATGGTCAGCAACAATATCCAGGTAGGACGTGGCGTTTAAACGATGCTCAATTGGTACGAACGGGCCCAAAGTCTGCCAAGAAAATATCCCTCCACACCATTACACCACTAGCCTTAAGGCAGGATGGGTCCATGCTTTCATGTTGTTTATGCCAAATTCTGACACTACCATCTATATGTTGCAGCTGAAATCAAGACTCATCAAAATTGGACAATAGAAGACTGGAAAAACGTTGCCTGGTCTGATGAGTTGTGCGAATGGAAGCCTCAGTTTCCTGTTCTTAGCTTACAGGAGTGGCACCCGGGGTGGGCTGCTGCTGTAGCCCATCTGCTTCAAGGTACGATGTGCTGTGCATTCAGAGATGGTATTCTGCATACCTTGATTATAACGAGTGGTTATTTGAGTTACTGATGCCTTTCTATCATGTCAAACCAGTCTGCTCATTCTCCTCTAACATCAACAAGGCATTTTCGTCCACACCACTGCTGCGCACTGGATATTTTCTCTTTTACGGACCATTCTCTGTAAACCCTAGAGATGGATGTGCTTGAAAATACCAATAGAACAGCAGTTTTTGAAATACTCAGACCAGCCCTTCTGGCATCAACAACCATACCATGTTCAAAGTCACTTAAAACCCCTTTCTTCCCTATTCTGAAGCTCGGTTTGAACTTCAGCAAGTTGTCTTCACCATGTCTAGATGCCTAGATGCATTGAGTTGCTACCATTTGATTGGCTGATTAGCAATTTGTGTTAACAAGCAATTGAACAGGTGTACCTAATAAAGTGTCCGGTGAAAGTATATTAGGATATGACCGTGTGACTCTCTGTGACTATTTTTTGGTTGACTGTGACTTGGCTGCTTGCACTCTGATGAAAATTGAGATTTGTAATACACGTTTTTGCGGTCACATGTTTAATTTTGGGTATTTTGTTTGATTGTAAGGATTGGAGACACTGTCCCTTTGGGATGTGACCCAATTTTTATTGTTCCTGACCTTGCAGTTTGAACTTAGTTTGCAGCTATTTATTACGATTTGCATTATACATTTTTGCGTGTTGCAACCATGTGTTTAATTTTGATTATATTGGTTGATTTCAGGGTTTGGGGACAAGGCCTCTTTAGGATGTGATGCACTGTGACCCTATTTCTGGTTGTTCTGACTTTGAAGGCTCAGGCTACTGTTAGGGTTAGAAATTAGGGTTAGTAGCTAGGGTTAGGATTTAGGGTTAGATGAGGGTTATAAATTAGGTGTAGGGTTCTCCACCCTTTTACACCACGAGACCCCGCACTCACTGTGTGCTGCGTCCCCTGCCTGATGGCCAGCCTGCCACTATACCCCCTTGGCTGAGAAGATGGGGATGACCCAGCAATGCAGGTCTCCCATCTCCGGTCCCCATGCTGCAGCCACCCCTGGTGGTCACATAGCTCCATGCGCATGACCTTGCGTGTGCCAATCCGGCTGCTGGTGCCTGAAGAAGACACGCGTGACCTGCTGCCAGTACTATATCAGAAAGACACCATACTGTGAGTCATTGCTCCGATATTTTGTTCTAGAACTATTCTTACCATTTATCTAAAAAGGATCTTTGTATAATGAACCTTATTTTGGTGACCTGGACTACGTTACCTGGTCTGACCCTAGGCCACCGTTAGACTCCGACTATGCTGCCTTCTCCTACCCTTGATTCCTTGCTCTGCAACTCGGACTAAGCTCTACAAATTACTATTTTGCACTACGCTCTGCTATATATACATCTCCTGGAGACATGACCACCCGTTGACCGTACCATTATATATATTATACTACCACCTGGTCACCAGTATTTGCACCGCATAGGTTACCAAGCCTGCATGACTGAGGTTGCTTCATCTTTGATTCATGTACCCTTGATATTAGGGATAGAAGCTAGTTTTGGAAATTAGGGTTAGAAGCAAGGGTTGGATATTACAGTTAGAAGCTAGGGTTAGATATGAGGGTTAGAAGCTAGGATTAGTAATTAGAGTTAGAAATCAGGGTTAGAAGATAGGGTCAAAAATTAGGGTTAGAGGCTAGGGTTAGAAATTAGGGTCAGGGCCTGTGGTCAGGGGGGGACCCTCCGTCATCTTTGGAGTGCTTAAATTATTTTCAAATTCGTAATTACTTACAAGACCTCAATTGTAGCTACAGCTTACGCCGGCAGCTGAAACCTTATGAGCATTTTTGTCATCTGGGCCTTTCGCTGGATCATGGCGTGTCTACCCTATACGGCCTGATTCAGGTGTCGGACACGTCTGACCCCCCTTTTCCCCCAGATGGGAGGCAGATCTTGGCATAAGGATTACGGCCGCTCAATGGACTATGACCTACACTCTGGTACATAAAGGGTCCTGTGCTTCTAGAACTCAGGAGACTTCCTACATAATACTAACTTTCTGGTACGGGATGCCCTACCTTCTGCACTGCATCTATCCGTTGTCCTCCCCCACTTGCTGGCAGTGTGATGCCGACGTGAGTACTTACTTCCGTATCTGGTGGTCATGCCCATGCTTGACCAGGTTCTGGAAGCTGATACACACTGCTGTGAGTCAGGTGACAGATGTTGCCTTACCGTTCACACCTGAATGTTTCCTACTTTTTCATATCCGCCTTCCTCTTAAGGATTTGAAGAGGTCAGTGTTGCTCTTTATGTTGTTGGCTGCTTGGCCCTGATTCCAGTGCACTGGTGATCTTCGGAGGCTCCTACTCTCCAGTCGTGGATACACAAGGTTGATGCCTTTCACTCTATCGACCATCTGGATGCCGAGGTTCGGGGAGTGGGGACGGACTCCGGACGGAAGTGGTTTTATTGGGACCGTTATACGGCAAGAGTGCGCCGTGATCCGGAGATGCCCCGGGCCTCAGGAGTGCCACCTTTGCGGAACTTGAGTGGAGCAGGACCCTCGGGTTCATGAGCCCTACTGAAGGCCTTTGAATGGGCTGGTTCTCCCGGAGATGTCCTGTACCCCCCCTTTTTTTCTATTTCATTCTATTTCTCTCTCTGGTGATCTCTTTCCGCTCTCCCCTCTATAGTGTGGTTATCTTTCCCACTCCTCTTTGTTATCTAATGAGCGGCGGCAGGCCCTCATGGTTGATGGTCCTAGTTTTGATTCCGGTTCCTTGACCCTGTGCAACATCGGACATATGGATTTCTGGTCTTGATTCTTCTACCCGTGCCAGCCTACCCCCCTTGAATTTGTTATACCTTGTATGTGTTTATCTATGTATTTTCTCTGTATTGTTGTTCTTTGATAATAAAAGTTTTGAATTACTAAAAAAGAAATTAGGGTTAGGAAATAAGGTTAAAAGCTAAGGTTAGGAATTAGGGTTAGAAAGTAGGGTTGGAAACCAGGGTTATAAACTAAGGTTAGAAATTTGGGTTTGATGCTAGGGATAGGATTTAGAGTTAAAAACTACGGTTAGAAATTAGAGTTAAAGGATAGGAGCTAGGGTTCGAAAATAGGGTTTGAAGCAAGGGTTAGGAATTGGGGTTAAAAGTTAGGGTTTGACGCTATGGATAGAAATTACAGGTTAAGAAATAAAAAGGTTTTTGTAAAAAATAAAAATATTAACAAAAGTGAAAATAGATATTACATTATTACATTAAAGCTATTAAATTCACCTGTTTACACCTGTGGAATTGAAACACTGAAATCAGGTAACTTCATTCAATTTCAGTGCAATTCGGCAGTCTGTATTTAGACAAATAATTCATTAGTTCTCTATGGGCCAATTTTGGTGCCGCCGAATTGCAGCGACTTGCGGAGAAATGCACCGTATTTTGCTGTCAATTGGACTGTGGTGCTGAATCGATCCAAAACAATTGGTTATATATTGATTTGTTTCGGATGCTGCCACTATGCGTATTTTGGAAGTATTTTGCTGAAATTTCGGATGAAATGCAATTTGTATTTGTACGATTCGCACAGGTCTACCATGCACACCTTTTCTGGGTATCTTGAAAAAAAAACAATATGAGTCTTGGGTAACGCAAAAATAATGACCTTATGTTATGACCTTCAAACGCCTAAAAGGCACACTCTAACTAACCGCCCTCTTTGTCCTTAAATAATTGGACAGTTGTTGCTGACAGCATCTGTCCAATTATTAATTTATTTTTTTAAATTCTTTTTTGGGGGTTCGGAAATATTCATCTTTTCATTCTTAGCATGTGCCACTTGTCACTGTCAACTCTGGGGCTTCCAAAATCCTGAAGATTGTGCAGCTTTTCTATGGAATTTGCATGACTAAACAAACTGTGTAGCATAAGATACAGTTACAAGTATATATAAAGCGCCAATAAATTCCTTGGCACTGTACAATGGGAGAGACAGAATAATAAATATACATACATGTTACACACACGGAACAGAAGGAGGGAAGACCTTATTATTATTGTCATTATTTATATAGCGCCAACATTTTCTGCAGCGCTTTACAATAACCAAAGGGAACGAAAAACAAATAAACGGACATAAGATGGAAACAAGAGGTGTAGAGGGCCCTGCTCATAGGAGTTTACAGTCTAGAGGGATTGGGGTTGAGGAAGACAAGGGTAATTTCACTAGATAGCAGGATCATTAGTGTCAGTGGTTTGGGAATGGTGGGGCCATAGAAGCGGCTTCAATTAAGTGTGAGTAGGTGAGCAGAGGGATGAGTTGCATCAGTGATGTGTTATGCTAATCTGAAGAGATGGGTTTTGAGGGATTTCTTGAAGGCCTGAAGGTCAGGGGAGAGTTTGATAGGGCGAGGCAAGTCATTCCACAGGACTGGTGCTGCCCTTGAGAAGTCTTGGAGGTGAGAGTTGGCTGTGCGTGTGCAGACCGGTGACAGGTGGAGATCACCTGCTGAACGGAGTTGTCTAGATGGGACGTGCTTGCGGAGTAACGAAGACCTGTAGGGAGGGGTTGAGTTATTGAGTGATTTGAACGTGAGAATCAGTATTTTAAACTGTATCCTGAAACGTACAGGAAGCCAATGGAGGGACCGGCAGAGTGGGGAAGTATGCGAGGTCCGTTTAGTGAGAAAAATAAGCCTTGCCCCTGCATTCATTACAGATTGCAAAAGGGGCAATACGGGAGTTGGGGAGGACCTTGTCCAAGAAAATACAATCTAGGAGGAGTAGGGAGACCCATTAGGTGAGGGTTAATAGGGTAGGTGGAGTGGTGGGTTGCAGGAGGGCTGAATGGGAAGAAGAGCAGGAAATGACAGTGGGGGATCATGGAGTGAGCCGATAGGCTTCTCTAAAGTAATGTGTTTTCAGAGACTTCTTGAAGGACTGGAGAGATGGGGAAAGTCTGATGTTGCAGGGGAGGGAGTTCCATAAAAAGGGGGCAGCTTGGGAGAAGTCCTGAAGGCGAGAGTGCGGGTACGAGGAACTGATAGTATCAGAACATCAGCAGAGCGAAGTGGTCGGGATGTGATATATATCTGGTATTAAGGGAGGAGATGTAGACAGGGGAACAGTTATGGCGAGCTTTGCAAGGGAGCACCAGTATTTTGAAATGGATTCTAAAGGAAACAGGAAGCCAGTGTAGAGATTGACAGAGGGGTGAGGTGTGAGAGTTGCGAGATGTGAGGTATATGAGTCTGGCACAGGCATTCATAACAGAGTGCAGAGGGATAATCTGGGATCTCTTAAGGCCAGAGAGAAAATGGTTGCAATAGTAAAGGCTTGAGATAATAAGAGCTTGGACAAGCATTTTAGTAGAGTCTGGATTAAAAAAGGGACGGATACGGAAATTGCGCTTAAAACATGCGTACTCTGAGGATGCACTTTCGTAGCACGTGTGCAGAACAATGGGTCGGATCTGCAGTCATATGCACAGAACTGCTCTATCAGCTGCCTCTCTCAGGACAGTCATTATCGCAGGAAATCAGAGACTGGGTAAAATGATCAGGCAGGGTGTGCTAACATCATCAGTGACCGTCAATGACAATGGTAAGCGCCCACAATATGTCACACCACCTGAATGCCCAGCTGAACCAAATGGTTAGTGTTTCCCCCCAAAACCAGAAAGAATAAATGGTAGATACGTATCTGGTCAGCGCAAAATTCAACGCTAGGGAATTCTGGTGGCTATCAAAATTTCGCCATCACCATGGATACATAGGGAAAGGAAAGAGAATACAAAAATACATAGTACAGTATGTCTTATACAATGTATAGAATTATAGAAACATAGAAAAATGTCGGCAGATAAGAACCTTTCGGCCCATCTAGTCTGCCCAATTACATGGATACTTTACCTGGATTTATCTTTTGTTTAGGATAGCCTTATGCCTATCCCATGCTTGCTTAAATTCAATTACTGTTTTGGCCTCTACCACTTCAACTGGAAGACTGTTCCATGTATCCACCACTCTCTCAGTAAAATAATGCTTCCTGATGTTACTTTTAAACCTTTGCCCCTCTAATCTAAGACTATGTCCTCTTGTTTTGCTACTTTGTTTCCTTTTAAATATACTCCCTTCCTTATAAGGCTGGTCTTGGATAAACTCACAAATCGAGAGCCTAAACACTGGCTCTGAGTGGGTAAACGCCTCTGGGTTGTTTTTCTGGAAGTTTTCTCAGGTAACCCACGCTTTGGTACTGAAGATTTCTCGTCCCAGCAATTGGTATATGAAATGTTGAGAAACAGAAAAACGCCTTGTGTATATCAGCTATTTACAAGGTAATAGAAGCATGATAACAAGTGCCAACTCACATTTGGAGGAGCTTATCCAAGCTCAGGACAGAACGCACATGGATTTTGTTGATGGTCAAATCCAATAAAAAAACCACCTCGCATGCAGGAACTGGAGTATAAAAATTTAATAAAATAAACAATAAAAGAAGCTAGACATATGTCCAGAACGCGTTTCGCCGCTAGCATACGGCTTCATCAGCTGGTTTACAGGCTCAATCTTCCATGCATGCTTATATAATGAATAAAATAAGAACAATTAATTACACATGTCCTTAATTGATGGTTCGCGTGCGTTTCACGCCTCTTTTTCAAATCTCTCCATGCTCACCATCTTGCGCAGATGCTTTGGAGACTTTTGCGTGTCACGATGCGTTCCATCGGATTGTAATTGTAAACTTCCGGTATCGCGTATTACTTCGGATTTATGCAATAGAACGGTCGTTCATTAAAAAGAAACAAAATTAAAAAGAAACGAAATTAAAACGATAATTAAAAATGACATGATACAATTCCATATTACAATGATATACTGTGTATGAGCAGGTTGTCCTCTATTCTACTGTATTAAATACTCATTCTTGATGGTATTACATGTATATAATTCAAATGAAGATATGTTATAATATAATGTGAAAATTTTTATATTTTACTATGACTCGTGTTACTCAAAGTGGACCAGTTACTTGTGATATTAAAAAGTGTGAATTGTAACTGTACCTTTATACGTGATATTGTTTTGTCTTACAATAAATCTATATAATGAGTGAATGGAAATAAGTGTTACGGTATTCTACCTTAATGGATATCGTGTAATTCTATACTTTTGAAGAGGTATACTGTTGTGAACTCTATATATCTGTAGTGGTGTATGAAGCGACACTCCCCCATATCAATGAGGTGGTCTTTTACAAGAGTGTGTGACCTCTAATTACAATTAAGTGAGTGTGAATCGCGATTGCATTACTATAATATATTATATACTGTTATTAGTGATGAACTGATTATTATGTTTACTATGATACTGAAGTGGGCTATTATTACCCTTTAGATAAGTGAAAAGACATGTTGATTAGACAGCCCCAACCTAGGGGGTTGGGTAGCTCTTGATCTGTTGTAGGAGAAAAACCTGTTCTCACAGTGTTACAAAAAATGGGTGACTTCAAAATCATCGTTCAGTCCCCCTGGTGACATTGTGTCCATTTTGAATATAGTGCGCATTTCTTCCTGTCCTAATCTTTTAATAAAGTCCTCTCCTATGTCTACCTTTTTGATCTGTTTAATAGCTGTAAAGTTCAAGCCGATAGGGAGAGTATTGTGTGCAGATTTAAAATGGAGACAGAGGGTTTGTCGAAACCCCTTTTGATGTTTCTTACGTGTTCAGATATTCTCACGTTAAGTGCTCTTTTTGTGCGGACTATGTACTGTGAGCCACAGGGGCATTCTAACAAATATATTATGTTCTTAGAGAAACAATTGAGGGTACCTTTTATGGCGACTTCTTGATTGTTTTTGTGGTTTGTGTAGGACCCTCTAAAGCTTTTTTTTATTTCCGGTGGACCTACACGCTAAACATTGGCCACAGTTGTAGAAGCCCTCTTTTAATCCAAAGTGTCCCTCCTTAACATTCTTCTGTTTGGTCTTACTATGGACTAGATTAGTTTTTAAGTTCTTTGCCCCTCTGAAAATCACCCTTGGTGTTTTGCCCACATATTCTTTCAAATCCTTATCATTATGTAGAACATGCCAATGTTTTTTTAAAATCTTTTTGATGTGTGTTGCTTTATTGTTGTAATCACCGATGAATCTCACTTCCTCACCTTCTATCTTTTTCTTTAGTTTATATTGAAGTAGTTTGTCACGATATTCGTGAACCAAATTGTTGATAATAAGATCTAAGTCTTCTTCGTAACCTTTTTCTAGGAAGTTGTTTTTAAGTGTATCTGCCTGTTCTTTAAAGGTTTGTACATCAGAGCAGTTTCTCCTTAATCGAATAAACTGCCCCTTGGGCACCCCCTCTAACCAGATAGGGTTGTGGCAACTGGTTTTGTCTATAAATGTATTAGCATCAACCTCCTTTAAAGAAAGTCCTAGATTTTATACAATTATTTTCCCTATATACATTGAGGTCAAGGAAAGTAACGCTCTCCGTGCTTCATTTCTTATCCAGTTTAATTCCCCATTCTGGGTTATCAAAATTAGTTAGAAAGGATACTAATTCTTCTTCAGTCCCTTTCGAAACAAAGAACACATCATCAATGTAGCGTCTGTCATTTTGGTTCAGTAGTTATTTTGAAAAACAGTGTTTACATTTTAAAACTTTCAAGCGTACTGGTGTTTTTTTTCACCCAGTTTGTCTGCCTGTCGGCTTTTTCCGTCAGCTGCTCTATCGGCATTCGGACAGGCCATGCAGCTGCTCACCGCGTTCATACTTAACTTCCTGAGCGACGCCAAGAAAGTTTCCGCGCGTGCGCTCGTTGGAAGGCCCCCAGCCGCAACCACGTGGGACCACGTAATCGCGGCTGGGGGCCTTCCAACGAGTGCACGCGCGAAGACTTTCCCGGCGTCGCCCAGGAAGGCAAGTATGAACACGGTGAGCAGCTGCAGGGCCTGTCCGAATGGCGAAAGAGCATTCGGATAGCCGCCCCAGCCCCTCGGATGCCAGCAAGCTGGCTCAATGCCGGCTTTCGGTATCGGGGAAAATATCGGGGGTACTGCAGGAGTACCAAGTACTCCTGCAGTACCCGGTATCGGCACCGATACCGATACTAGTATCGGTATTGGTGCAACCCAAATGTAAATTAAGAAAAATTGGTCTAGATGAAAATACTTATTTCCTTGGATAGGAAACTGGATAAAAGATAGGGTACAGAGAGTGGTCATAAATGGTACATTTTCAAGATGGACATCAGTGGTAAGTGGTGTCCTTCAGGGGTCTGTTATAGGACCAATTATATTCAAGTTATTTATAAATGACCTTGAGATAGGCATTGAAATGTATCTGTGTTTGCAGATGACACAAAACTAGGAAAAGTAATAGAATTTGAGCAGGATGTTACTTCGCTGCAGAGGGATTTAGATAGATTGGGGGACTGGGCACTTAAATGGCAGATGAAATTTAATCTAGATAAATGCAAAGTTATGCACTTTGGAGTGAAGAACACACAAGCATCTTATATCCTAAATGGTACGGAGTTAGGGAAATCCAAGCAGGAGAAGGATTTGGGAATAACCATAGACTTCAAACTAAGTAACAATGTGCAATGTCAAACAGCACCCGCCATGGCCAGCAAGGTATTGGCATGCATTAAAACGGGAGTCACTCTCGGGATGAAAACATAATTTTGCCTCTGTATAAATCAATGGTAAAACCGCACCTTGAATATGCTGTGCAATTTTGGGCACCTGTCTTAAGAAAGGATATTATAGCGCTAGAAAAAGTGCAGAGATGGGCGACTAAATTAATAAGGGGAATGGAAGGTTTAAGTTATGAGGAAAGACTAACAAGCTTTACCTGTTTAGTTTAGAGAAACGACGCCTTAGAGGGGATCTGATAACCTTATATAAATATATACGGGGCCATTATAAACCATTGTTTGGAAACCTATTCATTAACAGGACTATACACAGGACACAAGGTCACCCATTTAGACTGGACAAAAGGAAATTCAGCCTAAAGCATAGGAAGGGTTATTTTATGGTGAGAACAATAAAGCTGTGGAATTCTCTGCCTGTTGAGGTGGTTGAGTCAGAGACTGTACAGACTTTTAAAAAACGACTGGATGACTTCCTGCAGACCCAGAATATTAAGGGTGATAATATTTAATATGTGGGTAAGCTTCTTGATCCAAGGAGAAATCTGACTGCCATTCTGGGGTCAAGAAGGAATTTTTCCCCAGTTTGTTGCATATTGGCGAGCATTTCAGACTGTGATTTTTGCCTTCTTTTGGATCAACAGCAGTAGGTGTTGTGTGAGAGGCTGAAGCCGATGGACGCATGTCTTTTTTCAGCCTATGTAACTATGGGTACTTGCCTGTTATCCGGACCACATCAAGTTTTTATAGTTTCAGACAGAATAAACTGAGTCAATTGTCATAGTTTTATTTTTATAGATAATGAACTGAATAAACGGGAAGACAAACATATGAGAACATGTGACGATTAATAAACTGTAACATATGACAACATGACTTGACTTATAATTGAGATACTGGTGGACAGAAAGTTAGGGTTATGGGGTTAGGCTTAGATGGTTAGGGTTGGGGTTACCCTAACCCTAACTCCTTAACCCTAACTTTCTGGCCACCAGTATCTCAATTATAAGTAAAGTCATGTTGTCATATGTTACAGTTTATTAATCGTCACATGTTCTCATATGTTTGTCTTCCCGTTTATTCAGTTCATTATCTATGAAAATAAAACTATGACAATTGACTCAGTTTATTCTGTCTATGAAACCAGGGCCGCCATCAGGGCATTACACCCCATGCTGCGGTAAGGGGCCCGGGCTGCCGGGCCTGTCGGCAGCGCCCTCCTTCAGCTCCGGTCAGGGGCGGACTGACTCGTCGGGCCCCGCGGGTCGGTAGGGTCCCAGTTTTTGTAGGCAAGTCCCGAAGGGAAGGTCATCTCAGGGTGTCCGTGGCAGCCGCCCAGCAGCACACTACCTAACCGCCGCGTCCCTGCAGCGTGCCTACCTGGGGCTCCACTTTCTAAAACTGGAAGAGCGCACGCTGGATTGACGCCGCCCCCTCACGTGATGCGCACGCATCACGTGAGGGGCGGCATCAATCCAGTGTGCACTCTTCCTGTTTTAGAACGTGGGGCCCCAGGTAGGCACACTGCATGGTCGCGGACGCGGCGGTTAGGGCCAGCTGCCACGGACACCCTGAGATGACCTTCCCTTCGGGACTTGCCTACAAAAACCGGGCCCCTACCGACCGAATGTGGGGCCCCAGGTAGGCACTCTGCGATCTGTAATGAAATGGGGGGTAATGATCTGACTAATGAAATGGGGGGTAATGATCTGACTAATGAAATGGGGGGAATGATCTGACTAATGAAATGGGGGAATGATCTGTAATGAAATGGGGGGGAATGATCTAATGAAATGGGGGAATGATCTGTAACGAAACGGGGGGGAATGATCTGACTAATGAAATGGGGGGAATGATCTGACTAATGAAATGGGGGAATGATCTGTAATGAAATGGGGGGGAATGATCTAATGAAATGGGGGAATGATCTGTAACGAAACAGGGGGGAATGATCTGACTAATGAAATGGGGGGAATGATCTGACTAATGAAATGGGGGAATGATCTGTAATGAAATGGGGGAATGATCTGTAATGAAATGGGGGAATGATCTGACTAATGAAATGGGGGGAATGATCTAATGAAATGGGGGGGAATGATCTGTAATGAAATGGGGAGGAATGATCTGTAATGAAATGGGGGAATGATCTGACTAATGAAATGGGGGAATGATATAATGAAATGCGGGGGAATGATATAATGAAATGTGGGGGAATGATCTGTAATTAAATGGGGGAATGATCTGACTAATGAAATGGGGAGGAATGATCTGTAATGAAATGAGGGAATGATCTGTCTAATGAAATGCGGGGGGGGGTGATCTGTCTAATGAAATGCGGGGGGTAATAATCTGGCAAATGAAATGCTGGGGGGATAATATATGTACCTATATTCAATTACTGAGTTACCCCCTTAACCCCTTAAGGGCCGCTGACGTACCCTGTACGTCCTGTCCTCGGGTCTCCCTTAGACCCGCGGACGTACAGGGTACGTCAGCGGCGCCTAATCCCCCTCCCGCCCGATACTCACCTCCCTCGCTGGATCCCACAGCGATCTGGCAGAGAGGAAGCCTGCCCATGTGATTTACATGGGCAGGCGAGGCTGATGACGTCGCCACGCTGCGTGGTGACGTCGTCAGCAGGCGTCCCCATGCATTTCAATGGAGGGGAGGGGGGGCTCCTTCGGAGCCCTCTATCTCCCCAACCATTGAAGCTAGGGAGATGCCGTTTGCACCGCTGGAGAGGGGAGAGCCTCCCCTTTGCCTCCCAATTGGCGCAAAAACGCAATTCAAACCTGGAGGGGGGCTGACATCTTGGATGTCAGCCAAGCCTTCAGGTCCCCCCCCACCCACTGACAACCTCACCATATGTGTGAGGATGTCAGTGGGCCAGTTAACCCTCTAGCTGCCATGTAGAGATAAGGGGATCCTAAGGATCCCTTTATCTCCCGATCCATGGCCTGATTATGGCGTTTCCAATGATACCAAACATGACCAGGTTTGGTTTTAAAAAAAAAAATTAAAAAAAAAATTAAATAAAAAAAAATAATAAAAAAAATTTAATAAAATAAAAAAATGATTTTTTTTTAAAGTTTTTTTGTCTGGGGGGGGTTTAATTAAATAGGACCTAGGCTTTCATCTAAAAATAATTAGCACAAAATGGTCAGAATGAGCGCAGCGCACATAGGTGAACTGTCTCAGCAGTGAAGGGGTTAAAAAGCAAACGCATGTAAAAATTGGGTATTTCTAGTCTCGGGACAAAATTTTGAACCTATTTTAGCCGGGGTCTTTTTGGGTGGTTGTAGATTTTGGGGATTAAATTACGAAAAAGTGTGTTTTTACCATTTTTTTTCCTCATATTTCATATTTTTTTATAGTAAATTATTCGATATGATGGAAATAATGGTATTTCTAGAAAGTCCATTTAATGGCGGGAAAAAGGGTGTATAATATGTGTGGGTCGAATAAACGAGTAAGAGGAAAATTTGACCTAAACACTAACAGCGCAGAAACGTAAAAACAGCAGCGGTCACTAAAAGACGGATTTGTGTAAAACCGCCCGGTCACTAAGGGGTTAAAATAGGACTATTGCTTCTGTCTACTTCTCTGGATACCAATCCTACTATAATCTATCTATACACCGCTTACCTTTTTTGGGGGGTAATAAGATGAAAAATTAAATGCTGGAGGGGGGGGGGGGGGTTGAATAAATCGGTACATTACTGTGAGTTTTATTGCTGTGGAGCTCTGTGAAACGCTCACACTGCACATTACTGTGAGTTTTATTGCTGTGGAGCTGTGATACGCTCATACACACTGCACTTTACTGAGAGTTGTATTGCTGTGGAGCTCTGTGATATGCTCATACACACTGCACACAGTAATGTGCAGTGTGTATGAGCGTATCACAGAGCTCCACAGGAATAAAGCTCACAGTAGTTTTATGGCTGTGGAGCTCTGTGATACGCTCATACCCACTGCACATTACTGTGAGTTTTATTGCTGTGGAGCTCTGTGATACGCTCATACCCACTGCACATTACTGTGAGTTTTATTGCTGTGGAGCTCTGTGATACGCTCATACCTGCTGCACATTACTGTGAGTTTTATTGCTGTGGAGCTGTGTTATGTCCTTTTTTTGTTGTGGAAGGGGGCCAAAGAATTTTAAAAGGTTGAAGTTTAGGGGGGGGGCATCTGAGGTTCAGTAAGGGGCCCTATATTTCTGATAGCTGCCCTGTAAGAAAGTATAAAAACTGGATGTGGTCCGGATAACAGGAAAGTACCTAACTATGTAACTATGTTCCTAAAGACAATCACATAATTTTAGTTTAAAACGCCACAGCATGTTTGCACTGCGGTGTCCTACTTCTTAAAAAAAGGTTTTTTGCTATAATGGCCAAACATAAAAGCTGACTGAGAATTATGCTGAATCATCACTAGGCGTGTATATAGAACATGTCTCCTCCCAGCAGGCTGTATAGAAGCTCCAGGGACAGTAATTTACTATCACACAATATATACCTTCCTGTGATGGAACATTTGATCCTCCCTTGCCTCAAAATCAGTTGTGTATAATATTAATCACTCGCCAAAAAAATCCGGAAGTAAACATGGACGTCTCGGCACAGTGTAGGGGATGACGTGTGTAGCACGTGCGCC
Source organism: Leptobrachium leishanense (assembly GCA_009667805.1). Taxonomy (NCBI): domain Eukaryota; kingdom Metazoa; phylum Chordata; class Amphibia; order Anura; family Megophryidae; genus Leptobrachium; species Leptobrachium leishanense. Next base: position 263,396,441 of record CM019065.1, on the reverse strand, counting down.
TCCGCCTCGAAAGTTTAGGTTTCGTTTCTCGGTCTCTTTACTAAGCCTGTGGGAGGGGATAAAGGAGTTAGAAAAAAGAGGTGGACACTGAAGGAAGCAGAACTGCAGCGGGGACACCAAGTGCATTACAATTACATCACACAGGTAGAGTCCATGGCAGACGTACTCACACCCGCCCAGTGAGGAGCAGAAGGCAGCCGGATTCCGGGGAGAGCACAGACCCAGGTAGCGAGAAGAGGCACAGGGAGGTGGGAAAGGACTACAAAAGGAGGACTACTTTGAGGGTGAGAGAGAACAAATACTGCAAAGCTGATAAGAGAAATAAAAACACAGAATAATATAGAAATATGTCACTAAACAGCAGTAAAGAACGAGGCTGAAGTTAGTTTCTTATTCGGCCAGTTACTTATTCGTGGAAGTTGGTTTCTGATTCGGTTGAATTCTAAGTATGTAAAATTTCAATAAAAACCTGATTTTAGATGGTAAATTGCCATTGTGCCAATGATTTTAACAGGATTTATATAGAGGTGGATGCCCTCTACCAAACAATGTCAAATTTAGCCTGGCCCAACTGCAATTTGGGCAGAAAAATCAGTGCCAACTGTGCCATGGGTGCTGATTTTTACTGTTTTGAATAAGTAACTGATGTTTTCAAAGGGTTAATTGCCATTGGGCCACTGAATTCAACATGGATTTATATAGAGGTGAATGTCCTCTATCAAACACAAGTGTCTTCAGCCTGGCCCAATGGCAAGTTTGCCACGAAAACAGTGCCAACTGTGCCAAGGGTGTTGATTTTTACTATTTTGAATAAGTAACTGATGATTTCAAAGCTTTAATTGCCATTGGGCCACTGAATTCAACATGGATTTATATAGAGGTGGATGCCCTCTATCAAACACCATTGTCTTCAGCCTGGCCCAATGGCAAGTTTTCCACGAAAACAGTGCCAACTGTGCCAAGGGTGTTGATTTTTACTATTTTGAATAAGTAACTGATGATTTGAAAGGGTTAATTGCCATTGCTCCACTGAATTCAACATGGATTTATATAGAGGTGGATGTCCTCTATCAAGCACAATAGTCTTCAGCCTGGCCCAATGGCAAGTTTGCCACAAAAACAGTGCCAACTATGCCATGGGTGCTGATTTTTACTGTTTTGAATGAGTAACTGATATTTTTAATGGGGTTGCACCGATACTAGTATCGGTATCAGTGCCGATACCGGGTAATGCAGGAGTACATGGTACTCGTGCAGTGCCCCCAATATTTCCCCCGAGACAGGAAGCCAGCATTGAGCCGGGATCCGAGGGGCTGGGGCGGCTGTCTGAATGCTCTATCGGCATTCGGACAGGCCCTGCAGCTGCTCTCCGCGATCATACTTACCTTCCTGAGTGACGCCGGTAAAGCTTCCGCACGTGTGCTCGTTGGAAGGCCCCCAGCCGCGATCACCAGGGACTCCCACGTGATCGCGGCTGGGGGCCTTCCAACGAGCGCACGTGCAAAGACCTTGTCGGCGTTGCTCAGGAAGGTAAGTATGAACGCGGAGAGCAGCTGCAGGGCCTGTCCGAATACCGATAGAGCATTCGGACAGCCGCCCTATCGGCATTCGGACAGGCACCTGGAGCTCTCCGTTCATACTTACCATCCTGAGCGACGCCGGTAAAGTTTCCGCACGTGCGCTCGTTGGAAGGCCCCCAGGAGCGATCACCCACGTGAAACTTTACCGGCGTCGCTCAGGATGGTAAGTATGAACGGAGAGCTCCAGGTGCCTGTCCGAATGCCGATAGAGCATTCGGACAGCCGCCCTATCGGCATTCGGACAGGCACCTGGAGCTCTCCGTTCATACTTACCATCCTGAGCGACGCCGGTAAAGTTTCACGTGGGTGATCGCTCCTGGGGGCCTTCCAACGAGCGCACGTGCGGAAACTTTACCGGCGTCGCTCAGGATGGTAAGTATGAACGGAGAGCTCCAGGTGCCTGTCCGAATGCCGATAGAGCATTCGGACAGCCGCCCTATGTCTGGTCTGGGGTCTGTGTGTGTGTGTGTGTATGTGTATGTGTAACAGGGGTGTGGAAATTTTAAAAATATCTACTTGTCCAACGGACTAAGTGGTAGGACGATCTACTTGTCCTGATAAGAAAAATAATTTCAACAAAATAGTGTTTAGAGGTCTTTATTCTTAACAGCGTGCACATAATTTATAATGCCCACAGATCTAGACCTCAGACCAGATAATGCCCACATATATAGACCACGGATCAGATAATGCCCACAGATATAGACCTCAGACCAGATAATGCCCACAGATATAGACCTCAGACCAGATAATGCCCACATATATAGACCATGGATCAGATAATGCCCACAGATATAGACCTCAGACCAGGTAATGCCCACAGTGAATGTGGACATGCTATACAGTGAATGTGGACATGCCATACAGTGAATGTGGCATGCTATACAGTGAATGTGGACATGCCATACAGTGAATGTGGACATGCCATACAGTGAATGTGGCATGCTATACAGTGAATGTGGACATGTTATTTCCCCCCTCTCCTATAATCTAGCCGGGGTATTTCCATGCTGAGTGCCCGCTGCCTCGTGGCCAGCCTTGTGTGCCAGGAAAATACTGAACCTCGTTTGACCTAGTGATTTGGGCATTTAAAGGGCACAGTGGCAAGGGTTAACTCAGATCCTCTTTGGGTAAGGCATTTCCACGGCCTCCGAGCTGCTCGCTTTTATCCCTGTGCCAGCGCCGCTTTCTGTTTACTATACCCCAGGAGATCCCGCTCCACCCTCCTGACGATAAACGCTCACAGAGCGAGGGAAAGGGCTGTTTGGCATATTGCATGGCAGAGCTGCTCACCTGGACACAGGGCCTGTTTTGTATCAGGCAGCCTCTGCAACCCCCCCAAACGTCCTCCCAGACACCCCGTTCCATATTCATGCTTCTCGGCGGGTATAGAAGCAGTGCAGGATGGGGAGTGTGGATCGAAAGCTTGTGTGCAAGCGCCGTAGCTCCGGCCCCTCCCCCCATCGCGCCGCTCTGTGAGAGAGAGGAAGGAACGTCCGTGAGAGTGGGCGTTCCTTCCACTCTCTGCGATGAGTGTACAAAGTGCGATCCTCCTATGGATGATCGGAGCTTTGTTTCCCGATGGCGCTCGTGTGCTGGGAGCAGTCCGGCGGGCTTCTTGCCCGCCGGACTGCATCTCAAAAATATTTACTTGTCCGGCGCCCGGATCTTCATATAACGGGCGTCGGGCGATATAATTCCCACACCCCTGCTGTAATATATACACATACACACACTGAGCTGGGTGGCATATCCATGAGCTGGAGGGCATATCCATGAGCTGGGGGGCATATCCATGAGCTGGGGGGCATATCTGAGAGCTGGGGGCAATATCCATGAGCTGGGGCATAATCTATGAGAGCTGGGGCATAATCCATGAGCTGGGGGGCATAATCCATGAGAGCTGGGGGGCATATCCATGAGCTGGGGGGCATATCCATGAGAGCTGGGGGCATATCCATGAGCTGGGGGGCATATCCATGAGAGCTGGGGGCAATATCCATGAGCTGGGGGGCATATCTGAGAGCTGGGGGCAATATCCATGAGCTGGGGCATAATCTATGAGAGCTGGGGTATAATCCATGAGCTGGGGCATAATCCATGAGCTGGGGGGCATAATCCATGAGAGCTGGGGGCATATCATGAGCTGGGGGGCATATCCATGAGCTGGGGGGGCATATCCATGAGCTGAGGGGCATATCTATGAGAGCTGGGGGCAATATCCATGAACTGGGGCATATCCATGAGAGCTGGGGGCATATCCATGAGCTGGGGGGCATATCCATGAGAGCTGGGGGCAATATCCATGAACTGGGGCATATCCATGAGAGCTGGGGGCATATCCATGTGAGCTGGGGCATAATCAATGAGAGCTGGGGGCATTTTTATATGAGGTCTGTTCTTATTGGAAAGCGTTCACATGACATAAAATAAAAGTATCGGTACTCGGTATCGGTGAGTACTTGAAAAAAAGTATCGGTACTCGTACTCGGTCTTAAAAAAGTGGTATCGGTGCATCCCTAGTTTTTAAAGGGTTAAATGCCATTGGGCCACTGATTTCACTATGGATCTATAGAGAGTTGGATGTTAAAAACAGTTGTCATTATGTTGGCCCAATGGTCAGTTTGGCACAAAAACAGTAAAACCGTGCCAGGCAAACAAATTTCATTATTTTGAATAAGTAACTGTTTTTAAACGGTTAAATGCTGTCGGGCCACTGATTTCAACATGAATCTATATAGAATTGGATGCCTTCTATTAGGGATGCACCGATACCACTTTTTTAAGACCGAGTACGAGTACCGATACTTTTTAAAAGTACTCACCGATACCGAGTACCGATACTTTTATTTAATGTCATGTGACGCTTTCCAATAGGAACAGATCTCATATAAAAATTTATATGAGATTGACCCCAGGTCTCTTGGATTTGCCCCCAGCTCACATGGGTTTGCCCCCAGCTCACATGGGTTTGCGGCAGGTCTCATGGATTTGCCCCCAGGTCTCATGGATTTGCCCCCAGCTCACATGGATTTGCCCCAGCTCTGATGGATATGTCCCCCAGGTCTCATGGATTGGCCCCCAGGTCTCATGGATTGGCCCCCAGGTCTCATGGATTGGCTCCCAGGTCTCATGGATTGGCCCCCAGGTCTCATGGATTTACCCCCAGCTCGAACGCTGGGGAAGCTGGCCGCGTGCATGTAAAGCACGCGGCCAGCGTTCCCCTCCGGCGCGCCAAATACTCACCCTTCCTGAAGTTCCGGTCTGTGGGCAGTGATGCGGTCACGTGGCCGCCGGGCGCTCCTGTGACGCGGCCTCTCGGCTGGAGGCAGCGTCACAGATGCGCCGGGCGGCCACGTGACCACATCACTGCCCAGAGACCGGAACTTCAGGAAGGGTGAGTATTTGGCGCGCCGGAGGGGAACGCTGGCCGCGTGCTTTTCATGCACGCGGCCAGCTTCCCCAGCCCCGCGGATACCGGCAAGCCGGCCCAGCGCCGGCTTCCGGTATCGGCGGGATGTATCGGGCCGTTTGCACGAGTAACAAGTACTCGTGCAAACGGCAATATCGGCCCCGATACCGATACTAGTATCGGTATCGGTGCATCCCTACCTTCTATTAAAAACAGTTTTTGTTACACTGGCCCAATGGTCGGTTTGGCACAGAAATAGTGCCAACACTGCCATTGGCACCAATTCTCATAAATTTGAATAAGTAACTGATGTTTTTAAAGGGTTAAATGCCGTTGGGCCACTGATTTCACCATGTATTTATATAGAGTTGGATGTCCTCTATTAAAAACAGTTGTCATTATGTTGCCCAATGGTCAGTTTGGCACAAAAACAGTAAAACCGTGCCAGGCAAACAAATTTCATTATTTTGAATAAGTAACTGTTTTTAAACGGTTAAATGCTGTCGGGCCACTGATTTCAACATGAATTTATATAGAATTGGATGCCTTCTATTAAAAACTGTTTTTGTTACACTGGCCCAATGGACGGTTTGGCACAGAAATAGTGCCAACACTGCCATTGGCACCAATTCTCATAAATTTGAATAAGTAACTGATGTTTTTAAAGGGTTAAATGCCGTTGGGCCACTGATTTCACCATGTATTTATATAGAGTTGGATGCCCTCTATTAAAAACAGTTGTCGATAGCCTGGCCCAATGGTTAGTTTGGCACAGAAACAGTGCCATCTGTGCTACGGGCACTGATTTCCATCAATTTGAATAGTTAACTGATGTTTTTAAAGGGTTAAATGCGGTTGGGCCACTGCTTTCAACATAGAATTATATAGAGTTGGATGCCCTTCGTTAAAAACAGTTGTCTTTTGCCTGGCCCAATAGTCAGATTGGCACAGAAACCAAGATCCTTTTTGGCAACAAGGCTGAGGCTCAACACTGCACGTCCACCGCGAGCTGAGAAGACATTGAACCCCCTTGGAGCAAATCACAAGCAGTTCTCATATATATGCGTCCCCTCCACCTCTCCAAAGAGAGAAGCTCCCGGAAAAAAACCCAAAAAAATCCCACCCCTTCCCGACCCCCCATGAGGAAAGAAAAACCCTAAATCCAGCTGTGTCCTTGGCACCTCCGTACAGAAAATGAAAGCAAACCCCCCCCACACCCTCAGTATAGCAATACAGAACAGTGACCCCACATACTAGCATAAAGAACACATTCCCCCTCCCATCCCAAGTGTGGGGTGACCCTATGGGAGTGCTCTTATACTAAACCCCCCCTCCCATCCCGTCCATATCAACACGTAAACCACTATTGACAGTCTGAACTACACAATGTGTCACGGATCCCCAGTAGAACTACGATGCTGGTCCCTGTATACAGAACCCTATCTACCCCTCCGATCCTTGAATGGTTGGTAAAGCTTACTATCTGCAGGGTACAACAGCCAGAAAGGGTTAGCAGGCGCCTCCTGGCCACCAATGTGACCACCGCGAGCCGGTATATCAATAGGCACCCAGCCAGCGAAAAGCGAACACAGCGCTGCCGGGTACCACCTGGGACGCCAGACGAGGCATGGGCACCCCCAGGACCACTGGACGTGACTCAATGTCCATGTGGATTAAAAAGAAAAAACTGTAACCCCCCCGTCCCAATCGGGGCAGACATCCATAGACCCAAAATCTTATAGCAGAACATAACAGTATCCCCACAGACAGAAAAGTAATACAAACCCCCATCCCATGTCATCCGTACTGAAACCGCTATTTATAGTGCGATCCATGCAATAGTCATGTGAATAATACAAAAAGAAAGAGTGTCCACTCCCATAAAGGCTCATCCTCACCCTGCACCCTTCACCCCCGCCACTCTGGCATCAGTAAGGCCTGGGGCTAGGGTCCATGAGAAAGTGCACAAATGTGACGATCACGGAGTACCCCGGCTGGATACACGGCGTCAGGGCCCAATAGTAGCACATACAACTACTGGGCAGAGTGTGTCTTATAGCTGCAGTTTTTGCCCCAAGAACGAGGCAAGACACATTTTAGGTTGAATTGCAAACAGAATCTGTTTCTTGTGCAAAACACAGGTCATACTTATATGGAGCTGTCCCTATTGTTCACCCTCCTGCCCACCCTCAGACATCCCGGAGCACCACTGCCTCCAGCCATTCCCCAGTCCCAGAATATAATGGCCACCACAGCCTCAGCCATTGCCCAGTTTGTGGAATGTCGCCCCTTGTCCAGTCTGGAGATGGTTCGAAGGCCAAAGTCGGGTCGCAGCAGGTGGCGGCTCGATGCACGTAAGCAGTGGGCAGGAAAAACACACTTTCCGAGCAAGCAGAATATTGAGGAACAGAAACACACATAGGGGCATGTGAAAACAGGATGTAAAATAAGGGGCCCAATGGGGCAAAAAAGGTGCAGGGCAAAACAAAGGCAAAAAGTTTTTAAATGTGGTGGGACCCTGCAGCCTGTACCATCGCAACAATCCAGAGCAATAGGAGGGTCAGTCGACCAAGAAAACGTCCGAATCAAAAATCATGGAGGAATGCAAGGTTGAGGGGAACGGGACCAGGGAGAGCACGGCAGAATGGGAAGACGAGGGCCTGGCAAATGAGGGAGCACAAAACTGGAGGAGCGGAGGGAGCTACAAGGAGCTTCAATGGTGGGGATGACAGGTGTTAACCCAGGCCTGGTGTTGTGGTAAGGCCGGTACCTCCGTTCCAAGGCCTCTGTCCAGGAGCACGAATAGATCTGCTGGAATGGGGATCCCCAATGCCTCCAACAGTCAAGTGTAATCGGCCGGTGAGCGCAGGGATATGAAGGCCCCATCATGGGGCAAAATGGAAACCTCCAGGGTAGCGGAGTTCCTTGTGCGGAAGAAGCTCTGTAAGAGGCCATTGGGCTCTTCTCTTCGGAAGCGTAGAAGAAGCCACATCGTTGAAGAGATTCTGGGCAACCCCCTCAATCAAGGAGGCGCCATAACGGGCTGCAAGCAGCAGGGCATCCTTGGTGGAGTAATACCAGCACTTGAGCACCACGTCCCACGGGGGTTCGTTGGGACCCAAGCGTGGGCGCAGGGCTCTATGGATCCTATTTAGGCACAACTCCACCTCCGGAGTGGCATGAACAACAGGGTGCGGAACAACTTGTCTCCAGGACATCTCCGATACAATGGTTGGAGCGACGGAACCTGCTGTCCAGGTATTCTACTTCCTCCTGAAGCAACAGGTAGTTGTCGCAGACCTCTCGTAATATAGCCTGCGCCTCGGCGTGATCAGTCTCCACTTAATAATGGTACGTATCTGGCGGCGCGAAGACAATCGCCAATTGGTAGCCTGGTTTCCCTTAGTTCATTACATCCATATGGGCATGTGGAAAGAAAACAGTATATAGTGCAGAGGGTTTTAACACATTAAATAAGTAGTTATATGCTGTTCCACTCTCAAATTACAGAGCCCAAGCACTGGCTCTGAGGGGGTCAAAGCTCTTGGGTGCTTGACTTCTCCGCTTCTAAAGGTGACCCACACCTTATAGAAATTGTAGTAGGACTTGCATAGGTATGGATATGAAAAGAAAAACGAGACAACTTCCTTGTGCAGGTCTTCCACAGATGAAATAACATAAAATAAATAAAGCCAGTCAACTCACATTAGTTGGAGCTATAGACCAAGCTCTAGGTGTATGCGCCTCAGGACTTATTAGTAGGTAAAGCCCAAACAACCTCTTTTAGGAATCCAGAACAGCGGGGAAAGTTGAAATTTTAAAATATTTATTTAAAACATAAATAAAATTAGTGGCTCAGCCAGGAGACCAGGACGCGTTTCGCCAGACGTGCTGGCTTCATCAGCTGATGAAGCCAGCACGTCTGGCGAAACGCGTCCTGATCTCCTAGCTGAGCCATTAATTTTATTTATTTTTAAATAAATATTTTAAATTTCAACTTTCCCCGCTGTTCTGGATTCCTAAAAGAGGTTGTTTGGGCTTTACCTACTAATAAGTCCTGAGGCGCATACACCTAGAGCTTGGTCTATAGCTCCAACTAATGTGAGTTGACTGGCTTTATTTATTTTTTATGTTATTTCATCTGTGGAAGACCTGCACAAGGAAGTTGTCTCGTTTTTCTTTTCATATCCATCCTATGCAAGTCCTACTACAATTTCTATAAGGTGTGGGTCACCTTTAGAAGCGGAGAAGTCAAGCACCCAAGAGCTTTGACCCCCTCAGAGCCAGTGCTTGGGCTCTGTAATTTGTGAGTGGAACAGCATATAACTACTTATTTAATGTGTTAAAACCCTCTGCACTATATACTGTTTATTTTCTTTCACATGCCCCATATGGATGTAATGAACTAAGGGAACCATCAGCTACCAATTGGCGATGGTCTTCGCGCCGCCAGATACGTACCATTATTCTTGTTATTTTCACTGGTTTTGTCAGGATCACCACGCTCTGGCCCCTGTCACTCACGCTACCCTGCAGATTCCAAGACCCTTGCATGAACAATTCACCTTCCTGATTCTACCGTCCTGGCCCTGTATCCACACCTGCCCTTCATCATCCCTGATCAGCCCTGCATATAAGGGAGTCCTGCCCCCTACCCAGAACTTCCACATTGAAGTTACTAACTGCAAAGACCTGTGTACTGAAGCTCCCTGAAACCGCCTAACCATCTCCCGAACTCTCTACTCCAGACCCCAAGGACTTCCTACCATAATCTGGACTCTCATTCCTACACTTACCGGTAACCTTCCCATCCTGCTCCCCCTCTGCCAGCCTTGCCGTGTACCGAACCCCTGCTATACCACCGACTATTCTCTGCCAGCCTTGCCGTGTACCGAACCCCTGCTATACCACCGACTATTCTCTGCCAGCCTTGCCGTGTACCGAACCCCTGCTATACCGACTATTCTCTGCCAGCCTTGCCGTGTACCGAACCCCTTGCTGAACCCTGACGACTCTATTACCTGTATCCTGTATGATTTCATACCACAGTGTTTATGTGTAATAAACACTTCTTTTGTTTATTCTAAAACCTGTCTTGATCACTGCATCTTGGGCTCACAACCTCAACCTGCTACACAACCCGCAGTTAAACGTGACAGAATGTGGAAGTCCGAAATCAGTGAGTCCGCGGTGATCCATATCGTGGTGGAGGACCTGAAAGGTGCCTTTCTACAGATTCAGCAGTATCTGGACTCCCTGCTTGAGTATGTACAGCAGAACCCAAGGGGCACCTCTTCTAAGGTGCGCGTTCCTGCTACAGAGGGAGCCAGAGGACCGCTGACCCCAGAAGAAAAGGCTAGGAGGAGGGCGCAAGACCTCTGCTTCTACTGCGGGGGCCCTTTGCATCAAATCTCGGCCTGCCCATTGCGCCCACCTAAGCCAGGTACAAAATGCTTTCCTGCACCTGTCCCGGTAAAGCCTGTTTGTACCAAGCCTGCACCTGCCAAAACCACAAGGTTGGTGGTTAAAACAGGACCCACCCAGCCAATAATAGCGACCCCAATAATCAAACCCATGAAGTCTTCGGTGGTGAAGCCAGTGCCTGCCCTGCAGAAAAAGACTTCATCACCCATCAAGAAAGCACCCAAGGAAAGACCCCTATCCCAGCCTACTCCCAGAAGAAGCCGGATAAGCAAGCCTCCTGCACCTAAGCGTGTCCCTGCTTCCAGGGAACCTGAGCCAAAGGCTGCCAGACTCGCTGCACCTAGAAACCAGGTTACCCAAGAAGCTTCTTCTGAGGAATCAGACCAGGAGACCCCTACGGAGAGTGCCGAACTGGAGTTTGACCCTGAAATGCCCATGGAGCAGGAATCCATGGACGCTGAGCCAGCCATACCAATGGAGATTGAGCCTGGCCTACACCACATGGCTGGTGTTGCCAGGGATCCCAAATCCAGCCCGCTTCCTCCATGCTGCATATATGTCTCACCATGTCCTTCTGATGACTCGGAGTCAGAAGAGGAAGCTGCTGATGCTGCTTGTGACTTAGTCAGACAGACTGCACGCCGCACCCAGGGACCCCCAGGTCAGCATAAGGGGTATGTTGGCGTTGCGGGATCTGTTTGTCGCCCAGCTGGAGTGACTCACCGTACCACTGTACCTTACTATCTCATGGAGACAGACTACAGAACTCCAGCTGTCAAGACCATCTCGCATGCACCTTGCCCACGATCTGCCTTCATTGGTGCCCTCTTCATGTCACCCACCGTCGTTCGGATGCCTGTTAAACTGCAACCTGCAGGATCCGAAGAGGTCGCTGCCCTGCAACCTGCAGGATCCGAAGAGGTCGCTGCCCTGCAACCTGCAGGATCCGAAGAGGTCGCTGCCCTGCAACCTGCAGGATCCGAAGAGGTCGCTGCCCTGCAACCTGCAGGATCCGAAGAGGTCGCTGCCCTGCAACCTGCAGGATCCGAAGAGGTCGCTGCCCTGCAACCTGCAGGATCCGAAGAGGTCGCTGCCCTGCAACCTGCAGGGGTCCAAGAGCCCGCTGCCCTGCAACCTGCAGGGGTCCAAGAGCCCGCTGCCCTGCAACCTGCAGGGGTCCAAGAGCCCGCTGCCCTGCAACCTGCAGGGGTCCAAGAGCCCGCTGCCCTGCAACCTGCAGGGGTCCAAGAGCCCGCTGCCCTGCAACCTGCAGGGGTCCAAGAGCCCGCTGCCCTGCAACCTGCAGGGGTCCAAGAGCCCGCTGCCCTGCAACCTGCAGGGGTCCAAGAGCCCGCTGCCCTGCAACCTGCAGGGGTCCAAGAGCCCGCTGCCCTGCAACCTGCAGGGGTCCAAGAGCCGCTGCCCTGCAACCTGCAGGGGTCCAAGAGCCCGCTGCCCTGCAACCTGCAGGGGTCCAAGAGCCCGCTGCCCTGCAACCTGCAGGGGTCCAAGAGCCCGCTGCCCTGCAACCTGCAGGGGTCCAAGAGCCCGCTGCCCTGCAACCTGCAGGGGTCCAAGAGCCGTGCTGTACCGAGGTCCAGGTCCAAGAGCCGTGCTGTACCGAGGTCCAGGTCCAAGAGCCGTGCTGTACCGAGGTCCAGGTCCAAGAGCCGTGCTGTACCGAGGTCCAGGTCCAAGAGCCGTGCTGTACCGAGGTCCAGGTCCAAGAGCCGTGCTGTACCGAGGTCCAGGTCCAAGAGCCGTGCTGTACCGAGGTCCAGGTCCAAGAGCCGTGCTGTACCGAGGTCCAGGTCCAAGAGCCGTGCTGTACCGAGGTCCAGGTCCAAGAGCCGTGCTGTACCGAGGTCCAGGTCCAAGAGCCGTGCTGTACCGAGGTCCAGGTCCAAGAGCCGTGCTGTACCGAGGTCCAGGTCCAAGAGCCGTGCTGTACCGAGGTCCAGGTCCAAGAGCCGTGCTGTACCGAGGTCCAGGTCCAAGAGCCGTGCTGTACCGAGGTCCAGGTCCAAGAGCCGTGCTGTACCGAGGTCCAGGTCCAAGAGCCGTGCGCTGTACCGAGGTCCAGGTCCAAGAGCCGTGCTGTACCGAGGTCCAGGCTCAGACTGCTGCCCTGCACATCGCAGATTCTCCAGCCGCTGCTGCCCTGCACATCGCAGATTCTCCAGCCGCTGCTGCCCTGCACATCGCAGATTCTCCAGCCGCTGCTGCCCTGCACATCGCAGATTCTCCAGCCGCTGCTGCCCTGCACATCGCAGATTCTCCAGCCGCTGCTGCCCTGCACATCGCAGATTCTCCAGCCGCTGCTGCCCTGCACATCGCAGATTCTCCAGCCGCTGCTGCCCTGCACATCGCAGATTCTCCAGCCGCTGCTGCCCTGCACATCGCAGATTCTCCAGCCGCTGCTGCCCTGCACATCGCAGATTCTCCAGCCGCTGCTGCCCTGCACATCGCAGATTCTCCAGCCGCTGCTGCCCTGCACATCGCAGATTCTCCAGCCGCTGCTGCCCTGCACATCGCAGATTCTCCAGCCGCTGCTGCCCTGCACATCGCAGATTCTCCTGCCGCTGCTGCCCTGCACATCGCAGATTCTCCTGCCGCTGCTGCCCTGCACATCGCAGATTCTCCAGCCGCTGCTGCCCTGCACATCGCAGATTCTCCAGCCGCTGCTGCCCTGCACATCGCAGATTCTCCAGCCGCTGCTGCCCTGCACATCGCAGATTCTCCAGCCGCTGCTGCCCTGCACATCGCAGATTCTCCAGCCGCTGCTGCCCTGCACATCGCAGATTCTCCAGCCGCTGCTGCCCTGCACATCGCAGATTCTCCAGCCGCTGCTGCCCTGCACATCGCAGATTCTCCAGCCGCTGCTGCCCTGCACATCGCAGATTCTCCAGCCGCTGCTGCCCTGCACATCGCAGATTCTCCAGCCGCTGCTGCCCTGCACATCGCAGATTCTCCAGCCGCTGCTGCCCTGCACATCGCAGATTCTCCAGCCGCTGCTGCCCTGCACATCGCAGATTCTCCAGCCGCTGCTGCCCTGCACATCGCAGATTCTCCAGCCGCTGCTGCCCTGCACATCGCAGATTCTCCAGCCGCTGCTGCCCTGCACATCGCAGATTCTCCAGCCGCTGCTGCCCTGCACATCGCAGATTCTCCAGCCGCTGCTGCCCTGCACATCGCAGATTCTCCAGCCGCTGCTGCCCTGCACATCGCAGATTCTCCAGCCGCTGCTGCCCTGCACATCGCAGATTCTCCAGCCGCTGCTGCCCTGCACATCGCAGATTCTCCAGCCGCTGCTGCCCTGCACATCGCAGATTCTCCTGAGGTCGCTGCCAAGCATCCAGCAGGGTCTCCTGAGGTCGCTGCCAAGCATCCAGCAGGATCTCCTGAGGTCGCTGCCAAGCATCCAGCAGGGTCTCCTGAGGTCGCTGCCAAGCATCTAGCAGGATCTCTTGAGGTGTCGTCGCCACGGGGCCGTCGCCGTCGCCGTAAGGCCAAGTCATTCATCGCCGCCGCAGAGCCGTGCCTTGCCAAGGACGCCGCAGCAGAGTCGTGCAGTGCCACGGAGGTCGCCAAGGGCGCTGCCCCTCCGCTCCTCGTCAAGGGCGCTGCCCCTCCGCTCCTCGTCAAGGGCGCTGCCCACCGCACCTTACCAAGGGCGCTGCCCCACTGTACCCAGCTGTTGCCGTGGAGACCCCCATCTCCGTTACCCATTGTTGGCAGTTTCCCGCTCTAGCCGTGCCAAGGAGGGTTTGGGGGTTCTCCAAGGTTGACTCTCCCATCCCTCACAGCCGCAAGTTTGGTCTTTATGCTGGTCAACCAAGCCAAGATGCTGCACATCTTGGCACCATTGACGCCACCCCGGACAGCGCCATCCTTATGGATCCCTACACGGTGCAGGGGTTCATGATGGACTCTTCCACCGCCCATTGGTTGACTTTTGGCCGCCCGGAGGTCGGCTCCTAGGGTGGGAGTGATGTCAGGATCACCACGCTCTGGCCCCTGTCACTCACGCTACCCTGCAGATTCCAAGACCCTTGCATGAACAATTCACCTTCCTGATTCTACCGTCCTGGCCCTGTATCCACACCTGCCCTTCATCATCCCTGATCAGCCCTGCATATAAGGGAGTCCTGCCCCCTACCCAGAACTTCCACATTGAAGTTACTAACTGCAAAGACCTGTGTACTGAAGCTCCCTGAAACCGCCTAACCATCTCCCGAACTCTCTACTCCAGACCCCAAGGACTTCCTACCATAATCTGGACTCTCATTCCTACACTTACCGGTAACCTTCCCATCCTGCTCCCCCTCTGCCAGCCTTGCCGTGTACCGAACCCCTGCTATACCACCGACTATTCTCTGCCAGCCTTGCCGTGTACCGAACCCCTGCTATACCACCGACTATTCTCTGCCAGCCTTGCCGTGTACCGAACCCCTGCTATACCGACTATTCTCTGCCAGCCTTGCCGTGTACCGAACCCCCTTGCTGAACCCTGACGACTCCATTACCTGTATCCTGTATGATTTCATACCACAGTGTTTATGTGTAATAAACACTTCTTTTGTTTATTCTAAAACCTGTCTTGATCACTGCATCTTGGGCTCACAACCTCAACCTGCTACACAACCCGCAGTTAAACGTGACAGGTTTGGGGGAGACCACTAAAATTTCTGGTTGGCATTGGTTGGTTGGTGGTGGTACAAGTTCGGGCGTCTGTTCATTTTTTTCTGTAGTCTCCACTTAATGCTCGAGTTTGGCTGTGCGGGTCCCCAGTGCGCCAATGTCCGTCCGTAGCCTCTCCAGGCCCGCCCTGAGGTCAATCTGAAGGTCATCCTTCATAGTGAGCAAGAGCTTTCTTGTCACATCGAGTACAAGGCTCACCTTTCG
Source organism: Leptobrachium leishanense (assembly GCA_009667805.1). Taxonomy (NCBI): domain Eukaryota; kingdom Metazoa; phylum Chordata; class Amphibia; order Anura; family Megophryidae; genus Leptobrachium; species Leptobrachium leishanense. Next base: position 263,381,120 of record CM019065.1, on the reverse strand, counting down.
CGACAGAAGGACTCACGACGACGCCATCCTGACAGCTTCTGAACGCACCACCGCCGACAGCAGGGGAAAATACTGGGCAATTTCAGCTTGGCTCGATTTGGGGTTCAACTTGCTCCTGGGCATGGAAGTTAAACCCCACAGGCTACAATGAAGTCCAGGGCTGATCAGTGGAGGCTACTGTCAGTTGTGGAAGAGCCACCTGCGCAGAAGCTCAGAGATCAGGCAGCCATCTCAGAGCTCGGCCAAACCACACCACCCATTGTGCCACTGATTTTAATAGAGGGCATCCACCTCTATATAAATCCATGTTGAATTCAGTGGCCCAATGGCAATTAACCCTTTGAAAACATCATTTACTTATTCAAAACAGTAAAAATCAGCACAGTTGGCACCGTTTTCGTGGCAAACTTGCCATTGGGCAAGGCTGAAGACCATTGTGTTTGATAGAGGGCATCCACCTCTATATAAATCTATGTTGAATTCAGTGGCCCAATGGCAATTAACCCTTTGAAAACATCAGTTACTTATTCAAAACAGTAAAAATAAACACCCTTGGCACAGTTGGCACTGTTTACGTGGCAAACTTGCCATTGGGCCAGGCTGAAGACAATTGTGTTTGATAGAGGGCATCCACCTCTATAGAAATCCATGTTGAATTCAGTGGCACAATGGCAATTAACGCTTTGAAAACATCAGTTACTTATTCAAAATAGTAAAAATCAACACCCTTGGCACAGTTGGCACTGATTTTTCTGCCCAAATTGCAGTTGGGCCAGGCTAAATTTGACATTGTTTGGTAGAGGGCATCCACCTCCTATATAAATCCTGTTAAAATCATTGGCACAATGGCAATTTACCATCTAAAATCAGGTTTTTATTGAAATTTTACATACTTAGAATTCAACCGAATCAGAAACCAACTTCCACGAATAAGTAACTGGCCGAATAAGAAACTAACTTCAGCCTCGTCAAGACAGATAGATAACCATGAAAAATGTACACAGATTTAACGAGGCTGAAGTTGGTTTTTTATTCGGCCAGTTTCCTATTCGTGGAATTTGGCTTTTTATTCAGATAAATAGTTCATATAAGTAATTGATGTTTATAAAGTGTTAAATAGGAACCCCGACTTCAACATGGATATATATATATATTCATGTTGAAGTCGGGGTTCCTATTTAAAACTTTATAAACATCAATTACTTATTTATACTCAATTTATATTATATATATATGAGTTGGATGCCCTCTATTAAAAGCAGTTTATAACCTGGCCCAACAGTTAGTTTTGCACAGAAACAGTGCCAACCGTGCCACCGACATCAAATTTCATAATTATGAAGAAGTAACTGATGGTTTTAAAGGCTTAATTGCCATTGGGCCACTGATTTCAGCATATCTTGCTATAGAGTTGGATGCTCTAAAAAAAAGAAACAAGGATTGGCACGCCCAAGATGCCCACCACTCCATATACATTCCAGAGGTCCATTTTGGCTGCAAGGCTCAGTCTCAACACTGCACACATTCACCCGTGAGCTGAAAAAACATTGAACCCCCCATCAAATCACAAGCAGTTCTCATATGTATGTGCCCCCTCCGCCCCACCTCTCCACAGAGAGAAGCTCCCACGAAAAAACACCCTCCAAAACCTCCTGATAAAGAAAAACCCTTAATCCAGCTGTGTCCTTGGCTTCTCCTTACAGAGAATGGTAGTAAAAACACACCCAAACTTCAGTATATCAATACAGAACAGTAACCCTACATACTAGCATAACCCCCCCCCACCCACCCAGTCCATAATGACACGTAAACCACTATTGACAGTCCAAACTATACAATGTCCATGTGCATTATAAAGTAAGAATAAACTGCAAAAATCCCGCCCCCCCCCCCTGTCCCAACCCCAAGCAGATATCCATAGACCCAAAATCTTATAGCAGCACATAACGGCAACCGCACAAACAGAAAATGAGTACAACCGCCCCATCCCATGTCATCCATACTGAAATGGCTATTTACAGTCCAATCCATACCATTAGTCATGTGAATAATAAAACAAAACACCCACCCCTTCCCAACCATATCAGACTAAGATGAAAACCCTAAATTCCACCCTGGAACAGCTGTATTTAGAAATAGAGCAAAATCTTCCCCCAATCCCAGTATGGTAGTACTGAACAGTAACCAACCCACCGGAAAAGAAAACAACAACAACCCCACCACATCAATACTTAACCTCCCTGGCGTTACGATTCTGACATCTTTTAGATGTCAACCTCATACTTCCTGGTTCCCTTTTCGCAGGACCCCCCCCCCCAGTGTCCAATGAAGACCAGGGCTGATCAGTCAAGGCCAGTCTCAGCTGTGGAAGAGCGGCCTGGGCAGAAGCTCAGAGTTCAGGCAGCCGTCTCAGAGCTTGGCTTAACCACGCCCATGTTGGGCCACTGATTTTTTTTCTCTCAATTCTTTATTTTAGAATTTTTGCACAGTCAAACAAATAAATAACAGCGGGAAATGGTCAGGCAGGGCCATAATTAGACATCTAAACAGCCATAGAGCAAAAAAAGCAATAAAACAATAGAAATATGAAAAGAAAATCCGCAGAAAAGCAGCGGTGCCCTCAGAAAATGTCATATATATGACCAAAAGGCAACGTCATCAAAAATAAAATTAAACAGAAAAAAACTCAGCAGGTAGAAATAAAAGTGACTCTAAGAGGGGGGGGGAGACTCTCATATAAAGCTCAGGGGAGACCCACCGCTTTAGCCCGTGTCCAGCGGGAAAGCCGTGTAGGCAGCCCCGACGTGCCAAGACAGCTCACATAGGTTGTGCCATACGATCATCCATCGGGCCAACTCCATCTCAGCTAGGATCGCATCGCAGGGCCTGAGTAGGCTCTTCAGCCTGCCACTAGACAGCCCCTTGTAGGTCCATCCCTCAGGGGACACGGGAGGACCGGCAGTAAGCTGCATGGGGTCACCAGTCCTGTCCGTCAGCAGCCCCTCGTCACCTCTTCATTCTGGGAACGCGGCCTCTGTCACAGAGACGTCCTCCAAATCGCCGACCGAGGATTCAGCCACCAACAGCGCCGCATTCTCCTGGGCCACTGATTTTAATAGAGGACATTCAACTCTGAGAATCCATGTTGAAATCAGTGGCCCAATGGCACTCTATAAATACATCAGGTACTTATTCAAAATTATGAAATATAGTGCACGTGGTAATGGGCACTATTTCTGGGCCAACCTGCCCATTGGGCCAAGCTAAAGACAACTGGTTTTATTAGAGGGCATCCAAATCTATGCAAATCCATTTTGAAAATCTGTGACCCAATGGCATTTAACCCATTATAAACATCAATTATATTAATTATCGGAATCAGAACCAACTTCCACAAATAAGGAACAAACTTCTGCCTCGTACAGATCTAGAAATGTGTCGGGGACCAATCCAGACTGAAATAGAAATTCATGATCAGACTCCTATAGAAATACAGAACTAAAATAGTTTGATATATAAAATCAATGGAAAATTCAGACTGATATACAGTCAGGTCCAGAAATATTGGGACATCAACACAATTCTAACATCTTTAGCTCTATACACCACCACAATGGAGTTGGAATGAAACAAACACAATGTGCTTTAAATGCTGACTGTCAGCTTTAATTTGAGGGTATGTACATCCAACTGAGGTGAACGGTGTAGGACTTACAGCAGTTTGCAGATGGGCCTCCCACTTGTTAAGGGATCAAAGGTAATGGGACAGAATAATAATCATAAATCAAACTTTCCCTTCTTAATACTTGGTTGCAAATCCTTTGCAGTCAATCACAGCCTGAAGTCTGGAACGCATAGACATCACCAGACGCTGGGTTTCATCCCTGGTGATGCTCTGCCAGGCCTCTACTGCAACTGTCTTCAGTTCCTGCTTGTTCTTGGCATTTTCCCTTCAGTTTTGTCTTCAGCAAGTGAAATGCATGCTCAATGGGATTCAGGTCAGGTGATTGACTTGGCCATTGCATAACATTCCACTTCTGTCCCTTCAAAAACTCTTTGGTTGCTTTTGTAGTATGCTTTGGGTCATTGTCCATCTGCACTGTGAAGCGCCGCCCAATGAGTTCTGCAGCATTTGGCTGAAAGTGAGCAGATAATATTGCCAGAAACACTTCAGAATTCATCCTGCTGCTTTTGTCAGCAGTCACATCATCAATAAATACAAGAGAACCAGTTCCATTGCCAGCCATACATGCCCACGCCATGACACTACCACCTCCATGCTTCACTGATGAGGTGATATGCTTAGGATCATGAGCAGTTCCTTTCCTTCTCCATACTCTTCTCTTCCCATCACTCTGGTACAAGTTGATCTTGGTCTCATCTGTCCATAGGATCTTGTTCCAGAACTGTGAAGGCTTTGTTAGGTGTTGTTTGGCAAACTCTAATCTGGTCTTCCTGTTTTTGAGGCTCACCAATGGTTTACATCTTGTGGTGAACCCTCTGTATTCACTCTGGTGAAGTCTTCTCTTGATTGTTGAGTTTGACACACATACACCTCCTGGAGAGTGTTCTTGATCTGGCCAACTGTTGTGAAGGGTGTTTTCTTCACCAGGGAAAAAATTCTTCGGTCATCCACCAGTTGTTTTCCATGGTCTCCCGGGTCTTTTGATGTTGCTGAGCTCACCGGTGAGTTCCTTCTTTTTGAGAATGTTCCAAACAGTTGTTTTGGCCACACCTAATGTTCTTGCTATCTCTCTGATGGGTTTGTTTTGTTTCTTCAGCCTAATGATGGTTTGCTTCACTGATGGTGACAGCTCTTTGGATCTTATCTTGAGAGTTGACAGCAACAGATTCCAAATGCAAATAGCACACTTGAAATTAACTCTGGGCCTTTTATCTGCACATTGTAATTGGGGTAATGAGGGAATATCACACACCTGGCCATGGAACAGCTGAGAAGCCAATTGTCCCATTACTTTTGGTCCCTTAACAAGTGGGAGGCACATCTGCAAACTGCTGTAAGTCCTACACCATTCACCTGAGTTGGATGTACATACCCTCAAATTAAAGCTGTTCGTCTGCAGTTAAAGCACATTGTGTTTGTTTCATTCAAACTCCATTGTGGTGGTGTATAGAGCCAAAGATGTTAGAATTGTGTCGATGTCCCAATATTTCCGGACCTGACTGTATATATATATCTACATACATATATATATACTTGGGATCCAATCCCAAAACTGGCTGTCAGAACCATTCTGATCAGTATCAAGGAAAGACCATCTTTCCATCCAGTTTATGTATTGATATATGAGGTGTGTGTGTGTGTGTGTGTCTGTGTCTGCAGGGGGTAAATAGGGTGTCCAATGACAACAGAACAAAAGAAAATAAGTAAACAAATAAAACAATATCACAACGTCACAATGTACAGACGTTAACAACACAAATATAATATAAAATATATAGCTATAGATAGATATGTTATTATTATGTATTAAGTGCCAACCCATTCCGCAGCGCTGTGCAATGGGTAAAGACAGGACAATTCTACAATACATACAGGAGACAGGTCAGTATTCCTGCCAGCAGATGCAGGAGGATATGAGGACCCTATTCCCGTGGGAATTTACAATCTAGATGGGTTTTCTTCCTGTCTCTTACATTTAATGTAAATATATCCAGACCCGGTGTATATAGTTATATATGAGGTCTGTTGTGTGTGCAGTGGGTAAATAGGGTGGCTGGCCATACATTTCAATACTATCATAAATTGGACAGGCTTTCAGCAAAAACGTTATTTATTTGAAAGCGTCACATGACATTAAATAAAAGTATCGGTGAGTACCTGGCAAAAAGAATATTGGTACTCGTATTCAAAAAAAAATATATGGTATTGTGTAGTTTAGTTTTTGAAAGTAAAGCTTTGTTAGTCTGAAGCAAAAACTGGCTCCTAACTTTTGTAGCTGGCTTCAAAGCAAATTTGTCAAGCCCTGTAAAGTTAATATCACTGTTGCTGAGCTTAAGATGCTTCTGAATCCAGGTCGTGTGGCGGTGCTGCCATGGCCGCTTACGAGAGTCTTTCTACGCGGCTGAGGAAGGTACTCGCTTCTTCTGGAGGCAGCATGGAACTGGAGGCATTAAAGCGTGCTTTGCGGCTGGATGCTGAGCGTATGGGGACACTGATCGAGGTGGAAGAAGGGACTAGCCTCAAGATCAGTAAGCAGGATGACAAGGAAGTAGTACTATTCTCCTGTGCACTGCGTGCCTGCTCCGAACGTGGAAAGACCTGTGCTGGAGATTGTGAGAAGATTCACCTGTGCCGCTATTTCATCTTGGGGAGCTGTAACAGGTAGTTAGAACATACCAAACAACAAATGTTACATTTTTGGCATTCTAATATAGTGATGGCGAACAATTTGAAGTCTGATATTCAGAGGCAGTTTGTGAGGTCTTAGGCAAAGCTCAAATAAGATGTCCAAATAAGCAAGAATTTCTCGTATATACCTATTCATGTTTGTGTTTCTCAGCATATCAAATGATTTCTTTCTGTCACATTTTCTGCATCACTATTGTCACAGTTCATTTCTCCAAGGCCCCTTTTTACTTCCTGAAACCTCTACTCTAAGTCATTTCATAGTCCTGATGTCTCTTTTCCCATCTCACCGATGTGATTTAATTTTATGATTGGATGTTTTTTCACATTTGACATTGGATGCGAATGATGAAATGATATGTCATGTGTGTTATAGTCAGAGTGGATAAAAATGAATTTTTTTTTTTTAAAAAAAAAACACAATGGGGGGGCGTGTCAGACGACTGACCAAGATGGCCGCGTGACACCGGAGCTCTCCTTCCATCCCCAGCTACAGTTGTGTTCAAAATTATTCAACCCCCACAGGAAATTGAGTGTTTTGGCCAGTTTGACATTGATTTTGATCAGTCATCTTGCTTACAATTAAATCAAAGAGGCACGTGTAGGTCAGACAAATATAACATAACATTTATAATGAAATAACCACAAATGTCTTTTCTGTGCTCACATCATTATCAGTTTTATTCAACCCCCAAGTGACATTCAATCTTAGTACTTAGTACAACATCCTTTTACAGTTATAACAGCTTTTAAACGTGAAGCATAGCTTGACACAAGTGTCTTGCAGCGATCTACGGGTATCTTCGCCCATTCATCATGGGCAAAAGCCTCCAGTTCAGTCACATTCTTAGGCTTGCGCACTGCAACTGCTTTCTTTAAGTCCCACCAGAGGTTCTCAATCGGATTTAAGTCAGGTGACTGCGATGGCCACTCCATAATGTTCCAGCCTTTAATCTGCAACCATGCTCTAGTGGACTTGGAGGTATGCTTGTGATTATTGTCCTGTTGAAAGGTCCAACGTCTCCCAAGCCTCAGGTTTGTGACGGACTGCATCACATTGTCATCCAATATCTCCTGGTACTGAAGAGAATTCATGGTACCTTGCACACGCTGAAGCTTCCCTGTACCTGCAGAAGCAAAACAGCCCCAAAGCATGATTGACCCCCCCCCCCCCGCCATGCTTCACAGTAGACAAGGTGTTCTTTTCTTCATAGGCCTTGTTCTTCCTCCTCCAAACATAGCGTTGATCCATGGGACAAACAGTTCTAATTTTGTTTTATCAGTCCACAGAACACTATCCCAAAACTTCTGTGGTTTGTCCACATGACTTTTGGCATACTGCAGTCGACTCTTCTTATTCTTTGGAGACAGCAAGGGGGTGCGCCTGGGAGTTCTGTCATGGAGGCCTTCATTACGTAGTGTGCGCCGTATTGTCTGAGCTGAAACTTCAGTACCCACATCTGACAAATCTTTTCTCAGTTCCTCAGCAGTCACACAGGGACTTTTCTCCACTCTACGCTTCAGGTAGCGCACAGCAGTCGAAGTCAGCATCTTCTTTCTGCCACGACCAGGTAGCGTTTCAACAGTGCCCTTTGCCTTGAATTTGCGAATGATGCTTCCTATGGTCTCTCTTGGTATGTTTAACATCTTTGCAATCTTCTTATAGCCATTGCCCTTCCTGTGAAGAGTAATCACCTCTTCTCTTGTCTTCCTGGACCATTCTCTTGACTTCACCCTGTTTGTAACCACACCAGTAAATGTCTAGAAGGAGCTGAGTATCACAGTCATTTTAAAGCTGCCTAATTGGTGCTTATTATGCTTTATTGCTGCTCCGTGACATCCACAGGTGTTTTCAATACCTGATTGAAAACACTTGAATGAACCTCTGTTCTTCAGAGTGATAGTCTTTAAGGGGTTGAATAATTGTGTCAATGAAGAATTCACAAAAGAAACATTTACTACTGTATTACAAAACCAGTTGATGTCATTTTAGTTGCATATGGTTCTTTAAAAAGTCCTTGTAGGATTTCATTCTGAATACAATTACAAATGTACACTAAATTCCCTAAAACCCTTTACAGCATTGGGGGTTGAATAATTTTGAACACAACTGTACATCGGCAATTCCAGCGCTCTCACCTCTCTCCCACGGTCCTGAACGGCCTCCACAGTCACCGGAACGTTCCTAGCACTGGTCAATGCCGCCCAAGGTTAGAAAACATCAACCACTGGGCCGCCCCACCTCCTTTTTTACCCTGGGCCTGGAACCTTCTGCCTCCTCCAAGATGGTGGACACCACCGCGAGGGCACCACTGCGTGCACCCCGAGCAGCCACACGGGCAGACATCGAGCGCCTGCTCTCCACCTTTCGCAAGGACATTCAGGAGGGCTTTGCAACTCTCCGAGTGGAGATTGATGTGGTGGGGGCACAAACGGACACCCTAGAGAGGGCAGCTGACGCCTCAGCCCGGGCCCACAATGATATGGCGAATCACCTGGATGCCCAGACAGAGGACATACGCCAACTCCAGGGAGCACAGGAGGACCAGGACAACAGATCCAGATGGAATAATGTGAGGATCATCGGCGGTCCTGAGGACGTTGCTGACCTTCCCAATTTTATGCAAAAGTACCTGCTTAGCATCCTACCTGATACACCCCCCCCCCAGAACACTGCCTTTTTGACAGGGTGCATAGGGCCCTTCTCCTCCACCCGGGAACACCCTAGGGATATCCAGATCATTGCCAGATTTCATTACTATGGGGTCAAGGAAGCATTGGTCACAGCTGCTAGGACACAAACTCAGTCTATAGATAACGTCACGCCGAAGTTGTTTATTGATCTTTCGCCGACTACCCTTCAAAATTGTCGTTCCTTTAAGCCTGTCACGTCACGGATCAACTGATCACCCATAACATCAGATATCGATGGGGTTCCTGTATAAACTGGTGGTCTCCCAGCAAGGATCAACGCACGTCCTGGACTACTTTCAGCATGCGAACCACTTCCTACCTGCTCTGGGTCTGACGGGATCGCAGCCTTCGCCTACTCGGGACAGGATGTCGCCGGTACCCAAAATGGAGACGGAATGGTCTCATGCCTCTCCAAAAGGACAGTGCCGACAATCCTCCTCTCCCTTTGCCTGATTTTCACCATCATATTCAGGACGGTGATCCTCTTTTACGGGTGTCGGATCGTGGGCAGCTGTTGTCCCTGAGATGTGTTGGGTTCCTGCCTGTTCCTCGTGGTTGGTGTGTTTGGGTCCTTCTCTGATCTCTATGGAGAGCGTTCTTGGGATGCAGAGAGTCCGCTCGACCTTGGTGCTGTCTCCTGAGTACCAACGATCGTGGGCCCTCTTGGCGACTGTTGCCGACTACCCTCTCATAGGGGCGCTCTTCTCGGTTCTCCCGCCAAAGTGGACAGCTTTGGGAGACGGTTGGAGCCCGAGTCTGTTTTCCTGGATGCCGGGATTTTGTTTGGATTGTTTTTTTTCCAATCTGCTTTTTTGTGTTTTTATGACTTTTATTGACAGTTTTCGTCTTTTTCAAGGTCTCGTAAAGTCTGATGTTATATGGTTTAGTCTCATTGGATATTTTCTGCTAACATGTATATGTGCCCTTTCTTTGCCACAGCCTCTGCAGTTTGCCTCGTCCCTGCTAGTGGGCTCCCCAGGGCCCTGGGGGGGTCCCTTGGTTTTCTTTAGCTTCTCCGCCTCCTCTAATAATGCCGTTACATGTTGTCACATAATGTAAAAGGGTTTAATAACCCAGTGAAGCGTCATAAAGCCAGCCGATCCTGCGTCTCTCTGAGGGCGGATGTCCTCCTCCTTCAGGGGACACACTTCGCTAAGGGCAAATCGCCAAGATTTTTTGTCGAGTTTCCCACTGCACTATCACGCTTGTGCGGTTACTAAACATAGAGGCGTTTGTTTTTTTTCGCTCTCATGTCACCTTAGTGTTATGTAAGAAAGTGTCTGGAGATGGCAGATTTATTTTCGTACAGGGTACACTGGACATTAGACCGGTAACAATTCTTAAGGTTTATGCTCCTAATGAACAGGACCCAGCCTTTTATGACCGTCTATTTTCCTTGTTGGAACCTTTCCTTGGGAGGGTAATCATCGTGTCAGGGTGGCACCTAGCATACGCCGTGGTGGGTCCCAATTTCAAGTGGTTTGAGCCTTTAGCGCAGGGTTTTGCTGAAGGTACCTTGGAGTAGGCTGACTGAGGCAGGGAGGAATCTCTGGCGCTGTACAATAGGGTATAGCGAGAGCGTGGTCAGGATGGTCCGTAGATCAAAGGGCTGGTGGCAAGGAGGAAAGGTCGGTGGGTAAAGCAGGGTCTGGTTCACGGTATCAGCGGGATCACAGAATAGGTCAGAACACTACAGAATATGACTTTCAATGCAAAGCCATCTTGCTTTCGGGGGGGTTGATCTTTTTTATTGACAGACAGGAGGGTGTGGTGTGGTGTGTTAGAGGTTAATCCAAAGTGAAAAACCAATCAGTGCTGGACAGGACTAATGGCAGCACTTTTCACGTATGGCACCAGTGCAGGCACTGACAATAGCAATGGTGCAGGCACTAATCCCTGACAGAATTCCCCCAAAAACGGGAGGCCTCCGAACGACCACACTTGGCTCGAAGCTGGGCACCTGTGGGCAAAGGAAAAAATGTTCATGTTCCTGATACCAGGTCCCAGCTGGGCATAACGAAGGATCCCTGAATCATATAGGGTCCCGGTTCTACATGTAGAGGGTCTGAACACTTAGCACTGCCATGACCACGGAGATACCTGGAAACAGATGGGCACAGAGAGGGGTCAAGGACACCAGAATACATTGTGCTCACGTATGCAGAGGGCATAGGGGCAACCTGCACCATGTCTTCAGATTCTTCAGCCAGGGGTCTTGTATTATTGGACTGAATACGTTTCTTCCGCTGGTGTCTCAGAGTTCTCACTTTGGATGCTTTACAGGTCTCGCCCTCCAGGGTGTTCTGGACAGTAAAATCGTCCGCCATAACAGTACCCACACGATGAGGTGGCACTACTGTAGAGATTTAATTTTCTTCAGGCTTTTCATCACAGGAGGAGTCACTGAGCTGTATGAAGTCCTGCCAGGGTTTCTTATGGGGGAGAGAGGTGGTAGCCCCCACATACTTAGTGTGTTGATCCGGGAGTCCCCTGGAACGCTGAGCAGTCTGCAGCTGAGGCTCACCATCCGAATCCACGGTGTCCCAGTCCTCTGACTCGGTCTTGTGGGAAACAGTGCCAGGGAAATGGAGATGGTAATTGCTGGCTGGGAGTGATGGGAGTCACGGTCAGCGTTAAGGTAGTAGTTTTGGGCAGCTTGACCGTTTCTCTGAGGTGTAGAGCTTCCTCAAACCTCGCCAGATTTTCTTTACGCACTATAGTCCCAATGGAGGCGTATGCATAATCCTGGTTTAGGGTTTCTGTTGCCATGGGAGTGTGGATGATAGTGGCTGCAGTGAATTTCAGTAGGGACCCTGATCGTCTGGTACAGGTTCATACCTAGGTATTGGGTCAAGGGCAAAAGCAGCACCAGTCAGATGCTGCCTGGGAGCACCACCCGGAATCTGGGTGGTCATAACATCCATAGGAGTTGACTGGTCTAGCTCCTCAGGTACTGTGCTTTCGTAGTCCATCAGTAATTCAGGATCTGAAGCCACAGTGACGATGTTTTCTGTCTCTCTTGGGATGATAGACCCATCCTCCTCAGAGCTGATCTCCTCCAGTATCCTACCCCTGGATTTAGCAGACCTGATTTTCCTGGGAGTAGGTGTAGACGTAGGCCGGGACGCAGCCTTAGGGATCCCGTTGAGGGATTTCCATCGCTACTCTCAATTGCGCCATTTTGTTCACCGCTGCCTGTCTTCGGGTAACCCTGTAGACACCCCATTTTGAGCACCTGGCGATGAGAAGCTCGAGCACGTCTGGAGTGATTTCCCTACTATACGCCTTTCTCCGTCACTTGATTCCCACTGCTGTTGGTACGGGCATGGGCAAAGGGATGTGGGTCGCCCTATACCTAGAGAGGAGTGGGAGGCGTTGACAGAGTCCTTCATGGGGATCACAACCTGTACTTTGAAGGAGAATTGTTACAGACTCCTCTCCAGGTTGTACCTGGACCCTGTCAGATTACAAAGAATTTACCCGGTGTTATCTGGCCTCTGTTCTAGGGGTTGTGGCCACCGTTGAAAGTTCTATCATATGTGGTGGGAGTGCGGGTCTGTCACTGTTTTGTGGTCTTCAATCTTTGTTACTTTCACGTGCTGTTGGTCTGCAGATACTCCCCGACCCAATGTTGGCCTTCCTTAATAGTCCGTCCCGCTGCTACGGGTTGTCCCGCCATTCCCTTAAATTGGTCCACCGAGTATGTACGGCCTCACACATATGCAGAGCATGTTCTTGGAAACTGGCCCTCCCCTCCGTAACGGAAGTGGTGGCGAAGGTGTGGTACGTTTACAAGATCGAACGTCTGGCGGCAAAACTACATGACACTGTTCCGCAGTGCACTAAGGTCTGGGAGCCATGGCGCATCTCAGCCGATTCCGTTAACTATGCTCTATCTCCATGACTGAGAGACTTTGAATTTCTTTTTGTGGTTTTTACTCTGAATTTTTTCTCTTTACTCTAGGTTTTTATTACTTTATTTTCTGTTTTTCTGTGTTTTTTTTTTCTCTTTATGTTGATTACTCCACAACTGTTATATGCTTCCTTTCAAGGCATTGTTTCGCCCCGATGCTAGAATGCTGATTTTTGCACCTTTTTGTTTACTGATATTTTGTGCTGCTTCTTGCAACAGAAACACGCTGTAAAACGTCCAACGCCCAAAGAAGTACGAGAGCTTCTTTGGGGCGTATTTGCAGCGTGTTCACTCTGCAGTCTATGGCCGTGAACGCGCTGCAATGCGCGTTCTTTACGTTAGCGTGATACGTGCGTAAAAAACACACATATTGCGGCTGGAAAAAAACGCGCAGGTGTGAACCCAGCCTAAAGTGTTTCCTCTCACTCTTTGGATTTTGGCTGGTGTTTGCCAAACCTGCAACACTGGCGGTTTGTGAATAACCCCTTCAGCCAGATTTTAGACAAAAAAGATGACAAGCTCCAAATAGCAAATCATTTTTCTTACTGATCTGTTGCCCACTGCCAGGTTAGTGCAGGGATGGTGAGCCTCGGCACCCCAAATGTTTCATGTCCCATGATGCCGAATCTCACATAAGGCTGCCAGAGACAAGTACGTCCGACAAATCTGGGGTGCCAAGATTTGCCATCACTAGATAAAGGAGACTTTGGCACAAATTAATAAGTGGTACAGTGTATCTGCAACCATTGGGGCGAGGGCACCGGTTTCAGGATGCAAAGCTCACTCCTATACTGAATTCTAGCCCTCTCCTGTGCTGCTGGAAGCAAAACTCCATCCCTTGTGCTGTCAATAAAGTTATTTCAGATTCTATCTTCTCCACCCACCTAGGAGCAGCAGTTTCTGGTGGCAGCCTGACAGCTTCTGCTACACAGAGAGGAATTCCCCCCCCCTTGCCTGGAGGCCCCTCCACTCTCACCATTGCTGTGCATTATGCTTGCCTTGATGCTCAGGCAGGCCCTAGCCTAGAGCAGCTGGAGTGCGGAAGCTGAGCACCCTCTCCTGATGAGGTTTGTCCCTCTCCTGCAGCAGCCACTTCCCCTCTGCCTACCCTCCCCCACTCTGAATTCCACTTTGAGCTCCTCCAACACTCACAAGAGATCTGCCGGCGGCCAGGTCCAAACAATCGCCAGGCTCGGCTGGCGGCCAGGCCCAAACGATCGCCAAGCTCAATTACATTTGAAGGGTCTTTATTGGACACAAATGTATCATCCCCTTATTCACAAATCTTGTTCAGTGCTATGTCTCCAACCTTCAACGGGTGGTAGAAAAGCTGAGTGATAGAAAAAACTGTGCAGCATGGATATAGGTGAGAAAAGAGAGCTGCACACACAATGAATGCCAATCACCCTGGATTACATCAAATATGATAAACTATACAAATCGATATAGCAAACATTAGCAGGTACATATATATATGTTTACACGGTAAATCATAATATGAGCGATATAACATAGTAAAGCAGCGAGCAAAGCAGTCCGTAGTATGGTAATCAAAAATATGGAAAAGCTTGTAGTCGTGTTATCTTAAGGATTAATTTATTTTAAAGATGTAATAGAGTAATCCTTGAGAAAAGTAGATCATGCTATATGTCACATTGAGTGTGGGCAAGACTTTTTACAATTTTTAATAGTGACTTTCTTGTATCTTTGTGTATTCTTTCTGTTAATACTATAAGGCTGGCCATCCACTGGGTCTGTATTTGTGCAACTAACTAATCCCACAACACAGAGGAGATTCAACCCTCTTCCACTGCCTCCGATTTCCATCGGACAACTTCAGTCGACTTTGTGCGACTACATCAGACAAGCGATGTTTCCCATTTGAATGGGATTTGTCGGACGAAGTCAAACGACCTGGTACAGCATGCATGAAAAAATGCCCTGATTTTTGGTGATTCCATTCGACAGGTCTAAACAGGTGAATCCTCTAGGATTCAATGTAAAATAATATTTATGTTTTTTTATTTTTATTAAACTGTTTATGCTTTTCATTCACAGCAAAAAGTCTATTTCTTTTTCTGAACATCTTTTTTTAGTTTTGATTCCTTGGCCTATTGTGTTGTTTCACCGATCTCTAATTGTGTTGGTCTCAAGGTATATACCCTTATTTTTGATGTTATTCAGGTCTCCATGTAAATTTAATCATGACATCCACACGGCTCACAACCTTAAAGTACTAAAGAAGAATCAGCTGGAAGCACTAACTGTGAATGAATTACTTCAGACCCTGTTACAGAATGACCCCAGTCTTCTGCCTGATGTAAGCATTGAGAAAAGCATGTGGGATACACTAGCAAAAATACTAACTCAAGAAAATAACCTTAATACTAAGCCCAAGTCAAAACAAGTATAAATAGTAACCTAATACTAACCCTAAAAGGTACATTAGCATTACTTTGCTCCTTAGATCATAAAAAAAATATACAAATTGGGTGACCTTGCATAGAAAAAAATGTGATTCTGGTAATTTTTCTGTGGTAAAGATTTTATTTAACAATGCCAAATTTCTACTACATTTTTAAACTGCAACTTTTTTATCATGTAAAAAATAAGTCCAAAAAGCAGCTTCAAGAATAAATTGTTGGTATATTCCTCTGGTGAAAGGACAGATCATAAAGGCATTTATACAGTATCTCACAGAAGTGAGTACACCCCTCACATTTTTGTAAATATTTTATGATATCTTTTTATGTGACAACACTGAAGAAATAACACTTTAATACAATGTAAAGTAGTGAGTGTACAGCTTGTATAACAGTGTGTATTATTTTGAGGGGACAGCAAATTTACAGCCATCAATGTCTAACAAACGTGAGTACATCCCTAAGTGAAAATGTCCAAATTGAGGCCAAAGTGTCTATATTTTGTGTGGCCACCATTATTTTCCAGCGCTGCCTTAACCCTATTCGGCATGGAGTTCACCAGAGCTTCACAGGTTGCCACTGGAGTCTTTTTCCACTCCTCTGACATCATCACGGCGCTGGTGGATGTTTTAGCGACCTTCCGCTCCCCCGCCTTCTGTTTGAGAATGCCCCACAGATGCTCAATTGGGTTTTAGGTCTGGAGACCTGCATGGCCAGTCCATCACCTTTACCCTCAGCTTCTTTAGCAAGGCAGTGGTCGTCTTGGAGGTGTATTTGGGGTCCTCATGTTGGAATACTGCCCTGCAGCCCAGTTTCTGAAGGGAGGGTATGTCACAGTACATATTGGCATTCATGGTTCCCTCAATGAACTGCAGATCTCCAATGCTGGCAGCACTCATGCAGCCCCAGACCATGACACTGCCACCACTATGCTTGACTATAGGCAAGACACACTTGTCTTTGTACGCCTCACCTAGTTGGCGCCATACACGCTTGACACCATTTGAACCAAATAAGTTTATCTTGGTCTCATCAGACCACAGGACATGGTTCCAGTAATCCATGTCCTTAGTCTGCTTTTTTTCAGCAAACTGTTTGTGGGCTTTCTTGTGCATCGTCTTTAGAAGAGGCTTCCTTCTGGGACGATAGCCATGCAGACCAATTTGGTGCAGTGTGCGACTTATGGTCTGAGTACTGACAGGCTGACCTCCCCCCCCACCCCACCCCGTCATCCTCTGCAGCAGTGCTGGCAGCACTCATACATCTTTTTCCCAAAGACAACCTCTGGATATGATGCTGAGCACGTGCACTCAACATCTTTGGTTGACCATGGTGAGCCTGTTCTGAGTGCAACCAGTCCTGTTAAACCGCTGTATGGTCTTAGTCACCGTGCTGCAGCTCAGTTTCAGGGTCTTGGCAATCTTCTTATAGCCTAGGCCAGGGGTCAGCAACCTTGGCTCCCTGATGTTTCGGGAACTACATTTCCCATGTGGCTCAGTCAGCCTGATGGGTGACTGAGCATCTTGGGAGATGGCTCCCTGATATTTTGAGAAATACAAGGTTGCTGACCCCTGGCCTAGGCCATCTTTATGTAGTGCAACATTCCTTTTTTTTCAGATCCTCCTAGTTCTTTGCCATGAGGTGCCATGTTGAACTTCCAGTGACCAGTATGAGAGAGAGAGAAAACACCAAATTTAACACACCTGCTCCCCATTCACACATGAGACCTTGTAACACTAACGAGTCACATGACACCGGGGAGGGAAAATGACTAATTGGGCGCAATTTGGACATTTTCACTTAGGGGTGTACTCCCTTTTGTTGCCAGCGGTTTAGACATTAATGGCTGTGTGTTGAGTTATTTTGAGGGGACAGCAAATTTACACTGTTACACAAGCTGTACACGCACTACTTTACATTGTAGCAAAGTGTAATTTCTTCAGTGTTGTCACATGAAAAGATATTATAAAATATTTACGAAAGCTCACCAATTCGTTATATATATATAGCTTTATCTGACCAGCATTTGTCTTGAAGAACTTCTCTTGGCAGATTATTCCCACTAAAGAGCATATTGATATGAGAGCAAATACTGTTTAGTACTATTCAAAGCACGAATCTCAAACTCCATCCCCATTAGATGTCGTTTGACTACATTTCCAGAAATCTTTGAATGATAGCTGTAGAATCAAGGGGTGTAAGTCAGAAACATTTGACGGTAAGAGTTTCAGATCCCTGATTTACATGGACACACTAGGTACCATGACCATTTAAATGTATTTAAGTGGTCATGGTGTCAGTATGCTGCATGAACGTGACCACCTTGTGGACAAGGATAGAAACGAAGGATCTGAAAGAGGAGTTAAAAATGTTTCTTACAACTTTTTTCCCTTGGCGTCTAAATTATATTTGATGCAAAAAAACAATGCTCGTGTGGTTTTGTTTGTCCAACTTAGCATTACAGTTTTCTGACATGAGTAGGATACAAAGCAGAAACTTCTTTTAATTTTCGAGTTGGGATTATAGTTAGATTAGTATATGTCCTTGTTTTAAGTTTAGTGTTAATTTTCGAGTTAGGGTTAACCATAACCAACAGATTCTGCTCCATTTTTGCTTCTATTTTTGGCATCAGATTTTGCTCCTTCTTTTGATGGGAGAGTCAAAAGAGGAAGGAGCAATTACAACTACTTATAAAGTTCAAAGATATTCTGCAGAAATACGCAATGGGTAAGACAAAACAAACAAAATATTAACTTAATCCTGACCCACAGAGAACGAGAGGAAAAGACCCTGTTCAATCTCTTGCAATCTAAGGCTGGGGTCAGACTAGAGCACTTTTTGCATCCGTCTGACCGCACTGTTTTCTGTCCGTCGTAGCTTTTCAAAGGAGTCAATAGAGAACAACACACAAAGCATGTGCACACTTTTTCATGCGTGGGCATCGCATGTTGCAACAGATGCCAAAATGGCATTGATGTGAAAAAGCTACACGGACGTAGAGAAACCCCTGCATACAGCTTTTTTTTTTTTTCTTTTTCTCAACATCAGTCAAAGCTAACTGATACAATGGAACAATAATCTCATCCGTTATAAAGTGCATCCGTTACTGTGCGCAATCAGTGCGCTTGTCTGACCCCAGCCTAATGAGTAGAATCTGTTGCCTAAAATTTACATGAACATGAAGCAGAATATATTAGCTTGGGGTTTCAAGTTAACCCTAAAAGTAACCCTGTAACTAACATGAGCACCTTTTCTGCACAGTGCTCGTTTCAAAAATAAAACTTTTTTCCCTCTTAAGGAGCAGTTTTAAATTGTGGGCTTTTTGGATGCTATCTTTATCTGCATCCACAAGGTGGCAACTTCATGATAGCACGCCCATGGTAGCTGGATTCTGTATCGCCACTTGCTTCATCTTCCTAATGGCTATGCCATTGCTTCAAAGCCTGTCAAATAACAGGCCACCATTTCTGTTTCCCTGCACACACACCATGTCAACCCCTGGTGCTATTGTATGCGGATGTAGCATTTAGCTGGACTCAGGCCAGCTCCTCCTCACAACATCACTCGTGCTCAGTGTCTATGTATATTGATGCCTGTGCCATCAGAGGAAAGACTTGAACACAAGGGTCATAAAGGATACAAGGTAAGTTTTAAAAATAATTAAATTGTTACAATGGAGGGGGGTAAATGTTTAACCTCTCCATCCCTTTTCCTATTTTAAACCTAGAGTATCCCTTTAAATTGTGAATGATTTAAAAAACTGGACACAAGGAGGGGGCTCCCCATGAATGGGGGGGGGGGGCTCCCCATGAATTCAGCATGAAATGGAAAAAAACTTTCCAAAATGCGGCTTAACAACCAAACGTGCTTATGCAGAATGTGGATAACATACAAAACTCAAGAAAAAGTTGAAAGTGCTCCGGGTTAGGGTTCACTAGTAAAACTTATAATAATTATATAGTGACTCAATATTGAGTCCTATATATAAAGCTGAGCTAGAGTGTTGTCTTTCCAAATTTAGAAAAATTGGGGTGTTAACCCACACTATGACATGAAAAATAAGCCTCAGAGGGGCTTTTTAAATTTGGAACGGATTAAAATAAAATATAACTTTTATTGTCATGAAATAAAAAGCATATATGAGACAAACAGTTAAAACCAATGTACTTCTTAATTCATTCAGCTGTTTTATGTGCTAAATTAACTCTTATATAGGTCAGGTCTCTTTATATAAATAATGAGAGAAGATTTTTGTAAAACATATAGAGAGGTGCACTAATTGGTACTATGAGGTTTTAGTGATTGAGCATAAAAGTGCTCCAATGGTGTTTAGTATGTATATCTACACTTCTACCTAGGTCTAACCTCAACTATCTGCAGGTTCCATGGACACTCTATTTCACTTCGTTAACAAGCGATCGAACAAAATTAACATGTCCCTATTGACCAGCCTTGCACCTTAATAAACCATCTTTGATGGATTAAAGATCATACTGAAATGAGTATGTCATTTCAATTACTATATTCAATTTAAGAGAGAGAGGTTTGTTTCGGTCTCAATTTTATTAATTGCTGGTTATCTTTTAAGAAAATAATGCACTCTTTTGAAAGCAGTTGAATAGTAAGCAATACATATTTGATAATATTCTTGCTATACACAAGGTTTAAATGGTGTTTAGTTCATTCAGTGATTAAATCATCACTCTATGCGCTGCACGTGATCAAAGTAGCCCAATAAAGACTGCTGAATCTTAGAAATCACAATTCCGTTTAAATTGCTTATAGCTCATTGGCATCAATATGCATTCATTTCAGAATTCCATGATTTGAAGAAAATATAAACAGTATACATTAGGCAATGTTATTGCTTTCATTACACAGAGTTTCGTTGAACATAAACTCTTTAGGCCTAGAGAACAATGTTTCACACCCTCGGTAATCGACTTGTTAGTTATAAAAGTAACCTCATAACAGCTGCTGGGTTCAAGGGATCCCCGTTCTACTTCATCCAGATCCAAATCCCTTGGCTTGACACATAAGGTCCCCTCGGGACAAAATATTTAGAGGTATACACAAAATTGATAAGTCTGCATGCTCTACCCAAATTCGACTGTAGAAATACAAACTATATACGTTAAGTCATAAACTTCCTTTCATGAGCCGAGTCCTCTCTGGACAAAAACATACTCCGTCTTCTGGTGTGTAAGATTATTAGTCAGTGAGCATTCGCCACGTCTTTCGCGTTATTTGCTCCTCAGGAATGCTGACTTGAATGAAATGACGGGGCTTCTTTTAAAGACCTTCGTTAAAGGTTCCCTCTATCAATCTTTGATGGCTTTTCCATTCATAAAGCTTCCGTTGCCTCGTGACTTATGTGTTCCAATAGAATCATTCCATTTGTCCCGTACGTTCAATGGAACGTTCAAATTTATTTCAGATGATCAGTTCTTAGTGCTTCCTTACTATTTAAACATCTTAAATCTATCTTCCAATATAAAGTATTTTTTCTTGAAACTCGACTTTTATAGACTTTTTGATAAACGATACACCTATTCTTGGTCTGAGATCGATATAATATGAACTAAAATTGCAATATGGTTTTCCTTATCTAATATATTGAAATAAGTTGTAAAATATTTAAGGTACATTCCAGGAGTACATGTTACAGAAATGGGGTATAATTGAATTCTTCATTGAGTCCCCTAGGATAAAGGGATCCTAATCTGAAAATCCAGCGTGACTCTTCTTGTCTCAATATTTTATCATAATCACCTTTCCTTGGGCCCATATTAATGGCCTCAATAGCTTGAAAGGTTAGACAATTCTCATTACCATTATGATTGACCCATATGTGATGGGATATAGGTGTATCCGTTATGTTTTTTTATAGAATTTATGTGTTGCAGTATTCTTTTCTTATATTGCTGTTACGTCTTGCCTACATACGGTTTTTGGCAATCACAGGTTATTAGGTAGACCACTTTACTGGTTTGGCAATGAATTGATTCTTTTATGTGAAATTTTCTATTATTGTACTTTTAAAGGAATTTGCATTTTTGGTATATTGGCATGCCTTACATCGTCCACATTTCTGTATGCCAGGTTTACCTTTTTAAGGCAATTTTCTTTTCTAGTTTCTTTAGTGAAAAGTCTGTGAATTAGTATATAGATCTCCTAGCAGTGAATGATGGTGTTTTGGATATGACATCTGAGATACAATCGTCTAGTTGTAGTATGTCCCTATATTTTTGACATTTCTTTTACTTCCTCCAAAACCATTGTCGTATGTGGCTATAAACCGAAGTTGTTTTTCATTTGTTTGTTTCTATCAGATTTCAGAGCTCTGTGATAGTCAAATATTTTCAGACTATTCACAAATATATTTTTAAACGAAAAAGAATAGGACATATACCAATGAAACCTCACAATCGGAAATATCAAGCCCATCAGAG
Organism: Leptobrachium leishanense; assembly: GCA_009667805.1. NCBI lineage: Eukaryota > Metazoa > Chordata > Amphibia > Anura > Megophryidae > Leptobrachium > Leptobrachium leishanense. The sequence continues at coordinate 263,359,268 of CM019065.1, read as the reverse complement.
AGTGAGAATGATAATACGTATAACAGTAAATCAATCTAATTTCAATAGACCAAGGGGAATTCTAAGGAAAGGAAAAAAGTATGTGTCTTTTTTAGAAGAACAAGAAAGAATAGAACTATTGCAAAAGGAGAGATTAAGACAGAGACAAAAATGGGGATACAAGACACGGGGTTACAAAAAATAAGTGTGAATATTGATAATCAGATCATTAATTGTCGGATTTTCAATTAAAAGCTAATCACATTCAAATTTTAAGGAAAGGACTATCCTTTGTCCCAAGCCCCAACATGGACAAATTTACATGGATCAAAGACCTTAACCTATTTGCACGCAAATTAGCTTTACATGAAGTGTATACTAAAAAAGATGAGAGAGGGGCGTGGCTTGACCGCCGAGTGGAATGGCCGCATGTTAGAGGAGCTCCGGCGCTAACAGGGTCATAGAAGGGAGATCCTGCCAACAAGGGTGCAATATGACCCATAGGAAGCGCTCCCAGACACCCCTCCGCACCAAGACCACTCTTACCTCTGCTAAAACGGCCACAATCGGCCGATTTTTTTTTTGATTTTTTTGAGGAATCCCCGACCTCCGGAGCAACCCCGCGCGGATCCAAGATGGCGCCGGTCCCTGCACCATCGCGGGACTCGTCGACGGCTGGCAGCCCCACTCCATCAGAGGCCACAGAATTGTCAGTTCGCGATATACTCCGCTCCCTGCCCACCAAAGAAGACCTAGAATCCCTCCTGGCAAAGCTAGAGTCCTCCTTCGCTTCCCGCATAGATGCTGTGGTAACAGATGTCCGCCATATTGGAGCCCGGGTCCAAGATTTGGAAGGAGACACAGAAACCACAGAGGACAGACTGACTCGCTTGGAAACAGGTCTGACTTCTCACACTTTATACCTGCAACGCTTTCACCGGGCGTTAGATGATCAAGATAACTGGGGCCGTCGGAATAACCTGAGGTTAAGAGGTCTCCCAGAGTCGCAAGATGGAAAGGAACTGCTCACCGAGGTACTGAGGCCTATATTTAATTCTCTCTTACACAGACCGATTGACACCCCAATTCACTTAGAGCGCATCGCTCCTTAAAACCAAAAGGTGCACCGAATACGACACCAAGAGATGTTATATGCCGGCTACATTACTACCGCCAAAAAGAAGATATTCTACAAGCCGCGCGTCGTCAAGATGTCAAAGACCCCTCGGGGACTGTCTTGCAACTATACCCAGACCTCTCCTGGCACACGCTTCAGGCACGCCGTCTACTGAAACCGCTTACTGAAGTTCTACGGGACTGTCAAGTTAAGTACAGATGGGGATACCTGTCTTCCCTCCAAGTTACCCTGGACGGGGTTTATTATGGGATCACCAACGCCACAGATCTTCCACCACTGTTAACGACACTTGGCATTGATAATCTGGACATTCCAGACTGGTACGGTGGACAGACCTTGGACTTGGTGCAACATCAGTTCCAGCCGCAACGCCCTAGGTGGCAGACACCTTCCAAACGTTGTCGTGGTATTTCCCGCTCGCAACAATCAACAAACTCCCAGCAAGACCCGGGATGAAAACAACGCTTGTTGCCTTTTTGCTGCTCCTTTCAACACCAGGACATATTTATCACCCTTTCCATGAGAATCTCCACATCCATGACGATTCTTAACTTACGGATTGCTTTCCTTTTCTTCCTCATGGACCCCCAACCAACTGGATCTCCCTACTTTTAAAGCTGTATCAGAACTAAACATTTACCCAGGCCGGCCTCGGCACTCTATCCCCAACACCTGCCGGAGGTCATTCACTCACCCCTCCAGATGCGGTGGCTTTTGTGCCCCCCTCCTCCCGAGGAGGAGAGGCATGCTTTAGGGCCTGGACGATGGCGCTCCCATTCGCAGGCTCTACACCGGCTCCGAGTTTTCTCATCTTCAGGTTTATTTTTCTGTTTGTTTGTTCGTATGCACAGTACTCTTTGTCCATATAGCATGTTAACTACTGGTTTTCCACACTCACATATTGAATGTAGGCCATGGGTATTGCCCTTGAAATGTCGTCTTTGTACTGGGGATTATCAACATTTTCTTAGGTCCACATTAACTATACCATGGCCCCAATAACATTCCTCACCTTAAATGTTAAGGGCCTTAACTCCCCTCAGAAGCGGCGCATGGATCTTATAGACCTTCACCGGCAACGCGGGGAAATAGTGTTTCTACAAGAGACACACTTCCGTGTGGATACAGCACTGTCTCTTACATCTCGTTACTATACACAATCTTACTTTAGTAACTATGTCACATCTAAAACTCGGAGTAGCAATATTGGTAGCCCACCATGTTCCATTTGTATGCACCCATCAACAAACTGGGGCAGATATTTATTTATTAAAGGTCTCATAGGCTCCCGCAAGATCACGCTGGCCAACATATATCTACCCAACACGGGTCAATGCGGGGTACTACGATCCACCTTGTCTAAGCTATCTCGCTTTAGTGAAGGCCTGCGGGTATGCGGTTGTGACTTTAATGTCCCCCTTGACACAGACCCAGAAAGTGTAAAACCGACCCCCAAAGCAGAACCCTCCCTCCGCTGTAAGTTTATGCAACTTCTCCACCAACGTCAAATGATAGATGGATGGAGGATGTTGAATCCGTCTGTGAAAGATTTTACTTTTTATTCCCACGCCGCGAAAACCTACTCAAGGCTTGACACATTTCTAATGTCCCACCATCAATTATATGCTTTACGTTCAGCCTCCATAGCCCCAATAACATGGTCAGACCACGCCCCTGTGACACTCGCCATTGAAGTCATCTCCACCCCTCCCCCCAAGGCACATGGCGGTTGAACGAATCACTCCTACGTGATGTGGTGATTAGACAAGATATAAAAGATCACGTAGAACACTACTTTGCGGAGAACTCCACATCAGGCGTGTCCTTGCCTATAATATGGGAGGCTCACAAATGTGTCATTAGGGGTAAACTAATACAAATCGGAGCACAACGTAAGAAAACACATAGAGAATCCGTTACCACTTTACTTAACCGCATCCATGACCTAGAGACTGAACACAAAACCTCACGTTCCATTTCGGTGTTTAAAGAACTCACGATCCACCGGGCCAAATTGAACACCGTCTTATCAGACCAGGCATTTAAATCATTGCGTCACACCAAACAACTTTTTTATACCCAAGGAAATAGATGTGGAAAACTATTGGCAAGAGCATTGAAACGCAAACATCAAACCACATTTATCCCCAAGGTCCAATCCGACAATGGAACTGATCTCCACTTAAATACTGACATCACAGAAGCCTTTCATAAATATTTCTCAACCCTATATCAACTAAGAGACACACCCCCAGACAAAGACGCTATTCAGGCATATTTAAAGGAATCTCTCCACTCCGTTCTCACACCAGACATATCGCGATCCCTAGACGCCCCATTTACCCTAGATGAACTATCAATAGCGATTAAATCTACAGCATCTGGGAAAAGTCCAGGCCCAGATGGATTCACCATTGCATACTACAAAACTTTTCAAACTAGCCTAGGCTCCCATTTAATAAAAATGCTTAATGAGTTAAACCAAGACACCAAATTAGACCCCGCTACACTAAGAGCCCATATAGCACTTATCCCTAAACCAGATAAAGACCACACCTTGGTACAAAACTATCGCCCCATTTCACTCTTGAATGCAGACCTAAAATTAATGGCCAAAATGATGGCGAATCGTCTCAATCCTTACATCACAAGTCTTGTACACCCTGATCAAACAGGTTTTGTCCCCACCAGAGAAGCCCGTGATAACACAATACGTGCAATTGATTTAATGCACCTAGCACACACCTCCAATCTCACCATCTTCCTATCGATAGATGCGGAAAAGGCGTTTGACCGGGTAGACTGGACCTTTTTATTTGAAACCCTATCGGCACTGGGCTTTGGTCCACAATGGTTACATTGGATCCACTCCCTCTATAACACTCCAAGCGCCTCTCTACGAGTTAATGGGACTTTTTCCCGAGACTTCCAGATACGTAACGGGACTCGACAAGGCTGCCCTCTGTCTCCACTCCTCTTCATACTGACTCTAGAGCCACTATTGCAAAAAATTAGAGATCATCCTGACATTACTGGACACATACTTCCCCTCCACCACTATAAAGTTGCTGCCTTCGCAGACGATATACTATTATCCCTTACAGATCCTAATCGCTCCCTTACACATCTCCTGTCCGAACTAGACACTTATGGACAATTGTCTAACTTTCGGATTAATCAGACGAAATGTGAGGTCATGGGGATAGGCATATCAAAATTGACACAGAGGGAGTTGGAAAGATGTTTTCCATTTCGATGGGTGCAGAACTCACTTAGATACCTGGGAGTGACGCTGACTAGAGACCCAGACCACTTATATACGTCTAACTATGAACCTCTCCTGAAAGTAGTACAACAAGACCTTAAAAAATGGAGCTTACCCCAAATCTCTTGGCTAGGGAGGATCAACGTCCTAAAGATGAATATACTCCCTAGATTCTTGTACCTCTTTCAATCAATCCCTGTAGGAATCCCATCACAATTTTTTGCCCAGCTGAAATCAGCATTCCTCGACTGTCTGGAATGGGATACATCCCAGGGTTTCATACGGAGACATGACGAGACACAGGAATAGAGGGGGTTTAGGCCTTCCGCATATGGAATTATATTACTCGGCAGCCCTATTTTTCAGGTTAAGTGATTGGTGCATGTCCCCACCACACAAGTTATGGGTACCTATAGAACAGAAAACAATTTGAATCCCGATAGCTTTCTTACCATGGCAGACAGCTCCCCTCACAAACCTACTTCGCTCTTCGCACCCTCTTATTTCCCCAACCCTTTTAAAATGGTGAGCATTACGAAAATCACTGCAACTCTCAACACATCCATCACCACTATTGCCTCTTACTTTTAACCCACTTTTTCTGGCTGGTATGTCCAACAATTTTCTGCCAACGCTAGTGGAGGGACCGTACCTTCCCCTTCATAAATGTCTAATGAACTCCAAGCCAATCCCTAAACTATTGTTGCCCCCAGATGAATATGCCACTCCAATTTCAGACTACCGATATTACCAGCTCCGACACTTCATAGCGTCTTTAGGCCACCCGACCTCTCTTAGACAAGATGAATCCCCTTTTGAGACACTTTGCACTATTGACCCACACCAGCCACACCTGCTGTCCACTATGTACGGTACGCTCCTAGATGCCTCAGCTCCCCTTATTCCCTTATATGCAACAAGATGGAGCAAGGAGATGGGTGACCTGATTCCAGAAGATCAATGGGACGTGATATTTCAAATAGCTACCCACTCATCCCGTAGTTTACATGTACAACAGTCACATTATAAATTCCTGTCTAGGTGGTACCTCACTCCCTCGAGATTACATAAAATGTATCCGAACTCTGATGTATTGTGTTGGCGATGTAAGAAAGATCCGGGAACCTATTTACATATTTGGTGGGAATGCTCCCACATTCAAGCATATTGGACGTCCATTTTCACAGAGATCAATGAAATCACGGGATTAGACCTGTTACCCTCTCCACAAGTAGCTCTATCACATACAGAAAGTCTCTGGCCATTCACCTGTTTAATATGGCAAAATCATTGATTCCCCGGCACTGGCGCTCCGTACATACTCCGACAATCTCGGAATGGATTACAGCAGCAGACAATATACGAGTAATGGAGGAGATGTATTTTTCTATGGATAACAATTATGCTAAATACTTCGCAACTTGGTATTGGTGGACGGACTATCTTACTAAACGACCACGTAAACCACCCATACTGGGTAGTACTGACACACCTCACTAAAGTTGCCCTAGGTTTCAGACTCTCACCCACTGACCCGTCTGCGTTTTCTTACTTTCTACAAAACTGTACTCTACCTTATGGAACTTACAACCAGTATAGCTTTTAAATGGACCACTAGTTACTGTATACGAACTTTTACTTCTTGTTTCCCCCCCCTTTTTAGATAGTACTTAATATACGAAATATGGTATGTCACATACTTACAGTTGTGTTCAAAATTATTCAACCCCCACTGAAATTGAGTGTTTTGGCCAGTTTGACATTGATTTTGATCATTCAGTCATCTTGCTTACAATTAAATCAAAGAGGCACGTGTAGGTCAGACAAATATAACATAACATTTATAATGAAATAACTACAAATGTCTTTTCTGTGCTCACATCATTATCAGTTTTATTCAACCCCCAAGTGACATTCAATCTTAGTACTTAGTACAACATCCTTTTACAGTTATAACAGCTTTTAAACGTGAAGCATAGCTTGACACAAGTGTCTTGCAGCGATCTATGGGTATCTTCACCCATTCGTCATGGGCAAAAGCCTCCAGTTCAGTCACATTCTTAGGCTTGCGCACTGTAACTGCTTTCTTTAAGTCCCACCAGAGGTTCTCAATCAGATTTAAGTCAGGTGACTGCGATGGCCACTCCAAAATGTTCCAGCCTTTAATCTGCAACCATGCTCTAGTGGACTTGGAGGTATGCTTGAGATCATTGTCCTGTTGAAAGGTCCAACGTCTCCCAAGCCTCAGGTTTGTGACAGACTGCATCACATTGTCATCCAATATCTCCTGGTACTGAAGAGAATTCATGGTACCTTGCACACGCTGAAGCTTCCCTGTACCTGCAGAAGCAAAACAGCCCCAAAGCATGATTGACCCCCCGCCATGCTTCACAGTAGACAAGGTGTTCTTTTCTTCTTAGGCCTTGTTCTTCCTCCTCCAAACATAGCGTTGATCCATGGGCCCAAACAACAGTTCTAATTTTGTTTCATCAGTCCACAGAACACTATCCCAAAACTTCTGTGGTTTGTCCACATGACTTTCGGCATACTGCAGTCGACTCTTCTTATTCTTTGGAGACAGCAAGGGGGTGCGCCTGGGAGTTCTGGCATGGAGGCCTTCATTACGCAGTGTGCGCCGTATTGTCTGAGCTGTAACTTCAGTACCCACATCTGACAAATCTTTTCTCAGTTCCTCAGCAGTCACACGGGGACTTTTCTCCACTCTACGCTTCAGGTAGCGCACAGCAGTCGAGGTCAGCATCTTCTTTCTGCCACGACCAGGTAGCGTTTCAACAGTGCCCTTTGCCTTGAATTTGCGAATGATGCTTCTTATGGTCTCTCTTGGTATGTTTAACATCTTTGCAATCTTCTTATAGCCATTGCCCTTCCTGTGAAGAGTAATCACTTCTTCTCTTGTCTTCCTGGACCATTCTCTTGACTTCACCATGTTTGTAACCACACCAGTAAATGTCTAGAAGGAGCTGAGTATCACAGTCATTTTAAAGCTGCCTAATTGGTGCTTATTATGCTTTATTGCTGCTACGTGACATCCACAGGTGTTTTCAATACCTGATTGAAAACACTTGAATGAACCTCTGTTCTTCAGAGTGGTAGTCTTTAAGGGGTTGAATAATTGTGTCAATGAAGAATTCACAAAAGAAACATTTACTACTGTATTACAAAACCAATTGATGTCACTTTAGTTGCATATGGTTCTTTAAAAAGTCCTTGTAGGATTTCATTCTGAATACAATTACAAATGTACACTAAATTCCCTAAAACCCTTTACAGCATTGGGGGTTGAATAATTTTGAACACAACTGTACATGTGGCAGGATAATGTCATAATAACCAAAGACAAACGTACCTTGTTTATTCTTTTTTCTGTATTTTTATTCACAAAAATGTTTCAAATTGTGTTAATTTTGATGAAACTTAACAAAAATAAAAATATATTATTTAAAAAAAAAAAAAAAGATGAGAGACAAGCTAAAAACCTAGGAATTGCTCCAGAAGATTTTCCCCATTTAACAACTCTCATGGATCTACTGGAAGAAAATGATAAGACAAAAAGTGATGAAAATTCGATCTTTAAGAAGAAATCGACCCCTTCTTTCACTGAATTTTCTAGTATTGATTTATTTGTAAAATTAGTAACAAAAGAAATTCTCCAACTAAAAATAAGACCCTGGAAGAAAACACAAAACCTCTCACGAAAAGAACGTCAAGCAATAAAAGAATTGAAAAAAGAAAAAAACATAGAAATTAAATCTTCAGACAAAGGAGGCAACAAAGTAAGATTGTCGAAAAGAAAAATCTAGGAATATGTGTCTAGAAATCTTAAATGATTTAGAAGGCATACCGTTGATATGTAACCCAACAGAAAAATACCTAGTGGAATTTAGAAACAATTTTACAAAGAGGAGTAGAAAAAGGGATAATAACAGAAAATATAAAGAAATATTTATTCCCTATAAGATCAACAATTCCAACACTATATTGCCTCCCAAAAATTCACAAATCACGATCAAATCTACCTGGCCGCCCAATAATATCAGGCAACAACTCGTTAACCGAAAGAATCAGTCAATCACAGAAGAAATGCCTTCATATTCGAGAGATACCCAACATGCATTACAACATCTAGATAATTATGAAATAGCATCAAATACAATATTAGCCAGTTTCGACGTGGTATCTCTATATAATAACATCCCCCATGAACAAGGCTTGAAAGCTTGTAAATACTTTTTGGATAAATGATTCTCACGAGAAAAATCGAATTACATCATGGAATTATTAACCTTCATTTTAACTCCTAATTATTTTCTTTTCGATGGAAAATTCTACCTTCAGAAGAAATGGACGACGATGGGCACTTCTTGTGCTCCTAGCTATGCAAACCTCTTTTTGCCATATTGGGAGGAAACTATAGTATTTGTTGGAAAAATACACACGGAATGTAAAAAAATGGTTCAGATATATTGATATCTTCCTACTCTGGCAAGGTTCCCAAGATTCTCTGGAAGACTGGTTGAGAGAATTAAATATTAACAACATAGGCTTATCATCAACGTTCGTTCACAGTCAACAAAAAATTAATTTTTGGATCTCAGCATAGAAAGAACCACTGACAATTTCTTGAAAACCAAATTATTTCGGAAAGAAACAGCTACTAACAACCTACTAAATTGGAATAGTCATCACCCTACACCACTAAAAGCAGGAATCCCTATAGGACAATATGTAAGGGCTTGCAGGAACTGCAGCAGTATAGATGACTTTAAATTGGAGGCCAATAAGATTAGAGAAATGTTTCATTCCGAAAGGGTACCCCAATCGGTTTCTAAAGCGAGCCTATCAAAGAGTTCTGAAATCTGATAGACAAGATTTACTGACACCCAAAAAGAAACAAACAAATGAAAAACAACTTCAGTTTATAGCCACATACGAAAATGGTTGGGAGGAAGTAAAAGAAATCTGTCAAAAATATTAGGACATACTACACCTAGACGATTGTATCTCAGATGTCATATCCAAAACACTAGGGATGCACCGATCCACTTTTTTAAGACCGAGTACTGATACTTTTTAAAAGTACTCACCGATACCGAGTACCTATACTTTTATTTTATGTCATGTGACCACTTTCCAATAAGAACAGACCTCATATAAAAATGCCCCCAGCTCACATGCCCGAGACATATATACAGAATGCCCCCAGCTCTCATGGATATTGCCCCCAGCCTCACATGGATCTTGCCCCCAGCCTCACATGGATATTGCCCCAGCTCATATGGATATGGCCCCAGCTCATATGCTCATGGATATGCCCCAGCCCCAGCTCAACCTATACGCTGGGGAAGCTGGTTCCCTTCGGCGGCAGCGATACTCACCTATCCTGAGGTCCGTTCGCGCTGCTGTGGCACGATCACGTGGCCGCCGGCGCTTTTGTGTCGCTGCCTCCTGCCGAGAGGCAGCATCACAGAAGCGCCCGGAGGCCGCGTGAACATGCCACAGCAGCGCGACCAGACCTCAGGATAGGTGAGTATCACTGCCGCCAGAAGGGAACGCTAGCCGTGTGCTTTTCATGCACGCGGCCAGCTTCCCCAGCCCCGTGGATACCGACAAGCCAGCCCAGCGCTGGCTTCCGGTATCGGGGGGGTGTATCGGGCCTTTTGCACGAGTACCAAGTACTCGTGCAAATGGTAGTATCGGCACCGATACGATACTAGTATCGGTACATCCCTACAAAACACCATCATTCACTGCTAGGAGATACACTAATCTGAATGATATACTAATTCACAGGCTTTTCACTAAAGAAATTAGAAAACAAAATTGTCTTAAAGGTAAACCTAGCATACAGAAATGCGGACGATGTAAGGCATGCCAATATATCAAAAATTCAAATTCCTTTAAAAGTACAATAACAAATAGAGAATTTCCAATAAAAGAATCAATTAATTGCCAAACCAGTAAAGTGGTCTACCTAATAACCTGTGATTTCCAAAAACAGTATCAGCAATTTAAGAAAAGAATACTGCAACAAATAAATTTCTTTAAAAATCATAGCGTATACACCTCATAGTACCAATTAGTGCACCTCTCTATATGTTCTACAAAAATCTTCTCTCATCTATATATATATAAATGCGAAAGTCCTGACTGACTCATCGCCCAGCTGAAACCGTTTAACCTAGGAACGTGAAATTTTGAAGGTGCACTGTTTTTATGATGTAGGCACCCACTAAGGAAGGATTTTTGGAAACTCCGCCCCTAAGGGGGTGAAAAAGGGGGTTGAAGATCTTAAACAGGATACCTATAGCTCAGAAACAGAAGATGCTACAGATGTGAAAATTGGTATTTAGATTCGTCTTGAAAAATAAAAAAACACGTATTTTACGGTTTTTCAAAAATTCGAATGGGGGGGCAAGAAAGTGGGGTTGAATATTTAAAATATTTTAAACAGGATACCTATATCTTAAAAACAGAAGATGGTACAGACGTGAAAATCGGTATTTAGATTCATCTTGACCAATAAAAAAACACGTATTTTACCATTTTCTGAAAATTCCTTGGGGGGCAAAAAGGGGGGTTGAATACTTTTATCATAAACTCGAAAGTCCTGACTGATTGACTCATCAACGCCCAGCCGAAACCGTTTAACCTAGGAATGTGAAATTTTGAAGGTGCACTGTTTTTATGATTTAGGCGCCCACTAAGGAAGGATTTTTGGAAAATCCACCCAAAAGGGGGTTGAATATTTTAAACAGGATACCTATAGCTCAAAAACAAAAGATGCTACAGATGTGAAAATCGGTATTTAGTTTTGTCTTGAAAAATAAAAAAACACGTATTTTACAGTTTTTCAAAAATCCAAGTGGGGGGGCGTAAAAAGGGTGGTTGAATATTTTAAATATTTTAAACAGGATACCTGTATCTCAAACAGGACGATGCTACAGTCCTGAAAATTGGTATTTAGATTCGTCTTGAAAAATAAAACACGTATTTTACCATGTTCTGAAAATTCCTTGGGGGGGCAAAAACGGGGGTTGAATACCTTTATCAGTATACCTATATTTCAAAAACCAAAGATCTTACTGTCGTGAAATTTGGTATTTACAATCTTCTTGAAAGATAAAAACAGGTCTTTTGCCATTTTCCAAAAATTCCAAGGGGGGATGAAAAAAAAGGGGGGCTGAATACTTTTAAACAGGATACCTATATCTCAAAAACAGAAGATGTTACATACGTGAAAATCTGTATTTAGATTTGTCTTGAGAAAGCAAAAAACACCTATTTTACCATTTTCCAAAAATTCAGTGGGGGGGCAAAAAGGGGGGTTGAATACTTTTATCAGTATACCTATATTTCAAAAAACAAAGATGTTACAGGTGTGAAATTTGGTATTTACAATCTTCGTGAAAAAAACAAACGTGTTTTGCCATTTTCCACAAATCCAAATAAGGGGGGGGGGTTGAGGGAAAGAGGTCCGAATACTTTTATCAGTATATCTATAGTTCAAAAACCAAGATGTTACAGGTGTGAAGTTTGGTAATTACAATCTTTTGAAAATAAAGAAACACGTGTTTTACCATTTTCCAAAAATCCAAGTGGGGGGGTAAAAAAAAGGGGATGAATACTTTTAAACAGGATACCTACATCTCAAAAACAGAAGATGTTACAGATGTGAAAATTGGTATTTAGATTTGTCTTGAGAAAGCAAAAAACACCTATTTTACCATTTTCCAAAAATCCAGTGGGAGGGGGAAAAAGGGGGGTTGAATACTTTTATCAGTATACCTATATTTCCAAAAACCAAAGATGTTACAGGTGTGAAATCTGGCACTTACAATCTTCTTGAAAAGTAAAAAAACACATGTTTTACCATTTTTCAAGAATCCCACGTGGTGGGTGATAAAAGGGGGGGGGTGAATACTTTTCAACAGGATAACTATATCTCAAAAACAGAAGATGTTACAGACATGAAAATTGGTATTTAGATTCATCTTGAAAATAAAAACAGGTGTTTTGCCATTTTCCAAAAATTCCAAGGGGGGATGAAAAAAAAGGGGGGCTGAATACTTTTAAACAGGATACCTATATCTCAAAAACAGAAGATGTTACATACGTGAAAATCTGTATTTAGATTTGTCTTGAGAAAGCAAAAAACACCTATTTTACCATTTTCCAAAAATTCAGTGGGGGGCAAAAAGGGGGGTTGAATACCTTTATCAGTATACCTATATTTCAAAAAACAAAGATGTTACAGGTGTGAAATTTGGTATTTACAATCTTCGTGAAAAAAACAAACGTGTTTTGCCATTTTCCACAAATCCAAATAAGGGGGGGGGGTTGAGGGAAAGAGGTCCGAATACTTTTATCAGTATATCTATAGTTCAAAAACCAAGATGTTACAGGTGTGAAGTTTGGTAATTACAATCTTTTGAAAATAAAGAAACACGTGTTTTACCATTTTCCAAAAATCCAAGTGGGGGGGTAAAAAAAAGGGGATGAATACTTTTAAACAGGATACCTACATCTCAAAAACAGAAGATGTTACAGATGTGAAAATTGTATTTAGATTTGTCTTGAGAAAGCAAAAAACACCTATTTTACCATTTTCCAAAAATCCAGTGGGAGGGGGAAAAAGGGGGGTTGAATACTTTTATCAGTATACCTATATTTCCAAAAACCAAAGATGTTACAGGTGTGAAATCTGGCACTTACAATCTTCTTGAAAAGTAAAAAAACACATGTTTTACCATTTTTCAAGAATCCCACGTGGTGGGTGATAAAAGGGGGGGTGAATACTTTTCAACAGGATAACTATATCTCAAAAACAGAAGATGTTACAGACATGAAAATTGGTATTTAGATTCATCTTGAAAATAAAACAACACCAATTTTACCATTTTCCAAAAACCCGGTAGGGGGGGCAAAAAGGGGGATGAATACCTTTACCACTATACCTATATTTCAAACCTATGATAATACAGGTGTGAAATTCGATATTTACAATCTTCGTGCAAAAAAAAACATGTTTTACCATTTTCCAAAAACCCGGTAGGGGGGGGGCAAAAAGGGGGGTTGAATACTTTTATCAGTATATCTATAGTTCAAAAACCAAGATGTTACAGGTGTGAAATTTGGCACTTACATTCTTCTTGAAAAATAAAAAAACACGTGTTTTACAATTTTCCAAAAATTACAAGTGGGGGGGGGAAGGGGGGTTCTACCAACAAAAACCTCAGGTTTCTTTCAAAGACAAATTTAACAATTCCTAAAATCCACGCGAGCGAAGCCGCAGGCAAAAGCTTTTTATTTATATATGAGACCTGACCTATAGAAGAGTTAGTTTAGCACATAAAGCAGCTGAATGAATAAAGTAGTACATTGGTTTTAACTGTTCGTCTCATGTTTTTTAATCACTAGTAAAACTTGTTTCTTTAGATTTGTTTTGAATTGAAGGTAGAAATACTTTTTATAGTTAAAATTATATAAATATATATATATATATATATATATATAAAAAATGATATTCAAGTTTTACTGTGAGGAGTGACATCCCACATTACCTTTATGCATTGCATCATCCAAACGGTTTCTAACACTGTGCTTCCTCTAAGGTTTGTTCACATTATAACCGAGGAGACGGTCCCTATGGATCTTGTACCTATAAGAGCAGCTGCAATAAGCTACACATCTGCCAGCATTACCTACAGGGCAGCTGCAAGTTTGGAAGCAAGTGCAAGAGATCCCACGATCTCCAGGAAGCACAGACACTGGCACAATTAACCAAATGGGGATTAAAGGGCACCTTCCTTCCCAACCTGCTGAATATCTACAGAAATGCTGGTGCCTTGACAGACAACATTGCAGCATCTCCCAGGAAAGCACAACCTCCATCAAAGACAGGTGAGGCAGCAGAATGGTGGCTGGTTTGTGTCACTTCATTAGAATTATTTGTAACAAGACGATCAATCAAAGGTCACTTTATTGCTCTTTAATCATAGCAACTGCTATTTGAAAATAATCAATAACAATAGAATTAGTATCCAAAGAAGCTGTCTTCTTTCAAGGATAGAGCATTGTTCCGCAAAGAGATTAGTCACTGCAGTGAATGGTGGAGAGGTACAAGAGAATTTGATATCTTAGGCCAAAATAGTCACGTGATATGTGTATGAGAATTGGAAACCTTTTCCAATTCAGCTTTATTGGCTTAAAATTCCTTTTTTCTTTACAAACCCATTCATTGCTTTGCGAATGCTTAGAAGTGATTAGTACATTGCAGTCACCTGGAAAATTTGCCTCCACCTCATTAACCCCTTAGTGACCGGGCGGTTTTACACAAATCCGTCCTTTAGTGACCGCTGCTGTTTTTACGTTTCTGCGCTGTTCGTGTTTAGGTCAAATTTTCCTCTTACTCGTTTATGCAACCCACACATATTATACACAGTTTTTCCCGCCATTGAATGGACTTTCTAAAAATACCATTATTTCCATCATATCCTATAATTTACTATAAAAAAAATATGAAATTATGAAAAAATGGTAAAAAAACCACACTTTTTTGTAATTTAATCCCCAAAATCTGTGCGCTGAGATCATTCTGACCGTTTTATGCTCATTATTTTTAGATGACAGCCTAGGTCCTATTTAACTAACCCCCCCCCCCCCAACAAAATTTAAAGAAAAAAAATGGATTTTTAATTTTTTTGGGGTTTTAGCTTTTCTTTACACCAAACCAAGTCATGTTTGGTATCATTGGAAAGGCCATGATCCTCTAGCTGCCATGGATCGGGAGATAGGGGGATCCTTTGGATCCCCTTATCTCCCCTTGGCAGCTAGGGGGTTAACTGGCCCACTGATATCCACACATATATGGTGGGGATGTCAGTGGGTGGGGTGACCAGGAGGCCTGGCTGACATCCAAGAGGTCAGCCACCTCCATGTTTAAATCGTGACTCCGCGCCGAGACTCCCCCCTTTCCAGCGGTGTAAAAAGTAAGTTTCTAACTGCCATGGTTGGAGAGATAGAGAGCCCCCCACTTCCTCGTTTTCAATGCAGGCGCTGGGTGGGGGGCGCGCCTGCCGATGACGTCACCACGCAGCGTGGTGATGTCATTGTACTCATCAGCCCCTCTAAAGCAGAGGGGCAGGCGTCCTCCCTGCCAGAACTCCGTTGGAGCCAGCGACATTAGGTAAGGGACATTAGGAGCCACTGACGTACTATGTACGTCTGCGGGTCTAAGTGAGACCCGTGGGCAGGAAGTATATGGTACGTCAGCGGTCATTAAGGGGTTAAGTGATGTTTAGTTTTGGGCTAATCATTAGTATCCCCTGCAAGCACACCGTGAGTAGGTGTACAGTCAATGCTTTGAAATTGGATCAATTGCTTATCTGTGTTTCTCTGTTTTTCACTTACACAGAAAAACCCAGTTCACAGAAGCATGTTGTCACTGAAAACACTGAAGAAATATGCCTGTTCTTTCTATTAAACAGCTGCAATTTCAAAGGTAAGATTCCGAACCTCTGTCTATGTCCCCTTAAAGCTTTATTTAAGAGTGATGACCCATTTCACGTTACTTATGTAAGTGAAAGGGACACTGTAAGATATAAACAAGGGGAGAGAAAGAGAAAACTAGATGGGTTACATATCAAACTCTGACACAGTTTTGAGCTTAAAGCAGGGATGGCAAACCTTTTTGAGCTTGAGTGCCCAAACTGGATCGCTGAACCAACTTATGTGTCTCAAAGTGCCAACCATGCATTTAGACCTAAGTACTGATTATATATTTTAGAAAAACACTTCATACGACTGTCTGACCCGATTATGTGCTTAGGTCTTAGAAGAAAAATACAATATAAGAAGTTTTAATCCTACAAAGAGTTTTTTATTGAGAACTAGACCATCAACTGTAATAGAAGAAGGGGTCTATTTACTAAAATGGTAATTGTGGTGAATTCTAAAGAGAACTGCAAAATCTGATAGCTGAAGTTTCAAATGATCCAATTCACTGCTTTTTCCTCAAGAGCTGCAGTAGCTTTTGCAATATAATTTTTAATGACATCCAGCTCATTTTAGATTTACTGAAGGAGAGGGAGGCAGGAAGGTGTTAATAGGACTGGTAGAGGGAGGCAGAGGTTAATAGGGCTTGGGCAGATACACAATGCAGGGGGTTAATGGCAGACAGTTAAGGCTAGCAGGCAGGCAGAGGCAGCTCCAGTTTTGGTGAGGCCTTAGGGAAGCGCAGTGATGAGGCCCCACAGGGTCAGAGGCGCATTCAGTTGCTCAGCCGCTGCAAGTGCTAAGTTAGCAACTTGCCACTGAACGCCGTTAGCACTGCTAACTTAGCACTTGCAGCCAGGTGGAGAGGTGCTGCGAGTTTAGCTGAGTGTGACATAGGAAAGATGGCCGCCTCCATGCAGCAAATAATCCAATAAGGAAATGTTCAGTTTGAAGTTTTGGTGGAGCACAACACTAAATATTTATTTGAACATGGTGAACATTAACACTAAAGTGGTAATAAAATGGACAAAATAGGATTTTGCAGAAACCGCACCGTTTATTAAGCAATCCTCTGCCCTGTTGCTTCCATATTCACAGCCAAAACGTTCAGTGAGACGGCTGCAGCAAACTGAACTGCTGCAATGGAACAATTCAGCAGCTGCTGAGGAACTGAACGCGCCTCTGGCTATTCGCATATGCTTTAGAAGCGGCATTTATAGTATGAGAGTATCACAGAGCTGCACAGCAATAAAACTCACAGCAATTAAAGAAAAACTCAGAAAGGGGAGAGAGCGAAAGAGGAGACAGAGCTAAGAAGGAGAAGAGACAAAAAGGGGTGAGCTGGAGACAGATAAAAGAGGAGACAGAAGAAAGAAGGAGCACACTGCACTCAGAGCACTGGAGAAAGAGCGAGAGCGAGCGCGAGCTGGAAAAAGAGAGCCAAGACAGGGATAGACAGCTGGAACAGAGAGAGCTGGAGATAGCTGGGGCAGCGAGCGAAGACAGAAACAGCGGGAGAGAGCCGAGACAGAAACAGCGGGAGAGAGCACCGAGACAGAAACAGCGGGAGAGAGCGCCGTGGCAGAAGCAGCGGGAGAGAGCGCCGAGACAGAAGCAGCGGGAGAGCGCGCCGAGACAGAAACAGCAGGAGAGAGCACCGAGACAGAAACAGCAGGAGAGCGCGCCAATTTCTTCCTTGAAGTCAGACACCGCTATTATAGACCCTCCCGCTGTAATGACATCATGGCGATGGACACGATGATGCCATTTCCAGGCGACCTCTCCCCGGCAGAAGCCAGGAGATCGCCTGAAGGAAGGGAGGGGATCCGTTCGGATCCCTCTCCCGATCGGGAGGGTCTACAACCAAAAGCCAGGCACCGCTTTGAAGGGCAGTGTCTGCCCTTCAAAGCAGTGCCTGGCTTTAACCCCTTAAAAGTCAGGCCACGATCTGGCGCCAGATCGCGGCCTGGATCCTTTGGGGGCTGCCATCTTGGATGGCGGCTCCACCTCCGGGTTCCCCCTTGGCAACAGACGTCATTGCGCATGGCGCGATGACGTCAGTTAACTGGGGAACCCCTAGCTGCCCGGGCATTTCCCAAGGTAATCTCCTGGAGATAGGGGGTTCCTTTGAATCCCCCCTATCTCCTGAACGGTGGCAGCTGGGGGGGGGGGTCATGTTTGGTATCATTCAAAAGGCCTGAACATGACCATGTTTAAAGTAAAGAAAAAAAAAGAAAACGTGTTTTTTTTGTGTGGGTTTTTTATTAATGCAACAATATTGTTCACAATTATAATGTGAACAATGATGTTGCACAATTTTTTTTTTTTACTATGGGGTGCGTTTGCTAAAATTCACGTAATTCCCCCCAAAAAAAATGCATCTGTCCCAACTTCAATTTTTTTTAACAAGCGCACCCAATAGAAAATATTGACGCAAAAACTCGTATGATAAAATGTGGAAAAAAAACACTTTACACGCTGTAGATGATTAAAAATTCAAATTTTATTGCATTTTTTGTTATAATATACAGGCAAGACATGACATATACATATAAAAATGATATATTATTAATCTGCCGAGTCTGCCGGAAAGAACGATATATAATATGTCTGGGTCATATAATAAAACTTGGCTTCAAATTGCGTTTAAACATGATTAACAAAAGTGGTAGAAATGAGCTCAGCACAAAGCGGTGAAATGGCTCAGCAGCGAAGGGGTTAAAAAGAGACGGTTAGGGAATCCGGAGCTGGTGTATCTTATTAATGTATTTGGTTTCTCTGTTTTTCAATGTACATCTGTTGGACCACCCTCTAGCTAACTAAATAAGAAGTGTACAAGTGCCTGAGTGAGTCTATTCTAGGAATGTCCCTTTCTGGGTTTTCCCTGCTTTTTCTTCTGGGAGTGGCTTGTGTGTTTTTAAGTACCACAGGGGGATGGTCCTTAAAGGGACACTCTAATAAAAAAATCCCCCCCGTTTTTTAACATTAATCTATCCCTACTCCCTTAATAAATCATTCTGGTTTACGCGCCTCTCACGTAAGCCAGCCAATCGGCAGGCTTCCTCCCGGCTCCCTCTGAGGATTAGTGTTGCGCGCAAGAGGATGCGCGCAACACTAACCCTCAGAGGGAGCCGCCAGCTTCTGCGGTGAGTTGGAGACGTCATCGCGCTGAAAGCGCGATGACGTCTCCTACTCGGCAAAAGTCGGCAGAAGCGGGAAATATGATTCCCGCTCTGCTGACTGACAGCTGGGAGGGCGGAGTAAAGTTCTCCGCCTCTCTCAGCTTGTGATGGAATGGGTGTTGTCCGCCTGCGGGTGTGCTCCTATCTGCTCCTCCCACTGCGCTCACCGCCGACCCGACTACCGAGTGGCACGGCACTCGGCGTCTCGAGCGGCCTGGAGTGACCCTGGGGGAAGGGTTGGCGGGCTATAGCGAGGGACCCCTGTATGAGACCAGCCCGACCACCGAGCGTCACGGCACTCGGCGTCTCGAGCGGCTGATCTACTGACCTCGGGGAAGATGAGACCGTCTGCCGAGTTAGCTGCTCTGGTGGGAA
Source organism: Leptobrachium leishanense (assembly GCA_009667805.1). Lineage (NCBI taxonomy): Eukaryota > Metazoa > Chordata > Amphibia > Anura > Megophryidae > Leptobrachium > Leptobrachium leishanense. The sequence continues at coordinate 263,339,815 of CM019065.1, read as the reverse complement.
ACGTTTCGTCCGTGGTTTACTTGTTCGGACGGAAAACGTTTTGGATGGGCCACGTTTCGATGGGTCGATGCGCGCGGGAAGCGCCGCGTCGGGGCTTCGGATCGAGCCACAGAGTCGAAGCGGGTACGATCATTCGGGGAATAGATGCGCGGGAGCGGCGCCGCAATTCCGATTCGGAGATACGGAATTATCGTGGAGGCGGCGGTTCACTGTTCCGATGCGCGGGACGTCGCCACAGCGGTCGGAGTCGTACCTCGTGGGTGATGCGCACAGAGACTGCGAGGAGCCTCGTGTGGCGAAGGATCAGAAAAGACACCAGGCGAAGCTGAATGTACAGGTTGAACTGAACTTTACTGGGAACTTCACATGTATTTATCAACAATCATACATAGACAAGACAATGGAATCCCTGCCCGCCCCCCATGATCTCATTGACCCTTTCTCTAGTTGGAGTGCCTTGGTCCCGATTCGTATTGGTCGATTCGTAACCGGACGTTCCGAATCGGCCATTTTTCGATTCGGCCAATTCGACCGGATGTTCCGAATCGGCCATTTTACGATTCGGCCACTCCGACCGGATCCACGAGGCGATAGCGACGGGCAAAACATACAATGGGTGTCTTACATACTCTACACAGTTATACATACAGGGGACACTTTTATTACATCACACAATAACAACCACATCTAATAAAGTAATCAAGGTGTTCCTATGGTGCGACGGCACCTTAGGGTCCATGGTAACCCCAACGTCATTAAAGCTGTCCCTGGCTGTGGGTCCTGGGCTTTGCGGCCGAGCCTCTTGGGGCATTCCGTGACACAGCTGTTTTCAGCATTTACAGCTGAACCGCTCAGCGGAGGGGGGACAGAGGGCAGCATACTCTGGGCAACATGACCACCTAAAATAGCTTAGGTGGTCATGTTGCCTAGAGTGTTCCTTTAAGAGTTGCTAAAAGTGTCTGCTAAGTTTGAATATATGAGTCTTTGCTTTTCTACTCCCAAAATCGATTCTGTCTGGTTATTGGGGGAATCCTATGAAGCAATTTTGGAGGTCCATAACATAGAAAGCACCGCTTGGTGGAGATACCCAGTCGTGGTATCCAGGAGTCTGTCACACTGGCTGTCTGAAATTTCGGATTGGTGCAAAAATACAAATCGCGGTAATATAACTATTGAAAAGAAATGAGAGAAAAAAAAATCGGAATGAAATGATTTTAAGCGGAACAAACAAAAATGCACCATGCACATGTCTAGAGGAGAAGTTTGGGAAACACTGCTCTAAGCTCAAAGGAGCTGGGGGTCAGGAGCAATTAATATTTACTATAGTTATTAGTTTGTTATTAAGGACTCCTGTATCTTTGTGAATGTGGGCCTCTGATATTAAGTTTTATGTGTGAGATTCCAGATATTTTATATGTTAATTTGGGCCTGCATCATTTTGATGTTCAAATAGCTGCTTTATTGCACCTGTGTAATGCTGTACTAAATAATGACTTCTTCACTTGAGTTTGTTCTCTACTCACAAGGCAAACCATGAATATTGTTACTTGAAATCCTCCTCTGAGACAGTTATGGAGCTGTGGAGCAATACAGATTGTCCTTTATTTGGCATTTATTTATACATATTTTAGCAGCAAAAAGGAAACGAATGGTCAACAACATTAATCCTTTAAGGACAGGGGCAATTTTACAAGTTCGGAACACTTTTAAAAGTAGAAATGTGCGGAGCTCATTTTGACAGTTTTTGCTCATCATGTGTTGCACGTTTGCAATCAAGAAACGCACACTCTGTTCTTCAGTTACAGATCATTTATTAACCGGTGTGCCTGTATGAAGTGTTTTATTCTCTGCAATAGCATGAGGTATTTACAGTCTCCTCATGCACCAGTGAGATTAACCATAGAGCCTAACACTTCCTGGTACAGGACCCTCCACTCCCAACCAGGCTCACACCATCTGCTGGCTGGAGGTGATACTCACCGCTCAGTACCCTACCATAACTTTAAAGCTACTATGCCACACTCTCCCCCACCAAATAAATGTCGTCCCGGCATTCCACAATTATCGGCCTTGACTTTCACACAAAACATTACCCAACCATTTTCCCAATGCAAGAGTCTTTTTATAGTCTCTGGCAACAGTCTATTATATTATTCACCATGGTCTCCAGTAATAGTCCATACTGATCTTATGTGCGGTTAGGTTTCTCTGCACAATGCTGGGTTGACCAAATGTTTCATAGGTCAGTGTTTTCGGCTGTCTTCTCTTTTAGGATAGAGTCGCGTTTCGCTCATCTCATCCTGGTCTTCATCCTCCAGTGTATTGTACCTTGTGATGTCCACAGGTGTCATTTGAGGATCTTCCTCTACACTTTCCATTGACGGTGTTTCTATGTCTTCTGCATTTGTTGGCAATACTTGCTCTTCCCTTGTGATCCGTCGACACTGTCTTTCTTCTGTTCCCTGTGGATGGAATACCTCAGCTGTTGGATTCAGCAAAGAATTCACTTGTTGTTCTGGTAATGGCCCGCTGTAATGAAATCTCTGGAGTTCTCCATCAGAATCCCACTCGCTATCTGTGTCTTCTTGTGTCTGTAGAACATTGGGTCTTCTTGTTCGAACTTTGGATTTCTTTGTTACGTCTTCATTTTTGTGGTTTTGTGGAGGTTGCTCAACTGGAAGATGGTCACATGGTAAAAGCATATTCCGGTGCATCTTGGGCCAATAGAACCGCTCTCTAATCAAATTCAGTGTTCTTTCCAGCCGAGATGCCCCATCTCCTGGTGGAGTTCTCTATAGACCAGTGGCCGGTACCTTTTTGGAAGCACTAGCTGGTACCTGGACTTCGTTTTCCTGTGCAAGGTGCCGTCTTGCGCTATGTGAAGCTTTGTCCATTCTCTCAGCAAGGCTTTTACGTCACTATCTTCTGCTTGACTGGCTTTTGCACTGGGTCTGTGATTTCTGACTTTGTAGTCAAGTATTTTTCCAATTACTGCATCTCTTTGCTGTGCTTCTCTTATTTCTCTTCTTGGGATTGGCTGGATCGATTCCAGTAGTTGATCTCTCTCCCCTTGTTCTTCCATAGCCTCTAAGGTTACTGAATTGAAGTACGGCATTGCTTCCATTTGTTGCATGAGAATTGCTTGTGTAGATGACCTGATAACCTCCTCACTGACCTCTTCAGTGCACAGCAGTATAAGTCCATCAATGTCTAGCGGCTTTCTCGATAGGCCATCTGCATCTGCATTGGACTTGCCAGGGCGATATTTGATGGTGAAGTTGAAGTCAGCCAACTCTGCGATCCACCTCTGCCAAGTTGTATTCAGCCTGGCAGTGGTCAGGACATACGTGAGTGGGTTGTTATCCGTGTATACAACAAATGAAGGTGCATGATATAAATAATCCCTGAAATGCTCACATATAGCCCACTTTAATGCCAGGAATTCCAATTTACTTGAATGCATATGATACCTTTTTTCTGGTGGTGTAATAGTCCTGGACCCATATGCAATGACCTTCAGTTTTCCCATCCCTCCGCTGGTAGAGTACCGCTCCCAGTCCTTCTTGGCAGGCATCACAGTGCAACACAAAGGCTTGACTGAAGTCTGGGTAATCTAACACTGGCGGATTAGACAAGCAGTCCACTAACTGGGTCCGTACTTCCTGATGTTGGTCTGTCCAGGTGACAGGGGTTCGACTTGGCAGTTGGCCCTCTTTTCTTGCCCCTGACACTTTCTTTTTGTTAGGGGGACCTTTGCCCCCTCGTAGCAGATCTACGGATTTATCACTCGACAATTGGAACTGATAGCAAATCATACAGTGGCTTGGCAATGTGTGAAAAGATCTGGACATAGGACCTGTAGTAGGAGAGAAATCCCAATACTTTCCTGAGCTCTCCTACTGTTGCTGGCTTCCTTTAAGTGCCTGAACTGGGGCCACCTCTGCTGGGTCCATTGTATAGCCGTCTTTTGACACCATCTTGCCCAAGAATCTCACTTTTCGCTTGAACAGTTCACACTTCTTTGCAGTGAGTTTGATGCCATGTTGCGGATACCGACGCAGGACCATCTGTATATGTTGGACATGGTCCTCAAAAGAATTGCTGTGTACCAGGTTATCATCTAAATAGGGTTGACATATGTCATCTCTAAGTCCTGACAGACAATCTTCCATACTTCTTTGAAACTCCGCTAGAGCTGAACTTAAACCAAATGGAATGCGTACCCACTCATACAAGCCCCAAGGGGTAATGAAAGCTGTAAGGGGACGACTTTCCTCATCAAGGTACCCTTGGTGGTAGGCTTTTCCCTGGTCTAATATGGAAAACCAGGAGCTCCCACTTAAACTGTCCAACATGTCCTGGATCCTGGGAATGGGATGTCTATCAGGTATTGACTTCTGGTTCAGCTCTCTGTAGTCGCAGCAGAGTCGCATGCTGCCGTCCTTCTTTCTCATGCAGACGATTGGTGAGGAGTATGGGGATCTCGCTTTTTGTGACCCATCCTCGATTTAAAAGGTCCTGCAGGTACTCCTTGACTTCTTTATGCAATGGCTTCGGGACTGAATGATAGGGCTTCTGCACGGGAGTTTGATCTTTCAGAGAGATATGCATCTTTAATGATGGAATACAGCCAACATCATTATCATCGAGAAAAAGCTTGACATTCTTCTCTGAGCATCCTCTTCGCCACCGCTTGCTGCTCCTGATTTAGATGGTTCAACGATATTGGTGGGTCCCATGCCTTACTGTGGTTCTGCATCTGTGTATCAAGCTGCTGTTCCAAAGTCACGGAGTTTCTGAAGAGGTTACCCTGTCCTTTTTTAGGCTTATCACATTCTGGTCAGGTACTCTTGGATAAATCTCCACAGGCTGCACTGTTGCTGGGTACACTGCTTTCACAGGCTGGACATCTCCCAGGGTGGTTCGTGGTTCCGGTGTGATATTGGAATTGGTAGTGTTGATCACTGCGACTGGTATTCGGAATGAATTGCCTTTACTTATGGTCACCAACACTTCATTGATCTGTAACCCTTCGGGCCATAGTGGCTTTTCTTGAAGGAACAAACAACATCACAGTCTCTTTTCCGCTCTGTCCCAGATGTGTACAGCATCGCACCGCTTTGACTTGTCCTGGGGGAAGGACCATTCTTCGTCTCCCCGTCTTAACTACACTACACTCCCCTCACAGTCCGACTGACATGAGTGTATTACTTGAATGAGTGCCTTGGCTTCTCTTTGGTCAATACAGAAAGCTTCGCTCACCATACTGGTTGTATTAACTTCAGGGACTGCCTTTTGTTGTTCATCTTGTCCTTTGATAACTTCCTCAATTACATTGAAGCCAATTATAGGGTCTTCTGCTACCTGGGGATCACTGGACACAAGTATTGGCACTTGACAACTGGGACCAGAGCCTGTCTCGCTGTTCAATCTGAACTCCACTTCTATCCAGCCAATAAAGGGTATTATGGTTTGATTAGCTGCCATCCCAGTAGGCGTAGCATGTCCTAGTAGCTCGTCGATTGGTCTTACCATCGTATGTGGGAGGTACTTGCTTCTCCAGTCTTCATTTATTAAACTGGCTTGAGATCCAGTATCCCAGAGTGCTGTTGTGGGAACATTGTCCAATATACACTGCACTAAACATCACTTTCCAATTAACTTTAACAATTTAGCAGTATGTTTTGGGAATAGATAACGGACTTTACAAAAGTTTGGGTTGGCCCACTTAGGTATATTGTCTCTTTTTGCAACGCATAACAATTGGTGTTCTTGGGAACAATCTTGATACTGTAGGGACCTTGATTGGTGGGTTGCTGTTGGTCCCCCTACAGCAGCCCGTTCCCCTGAAACTTTCGGGAAGCTCGACATCCTTTAGAAATATGTCCTGTGTTACCACACCTAAAGCAATGCTTGCAGTTATCTCCTCCTCGCTTTTCCTGGCAATCTCTGCAGCCCTTCTTTCGCATCCCTCTCTCTGTCACCGGCTGTCTCTGATACCCCTGCTTAGTTTCAGCGGTAATGGAGGCCAGCCACATCTTTTTCATTTCTGCCATTTCTGTTTTCAGCGCTCTCACCAACTCCTGGATCCCTGCTTCTGCAAGCTGTCCTGTAGCTGGGGCCTTTTTCCCTTTTTCAGACTGAGAAGGACCCGCACTGCTTACCGGTTGTGTTGATGTTAATGTCTCCTCTGCATTCTGATTGTCTGTAGTTTATTCATTTCTGTTGTTTTGGCGCTTACATTTTTCTTAAGCTTGCTCTGCCTTTCCAACTCCAGACTTGCAGCTTCATTTACTCTTTCAATAAGCACCTCATCAGAAATAGTCAGGTCATCTAGGTAGGATTTTATTTGAAAATGAATGTGGTCACTTAGCAGTCCTGTGCCCACTGACCTCAGAAACTTCCTTTGCACCAGATCTGTTTTGTACTGCTTGTCTGACCCCTTTTCTTTTGATGCAAATAGCAGTCTGTCCTTCAATTCAAAAGCACGAAACGAACTTCTGAGCAGATTCTCTTTCTCCCTGGAAAATGTTCATCAATTTCTGATATAGATCAGATGTATCCTCTTCTTTGTAGTGTCCTTTTAAAATGTTTTTTAATTTGGGAAGAGTCAGGTCACTTTTTATCTCCAGCATATCCCTCAAATTTAATCCAGGGCTGATTGCTTTAATTACTGCCTCAATGATTTCTGTCTTCTGATGTCCTTTTCGGAGCCCAGCATCAATTTGGTGCATCAGATTGGTGTATGACAGCTTATCTTTTTGGCCTCCCTCACCAATCTGCCCACAGATCCGGAATTCCCTCTTAATGGTGACTTCAGGTATTTTTCCAGATGCTGGTTGCCGTTTTGCACTCTCTGATCCTGTATCTGTTGTTTTTAATCTGGCACTCAGCTTCTTTATTTCCTCCTCAAGGGTTCTCCTGGACTCTTCCTGTGCCTTTTGCATTTGGAGGTACTGCTCTTTCATTTCTTTTAATTGAATGAACTCCTGTTCTGTCTCCTTACTACCACTATCTTCACCTTGCAGCGACTCTATGAAGAGTAATCGGTCCTTGACATACTGGATTGCCTCTTCTTCCTCCTGATTTTCTTCAATCTCATCCAGTGTTTTCTCTGCTAAACGGATTAAAGCTCGCTTTTGATCTTTTCGGTTCCATCATCTGCCTTCTAGCATTTCAAGAATCTGCATGCTTCCACTAACTGTTCCCGCTGCAACGGTTTTAAAGCAGCACTTGCTTTCTCTTGCCATCTGTAAGGGAGTGTCTTTTTTCGGCAGACACTGCAGATTCATAATATATCATTATATGTATACGTCATGCCCTGCCAGAATGCTATAACAGAAAATGTAAAAAAAGTGAATTTCCACTAAATTGACAATGATCTACACTACAGTGTATAAAGTCATTTTTTCATGTTTTATCATCCGAGTGTTTACGGTCATATATACTATGGGTCACTCTTTTTGGAAAAAAATAGAAAAAGGAACTCGTTACTGTATTTTTCTGAGTAAATTGCGATTTTAGCTAAAAAAAAACAACATGTTTCGTACGTGCAGCACTATTGTTCACATAATTGAAAAGTGAACAACAATGCTGCATGCATAAAATTTTAAAAAATATATTTTATTTCTTTATCCTTTTTTTTTCCAATGAAAAATGACTCGATCGGTAGATAGGGGGTCCAAGGAAGTCAGCCTACATGGGCCCCTGGAGAGAGAGGTAAGTATCGACGGGAGTGGGGATCAAACGCACAGGACGTGCTATGCCGTTCCGCAGCTTTAAAGCCCACTTGCTGCAGGATGGCATAGCACTTCCTGCATTAAAAGGTTAGAACCAAATATATATCCTAATTATCTGTGTTATCACAATTATGTAAGACAAGAAAAGTATTAATGAAATTAATGGTTTCTGCTACCACCACCATTGACATACTATTGGTGTTTGGAGCTTTGCTTCTCTGTAATCAAGTAAATAATTATTTTGGTGATTTATTTTGTGTTTTTGTTATAGACAGATGTGTTCGAGATCATTTTGGTCTCCCTTACAGATGGCAGGTGTGTGATAAAGATACCTGGAAAGATATTGGGAGCATGGAGGTTATTGAACAAGCATACTGTGATCCCAACAGCAGGTACTGCATTCTTCTCTACCACTTACATTTGTGTTTTGAAGAATTGTATAAGTAATAAATCAGTTTTTGGCAAATGCATTGCGTAATTTACCTTAACCACATAAGGGCCAGCGAATGGTCTATGTGGTAATGCAGTGTAGCACTTACACTAACATCCACTCACAGCAGACCGTCATGCCCCGAAATCCCCATTCTGTGTGCAGAGTGTTTAAAAATCACAGTTTTCACCTTTGCCAACTGCATGACAAGTCAGGCAGATAAGCAAAAGTCAATTATGGCATTATTGGTTGGGCAATCACTGTGGCAACTTGTTTAATATGCAAAATTTCAGAATTTAAACCTTAATACCACGCTAGTAGTATATGAAGTATAAAAGTAAAAAAAAAAAAATTGATATGGGTTATTTCCATATTCGGTACTCATATCTAAATCTTTTTTGTATTTCTATTTAGGACTTTATGTGTGTAGAAATCTTTATATTAAAAGCAGATTTTTTTGATGTTTTAATATTTGTTTCATGTAAAATATTTCAATATATATTGTGATAAGGTGAATGATCCAAAATGGCGTGTATATTCCCCCTATCCTTGTGAGAGGGGATTGGGTTGTTTAAGTCCAGGAGGGCAATATGTGTTTTTTGATTAATAACATTTTTATGTTTCAAGATGTGTAAATGGGATACAAAATGAAAAAGGGGGAGAACAGTAACATACATAAAAGGGGAAAACCCGTTACAGTTATAAAGCGCGATGATACAGAGCTGTATCTGTCAACAAGGACGGCAGAACGGCATGGAGACTTGAACATCGCAGTTTGTTAAGATAAATAATATTCAATTAAGCAATTTCAGTATGAAAGGGTATAGGAAGAAAGAGATAGAAAAAGGGGGAACCAGGGGAGGGGAAGGGTAGGCATAGGGGGGGACCGTCGGACATGAACGACGTAAATACTAGAAACAACACTTGTATTATATATGAAATATGACAATGTGAGCGCTGAGACCATAGGACTCTAGGCGCAGGTGAGGCAGGGTATTGGGTATATAAAACTGGCAGGATAGGCCCTTTAATATTAATAGACTTATGAAGCAAGTGATCCCGCCATAGTGACCAGGGATCCAGTGGCGTCACTAGGGTTGGTGTCACCCGGTGCGGTAGCTTATGGTGTCACCCCCCCCCGAGTTTTACGGATTTTTTTTAACTACTCTTACTCCTAAATCAGTACTCCCATATAACACTGAATGCTCATAATACACAGGCGCACATTACTGTGAGGTTTATTGCTGTGGAGCTCTCTCATATGCTCACACAAAGTTTTGCCAACTGCCAGCAAGTACGATGCCTGTTCGAAGGCAGTGAAAGCACATATGGATATATATTGCCCCCAGCAGCTCACACATGGATATATATTGCCCCCAGCTCACATATGGATATATTGCCCCAGTTCACAATTATATATTGCCCCCAGCAGCTCACCCATGGATATATTGCGCCTCAGCTCACATATGGATATATTGCGCCTCAGCTCACACATGGATATATTGCCCCTCAGCTCACATATGGATATATTGCCCCAGACCAGCTCACACATGGATATTGACCCAGCTCTCATGGATATGCCCCCAGCACACATGGATACTGCCCCAAGCACACATGGATACTGCCCCAGCACACATGGATACTGCCCCCAGCACACATGGATACTGCCACCAGCACACATGGATATGCCCCAGCAGCGCTCATGGATATTGCCCCAGCTCCTCTCATGGATTTTGCCCCAGCTCCTCTCATGGATACTGCCCCAGCTCCTCTCATGGATATACTGCCCCAGCTCCTCTCATGGATATACTGCCCCAGCAGCTCTCATGGATATACTGCCCCAGCTGCTCTCATGGATTTTGCCCCAGCTGCTCTCATGGATTTTGCCCCAGCTCCTCTCATGGCTATGCCCCCAGCTCCTCTCATTGATATTGCCCCAGCTCATGGATAATTCCCCAGCTCATGGATATGTCCCAGCTCATGGATAATGCCCCCAGCTTGTGTATAATGCCCCCTGCTCGTGGGTAATGCCCCCAGCTCGTGGATTTGCCCCAGCACATGGATATGCCCCAGCTCATGGATTTGCCCCAGCTCATGGATATGCCCCAGCACATGGATACTGCCCTAGCTCATGGATAATGCCCCAGCTCATGGATACTGCCCCAGCTCATGGATACTGCCCCAGCTCATGGATAATGCCCCAGCTCATGGATATACTGCCCCAGCTCATGGATACTGCCCCAGCTCATGGATACTGCCCCAGCAGCTCATGGATACTGCCCCAGCAGCTCATGGATACTGCCCCAGCAGCTCATGGATACTGCCCCAGCAGCTCATGGATACTGCCCCAGCAGCTCATGGATACTGCCCCAGCAGCTCATGGATACTGCCCCAGCAGCTCATGGATATGCCCCAGCAGCTCATGGATAATGCCCCAGGCCCCAGCAGCTCATGGATATGCCCCCACCTCATGGATAATGGCCCCAGCTCACCTTCTGTGCCGCGTGTTCGCTCCCTCTGAGCGTCCGGCGGCGTGCAGCTTGGGCGCTCGCCTGGGGGAGCCACGTGACCTGCCGCGATCGGCTGGTGACGTGTTTCCCCCAGGCGAGCGCCGAAGGTGCATGCTTCAGACGCTCGCAGGGAGCGAACACGCAGCGCAGGGTGAGACACCCGCCCTTAGGGTGACAGTGTCACCCTAAAAGGCGGGTGTCACCTGGTGCGGGCAGCACCCCTGCCCCCACGTTACGACGTCCCTGTAGGGATCGTGTTTTGGCGGGAACGATCAAAATGTGACACCTCCTCAGAAGGTGCCAAATCAGAGACCATCTTGATCAGGGCAGGGAGGGTAGGGGGTGCAGTCTTTTTCCAGAGTCTAGCAATAAGGAGAAAACAACATGGAACAATAATACAAAAAAGTTTACGTTGTCGTGATAGTTTCCTCATCGCTTCGGGGAGAGTTCCCAGGAGGTAAGTTTCTGGAGAAAATGAGAGCGCAGTGCCCAGAACCTCGTCTACAAATGCCACCAATTGTAGCCAGAAAGGTTGGAGTACAGGGCAAGTCCACCATACTGTCACTTTCTGGACCATTTGATCCCTTGGCGCCCCCCTGGTAGCCCCTTGTATCTGGACATTCTGAGCCCTGGCGCCCCCTGTAGTCATATTGCCAGCCACGACTTGTTTGTGGCGTTCACAGTAGAGACCTATCCTGATTCCTGGACCTTCTGCCTGCCAGTATTCTGTATACATGTTCAGGAGCCACACCTGAACTCTCTTGTGCTTAATGAACTTTGCCTAAAAGGAAGCAACACCCAAAGGAAGTGGCTTCCTCATTTCATTGAAGTCCTGGTCGAGTGCGTTCTGTCTCCATTGAGCTCTGACCTGTATACCTCAAGGTTTTCTTGTTATTCCATGTTTACCCTCTGCTTTGTTCTGTATTGTAGTTATCATTGCACCGGTATCCTCTTTTGTCCCCTGTACCCAGTTATCTTGGATATTTTGTATATCAGACCTATCGCCTTGTATTCGGACAATCCTGTTTGCCTGTGACCTGCTTAGACCCCCATGCTCTTGTTTATGACTATTCTTATTGCCTGAACCTATATTGTACCTTTTGCCTGGATTACTTGTTAGTTATATTATAGCATCTATCTTGTGTGTGAGTACCGTAGTACTTACTTCTGGTTTGTTTACATTTTGTCTATGTGCTTTAGTTCGGTTCTAGTCTTGTCTGTTTGTATCTTACTTTATAGAATAAACCCTGTCTGGTTAACCCTGTAACCTGTCTGAGGATGTTTCACTGCAATTTAGGCTCACACCCAACCCTCCTGCACTCAAGGCTAGGCCCCAAATGTAACACATACATGTAGCATCGTACCCCGCATAGCGAGACAGCGCCAGCAAGTGTCAGTAGTGTTCGGATTGAAGTGCCATTCTCTAGTGGGAACCAAGCACTTTATGTCGTGTTTCCAAAAGGGAAATACACCGGGATGCACCTTTGTCAAATAAGAAAATGTGATCCCATTTTACCACCGTAGGGGACAGGTTAAGCTCTTTTTACCAAGCCACTTGAAATGGCAAGCGGGGAGAGTCGGTAGCGGTCAGCAGTAGTGTGTAGCAGAGGGAAAGAAGTTTGGTGCTCTGGGAGGGATAAACAGCGAGAGTCTCGAGGGGTGAAAACAAGGGTGTACTCGCAGAGAGTAATCCCAGTAATCCTATGTAAGATTCAGTTGGAGAAATGAGAGAAACGCAAGAGAAGGTATCACATATTTTACCTGCATTGGGCGAAGGGAAGAAGCCTGAAAAAACTGAAACACATGTGTGACCCCATTCTGAGTCCATGGTTTAGGGTTGAAGAAGGGGATCACATAGACCAGGGCACTTACTGGGGTGGCTAGGGACAAAGGGTAGAGAGAGTTTAGGGCACGGACATGGCAGTCCCAGAGGTTAAAGTGCCATTTAGTAATATGATAGGCTGTCAGGAGACGAGAATAACAGAAAAACACAAAGTAGCGCCAGAAACTGGTATAAGAATCTAAACACAATACATGTCCTTCAATTATTCCACTTCTTTCTTCTCCCCTGCAGATGATAGTATGGACCCGATGTCACTGCAAGAGAAAAGAGGGGGAAACCCAAAATTGCGCAGTATGGCAGTCCAATGATGTATAATCAAATTATATTATGGGACTCACATTCTTTTGAGCCAATATCCGGCTCTAGAGTAATCCGCCTTATGGGTCTTTTAGGTAGGTTCAGGCGCCCATCAACCCCTCAATGGATTCCTCTTCTCGATCTGTTATCCCTGCAGCGGGTTTAAAAAATACCGGGCATATCCCTAGTATAATACTGTATATTACAATATAATGGGAGAAAACAAATTTAAAACTCACACTTTAATGAGCCCCAATTGGCTCCCAGAAACACGCACAAGGACTATAAGGTAGTCCCCAGACCTTCTTTTCAATCAGATAAGCAGGAAGCAGCAGTACTTAAAAACATTTAATAACATAAATAAAACATAACTGCCAAACCAGAACGCGTTTCGCCCAGAAAAGACTTCTTCAGCTGGTATCAATAGTTCCTTTGTCTGCTGCTCCCTTTTATAGTTCAATACAGAGTGTCCATAAATCATTTACATACTCAATTTAGGTCAATTAGTGACAATTAAAAACATGTGCATTAAAATCGCCGATCCGCCATCTTGGCGCATGTGTATTCACATCTTCATCCATCTTGGAATGCGGGAGTGTGAGGTACCTGTTCGCCATCTTTATTTTCTCTCAACCATTGTGGAACGCAAAATATCTACATCCCTGCCCACCATCTGAGTGTTAGCAACTTAGCACCGCGTTCCTCGCTGGAACGTGGAACTTCATATAGGCATTGCCGATGGGCCGAGGCTAGACGACACACCGCCAAACACAGACCTCCCACTTTCCAGCCCTCCACAAACCGCAGGCATCCCCCACCCACAGGCAACACAGAGCCTCCGCCCACAACCATGAGCGGCGAGCGGCGACAACAGCACCATCCCCCCTCAAAACACACACCAACACTGCGCAACGTAGCCACAATACAGTCCTGGCATCAACCCCTATCAAGAGTCAAGACCCAGATACCTCTATCGATAGTATCCCACACATCATTAGATCATAAATCAATGTCAAAACCCATTATGAAAACAAGAAATCCCCAATGATGTCTCCCTCTCTTGTCCATTAATCATTATTAATTTTATAGAATGCAGTAACTTACATCATTTATATTAATAAATTTCCAAAATATACCTATTCTATCTCCTATCCATTAATTATTATTCAAATATTTATATTGATCAATTTTAAATACAAAATACTTATTTATTAATTCATTATAAATTAATTAATAAATAAGTGCTATTATTTAATCTTATTAGAAATTTAATAAAGTGCTACTATTATTAATGTGTACTAATAGTCTCCTATGCTGTCTATACAATTCTAAATGAATTAAAATATGGGTTAACAACATCATTAATTGGAACCCATTTTAACCTTTCAATAGTGATAATTCCATATAAAAGTGCCTCATAATAAGCTCTAAAGTGCTATTAATATTACTTATTATTTAAATTGTGCACATATATCAATTAAGTGCAAATCTAATTAAACTGCTATTATTGTAGTATATACTAAAATGAATACCCTATAGGTATAATTAAATACTACATCAAATACGAAAACCTAATTTCTTGTGCAATCTCCAGAATTCTAAATTAATTAAAATATGGGATTTCAAATCTCTCAACACTAACAATTCCATATAGGAGTACCACATGATAAACATTAAAGTGCTATTGTTATTACTCATTGACTATATAGATGTTTATTCAATTAGTGCAATTAAAGTGCTATTATCATAACGTATGCTCAATCAATACCTTAAAAATAAAGTGCATTAAATAAATTAACGACATATAATTTATAGAGAACTATACCATTAACCTCCCTGGCGGTATTCCCGAGTGTGACTCGGGGTTAAATTTCGCTACTGCGAACGGTAACCCCGAGCCACGGGCTGGATAGATACTCACCTCCTCCTGGCTCTGCTTCCTGGATGGCTCCCTGCGAGTCACATGGTGCAGGGGGGGGGCTGGACCACAGCAAATTTCATTCATAAAACTCACTGAATACAAATGCAAAAGTTTATGAACGGCCACTAGGTGGCAGTACAGGATAAGAAATAGACCATACATCATCTCACCCTTGTTCTCAGACAGATTTCAATGGTTTTTGTTGTATTTTATTGAATATCATTTATTTGCATTATTTTAGATAATAATTTATTATCCCAAAAATAATTATGTCGTGTTTCAAACTTTATCGGACTCAGTGTATTTACTATTTTTTTTAAATTAATTAATTTATTTATTTATAAAGGATTTCACCAGTAAGGACTCTTGATTTCACGAATTTCAGTGCGTGATTCCTAATTATTACAGGCTAACTATGTACAAAAACACGTTTCTTTTAAAAAAAAATTGAGACGCTTTTAGACACAAAATTTTGAAAAAATTAGACTGCCAGGGAGGTTAATGGGCTAAATATTATGTGGGATCCATCCTATGTATAAAAGCGAATATATTATTAAAATAATACCAAGTTCAAAGAAAGTGGACCAATTTGAAATCATTATTTAAACCATTGGGGGCCAAAGTCCCTAAATTAAAAATGAATTTCATCTCCTCCCTTCCTAAAACCTTGGTCTCATTCATACCTCTATTCATACATTTTACTTTTTTAATAGCCATAAACTTTAGACCTTTGGGGCAGCTATTATGCATTTTTTTAAAATGGAGGGATACTGAATGTTTTTCGTATTCCTTCTTTATATTCCTAACATGTTCTGAGATCCGAACATTTAAGGCTCGACTAGTCCGCCCCACATATTGAAGCCCACAGGGACATTCTAAAATATATATGACATTTTTTGTACAACAGGTTAAAATCTCTTTAATGTTCTCATTCTTCCCTGTTTTTTTATTATTAAAAATTCCTGAAGAGGCCTTCGTATTTCCTGTAGACCTGCAAGCCAAGCACTGGCCATAATGATAATATCCTTCTTTTAAATTAAAGTGATTACGGGTCTCTTTCTTCATAAATTTGCTTTTAACTAATTTTGTTTTAATATTTTTGGCCCCTCGAAAAATGATCCTAGGTCTTTCTCCCAAAAACATATCTAGATCTTTATCTTTTTTCAAAATATACCAATATTTCCTAAAAAGTTTCTTGATCGATTTATCTTCATTATTAAAATTACAGATAAAAGGGACTTCTTTAATCACTTCTTTATTTGCCTTCTACTTCAATAGATCATCTTGATCTATTGCTTTCAGATCTTTTAGAAGTTCATTTAGTTCCACTTCATCGTAGCCTTTATTAATAAAATCATTTTTAAGGGACTCTGCTTGTTTCTCAAATATGGCAACTTCCGAACAGTTTCTTCTTATCCTCGTAAATTGGCCTTTTGTTATGCCTTTTAGCCAAATGTCGTTATGACAGCTTGTCCTATCAATATATGTGTTGGTATCAACCTCTTTAAAAAAGGTCTTAGTATGCACCCTATCATCCTTTATATAAATCTCCAGATCGAGAAATGTTAAAATTTCCTTACTCCACTTTTTTTTCAAGTTTAATTCCCCAATCAGCATTGTCCAATTCCTCTAAAAACATCTTAAGGTCATCCTCTTCTCCCTTCCATACGAAGAACAGATCATCTATATATCTTTTATAGATGGGCACCCGGCCCTGCGCCCAGGCACGCGAACCGTAGACGAAGCTGGTTTCCCAGCCTGTCATATATAGGTTCGCTAACTCTGGGCCTTTTATCTGCACATTGTAAGTGGGGTAATGAGGGAATATCACACACCTGGCCATGGAACAGCTGAGAAGCCAATTGTCCCATTACCTTTGGTCCCTTAACAAGTGGGAGGCACATCTGCAAACTGCTGTAAATCCTACACTGTTCACCTGAGTTGGATGTACATACCCTCAAATTAAAGCTGACAGTCTGCAGTTAAAGCACATTGTGTTTGTTTCATTCCAACTCCATTGTGGTGGTGTATAGAGCCAAAGATGTTAGAATTGTGTCGCTGTCCCAATATTTCTGGACCTGACTGTGTGTCTAAGGCTGGGGTCAGACTAGCGCACTTTTAACGTGCGTTTAGGCGCACTTAATCACGGCTGCACTAGCAGCAAATGACGCGCAATGACGGCCAATATACGAAGTCGGCCGCACGAAAGTCCGGCCGTGCAACGCAAGTGGAAAATGAACGCATTTTTTCGAGAATGCAGAACCGCTAGTACTGACGTACAGAGTGCGCTGCGGCGGCATAGCGGTGTGTGAGCATGATTAGGAGATGTCAGACGCTGCTCATGTCCAGCCAACATAACGTCCAGACACCCAAAGTTTCCTGGTTTGGATCCGTAAAAAATCACGCACAAAAATGCGCATCGTATGACCGTTTTCGCGCATTCCGTGAAAAAATACGGCAATGCGTTTGGACGCACTTTTTGACAGTCGCTGCGAAAAATGCGTTAGTCTGACCCTAGCCTAAAGGGGCTGGTCTACGTAAAAAGTTTTGCCCAAAGAGGCTATAACGGCCGCTCTGTAGTAAGCAACTACCTGAGGAAATTTAAGGCCTCCGTAAGGTGCTACAATACTCCTAAAAAGTATTCCCCAGATCCATAATATAAAACAGTAAGGGCTGGCGCGTCCGTCGTCAAAACCCTACTGCGCATGCGCGCGCAACCTGCGGCGGTTGGCTGCGCGAGCATCCAACGGCCGCGGCACGCACACAGCTGGCGTGCGAGAGGGACTAAACAAATCTGATCCATTGGAGAGGCGCACAGCACAGCGCCTCTCCAATGGATCGGATTTGTTTTGTGCATCTCCTCCGTGCCCGGCCTGCATCTCCTCCGTGCCCGGCCTGCATCTCCTCCGTGCCCGGCCTGCCATATTTACAGTCTGCCATGCACAATACCAGTCTGCCATGCACAATACCAGTCTGCAATGCACATTACCAGTCTGCCATGCAGAATACCAGTCTGCCATGCATATTACCAGTCTGCCATGCACAATACCAGTTCGCCAGCCATATTACCAGTTCGCCAGCCATATTACCAGTCTGCCATGCACAGTACCAGTTCGCCAGCCATATTACCAGTTCGCAAGCCATATTACCAGTCTGCCATGCACAATACCAGTTCGCCAGCCATATTACCAGTTCGCCAGCCATATTACCAGTCTGCCATGCACATTACCAGTCTGCCATGCACAATACCAGTTGCCAGCCATATTACCAGTCTGCCATGCACAAAACCAGTCTGCCAGCCATATTACCAGTTCGGCAGCCATATTACCAGTCTGCCATGCACAATACCAGTCTGCCATGCACAATACCAGTTCCCAGCCATATTACCAGTCTGCCATACACAAAACCAGTCTGCCAGCCATATTACCAGTTCGGCAGCCATATTACCAGTCTGCAATGCACAATACCAGTCTGCCATGCACAATACCAGTCCGCCAGCCATATTACCAGTCTGCCATGCACAATACCAGTTCGCCAGCCATATTACCAGTTCACCAGCCATATTACCAGTTCACCAGCCATATTACCAGTCTGCCATGCACATTACCAGTCTGCCATGCACAATACCAGTTCCCAGTCATATTACCAGTCTGCCATGCACAAAACCAGTCTGCCAGCCATATTACCAGTTCGGCAGCCATAATACCAGTTCGGCAGCCATATTACCAGTCTGCCATGCACAATACCAGTCTGCCATGCACAATACCAGTCCACCAGCCATATTACCAGTCTGCCATGCACAATACCAGTCTGCCAGACAGATTACCAGTTCACCAGCCATATTACCAGTTCTCCAGCCATATTACCAGTCTGCCATGCACAATACCAGTCTGCCATGCACAATACCAGTTCGCCAGACATATTACCAGTTTGCCAGACATATTACCAGTTCGCCAGCCATATTACCAGTTCGCCAGCCATATTGCCAGTCTGCCATGCACAATGCCAGTCTGCCATTCATAATACCAGTGTCTCATAATACCAGTGTGCCTAAATACCAGCCTGCCATGCCATGCCTACCACGTGCCATTAAATATACGCATAATGTATACGCTACAAAAATCATGCCCGCCCAAGCCCAACACAATCTAAGGGGCCCCATGAGTTTACAATCTAAGGGGCCACATGAGCTTACAATCTAAGGGGCCACATGAGTTTACAATCTAAGGGGTCCCACGAGTTTACAATCTGAGGGTCCGGTTCCCATGAGCTTACAATCTAAGAGGGAAGAGGAACCTACTCTAATATATAAATGCCTTTGTAATGCGCTGTCAGCTGTGCGCGCACCCATCACAGCTGCTCAGTCGGCCCTCCTGTTGTGGATGGGATGGCGATAGACGCGTTACAAGCGTATTTATATAGATAGGACATATATACATTTATATCTTGGATAGGACATTGAAAAAAAACTATGTGGACGTGAATTCTGACCTGGCGACAACAACAATAGACTGCCCTCTGGGCAGGCTTTCCACCTAGTACTTAATAAATAAACATAAAACAGATGGGAGCACACAAAACATGCACTTATGGTGAATACAAAAAATGCATATAATATTATACAGAGTGTAGTTGTCAAAAACTCGGTGGTATCATGAAGCAAAAAAATAGGGGCTTCTATCTCAATACAGTCTTCTAGAAAGGGGGGAACACACTTACTCACCCTTTTATTGGTCTCAATCAGACCCCAATTTTTCTTGCATGCAGATTGTTTGAGGCACAATCTTAAAAAGCCTCTCGACAGTAGATCTCATTTTATCCTCTGCTCGACATCTGGAGGTGTTAAAAGACCAGGCATATCCAAGATTGCAGTTAAATGCGTTTTTAACAAATCAAATACATGATTAAAAAACAGAAAAGTAAAAGTAAGAATAAAAACAGTGCAACAGGCTTCATCAGTGAATCGGGGTCTGATTGAAACCAATAAAATGGTGAGTGAGCGTGTTCCCCCATTTCTTTTAAACTGTATTAAGATATAAAACTTGCTGCACTTAGAAGCCCCTATTTTTTTGCTTTATCGCGAGGAAAAACAGGGAGACGTAAGGCGTTTGGGGAGGCCTCACAACGACCCCAAGGCGTTATACATAGAGCTATAGAAGCTCATCAATGTGTGAGTGTACACTTTTTTATTTAGAGTCCTTCCTGTTCCTATTGGTGCTGCACTATTATTTGTAAAAAATTTATGTGTTTGAGGACACTGACGACTGAAGCTTGTGCAATTACAGACACCAGCACAGACATCTCAACTGTGGAACGTGAGTTTCACTCAGTATGATACCACCGGGTTTTTGACAGCTGCACTCTGTATAATATTACATGCATTTTTTGTATTCACCATAAGGGCATGTTGTGTGTGCTCTATTCCACCCATCTGTTTTATGTTTAATCCCTTCACTACTGTGATCATGTATACATGAGTAGTAGCAGACACCGCACCCCAAGATTGTGGAGTAAAATAGAGGAGCAGAAAGATCCTTCCTCAGTTCTCCACAATGTTTTGTAAGTGAATAAAAAAGGATAAGTATTCAACTAATAGTCACTACTAAATCAAAGTTTACTAAAAGTGGAAAAGAGGATTATTTATACCACAGATTCCCTATTTCTGCCATTGCAGTGCACCCATATCAGGCCTGGATTACAACACCATGACTTACAAGAAGTGTAACATTCGACGTCTTTCCACTCCATCATCAGTATCAAAACCTCCTCATTTTATCCTCACTACTGAATGGCTTTGGTACTGGAAGGATGAATACAATATATGGATGGAGTATGGTGGACAGGTAAAATAATTCATTTTTGACTTCAAACGGTGATCTATTATCAGAGATTTTTTGAATATATGCCATTGATCTATGACAAATCTATTGCGTTATAATCCAGCCTTTAGTTGAGAAATGGAAAATCCATTTTTTAACCCCCTTTTTCATGTAAATACAAATATGCCATATTACCACATATTACTACAAGAAATGGGTAAATAAGGTAATCATTACATAAATCATAACTTTTATTGTTTGAACAAAATAACCATATATTAAAAACTGATGTTTATTGAAATTACTCATACACATGTTACATGCAAAAACCAAAATGTATTCCTGGTGAACCCGGTTTAAAAAATCAGTGTTACACAAGTTCCAAAAAAATGTCAGTTTGTGGTGCTATCTAAGGCTAGGGTCAGACTGAGGCAGTGCGAACGCGCGTGCAGGCGCACTTAATCACGGCCGCACTAGCAGCAGATGCCGGGCAATGACGGCCAATATACGAAGTACGGTCGCACAAAAGTCCGGCTGCGCAACGCAAGTGGAAAATGAACGCATTTTTTCGAGAACGTGAAACCGCAGGTACTGACGTACAGAGTGCGCTGCGTCCGCTAGCGGCGTGTGTGTGTGATTAGGAGACGTCAGACGCTGCTAATGTCCGGCCAACATAACGTCCAGACACAAAAAGTGTTTTATTGATGATCCGTACAAAATCACGGACGAAAATGCGTATAGTATGACCACTATCACGTATTCTGTGAAAAAATGCGTCCATTCGTTCGAACGCACTTTTTCACAGACAACATAAAAATGCGTTCGTCTGACCCTAGCCTAAAGGGTTCACTAAAAACAAGTGTAGGGTTCTTTTTCTAAGAGCATGGTCTGGAGAGCAACATTTCCCTTTCAAACTGGTGGGAATTTACCCTTAAATAACATCTAGGTATTGTAGAGCTGATAACAGATTAGCTAATAGTGCACTAGAGCCAAGGTAAGTAGGAGATAAAAGAAAGCCAGGAGTCGAAAGAAACTCTATAAACCCTTTGACCTCTAGGCACTAATCCCTTGCAAAGTTTATCAGAAAGAGAAAAGCACCTGACATGTGTTTCACAAGAGACGGCTCGGGGCTACATTACAAAAAAAAATAATTAATTTTAAAAAAATATTGGAAAGTGTTGTAGGAAAATAAAGGAAATGAAAAAAGTACAAGTTGGTCCAGATCGTATGATGGATCCATATTAACAAACACAGTTCCTGCAGAGGGGCCCCAGAAAATCCTCCCTGGGTACACCTTTATGAAGTAGAAAAGCACTCTTTATCTTGTGCTTGGGAGTGGTTTGCTCTTATTCTTACGATGGAAAAGATTCCAAGAGCACCTTAACTCCTGTATTTTTGAATATATTTTCTATACTAAACACACATGATATGTAATGACACCCTTATATAGAGTTCTCAAAACATCATCTCTGACCCTTATGACTTTAAATTACAGTGCAGGCAGTACTCCAATCAGGGAGGAAAGGAAATTCTGTTTAAATAGAAGTACTCTTACCATTTAAGTGTTGATTCTAATACATCTATCAATATTATACTGAACACTTAAATTGTAAGAATACTTCTATTTAAACAGTATTTCCTTTCCTCCCAGATTGGGGTCCTGCCTACACTGTAATTTAAACCCATAAGGGTCAGAGATAAGGGTTTGAGAACTCTGTATCAGGGTGTCATTATACAGTTGTGTTCAAAATTATTCAACCCCCAATGCTGTAAAGGGTTTTAGGGAATTTAGTATTCAGAATGAAATCCTACAAGGACTTTTTAAAGAACCATATGCAACTAAAATGACATCAATTGGTTTTGTAATACAGTAGTGTCACGGAATGGACCTGAGCGCTCCTACCAGCGAGCCGCGTGACTAAAAACTCAGACAGTTTTAAAGATCATTTTTTCCTTTTATATTTCGGTTGTGCGTTTAAGACATTTTATTTCATGTCTAGATATGGTTTTACTGGTGTGGTTTTTATTAGAGTGTGATGTATTAACATGTATCCTGCATTGTATGAGGGCATTCAAGTCTGGACATGTCTTTGTGTTGTGTGTATAAAAGGATCTGCCCAAACCTTGTAATAAATCAGTTTCTGTTTTGAAGTCATACAGCTTCGTCTGGTGAGTTCTTCCAGGGAATATCACATTGCACCTAGAAGGCACTCAGCGGCCTTCTACATCACGTCTATCCCAGGAAAAGGAGCCTCAAGTCAGCCCAGCAGCCACCTCCACACCAACAAGAGGTCGGTAGATCAGGCTGCTCGAGACGCCGAGTGCCGAGCCACTCGGTAGTCGGGCCGGACGCCATCAAGGGGGTCAGATAGGAGCAGGACCGCAGGGGTCACTCCATCCCGTCACACTGGTGGCAGCGGTGGGATAGCTCTCTGCACCCCCAGATACGACCCTCATCTTAGCATGGCAGCCTACGCCAGCTGTAAACGAGACACTCTGCGAGATCTGCTGGAGAGCCGTGGAGGGACCGCAGGCTCGAAAACCAAGGATGCTCTGGTCGAAGAGCTAAAAGACATGGATCAGCAGGAGAGGGCCGCACCCCCACCACCGACACCCCCCCCCCTGGCACCCATCTCTGAAAATTCCTTCCAGAAGAAGGTACGGCAGCGGGCAGCGGCTTACGGAGCCGCCCTGACGGAAGCCACCTTCCGGAATATTGTTCAAGAAATCGCGCAAGAGGAAGAGCGGGAGAGGGTGCGCCAGCATGAGCTACGGCTGGCAGAAATCCAATACCAGAGAGTGGAGAGCCCCAACCCCGAGAGACCAGCGGCCCGGAAGGTACCCTTCCAGGTCTTCAAGACTTTTAACGAGGCGGAGGAAGAGATCGAGAGCTTCCTCCAAGACTTTGAGCGGTCGTGCCAAATACACGAGGTTCAACGTTCCGCTTGGGTCGGGATTCTGGCCTGTAAGTTGACCGGATGAGCTGCGGAGGCCTATCGAACCGTCCCAGACGAGGAAGCCCGGGACTACGAGCAGGTAAAGCAAACCTTACTGGCCCGCTTTGCCGTCACTCCCGAAGCCAGCCGGATGAAGTTCCGAACTCACGCCGGCCCAACGGCACTACCCATGTGGAGTGGGCACACCGGCTGCAAAGAGACCTGAAGACCTGGTTCGCAGGGAGCAAAGCTCGAACCGTGGAAAACATCACCCAGCTGTTCCTCCTCGAACAATTCTTTGACCACACCGCCACGGCAGTACGAGAGTGGGTGAGGGACAAAAAGTCCCAGACGCATATGTGAATTGACCCACCGTTGTTCTATAGCCAGCGGAGCCCAAGAAACCGCATATAAATTGCTTTCACTATGGTACTACACTCCTCTCAGATTACATGCTATCTCCCCGGCAGCCTCTCCCGACTGCTGGAGATGCTTTAATGCCCTGGGCTCTGTTCTGCATCTGTGGTGGGAATGTCCCCTGATTCGCCCTTACTGGTCGAGCCTTCATTCCATCGCGAGGGTCCTCCTCGGTACCCCCCGCCTTTCACACCAGCAACTATGTTGCTACACCATACCTCAATGTCTGTGGCGGCGTACAGGAACTCCCTGTTGCCCCGCATCTTGAATGTCGCTAAGAGCCTGATTCCCTTATACTGGAAACGGAATACCCCACCCACTATTCAAATGTGGTTCATAAAGATGGAGGAGCTGAGAGTTGTGGAACGTCTCCACTTATCTACCACTGACAACTACCCCGCTACTCACAAATTTGGTCCCACTGGGACACAATCACGACCACCACTGCCTTTCTTAACCGTCTCAGTCCTACCCTTTCTCAGTTGGAACCCTCTACCACCCCTCCCTGAACCTGACCCCCCCCTTATTTCTTATTAGTTCCATTATCCTTTATTTTATAATATTCACTGTTTTTCGGATTAGTCAAGGTAATGTGTGGATCGAACTTGTTCATTCTGAGTCAGTCTTTTTCGAAAAATTGCCTATTTCAGCACTGTGAACACATTTCTTTTGTTGTAGTATGACTATCACTATGCGACCCTGCGTGGTCAAATGACTTATTTACCTGTCTCAAAAACTCAATAAAACATTATTTACAAAAAAAAGTCCCAGACAGTGCAGCAAGCGGCTACCTGGGCAGATGAGTATACGGACACACGGAAACCCAATGGGGCAGAACGACCCCCACCCCTTCGACCCACACTATCCACCCCTCCCCCGGAGCCACCGACTCGCTAGCCCGCACCCAGACCGACAAACCGCTCCCACTCCACGGTTACCATCCGATGTTACGGGTGCAGCCAGGTGGGGCACTACCGTCGGAACTGTCCCAACCAACTTTCCCCTCCGCGGGGACCCCCCCGAGCACCACCTGCGGCCCACTGTTACCAGACCGAATCCCCGTATTGGGACCCCCAGGAAGAATGGGGGATGCTGCATGAGGCCGACCCCGTACAAGCTGCCTCGGCCGACAACCGCCAACACCACCGACAGGCGGTGTGGATCAACGGGCGGGCCGCCGAGGGCCTCCGAGACTCCGGCGCCACCATCACACTCGTGCGCCCCCACCTGATATCCAAAAAGAACCAGCTAGACCACACCGTCGCTGTCCGCGGGGCTGGAGGAAAAGTGCTTCGACTCGCTACTGCCCTTGATTGGGGGTCTGGGGAGGGATCCATGAGGGTGGGTTTACTAGACCAACTACTGGCTGAAATCCTCCTTGGAAATGACCTGGGACACTTGGTCTCGGCCTACACCACGGACGCGGCAGCCCCGGTGACCACACGGCAACAGAGCCACCGGAACAACCACGGCACTCCAGTCGGGACCCAGGTGAGACCACAACCCAAACCTCCAAAACCCCCCAAACACCGACCAAATGAGACCACATCCCCTCGACCTGACCACCCCCTCACGTGGAGCTCCCCGGCCACCCTCCGACACCAGACTCCGACCGACCCCACTCTAGAGAGGTACCGCGACCGGGCCGGCAAGGGCCCGGAAGGCGTAAGGGACGACAGCATTGAGTGGGAGGATGGGTTACTGTATAGGTATACCGCAAGGGGGGCACTCGGAAGCCACAGGCTCCCCATAAGCAATTAATAGTCCCTCAAGTCTCTAGACAGGAGCTCCTGAGACTGGCCCACGACATTCCCCTCGCCGGTCACCTAGGGGTGACCAAGACCCGACACCGGCTAACCCGAGCGTTCTTTTGGCCCCGCCTTAGTGAGGATGCCCGAGAGTACTGTCGCACCTGCCCGGTTTGTCAGAAGACGGGAAAAACCGGAGACCACCCGAAAGCCCCACTGCACCCCATGCCCATCATACAAGAACCCTTTAGTCGGGTGGCGGTCGACATAATTGGCCCCCTGCCTCGCCCCAGCGCCACCGGGAAGAGATATATTTTCACCGTGGTGGACTACGCCACCCGATACCCCGAGGCGGTGCCCCTGTCCAACATCCAGGCTGACACCATCGCCGATGCCCTCCTATGGGTGTTCTCTCGGGTAGGATTCCCACTGGAGATTTTGTCTGATCAGGGCTCCCAGTTCACCGCTGACCTGACCCAACAGCTCTGGCGCCTGTGCGGTGTTAAGGCGCTTCACAGCGCCCCATATCACCCTCAGACGAACAGGCTGTGCGAGCGGTTTAATGGGACCCTGAAACAGCTAATCCGAGCCTTCACCCAAGAATGGAAGGACTGGGAAAAATACCTACCCAACTTGTTATTTGCCTACCGAGAGGTCCCGCAAGAATCGACCGGGTTCTCCCCCTTCGAATTATTGTACGGACGCAGGGTTAGGGGTCCCTTAGATTTAGTCAGGGCTCAGTGGGAGGGGGACAGGAAGCCGAAGGTCTCCCCATCCTGTGTTACGTCCTGGAGCTCCGAGAGGGCTTGACCGAACTCACAGAATTAGTTCAGGGGAACATGCAGGCAGCCC
Source organism: Leptobrachium leishanense (assembly GCA_009667805.1). Taxonomy (NCBI): domain Eukaryota; kingdom Metazoa; phylum Chordata; class Amphibia; order Anura; family Megophryidae; genus Leptobrachium; species Leptobrachium leishanense. The sequence goes on along the minus strand of CM019065.1, from coordinate 263,313,303 downwards.
AGGCCCAGCAGAAGGCATGGTACGACTGCTCTGCCCGCAGCCGCTCATTCCTCGTGGGGCAGAAGGTCCTAGTGTTGAAGCCACAGCGGCAGAATAAGCTGCAGGCGTCCTGGCAGGGCCCTTATCGGGTGGTAACCCAAGTGGGAGAAACCACATATGTGGTTGTCAGCTGTACCGACACCAGGATCCAGCAGACGTTCCATGTCAACATGCTCAAGGCCTACCACAAGCGCCCGGAGACGGTGTCTGCCATCTGCGCTCCAGCCACCGAGGAGGCAGAACAGTTTCCCCTGATAGAGCTTCCCAGGATAGATAGTCAGCCCTCAGGGGTAGACCAGGTGCAGCTGGGGGAGAAGTTGGGACCCCATAAACAGGCACAGGTTAGGCAGCTGCTCCAAGACCGCCAGAAGATCTTTTCTGCCCTCCCCGGCTATACCAGCCGGGCCGTGCACCAAGTGGAAACCCCCGGCCAGAGACCCCTCCGGCAACCAGCATACAGACTCCCGGAGGCAGTCCGCGAACCCATGCGGGCTGAAATCCGGGAAATGCTGGAGCTGGGGGTTATCGAGCCCTCGGCCAGTCCCTGGGCATCGCCCGTAGTCTTGGTCCCCAAAAAGGACGGTACCACCCGGTTTTGCGTTGACTACCTGAGGTTAAACGACTGCACCATCACTGACGCTTACCCCATGCCCCGAGTCGACGAGCTGTTAGGGGGCATGGGGCACTATTGAAATGCTACCTGGTCGTGGCAGAAAGAAGATGCGGACTTCGACTGCTGTGTGCTACCTGAAGCGTAGAGTGGAGAAACGTCCCCGTGTGACTGCTGAGGAACTGAGAAAAGATTTGTCAGATGTGGGTACTGAAGTTTCAGCTCAGACAATACGGCGCACACTGCGTAATGAAGGCCTCCATGCAAGAACTCCCAGGCGCACCCCCTTGCTGTCTCCAAAGAATAAGAAGAGTCGACTGCAGTATGCCAAAAGTCATGTGGACAAACCACAGAAGTTTTGGGATAGTGTTCTGTGGACTGATGAAACAAAATTAGAACTGTTTGGGCCCATGGATCAACGCTATGTTTGGAGGCCTATGAAGAAAAGAACACCTTGCCTACTGTGAAGCATGGTGGGGGGGTCAATCATGCTTTGGGGCTGTTTTGCTTCTGCAGGTACAGGGAAGCTTCAGCGTGTGCAAGGTACCATGAATTCTCTTCAGTACCAGGAGATATTGGATGACAATGTGATGCAGTCCGTCACAAACCTGAGGCTTGGGAGACGTTGGACCTTTTAACAGGACAATGATCCCAAGCATACCTCCAAGTCCACTAGAGCATGGTTGCAGATTAAAGGCTGGAACATTTTGGAGTGGCCATCGCAGTCACCTGACTTAAATCCGATTGAGAACCTCTGGTGGGACTTAAAGAAAGCAGTTGCAGTGCGCAAGCCTAAGAATGTGACTGAACTGGAAGCTTTTGCCCATGACGAATGGGCGAAGATACCCGTAGATCGCTGCAAGACACTTGTGTCAAGCTATGCTTCACGTTTAAAAGCTGTTATAACTGTAAAAGGATGTTGTACTAAGTACTAAGATTGAATGTCACTTGGGGGTTGAATAAAACTGATAATGATGTGAGCACAGAAAAGACATTTGTGGTTATTTCATTATAAATGTTATGTTATATTTGTCTGACCTACACGTGCCTCTTTCATTTAGTTGTAAGCAAGATGACTGAATGATCAAAATCAATGTCAAACTGGCCAAAACACTCAATTTCAGTGGGGGTTGAATAATTTTGAACACAACTGTATATCATGTCTGTTTTAGTATAGTATATATATTCAAAAATACAGTGCTTTCAAAAGGAGTTAAGGTGCGCTTGGAATTGGTTTTCCATTCTATTGTGTTTCTGAAGTTTGTGAACACATATACTATATTGCCAAAAGTGTTCGCTCACCCATCCAAATAATCAGAATCAGGTGTTCCAATCACTTCCATGGCCACAGGTGTATAAAATCAAGCACCTAGGCATGCAGACTGTTTTTACAAACATTTGTGAAAGAATGGGTCGCTCTCAGGAGCTCAGTGAATTCCAGCGTGGAATTGTGATAGGATGCCCCCTGTGCAACAAATCCAGTTGTGAAATTTCCTCGCTCCTAAATATTCCAGTCAATTGTGAGCTGTATTATAAGAACGTGGAAGTGTTTGGAAACGACAGCAACTCAGCCACGAAGTGGTAGGCCACATAAACTGACGGAGCGGGGTCACGGATGCTGAGGCGCATAGTACGAAGAGGTCGACAACTTTCTGTAGAGTCAATCGCTACAGACCTCCAAAGTTCATTTGGCCTTCAGATTAGCTCAAGAACAGTGCGCAGAGAGCTTCATGCAATGGGTTTCCATGGCCGAGCAGCTGCATCCAAGCCATACATCACCAAGTGCAATGCAAAGCGTCGGATGCAGTGGTGTAAAGTACACCGCCACTGGACTCTAGACCAGTGGAGACGCGTTCTCTGGAGTGACGAATCGCGCTTCTCCATCTGGCAATCTGATGGAGTCTGGGTTTGGCGGTTGCCAGGAGAACGGTACTTGTCTGACTGCATCGTGCCAAGTGTAAAGTTTGGTAGAGGGCGGATTACGGTGTGGGTTGTTTTTCAGGAGCTGGGCTTGGCCCCTTAGTTCCAGTGAAAGGAACTCTGAATGCTTCAGCATACCAAGGCATTTTGGACAATTCCATGCTCCCAACTTTGTGGGAACAGTTTGGAGCTAGCCGCTTCCTCTTCCAACATGACTGTGCACCAGTGCGCAAAGCAAGGTCCATAAAACATGGATGACAGAGTCTGGTGATGAACTTGACTGGCCTGCACAGAGTCCTGACCTCAACCCAATAGAACACCTTTGGGATGAATTCGAGCGGAGACGGAGAGCCAGGCCTTCTCGTCCAACATCAGTGTGTGACCTCAGAAATGCACTTCTGGAAGAATGGTCAAAAATTCCCATAAACACACTCCTAAACCTTGTGGACAGCCTTCCCAGAAGAGTTGAAGCTGTTATAGCTGCAAAGGGTGGACTGACGTCATATTGAACCCTATGGATTAGGAATGGAATGTCACTTAAATTCATAGGAGAGTCAAGGCAGGTGAGCGAATACTATTGGCAATATAGCGTATATTCCATTGTAGCAGCACCCGCTAAATTTGAGCACATCCTCGTAAATTAATAGTTTGAACGAGTGTATCTTCACACCACCCTCTGCCTTATTCTTCCCATACCAGCATTTACTGTGTTACACTGTGATTGTGGCGGTGAAAAGTACCGTACTCAAAAAGTATCTTTGCAAAGAAACATTTCATTCCTCCTGGTTTTACTGCTACATTTTACTGCTACTGCTTCATTCCACTTTTTTATTGCGTTGGTTGGGGAACGGGGGGGGGGTGCCGGGTGGATGATAAGTTTGCATTTGTACTCCACTTGCTGAATTTGGAGGCAGGTTCTTACAGTTTTGAATGTTTTATTTCCAAACAGTGTGACCTTCACAGTTTGTCTAATATCACCAGTAGTGACCTGGAGAATGTGTATCTGTCGGACAAAGCAGCAGACATCCCATTTAAAGCAGGGAAGCATGAGTATGTGCTGAATTTTAAAGGTAGGATGGGGTTATAGCTCCATTAGGAACCGAGTTTTTGAACTTTGGTTATCATCATGTAATTCGATGTGAGGCTATGCTAGCCCCTAAATTAAATCCATAAATAGTCGCTTTGAATTTTTCTACTTTCTTTATGATCATCACTAATAACCAAAGTGTCTGAAATGGATGGGTTTCAGGTTTTTTTACCTATATTACTATGGAATGTGCAACTCTGAAAGGTGTATATGGTCGATGGCAGATGTCTTTGTAAAAAACAAATAACTGTCAAGATCTCTAAGATTCGGCTGATGTGAATAACGGATGGAAGACTTACTCTATCCGAGGTCCCGATGTGAAACATCGGGACTTTGGATAGTTTAATCTTTTTTTCATTTCGGACCTCGGATAGAGTAAGTATTCCGTTATTCACAACAGCCAACTATTTTCTACAGATCAGGACCCTGGATAGTAACAACTTGTTCCTATCCAAGGTCCTGATCTGTAGAAAATAGACAGCTGTGTAGTTAACGGCAGACTTACTCTATCCAATGTCCCGATGTGAAAAAAAATAGACTTAATCTTTTTTTTTCACATCGGGACCTCGGATAAAGTTCTGGAGTTAACCCCTAGCTGCCACCAATTAAAAAAAATAAAAAAAATATTCAGGTTATATACCATATGTGTGAGTATGTCAGTGGGCCAGTTCACCCCCTAGTTGCCATGTGGAGATAAGGGGATCCTTTGGATCCCTTATCTCCCGACTCGTGGCAGCTAGAGGATCATTCCAATGATACCAAACATGACCAGGTTTGGTGTAAAAATAAAATTTTAAAAAATAAATTAAATTTTTTTTGTCTGTGGGGGGGTTTAGTTAAATAGTACCTAGGCTGTCATCTAAAAATAATTAGCACAAAATGGTCAGAATGAGCGCAGCACACATAGGTGAACTGGCTCAGCAGTGAAGGGGTTAAAAAGCAAAAACATGTAAAAATTGGGTATTTCTACTCTCGGGACAAAATTTTGAAACTATTTAGCTGGTGTCTTTTTTGTGTAGATTTTGGGGATTAAATTACGAACAGGTGTGTTTTTACCATTTTTAATGGCGGGAAAAACGGTGTATAATATGTGTGGGTTGAATAAACGAGTAAGAGGAAAATTTGACCTAAACACTAACAGCGCAGAAACGTAAAAACAGCAGCAGTCACTAAAGGAAGGATTTGTGTAAAACCGCCCGGTCACTAAGGGGTTAAAGGATTAAATGAAGAAAGCTTTGTTTTAAGAAGACCCTGGAGTACTGGCAGGGCCGGCCTGACCATGGTGCTCTTTGGAGCAACGACTCCAAATGGCAAATTCCAAGGGGGGGGGGTATATTTTTGCTGCCGCTCACTGCCAGCTTCACACTCAAGATGGAAGACCTGCAGGGGGATTATTAGGGAGGAGCAGCTGCTCCTCCTCATCCTCCTGCACGTCTACCCGTTTCCACGCCATGTGGACTGGAGGCGTTAAGACAGCAGGACAGGAGAGCAGGGCCAGCAAGATTCCCCTACTTGATTCCCCTGGGCAGCGTTTTCCTTCCCTGCATGCCCCCCCTCAACTCTTCCTCTGATCTCACTCGAGAAGAAGGGGGGCATTTAGGGGAGGAAAGCCGTACACAGAGGGTTCAGAGAGGGGAGACACAAGGAGAGCGAGGGATGAAAGAGAGGGGTCACAGAGTGAGAGGGGTCACAAAGAGAGTGGTCAGGGCTATTCCATGTCACGTGATCCAATTTTTAATGAATTTTTTTACCTCGTGTCTTCCAATTTTCAACATTTTGTACACTTGTTGAATGATCAAAACGAAGTTTAAATCTAATTAGTTTTTTTTTATTTCATCCCGTTTTTGAGTTATGAGGGTTTGAAATTTAAAAAAATAATAATTTTGGCCTTTCTGGACTACACAAAAACCTTAAAAGCTCAGTCCAGAATTGAGATATTTCAAAACTAAAAATACCACTCTCTTCAGAACGTCATGGGCTTTAATATGATATGCCACATGATAGACTTATATATATTTTTTTTAAATAACTTTTTAAAACGAGTAAAAATTTTCCAAAAAATTATATTGATATATTTCTAAAAGCTTTCTGCAAAATTTCATCTTGGGATCTCAATGGGATCACATTTTTTAAAAAATATTTTGTACCTACATGTCTGTCTTATTGGGCTATGTTCAGGATAATTGGAAATATAATGGTATATACTAAAAGGCAGGCAAATAAGTAGAAGCACGGAAGAAAACCCCTGCAGGAATAGTGACCGTCAATAATCGCTGCTATAGAGAGAGTTCCCAATGGAATTCAAATTTTACATGCCCCTCATTCCATTGGGAACGCTCTCTCTTTAGCAGGCTTCTCTCTGTCCTTTTATGCGGATCTACGAAGGCCCGTTTCTTCACTTTGATAGTAGTTGACAAAATGTACGCTGTTTCTGTTTGTATCCCCTAGGAGAGATTTATCTAGGTGCACCTAGTACTAGGGATGTGGGTTTCGGAATTTCGGAATTTTCACGAAATTTCCCGATTCGTGTTTTCGGATGCGGCCGAATTTCCGAAAAATTTTAGATCCGAAAAGTTCAGATCCGAAATGTTTTCCGAGCCGAAACGAAATATTTTCGGATTTTTCGAATGGGCTTGAAATGTGGCAAACGAGGAGAACAGATGTTCCGAAAAACGAAAATTTTGTAAAAACGAACATTTTCTGAAAAAGGAAAATTTTTCGAAAAAAAGAAAAGTCGATACAAAAAACGGGCAAAATGACACGAAAAATACGAAAAATGGTCGATATGCCGAAAAATGTGCAATTCCGAAAAACGAAAATTTTCCGAAAAACGAAAATTTTGTAAAAACGAAAATTTTCTGAAAAACGAAAATTTTTCGAAAAAACGAAAAGTCGATACAAAAAACGAGCACAGTGACACGAAAATACGAAAAATGGTCGAAATTCCGAAAAAAAAATGTACCCGAAAAACAGGTCGAACCGAATCGAATCGAAACCGAAATCGGTCGAAACGAGCCGAATCGAAAAGTTTAAAAATCCGAAAAATCGAACCGAATCGAACCGAAAAAAAAATCGGTGCACAAGCCTACCTAGTACCTTATGTGGCATTTATCACACTGACTGAAGCCACAGAGAGTTTTTATCCTTTCCTTGGTTCATCTTTATGTTGTTCTGGTTTCTTTAGTTTCCAATAAAAGTTAAGTTTTACTTATAAGCTACTATCTCAATCAATATCCTATGTTCTATCCATGTTCCAGGGTTACCCCCATTTCTGTTGCTGGATATTGACTGTCACTATTCCTGCAGGGGTTTTCTTTTGTGCTTCTACTTATTTACCTGCCTTAGTATAGACCATATATTTCCAATTATCCTGAATATAGCCCAATAAGGCAGACATGTATGTACAAAATATTTTTTTAAAATGTAATCCCATTGAGATCCCAAGACGAAGCTTTTAGAAATATGATAATACAATTTTTTTTGAAAATGTTTACTCATTTTTTAAAATAACTTTAAAATATTAAATTTTGTAACTTAATTATAAAATTTTAAATAAGTCCATCGTGTGCCATATCATATTAAACCCCAAGTGTTTGAAGAGAGTGGTATTTTAGTTTTGAAATATCTAAATTCTGGGTTGAGCTTTTTAAGTTTTTGTGCAGACCAGAAGGTCGAAATTGTCATGAGGGTTTGAATTTTCAAACAATAACTCAAACTGGATAAAATAAAAACACCATATCTGGGACCTTCTCTTATACTACTGTTTGAAAACTAAAAACAAAAGCAATATAAAATGGTAAGGTAAAATTCATTGGATCACCGGACATGGAATGACCCGTCACAGAGTGAGAGAGGGGTCACAGGGTGAGAGCGGGATGAAAGATAGAGGGGTCAAAAAGTGAGAGGGGTCACAGAGAGGGGGGATCACAGAGGAGTGAGAAAGAGAGAGACTACTAATTCACACTGCATATTACTGTGAGTTTTATTGCTGTCTAGCTCTATGATACGCTCATACACGCCTCCGGTTCTTTTTTTTGGGGGGGCAGAATTTCATCCTTGGATGCAGGCAGCGTAGTGGTAGAATTTCATCCTTGGATCCAGGCTGGCCCTCAGTACTGGCTATCTCTAAAAGTCTACATCTAAGGCCGGATGCACCCTAGTCATTTTTTTCTGCGCAGTAGCGCGTTAAAAGGCACTTACCGGCATTCGTCGCAGCGTTGTGATGCTGCGGACGGGGCCGTCACATGCTTGTGCGCGCGCACTTAGTGCGTGCGTAGCATGCGTGTGACTAGAGATCCTTACCATTGATGCGCTAGGATGCGCAATGATGGGGTTGCAAAGCTCGATCCTCCGTAGGAGGATCGTGCTTTGCAGCGCTGAGGAGGGGGGGGGGCAAGCGGGCATCAAGTCGACGCGGAATGCCGGAAGTGCGTTTTAACGTGCGCTATTGCGCAGAAAAAAATGCCTAGTGTGCCCCCGGCCTTACACTAGGCTGAGCACCTGGTAAGGAAATTAGAAGAGTCTGAGGGCAGGAGTATTTGTTGTTGTTTAATAAATAGTCAGATATTCTGTTTGTGGATCTCTCAGGATTAGAATTTTTAGCAATTCGGCTTGCAAAAAATACCAATAGAATATAAAAGTCAGTATGTGGCATAATGTCTGTATAAAAATATATGTTGGGCGAAAAAAAGAATGAAAATTCAATGCAAAAATATATATAATATGCAATAGGAAAAAGGAAATGTAAAAAGTACAAAACGTTGGTACAGATCATATGAGGGATTCATATATTCATATACACAGCTCCTGCAAAAGTGCCCGAGAGCTACAAAGAATCCTTCCTGGGTATACTTTATGTGGCGTAAATAAGCACATTTTCCTATTTATCTTACATTTGTGAGTGGCCATTTGTTTCCTATTCCTACCATACCAGCATTTTACTGTATTACATTATTTTGTTGGTGTATTTTTTACTTCCCTCTTTTCTTATTAGATTTTGTAATTTTTAAGAGTTTATGGGCATTATTCCAAAGTTGGTGCTAACTTAACCAAAGCTGTTGTAAACTTTCCAGATCCAGTCTATGGAGTTAAGTTAGCACCAACTTTGGGGGAGCGTGGCCGGCTGTGAAAAGGAGCAGACTTGCTTAAGTGGAGCTCAAGCTGGATTCCCCTATATTTTACCCGATTTTGGAGTCCCCGAGCAGCTGGCCATCGGCTGAAGCGCTCCAGAGTCCATGTACTCCCCCCTCTGGAGCGGGAGACATGGGTGCCATCGCAGTTCACTAGCGAGAGTGTGACAGCCGGCCATCTTGGGGCCTTCTCCCTGACTCTTATTTGGCGTGCTGCCCCTTGTACCTCTCCCTGCGAAGATTTCTTACCCGGGTGGCCGTCCCACGAGTGCCATGCTGATGGAGGGCCCCCATTTACTGGCTGATGTCGATGTCCCTGCGGCAGAGGCAACAGAGGAGGGAGTCGGATGGCGACGCCTGCCCCCCCCTCCTTGGAGGCCTGGAAGCTGTGCTCACGCGCTTGGAAGACTACCTGGAGTTTCTCTTGTAGGACGAAGGAGCCAGATTTCGAGAGGCACCAGGAGGCAGCTGATGGCAGTTATGGGAGCTGGCGGCCTGAGGCGACTGGTACCGGGAGCCGACACACCGGACATGGGCGCAGATGACTCTTTCGCTGACACTGATGGTGAGCTGCGCCTGGCAGCCTTGGTCCGGTGCCAGGGCTGAGCCGAAGGACGTGAGGACGACTGCCGCGGAGCTTCCACTGGGCGCTGGTGGCACCGATCGGGACATTTGGGCCTTGCTCTGAAGGGAAGCGGTGCGGCCAGTGCAGCTGCTGGGGTGGCCTGGAGGTGGTTTGTCCACCGCGTCCTTTGAGGGAGCCTGTTTTACCTACTGACCTCACTCCCTTCTTCAAGCGTGGATCACCAACTGGGCTAGCCGTTCCTGCATTGCCCCACCTGTCTCGCATTGCCCCACCTATTTTGCGACCATGGCCATCCTGGGCCGGGACACTGGTTGAGAGTACTCCATTGCTTTCTCTAGAGAGACTTTCCGCAATGCTGTGGACATCCCCTCTTTTACCTTTTTGCAAGGATCGTTTGTCATTTTATGGCTAATGTTGTACTCTCCCTTGCTGATGTTCCCCGGCTGGGGACACTCCTGCAGTGACTTTTTGTTTTCATTAAATTTTTTGAGAGTCCCCCCCCCCTTCCCTTTATTTTGCAACATTTTTCTGAGAACACTTTTCTGACCCCCTCCCCTTTTTTTTGTATTCTGAGACATCTTAAAGGACTCTTTTTCCTATCTGCCGAGTGGAGATGATTATGGTTTGTCTTTTTTTATTTTTCATACGCGGTTTACTAGATGACATTCCTGGCCCTGCGTTGCCATTTTTGCATACGTTTTTCCTAATTTGTCAACGCAAACTTCCAAAAATAAAGAATTAAAAAAAAGTTAGCACCAACTTTGTAATATTGCATATATTTTTAAAGAAAATGATTTTAAAATAAAGCTAATTTGAATAACAAACGACATATAGACTGTGTTAGTGGAAAAAAAGGTTTGACTGGGTAAAGTACCAGCGTGCGGGGTGTGGTTGCGAACCCAACATGCAGTGATGCCACGGAAACTGAATATGGGAAAATAGGAGTTTTATTGCAAGGTTCAGGTATATGGCAGATAGGAGTCTATATAAAGCAATGAGATGGGCAGTACTTGAATGGGGCTGGCCAGAGGAATATGCAAGGCTGGGAACACAAAGGGATGGAGGAAACACGGTACAGGGAGACACAGAGGGCAAATACATGCAGGAGACTTACTGGGGATACGAGACAGGCGGGACAGGAAAATGGCTGACTGGAATCTTGTTTGCAGATTATGCACAGGAGGCTGAGGTTCACCGTGGGAACTGGAGACCAGGATGCTGGGGACTATAATACAGGATACTCTGGATAGCAGAGGTTGCACACAGAATGCTGGAGACAGTCTGCTTGGCTTACTGGTTTGAAACAAATGCAGAAGCACTGCATTCTGGGTGCTCCACTTTTAAGTAGTGGAACACAGTCAGGTAATTTGCAAGCACCTGTTGGACCTGCAGTGCTGTGAGCAAAGGCTGGAAACTGGATAGAGCAGTTCATGAAAGGTGCAACCAGGCTTTCAGGGTTAAACAACACCACGTTTACCTTTCTTGCGACAGCAGGCTTTCCTTGGATTGCTGGGGGGCATCAGGCAGGTGTCATGACAGACAGACCTTGTAGCACATCTCAGCACCACAACTGGATTACATCAGCTAATGTTGCCCCCTTGCAGGACATCCATTCTCTCACCACCAAGCTTTCATTCCTTCTCTAGCCCTTAGCCGAAACTTAAGACTGTGTAAAATGAAAGAGCTATTATAGCCTTCCCCAGACATAAGGCAGCAATCAGTAAAGGGGTAAACCAGAGGCTTTAATGAAACATGTGAACCAAATATACAGTTGTAAAAAGGACAGAGAACCGGTCCTCAGGTTTGTGACGGACTGCATCACATGATCATCCAATATCTCCTGGTACTGAAGAGAATTCATGGTACCTTGCACACGCTAAAGCTTCCCTGTACCTGCAGAAGCAAAACAGCCCCAAAGCATGATTGACCTCCCCGCCATGCTTCACAGTAGGCAAGGTGTTCTTTTCTTCATAGGCCTTGTTCTTCCTCCTCCAAACATAGCGTTGATCCATGGGCCCAAACAGTTCTAATTTTGTTTCATCAGTCCACAGAACACTATCCCAAAATTTCTGTGGTTTTTCCACATGACGTTTGGCATACTGCAGTCGACTCTTCTTATTCTTTGGAGACAACAAGGGGGTGCACCTGGGAGTTCTGGCACGGAGGCCTTCATTACGCAGTGTGCGCCGTATTGTCTGAGCTGAAACTTCAGTACCCACATCTGACAAATATTTTCTCAGTTCCTCAGCAGTCACACGGGGACTTTTCTCCACTCTACGCTTCAGGTAGCGCACAGCAGTCAAAGTCAGCATCTTCTTTCTGCCATGACCAGGTAGCGTTTCAACAGTGCCCTTTGCCTTGAATTTGCGAATGATGCTTCCTATGGTCTCTCTTGGTATGTTTAACATCTTTGCAATCTTCTTATAGCCATTGCCCTTCCTGTGAAGAGTAATCACCTCTTCTCTTGTCTTCCTGGACCATTCTCTTGACTTCACCATGTTTGTAACCACACCAGTAAATGTCTAGAAGGAGCTGAGTATCACAGTCATTTTAAAGCTGCCTAATTGGTGCTTAGTATGCTTTATTGCTGCTCCGTGACATCCACAGGTGTTTTCAATACCTGATTGAAAACACTTGAATGAACCTCTGTTCTTCAGAGTGGTAGTCTTTAAGGGGTTGAATAATTGTGTCAATGAAGAATTCACAAAAGAAACAAACATTTACTACTGTATTACAAAACCAATTGATGTCATTTTAGTTGCATATGGATCTTTAAAAAGTCCTTGTAGGATTTCATTCTGAATACAATTACAAATGTACACTAAATTCCCTAAAACCCTTTACAGCATTGGGGGTTGAATAATTTTGAACACAACTGTATACAGTGCAAGGAGGAACCTGGAGACCAATGGAAGATGACACCCTGTTGCCCCACCCCTCCTTTTCCTCTGGTGATCCACAGCCCCCAGCCATAACCCAATCCATTGTTTAATCATGAAACAATAGAGTAAGATGTAATCACAGCTTGTCATGGCGGAATCTGGCATAAGCCATGGGCGGCTCATGTTCAGGGTTGGTACTGGGGTTTGGGGGTCTAAACCCAGTAGGCAGGAACACACAGGATGGGTGTAGGGTAGTAGACTTTAGGATCAACCAGGTAAACAGACAGAAGGTACCAGGATATTTGGGAGACACTTTGAATGTACCACTACCTTGGGATGGTAGACAGAACTCAAGGGAATTTCAGGCGAGGTATGGGTATTCCAGAGAGTGAAGTCAGGGGACGATCCTTTGGTCAAGGGCTAGTAGAGAGCAGCAATCAGTAGGCAAAGCAGGGGGTCTGGTACGCAGTTAGTTGCAGGGGCAGATTAGAGTATTATTCTGACTCTGATTGTTGTATAGCGATTTATCCCTTGCAGAGACCTCTATGCCTGGCCTGTATAAGTAGATGCAATCACCGAGGACAATCCTTATCAGATAGCTGAACTCACCAGAACACCGTTTATTTCCACGACTTGCTTTATTCCATATATCAGGTTACAGCAGATCACAGGATACAGCAGATGATGGAATGAGATGTTCTTTGCGGTCAAAAAATGATTCTGTCCTAACTTGAGGATGAATATACATGTGCTGCTGGATAACTACACCATGCTGCAGCTCTTACAAGAAGGAAGGGTGGAACTAAACACACACAGGAAGTGCATCATCATAAAGCGAGGGAAAAAAGAAGGAAAGCATGTACAATACAGAAAGACCACTAGGTGGCAGCATAAGGCATAATCTATACACTATAAATCCCCATCTAAATGAATAACTGTAACAGCACACTCCCCGTCTGGCATTGAAAATGTCACTATATATATATCATAACGGTAGTTATGCAAGTGCAAATAACGACAGTGTAATTTGCTAGATGTCTTGAAAACCTACGTAAGTTCAGTCTCCAAGCGGTAAGAGCAAAATAAGTTCCGTGATAGGTCTGATAAAAGTCTTTACAGTTCCTTGTCTTGCGACCTTCACCTCCACCTTACGTACCTTACCATCATCGCTAGAGATGCTCTTTTTAATAAGTCCCATAGGCCACTCTATCCTTTCGGCTTGCTGGTCCTTGAGGAGAACGAGATCTCCAACTTGAACGTTCGGGTTCAGGCGTTGCCATTTCCTGCGTCCTTGCAGAGTGGAAAGATACTCCATCTTCCAACGATTCCAGAAGCAGTTGGCAAGGTGTTGTACTCGCTTCCACTGGTCGTAGCACATTTTTCCTGCTTTAAAGTTTCCAGGTGGAACAGGAACAGTCCCGAGTTTCTGGGTAAGAAGAGTAGCTGGAGTAAGGATGGTTGGGTTCTCTGGATCTGTAGACACTGGAACAAGTGGTCTAGAATTGATTATGGCAGATGCTTCTGCCAGGAAGGTGATTAGAATCTCATGGGTGAGTCTTGTGGAGTTCAAGTCCATAAGCATTGAGTCCAATATTTTACGTGTAATGCCTATCATTCTTTCCCATGAACCACCCATGTGGGAAGAATGAGGAGGATTGAAAATCCATGTACAGCCCTTTTCAGCTAAAAGGTCTTGGATAGGCCTTGAGTTAAGCTGCAACTCTCGACAGGCTCCAACGAAATTAGTTCCACAATCAGATCTCAATGTCTTGACTGGACCTCTAATGGCGAGGAATCGTCTTAGGGCATTAATGAAACTTGAGGTATCCATAGATTCTATTACTTCGATGTGTACTGCACGCACACTCATACAGGTGAACATCACTGCCCATCGTTTACTATTTGCTTGGCCACCTCGAGTTCTGCGGGCTGTTACCATCCATGGTCCAAAGACGTCCAGACCGACATGAGTGAAGGGTGGGTCAGTGCTTACTCTGTCAGCTGGCAAATCTGCCATTTGCTGTTGCTGCTGTTTCCCTCTCAGTTTGCGGCACTGAACACAGCTGTGCAGTGTAGCTGTAATCTGTCTTTTTGCTCCTACAATCCAAAGGCCTGCAGCTCTTATGGCACCTTCTGTGAAGTGTCTACCTTGGTGCTTAACCCCTTCATGGTAGTGCCGTATGAGCAAAGTGGAGACGTGGTGGCGAGCAGGTATAATGAGAGGATTCTGTTCTTGCTCTCCCAACTTAGCCTTGTTTAAACGTCCACCGACCCTTAGCATGTCATTACTGTCGATGAATGGGTTCAAATTAGCAATTGGACTGTTTCTTAGAACGTCCGTCTTGTCACAAATGCATTTAATTTCTGAGCCGAAGACATCCTGTTGTACACTGCGTATTATGATCAGTTCGCCTTCAGCAATATCCCTTGCAGAAAGAAACCTTTGGCACGTGTGCCAACCTTGACAGTGAGCCTCTGCGGGCTTCGTGTGGAAGCAGTGTGCAATATGGACTAACCTCGCGATGGTGCGTACAAGCCTTGTCCACTTGGAGAAACGTTCAAAGCGTTGACAGCCCAAGACGAGTCTTTGTGCAGTTCTGGTGAGAAGAGTCTTAACCTCAGGACGAATATCTGGATCTTCGTCAGGATTTTGAAGACCAAAGACGTCAGCTGTTGTTTCTTCTGGATGAGCCAGCAGGAAATCAGGACCTGTCAACCAAGAAGAATTTGCGAAGACACTTGTGGACACTGGCCTGGTGGCATGATCTGCAGGATTAAGTTCGGATGGAACATAATGCCATTGTTCAGGCTTAGATGTTTTCCTGATTCTTTCTACACGGTTGCTGACATAGACATAGAAACGTTTAGTCTGGTTGTATATGTAGCCTAAAACGACCTTGCTATCTGTGTAGAATTTGATGTCGTCCATCTGAACGTCTAGCTCTTGTAGTACGAAATCTGCAACTTCTACGGCTAGCACAGTCCCACAAAGTTCAAGCCTGGGAATTGTGTGTTCAGGCTTAGGTGCTAACTTAGCCTTCCCAAACAGAAATCCTATGTGGGTTTGATTGGAGGAGTCTCTTACCTTAAGGTAGGCGACAGCTGCTATGGCCTCTGTAGATGCATCTGAGAAGATGTGAAGTTCCTTTCTCTGACTTGTGGCAAGAGAAGCTGGAGTGTAGCAGCGTGGTATGTGAATTCCATCTAAGGCATGTAGAGATTGCTTCCAGGAATTCCACTTTGAAAGCTTGTCTACTGGTAGTGGAGCATCCCAATCTGTAATAGTCTCTGAGAGCTGTCTAAGTAAGGATTTACCCTGTATGGTAATGGGAGCCACGAATCCACTGGATCGTATAAACTGTTCACCACCGACAGAACACCACGTTTGGTAAATGGCTTGTCTGCAGAGCCGACTTGGAAGCCGAAGGTGTCCTTTAATAAGTCCCACCGCAGGCCTAGGCTTCTCTGTACGGGTGGCATGTCCATTCCCAGATTTAAGTCCTTAAACCCTGTGGCATAGTCACCAGGTTGAAAGGCCTTCATGACAGCAACACTATTTGAAGCGATCTTGTGTAGTCTGAGGTTAGCTTCAGAAAGCATACCTTGTGTCCTTTGGAGCAGGTCTATGGCTTCTTCATTTGTGGGTAAGGATTTAAGTCCGTCGTCCACGTAGAAGTCTCTTTCAACGAAGTGTCGAGCATCTTCTCCATACTCCTTTTCTCCGTCAAGAGCAGTCCTTCGTAGACCATATGTTGCAACAGCAGGTGAGGGACTATTTCCGAAGACGTGTACCCTCATGCGGTATTCAATCATCTCATTGTCCATGTTGTTGTCACGGTGCCACAGAAACCTCAGGAAGTTCCTATGGTCTTTTTGTACAATAAAACAATGAAACATTTGTTCAATATCAGCAGTTATGGCGACTGGCTCCCTTCTGAACCTCATGAGTACACCTACGAGGTTGTTGGTCAGGTTAGGACCAGTGAGAAGAACATCGTTCAGGGATATGCCTTGATGCTTGGCACTGGAGTCAAATACTACCCTGATTTGTTTTGGCTTACGTGGATGATATACTCCGAAGAAAGGCAGGTACCAGCACTCCTCATGTTCTCGAAGAGGTGGAACTGGTTCAGCGTGATTATTGTCAAAGATCCTTTTCATAAAGGCGATGAAATGGTCCTTCATTTCAGGTCTGTTCTTTAGTGTTCGTTGTAGTGACTTGACTCTGGATAAAGCTTGTTCACGATTGTTTGGGAGTTTGACCCTTGCAGCACGAAGAGGTAATGGTGCTACCCAGCTGTTAGACTCATCCTTGAAGAATTCTTTGTCCATTACTTTGATAAATTCTCTGTCTTCAACTGATAAAGCTGTTTTGTTGTCATCGCTTGTAGTACAAAACACTGTGGTACCTAGGTTGTCATCACAGAGGATAGGAGTGACGTCGGACACGCAGATAATGTCAAGAGGCTTCTCCTTTACGTCATAATGGTGAGGACACGGTTTGAAGTGGGATACACGTCCGTTCCCTAACACGTGAGTTTTGAATGAGTGGATCTCAGATGACGTGTGCATTTTATCCAAGCATACATTGCCCACTATTACCCAGCCCAGGTCAAGTCTTTGTGCATAAGGGGCATCGTCTGGTCCGTCGCACTGTTCGCGTACTTTATGTACTCTGAGAATGTCTCTCCTAGCAGGACCAAGATTTCAGCATTCATGTCCATTACTAGAATCTCATCTACAAGATGCCTTAAGTGCGGATGATGATATGCAGCCTCTGGAGTAGGAATCTCTTCCCTTTCGTCTGGTATCTGGTCACATTCAACTAATGTTGGTAGGAGTATTCCCTCTCTCCCCTTGACGTGAGAGACCATAAACCCGTTGGCCCTTCTGCCGAAAGTCTCTACACGACCAGAACAGGTTCTGAGAGTATACGGTGTTGCGTGTCCCTTTATGCCGAAGATCTCAAAGAATTTAGGCTTAACAAGCGATCTGTTGCTCTGTTCATCTAATATGGCATACATCTTCGTGGCTTTCTCAGGTTGACCCTCTGGGTATATCTTGACTAGGCATACCTTGGCACAGCATTTGTAATCTAAGCCTTCTCAACAGACCTCCGTGCATGAAGAAGAAATATTCCCTATAGCTGGAGCATTACCTTGTTGCTCCCCGCCATGATTTGAGACAGGTGCAGAGGTAGGTAGCTGCTGTGGGTTGTCTGGAAGTGGAGTGGGGTGCATAGCTGTAACATGTCTGTCGCTGCTGCATTCTGTACACTTGATGACAACTTTACAGTCTTTAGCAAAATGTCCGTAAGAGGCACAGTACCTGTAGCATACCCCAAGTTTTTGAAGAATCTCCCTGCGCTCTTGTAAAGTCTTTGCCCTAAGGCCACGACATTTCTTTAAAGGGTGAGGCTTTTTGTGAATAGGGCACTGACGATTAGGGTCTTTATCGCTATCACCTGAATCCCTCTGGTTTGCAAGAGAGGACACGGGTGGTGAGATGTCTGTCCTTTTAACAGATATTGTTCTATTAAAGTCTCTACGTTTAGCCGCTGTGTTATCATACCTTGATGAGGATGCTGGTGATGATGATGAAGCTGGCAAGTTGGTTTCGCTGAAGCTGAAGCTGGGATCGTTTCTTGTCCAGGCTTGTTCGCTGATGAACCTGCAAAAATATGAGAATGGAGGGAAGGATACGTTATAGTCTCTTTTGTATCTTGAGCCGTGTTGCGCCCATTTCTCTTGCAGGCCGTATGGCAGTTTAGACGCCACTGGATTGACACCATGAGCAGTGTCCAGGAAGCTTAGTCCAGGTAGACGTGGGTCTGTCTTTGCCAACTCTAGCTCCATGAGGAGATCACTCAGTTCTTGGAGCTTGCGATAGTCCTTGTTACCTATTTTTGGGAAGTTTTGCAGTCTCTTGAACAGAGCGCCTTCTATGGCTTCAGCGCTGCCATAAGCTTGCTCAAGTCTTGCCCACGCAGCAACGAGACCTGCATCCGGGTGGTCAACATGTACTGTTCTCAGTCTTTTAACACGATCTGTGGATTCTGGCCCCAGCCACTTTATGAGCAAATCAAGTTCCTCCTTGGTAGTAAGGTTCAGATCAGCAATAGCAGCCTTGAAGGTTGATCTCCAGGCCCTGTAGCTCTCTGGACAGTCGTCGAACCTTGAGAGGCTTGTGTTAATGAGCTCTCGGCGTATCATATATCTGGCGAAGTCAGTCAAGTCTGATCTCTCACTCTTTGGTGCCAAAGTAACTTGAGGAACCGCTTGGGTGTTAAAGTTCTCTGGTGATGAAGGGTGAGGTTTACCAGGATAAAATGACGTTGCAAGAACGTTTAACTTTGGTGTAGTCTCTAAGGCTTCTGCTGGCTGCGGCTTGAGCTGCGGCTTGTCACTGGGTTTCACCTTGCTGGCAGAATGAGTTGATGTGATTTGCTGCGTAGATGTTCTTGTGTTGTGGACTGGAGGAGGCTCAGGCATTTGGAGCTGAGAGATCTCTGCGTTGAGAGTCAGAACAGTGTTGGGAGGAGGTACAGGAGATGACTGTGTATTGTTGCAAATGTTATGCTGTAAAACGTATTTGCTAGTGCGTTCGACTGGGTCTTCCTGTTCTGCTGGGATAGGGCAGTCTGCATTAGTACTTTGTCCCATTGCTTCTTCGAAGACCTTCAGCCTCGCTACGGCAGCTGCTTCCTCCTTTTCCATTTGCAGAATCTTGATTTGGGATGCCGTCTCTGCTTGGCGGGCTTTGCTGTGAGCTTCTAACTCTGCTTGGCGGGCTTTGCTGTGAGCTTCTAACTCTGCTTGGCGGGCTTTGCTGTGAGCTTCTAACTCTGCTAACTCTGCTTGGCGTACTTCTAACTCTGCTTGTTTTTTAGCAAAGGAGCTTTGCACTTTCTTTGACTCCGCTTCAGCGCGGGCCTCTATTAGCTTGTCGCTTAACGTTGAATGTCTGGAGCGAGAGGTTCTGGAAGAATGTGCAGTGTGCTTGGTTGATGTGGATCTGTGCGATCTGGTCTCTTGCAGTTGAGCAATGCGGAGTTCTGCCCTTTCTTTGGCAACTTGCACTAGGAGGGCTCTCTGTTGATTTAGTGCATCAGTCTTGGTCAGTTCTGCTGAAAAGTCTTCCATATTAGAGTCCTGCAAGAAGTCTGTGTATTTTTCTGACAGCCTCTGGTAACGTTTATATGCAGCAGACAGACGATCTATAGAGTCTCTTAATTCAGCTGGGTGATTGTTAAGTGTGGTAAAACGGACATGCATTGTGACGTTCTGTCCCACAGGTCCGTCAGATTGCTGGAGAGCTCATCTCTAGTGTATTCATAGTTTTCTCTGAGTTTCTGTGTCGGTTTTATTGTGCGTTTGGGTTTTACACTCTGTTCGAAAACTCTGCAGAATCTGCTCCTTGTACGTCTGCGGGTTCAGGGACATGATGAATCTGCGTCGGTTCAGCCATAATAGAGTGCCAGAACCTTGTCTGGACATTTTATACGTTTTTGCAAAAAAGTACTGTCTCTTTAAAAAGATGTACGGCGGCTTAGACAGGCAGGTAACACAGTTAAATGCAGAGAAACCGTTTTCAATATTCAGTCAGATGCAGTAGAAGTGAGATGCAGTAAGCTTGTGCGATCATGTGCTTCCCCAAGATGGCTGATGGCACTGAGAGCTTGATTGCAGATTAAACACACACACATGTGCTTCCATAAAATGGCCGATGGCACTGAGCTTGATTGCAGATTAAGCACACACATATATAATAGCAGTCTGTAGGATTCTACACATTTTTTGACTATTCTGACTCCGATTGTTGTATAGCGATTTATCCCTTGCAGAGACCTCTATGCCTGGCCTGTATAAGTAGATGCAATCACCGAGGACAATCCTTATCAGATAGCTGAACTCACCAGAACACCGTTTATTTCCACGACTTGCTTTATTCCATATATCAGGTTACAGCAGATCACAGGATACAGCAGATGATGGAATGAGATGTTCTTTGCGGTCAAAAAATGATTCTGTCCTAACTTGAGGATGAATATACATGTGCTGCTGGATAACTACACCATGCTGCAGCTCTTACAAGAAGGAAGGGTGGAACTAAACACACACAGGAAGTGCATCATCATAAAGCGAGGGAAAAAAGAAGGAAAGCATGTACAATACAGAAAGACCACTAGGTGGCAGCATAAGGCAGCATAAGGATATCTATACACTATAAATCCCCATCTAAATGAATAACTGTAACAGCACAAGTATAACTTGATTCTATGAATCAAGCAGTGTCAATGCTAAAGCATTGAGGGAAGGGGGTGTGGACCTTTATTCAGGGCAGGTAGATGTGCTTTGATGTGTTTCTGTGTTTAACTGTTTCAGTACTGGAATGCCAACACAGACACGAGCAGCACATGAAGAGGGCTGCCTTGATACATACAGTCAGGTCCAGAAATATTGGGACATCGACACAATTCTAACATCTTTGGCTCTATACACCACCACAATGGAGTTGGAATGAAACAACACCATGTGCTTTAACTGCAGACTGTCAGCTTTAATTTGAGGAGGTATGTAACATCCAACTCAGGTGAACGGTGTAGGACTTACAGCAGTTTGCAGATGTGCCTCCCACTTGTTAAGGGACCAAAAGTAATGGGGATCAATTGGCTTCTCAGCTGTTCCATGGCCAGGTGTGTGATATTCCTCATTACCCCAATAACAATGTGCAGATAAAAGGCCCAGAGTTAATTTCAAGTGTGCTATTTGCATTTGGAATCTGTTGCTGTCAACTCTCAAGATGAGATCCAAAGAGCTGTCACCATCAGTGAAGCAACCATTCATTAGCTGAAGAAACAAAACAAACCATCAGAGAGATGCAGAACATTAGGTGTGGCCAAAACAACTGTTTGGAACATTCTCAAAAAGAAGGAACTCACCGGTGAGCTCAGCAACACCAAAAGACCCGGGAGACCACGGAAAACAACTGGTGGATGACCGAAGATATTTTTCCCTGGTGAAGAAAACACCCTTCGCAACAGTTGGCCAGATCAAGAACACTCTCCAGGAGGTAGGTGTATGTGTGTCAAAGTCAACAATCAAGAGAAGACTTCACCAGAGTGAATACAGAGGGTTCACCACAAGATGTAAACCATTGGTGAGCCTCAAAAACAAGAAGGCCAGATTAGAGTTTGCCAAACAACACCTAACAAAGCCTTCACAGTTCTGGAACATAATTTAGGTTATTGCATAGTGCAGATATGGATATATCTAACGAGGCAGTTACTTTGAAATCTGAATGAAAAATTCATCACAATCATTTAAAGCGTGTAAAATTATTTTTCCCATTTTATCATCCAAACCTTTTGGAGATATATTATATATATATATATTGTGACAAGGGTCCTCCTTCAACCACGTCTTCTAGGGCAGTAATTGTAGCGAGGCAGCCGGTCTTTTGTAAAAAACAGTGAAAGTTTATTTTTCTTTTTACCTTCAGAAAGGTGCACAGCAAACAGTGGCAACTCGTGCTCCACAGCAACACAGCAATTCTGTAATTTAGCAAGTTCAGCAGATACAGTGATACGGCAGTTCACTCTAGTGGGTCCTCACCCACCCCCCTTTAATAATTTTTTACTCTGCAGGATCAGCTTCCTCTTGTTTCTTTTGAAAACCTTCCTGGTGGACCACACCTACAGTCCTAGCTGACCCTGCTAATACCTGGTCTGGAAGTGATCCAGGTTGTTGGGATAGCGGCCGCCCTTCACTCCACTACCCAACCCCAGGGACCCATAACACACTTTCCTGGGAGCCCCGTTGCTCCCCACACTCACAAAACCAACAGTCTCCCTGGGGTTCTTTTAAACGCAGTGTACCAGGCCTGGTCTCAGGTATCTCCCATTCAATACCAAGCCCTGCTTCCTATCACACACCCCCCCTCAGCTCAGAGCCATCGGGAGGAGCGACCACAGACAGCAACGCATGTACTCGAGACAGCCCATCAACATTACCCTGTAGCAGGCCAGCCCGGTGCTCCACAGTAAAGTTGAAAGGCTGCAGGCTGAGGAACCACCTGGTGACTGTCGCATTCGTCTCCTTGTTCTGACTCATCCACGCAAGGGGAGCATGGTCAGTGACCAGCCTGAACCTCCTCCCCAACAGGTAGTACCTCAGGGTCTCCAAAGCCCACTTAATGGCAAGGCACTCCTTCTCCACGACAGAATAGTTCTTCTCCCTCAGCAACAGCTTCTGCTGAGGAAAAGAACAGGGTGCTCTTCACCCTGATAGTCCTGGGAGAGGACCGCCCAAGCCAGCCTCGGAGGCATCAGTCTGCACCACGAAATCCTTAGTAAAATCAGGGGACACCAAAACGGGATAGGCACATAGGGTTCTTCAAACCAGCAAAAGCGTTTTCCGTCTCAGGAGACCATTTCACCATTATGGGGGCTCTCGCTTTCGTGAGATCTGTCAGGGGCGCAGCTATCGTAACAAAATTCGGTATGTACCTCCTGTAGTAGCCGGTCAACCAAGAAACGCCTCACCTGTTTTTTCGTCAATGGCTGCGGCCAGTTTTGTATAGCCTCAACCTTAGTAGTTTGAGGCTTGACCAATCCCTTACCGATGGTATAGCCCAAGTACTTCGCTTCCTCCAGACCAATGGTACTTTTTGCAGGGTTGGCCACTAGGCCAGCAGCCCGCACAGCATCAAGCACCCTCTGAACTTTCGGAAGGTGGGTTTCCCAATCCGTACTAAAAACTACCACATCATCTAAGTATGCAGCAGCGTAGCGGGCATGGGGTCTCAAAACCCTATCCATCAGCCTCTGAAACGTGGCTGGGGCCCCGTGCAAACCGAATGGCAACACCGTATATTGAAACAAGCCCTGGGGGGTTGAAAAGGCGTTTTTTTCCTTTGCTTGCTCAGTGAGTGGCACTTGCCAATATCTGTTCGTCAAGTCAATGGTTGTGAGAAAACGCGCTTTCCCCAGCCTCTCAATCAGCTCATCAACCCTAGGCATCGGATAGCTGTCAAATTTAGAAATACTGTTTAACTTACGGAAATCATTACAAAACCTTATTGACCCATCCGGTTTGGGGACAAGCACAATGGGACTGTTCCACTCACTATGAGACTCCTCTATCACCCCTAGTTTTAGCATTTTCTTCACCTCTATCTCTATAGCTTGTCTACGGGCCTCCGGAACCCTAGAAGGTTTCAGACAGGCTTTCTTCCCTGGCTCGGTTATAATATTGTGTGTCATGATATTGGTCCTCCCTGGTATCGCCGAGAACGCCTCCCGGTTCCTTCTGAGAAACTCGTTAACCTCAGCCTTCTGATGTACAGAGAGGGTGTCAGAAAGGCTTACCTCAGGCTCAGTGAGAGGGAGGTCTGAAGGCCTCATGACCACTAAGACCTCTCTATCCTTCCACGGTTTCAACAGGTTTAAATGGTAAATCTGCGCAGGTTTTCTCCTTCCAGGTTGGCTCACTTTATAATTAACATCACCCACTTTGTCGATTATTACATAGGGGCCCTGCCAGGTAGCCAAAAATTTATTTTCTACAGTGGGGACCAGGACCAATACCCTATCCCCAGGTTGAAACACTCTGAGCCGGGCATTCTTATTGTAACTGTACCTTTGGGCTTCTTGGGCCTTTCTCATATGTTCTCTAACCAGGGGTATGACCGCTTCCATGCGCTCCTGCATCTGAGATATATGTTCCACGACACTGCGGTAGGGTGTCGTCTCCTGTTCCCAGGTCTCTTTAACAACATCCAGCAGACCTCTGGGATGTCAGCCATATAATAACTCGAACGGGGAGAAGCCCGTAGAGGCCTGGGGAACCTCCCGGATAGAGAACATTAAATAGGGTAGTAAAAGGTCCCAATTCCTGCCATCTTTATCAATGACCTTTCTCAGCATACTCTTAAGGGTCTTGTTAAACCGCTCCACTAACCCATCAGTTTGCGGGTGATATACCGAGGTCCTTAATTGTTTAATGCCCATTAACTTACATAATTCCCTCATAACTCTGGACATAAATGGGGTCCCCTGGTCCGTTAGTATCTCTTTTGGTATCCCCACCCTGCTAAACATTAGCATGAGCTCTTTGGCTATTGATTTGGCAGAGCTATTACGCAGGGGCATCGCTTCCGGGTATCGTGTCGCGTAATCAAGAACGACCAGTATATACTGGTGTCCCCTAGCAGATTTAACCAGTGGACCTACCAAGTCCATAGCATTTCGCTCAAACGGGATGTCAAGGATAGGCAAGGGTACCAATGGACTCCGGAAACCTGGAGTCGGAGCAGTAAGTTGGCATTTAGGGCAGGAGGTACAAAAATTATTTATGGCAGCAAGTACTCCTGGCCAATAGAATCTCCTGAGGACCCTCTCCTTTGTTTTATCCACTCCCAAGTGTCCCCCCAGTACATGGTTATGTGCAAGGCTTAAGACCGTGTTCCTAAAATTCTGTGGTACCAATAATTGCTTAATAACGCCAGTACCTCTCTTTTCTACACGATAGAGCAGTTTGCTAGCCACTTCAAAATGGGGATAAGGCAATACCTTCCCGGCCTGGGTCACAATCCCATTCATAGCTTGAACATTATTCCTGGCTTCCAACAGGGTTGGGTCCTCCCATTGGGCTCTTTTAAAGTTACCAGGGCCACCCGCCAGTTCTAATAACTCTTCCGCCTGACCAACCTTGGTTCCTGGCTCGTTACTCTGAGATGTTTGATTGCCTACTAACACCGGGATAGGACCACATGTCATGTGCTTTCCAGTGACTCCATCTTCCAAATCAGCATCAGAGAAAGGAAAAACATAAGCCTCCTCTACTGGCCTCAGTTCAGGGGCTTTCCATAGTTCCAGAAAATATGGAAAATCTCTCCCTATGACAACTTCATGGGCCAGGTTAGGTACCACCCCCACACGATACTTCACATTCCCACACTGGGTTTCAATATCCACTTCACTCCCGTTTATCACCATGCACACAGACAATCCCCAATTTCTCCATATGATTGAACACCACCCCAGGTACTATGGATTTAGTCACCAGGGAGACCATACTACCGGAGTCTAGCAAGGCTCTACGCAGTCTGCCATTAACCTTCACAGTACAAAAGTGGGGATCATAGTCATTACCAGCGTGGTCATAGCCAGACAACAAGGAATGTGCATCATTACAATCCATAGGCTCATCGTTCACGCAGTCTCTGGCTATATGGCCCACTCTACTGCATTTAAAGCACCTACTCATCTGGTTATACTGAGGTGCTTTCTGCACCCTGGGAGAAATGTCTCTGGTGTTTTCTACGTATCCAGGTTCCTCCACCCCCCGCACCCTCGGTACAGTCTTACCAGTGCGGGTGGCATTCTGGGTTTTAGGGTAGCGGGCTTGGGTCACTGCAGGCGGATGCAGAACTTCTCCAGAAGCTATAAACCTTTCTACCAACGCAATCAACTGGTCGGCGGTTTGGGGGTCGCCTTGGTTTACCCAGCGTCGCAGAGGGGTTGGCAATCCACGCTGAAAGCGATCCATGACCAGGTTTTCTACGATCTTCGTAGCAGAGTTGACCTCCGGTTGTAGCCACTTCGTGGCAAGATGTATTAGGTCAAACATCTGGGACCGTGCAGCTTGGTTAGGAGAGTACGCCCAGGAATGAAATCTTTGTGCCCGTACTGCTGTGGTCACCCCCAGGCGCGCCATGATCTCAGCTTTAAGCTCCACAGTCACTGGCCTGTGCTGGCTCCAAGTCATAGTAGGCCTTTTGAGGTTCTCCACTCAGAAAAGGGGCAAGTATACTCGCCCACTCAGCCGCCGGCCACCCTTCTCTCGTTGCAGTACGCTCAAAGGCCAACAGGTACGCCTCCACATCATCCGCTGTAGACATTTTTTGTAGATAATGGCTAGCCCGGATTATCTTAGGGCCTTGGTGGCCGCCTGCAGGATCAGACTCCAGCTTGTCTGACACGGCGCGAATCTCTTTGCGCAGAACATGCGTGGCAGATAACTTTTCCTCACGGACCTTGCCAATGGCCTCCATTTGAGCCGTCAAAATTTGTTGTACCAGAGTCTCTGTAGTCTCCTTCTGAGCTTTAGCCATAGCCATAGCATTCTCTGCCTGGGCTAATATCAGCTGCTGCAGGGTTTCTGGGTCTCGGTAGTCCTCCTATTCGCTTCCTGCTGAGCAGCAGTAGATTGGACCAGAGCTTTCACAACGTCCTCCATGCTGTTTGTGGTTTATACTGCCCTCAGACTAGTGTGGTTCCTCACACAGGGCACCATGTGTGACAAGGGTCCTCACCCTAGCCTAAGTCATTTTTAGGGATTTATTCACTAAACCTCAAGCAACTGCAGTATTTTTTTTGTGCCATAGTCCACAATGACAAACAAGCATTTGGTCTTTAACTGAGAGTTCTTAAAAGATTAGAAGTGGAATCCGTTTACACCAAGTCCTGGCTCTGGTTAACTTTTTGTTAACCGCAGCCAAACGGTAATCCGCGTTAGCATTTTGTAATCCTAACACTGATTAACACTTTGCGTTCCCTATACTTAACATGGCTCCTTCAACCACGTCTTCTAGGGCAGTAATTGTAGCGAGACAGCCGGTCTTTTGTAAAAACCAGTGAAAGTTTATTTTTCTTTTTACCTTCAGAAAGGTGCACAGCAAACAGTGGCAACTCGTGCTCCACAGCAATTCTGTAATTTAGCAAGTTCAGCAGATACAGTGATACGGCAGTTCACTCTGGTGGGTCCTCACCCACCCCCCTTTAATAATTTTTTACTCTGCAGGATCAGCTTTCTCTGGTTTCTTTTGAAACCCTTCCTGGTGGACCACACCTACAGTCCTAGCCGACCCTGCTAATACCTGGTCTGGAAGTGATCCAGGTTGTTGGGATAGCGGCCCGCCCTTCACTCCACTACCCCAACCCCAGGGACCCATAACAAACTTTCCTGGGAACCCCGTTGCTCCCCACACTCACAAAACCAACAGTCTCCCTGGGGTTCTTTTAAACGCAGTGTACCAGGCCTGGTCTCAGGTATCTCCCATTCAATACCAAGCCCTGCTTCCTATCACAATATATATATAAAAAAAACATGGGGGGGTAGCACTCAGCCTTAACTAAGCGTTTCAGTGCAGGTGCGTCTCAAAATAAAATACAAAACAAAAACATGGAGAGAGCACTCCAGACAAACACATTCAAAAACCTGCAACAACAGCTCCATGCATGGGTACATAATACCAGCTTTTACCACATGGTGAAAATTTCATAACTCTGAGCTTTTCTGAATAAAATGGTGGAAATTTGGTTCGCAATGAACGGCCGTGAATTGCTTAAGCCTGCCAACAGCGTCAATGTAATCCACCCTCTGGGTTTGTCTGGAGTGCTCTCTCCATGTTTTTGTTTTGTATTTTATTTTGAGACGCACCCGCACTGAAACGCTTAGTTAAGGCTGAGTGCTACCCCCCCCCCCATGTTTTCCATATGTATTTCCTGGGTATGCACCCCTCCCTGCCACAGGTACTCCTCCTCCAGGTTCTATTTAACCTTGATCTGCGGGAGCTCCATGAAGGGACCTGTTCCTCAGTAAGTGAGTTTATCCCATTATGGGCAGTCATTAGGTTTGCAGAGTAGGACCTGCCAGAGGGTGGATTACATTGACGCTGTTGGCAGGCTTAAGCAATTCACGGCCGTTCATTGCGAACCAAATTTCCACCATTTTATTCAGCAAAGCTCAGAGTTATGAAATTTTCACCATGTGGTAAAAGCTGGTATTATGTACCCATGCATGGAGCTGTTGTTGCAGGTTTTTGAATGTGTTTGTCTGGAGTGCTCTCTCCATGTTTTTGTTTATATATATATATATGTTTCTATAAGGGTTGTGGTGAAGGACTAAAAGTGAGATAAAAAGACAGAGGTCATTTGGATATCCTACTCAGAGTTCCTTGCTATATATGGGGAATGTGGCTCAAGAGCTCTGGGATGCAATTCATTGAATTGCTGTGATGTGCAGGTGGCTAATGCAATATTAAACACACACACACACATACACATACACATACACATATATTTTTTAACCAAAAAATGAAATATTTCCCTTGTGTTTTGGAGGATGGTGTTTTATGAATATTATGACCTTGCTCCCAGAGTGGGAATTTAAAAGGTGACTAATGGCAGTGGTAGTGCTCATTTTATATGTGACAAATGGACAATGCCATCGCTTTGGAACAAAAAAAAAAAAAGTTATTTTTTTTCTTTTTGTTTAGATTTACATGCAGGGTTATTCAGAGAAAGGTGAAACTCTGGAGAACTTTTGGAGAAGTGAAAATTCTAGCAGATCTATTCAAAGAAAGGTGAAAATCAGGAGAAGTGGCAGGAGAAGAGAACAATCTAGACCGAATAGCCTATTTGGAAAGGGAGATAAATGGGAGATTTTTTCTGGTTTGGCTATTTGGACCTAGAATTCTCACTTCTCTAAAAAGTTCTCCAGAGTTTCATCTTTCATCAGGTTTGGTATTATTGCAAAGGCCAGGCTCTGACCTGTCCAATGACGCCTCACTTGACCTTGTGAGGTGTAAATATTAGTGACACGGGTCCAAAGTCCCCCCCCAGTGTGGTAGTTTAGGTTTTTGATATAACAATTCTGTGTTAGAGAGAAAAAGAAAAAATAAAGAATTATTTATTATTTTATTTTTACTGTTACATACAACCTGGTCATGTTTGGTAGCAATGGAAAGGTCGTGCTCTGGCCTTTCCAGTGATACCTCACATGACCCTGTAGCTGCTATGGAGTTGAAGATACAGGGGTTCAAATATCCATCAATGCAGATATAGTTATCCTTTCTCTGGGCCTATTCTGGGGCATGGGCATGGAGCTGCTGCTCCATCAGCCCCTATGTTAATTCGGCCCTGGGCTTAGACATAGGAGAGGGTTGGATAACAATATGAGGAGTCAATCCCCCACCTCCCAAAAACAATCAAAGCTGCCACTTCATCAGCACATCATTTAGGCTAGGGTCAGATGAACGCATTTTGTACGGACTGTGCGTCCGTGCAGTACGGACGTACTTACCGACTGACTGACAACAAGGTAGTGGCCACACAGTCCGTGGTTTTCACTGACGGATTTTTTGACTGATGTAGCAGGGAAAATAAATTACAATGAAAAAACATTCTGTCTGTCAAAATTGCTGGACGTATAAATGCAGTCCATTTGACCTCGTTTCATCACTCACACACAAAGCTACACGGACATTGCAGACGTGGCGCACTCCGCACGTCCGTTCTAGCAGTATTACATTCTTGCCTAACCTGCGTCCATTTGCCGCGTCCGCCATGCATCGGCACTTCTGTGCGGACGTACTTCGTGTGTGGGGCTCCATTGGTCAGAATGCTATGCTGCCACTGACGTACAAATGTGCGGCAACACGGACGTGATAACTGCGCTCGTCTGACCCAGCCTTACAGCCAGCAAATATCATTGTTGTGGTTTAATTCCTCGGGTGAAAACACAGAAATTTGATTAAGACTCAGTTCAGTTTGAAATATTGTCTGTTTTCAATGCAGGGGGGGGGGGAAAATCCAAACTTCAAATTGATGTGGATTTAATTTATTGATTTTTGCTGTGTCAGGGTCTAGGAGTAGGACCGCTACATGCTGCTGGCTCATTGGTGAGCCTTGGGTCAACTGAGATTTTACTTTTGCAAGAGTTGTAGCAGGAATTATGCATACTCATATCTTCAGACCAAAAATACAAGTGATTACATTTTAAATCCTAAACATTTTTTTTGCATGTAATCTACCTTTCTGAGAAAACAGGGCTTATTACCTCTAATTGCAGACATGGTCCAGAGAAACACTCAATATGGAACAGAAAGGATGGTGTGCAGGAGACCTAAATTTGTGTCATCAGAAGATGTGCAGAAAAAAAAATCTAGGTAAGAGAAAAGCTTAAAAATTGGAAAGGCCACCCTGAAAATATGTTGGTTCTTTACTAAGCTATGATGCTTGGTGATTTGAACAAACAACAATAATATTTAGGTAGAAATTTACACATTGCAATAAATATCTCTAAGCCACTGTCACCTTCAGTAAGTGTAATGTAGTTAAAAACACAAACACAGTCCTGTCCCATACTCCCACTACTCTTGGGTGGTTGTGTTAGTAATCAACCCCACATACAAAGAACATACTGTAAAATTGTCACCTGGCCCCTGAATCCTGTATACCCACGCTAAACAAACACACAACTATTTCTGGTTTATAAATATAAATGTAATATAATTAAAGTACCAACAAATTCCACAGCGCTGTACATTTGATAGGAAAAAAAACCCTCAAAGTAACTAGTTAGACACAATGAGAGCGGTAGAAAGAGGATCATCCTGCCAAAGAGCTTACAATCGAAGAGGAGAGGGATGACACAGAGGTGAGGGTCTTTAGGCGAGAAGGTAATGTCGTTGCAGTGCCTCCAGATGCTTTCAGTTCATAGATAAAAAGGTGAATTTTTCAATAAACCATCACCAAATATAATGCAATGCCACCTCTTGTATTGCTCATACTGCAATCCATAGGCTACATTTCTCAGTGTCTGCTGAGGATAAAAATATATTAAAAGGGACACTACTCACTCTGACCACTTTACTTTTATAAAGTGGCCAGGATGTGAGAAGTGCACCCCTTCTCCCCCTCCCTGCTTCACCGATTGGGTGAAAACGATGGCTGAAATGGATGTGTCCACCACCCCACAGTGTTACCAGCAGCTGGGATTTTTGAATTTCCCGGCTGCCGGTCACTAGATCGGTCATCAGTGACCTCAGCATGCAGCTGGTAAAGCGCACAAGTCCTGTTGCACTGTGCAATTTGCGACTCCTATACTAAGCAGGTTGCATAGGGCTGCAAATTGTGTTAGAAAGCTTCAGGGACTTCCAGGTTCAGGAGTCCCTGAAGCTGAAGAGGAGGAATAACGCGCGGCAACGGACAAAAGGTGACCTCACCGAAAATAGAAGAAAAATACATAAGAAATTAATTGGGCAGAGGCTGTCAGTAGCCTCTGCCCAATTGGGGGGGGCGGCATAAAAGGGTAATTCTATTTTTAATCCTGTTCCTCTAAGGAGTATCATTTATGGACTTTTAAGTGCACATGAAGGGGTAGAGACAGAGAATGTTATAGCCACCAAACTACATTATCAAAAAAATAAAATTGACATGTGTTGAAGAAAGTTAATTGCAAGACACAGGGGAATAGAGAACAGTAACAACAAAGCAGAACAAATGTATTATTACTCTGGTTTAAGATTTAAGGATAGTTTTGTGCTGACTTGCAGACAAGGTTCTTGCACTATTCACTTTGTATGGCATTTCAGGAAGTCTGAGTCATCAAAAGAAGATTGTAATTCATTGCCTCCACATTGGGACAAGGGACACATACCTGATGCGGGATACAAGGTAATTACCTGATAATCAAATTCATTTAATTGGGCGGAGGGATTTGACAGAATAAAAAAATGTATAAAATCACCTGATAGCAACTTCGTTAGAAGTCATACCTGGAAACGTTGTCTGGAAATTTGTGTATTCACCCTTTCATGGGCAGATCCCATTCAGGAATTTAAATCTTGATTCTGTGGAAAGTACAAGCATTCCTGTACATTTGCAGGATGTACATTCTCAGGTACAAAGAAAAAATAAGGATCCAGGCACTCCAAAAGCAGATAAAAATAAAGGGATCTTTTATTAAAGGGATCTGCATGCTTTGCTAGTTTGCCTTTAAGAACGTGCGAGGTCTTTTGAATAAGACAGTAGGACTCATTTAGCAGGCATAAATAAACAAGTAAATATGATCCTTTTTTTTCGTATTTACGTGCTTTTTTTTCTTGGCGTTTTCCACACCCACTGCACGAGGCACACTAATCTAACCAATGCCATTCCAATCGGGAACTCTTTCACCCCCAGCTACTGCAGAGACAGGGAAGGAAATATAGGATATAGGGGTCCAAATGCCCATCAATGCAGACATAGTTATCCTTTCTCTGGGCCTATTCTGACGCATGGGCCTGGAGCTGCTGATCCATCAGCCCCTATGTTAACCTCCCTGGCGATCTAATTTTTTCAAAATTTTGTGTCTAAAAGCATCTAAAAATTTTTTTTAAAAGGAAACGTGTTTTTGTACATAGTTAGCCTGTAATAATTAGGAATCACGCACTGAAATCCGTGTAAGCAAGAGTCCTTACTGGTAAAATCCTTTATAAATAAATAAATAAAAAAATAGTAAATACACTGAGTCCGATAAAGTTTGAAACACGACATAATAATTTATTATCCCAAAAATAATTATCCAAAATAATGCAAATAAATGATATTCAATAAAATAAAACAAAAAACACTGAAATCTGTCTGGAAACAAGGGTGAGACTATGTATGGTCTGTTTCTTATGCTGTAGTGCCACCTAGTGGCCGTTCATAAACATTGTGCATTATAATTTTTTTTAAAGTTTGCTGCCTGGTCCCGCCCCCATGCATTGTGTGACTTGCAGCGAGCGTTACCAGGAAGCAACTCGCCACAATCACACTGTGGGGGACAGCCAGGGAGCACAGGAGGAGGTGTGTATGCAGCCCGAGTGTGACTTGGGGTTACCGTTCACGATAGTGAAATTTAACCCCGAGTCACACTCGGGAATACCACCAAGGAGGTTAATCCAGCCGTGACTGGGTATGAAGTATTGCTGTGGTCTGATAGCACATGTTTGGCAGTCTGGAAGATATTCATGGATCACCTATAGTTTGAGTAAATAAATGGACTTCCTCTTATTTTTTATGCTAAGTTTCCTAAAATTTGGCATGGTCGTGTCATTTTGCAGTAAGCTACCCAATGAGGGTGAATTGGTTATAGCTGCCTTGAGTTTTCAGTTACAGACAATGGATTTGGTTATCTTTGCGGACAAGAAGATCTTGTTGTGGTGGCGAAGTATGTTTTAGCTGTATTAACAGAGAAAGACGTTATCCAATTGTAGGGTTATAGGTGAAGACCTCTGTAACGGAATCAGCTCCACACTGGTCCAATATAAAGCCTGGCTACCCTACCTTGTAGTATCATAGTTTTTTTTGGGGGGTGGGGCAACCCAGAAAATATGCTAATTTAAATCACTATAGTATTATAATTTCTTATTTCTATTTCAATGTATTCACATTGCATTATTCTTGAGACGTTTGTATGTTATGCCACGTATGGGCCCTATTCCATAGTGAACACTAACGGTAGCGTTCGGATGAGTAGGTGTTAATGCTAGGGATAAGTTACTTTGACGCTTGCCCCCCATATTACATTCCTGATGCAAAATCCGGGAGCGTAATCACGAATTACCGTTTCGATAAGTAAGGTATTACAAAGTGCTAGCCCAAATTACTGCAGCGATGCGGAAGCCCAAACTTTAGCGACACCTAAAAGCTGGTGCTAACTGATTCTGCTTTTGCAAAATCAAATAGCACCTCCTAAAACCTCGCCCAATAAATTCGAAACTCACCTCTCATCCCACAGCGAGTAGAGTGTCCTGGTCCACCGCTTGTCACCGGAAGCAGAGTGAGACTGGGAAGCGAGATCACACAGAAGTGCAAGCCTCCATGGAATCCTGTGGACTCCAGGAGGGGATAGTTACTGCAGCACGGAAGCACTACCACGAGTATCCCTGTAAGTAGTGCTGCTTTCCAGGGCAAGGTGCGTAGACCGTGTCTGCCCCGAAATATTAGGCCAAAATGGGGGCGTTACGGGGAAACCTGCAGGCACACGTTTCCCCTGTTAGTGACCACATTTTAGCATTACCTAGGGAATAGGGCTCTATTTATTTTATCTATGTATTTTACAGCTTATACCCCTGACTAAGGCATCAGCAGAGTACAAGAAAATCGAAGCGACTTTTCACCGAACACTCCAAACTGTAACCATCCAGAGCATCCAACGAATTCAAAATGTTTCTTTGTGGCAGGTTTATCAGTGGTAAGTCATGGTTAGAATGTGCACGTATGCAATGTCTTTCTTGGGGGTAATGTCTCCTCACATATTCAGACATCCCAACCTTCAAAAACTAATTTCAGAGAGACTGACTGCCCGCTCCCCCCCCCCCCTATTCTTTTGATGTGGTTTTTGATGGAGGGGGGTTTCCCACAATTTTTATTTTCAAATAAAAATTAAAAATTAATTAGAAACGGTCAGGATACCCCTCTTTCTCTACATAACACAACATACCCCCTCTGAGCCGTTCTCTGTGTAACACAGGATTCAGTTACACGTTTTTATAAAGCGCTAACAAGTTCTGAAGCGCTATACAATGGAAGGCAGAATAACAAATATACATACATTTTAAACTTAGAGAACAGTAGAAGAGAGGACCCTGCTCAAGAGCTTACAATCTAAAGGAGAGGGGTGGCACATTAGGTGAGGGTAAATAGAGAACATGAAGTAGCAGGGTGCAGGTGGACTGGGTGGTAAAATGGAGTAAGATGAACAGAGGGGGATTAGGGATTGAAATGATAGGCTTCTCTAAAGTAATGTGTTTTCAAAAACATCTTGAAGGACTGGTGAGATGGGGAGAGTCTAGTTGTGCGGGGGAGGGAGTTCCATAGAAAGGGGGCAGCATGGGAGAAGTCCTGAAGGTGAGAGTTGGGGTTGCGGGTCCGAGGAGAAGATAATGTGAGATCATTGGCAGAGCGAAGTGGTCGGGATGTGATGTACCTGCTAATAAGGGAGGAGATGTAGGCAGGGGTGTGGTTATGGAGAGCTTATTATGTGAGCACCAATATTTTGAATTGGATTTTAAAGGAAAAAGGGAGCCAGTGTAGAGTTTGACAAGGGAGCGAGGTGCGGGAGCTGAAGTGGATGATCCTAGCACAGGCATTCATAACAGACTGCAGTGGGAGAATCTGGGATCTCTTAAGGCCAAGGAGAGTATTGGCTGTATCGGCAGCGGAGGACGAGGACTACACCTCCCAGTGTGCTGCGCCGCGGAACGTGGGTGCATGTGTGACACAGAAAATATGTGCACAATGGTATAATGTTTTATGCTAAATTCATGTTTAAAATAGACCTAGAAAGGCATCAGCTTTATTGTTTTACTTGTTTTATATGAGGGTTGTAATTCGAACTCTAGTGACCTACAGCTCTCTGTTATGGGCTATAGAACGCTCATCCTGGAGGATTGTGGGAGATCTTGGGTGAACAGTGACACTCCTTCTTCCTGCCATCATAATCTCTGAGGAGGGTTCTGGAGGGAAAACGCCATATTGTTAAACCAGGAAAGAATGCAGAGATTAACAGGTAGTTATACAATATCACACCAAAACACTCAAGGGGTATTCTATATACAGCCTTATTAAGCGTGCAAAATGTCAGAGGGGAAAATAAGAAAGAGATGTTAACATCACGGTATTTCATATCAGCTAAGGCCGGGGTCAGGTGACTGCACTAGGTGCACCCGTATGTAACGGTACTGACCTTCCTCCCGGAAGCACCCACCCCCCCCCCCCCCATAAAATAGATATTTTTTTTTCATGGCAAAACTATTTTTATTTAAAACAAAAATAAATCTTACAAATTTTAAATCAATTAAATTAGGTATCAAAACCATTAAGAAAAGTGCCTCTGCTGAGTGGCGCACTCTCTCCTGTCACCACTCCTAACCAGCAACGGTGAAGGCGGGGCTTAGTGTGATGGCATGTCATCATGTTAAGCTCCACCCTCGCCTCTCCTGATATTGGAGGACTGATATGACAGGAGGTGGAGCTCAGGAGTTAACGCGAGTGATGCAGCTGCAACTACAGTTGAAGCTTCGCTCGCTCGCCGGCCGCAGGAGGTGAGAGGCGGGCCAGCAGGCGAAGCTTCATCTGTAGGTACATCCGCTATGCATCACTCGCATTAAGCCGCGGCCCAGCACTTACCAGGCCACAGACAAGTACCGTGCCAGGAGTTAGGGAACCCCCTGCTTTACTGACTGTCAGCGGCT
Organism: Leptobrachium leishanense; assembly: GCA_009667805.1. NCBI lineage: Eukaryota > Metazoa > Chordata > Amphibia > Anura > Megophryidae > Leptobrachium > Leptobrachium leishanense. The sequence goes on along the minus strand of CM019065.1, from coordinate 263,277,041 downwards.
GCCTGAAAGGGGTCACATCCTTGTCACACTCAGGCAGCCAGTGAGAACAATCAGAGTGCCAAAAGTGTGACCACTGTCAATAGCTGCCTAAGAGTGAAAGGTGTGTCTGCTAAAATCAATCACACTCCTATCACTGACTGCCTGAGAGGAGTCACTCTAGAGGGGTCACTCTCAGGCAGCCAGTGTCATTCGAACTGGGATTAATATATGTAGAAATAAGATTGATAAATTTACAGTGATGGAGGGTGCTGCTGCTGCCACCGAGTCTGGTGCTGCTGCTGCCACCGAGTCTGGTGCTGCTGCTGCCGCTATCCGAGTCCGAGTCTGGTGCTGCTGCTGCCGCTATCCGAGTCTGGTGCTGCCGAGTCTGGTGTAAGGTTTGCTCTATCCCGTCAGAAAAAGAGAGGTTTGTGAGGGTCCTGAGAACAGCAACGTCACTAGTGGCCTGCTCTACAGTGGGGGCCCGCTCAGGTCTCACAAGGTTTCTCCCTCCTAACCAGCGAAGGCAGGGCTTAATGTGATGACGTGTCTCACCTCTCCTGACAGCTTACTGGAGGACTGATAGGACAGGAGGCAGCGCTCAGGAGGTAATGTGAGCGATGTGGAGCGGCTATATCTACAGCTAAAGCTTCACTCGCTCGCCGGCTGCAAGAGATGAGAGGCGGGAAGGTGAGCGAGCGAAGCTTCATCTGTAGATAGCCGCTCCACATTGCTCACATTACGCCACGGCCCGGGAATTAACAGGCCACGGACCAGTACCAGTCTGCAGCCCAGAGGTTGAGCACTGCTCTAGTGCCATGTGGCAATTTTTTTTTCAAAGGGACATTACCACTCACAAAAGCAGTAACTACATAGCTGCTTCAGCGACTCCAGTCATATTACAGGGACCATTCGCTAAATAGGGAATTCTCCATATTTTCAGCAAAATGGATTCCCTGAAATGTGTGGAAAAGCAAAGGGTCTAAAGATGAATTTATCCTTTAGTTTCTAACTTCCATTATAACCCCTAAAATGCCATAAACCCAGGGAAATACAATAAAAATAATAAACCGTGTGACATGTAGCCTACCCATTAACCCCTAAAATGCCATTAATCAAGGGAAAAATAACAGACATAGTGTGAGAGATGTCGCCTGCGAATTAACCCTTAAAACACAACTAAACCAAAGGAAAAATGAAAGTAATACACAATGTGATAACCCCTTTAATGCTGAGCCATTTCAACCCTGTGAAAAGAAAAAAGGAAAGGTTAATGTTTTTATTATATTATTTATGATTTGTTATTCTAACTTTACATTGAATATGGTCATATTGGATATCTTTGGAAAGGTCAGGCTCTGCTCTTTCCAATGCTACATAGATCGACCATGTACGATGCACACGGTCCGAAGACCACTGTGCCTCCTGGCTGTGCCTCCCTCCTTGCCTCTATGATGGGACGCTGATCCAGCATCTCCCATTACTGGGGCTGGCAGGGTGCAGCTGTTGGAGGGCAGGGGGAGCTTTTGAAGGCAGGGGGAGCTTTTGAAGGCAGGGGGAGCCGAGAGTATCCATGTCTCTTTGCCTCCATGTGTGATGCCTGCAGTGGATGTGAGGAAGGGGGGGGGCTGGATGCTGAAGGAGGGGGGAGTGACTAGGGGGGAAGGAGTAGCCTAACTAGAGGGGCAAAATATACTTGCATGTCACTGGCACGGTGTCATGCCTGCTGGTGCTCCTGCAGTGCGGCCTTCCCAACAGAGAGGGCGCCAGTCTCTGAATCAGGCCACTTTGAATGCCGCACCTGGTCAGGGATCTAGGCCTTTAAATATCAGTCACTGACTGTGCTCTGGGCCCTGACGTGGTTATTTCTAGCCCTCAGCGCGTGTCTATAGCTTATGCATATTGGTTTTCTGGTTTGACTTCTGGCTTGTATTTTGACTGTTTTCTGTAATCATCCCTTGGCATATGTTTATCTCATGTACCGACCTCTGGCTTGTTATTACTGCGTTATCTCTCCTGTCCCTGATCTGTACTTCTATGTACTTTAGATTAGTACCTGGCCATTCTAAGGACCAGCTTCTCAGTTTAGGGTTCTTTCTTGCCTTTCTGGGTTTTGTCTGCGTGCTGGGTGACTCTATGTCCTTACACACTGCACCTCTGTCCACTCTGACCAGTCCCTGGTCGCAGCTTGGCTCCATCTCCTCCTCAGCAACACCAGGCCCCATGCACACAGCGTGCGATGAGCGGCCAGCACAGAAATATGCTGTTAGGAAGGGGAGGTGCCAGATGAGGAAGCGCTGCATTCTCTCCCCGGCACAGCAACAGCAGGTGGCACGCACGGAATTAATGCCCCAGTCTGAAGTTGCGTGTGCAAATTAGGCGCCTGCGAGGCCTCAGGAGCATGGACATATAGAGCCACCACTGCAGTACCCCCCCTCCCCCTGGTGGGGAGGGCGCACAGGCGCAGCCGCAGGTCAGATCGTGGAACATTTAAAAAAGAAACGGAAAAAACTCAAACAGCTGGCGCCCCTCTAATAATGGCGCCTGTAGGCACGTGCCTGTAGTGCCTAATGGGAAATCCGGCCCTGGATGAGACGCTTCGACAGGGTCGGTCACTTGCTGTAGTGTGCTCAAAATTGCACGTGCTGCAAACAGACATGCAGAAAGCCTCCCCGTCAAAACGCTAGACGCGCGTTGACAGGGCTGCAAAGCTCGATCCTCCCATCGGGGGGAGGGAGGGAATTATTTTTTTTTAAAAAAATAGAGCCTTGCAGCGCTGAGTGCAATAATTGCACACTAGTTACTCAAATCAATTAGGAATACAGTTTATATGAAGGTTGTATGCTATATGTAGGTTTAATGTTAGAACAAAGTTAATTAAGAGTTGGACTACAAAGCACTCGTGCAGGCTCGTGATATAGTTGGATGCAATCACCTAGTAAAGCAAAATTGATTACGTTTAGGGTCACTGCTACAGGAAGGTGTATGGATAGCAGCATTTCATAACAGTCAGTTATTTATATTTAAATGTAATGCATATGCAGCTAATTTCAGATGCATGATTGTCAGAGAAGACTCATTACATGTCTAGTTATATGGCATTCCCTTCTGTACAAAAGGGAACAACTACAACATGCTTGCTGACATAATAATGTAACGTTTATGGGATTGATGTACATAAGAAGCAAAGAAGAATATTAGTGAAAAATATGCACATGTTTTGTTTAAATTGGCACAAATAGCATTTTATTAAGAACGAAAACTTTTATTGTTTGAATACAATTGCCAAGAAAATATGTTTTTAGTGAATAATCTCTCGGGTTCTGGAGAGAAACCATCATGTTGTCAATCTCTGCATGCTTTCCTGTTTTAACAGGAGCTCGCTGGTGCTGATGATTAAAGATGGAAAAATGTACATCTGTTAGCTGGCTTTCTAAACGGGGACTGCAACAGCTGCTTGGTTTTTAAGCCATTCAATTGATTGGCTTAAACGGAGCTTGCCCTCCTCCGATTGATCCCAGCTTTCCCGAATGAAAATTCGGGAGTACCAGAAGTGTTTGCGGGCGTCAGGGAGCCCGCATTTACTTCAGGGATAACTTTCAGGAGACTTGGGATCCCTGCATATTCAAAATGACTGCCAAGATGCTTTTACAGAATTGTCTGGTAAACTGCTTGAGAGATTGAAGGTAAATCTCAGCCTCTCTCACAGGCAAAAGGACCAGATGAAGAAACAGAATGGAGGAAAGGAGGTAGAGGAGAAGCAACTCTTCCATGGCACAAATGACAAACTAGTTGATGCGATATGCCAGCAGAACTTTGACTGGCGAATTTGTGGGGCAAATGGAACTGCATATGGCAAAGGTGAGAGAGAGGTTTAATTTGTAGATCTTTACATTTTTGTCATAGAAAAGATTAAGATACATATATATTTAAACTTGTCATCAGGAAATTTAAGGGTTTATTCATTTAGTGCCGGTGTTGCAAATATCAGTGAAAACTGCCAGTATTGCAGAGCCAGCAAACGTGTCATTTCTCAAATCTAAAAAAGCAATAGAAGCTGCACTGTGGAAACTTCTGTCACGGTTTTGATTTCAGTTTTTTAAAATGCTGGGATTTCTTGGTACTTCAATACAAGTACTTCGTAAATAACCACTCTAGTTGGGCTAACATGAGGTGAATTACAGTTTTTCAGTCAAATTTTACTATCATTAAAACTCAAGTGTAGCCTGGGTGGGAGGGGAGGCTCTTGGAGGGCTGATTCAGTCTCCCCAAGAGCAGAGGCTTAGCTCCTCCTATAAGCTCAGATCAGAAAGCCCTCACTTGAGCTTCAGGTATCGTGATCAGAAAGCGGGAACCAAGTTGAGTCCTACCTCCTTCCAGCTAGTGGACTGGTTGGACGCTCACTGGAGTGTCCAGCTTCTCCCTCTGTGGCCATATGACATGCCCAGTGTGATGCAATTTTGGAAGGTATGTCCAGAGGATTAGTGACCACCATTGTGCTATAAAGAAGGGACGTTTAAAACAATAACTAAAGGGTTGAAACGGGGGGAGCAGAGAGGGTCAGGTTATTGTTTAGTCTACATTTAAATCTGTGAAATTATGCTATTTATCATTTTGTAAAGGAACACCGGTTTTTCCACATAGATTTCTAGATTATTTTTTTTTTGCATGAATGATTGATTTTCACTTATGTCTCCATATAGATGGCATTTCAGTGTTGGTGTATTTCCACAATGGAGTGTCTCTCTAAACATTGCTGCATAATAGAAGCTGTTTACAAACATGCTATAGATCGCAGTGTTTGGAGGTATCACATTTCCTGAATCACTGACAAATTTTAGAAGGGGCACTGGACCGGAGTGGCTATATCTGTGATGTAGGCAGGCTAATTGAAATCTAATGCTTTGTTGTGTGATATACTGGATGTTAACATTTTGCATTGAAAATTTTATTTCTCATACGTTGCAGGAAGCTACTTTGCCAGGGATTCATCCTATTCCCATAACTACAGCAAACGCACTGACTCTCTAACACAGATCATGTTCGTTGCTCGTGTGCTTGTTGGAGATTACATACGTGGAAATTCCTCCTACCTCCGTCCACCTGCCAAACAGAGATCATCTTCTAGCTTCTACGACAGCTGTGTGGATAGTGAAAGTAATCCATCAATATTTGTAATTTTTGAGAAACACCAAATCTACCCAGAATACCTGATAAAATATTGAGATGTACCTAGAGTCTAGACACAACCTTAGACATCATATCGTGGGTGGAAGGAGAAGGGGTAGAATATGAGTAACTATGCTTAAATTCCACTGGCAACCATGAACACGTAGTTACGCTTACATGATGATAGACCACACAATGAACACAGCTCTTGATATCCAAAGCCTGGACTTTGTGTTCCCTGTAGTAGTTTTTGACGTTATATGGTCCTGGTTGATTTACCTCTGTAAGATTTATACTTCAGTAACCGTTTTCTACAGAGTGTTAGTTCTTTTTCGTCTAGAATACAATTTTACACCCATATACATGCAGAAGTACAATACTTACATGATGATGGTTATATGTATTATATTTGAAGCATCAAATTACAATTTATAAAAATTGATCCAATTTAACACTTTGTCCAACTTCTGGAGTTAAGTCTCTGTATTCTATTACTCAGTTTAGAATTTTTTTCCCTCAAATTAAAAACTAAGCAGAGATTAGAAAAGCATAGCATGTGTGAGAAGGAAACGGAGTAGTTACAGATATGAGTTTCTGTGACATGATATACTTGGACAATGTTTAGTGAATAATTCCCTAACTATCCATGTAACGGATGTGGCCACCAATAGGTGTCATGAAAGAGCAACATATCCTTTTGTCTACCAAAGAAACAAGATTGGAACGTCTGACCGGGTGATTTTGTCAAGATGTGACCTAAATCAACTACCTTCCCTCCCAGGAAGGTCACTTTCCAACCAATAGCTACTGGTAGGTGGAAACAAGATTCTAGTCCAACCTTTTATTGATTCATCCAGGAACTGATCACTCTCTTTCTGCGAACACATGTCCGTGCACACCATGTGCAGTGTCTCAATGGTATCTCGATGGGTAAAAGACTGATGCTTTTTTTTTATCCTTTAGCATTTCATTCACCTAAACTTGGGTATTTTGTTTTCTTGCAGTGTCCAGGATTTAGTTTAACATGGTTTTTATTATAGTTCCCTTTTAATCTGTTAAAAAAATAAATATTAAAAATTTATGTAAATTCAATATACTCATCACTGTTTGCATGTCCTCACTCACTATTCTACGCCCATGCCATCGGCTGGTATACCTTTTTAAAATTAACTTTCCACAACAAATGGCATAGACGGCAGGATTCTGGCAGAGTTATGAATATTTAACAGTTAAGCCTCTGCAGCAATATTTGGTTATCAACTAAACGGTGATTTTGTATGCAACATCTTCATATGATAGCGAATAAGTATTAAGTGTATCAATATCCTTGGTTATGTTAATCTTCTGGTGATAGTATAAGGCTAGGGTCAGATGAGCGCATTTTGTACTGACTGTGCGTCCGTGCATTACGGACGTACTTACTGACTGACAACAAGGTAGTGGCCACACAGTCCGTTTTTTTCACTGACGGATTTTTTGGCTGATGTAGCAGGGAAAATAAATTAAAATGAAAAAACATTCTGTCTGTCAAAAATGCTGGACGTATAAATGCAGTCCATTTGACCTCGTTTCATCACTCACACACAAAGCTACACGGACGTTGCAGAAGTGGCGCACTCCACACGTCCATTCTAGCAGTATTACGTTCTTGCCTAACCTGCGTCCGTTTGCCGCGTCCACCATGCATCCGCACTTCTGTGCGGACGTACTTAGTGTGTGGGGCTCCATTGGACAGAATGCTATGCTGGCACGGATGTACAAATGTGCGGCAACACAGACGTGATAACTGCGCTCGTCTGACCCTAGCCTAAGCTCTGGACCATAGCATTATTACATTAGACAAGAGACAGATTACATTTTGTAAATCTTCATTAAACCTTGTTATTTTGTACAGTCTGTTCTTAAAAATAGGAGAATTAAACTATTCGGATAAAACTTTGCCAGAATATTACAAATTGTGCAGTATAGTTTTTATTAGCAAGAAGCAGGTACATAACATTGGTAGAATTGCAACAGACTATCACATAAGACACACACAGGACAGTGCCTGAGCAAATAGAATGCAATGCCAACTGCGAGAGAACTGGGTCCCCCAGTATAACGGTGACCAAAGTTCTACAGCACGTACCGTGTGTGAGCAGAAACAGTGGCTTAAATTTTTCCACACACAACATGAAAAGAAGTGAAACAAGCATACTCCTTGTCACAAAGCGACACTTACATGGCTATTCAGAAAGAGGTGAAAACCTTTAGAATGCCTGGAGAATTAAATTCTAGGTCAAAATAGTCAAACCAGAAAAATTCTCCCATTTATCTCACTTTGCAAATTGGCTATTTGTTCATTCTCCTGGCAATTCTCAAGGTTTTCACCGCTCTCTGAATAGCCCTGTAAGTAAGTACAGTGCACAAAGGAAATAAAACTTATCCTAACAAACAAACTCGTCATGAACAAAAGAGATGTGAAGTTGAGTCCCTCAACAGTGGAAGCAGAGTGCCCCAGGCAACGGCACACACGAACGTATGGGGGGCATGGTGTTGCTTCTGAATAATACGGTGTTTCAGCACGAAATCTGACCACCAATACCAGATCCAGAAATACTTAGCATTTTCAAGGGAGAAGTGTAGTTCCTCCAATTCTCTTGTCCTATTATCTTGTCTATCCAGTCAAAGACTGTTGGAGGATTGGACCTCTTTCAGTATCTAGGTATGCATGACCGTGCTGCATTAAATAAATAAATGTTTAGATCTGAACTCTGACAACTTTTGCAGCAGCGGGCATGTGGATTGTTACTGCTCACAAAATAACGCTTTTTATGTCCACGGCAATCGGTGCGGTAAACTTTTGGCCACAGCCCTATGCCAGAACTATCAGGCCACTACATACCTAAATTGAGGACTGCGGGGGGGCTGTGTAATCTCAGTGAATAGTAATATTATAGATACATTTTCGACTTATAATTTTTCTCCTAAGTGAAGCCTTCAAAGTGAACACTTAGAGGAGATCTTCTGGTGAGTGATTTTGATTTTTGTTTCAAACAGATCTTTTCTATTCATCTTAAGGTTTTAAGTTAGGTCTGGGGAGTGAATTAGGTTAGGCTGGTGACTCATTTTCATACTGATTAGCATACAATTGGAATCAATTGGGTGGTATTTGCTACAGGTTTAGCTTGTCCACTCCTTGCTGGGGGAGGTGTACTTGGGTGACTATATAAAGGTTGGGGATATTAGCTTGCTAATTGAGCTTGGCAAGCCTTCTAAGTGAACACTTAGAGGAGATCTTCTGGAGATACTCTGGAGGTAGTCTGAGGTTTGACAGGAGGTAGAAAACCTACAAAAAGGTAAGATTTGCTGGTTTTAAATCCATTCTTTTATAATGGCAGGCTTGGTCCAGTGTAAGAGCTGTCATGCATTTGTTTTTAGATCCAATTTTTGGAGATTTGGAGTGTGCCTGATATGTAGGCAGTTCTCTTTATTGCAGCAGGAAATTGCCTGTTTGAAGTCTGAGATTTGTAAATTATCTGTTAGACAAGCTCAGGCTATGACTGTTACAAAGCCACTGCCACAGAGGCCTCCTAGGAGCGGCAGATGGACTACTGTAGGATCTGGTAGACTTAGAGTTGTGGATAGAAGGCATGTCCCACAATCTGTGGCTCTTCTTAATTCTTTTGAGGCACTTTCAGAGTATAGTGGTAAGACGGATGTAGGCTCAGACACCATAGTTGAGGAACCACCATCCACTATGCCTAAGGTATGCAGCACTGCAACCAAGGACAAAAATGAAAAGGTGGGACTTGATAGAAGGCAATTGTTGCTGGGTGATTCTATCATAAGAGGTGTTGAGCTGGAGAGTAGTGGTTTGGTGACATGTCTTCCTGGGGCTACTGCTCGTAGAGACAAGAGACGTATTCTCAATATTGTCAAACAAGCAAAGCAACAAGGGGAAGTGGACATTCTAGTCCATCTAGGGACAAATGACTTGGCTAGCAATGAGGTTTCTGAGATTAAGGAAGATTTTTGTGTTCTTGGAGGTGAAATACAGCAGATTGCGTCCACTGTGTCATTCTCTGAAGTTTTGCCTGTGCATAACATTCAAGATAGGCAGATGCGCAATAGGGAATTCAATTTGTGGCTTCGGGAATGGTGTCGGGAGCAAGGATTTGGCTTTGTGTCCCATGATAGCTCTAATTGGAGCAGAAAGGAACTGTATAAAAAAGATGGTTTGCATCTTACTCATAGGGGAACATATGTTCTCAGTGAGAAGTTCAAAGGTTTCACAAAGAAATATTTAAATTCGGAGGGGGGGACAAAAGGGTAAAAAATAATCTGCCCGATTGTCCCCCAAAACTAAATTGAAGGGTGCAAGCAACATGCGAGGTAAAAAATGACAAGCTCAGAGTCGTGTCTATAAATGCTCGCAGTTTAGTCAATAAAATCAATGAACTGGAGGCAATGATGGCAGCTGAAAAAGTAGATTTAGTGGCGGTTACTGAGACATGCTTCAGTGAGAAAAAGAACTGGGACATAACAATACCGGGGTACTCTTTATATAGAAAAGACAGAGAAGGTAGGAAAGGAGGAGGAGTGGCCCTGTATGTGAAAAACAACATAAAAACGAACCAAATAAAAGTGAGCGAGGTGAACATAGAGTCAGTTTGGGTTACGCTAACATTTGGCAATCATACAGTAGCTCGTGTAGGTGTGATCTATAGACCCCCTGGACAAGTAGAAGAGCTAGATAATCTGCTGGTTGAGGTAATAGCCAAAATGGCAATGAAGGGAGAAGTTATTATCATGGGGGACTTTAATCTTCCTGATGTGAACTGGAAAACCAAAATAGCTGGGTGCACCAGGAGTACAAATATTCTAAACTCCTTACTGGAATTATCTCTAACACAAGTAGTTGAGGAGCCGACCCGTAAAGAGGCCTTATTGGATTTAATACTCACAAATGGAGGTTTGGTATCGGACGTTGTTGTAGGTGAAAATTTGGGATCTAGTGATCACCAGTCAGTGTGGTTTAATATAAGAACAGGGATGGAGCCGCACCACACAAAAACAAAAGTTTTAGACTTTAAAAAAACAGATTTTTCTAAAATGAGATTTTGTGTGAAGGAGTCATTATCAGACTGGAGGAGTTTAAAGGGAGTCCAGGAGAAATGGGATTATTTAAAGGAAGCATTATTGAAGGCCACAGGAAATTGCATTCGGCTTGTTAGCAAAAACAAAAAAGGGAAGAAACCACTGTGGTACTCTGCAGAAGTGGCCAAAATAGTGAAGAACAAAAAGATAGCATTCAATAATTATAAAAAAAACTCCGGCAAACCTATAAGATTAGGCAGAAAGAGGCAAAGCAATTTATAAGAGCTTCCAAAGCACACGCAGAAGAGAAAATAGCTCAGTCAGTAAAAAAGGGGGACAAAACATTTTTTAGATACATAAACGAGAAAAGAAAAGTAAAACAAGGATTAGTTAGATTAAAAACAAAGGAAGGAAGGTATGTAGAAGAGGATAAAAGTCTCGCTGACTGCCTCAATGAATATTTTTGTTCAGTCTTTGCAGAAGAAAAGGAAGGAAAGGGACCTCAGTTAGGAGAGAACACTAAAGAGACATTTATATATGAGTTTACAGAGGAGGAGGTTCTACAGCAGCTGTCTAAAGTAAAGACAAATAAGTCAATGGGGCCTGATGGGATCCACCCTAAATTATTAAAAGAGCTCAGTGATGTAATAGCAAAACCGTTAACAGATTTATTTAACCAATCCTTGCTAACGGGAGTCATCCCAGAAGACTGGAAATTAGCAAATGTTGTGCCCATTTACAAGAAGGGTAGTAGGGAGGAATCGGGGAACTATAGGCCAGTTAGTCTTACGTCAGTAGTGGGGAAATTAATGGAAACCACGTTAAAGGAAAGGATTGTTGAACATCTAAAAACACATAGATTACAGGATCAGAAACAACATGGGTTTACTTCAGGGAGATCATGCCAAACTAATCTTATTGATTTTTTTGATTGGGTAACAAAAATAATAGACACAGGTGGTGCAGTAGACATTGCTTATTTAGATTTCAGTAAGGCTTTTGATACTGTTCCGCATAGAAGGCTTATCAATAAATTGCAATCTTTGAGCTTGGATTCCAATATTGTTGAATGGATTAGGCAGTGGCTGAGTGACAGACAACAGAGGGTTGTGGTAAATGGAGTTTATTCTGCGCAAGGTCTTGTTACCAGTTACTCAGGGGTCAGTACTTGGACCCATTCTCTTTAATATTTTTATTAGTGATATTGCAGAAGGTATTAATGGAAAGTATGTCTTTTTGCTGATGACACAAAGATTTGCAACAGGGTTGACGTTCCTGGAGGGATCAGCCAAATGACAAATGATTTAGGTAAACTAAAAAAATGGTCGGAGTTATGGCAATTGAGTTTTAATGTGGATAAGTGCAAGATAATGCACCTGGGACGTAAAAACCCAAGGGCTGAATATAGAATATTTGTTACAGTCCTAACCTCAACATCTGAGGAAAGGGATTTAGGGGTCATTATTTCAGAGGATCTAAGGGTAAGTAGTCAATGTAATAGAGCAGCAGGAAATGCTAGCAGAATGCTTGGTTGTGTAGGGAGAGGTATTAGCAGTAGGAAAAGGGAAGTGCTCATGCCACTGTACAGAGCACTGGTGAGACCTCACTTGGAGTACTGTGTGCAGTACTGGAGACCGTATCTCCAGAAGGATATAGACATCTTAGAGAGAGTTCAGAGAAGGGCTACTAAAATGGTGTATGGCTTGAAGGAGAAAAGTTACCAGGAAAGGCTTAATGATCTTAACATGTACAGCTTGGAAAAAAGACGAGACAGAGGAGATATGATAGAAACATTTAAATACGTAAAGGGAATCCACAAGGTAGAGGGAGGGAGTATATTTAAAAGGAAACAAAATAGCAAAACAAGAGGACATAGTCTTAGATTAGAGGGGCAAAGGTTTAAAAGTAACATCAGGAAGCATTATTTTACTGAGAGGGTGGTGGATACATGGAACAGTCTTCCAGTAGAAGTGGTAGAGGCCAAAACAGTAATTGAATTTAAGCAAGCATGGGATATGCATAAGGCTATCCTAAACAAAAGATAAATCCAGGTAAAGTATCCATGTAATTGGGCAGACTAGATGGGCCGAAAGGTTCTTATCTGCCGACATTTTTCTATGTTTCTACACAGCGCACATTACTGTAGAGCTCTGTGACACCCTCATACCCACCGTACATAACTGAGGAGCTTGTGATACCCTCATACCCACCGCACATAACTGATGAGCTTGTGATACCCTCATACCCACCGCACATAACTGATGAGCTTGTGATACCCTCATACCCACCACACATAACTGATGAGCTTGTGATACCCTCATACCCACCGCACATAACTGAGGAGCTTGTGATACCCTCATACCCACCGCACATAACTGAGGAGCTTGTGAGAGCCTCATACCCACCGCACATAACTGAGGAGCTTGTGATACCCTCATACCCACCGCACATAACTGAGGAGCTTGTGATACCCTCATACCCACCGCACATAACTGAGGAGTTTGGGATACCTGCATACCCACCGCACATAACTGAGGAGCTTGTGATACCCCCATACCCACCGCACATAACTGAGTTTGGGATACCCGCATACCCACCACACATAACTGAGGAGTTTGTGATACCCTCATACCCACCGCACATAACCGAGGAGCTTGTGAGAGCCTCATACCCACCGCACATAACCGAGGAGCTTGTGAGAGCCTCATACCCACCGCACATAACTGAGGAGCTCTGTGACACCCTCATACCCACCACACATAACTGAGGAGCTCCATGACATCCTCATACACACCACACATAACTGTGGAGCTCCAATAGACTCTCATACACACCGCACATAACTGGAGCTCTGTGACATCCTCATACACACCGCACATTACTGTGGAGCTCTGTGACACAGATTAGGTCACGGGGTGTGCAGGGTGAGGTCTGCCGCCCTATGCCCTGGAAAGGTATTTATTACAACAGGGATGTTGCAGACATATATATATATATATATATATATATATATTCATATTCCATATTTTGTAGGAGTTTGCAGGCAGTGTATATTCAGCGGTGTAGCGTGGGTTGTCAGCACCCCGGGCAAGGCAAGAATTGCGCGCCCCCAATCTGTGGATACGGTAACACACCCTGATTCCCTTCTACCATTAGAGTATTGACCCCCTTACCCACAAACACAAGTATTGTGTATTAACAAAATACTGATATAATAAAAAATGAAACATACGTGCCCCCTACGATACGCCACTGCTACCAGTCACCCTGTCCCAGTAGACCCTAGTATAGTTCCACTCTCACACTATACCCAGTCACGCTCTCCCAGTACCACCAGTCACCCTCTCTTTCCAAGTACCCCCTCTTTCTCCCAGTACCCCCAGTCAATCTCTCTATCCAAGTACCCGCAGTTACCCTCTACCCGTACCCACAGTACCCCCTCACTGTGTGTTTGTTACGCTGCTCTGGTGTCACACAGTGTCGCCTACTTGTGTGGAGTTGCTGGTGGCCTGGGGGGGCTGTCCAGGGGGCTTAGTGGAGACCGGATTTTAAATGTGCTGCACGGCAGGCGCCTCCCTCCCTCCTTCCTGTTCAGTGGCTGCAGGGCTGCCAGCGGCGGGGGGCTGGCACAGGGCTTCAAGGGGGGCTGACAAGTGTGGTACAGGATGTTCTGTCGGATAATGGTGCGCTGCTTCACGTGACTCATGTCAGCGTTAAGGAGTCAGGACAGGACCAGAATTTTCTGTCCTGGTCCTCCCTTCTGGATGCTGAGTGCCAAGTCACCGCTGGTGCCGCAAAACTGGCGGCTGCCCATGCAAGGGCGTCTCACGGATACCAGTTGCCGTGAGCAGACATCTTGCTAATCCCTGCTGGAAAATATTACTGGTTCAAATTTCTTTCGAAATTTTGCGCCCCCTAAGAAAATTGCACCCGGGGCGCGGGCCCCCGAGCCCCCCCCCACGCTACGCCACTGTGTAGATTGTAGAATATATATATATATATATATATATATATATATATTGTGACAGAGTACAGGATCATGCGTATATAAGCCTGAGGTTGCAACGTGCTGTGTATCCAGGTTACTAACAGGTTAAAGGCTCTTGTCCTGCTAGCACACCTTTTCTCCATCCTAATTAGCTCGGGCCTATTTAGTAGGTCTGGGAGAACAGGGAAATGGTTCAGAGTGGAGCTGAACCAAGCCCAGAGAGGTTGTCTCCTAAGTTGTCTGGTAAGGGACTGACTTTTTGGTTACCTACTGTTCAAAACGTATGGTTTATGTGTTTTTCGTGCTGGAAGCAGAGTAGCTGCTCCAGCCTCCTGTAGTCAGAACCTACTACTGTGAGTTAGTCTCCTGACAGGAGTAGGCCTGTTCATTTGTTGTTACTTTCTTTTCTGCGTGGCAAAACATGTGATTAAAAGGGGAATCACCCAAAGAAACCCGCAAGAGACTTACTGTTCACCAAATAAACGTTGTTTGCAGTGCAACCTCCTGGCTGTCCTGACCCTCTCTGGCCACGACCCTACCACAAGTGGTGGCAGTGGTGGGATGTGTGTCGTGCCGGTTCAGTTGCCACAAGAACCTTAAAGGTACAGGACCCATAGAAAATGGAGGACGTTGTGAAGGCCCTGGTGCAGGCCACGGTGGTGCAGCAAGAAACAAACAGGCAAGCTGCAGCCCAACAAGAAACAAACCGGCAAGCTGTAGTAGCGCAGCAGGAGGGCAACAGACTCTTAGCCCAACAAATTGGAGCCCTGGCGGAGGCACAGAAGTCTGACCATGCGCTGCTTAAAGGTATCCTGGAATATATCGCTAAACCGGGAGAGCCTGTGCAAACAGGAGGGGTTAGCAAAATACGGGCAAGCAATTGTTTGCAGAAAATGACTCCCGAAGATGATGTGGAGAGCTATCTGCTGGCTTTTGAGCGAACAGCCACCCGTGAAGCCTGGCCTCCAGAACAGTGGGCAGGAATTATTGCTCCTTTTCTCCTGGGAGAAGCACAAAAAGCGTATTTTGACCTAGAAGAGGAAGCCGCTGCAGATTATCCTCAGTTAAAGGCGGAAATAATGGCCGGATGGGCGTCACCACTACTGTAAGGGCCCAGCGTTTTTACAAATGGCGATTCAATGAGAGACAGGCTCCTAGATCCCAGATGTTTGACCTAATCCACCTGGCCCGGAAATGGCTCAGACCGGAGTCCCAGAGTCCTGCCCAGATGGTGGAATCCCTAGTACTGGATCGATATTTAAGAGAACTTCCCAGTGGTCTTCGTGAGTGGGTCAGCCAAGGAAACCCCACTAATTATGACGCCATGATAGCCCAAGTAGAAAGATACTTGTCTGCAAAAGACTTGGAAAAGTCCTCTAGGTATCTGGGGCCGAACCAGAGACCAAAAGTCCAGCGGAGTGAACCTGAAGCTACTTCCAGAGAAGGAGTGCATCTGCGCAAAACAGACTCCAGGACCCCCCTTCCTTTGAAAAATGGCCACTTTGGTGGAAACTCCATAACCTGCTTCGAGTGTGGGGGTAAAGGCCATGTCAGGGCACGGTGCCCTAACCTCCCGGAGCCAATGCAGTGTGGACTTGGGGAGAAACCCCAAAACTTTTGTGGACTACTCTGCTTAGCGGGCCTGGTAGAAGATTTGCATACTTTCCGAGTACCAGTCCAGTTGAATAATCAACATACAGTGGCACTAGTTGACTCTGGAAGTGCCTTGACTCTAGTGGCTGGTGGCTTAGTCAAGCCGACACATATACAGGAGCACCACACAGTGGGTGTGCTTTGTATTCACGGAAGTACTGTGAGATATCCTACCGCCGATATAGAGGTTTATGTACAAGACAGGCTGGTAAAGATATCAGCGGTAGTTGTGCCACGGTTACCCTATTCCTTTGTCATAGGAAGGAACTTCCCTGACTTTTACTCCCTCTTGCAGTCCCCAACACTGTTAAAACAAGGTGATGGTCTTCTCGACATATTCCCTTTTTCTCACCCTGACTTGTATGTTACCAATCCAAAAAGTCACAAAACCAGGAGGCAATGCAGAGAAAGCAGACGGAGGTTAATAAAGCCATTAACGGGGTTTTGCTGGGTGACCATGGGAAACGGTCAGGGAAAGGTGTTGGCACTCAGTGTACTGAAGAAGAGAGATGGTGGGTGAACAAAAGGAACCCCACACCGAGCAAGACAGAGGTTGGGGCGAATGACCCCAGAGCTTTGGATACTTCCAGTGTTAGCTTTGGGAGAGCACAGGTAAATGACCCTCTGTTACAGAATGCTAGGAGTACTGTGGTGGAGGTGAATGGGGTACCTGTTGAAGGTAGTACAAAAGCTACATGTCCCTATTTTATCCTCAGAAATGACCTACTCTACAGAATAACTTTAGATGAGGGCCAAGAAAACTGAGCAGCTAGTGGTGCCTTCTTCCTACACCCGGAAGGTGCTGGATTTTCCCACTCTCATCTCTTGGGGGGACACTTGGGAGTGGAGAAAACTCAAGAACGGGTTCTAAGACGGTTCTTTTGGCCAGGGGTATATGAGGAAATTAAGAGGTATTGTGCTTCTTGTCCGAATGCCAACTCTCCTCCCCCAAACCTAAGCTAAAAGCACCCCTCATACCTCTTCCGATTGTTGATGTGCCCTTTGAAAGAATTGGTATGGACCTAGTGGGTCCGTTGGATAAATCTGCTAGGGGTCACCAGTACATCTAGTGATCCTCGATTATGCCACCCGATATCCCGAGGCCATTCCAATGCGGAAGGCCAATTCCCAAAACATCGCAAAGGAATTGGTCCATGTGTTTGCACGTGTTGGCATTCCAAAGGAAATACTAACCGATCAAGGTACCCCATTTGTTTCCCGGCTTATGAGGGACTTATGTAAGTCATTGAGTATACGTACTTTGAGGACCTCAGTGTACCATCCCCAGACAGATGGGCTGGTAGAGAAGTTCAATCGCACCCTGAAAGGGATGTTACGAAAAGTTGTTAGTCGGGATGGGAAAGACTGGGACCTACTGCTCCCGTACCGGCTTTTTGCTGTCAGAGAGGTTCCACAGAGCTCTACAGGTTTCTCACCATTTGAACTCCTGTATGGGAGGCACCCCAGGGGGATACTAGATGTTCTACGGGAAACCTGGGAGGAACAAGGTGTCCCTGGGACAAATGTGGTACAGCATGTGGAACAGATGCAAGGGCGTATGGCCCGAATTGTTCCTCTTGTACGCCAGCACATGGAGCAGGCACAAAGTGTCCAAAAACTACACTATGACCAAAGGGCCACTGTGAGAGAATTTAAAAGGGGTGACCGGGTTATGGTCCTTGTTCCCACGGCAGAGAGTAAGCTTCTGGCCCAGTGGCAGGGGCCTTACGAAGTTCTGGAGAAAGTGAGTCCTGTAAATTACAGGCTCAGTCAGCCCAATCGCCGTAAGAAGGAGGCCGTGTTTCATATAAACCTTCTGAAGCAATGGAGGGACAGAGAAGCCAGTGCAGTTGCCATGGGGGACATAACGATAGGTTCCCTTGCCTTTGAACAGTCGGTGTCAATTTCAGCAGAGCTGACTCCTGAGCAAGCAGAGCAGGCTAATGACATGGTTGAGAGAAATGGGGATGTCTTCTCGCCAATACCGGGCAGAACCTGGGAGATTACCCATGACATTCTTACGGAGCCTGGAGCTACTGTTAGAATTAATTCCTACAGGATTCCCGAGGCCAGAAGGGAAGCGGTAAGGGCTGAGGTTAAGAAAATGCTTGAGCTCGGGGTGATAGAAGCATCTCATAGTAACTGGTCCAGCCCAATTGTTTTGGTGCCCAAACCTGATGGCTCTATAAGGTTCTGCAATGACTTCAGAAAGTTGAATGAAGTCTCAAAGTTTGACGCCTATCCCATGCCACGGGTCGATGAGTTGGTAGAGAGACTCGGAAAAGCTAGATTTCTCTCTGTGTTGGATCTGACCAAGGGTTATTGGCAGATACCACTATCTGAGCGCGCCAGGGAGAAGACAGCGTTTACCACACCTGAGGGCTTGTTCCAATATACAATAATGCCATTTGGTCTACATGGTGCCCCGGCAACCTTTCAGAGACTGATGGACCAGTTACTCAGGCCCCATGCCCATTATGCATCCGCCTATCTCGATGACGTTATTATTCATAGCACAGACTGGGACTCGCACCTGCCGAAAGTAGAGGCAGTGCTGGACACCTTTAGGAAGGCTGGGTTGACAGCAAACCCCTCTAAGTGTGTTATCGGCTTAGCAGAAGCCAAATACCTGGGCTACGTGGTTGGGAGAGGGTTGGTGAAACCTCAGATTGACAAGGTGGGAGCCATACAGAATTGGCCTCGACCACTTAGAAACAGGTCAGAACATTTCTTAGAATGGTTGGGTACTATCGCCGGTTTATACCCCATTTTGCTACCAGAGCTGCTCCCCTCACTGACCTCATTAAGGCAAGAGCACCAGACATGGTGTGCTGGGACAGCAATACAGAGGAGTCCTTCTTGGATCTTCGCTCTGTACTGTGCCAGAAACCGATCCTGGTAGCGCCAGACTTTACGAAGGAGTTTTTCTTACAGACTGATGCCTCTGACGTGGGCTTAGGGGCTGTACTTTCCCAGTACGTAGATGAGGAAGAGCATCCCGTGTTATACCTAAGCCGAAAGCTATTACCCCGAGAGCGGCGCTATGCTGTGGTTGAAAAGGAGTGTTTGGCCATAAAGTGGGCCATGGACACTCTCAAATATTACTTGCTGGGACGACGGTTTACCCTGGTCACTGACCATGCTCCCTTGCGTTGGATGCACACCAACAGGGACAGGAACTCCAGGGTCCTGCGGTGGTTTTTGTCGTTGCAACCGTTTCACTTTGTTGTGCAGCACCGGGCTGGTCTGCTGCATGGGAACGCTGATGCTCTCTCTAGAGTGCATGGCCTTGCGGCGGCGGCCGCTTCTCACTCCTGTGTTCAGCTGGGGAGGGGGATGTGTGACAGAGTACAGGATCATGCGTATATAAGCCTGAGGTTGCAACGTGCTGTGTATCCAGGTTACTAACAGGTTAAAGGCTCTTGTCCTGCTAGCACACCTTTTCTCCATCCTAATTCGCTCAGGCCTATTTAGTAGGTCTGGGAGAACAGGGAAATGGTTCAGAGTGGAGCTGAACCAAGCCCAGAGAGGTTGTCTCCTAAGTTGTCTGGTAAGGGACTGACTTTTTGGTTACCTACTGTTCAAAACGTATGGTTTATGTGTTTTTCGTGCTGGAAGCAGAGTAGCTGCTCCAGCCTCCTGTAGTCAGAACCTACTACTGTGAGTTAGTCTCCTGACAGGAGTAGGCCTGTTCATTTGTTTATCATTTGTTGTTGCTTTCTTTTCTGCGTGGCAAAACATGTGATTAAAAGGGGAATCACCCAAAGAAACCCGCAAGAGATTTACTGTTCACCAAATAAACGTTGTTTGCAGTGCAACCTCCTGGCTGTCCTGACCCTCTCTGGCCACGACCCTACCACAATATATATATATATATATTTCTCGGCGTTCCGCAACTCGGAGACTTTTCAATGCTTCATTAAAATTCCTTTATTGAATCATGGGTACAGCGTCATGGATACAGTGTCGATGTTTCAGTCCCGCAGGACTTTTATTAAGACATATAGAAAACTTTAAAAACAGAATATATATATATATATATATATATATATATATACATAGAAAGTGTTAATCAACAACACAATACAGGTGAATCAAGGTAAATGCAAAAACCGGAAGAGTGAAACCACTCACCGGTAATTAAACCACAGCTGAGTGCCTAGAAACCGTGACATAAACAAAATATCCCATAGGATATAATAAATCCCTTCGAAAAAAAATGATTAGAATGAATGAAAGTCAATAACGGTTGCTGGCACTTCAATTGTATGTTGGACCAATATAAAAACAATAATAAAATCGGTAATGGGGGAACATGATCAATTCTCATCGCTCGAAGGGAAGAGAGAGGGTGCTGCATCTTGAAAAAATGCCTAGCAACCGGCTGTGAATTTTCTTTGCCCAATAAGGCAGCTCTTATGGCAACTCGATGATTAGCCAGCCGTTCGCGTAAACCATTTTTTGTCTTTCCGATATAGATTAAACGCATGGACAAGATAGTTTGTACACGATAAACTTAGGCACCGCATTTCTTGCACCACTAATTTAATATACTCTGCCACTATGAGGATGGCAAAAAGTTTTACCAACAATCATGGATCTACAGGCAATACAGCCCGTACATCTAAAGCACCCAGGGTACTGCACCGATTGTCGCTGATTACGGTAAAATTGGTCAGTATGTACTAACATATCTCTTGAATTTTTATTTCTTTTAAAGCACATCAGCGGCACTGATGCGCATTTACCTGGTAATGTATGGTCTGCTCTAATTATGCTCAACACATCTTGCTAATTGTGACGACTTAGTATTGTATGTCTGTGGAAAAATTAGTCGATCCTTAACAGTATGTTTATCATGCATTAGAATTTGCGGATTTTTATATTTTTGTTCGGCCAGGGATAGTGCCCGATCAAGAGTTGGTTTTTGGTATCCCCGTTCAAGAAAGCGGTCATACATCTGCTGTAACTGAACTGTACCTGTGTCTTCTCTAGAATTATTACGGAATACCCTCAAAAACTGTGAGGTCGGCAAAGATGCTATGAGTCTTGTGGGATGAAAACTATTTGATTGTAATAACGTGTTACGTGCGGTTTCTTTCCTAAACAGACTATGTGCAAGTTTGTCCCCTTGTCTTTCTAGAGTAAGGTCGAGGAAATTAATTCTCTCCTTGTGTATCGCATAAGTAAATCTTATCGTCGAATCAAGTTGGTTAATTTGTTGGAAGATAGATTGTATCTCTTCCACAGTGCCATTCCACACTATAAACAAATCATCGATAAATCGTAAATAGGAGACAAGTCCTTTGTGTAGACGAGGTAGAATATGTGTAGATTCATACACAAACATGAAGGCATTGGTGTACATGGGAGCCATAAGGGCTCCCATGGACATCCCCAACCTCTGTATGTAAAAATTATTCTCGAATCTAAAGTAATTAAGAGTTAACGTCAACTCCAAAAGGGACAAAATGAATGGAATTGGAAACTCTGGACAGTTACTTCTTCTAATACTCGTTGAATATATGCAATTCCTTGACTATGGGGTATGTTGGTATAAAGACTAGTTACGTCCATAGTGATTAGCAGTGACTCTGGGGTTAACACTAAATTACGGATACGGTTAATAACATCTGTGGTGTCCCGGACACATGTATTCAAAGCTGTTACTCGAACTTTAAAAATATAATCAAGGAATTTCCCCAACGGTTCCAGTAGACCTGAGATAGCCGAAACAATTGGTCTCCCCGGGGGTGCTGTTAGACTCTTAGGTACGTGTTGACGCTAACTCTTAATTACTTTAGATTCGAGAATATTTTTTATAGTGTGGAATGGCACTGTGGAAGAGATACAATCTATTTTCTGGAAATTAGAATCTGCGTTGGCACTGCCAGGCTATCAGGGAGTTCTACCAGAGTTCAGCAAATTTGAATCTGTCTTGGCACAGCCAGGCTATCAGGGACAGTGTGTATCACTGACTTATAGCATTGTTCTGGAAAATCTGTATATCTTTGATTGAATTCTAGATACCATACAATAACATAGTTTAATCAGAGTTCATCTGTTTATCTATTCAGAGTTGAATCTGGCTGTTGCCAGCTATCAGGGTGTTGCAGCCTGCAGGAGAGGAAGTGAATCAGAGAGAGAGAGAGTAGAGGACATTGGCAGCCTTGCAGGGAAAATATCAGTAAAATCGCCAACTTATATCTGAGTTCTGCATATCTCCAATCTTTATACCAGAGTTGAATCAGAGTTCTGTATATCTTTAATCTATATCTCACTCACCATGTCAGAAAGACCAAAAAGGACAGGCAGACGCTCCCAGGCACAGATAAGAGGGCAAGCAGCCTCTGTCGGAAGGCAGTGCCCCTGGTCGTCATGGATGTGGTGCATACTCTGTAGGGGCACGCTTGTCCTTTCTAACTGGTGCTGGCCGTCTTATGCTCCAGCAACATACAGAGGATTTGCAGGATTGGCTAACCAGGTCATCCTCCGAGTCCTCTGCCAGCCAGGCTTGTAGTGGTTTACAGTCCGCCTCAGCTGCCAAAGCATCTATTGCAGCCTCCATGTCCACAGCTACTCCTACCGTAGCCTCACCAACATACATGGAGGAGTCAGCTGAATTGTTTGACTACAATGACAGTGACATGCTGCTTGAAGATGCGCAGCAACTACAGTGCTCTGATTCAATCTCTGAGCTTGAGGAAGGGAATATAATCAACCTAGAGGAAGGGGGTGCCAGTGATGACACACAAATAACTGGCACTCATGTTGCCCCAGCAGCTGCAGCATACTGCCAAGTTGGCTCCAGTGACGAGGAGATAGGGGTGATGACGATGATGAGGTCACTGACTCCACCTGGGTGCCTGATCGAACAGAGGAGTCAAGTGAGGAGGAGGAGGTACAAAAACACGAGGCACAACGTCCTCTATGAGCAACCATAGCCAGTTCAAGTCACAGTTGCTCAGGTGCAGAGCACTGTTGTCTCAAAGATCATGTACAGGAAGTCTGCTGTCTGGGAATTCTTTAAGAAATGTGCAGCAGACCACACCATTGCTATTTGTAATCTATGTCAGAAGAGGATCAAGCGTGGGAAAGATATCCCACACTTGGGTACCACGTGCATGAGGCGACATATGACCACCTGCCATGCATCCCGTTGGCACAACACTTTGCATACAGTTGTGTTCAAAATTATTCAACCCCCACTGAAATTGAGTGTTTTGGCCAGTTTGACATTGATTTTGATCATTCAGTCATCTTGCTTACAATTAAATCAAAGAGGCACGTGTAGGTCAAACAAATATAACATAACATTTATAATGAAATAACCACAAATGTCTTTTCTGTGCTCACATCATTATCAGTTTTATTCACCCCCAAGTGACATTCAATCTTAGTACTTAGTACAACATCCTTTTACAGTTCTAACAGCTTTTAAACGTGAAGCATAGCTTGACACAAGTGTCTTGCAGCGATCTACGGGTATCTTCGCCCATTCGTCATGGGCAAAAGCCTCCAGTTCAGTCACATTCTTAGGCTTGCGCACTGCAACTGCTTTCTTTAAGTCCCACCAGAGGTTCTCAATCGGATTTAAGTCAGGTGACTGCGATGGCCACTCCAAAATGTTCCAGCCTTTAATCTGCAACCATGCTCTAGTGGACTTGGAGGTATGCTTGGGGTCATTCTCCTGTTGAAAGGTCCAACGTCTCCCAAGCCTCAGGTTTGTGACGGACTGCATCACATTGTCATCCAATATCTCCTGGTACTGAAGAGAATTCATGGTACCTTGCACACGCTGAAGCTTCCCTGTACCTGCAGAAGCAAAACAGCCCCAAAGCATGATTGCCCCCCGCCATGCTTCACAGTAGGCAAGGTGTTCTTTTCTTCATAGGCCTTGTTCTTCCTCCTCCAAACATAGCGTTGATCCATGGTCCCAAACAGTTCTAATTTTGTTTCATCAGTCCACAGAACACTATCCCAAAACTTCTGTGGTTTGTCCACATGACTTTTGACATACTGCAGTCGACTCTTTGGAGACAGCAAGGGGGTGCGCCTGGGAGTTCTGGCATGGAGGCCTTCATTAAGCAGTGTGCGCCGTATTGTCTGAGCTGAAACTTCAGTACCCACATCTGACAAATCTTTTCTCAGTTCCTCAGCAGTCACACGGGGACTTTTCTCCACTCTACGCTTCAGGTAGCGCACAGCAGTCGAAGTCAGCATCTTCTTTCTGCCACGACCAGGTAGCGTTTCATCAGTGCCCTTTGCCTTGAATTTGCGAATGATGCTTCCTATGGTCTCTCTTGGTATGTTTAACATCTTTGCAATCTTCTTATAGCCATTGCCCTTCCTGTTAAGAGTAATCACCTCTTCTCTTGTCTTCCTGGACCATTCTCTTGACTTCACCATGTTTGTAACCACACCAGTAAATGTCTAGAAGGAGCTGAGTATCACAGTCATTTTAAAGCTGCCTAATTGGTGCTTTATTATGCTTTATTGTTGCTTTGTGACATCCACAGGTGTTTTCAATACCTGATTGAAAACACTTGAATGAACCTCTGTTCTTCAGAGTGGTAGTCTTTAAGGGGTTGAATAATTGTGTCAATGAAGAATTCACATAAGAAACATTTACTACTGTATTCCAAAACCAATTGATGTCATTTTAGTTGCATATGGTTCTTTAAAAAGTCCTTGTAGGATTTCATTCTGAATACAATTACAAATGTACACTAAATTCCCTAAAAGCCTTTACAGCATTGGGGGTTGAATAATTTTGAACACAACTGTAGGTCCTCCTCCTCATCATCTGTCTCTACCCCCACTATATGTCCTGCCATGTCATTGCCTACAACCTCCACTGACAGGGATGATGCTACAGTAATAGGTGTACCAGGTCCTTCCTCAGAATGTGACAGCATCCCATCAGCTGAAGATTTACGCAGTCAGATTACATTGCCCCAGCTGCTGCAGCGTAAGAAAAAAATATAGTCCCAACCATCCCCAAGCACAGCGTCTAAATGCCAGCTTAGCAAAATTACTCGCATTACAGCTGCTGCCTTTCCAGCTGGTGGACTCTGCTTCCTTCCGTGAATTTGCCGAATGTGCTGTACCACAGTGGCAGGTTCCAAAACGCAATTTATTTTCATGGAAGCACTATACCAGCACGTGGAAGACAATGTTATGGAGTCATTGGGAAAGGCAGTCAGCAGCAAGGTGCACATGACTTTAGACACGTGGTCCAGCAAGCATGGACATTGCCATTACATTTCCTTCACGGCACACTGGGTAACTGCTTGCAGCTGGGAGGGATCCAGGACGGGGCTCTGTGCCGGAGCTTGTTCATCCACCACGCCTCCAGAAAGCTGCTTATATGAGGTCTGTCTGCTCCACTACCTCTTCCTCCTCCTCCTGCTGCTCCTCCTCCTCTGTCTCTGGCGAAGTGGCAGTTAAACCATCGCGTGGCAGGGGCTACGCAATGGCTCAAGCAAAAAGATGCCATACTGTGCTTGAGCTGGTTTGTTTAGGGACAGGAGCCACACCGGGCCAGAAATTCTGTCAGCTCTGCAGGGGCAGGCGCAGAGATGGTTAACACCACGCCAGCTTCAGCTGGGAATGGTCGTCTGTGATAATGGCAGCAACCTTCTCTCGCCCTACGCAAGGGTAAATTGACTCATGTACCATGCCTAACACACGTCCTAAATCTAGTGGTACATCGTTTCCTAACCAGGTTCCCAGGGATGGCAGAGCTTCTCAGCCAGGCCAGAAAAGTCTACAGCCACTTCAGACGGTCATTCCCAGCAAGTGTTCACCTGGCAGAAATTCAAAGAGAATTCCACCTTCCCACAAACCATCTGATCTGTGACATGCCCACCAGGTGGAACTCGACATTGGCAATGCTGCACCATCTGCACAAGCAGCAGAGGGCCATCAAGGAGTACCTGTGTGAGTATGGCACTAGGACAGGTTCAGGTCAACTTGGTTTCCCCCCCCCCCGCAGTGGCTGATGATCAAGGCATGCACTGTACTGTCACCATTTGAGGAGGCAACTAGGATGGTGAGCAGGGATAGTGCATGCATCAGTGACACAATTCCTTTAGTGTTCCTGCTGGAGCACACTCTGCGGGGAATTATAGATGTGGCAATAGAGGCAGAGCAGCGGGAGGAAGAGGAGGCCTTCCCTAGCACTCAAGGCCCCAGTCTTTACGCAGACAGCATTCCTGCGGGTCCTCAGACCAGACAGGAGGAGGATGAGGAGGAGGAATATTTAAGTAGTGGGGGCATTGAAGGTGGGGATTCCTCAAGGGAGGGTTTTCAATCCCCTGATGCCGACGTAACTGAATAGATCGGGTATCTCATCTGCATTCCCAAAACCTCCACCACTGCACTCTTCCACAATACCACAGAGGGGTTACTTTGGGTGCACTACCACTGACGCCTATATCAGATTCATATAATTTTAATATTGGACCGCAGGGTCCAACCCTGCACTCTTCCACAATACCACAGAGGGGTTACGGTGTGACAGCACTTTTGCCGACACTAAAGGCCCAATTTTAAAGCACCTATTGTTACTTTCATTCAAAGCCTGCATAAGTTTCACCATAATTTAGCCAAAAAAAATCACTAAACTTGTTCTGCGTGTCCTAAAACGTCTCCTCTTTTCATACAGGCTGCCGCCCCAAGCAGTTGTTTATGAATAGATTAAAGGAACACCATTTACCGTCATTTGAAATGTAATTTTTTTTGTTTTTAAATGTTTCTATACATCCTACAAATCCGCCACTTCACGGGCAGGTTATGGGGACCTCCTAGGCACGATATTTGAAGGAATTTTTCGTTTTTATTCATAACCTTTATTTCATGGAAAACTCACTGTTCCTTTAAAAAAGTTTTTTTTAAAACTTTTTGTCCTGGTTTCCTGTCCCCCAGGGCACTACCCGGACCCCCATACACCTTTTATGGCAAATATCTAGCATATATGCCCTCTTGGAGGGCACTCTAAAAATCGAACGTTCGGGTCCCATTGACTTACATTGAGTTCAGATCGTGTTCGAGTTCGAACTCGAACTTTTGAAATTGTTAGAGTTCGAAGTCGAACCGAACACTGGGACGTTCGGCTCATCCCTAGTCGGTTTCCCACATTTGTCACAGGGACATTCTGTGCCGCCGTGCAGCCATAGCTGCAGTGAGTTGGTGATGGCTGCTGCAGCAGAGCAATAACTATCTCTTAAGTCTGGAGGGGGGTGCAATGAATCCCCCAATTCGCTGTTGGGTCCAAGTGGATTTTCTTCACAATTTTCAAAAGGGTTATTTTAAGGAGTTCAAAAATAAATTCTTTAGCACAACAATGTACATGTGGGTGTTACATTGTAGGGGGTGGGGTTTTCTATGGGTGTGGCCTCCTGTGCGTGCGGAACAAGGGGGCCCCATGACCTCCTCTTGCCCATTAGTTGTCAGTCCGCCGCTGAACAGGAGTGAACAGAAGGAAAAGGGAAGAAGAGAAAATAAAAAGGGGGGAGAAGGAAAAAAAATTGAAAAAAAGATCAAGCCAAAGGAAGAGAGAGCAGAAAGAGGAAGGAAAATGAGACCAGTAGTGCTACCGAGATGGATACCAACACAAATTATGTGTCAATCAATCTGCCTCTGGGATTAGTGCGCCTAGGTTTCAGGGGCAGGAAGAGCCAAAACAAATGCTACACAAATACAAATGTATTAAGAAAATGTTTTTAATGAAAAACACAAGAAATTACCGTAACTCTATACAACAGACCGAAAGCCTGGAATTACAGCAAGTAATTCGGACCCAAATCCCCACAGGGTGGGCATAGAAAAAAGAAAAACAAACAAGAAAAAAACAGCCCCATTCGCCACCCCCCTTACATCAGAGTCTGGTATGTACTCCTTGGTAGTTCACCATCATATGTCCCTGCCCGATCACAGCAGGACAGTAGGCAAGCGTCAAGCAAACATGTCACAACATGTCTACAATTTCCCATGTAGAGTCTGAGTAGAGTCTCTTGCAGGGTACTATACCACACATATTCAGATCAAAAACATCCACCTCCCCTACCCAATTCCAACTTCACAGACAATATAGTAATATATTTATTTATTACCCCTCTCCCACATAAAAGAACACTCAGACCCCTCCCCACCCTCAAAACTGGAAAAAACTCGGAGGTCGGCTCGCTGGATTTGGGCTTTCTGCGGTCGGATGTGCCGCCTCCCATGCGGTGTGTTGCCTGTTCAACATTTGTGACCGCATCTCAACTCAGGCTGAAGAGACTTTTATACCCTTGTGTGTTTCTGTTGACTTTTTTTCCCTCTCCAGCTGACTTTTTCTTTCCTATAGCCGAGATTATTTCCTGTATTATTTGTTATTTACCCCCTGCTGTACCGAGTTGCTGACGTATTGACACGACACTGTTTTGACTTCCTCAACGTGCCCTATCCTGAGGAAAAAATTTTGCTTCCCCCATTTTCAGTTTATTGTGGCATATTTGGGATGCCTCAGGGAGAGCCACCACAGCCTGGTGCCCTGTTTGACCCCCGAGTTCCCGGGTGCCATTCATCTCCCATGGCCTCCCACTGTCCTTCGGACTCACAAGAGTGCACCTTGGACGGCAGACTTCTGGCCCTTGCCATCTACACTTACCCATGACCCCTCTTTTTTCTTTTCTTTCGATGTGCAATACCACAAGGACATTTCTGTTCTTCCTCAGTTTTAGTTTTTTCTCCCCTTCCCATTATATTAGAGGTTTTATACTTTGTGTTTTCTGTGGTGGCCCTGCAAGGCCATTTTAATTGTTTGCTTGTCCTTCGATGACATCTTTATTCCAAATAAAATAACAAAAGTTTTTTGTTTTTTTAAGTATTAACAACTCTAAACAATTTCAAATGTCTAAAATGAAGCAATATAGTCACTGGAATCCCATTGTCACGCTGGGCACCCACTTGGGCCATCGTGGTGACTTGGAACAAGGAGTGTAGCCGTTTAGTCAGGTGAGCTGCTGGCTTGGTACAAAACACACAATATACAGATTCCAGACAACAGATGAACCAGACTGAAAACACGAGAGACAGAGGGGCATAGAAGAATGCTAAAGGGATCCCTATGCTGGGGTAGGTCCTTGTGTGGCCTCTAACTAGTGAAGATACCTCACAAAGGAGGACAGAGCCAGGGGGAACAGGAAGAGCAAGGGTTAACAAGACAGTATCCTAGACTGGAGAGGTCCTTGAATATTGGCCTCTGAGTAAACTAAACTCAGACAAACAAAACACAAAGCATGAAACATAAGAGTGGTCAGGACTAGCAGAATTTGGCATCTGAACAGGCATACAGATTAAGGGGAGCAGGCCAGAGAGAGATCCAGAGAACACGCTTAAGGTCATACACGATACAGGGTACAAGGAGCAGATCAGAGAATAAAGCAGAACGATAGTCAGAAGTCATACACAGGAATGGTTCTCAGTTAAGCCAGGTCAGCAATGGGATATGCAGAATACAGAGTACAGGGAGCAAGAAAGAGAACATCCAGGAACATAAGTCAAAAGTCAAAACCAGAAATACTAGACATGAAGCTATGCAGCAATGCGGGAATCAGGAACAGGACACAGGAAACACTACCACCATATGAACTCCACAAACAGTCAAAGAAGCACTGTGCTGCTGGGAGTTATATAGGCAGTGGGTCTATGTGATTGGGCCATGTGACCTCAGACCAGAAGATCACAGCAGAACCCCAGAGCAGACCCAGACAGCACAGCCAAAAACAAAACCGGGGAAAACAGATGTGAATGCCTCTCAGGGGGCGCGACCAAAACCAGGGAAAATGTGACACCCGTGCTCCAGAATGAGAAAAAGGGCAGGGAGATATTGTTCCATCTGCAGGGCCAGAGGGCAAAACATGGGTGAGAAGTGAGATAGTCCAAACGAGTACAAGGGAGAAAACTCAGTAGAGGCCACATTATAAGATGTTCTCACGCACAGACAGTAGTGTCCATCCACACACGCAGGTACACATAGGATAAAAGGCAATCACCAAGGCGTGACTATGGAGAGTAGTGGGATCCAAAAGGGGTAAATGTTGCTTCAAAGGGTTCAAAATGGCAGCGTTAGATCATGTTGTGATGGGGACAATAAGGGGGAAAAAAGGTGAGGTTTACCATATTCTTCCCTTCCCCTTCGATCTGTTTTTCACTCCCTTAACTCCTTGAAGCATAGGTACCAAGAAAGTATTACTCAACCGGACGAGACATAACAAAGCATGAATTTCATTTTTTGTATAGCATGTATTAACTCCTCGTATTTTAAAATTATTAAAATGGTCAATAAATCTTTTTTTCATTTTTCAAAAAAATTTAAAGCGCCTCCTAATACAAAGTCACAAAGTAGAAATTAAAGATAATACCTTCCATTTAAAAGAAGGATTTTATGGTTGCGGCTCATGTAACGCGTGCCCAGGGCCGGATTAATGTAGGGGCGGATGGAGCGGCAGCTCCAGGCCCCGTTCTGAAAATAGGCCCCCAGCAGCTGGCCGGCTGATAGCGAGGGCCGAGTATGCTTTGGTCAGCTCTGCAGCAGAACCTGGCAAGTAAAATAGCAGTGTTTCCTTTGGGCAGAGGCTGAGGGGTGGAGCTGCTCTTTGAAGCCACGTGCTGCCCCTTTCCCTGCACAGAGTGTGAAGGTGAAGCGTTTGCTCATCCTCAAGCCTGGCCTGGAGATCAGATAAGGATGCACTGCTTGCTATGTAAGTATCTCCCCCTCTTATCTACTCACCAATTATGTCCCATTAGCTCTTAGATGACATGGGATGGGGAAAACCGAGCTAACAGTCGTCCTGCCCAGGCTGCTTAAAGATAGCAGCACATCTTAACCTGCAAAGACTGGGCTGGGATTATGTGTAAATGCTTCTTTATTTTCATTTTTATTTCTCCTGCTGCTCTCAGATGGTAATATTTGTGTGTGTGTAGGGTGTATACATGTGCCTGTGTGATGTATGTATATGTGTGTGTTGTGGAGTGTGTATAAATGTGTCACTGGTATATTTATATTAATGTGGTGTGCTATGTATGTGTAAATTGTGTATTCATATAGTCTGCAGTATGTGTGTGTGCAACATTTTTTAATTTTGTGTATTTGTGCTCTGTATATAGCGGAGTGTGTGCGTGCTGTGTATATAGCTGAGTGTGTGTGTGTGTGCTGTGTATATAGCTGAGTGTGTGTGCGTGCTGTGTATATAGCTGAGTGTGTGCGTGCGTGCTGTGTGTGTGCGCGTGCTGTGTATATAGCTGAGTGTGTGCCCTGTGTATATAGCTGAGTGTGCGCCGCTGAGTGTGCGCCCTGTGTATATAGCTGAGTGTGCGCCCTGTGTATATAGCAGAGTGTGCGCCCTGTGTATATAGCAGAGTGTGCGCCCTGTGTATATAGCAGAGTGTGCGCCCTGTGTATATAGCAGAGTGTGCGTGCTGTGTATATAGTGGAGTGTGTGCGTGCTGTGTATAGCTGAGTGAGTGTGTGTGCGCTGTGTATATAGCTGAGTGTGTGCGTGCTATGTGGAGCTGAGTGTGTGCGTTTTTGTGTGCTCTTACAGCTTTGTGTGTTCTCTATATTTATGTGAAGGAGGAAGAAGAGTAATTATTTGCATTTTCTCGCTGCTTGGTTTGGCTTTTAAAATAATATTCAAGGTGTGCGGGTGTCTTTTTAGGGGTTCCTCCATATATTCAGGGTGTGCGGGTGTCTTTTTAGGGGCTCCTCCATATATTCAGGGTGTGCGGGTGTCTTTTTAGGGGTTCCTCCATATATTCAGGGTGTGCGGGTGTCTTTTTAGGGGCTCCTCCATATATTCAGGGTGTGCGGGTGTCTTTTTAGGGGCTCCTCCATATATTCAGGGTGTGTGGGTGTATTTACAGGGGTTCCTCCATATATTCAGGGTGTGGCGTGCGGGTGTCTTTTTTGGGGCTCCTCCATATATTCAGGGTGTGCGGGTGTCCTTTTTGGGGCTCCTCCATATATTCAGGGTGTGTGGGCCACAATTAAGGTAATTTGGTGGAGCCAGCTATTCATGGGCAATCTGAAGTTTTATTATAAATGAGTGCCCTGCCCTAGAGAAGGGGCTCTGTAGAGAATCTTTTAACCCCTTTGCTTCTGAGCAATTTCAGCCCCACATGAGCTAATTTTTACCATTTTGTGCTCATTATGTTTAAATGTGTTTTGAAGTCATGTTTTATTATAGACCCAGACCTATTATATATCCTTCTTTTCAGCGGACTCAAAATCTGTCATTACTATCAGGGTTAATCAAAGAGAGGTGAAAAGCAAGAGAATGACTGGAGAATTGAAAATTCTAGGTCAAAATAGTCAAACCAGAAAAATTCTCCCATTTATCTCACTTTCCAAAAACGTTATTTTGACCTAGAATTTTCCATTCTCCAGTCATTCTTCTGCTTTTCACCTCTCTCTGAATAACCCTGAAAGTGTAAATAGCCTTTCAGATTTCAATCATAGAGGAGCCCTTGCTCTATTTGGTCTAGGAGACCCGCCGCCCCAAGTATTGTCAGTTTGCCTCCAGGCAGTGATTGACTTGCAACACAAAGCAATGATTCAAAAGTAGAACCAGCAATGTGCTATATATTGGACATTTCCACAGTGGGGCCGAACCCCTACTAGAAATAC
Source organism: Leptobrachium leishanense (assembly GCA_009667805.1). Classification (NCBI taxonomy): domain Eukaryota; kingdom Metazoa; phylum Chordata; class Amphibia; order Anura; family Megophryidae; genus Leptobrachium; species Leptobrachium leishanense. The sequence continues at coordinate 263,244,498 of CM019065.1, read as the reverse complement.
AACTCAACTAGAGAAGCGAGTAAGGATGGACCGGATCACTAAATGAAGCAACCATATTCCTTTAACAAATTTATATACAATTTGTTTAATAAATGTATATATGGTGGCTTCATTTAATGTCCTTCCTTACTCGCTTGTCTAGTTGAGTTGTAGTGCTTGATTCATATGGACCGCGCACGCTAATCCAGCGGGAGACTTGTGTCCTGGCGCACTGCAAGTCGCACTAGGAGTCACAGCACACCATGTCAGAGTCACCAGTCAGGTTTCCCAGTCGCTCTGACGTTGGCATAGTGTGACATTTGCACAGTGTACCACCTCACTCTCTGAAAGAGAAAGCAGTGCGGACCGATTGTTTCCTCAGTATTTATAAAAAGGCCCACCAAAATCCTCAGCACCAGGCCCATGATACCCTTAATCCGTCTCTGCGCGTGCCGCCAAACAAAAATGAAAAAAAGATTTATTGACCATTTTATTAAAATACGAGGAGGAATACATGCTATACAAAAATGAAATTTATGCTTTGTTATGTCCTTGTGATTTAATATATATTGGTAGAACTACTAGACCACAGGGGCGGATCCAGGGGGGGCAACGGGACAATTGCCCCCCCCCCCAGATTCGGAGAAAATTATTACTGCCTCTGCCTCTCTGCCTTCAGCAGCAGCAGACTGCATTGCCGGGCCGGCCAAATTGAAGCAGCGTGCGCCGCTTCCTGCCGCCGAGCGTTTAAAGACTTCCCCCCTGCAGTCATGCCACCGCTGTCACGTGTATCCGCAGGGCTAGGAGGAAGTGATCATAAGCATCACTTCCTCCCCCAGCTCTCCACCAAGGTGCACGTGCAGACTGCAGCGTGGAGGAGAGCGGTGGCTCCCAGGACCCCGCCCCCAGATTCACCGACACAAGGGCAGGCAGGTTCCACACACCACAGCTCTGCTACCCTAGGACCAAGTGGGCATCACTGAGTAGGTCCTGGCATCTGGAGACTCCCCCCCCCCCAGGACCCCAGCTCCACATTCCTGCGCACATACAGGCACCGAATCCCTGCAGAAGGGAACACACTCGTATTCTACTTTTTTTTTTTCTTAGAGGCAGGTCCTCTCCCCCAGGTTGGATCCGCTGAGCAGCTGAGTGATCAGATGGGGTCCTATGTGCAGGACCTAAACGGGCTGCTCCCCCGTGTCCTCCCCAGCAGCTGTAACATGGCAGTGAGCTGTCCTGGACCCCCCCCCCCCCCGGGGCTCCTTACAGCTTGCTGGCTCTGCAATCTATCAAGCAGGAGCAAGGCTGGAATGTGGAGTCACAGGAGGTCCAGTGCCTGAGCGCCTTCACTCTGCATTTCTCTGGCCAGTTCAGCCAGGCCCCAAAGCCTCCCAGTCAGGCCTCCAGCAGCCAGCCAAGGATGTTCACCTACATCTCCAACTACCTGGAGAAGAAGCAGCGCATCAGGAACCAAGGTATGATCCATTTTATCCTGCCAGCCTTACCCACAGGGCAACCTCTGGGGCACCTACACTTTATACCCACCCAGGGCATACTATCCTGCCAGCCTTACCCACAGGGCAACCTCTGGGGCACCTACACTTTATACCCACCCAGGGCATACTATCCTGCCAGTCTTACCCACAGGGCAACCTCTGGGGCACCTACACTTTATACCCACCCACAGAATCCTATACTACCAGTCTTATATAAAAAGCAACTTCTGGTGCACTTATATATTGCATGACCCACAGGCAGCTTCTTGCTAAAACACACTTAACCAATCCAAACTTTTTTCCACAGGGCACAATATCTCAGATTAAGCGTGTGTACCCCTCTGCTACCCATACAAACCATTTTAACCCATGACATAGATATTGTACAAAAATAATCTATATTATTCCTCTGCTATGATATATTTGGAATGCCAAATTGTAACCTCTAAAGCATGGAATACTGGATGTGCTGTATCTGCTTAACATAAATATCATTAACAGCAAATCCACATTCCTGCCTCCCAGGTCACACTCACATATTATCCTCCTGCTCCAGTATTACCACTTTATAGCCACACTCCTTCACATAACAGGACCACATTCTCCAAAATGCAAGCATCCTTCCTCTCTGCCATAACACAGTAACGGAATATATATATATATATATATATATATATCCACCAAAAACAAGGTAAAAACTGACATGAAAACTGCGCTCTTCTGACACAGGCCTTAGATGAAATAATGTGTAGTCTCCATTACGCTATCACTTTCAAATATGCTCACAGTGTGGAAAATGAGAAGGTGAATTAGTGCAGCGACATTGCATTATAAGAGAATAATGCCACTGCCTTAGAACAGAGAAGAAAAAAAAAGTTTTGCAATTGGGTTTTCACGTTTTTATTCTCCTGTGGGGTTCGCCTGTTTAAACCTGTCGAACTGAGCCACAGAAAAAAAAGGTAATTTCTCTAATATTTCGGTGCTGTTCTGTATTCTCTGAAACGTTCACTGCCACCAAAGATCACCGAATTGTGGCAAGCTACACAGTGTTTCACTGCCAATTTGCCAATATTTGGCAAAGTGCCAGCTTTCTGAATAAACAACTTGCCATGAATTTTCCCAGTACGGGGAAACTAATTCACTGTTCGGTGCAATTCGGTGGGAAGTTTGGCTCTATCAGCTCCCTAAGCTAAAACAGGGGGAAAAAGGGGAAAAATTAGCACCTGCAAATCACCCCTTAGCATCCCTGAGTCTAACAGCCTGCCCCATAGTGGCCGCTAGCCTCCAGGTTTCTCAGGGCATGTATACAGACACATGTATGCCCCAGACACAGGCCCCCAGATACATGTATGCCCAGACACATGTAGACCCCAGACCAGTGGTGTATTTAGGTTTTGTGCTGCCCTAGGCCTGACTAAACTCGTGCACCCCCCAATTTAAATTTGAGGAACCCCTTCCTGTCAAGGGCACACCTCTTCCTGGTTAATCCCCACCCTTCCTCTTTAAGCTCCGCCTTTTCCTCGCTTTATATTAAAAGTGGATACCAAGTATCTATTGCGATAAATAAAATTATGAAATGTTTAAATTCAAGCATTTTTACAAAGAACAGCCACGCATGTCAAGTATACTGGATCACAGCCGCTCTAATTGGTTGAACAATAAAATCCACAGAAACTTGCACTGCATATGAGAGTATCACAGAGCTGCACAGCAATAAAACCCACAGAAATGTGTACTGTGTATGAGCAGATCACAGAACTGCACAGCAATAAAACTCACAGTAATGTGCAGTGTGTATGAGCGTATCCCAGAGCTCCAGGGCAATAAAACTCACAGTAATATGCAGTGTGTATCACAGAATCCACAGCAATAAAACTCCCAGCAATGCAATGTTTGGTGTGTGTCAGCGCATCAGAATCCACTGCAATAAAACTCCCAGCAATGCAATGTGCGGTGTGTATGAGTGCATCAGAATTCACAGCAATAAAACTCACAGCAATGCAATGTGTGGTGTGTGTCAGCGTATCAGAATCCACAGCAATGAAACTCCCAGCAAACCGAGTGTATATGAGCACACAGCAATTATGCTGTGGAGCCATCTTGTCAGCAGTGGGATGCCACTGCCAGAGGGTGCACTGTAGCTTGGATTCCCTTCCCGGTTGGTGTTTAGTCCAGAATAGAGTCTGTGTTAACGAAAGGGCGGGCAGCTGCGCGCGTGCGTTTCACGTGGTTCAGCCAGTCATGTGGTACTGAGACTCAGAGAAATGGCAGTGAAATGCCCTGATGTTCGGTGGTTTCAATCAGCAGTTTTATTCAGGCGAACCTCATAGGTTTCAATGTTAAAAATATTCCCGTTTTTATGCAATATCTAATAAATCATTTATTATTTTAATCTGCAGTAAAAAGTCTTTGATTTTTTTTTTTAGTACCTTTCAGTCATATTTCAGATTTTTTTGGGCAAAATTTCCCCCCTTTTTTTAATAGCGATTTTTCTTTTTTCTGTAACAGAACTTTTTATTATCAATCATAGGATCTGATATGTAAATTCCAGACATTTTCGTTCAGTAGTTCTTTCGAAAACAGCAGGCCACGGGTTTGCGGTGGCAGCATTCAGCGGCCGACTCCATGCACTTTGGGGACCCTGCGGTGAATGGTGAATTCACTGCAGGGTGGGGAAATTTTATTCTCCTAAGTGCAGGGAACTACAGAACACCAAAAAGTTGGCGTCATTTCGGTTTTCTGTGAGTAACCCATTTAGTGGTGAGGTTTTTTGCTGCCCCCTGGAAAGTGAAAGCCTGGGTCTTGCCTACCCAGGACATACTTGAAAATTAGTGAAATCTCAATGTATCCTTCCTGGTAAAATACTTTGCAAAAGTAAAAAAAAAAATTTTTTTTTGTTTTTCTGGTTATTTTTTTAGGGGTGGGGCCACCCAGTGTGGGCTGCCGCCCCCTGGAAAGTGCCACCCTAGGCCTGGGCCTAGTCGACCTAGGCCAAAATACACCACTGCCCCAGACACATGTACACCCAGGGCCGTAGGGAGGGTGAGGCGAGGGAGGCACTCGCCTCGGGTGCAGCAGCTGTAAGGGGGCGCAGCCAGTGCTGGCTAGGGCCGGTTTTAGCAGGCACAGTGGGCCACACTATTTTCCATCAGCTCCCGAGCTAATCTTCACTGATGTTTGGGTGGGGAGCAAGGAATCCAAATCTCTAGTCCGAGGGATTTGGATTCCTGCTGACTGCCCTGCCGCTCTTAGCGTGCTGGCTCTGTGTCTGCCCGCTGTGCCCCTCCTCCATTTCACAATGTGCAGTCTGAGTCAGTGAGGCCGGAGAAAGATTACAGGATTTACGGGTTTGACTCCACCCCCTGTGTCTTGTCATCATTCTGTGCCGATGCAGCACTCAGTGCGTGCATGAAGGCTGCTGGGTGGAGGCTGAGGGACAAATTCCAGCCTGTCTGAGACCTGGGACAGGAGAGAAGCTCCCTGGAAGTGCAGGTCTGGAAATGATTATTTTTTAAATATTGTCTGCGCATCATACTGTGTGTGTGAAGCTGTGAATGCTGCCAGGAAGGGGGTTGAAAGGGTTAATCAGGGGTGCTGCTCTGGATGCTGCTGGTGAGAGGGAGGGGTTGAAAGGGTTAATCAGGGGTGCTGCTCTGGGGGATGCTGTTCTGGATGGTGTGGGACTGTCTGCCTTTCTCCTGTGTCTTCCCTAACATCCCTCACATTCTTTACTTTTTAATAAAAATCTTGAATATAAAAAAAAAAGAGAAGAATACAGGAATGACAGAAAAACAATACGGTAATACCGTAATCATCAGATTATATGACAAAGGTACATGACATCGTAAAATGAAACAAACCAACAGGGCCACCATATAAAAGTAGCGTTTAAGTAGTCGACATATATCATCATACTATAGAGGGTCCTGGGGAGCATCTCAGTCGAGCTCCATCTATCTACGCGGTCCTCATGTCTGTCGCGATGGGGTAGTGAAGGTGCGAAGGACAGCATGGAACCAGTAGGAAGGCTGGTGATCAAAGTAAGAAAAACTGATATGAGACCCAAGTTGTGAGCAAGGAATGGTGAGAAGATGTAGATCAGAGATAAGGAAAGATCAGTCTAAGCGAGAAAAGAGAGGAGAGAGGAAGTGGGGGAGTGCGAGCAGGGAGGAGAGAGAGAGGAGGGGAGAAGAGAGAGGGAGAGAGATGAGAGAGAAGGAGAGAAAAAAAAGGGGGGTGGGGGGCACAGGGAACACAAAGACACACACAGCGGTCATCATAGTAAGGGCCCCCTTTCAACCCAAATAATGGGGTAGGGTACATTGTATACTGCCACAGAAGAGCCCAAGCCCGCGCTCCAGTATCCGCCACAGGAGACCCACTCCCAGCGGAGCCACCGATGCCATCTAAGTCCGAAAGTCCCAACTAAGGGTGCGTTTGTCCTCCATCTTCTCCACCTCCCCTCCCCATGAGGTCCAGGTCCAGTCGGTGGCGGAGAGAGGCCGAGGTAATGTACTGTGTCCAGTAGAACCAGGTGAGATAGAACTCAGGGAGATTGTCATCACGGGAAGCAATACGTTCCTCAACGCGGTATACCTGGGTCACCCATTCTCTGAGTGAGGGGACCGTTTCCCGTCTCCAATGTCGCGGGACCAGATAGCGCGCTGCCAACAAAAGGCGGAACGCCACCGATTTCCGGAAGGAGGTTGTCGGTTGGCCCGTAAGCAACAACAGGAAGACCTGAGGCTTGAGATCCAATGTGATGTCGGTCACATCCCTGATCGCAGCTCTGATCCATTTCCAGTAAGTCTGCAGAAGGGGGCAGGTCCACCAGATATGGAGGTAGGAGCCCAGCTCCGTGCCACATCTCCAGCAATTGGGGTCCGCCGTCCCCACACATTGGAATAGGCGAAGCGGGGTGCAGTACCAGCGGGTTAGTATCTTATAGGACGATTCATGGTATCTGACCGCCTGCGTGCCATGATGTGTCAAGAATAGGATCGTTCCCCACTCAGAGTCTGATAGAATCTGGTTCAGTTCAGCTTCCCAGCGACCCATGAATAAAGGTAATTCCGAGTCTCTGGACTGGAGCATTGCATAAAGAGTGGAGATCCCATGTTCCAAAGGACGCTGAAGGGAGCAGAGACGCTCAAAGGGGGAGAGGGCACGCGCCAGGTTATGTCCTCCAGGGAGGGAATCCAAAAAGTGTCGGATTTGCATAAAGTTAAACCTGTCCAGCAGCATCAGCGGAGGAAGATCTGGGCGAGAGGTCAGGGCGTGCATCGTTGGCACTTTTGCCACATGATGGGCCAAAAGCCGATCTCCCTCCACAAGATGATGTTGCAGAGTTCTCCGGACACCGGGGCGGAAAAGGGGATTGGAGGTTAGTGGAAGTAAAGGTGAGGGACTAGAAGATAAGGCGTGCGAAAATTTTAAGCGATCCCACAATCGCAGGGTGGTGCCGATTAACAGGTGAGTGCGGGCCTCCCTTGGCACCGCTCGTGGGGGGAGCCAAGGTAACACCCACAATGGTACCCCCACATCTGCCCCTTCCATATCCAGCCAGCCGCGTCCTCTTCCCATTGAGGACCAATCCACCAACCTGTTAAGCTGGGCCGCCCTGTAATATGTAACAAGATCTGGGAGTGCAAGGCCGCCTGCCATCTTAGGTCGACACCGTACCGAAAGACTAGGTTTCCGGCCAGTCCATACAAATTTGATCATCTCCGCCTTAAGGGCAACAAAAAAGGAGCCTGGTATCGCCACCGGGGCAGCCTGAAATAGGTAGAGCAGCCGCGGCAGGATATTCATCTTGAATACTGCGACTCTCCCCAGCCAGGAGATGAATTTCGTGGTCCAGACTGCCAGGTCTGCCCATAGCATACCTAGGAGTGAGAGATAATTCAGATTATAGAGATCCAGCGGCGTGGAAGAGAGCCAGATCCCAAGATACTTCATCTTGGAAATACACCAGTGAAACGGGAAGGAGCCCTGCATCCTGCCTGCCTCATCTTCCGGCATCGAGACGTTAATAATCTCTGATTTGGACATGTTTATTTTCAAGCCTGCTAGTTTGCCGTAAGTATCAAAAGCGGATAGCACCGCTGGGAGAGAGCGCCGTGCCTCCGTCAAGAAAAATAACAGGTCGTCTGCATACGCAGTAACTTTATGGTCCTGAATCGTACCTTTCAGTCCCGGTATTGTAGGGTCCCGCCGTATCGCCTCCAAGAAAGGTTCCAAAGAAAGTGTGAACAGTAAGGGGGAGAGTGGGCATCCCTGTCGAGTGCCATTTGATATCTGAAAACTGGCCGACAAAGCACCGTTGACCTTAATTCTGGCCGTGGGACCAGTGTAAAGCGCCCGGATCCACCCCAGGAAGCCCGGGCCTAGCCCCATGTTCTGCAACGTGTGAAACAGGAAGGCCCAGCCGACGCGGTCGAACGCCTTCTCCGCGTCTGTGGATAGCAGTAGAAGACGCTGACCCGATCGCTGTGCGACCACAAGTGCATTGATCGCCCTTTGTGTGCCGTCTCTCGCCTCCCTGCCAGGGATAAACCCAACCTGGTCAGGGTGGACCAGTCGTGGCATATGTTCCTTAAGTCGGTCCGCCAGGACATGTGCCAGAAGCTTTATGTCACTGTTAAATATAATTGGCACACTCCGTTGGGTCCTTTCCAGGCTTGAGCAGGACAGTGATGGTCTCACCCAGCGTGTGAGGGTGAAAGGGTGTCCCCTCTTTAATGGAGTTAAGTGTGGACAGCAAAGGGGAGAGTAACAGATCTCAAAATTCCTTATAGTATTCCACCGGGAGTCCATCAGGACCCGGGCTTTTCCCATTCTTAGTAGATTTCAGAGCCGCGGATAATTCCTCGGTCGTGATCGGCAGATCCAATCGTTCAGCCTCCGCTACCCGAAGGCGGGTCCTCAAATTAGCATTCAAGTAGTCCCTAATGTCCCCCACCGGAGGGGGTGTATCCGCAACATTATACAAAGAGGTATAATATTGCCGAAAGGCTTCTGAGATCTCTTCCGGTCGCAGAGTAGTATTACCCCCTATAGCCCGGATCTTAGGTATATACGCCAGTTGCCGTTGTTTGCGAAGCACCCGTGCCAGCAGCCTTCCCGGACGGTTTTCATTCAGCGCAAAGAAGCATCTGGTACGTGCCGCCGCCTGTTTAATGTCAAAAGAGAGCAGATCATTCAAACATGCGCTAGTTACCCCTTTACTAAAGAAACCATCCCTCGATCCCAACTCTCCATCCAACTACCGCCCTGTATCCCTGCTTCCCTTTACCTCTAAGCTCTTAGAAAAACTAGTCTTCAACCGCCTCTCCCTCTCCAATTCCCTACTTGACCCCCTGCAATCTGGCTTCCGTCCCCTACACTCAACTGAAACTGCCCTCACCAAAGTCACCAACGACCTCCTAACTGCTAAAAAACACGGCCACTATTCTATTCGTATACTGCTTGACCTCTCGGCTGCTTTTGACACTGTTGACCACCCCCTCCTTCTACAGACCCTCAACTCTCTTGGTCTCGGTGACACTGCACTTGCTTGGGTTGACTCCTATTTATCCAACAGGTCCTTCTGTGTGTCATTTGCTGGTAACTCCTCCTCTTCATTGCCTCTATCTGTTGGTGTACCTCAAGGCTCTGTCCTTGGTCCTCTGCTCTTTTCCATCTACACCTCCTCTCTGGGCAAAATCCTGACTTCTCTATCACGGTGGAGGGTATCACCATCTCCCCATCAAACCAAGTTCGCTGTCTTGGAGTTACACTTGACTCTGCTCTTTCCTTCATCCCCCATATCAAGTCTCTTTCCTCCTCCTGCCAATACCAACTGCGTAATATTTCCAGAATTCGGCCATTTCTTACCGCTGTCACCACAAAACAACTCATACACGCCCTGGTAATCTCCCGACTCGACTATTGCAATAATCTCTTATCTGGCCTCCCTCTGTCCCGCCTCTCCCCCCTACAATCCATCCTGAACGCCTCCGCCAGGCTAATTCACCACCTGCCGCTCTGTCTCTGCCGCTCCCCTCTGCGAGTCCCTTCACTGGCTCCCCATCCACTGCAGAATTAAGTTCAAAATCCTTATCCTTACCTACAAAACCCTCACTAACTCAGCTCCCCACTACCTGTCCTCACTAATCACCAAATACACCCCAGCCCGCTCCCTAAGGTCAAACAGTGACCTGCGCCTAGCTTCTCCCCGCATCACCTCTTCCCATGATAGACTGCAGGATTTCTCACGCGCAGCCCCCACTCTCTGGAACAATCTCCCTCGTACTGTCAGACTTTCCCCTAACTTCTCTTCCTTCAAACGCTCCCTTAAAAAACATTCCTATTTAGGGAAGCCTACCACCCAACTCACTGACGCAACCATCAATCACTCTCACCTTACAGTCCTCTCCTCCTGTTTCCAACCCCAACCCTCCCAGATTGTGAGTTCCTACGGGAATAGGGCCCTCATCTCCTCCTGTACTGTTTGTCAAATGTTGTTCAATGTATTGTAACCCTGTCTATACTGTGCCTAATGTACAGCGCTGCGGAATATGCTGGCGCTTTATAAATAAAGAATAATAATAATAATAATAAAAAAGAGCGACGTGCCGCCAGTAAACTACTCTGCGTCTCCGCATCTGCATCTCCCCCTCTCCGTAATTCTAGGGCGCGGATTTCCTCCAGAAGCGTAATACGCTGCCCGTCTCTGACTTTCTTCAGAGCAGTGCCCCTACTAATCAGGTCTCCCCGAACCACTGACTTATGGGCCTCCCAGACAACAGGTTGCGCCACCTCAGTAGGCAAGTTTTCTTCAAAGTATCGGGTCAAAACCTCCCGTACACCGGTCGAAACTCCCATGTCCGACAATAAAGACGTATTGAGTCGCCAGGTGCGTTCGCGCGGGTGGTACAACGGGGACGCCATGCGTATTGAAATTGGTGCATGGTCCGACCAAGTTGTAGGGTGGATGCATGTCTCCACCACAAGATCCAGATGAAACTGTTCGAGGAATACATAATCCAAGCGAGAAGAGACGTGGTGCACATTCGAATAAAACGTAAAGTCCCGTTCTCCCGGGTGAAATGCTCGCCAAGTATCCACAAGGCACATCTCATGAAGCGAACGACGTAACATCCGTAGTGCATGAGGTGGAATTGCCGATCTACCCGATGAGGTGTCTACAAGAGGGTGCAAGGCTGCATTCAAATCTCCAGCCATTATAAGAATGCCTTCCTGAAATTGCTTCAGTTTAGTCATAACTCGAGCAAAGCATGTTGATTGCGCCACATTGGCAATATAAATTGTGGCGAAAGTATAAACGACCTCCGCGATCGTTCCTTTGACGAAAAGGAATCTACCCTCACTATCCACACGGCTATCCTGAAAAAGAAATGGGATATCATTTGCAAACAAGATAGCAACCCCCCGAGACTTCCCGCCCGTGTAGTTGCTAAAGTATCCAGTCGGGAATCTACGGTCCCTCAACAGTGGGGCCGAGCCCTCGCGGAAGTGGGTCTCCTGCAGCATAGTCACCGAGGCACGCGCCAGATACAGTTCCCTCAACAACCAAGATCTCTTCTCCGGTGCGTTAAGTCCCTTCACATTGTAAGATAAGAGAGTAATATCTCGCGGCTTAAAACAGGTGGAGTTTAGACCATCCATATCGATCAACGCTGGTAGCACGGTGGGCCCCCCCCCACTATAAGGCGTGGGTGTGTAAACAGACAGTGTATAGCAGCCAAACAGACAACACTCAAATCGGGGTACAAAGACCAGTGGGGGGGGGTGGAGTGTAGATATTAGGCAAGGGAAGGAGGGGAAGATGAGAAGAGGGAGGGGAGGAGAAGGGGAGAGAGAGTAAGAGAAGAAGGAAGAAAAAAAAAAAAAAAGGGGGGGTGGAGAGAAATATATGAGGAGGAGGTATATGTTGTAGAAAAGGACAGAGAGGTGAGAGTAGAGAAGTAAGAGCTAGGGATGTGCGTTTCGGGTTTCGGAATTTTCACGAAATTTCCCGATTCGTGTCTTCGGATTCGGCCGAATTTCCGAATCGGATCGGACCCGAAAACCGACAGATCCGAAAAGTTTTCCGAGCTGAAACGAAAAATTTTCCGATTTTTCAAATGGACTTGAAATGTGTCAAATCGAAATTTATTTTTGCTCTATTCATGATTTCGGTTCCATTCGTGATTTCGGTTCCATTTCGGTAATTCTGGACATCGTATATTTAACTATTATCGGTTATATCGCTGATTCTGTAAATTTTGTATTTGTAAATGCGTATCACTTGTTTCTTGTGGCATTCGGGTCAGTTTAGCGTTTTTTAAATCGTTTTGTTCATTTTTTTTGTTCCTTGGCTTTCATACCATTTTAATATGATTAAATAAAGTTGTGAAATGTATATTCATAAGAAAAAAAGGATCTTTATTTAATAAAAAACAAAACACGATAGAATCGCCAGAATTATTGTATCGACAGAATGAATTATCGGATCCGAAAAACAAACCAAAAATTTATTATAAAAAAAGATATAAATTTTAAAAAAGTAAACCATAGTAGTTTACGTCAGAACAAATAGAGTTAGACACTTTGAAACGAGGAGAACAGACGTTCCGAAAAAACAAAAATTTCCGAAATCACGAAAAGTGGATACAAAAAACGAGCAAAGTGACCCGAAAACACGAAAAATGGTCGATATTCCGAAAAAAAAATGTACACGAAAAACGAGCCGAACCGAATCGAAACAGAAATCGGTCGAAACGAGCCGAATCGAAAATTTTAAACATCCAAACAAATCGAACCGAAAAAAAAATTGGTGCACAAGCCTAGTAAGAGCCACAGTAGGAGAAAAGATCAAAGAACCAGATGGTTAACTTGGTAGGGACTCGACGCTACTGGAAGGAAGGGTCAGACCAGGTCTGAGGCAACACTCCAGGAGTATAGGCGTCCACCTACTGGGGGAGGGAGCCGAGGCTATCCTCGGTCAAGTAGGACAGCAATAGCAATCAAGAGGAGGGAAAGGTCCCGAAGAAAGGGGAGAAAAGAAAGAGAAATGAGAAAATAAAGTAAGAGACAAAGATTACAGCAGGTGTACCCCACCGCGCAGTACACAAAACCCAGTGTCGAAGGCACCGACACACCTACAGGTCGCTGCTATAATAAAAGCAGATTTTGAGGACATCCCGTATCAAACGTGTCTCGCGAGGACCTCAAGGAGCCAGACACCCCAGCACATCTAATATGGGTGAGCAATAGCGTAATACATTGGATACCAATTTTCAATGAGAGAAAAAAAGAAAAAAAAATGTTTTTGAAAATAAAAAGAAATAAAATAAAATGGGGACACTAGTCCGTGAGGGGCGAAATACAATCCCATTCCCTCCCCAACCCAACTAATCGGGTAGACCCCAACTACCATGCCAACAGCATGGCACTGTAAACATAAACAATTCCGCAGTTACAATCTTTAAATCTTCTAATCGGAACTCCCCCCCCCCCGAACATCCAGGGAACATACTGAAAGAAGAGTAGACCCTTGTCCCTTAACCGCCTACCAACATATAAAAGCAGTCCCAGTTACATGTCGATAAGGTTCCCAACCCCCCGTTCGCACCATACCCCCCCCGTACCTGTCTTCCGGCTCCGTGACCACCCCCATCCCTCCGCCCCCCGAACGATCGTACCCACCCCCCCCAGACTCACAACCAAAGCAGCCCCCAACAAAAACAGGTGAAAAGAGGTGCAAAGACATGTTCCTGCAGGAGTCCTCACATAGCACCCCTTCCCAAACGGCAAGGTCCTAAGACCAGATGCTAGATCCCCTGACCCCTTCACCCCCCCGCCGACCCCCCACCCTCCAGTCCGCCCTCCCAAAAAAGGGAAATAAAATGGAGTCCTTGTCGGCAAAACACAGATGCAGTCACATGGCCAGGTCCGACACCAGACACAGGCTCCAGACACATGTACACAACAGACACAGGCTCCAGATACATGTGCACAACAGACACAGGCTCCAGATACATGTACGCTCCAGACACATGTACACCCTAGACACATGTACGCCCCAGATGCATGCCCAGACACATGTACGCCCCAGATGCATTCCCAGACACATGTACGCCCCAGATGCATGCCCAGACACATGTATTCCCAAGATGCATGCCCAGACACATGCATTCCCCAGATGCATGCCCCAGATACATGCCCAGACACATGCATGCCCCACAGGCCCAGACACATGCATGCCCCAGATACATACCCAGACACATGTATGCCCCAGATACATACCCAGACACATGTATGCCCCAGATACATGCCCAGACACATGCATGCCCCAGATACATGCCCAGACACATGCATGCCCCAGATACATGCCCAGACACATGCATGCCCCAGATACATGTCCAGACACATGCATGCCGCAGATACATGCCCAGACACATGTATGCAACAGATACATGCCCAGACACATGTATGCACCAGATACATGCCCAGATACATGTATGCACCAGATACATGCCCAGACACATGTATGAACCAGACACATGTATACACGGGACACAGGTCCCAGATACATGTATACCCCCAGACGCATAGGGTTATTCAAAGAGAATCGAAAAGTCACCGCACGTTCGGTGACTTTTAGTTCTCTTCAATTCAGTGTGATTTGGCGATCCCATTTCGGCGACCCCTGCGGTGTATTCAGAAAGCACCACCGGGCCGTCGTACTGCAGGGAAAAGCCGCCGCACCCCAGCGAATACTCCCCGCAAAACTCGGCGATTGCACACCGAAACCTGCAAAAACATCTGGATTAACCCTGCCGAACACACTGGAGAAACCTGAGCAGCCGCCGATCACAGCGCAGAGCAGCCGCCGGAAAAAGCCGACAATGCAGACGAATGGAGTGAAAAAAAAAACAGTACGTTTGAATGTTTGAAAAGTGAAACGCTGTTTGCAAAGAAACTACAGACCTAAAATGTCTGAAATTTACATAAAAGGTCCGATGAATGATAATAAAAAAGGGATGTTACAGAAAAAAGAAAAAAACGATTAAAAAAAAAAAAAGAAAAAGGAAAAAAAAATTTGGCAAAAAAAATCTATAAAGCGACTTTTTGCTGCAGAATATTATAATCAGCGGTTTATTAGATATTGGATTAAAACGGTAATATTTTTAACATTGAAGCCTATGGGATTCGCCTGAATAAATCTTCCGCATGAAACCACCGAACAGCAGGGCAATTTGGCAACTTTTCACTGCTGGTTTTTGTTCTCTGAATAGACGAAGCATTGCTTCTTTATGGGAATTTCACTGCCCTCGAACAGGCACCGTATGTGCAGGCAATTCACCATCATTTAGAAAAATGCCTGCTCTCTGGATATCCGAATGGCCAGGAAAGGTAACCGTACGCTGAATTTCACTGTTAGGTTACCTTTCGGGCACAATTTGGATCTCTTTGAATAACCCTGACACAGGCCTCAGAAGCAGAGCAGCGATTGATGGTGGCAGTGTGCAGCCTCAAATCCATGGCAGTGTATTCTTTTAGGCCGCAGATGAGGTACCTGGAACTGGCAGGTGGCATGCAGAGAATCGAAGATGGCTGGTAGGCGGCCAGCCTCCTCTGATGTCAGCCCATGACTCGTCCCGACTCCTGGCAGATCGCCAGGAGTCAGGAAGGTTCATGGGTTGCAGACATCTGGTGCGTTCTCTCTGACATCAGAGGGGGCTGGCCACCGGGCCCAGGTGGGACACAGTACCTCCACTGAGGCCAGCGGCCCAAAAAAACCCCCAAAAAACAGCCACCACTGGAACAATGATCATCATCAAGATGATCTATCGCCCCAGTGGCCCAAAAATGAAGCGGCCTACTGGAATTCCTCCCAGTATCCCGGGTAGGCCAATCCAGCCCTGCAGGTAGTACCCCCATGGGCATGGTGGTTGTCTCTGGCATTATGTCAGGGAGGCACCCGGCAGGAGCCATGGGGAGATTCAAAGTTTGGTATATTATCTCCCAGGCGCTAGGGGTGAACGTTTTAATAGATGCACTGGAGACAAAGATGCAGGTAGATACAAGTATATTGATGCTAGACATGTGCATTCGTTTTAGTACTAAAACGATTTAGTCCGAATTTTGGGATAATTTAGTTTTCGTATGACTCAAGAGAAACGAAACTGCTCAGTACAAAAACGAAAGAAACAGTATTTGATATTAACAGGCTGGAATATGAAGTGCTCAACAATGAACAGAAACCAGATTAGGTGCAGCTGATAAACAAACAGTCTCTGATAACAGCAGGTATGAAACCTGTTGGCACAACGGTGATCTTTGGCAATAAATCCAGATGCTGGGATATGCGGTGCACAGCCGTGATCAGGAACAACAGGGGAGAGGGCACGGACTAGGGTGGCAAAACAAAATAGGATTATGGACAGCACAGAACTAGGAACAGGACTTGGACAGGACTAAGGAAAAATAAAACGCAAGGCTGAATAACAGTAGCTCTGATGGTAACACTCTCACTAGCTGATGCTGAGAACAATGCCAGAGAAGAAAGGAAAGGCTAAATAGCTGACTGCACAGGTGACTGGAAAGCAGCCAGCCAAAGGAAACCCTGGAGTGGAGACGGACAGGGAGTAGCATGGGCGAAGCAGCAGCCTGGGATTGGCCCTCCAGCGGGCTCCAGGAACGGCAGCATGACAGAATTACGGCATGCAATTGGAAAAAGAGGGATATTAACAATGCATGCGCAGGAATCAGAAGCAAATTAGAAAATCACGCATGCACAAAAGGATGGAGTGACACATGAACACTGAATGCCACACCACGAGCAGTTAGTTGAAAGATACACCTACAGAAACCCGGAAATCTTATTTAAACATGGGAGCTAAAGAAACCGGTTGCATTACTGGCAAAATGTGTTTCTGCTTATATTTACTCCGTTTTAAACATGTCTTTATTGCATAAATAAATTGATACTTTTCTTTTTGAGACCTTCATTCCTGTTTTTTGTTCCACGCAGGTGTTAATCCTAGAGCCAAGGCATAGGCTCTGTATCTTATAAGTAACCCATAGAGAAAGCAGGAGGCTGCTATTGCACAAAATATTGCACAATTGGGACTCTGTGCCCCATTTACAGATTTAAATTTGCTGCATGGGAAAAGAACCAAAGAAATGGTATCCCAGATCTGATAAGAACTGATAATTAACGCATTTTTCCCACAATGAGCACTGAAATTGCAGATAGTTTTATGTGTAAGAACATCTAACTATTCATGTATAGTAAAAATGGAGTGGATATAGCTACAAATACCATTATTATTTAAAGGAATAAACGCGCAGGTGAAGGATTAAATATTTACTATCTAGAGTTGGCAGATTCCTTACTAGAGAGACGGTGTTTCTTTTATGAAATTGGCCCCTTGTTTCCAGTCAAAGAAGTAATGCGGGGTTACCTTTTGGTTAATCTCATTGTATCCTTCCTGGTAAAATCTTTTCTCCAATTTTTTTTTCCCACAGAACAAGAGCTGATTCGCATGGTTGCTTTGCAAAATAGATTAGCGCTAGATTATTTGTTAGCTGCCGAAGGAGGGGTGTGTCAGTTAGTTGGAGACACCCAGGGGTCAAGTCCTGGGAAAAAAAGTCCGGGAACTCACCCACGAATTCCACAACCCCTATTACCCACAGAAAATATATATATATATCACGAGTATAGCAGTATGTGGTGATACCATTTTTATTGGGTTAACCTTACATTTAAAAAGACAAGCTTTCAAGAGTGTAACCTCTCCTCTTCAGGTCTGGAAACTATACTGATCAAAGGTATCATTTACGTACAGGTATACTCGTGATTTCGGCAACTGGACGAACACGTTCTATATAATATATATATATCACATACATATATATATATCCAGGCACAGACCCCCAGAATAATATACCCAGCACTGAGCCCCCAGAATAATATACCCAGCACTGAGCCCCCAGAATAATATACCCAGCACTGAGCCCCCAGAATAATATGCACAGCACTGGACCCCCAGAATAATATACCCAGCACTGAGCCCCCAGAATAATATACACCGGCATTGAGCCCCCAGAATAATATACACAGGCACTGAGCCCCCAGAATAATATACCCAGGCACTGAGCCCCCAGAATAATATACCCAGCACTGAGTCCTCAGAATAATATACCCAGCACTGGTTATATGGATATATTTGCACCCAGCTCATATGGATATATTTGCCCCCAGCAGCTCATGGGTATATTCGCCCCCAGCAGCTCATGGATATATTTGCCCCCAGCAGCTCATGGATATATTTGCCCCCAGCATCTCATGGATATATTTGCCCCCAGCAGCTCATGGATATATTTGCCCCCAGCTCACCTCTCTGCCAGGTGTCGGGCCTGAAAAAATTTAGCTGCTGGCCAGGAAGCCGCGTGTTCATCCTCCGAGCGGCGACTGGAATGAAGCGCGGCTGCTCGCCTATGATCTATCCAATAGACAGCCGTGATCTCCCGAGTGGCCGCCGGGCCGGCAGCTAAATTTTTTCGGGCTCCAGCCACAGCGGGAACCTGCGTTCCCACAGCGGGAGAACTGCGGGAACGCCGTTCCCGCAGGACTCGAGCCCTGGAGACACCTCTTGCTCTTACACTAAAGACCAATCCGATGCAATTGAACATGACCTGGATAAATTAGAAGAGGTTCAAGCTAGGTTACGATAGGTTTGTTTTAAGGTTTTGTCTGGTCTTTTGGATTGGGTTCCTGGTTGGAATCCTTGGGTAAGAAGATTTTAGAAACTTATTTATGCATATTATTTGCTATTGTTTTATACGTTATCTTGATGTTTTTTGAAATTTTGTCCACTACAATAAGTAGGCCATCCATCCCCCCCCCCCCAGTCAGTCCCAAAGTGATTTTAAACTACTATTTAATTACTCCCACTTACGTGGTCTGGTATACTCTCACGTTTCTTTCTTCTAAAAAGTTTTTTTGTTTTTTTTAAAGGTTACTGCTGGCCACCGAAACACTGGGTAAGCAAATGCTTTTATGTAATCTTACATTTTGGTTATCACTTGGTGATAAAAGGAGGGTTTGAAAGAACTAAAATTTGCCTAGCACCACAAAATGTTTAAAAGAAATCTTTTGTAGGGAAAATATGTCTTGCCTTTTCTTATCTATCCAAAGACTGAACAGGATATTTAATTGTTTTAAGGACCTTAAGAGGATACAGCTTTTCAAGGATGGATTGTGCATCCCTCCGCAAAATCCGTGCGATGTCGCGCTATGTAGCATCTCCAATGCTTTTCAATGGAGCTGTTCACATCTTGCCGGGCGACATGTCGTGCGTCGTGTTAGCATGTCGCTGGAACATGACCCTTTTTTTGCGACTTCCATTGGTGGGGTTTTGCAAAATCGCGACGTCGCGAATATGAAAATCGCACAGTGTGAACGGGGCCTTAGGTCATTAAGTATTCTTTTGCCAATTGATAATTATTTCTTGAAACATTGTATTCAGCATTTTTAAGGAAGTGTGTAATGTAGACTGATCCAATGTTTTTTTTACATCTTTGCCTCTGCAAGACATAATCAAGGATAAAGACTGTGCTTTTTCAGAAGAGCTGTGAGAAAATCACGAGTTGAGTCTGCGTGTCCTTCATGCAGCTACTTTGTGCGACTCGGGCTCTTCCCAGGTGCCGGAGAGTGCAGTCAAGCTCAGAGAGGGGAAAAAATTTGCATGCAGCCAAATAACCACCCGGGTGGAGAATTATTGGTCTACCAGAGAGAAAAACGTATTTCAAGTCAGGTTTGTCATAAGAGATGCGTTTCCGAATTTTTTTTTCACAAAACAGGTAAGCGCTGCAAGTAACACAAATTTTATTATTTAAGACAAAACAGACAGGTACAAACATCCACCTTAACCAGTCTTTCTACTGGTCTCGTCTGGGAATTTGTCAGTTAACCCAAATTTAAAAGCAAATCTCCATAGGCCCGCCACAGTCATCTTGAGGTCACAAGAGTCATACTGCGTCCCGGTCTGCAGAAATATATACATACATTTGTTCTGTCATTGCTGACTGCCATAAAATATCATGGTGTCAGTAATAAAAAATAAACATCACACAGTATGACTTTATAGGTACATTTCTAGCATGTGTAGCACATTTCATTGGAGTCACCCATGCAACATACATGTATTAAACTTCTGGCTTAGAGAATTCAGAACAGAATACAGATTTTGACTTAAAAATATTCCTGTATTCACTTAGAATGTCATATTTCATGCTCGTTGTCCTGATCCAGAAAAGGAACATCCAAAAAAATGTTGTTCAGTGTCTAAAAAGGGGTGACAATCAAGACTAAGTCACTGAGCAATGTGCCCTCATCCTCAGCGGCACATGTTTCTCCCTTGTGCCCATTGGAGAAGTGTAGATGCTGGCCTCCTGCCATGGGTCTGCAGACCAATGTGACAAAGCCAACGCCGGAGGTGGACTGACAAGACTTGGGGCCCCTGGGCAATAGGATATCATGGGGCCCCCATTGTAGGAGTCTGGCATGCAGTGGGGGGGGGGGCTTTGCCTGACCTCCACATGCAGGAAGAAGCTCATTGCCAGTGTGCAGCAGGCCTGACCAAGGCTTAGTGGGGCCCTCTGCTAGGCCAGGGCCCTTCAGCATTGCCCTATTGCTCAGTCCACCCCTGGTAATGCTGACAGTGGGCATACAGTGGATAGCAAAAGTATACACATCCCTACATCCCTGCATACACAAAAAAATTAGACAAAGATCAATCATTTCATAACTTTTTCCACCTTTAATGTGACCTATAAACTGTACAACTGAATTGAAAAACCAACTGAAATCATTTAGGTGGAGGGAGGAAAATGAATTAAAATAATATGGTTGCACAAGTGTACACACCCAGTGGCATCACTAGGGTTGGTGTCACCCAGTGCGGTAACTTATGGTGCCCCCCCGAGTTTTACGGATTTTTTTTAAACTACTCTTACTCATAAATCAGTACTCCCATATAACACTGAACGCTCATGCACAGCGCACATTACTGTGAGGTTTATTGCTGTGGAGCTCCCTCATATGCTCACACACAAATTTTGGTGAACTGCCAGCAAGTACAGTGCCTGTTTGAAGACAGTGAAAGTGAAGGCACACACATGGATATATATTGCCCCCAGCAGCTCACCCATGGATATATATATTGCCCCCAACAGCTCACCCATGGATATATATTGCCCCCAGCAGCTCGCCCATGGATATATATTGTCCCCAGCAGCTCACCCATGGATATATATTGCCCCCAGCAGCTCACACATGGATATATTGCCCCAGCTCACACATGGATATAGTTGCCCAGCTCACACATGGATAAATTTGCACAGCTCACACATGGCTATAGTTGCCCAGCTCACACATGGATAAATTTGCCCAGCTCACACATGGATATAGTTGCCCAGCTCACACATGGATATAGTTGCCCAGCTCACACATGGATAAATTTGCCCAGCTCACACATGGATAAATTTGCCCAGCTCACACATGGATAAATTTGCCCAGCTCACACATGGATATAGTTGCCCAGCTCACACATGGATAAATTTGCCCATCTCACACATGGCTATAGTTGCCCAGCTCACACATGGATAAATTTGCCCATCTCACACATGGCTATAGTTGCCCAGCTCACACATGGATAAATTTGCCCAGCTCACACATGGACAAATTTGCCCAGCTCACACATGGATAAATTTGCCCAGCTCACACATGGATAAATTTGCCCAGCTCACACATGGATAAATTTGTCTAGCTCACACATGGATATAGTTGCCCAGCTCACACATGGATAAATTTGCCCAGCTCACACATGGATAAATTTGCCCAGCTCACACATGGATAAATTCGCCCAGCTCACACATGGATAAATACGACCAGCTCACACATGGATAAATATGCCCAGCTCACACATGGATAAATACGCCCAGCTCACACATTGATAAATTCGCCCCAGCAGCTCACCTCTGCCGCCGCGTGCGGTTTGCTGCGTCTTTGGTTCCCTATGAGCTCCCGAAGGCATGGAGCTTGGCCGCTCGCCTGGGGGAACCACGTGAAAAGCCGTGATCTCGCAAGAACGCGGTTGGTCACGTGGTTCCCACAGGCGAGCGGCTAAGCTCCATGCCTTCGGGAGCTCATAGGGAGCCAAAGACGCGGCGAACAGCATGTGGCGCCACGGCGGCAGGCCGAATACGGCCCGCAGGTTGCCAACCCCTGCCTTAGGGTGACACGATCCGCCCTTAGGGTGACACAGTCACCAAAGACCCTGATTTTTGAACCAGCCGTCGGCCGGTTCAAAAATCAAAGTCTTTTGTGACGGTGTCACCTTAAGGGCGGGTGTCACCTGGTGCGGACCGCACCCCCACCTAGCGACGCTAGTGTACACACCCTCATAACTGGGGATGTAGCGTGTTCAGAATTAAGCAATCATATTCAAAATCATGTTAAATAGGAGTCAGTACACATCTGCCATCATTTAAAGTGCCTCTGATTAACCCCACATAAAATTCAGCTGTTCTAGTTGGCCTTTACTCACACATCCTGCAGCAAAAGCCATGGTCCTCAGAGAGCTTCCAAAGGATCAGAGGGACCTCATTGTTAAAAAGGTATCAGTCGGGAGAAGGATATAAAAGTATTTCCAAAGCATTAGATATACCATGGAACACAGTGAAGGCAGCCATCATCAAGTGGAGAAAATATGGCGCAACAGTGACATTAACAAGAACTAGACGTCCCTCCAAATGTGATGAAAAAACTACAAGAAAACTGGTCAGGGAGGCTGCCAAGAAGCCTACAGCAACATTGAAGGAGCTGCAGGAATATCTGGTAAGTACTGGCTGTGTGGTACATGTGACAAAAATCTCACATATTCTTCACATGTCTGGGCTATGGGGTTGAGTGGCAAGACGGAAGCCTTTTCTTACGAAGAAAAACATCCAACCCCTCCTAAATTTTGCAAAAACACATCTGAAGTCTCCCAACGCATGTGGGAAAATGTGTTATGGTCTGATGAAACCAAGGTTGAACTTTTTGGCCATAATTCCAAAAGACATGTTTGGCACAAAAACAACACTGTTTCATACCACGGTGTTCTTTTGGTCACATGCAGTGAAACGTGGTGGGAGCAGCATGCTTTGGGGCTGTTTTACTTCAGCTGGAACTGGGACCTTAGTCAAGGTAGAGGGAATTATGAACAGTTTCAAATACCAATCAATATTGGCACAAAACCATCAGGCTTCTGCTAGAAAGCTGAACATGAAGAGGAACTTCATCTTTCAACATGACAACGACCCAAACATACAGTGGGGCAAAAAAGTATTGTCTGCCACCAATTGTGCAGGTTCTCCCACTTAAAAAGATGAGAGAGGCCTGTAATTGTCATCATAGGTACACTTTGAGCGACAAAATGAGAGAAAAAAATCCATAACATTGTCTGATTTTTAAAGAATTTATTTGCAAATTCTGGTTGAAAATAAGTATTTGGTCACCTACAGTACAGTACAAACAAGCAAGCAAGATTTCTGGCTCTCACAGACCTGTAACGTCTTCTTTAAGAGGCTCCTCTGTCCTACACTAGTTACCTGTATGAATGGCACCTGTTTGAACTTGTTATTAGTATAAAAGACACCTGTCCACAACCTCAAACAGACACACTCAAAACTCCACTATGGTCAAGACCAAAGAGCTGGGGGGGCGCGACCGGCCGCGCGGGGGAACAGACGTGTCTGTGCTGAGCTCCAGCTGCTATCAGAGGAGATTTCTGACATGAATCCCTGCTTGAATTGCCCCCTTGGGAAGTCCCTGCGCGGCTGGCCATCGGGTGGAGTGCCCTGGAGCCGCGGGGCCCCCCCCCTCCAGGAGCGGAGAACTGACCCGGCGGCCATTTTGAGGCCTGTTACCTCGCTTCGCTATGGACTGGCCATCGCTTCCTTTTCCTCCCCCTGTGAAACGGCTCTGCCCGAAGGACTGGCGGGCACGGGCTTGGAGGGCCCCCGTCCTCTGAACGCGACTGCTGACCCGGCAGCGGATAGCGGGGGTGCGCACGGAATGGAGGCGTCTGATGCGCGCCCTCAACGGCGGGAGGGAGGAGGCTGCCCTTGCCCAGATGTGGAGGTCGAGAGATGCCTGCTGGTGTGCGGCCTTGGAGTGGTTCGCCAGCGGTATGACGAGCTGGATGAGACCCCGGGAGGGGAGGCCCCGGATGCGACCTGGTCGACGAGGGCCATCCTGATGATTGTTACAAGCACCAGGTGGTTTTGCCCAAAGGACTTGGCGGTGGATAACGTGGAACGGCACAGGCTTTGCAAGGCCCAGAAGGCTTCTCCGGGGATGATGCTTGAGCGGCTGTTGGGCGACGTGGCCAGCTGGGGGTCGCGTTGCTGGTATGCTGCCCGTTCTTGTTTTACCCTTATAACCCCCCCCCACCACCACGCTGAGACTTCGATTTTTCTTTTTGGCCACAACTTTTGGATGAGACCCCCCTAATTGGGGATGAATTTGCCAATATTTTGCTGTCTTCGGATGCTTTTATTTTTTCCGTTTCTGAGACACCTTTTTATTTCGGGACACTGCAGCCTTTTTTGCCATAGATCCCCGGTTGGGGCTTATTCTGTGTTCCCCGTTTCCCCCCCCCTCTGCTATTCAAGAACTTGATGTTTCTTTAAGAGACCCCCCCCTTCTGATTTATATGTATTTGATGCCTATTTGGCCCTGCGAGGCCTATTTTGTCAGTTTGTGTATCATTCTTCCTTGCAAAATGAATTTTTTTTTAAAGAATACCAAAGAGCTGTCAAAGGACACCAGAAACAAATTGTAGACCTGCACCAGGCTGTGAAGACTGAATCTGCAATAGGCAAGCAGCTTGGTGTGAAGAAATCAACTGTGGGAGCAATCATTAGAAAATGGAATACATACAAGACCACTGATAATCTCCATCGATCTGGGGCTCCCCGCAAGATCTCACCCCGTGGGGTCAAAATGATCACAAGAACGGTGAGCAAAAATCCCAGAACCACACGGGGGGACCTAGTGAATGACCTGCAGAGAGCTGGGACCAAAGTAACAAAGGCTACCATCAGTAACACACTATGCCGCCAGGGACTCAAATCCTGCAGTGCCAGACGTGTCCCCCTGCTTAAACCAGTACATGTCCGGGCCCATCTGAAGTTTGCTAGAGAGCATTTGGATGATCCTGAAGAGGATTGGGAGAATGTCATATGGTCAGATGAAACCAAAGTAGAACTTTTTGGTAAAAACTCGACTCGTCGTGTTTGGAGGAGAGAGAATGCTGAGTTGCATCCAAAGAACACCATACCTACTGTGAAGCATGGTGGCGGAAAGATCATGCTTTGGGGCTGTTTTTCTGCAAAGGGACCAGGACGACTGATCCGTGTAAAGGGAAGAATGAATGGGGCCATGTATTGTGAGATTTTAAGTGAAAACCTCCTTCCATCAGCAAGGGCATTGAAGATGAAACGTGGCTGGATCTTTCAGCAGGACAATGATCCCAAACACACCGCCCGGGCAACGAAGGAGTGGCTTCGTAAGAAGCATATCAAGGTCCTAAAGTGGCCTAGCCAGTCTCCAGATCTCAACCCCATAGAAAACCTTTGGAGGGAGTTGAAGGTCCGTGTTGCCCAGCGACAGCCCCAAAACATCACTGCTCTAGAGGAGATCTGCATGGAGGAATGGGCAAAAATACCAGCAACAGTGTGTGAAAACCTTGTGAAGACTTACAGAAAACGTTTGACCTCTGTCATTGCCAACAAAGGATATGTAACAAAGTATTGAGATGGACTTTTGATATTGACCAAATACTTCTTTTCCACCATAATTTGCAAATAAATTCTTTAAAAATCAGACAATGTGATTTTTTATCATTTTGTCTCTCATAGTTGAAGTGTACCTATGATGACAATTACAGGCCTCATCTTTTTAAGTGGGAGAACCTGCACGATTGGTGGCTGTCTAAATACTTTTTTGCCCCACTGTACATACAAATCAACAAAGGAATGGCTTCACCAGAAGATTACAGTTTTGGAATGGCCGAGTGCCCAGACCTAAATCCGAACGAAAATCTGTGGGTTGATCTGAAGAGGGCTGTGCACATTAGATGCCCTCGCAATCTGACTGATTTGGAGTGTTTTTGCAAAGAAGAGTGAGCAAATATTGCCAAGTCAAGATGTGCCATGCTGATAGACTCCTACCCAAAAAGACCGAGTGCTGTAATAAAATCAAACGGTGCTTCAAGAAAGTATTAGTTTAAGGGTGTGCACACTTATGCAACCATATTATTTTAGTTAATTTTTCCTCCCTCCACCTAAAAGATTTCAGTTTAGTTTCAATTGTGTTGTACAGTTTATAGGTCACATTAAAAGGTGGAAGAAGTTCTGAAATTAATTATCTTTGTCATATTTTGTTACATCAGAGAAACCTGACATTTTAACAGGGGTGTGTAGACTTTTGCTATCCACTGAAAGTGGACTTTGTTAAACCAATTGTTATCTAAAGAACGGTTTGGTCTATTTTAGTAATCCTTTTAAAACCTATTGCTTCTATGGTCTGTGATTGTCATTAGATTGATTTGATGTGGATAATGTGCTAATCCTGTCTATTGTAAACTAATCAGAGGTCTGTATCTCTTTATGTGATTTTCATTCACCCCGTGTGAGGGGTTGACTGTCATTTTACCTTCCCCTCCCCGTCTCCCATATAAACTAGTCCTCGTTTCAAATGAAATATCATTATTCTTCTTAACTAAATAGTGTTTTGTGTTTGGAGAGAGCTACCAGTAGCTATACAGCACCCCCTCCCTCAAGTTCTAGCTGAGGGTTGTGTAGAAAGGAAAGCTGCTGCAGATCTGCTTTAATTGGGGACAGAGGGGACAGACGCTGTAACAGGTTGGGGTCTGGTCCTCAAGCCGGAGGACCAGTCAACTTCAGTTCTTGTTACACCCCCCCCCCCAAATAAGATTTCCATTTGCACTGTAGCTACTGAAGAGAGACCAGGGTGAAGACACTATTGCTTTTTCCTTCGCTAGCGACAGACAAAGCCTTTGAAATTTGAAAGCCATGTCGTGGTTACATTCTAGTTCAGGGATCTCCAACTTTGGCCTCCGGTTGTCTCTGAACCAGTGGAGGCTCGTCCATTGGGGCAGCACTTCAAAAAAAATTTGGAAAGAAAAAGAAATCATGTAAAAAATAATTTGTGTGAAAGCTCAAGGCTAGTGTTTTTCCTGGAGGGAAATGGGATTATTATTATTATTTTAAAATAAAGCGTTAAAGGTTTTTTTCCCTGTCCTGATTGAAGCAACAGCAAATGAGCATGCTCAGAGATGCAGCAAATAAAGTCTCCCCCGCCCCCCCATTATGGGTCAATATTTAATTAAATGGCTTTCAAACCATGCTCATCCACCAAACAGGATTAATTGACAGTCCTGCCTGGATGAGTATAATCTATATATATAAACGCGAAAGTCCTGACTGACTGATTAACGCCCAGCTGAAACCGTTTAACCTAGGAATGAGAAATTTTGAAGGTGCACTGTTTTTATGATTTAGGCGCCCACTAAGGAAGGATTTTTGGAAAATCCACCCATAATGGGGTTAAAAAGGGGGTTGAATATTTTAAACAGGATACCTATAGCTCAAAAACAGAAGATGCTACAGATGTGAAAATTGGTATTTAAATTCGTCTTGAAAAATAAAACAACACATATTTTACCATGTTCTGAAAACTCCTTGGGGGGGGGCAAAAAAGGGTGTTGAATACCTTTATCAGTGTACCTATATTTCAAAAACCGAAGATGTTACAGGTGTGAAATTTGGTATTTACAATCTTCGTGAAAAAAAAACAAACATGTTTTTTGCCATTTTCCACAAATCCAACTGGGGGGGGGGGGGTCGGGGGAAAGGGGTTTGAATATTTTTATCATTATACCTATATTTCAAAAACCAAAGATGTTACAGACGTGAAATTTGGTATTTACAATCTTCTTGAAAAATAAAAACAGGTGTTTTGCCATTTTCCAAAAATCCCAAGGGGGGGATGAAAAAAGGGGGGGCTGAATACTTTTAAACAGTATACCTATATCTCAAAAACAGAAGATGTTACATACGTGAAAATTGGTATTTAGATTCATCTTGAGAAAGAAAAAAAACACCTATTTTACCATTTTCCAAAAATTCAGTGGGAGGGGGCAAAAAGGGGGATGAATACTTTTATCAGTATACCTATATTTCAAAAACCAAAGATGTTACAGGTGTGAAATTTGGTATTTACAATCTTCGTGAAAAAAAACAAACATGTGTTTTGCATTTTCCACAAATCCAAATAAGGGGGGGGGGTCGAGGGAAAGGGGTCTGAATACTTTTATCAGTATATCTATAGTTCAAAAACCAAGATGTTACAGGTGTGAAGTTTGGTAATTACAATCTTTTGAAAATAAAGAAACACGTGTTTTACCATTTTCCAAAAATCCAAGTGGAGGGGGAAAAAAGGGGGGGTTGAATACTTT
The DNA here is from genome assembly GCA_009667805.1 of Leptobrachium leishanense. Lineage (NCBI taxonomy): Eukaryota > Metazoa > Chordata > Amphibia > Anura > Megophryidae > Leptobrachium > Leptobrachium leishanense. Next base: position 263,216,441 of record CM019065.1, on the reverse strand, counting down.
TATCAGTATACATATATTTCCAAAAACCAAAGATGTTACAGGTGTGAAATCTGGCACTTACAATCTTCTTGAAAAATAAAAAAACACATGCTTTACCATTTTCCAAGAATCCCACGTGGTGGGTGAAAAAAAGGGGGGGGGTGAATACTTTTCAACAGGATACCTATATCTCAAAAACAGAAGATGTTACAGACGTGAAAAATGGTATTTAGATTCGTCTTGAAAATAAAACAACACCTATTTTACCATTTTCCAAAAATCCAGTGGGGGGGCAAAAAGGGGGATGAATACCTTTATCACTATACCTATATTTCAAAAACCAATGAGGTTACAGGTGTGAAATTCGATATTTACAATCTTCGTGCAAAAAAAACAAAAAACATGTTTTACCATTTTCCGAAAATCCAGTTAAGGGGGGTGGGGGGAAAGGGATGTGAATACTTTTATCAGTATACCTATATTTCAAAAACCAAAGATGTTACAGGTGTGAAATTTGGCACTTACATTCTTCTTGAAAAATAAAAAAACACGTGTTTTACAATTTTCCAAAAATCCCAAGTGGGGAGGAAGGGGGGAGGGTTCTACCAAAAAAACCTCAAGTTTCTTTTAAAATACAATTTTAACAAGTCATAAAATCCGTGCGAGCGAAGCCGCGGGCAAAAGCTAGTATCTAATAAACCGTTGCTTATAATATTCTGCAGTAAAGAGTCTCTTTATTACTAGATTTTTTAGTATTTTTTAAAGCATTTTTTATACTTTTTTTTAAAAAAACAAATTCGACCTTTTGGCGAACGTCCTAAAAAAGTTCGAAGTTCGCGAACTTTCGAACAGCCGATGTTCGATTCAAACTCGGAACAGATCAAAACCGAACGCTCATCCCTATTGCCAACTTTGCCTGCCATTTGACAATTCTCTCTGTGTACTCTCTGCCTGTTCTGTTTGCCTCCTGTTGCTACTGGTGTGTGCGCTGATTCTTACCATATACAGTAGCGCAGTACAAGTGCCTACATTTTGCTGACCCCATTTTGTTAGAACGACTACTCTCTATCTGTGCCCCTGTCTGGTATATCTGCTGCTTGTATGATATATAATCCATTAAGAATTTATAAATAGAAAGCAGTGATCAATACAGAAAGGACAGGTGTATATCCTACTGATAAGGCTAGGGTCAGACGAACGCAGTGTTCATGTGCGTATAGCCGCACTTTAGTACGTCCGTGGTAGCAGCAAATAACGTCCAACGAAGGCCCACACATGAATTACGGCCGTACAGAAGTGCGGTCAAAAAACCCAAGCGGCAAAAGGACGCAGGTTAGCAGGAACGTTGAACCGCTAGTACTAACGTACAGAGTGCGCTGCATCGGCATAGCGACGTGTGCGTGTGATTAGGAGATGTCAGACGCTGCGCATGTCCGGCCTGTATCACGTCCATTTTTTTTATAGCGCCGTCAAAAATCACGGCCGTAATTGTGCACCATGTGACCACTACCGCGTCTTCCGTCAAAAAGTGCATCTGGACGCACAGTTCGTGAAAAATGCGTTCGTCTGACCCTAGCCTAAAGCATCACAACAGGCAGGGAGCATGTATAAGCATAAAAGTCCATTTAAAAAGTCAATTAGTATGCCTCACAGTGAGCCAGGGAATCCATATATTGTACATCACAAATTATAAACCTAAACTATATAGATTAGGATTTATTGGACTGCTTTCCAGCAGTATGTAGAAATAGTTGCACCAGCATATGAATTCTACATACTGCAGAGGTACTTTCACTTACTTTCCATCACTTTCCCCCTCAAATGGTATAGATTTATTACAGCAAATTGTCAGTCGTTAAAATTGCCTCAGTGTGGGTGGAGATTAGATGCCATACTAATCTGCACATGTTATTTATTTATTTATAAAGGATTTTACCAGGAAGGATACATTGAGATTTCTCTCGTTTTCAAGCATGTCCTGGGTTCAAGAACATTGAAGTGTTACAGTTAATGTTAAACAATTTCACCCAATATAACGTAGTATAAAAGAGTTAACGTCAGGAGTGGCATTGCCACTTCAGCAAATCGTTATGAATGACTTGGACCCGCAATTACTCTTTAATCAAAGTGGGATAACACCCCCCCCCCAAAAGCTTGAATGTAAAACTAAATGTATACCATGTGTGGAATTTGTAGATATTTGACGCACAAACAAATTTAGAATCATAAAAAAAGCTTCTACTTATGTGACACTAGTAATGGCCCAAACAAACGTTTTAGTAGGTTAAGAATGCATTTTTAATCCTCTTTGTAATCTAACTTTCTAAAACTAGAATTGGCAGCCTGTAGATGCCAACAAATATAGTGTGTTGTATTAAAGTCCATGTACACATGGCCATGTTGACTGGTATGTTGAGGAGATCCAGGCTGAAGCTTGCTGAGGTCAGGCGTTGGTAGTTTGAGTTAGCGAGCTACCACCTTTACATACACACCATCTTTTGGTCGCAGAGTTGAAACAGCGGTGATCTGAAGCGGGATCTAGACAGAAGAGAACTTAAATGTATTCCTTATACAAAATTATGCAAGAGTCCATTTAAACAGTGCCATTATGAATCAAAAAATGTAAGCTGTGATTATGAATGACATGTGCCACAGTGTGCACGTGACAGTTTTATTACAGCAGAAATAATATTTATGATTATACAGAAAATACATGTGAAATCTAACTTTAGCCATTATGAAAAAATATGAACACAAGCCTGTATTATTTACTATTGAAAAATGAATCAATTTGCACAAAGTGCAACTAGAGTACCAGGAGTAGGTTAATTTTAATAATACACTTAGACAATGAATGAAAAATTGCAAGGTTGGTGGTAGAGGGTGTGGAGGGTGGGACAAGGACCACCAATCAATAAGCAAAATTGCACAATGAAAGGGTAAAGGGGTCTATACCTCGGCGGTTCAAGCCACCTACATAACCAGTAATGTAATAAGGAGTACCAGACAGCATATAGCAAACCCAAACAAATACCCTCACCAACCAAAATACAGTTAAAAACAACAAACAAAGAGGCATAGCTTGACGCGTTTCGCCCGTCTGGGCTTAGTCTGAAGCTTCAGACTAAGCCCAGACGGGCGAAACGCGTCAAGCTATGCCTCTTTGTTGTTGTTTTTAACTGTATTTTGGTTGGTGAGGGTAGTTGTTTGGGTTTGCTATATGCTGTCTGGTACTCCTTATTACATTACTGGTTATGTAGGTGGCTTGAACCGCCGAGGTATAGACCCCTTTACCCTTTCATTGTGCAATTTTGCTTATTGATTGGTGGTCCTTGTCCCACCCTCCACACCCTCTACCACCAACCTTGCAATTTTTCATTCATTGTCTGTTTATGTGTATTATTAAAATTAACCTAGTCCTGGTACTCTAGTTGCACTTTGTGCAAATTGATTCGTTTTTCATGTTGTTTGGGTTATGCCCTTTTATTGAGTACCTGGTGCCCCTTTCGTTGTGCTTTTTTTCAGATTATTTACTATTGGACTACAAATGGAAACCTGCTCAATTCAGTTAAGGCTAGTGTCAGACGAGCGTCTTTGGAGAACGGAAGGAATGTCCGCGAGAGTGGACGTTCCTTCCACTCGACGCCCACCTGGCCACCTCGCTGAGTGCATGGAGAATCGCGCTTTGCAGCTCCGTCAATGTCCATCCTAGCGCTTTGCTGGAGAGGCTTGGATAACGGACGCTTGTTGCGTGGGCATTTCGTGCGTGTACAAGCGTGTGACCGGCCCTGTTGCAGCGTCACAACGCTGCAACGGACGCCGGTAAGCACGTCAGTACGGGCGCACATAGCGCACTCGTCTGACGCCAGCCTCAACAGGAGAAAAAAAAGAAAACCCAAATTATTTTACTGTTATTTTGTTTGTTTTTTCTATTGCCTTATTTGTGTTTTTCTTCTCTTATTGAACTCTACAACATCTTTTTTGGGATATATTTCTGAAGAGAAAAAAAAAAACAAGACTAAAGTCAAGACTAAAGCGCACATGATTTCTGTTTATGGAGGATGATTTTATTCTCCTTTAACCCCTTCACTACCAATAGAGCTATCACAGGCTTCAAAGGCACTATCTGGTGCCCCGATATCGAGATATCTCGATAAGCTGATCTGCAGCCCAAAAAGCTAATTAATTAGTTTGCTGCAAATTAATTTTGTTTGATTTTGGGCTGCAGAAGGTGCCCCCAAAGTTTTAGCCCTGTGGGCTAAAACCGTAAAATCAGCAGCTCAAAGCTCTGAAATATTGGGCTTTCAGTAGCCGACGCAGGGAGAAAAAGAGGAAAATAGACCAGCCGCTCAAATCTCTAATTCAATTTGGCAGTAGATGGCATCATCTACTGGCCAAAAATAGGTTATTTACAAGACATAAGTATAAGCTCAAAATGATTTTACAAATAAAACCAATGGTTTCTGAAGGGGTTAAAAGCAAAAACACCACAATTCATTAAAATGATGGTGACAGGAGTGAATTCCTTCCCCAGACATACTCATATTAAGGACTATTGATTTAAAACAATAAGCTTACTCTATATTTACCTGGGTGAGTGGGCAAGTCTGGAAACAAAACTTCTGAAGTACACGGAAAAGTGTTATCTTAGTTTCAAGGATTGCCATTCGCATCCCAATACAACTCCGGGGCCCTGAACCAAATGGCAAATATACACAGGGATGGCGCTTCTGCTTTTCTTCCTCTGTGAACCTGTCATAGAATAATAATTTAGAATTTACTTCTGCACGGTTATCTGCTGTCCCAGTGCTTGGTGTCAAAGGTTCACACATGCAGCCAGGTTGCCGTAAAATTCAACGACTGAAGTGTTTCCTAATATCTTCAATAGTGGCTGAAGTGGCTTTTTGCATTTTGCTTTGTAATCACTCGACACATATTCTTTCGAAAAGAATAGCACCCCCATAATACGATTTAACATTCATGCCCGAATAGTGTCTAACTTCTTAATGGAACCATCAAATGAAGGAATACTATTGGTTTTACTATAATAGCTTTTCATCACTTTATTGTACACAATTTTATCTTAAGACAGTGGATCTGTTTCAGTTTCTGAAATAAAATCAACAGTGCAAATCTTACTGGTTTATGATCACATTTGAAATAATGGTCAATGGGTTCACGATCACAAAAGATGCCATCTCAAGGTTGCCATAGTTAACAACGTGGCAGTAATTCACGCTTTAATGTTTTAATTTTAAAACATATCTTTTTTAGGTCAAACTTGGTTCAATACTAGCATGATTTTACACACACTAGTGTTAGTTTTAGGGATTAACCCCAACTCATAGATTTTGCTCCATGTTCATACTTTTTAGACAACAAGTTTTGCCTACAAATGATTTGACAATGGGCAATAACCTGTTGGTTAGGGTTAAACTCTTAACAGCAAAACAAGCACAAACAGTAGCAATAATACTAACCCTAACCCCAATGTCAATAAAAAAAATATACTAGTATGGTGGTAAGTGACTGAAGAAAAAAAAAAGGTGCAAATGTGCCATTTTTTGCATCAAATACATTTCCTTTCTAACGCCCTAATGTTAGAAAACATTTTTAAAGTGTGTCTTTATTGAAGTGTCGTATGCTGGGGTGACCACTGGGTGGCGACTTTGCGACACAAAACAGTGTTACTGTAACCCTATCCCCAAACTGGAATCTTACAACTATATGCCATAATTCGTTAATCCACAGGTTGATGGAGATCTGCAATTAAATCTTACGCCAAACACTAAACTTTGTCTTTAATTGACAACCAGATGAAAACTTTATTTTGGATATTGCAAAGGACACCCAGCATAGTGTGTTTGCAAATTCAAAAACCAAGACCTATATAGAGCATTTCCCTCTAAATAAAAATAAATAGAAATGCTCTGTATGCAAGATGTTTTTTTATTTTGACTTCTAGCAAATGAATACTTCTAAAAACTAAACCTATTAGCCAGGAAAGGGATTTATAACCAATTGTACTATCCAGATAAAAAAAATATTAACGAAATGATTTAGGGAATCATACATACAGGGAAACAATACCTGTTCCTTCTGCCACAACCTGGTATTTCAAAACAGAAATGTTGATCTTCGGGGGGCTGGATGTTGAGGTGAGGATGCATGGGCTCTGTCCCAAGCTGGGTTTATAGAGTGTTTATCCTCCTATTTATTGGAGGTTTTACCCTCCCCTTGATCCCGACGAATGTGCTGGATGCCCCCATCCTTTCGAGCCGAGTCTTCCAGGTGAATCCTGGCCCTAAGGCAAGAGACCCACTAGATTCCTGTCTGGAAGGTCTCTCCGGCAGCCATTTTGAGGTCTGCAAGGTGGCTGTGCTTCTTGGAGCCTGACCAATCAAAACCCCTACAGATCCCAGTGGATCCCAGGATGGTGCCTCGGGGAAGCAGACGATCTGAAGCTGGGGCATTGAAGGGCTCACGTTCCCCAACTGATGCTGTCCTGTGGGAGATGGGTTCGGCTGGGAGGCCTGCAGTCTGGGCCTTCACATCCCCCTCCTCAAATTTTGAAGGCCACAATATTTGGCCTGGAAAAGAGCCTGCAATGGCTGTCGGGGAGTGAAGAGGGCGACCGACCGCTGACCAAAGGTGATTTGCGCTACCTGATAACTATGATGTGGGGTGTCCCAGGAGAACCTCGGAAGATGACAAAAGGCCAATCAAAATGCAGCAGAGATGGAGCAAGGGGACCAATATCCTATGGCTGCGGAGGATGGGGGGCCAGAGCCTCACCCTGTGAGCAGCAGTGCAGAGCTGCTGGAAGAGGACATGCATGCGGGTGATGTACCTCCTGTTTGGGATGTGGCTGGTGATGCCACGGTGAGCCCTGCTCCTACAGATCAGGATCAGGTGGTGGACTCTGGTCCCCCCATGAGGCCTGAAAGTGAGGCCCAGTCTGGACTGGCAGCAGAGACCGTTGATTTGGAGAGGGGATGGAAATCTGTCTGGGGTGTTGGTCTTGTTCCATGGGATCTGTGGGGTCCTCGTTCATGCTACTAGGCTGAAAGCACCGCATCCCCTTCAGAGACACAGGCTAAGGAAGCAACCCTATGTACATTTTTCCTTTTTTGTGTTTTATTCTACGGGTTTCCTGTTAAATGCTTGCTTTGAAGCCTAACCCCTAGTTTTTCCTTTATTACATGGCAGACTCTGGTTTTGTTTTATGTTCTGAGACTTTTATCTGACTTGTGGATATTGGCTACATATCGGGCTGATGGGGTTCCGGGTGTCCCTCCCCCTCTCCTTTTTTGTTGTGGGAAAATGGGTTGGCCCAGGTGAGCCATTTTGGTAGCTGCCATGGTTCTGTCCGCTCACCTTGGCCCTGGCCTTCCACGGCCTCTGGTTGTCCGCTTGGCAGTCGGAGCGAGCCGAGAATGACACACATTCAGGGACAGTTCTCCACTTTTTCTCACCCTCCCCTTGTGAAGGTGTTTTGTAATTATTTTTTTTGTCCTGGTATACCCTTTAACGGATTCATTGCGGATGTATTCATTGCCAATCCTCCTGAAATTTTAGTCCGAATTCCTAGACTCCCCCTTCTCTTATTTTTCTTTAGCGAAATGCATGTGCTGCTAATTGTTAGGCCTGTGTGAATATTTTCAATATCTTGACTGCAGTTGTCCACTTTTTTTTCTTGTAATTCTTTGAGTAGAAAACAGAAATGTTCCTGGGGTCTGAACCTTTTTCTAGCTCAGTGAAATTATATCATTTCATCTGGATTTTTTAGGAAATAATTGCAACCAAGATGCTTCATAATTTATTTATTTTTAAAAATTAAATATGATTACCTTTCCGGTTGAAATTTATCTGGTTCTGTCCAGTATGTGGGGTCATTCTGCAAACATACTACAGGGATTTCCACTACAGTTCCCGCAGGGATCTTATAACCCATCAGTGTAGTATCATGTGAAGCTTCCCGGGCAAACCTAATAAACAAGCAAATTATTTTTTTTAACCATATGTGCTCTAACATATCCATACCATCATATGTAATATAATGGGCGCCAGAGAGTTAAATGGCAGCTATTCATTAATCATTGAACGAATGCTGGATTAGGAGGTTTGAGCAGTTAAAAAAGCTCATTATTATTATTATTATTATTAATTTATAAAGCGCCAGCATATTCCGCAGCGCTGTACAATAGGCACAGTATAGACGGGTTACAATACATTGAACAACATTTGACAAACAGAACAGGAGGAGATGAGGCCCTATTCCCGTAGGAACTCACAATCTAGAGGGGTTGGGGTTGGAAACAGGAGGAGAGGACTGCAAGGTGAGAGTGACTGATGGTTGCGTCAGTGAGTTGGGTGGCAGGCTTCCCTAAATAGGAATGATTTAAGGGAGCGTTTGAAGGAAGAGAAGTTAGGGGAAAGTCTGACCGTACGAGGGATAGCGTTCCAGAGAATGGGGGCTGCGCGTGTGAAATCCTGCAGTCTATCATGGGAAGAGGTGATGCGGGGAGAAGCTAGGTGCAGGTCGCTGTTTGACCTTAGGGAGCGGGCTGGGGTGTATTTGGGGATTAGTGAGGACAGGTAGTGGGGAGCTGAATTAGTGAGGGTTTTGTAGGCAAGGATAAGGATTTTGAACTTAATTCTGCAGTGGATGGGGAGCCAGTGAAGGGACTCGCAGAGGGGAGTGGCAGAGACAGAGCGGCAGGTGAGGTGGATTAGCCTGGCAGAGGCGTTCAGGATTGATTGTAGGGGGGGAGAGGTGGGAGAGAGGGAGGCCAGATAAGAGATTATTGCAATAGTCAAATTGGGAGATTACCAGGGCGTGTATGAGTTGTTTTGTGGTGACAGCAGTAAGAAAAGGCCGAATTCTGGAAATATTACGCAATTGGTAGCGGCAGGAGGAGGAAAGAGACTGGATGTGGGGGATGAAGGAAAGAGCAGAGTCAAGTGTAACTCCAAGACAGCGAACTTGGTTTGATGGGGAGATGGTGATACCCTCCACCGTGATAGAGAAGTCAGGAGGTGGGGAGGCATTAGAGGAAGGAATAAGTAGGAGCTCAGTCTTGGACATGTTGATCTTTAGGTGGTGCGAGGCCATCCAGGAGGAGATGCCAGATAAACAGTCACTGACTTTGGAGAGGACAGGGGGAGAGATATCAGGGGTAGAAAGGTAGATCTGAGTGTCATCAGCGTAGAGGTGGTAATTAAAGCCAAAGTGGTTAATGATTTTGCCGAGGGCGGAGGTGTAGATGGAAAAGAGCAGAGGACCAAGGACAGAGCCTTGAGGTACACCAACAGATAAAGGCAATGAAGAGGAGGAGTTACCAGCAAAGGACACAGAGAAGGACCTGTTGGATAAATAGGAGTCAACCCAAGCGAGTGCAGTGTCACAGAGACCAAGAGAGCTGAGGGTCTGCAGAAGGAGGGGGTGGTCAACAGTGTCAAAAGCAGCCGAGAGGTCAAGCAGGATGAGAATAGAATAGTGGCAGTTAGGAGGTCATTGGTGACTTTGGTGAGGGCGGTTTCAGTTGAGTGTAGGGGACGGAAGCCAGATTGCAGGGGGTCAAGTAGGGAATTGGATGACAGGAAGAGGGAGAGGCGGTTGAAGATTAGTTTTTCTAAGAGCTTGGATGTGAAGGGAAGCAGGGATACAGGACGGTAGTTGGATGGAGAGTTGGGATCGAGGGATGGTTTCTTTAGTAATGGGGTAACTAGCACGTGTTTGAAGGCGGATGGAAAGGAGCCAGTGGAGAGAGATAGGTTGAAGATGTGTGAGAGAGCAGGGGTGAGGGAGGAGGAGAGGGGAGGAATTAGATGTGAGGGAATGGGGTCGAGCGGGCACGTGGTGAGATGTGAGGAGGACAATAAGGAATTGACTTCCTCATCAGTCGCTGGGAGGAAGCGGCAGAGGGTGGCAGAGGGGACCTCTGGGAGTGGAGGTGGCAGATAAATATCTTGTGTTGGGATGTTGCTTCTGATAGTTAGTTTTACTGAGGAAGAAATCTGCCAGGTCTTGAGCGCTGAAGGCAGCTGAGGGGGGAGGTGCGGGTGGGTGGAGGAGGGTGATGAAAGGTGGACCAGAGCCATTTAGGGTTAGAGGACAGCGTAGATATAAGAGATGAGAAGAAGGATTGTTTGGCCAAGTGGAGCGCAGAGGTGTATGACCGGAGAATAAACTTGAAGTGAACAAAATCAGCTTCAGAGCGGGATTTCCTCCAGGCACGCTCTGCAGTGCAGGAGCATCTTTGCAGATAGCGTGTCTGGAGGGTGTGCCAGGGCTGAAGCTGGCGGCGTGGGGGCTTACAGAGTCGAAGAGGAGCAAGAGTGTCTAGAGCAGAGATAAGAGTAGTGTTGTAGTGATTAGTGGCAGCATCAGGGCAGGTGAAGGATGAGGTGTGAGGGAGGTGGTGAAGTAGATTGGAGAATTGATGGGGATCCACGGCATGTAGATTTCTGCGAGTGTGTGTACGGGGTGGGGGAGCAGGGTGTTTAGGAAGTCCAGATAGGTTGAAAGAGAGAAGGTGGTGGTCAGAGATGGGGAAAGGGCGACAGGTGAACTCAGAAATGGAGCAGAGGTTGGAAAAGACAAGGTCAATAGCGTGACCATCGCGGTGGGTAGGGAGGAGAGAGGATTGCGTGAGTCCAAGGGAGGACGTGAGTGAAAGAAGTTTGGAGGCAGCAGGGGCAGAAGGATCATCAATGGGAATGTTGAAGTCCCCGAGAACTAGGCATGGAAGACTAGAAGACAGGAAGTGAGAAAGCCAGGTGGCAAAGTGGTCAAAGAACTGGGAGGTTGGTCCCGGTGGGCGGTAGATGACTGCCACCCTGAGAGCCAGGGGAGAGAACAGGCGGATGCAGTGTGTTTCAAAGGAGGAGAAGGAGAGGGATGGGGGTAGAGGGAGATGCTGGTAGGTGCAGGTGGGAGAGAGCAGGATTCCGACACCGCCACCATTTCTCTCACCCGGTCTGGGGGTATGGCTCAGGTGTAGACCACCATGTGAGAGAGCAGCAACAGAGGCCGTGTCAGAGGGGGTTAGCCAGGTTTCAGTTAAAGCTAGGAGGTTGAAGGAGTTTGAAAGGAAGAGGTCAAGGACGGATGGATTTACAATGAAGTAGAGTTGGCACACTCAATTTCACTTTATTGTGACATTGTATACAATACCTGCTTAGCAGTAAGCTCTGATTTCCTGAAACTTTACAAAGGACAAATGACTAAATATAATGTACAAATTAAATTGCGGTTGAAGACCTGCTGAGCTATATCATATCTTATATATACACCTCTTATCTTTTAAAGATGCTATTTTTTGCGTAAATATGAAGCGATTTTGTGCACAGAATGTTTTAATACATAGAGATAGTTTATTTACAGAAATAATTACACATATTAATACGAAATATTACAATAGGGGAGCTGGGATTTCTATATATTTTACGTGTATCATTTATTGTGTTTTTGAGGTTTGTGGGCACACATTCCATTTCAGCAGCACCAGGTATATTTGGGTATCTTTTTTTATATATTTATTTTATATTATGCATCAATGTCAGCAGTACAACGAACTACATATAGGTACAGCCACGTAGGACCATCTGAAGGAACTCATCAGTAAAAAAAAGACATCACAGTATGAAAGATGGCGGCAAAGAAAAATAAGAAAAAAAAAAAGAGGGGAGGGAGAAGAAAAACGGCAGCAGCCAAGACCGTGACCTTCCTGGCTCGCTCTTGACAGTCCTAAGGACAGCGGGAGGCCATGGAAGACAAAATGTCATGAGGCCAGGGCACTCGGGGGGCAAAGATGGCAGGCAGAGCCATGGTAGCTGCCACATTGGCACACCCCGAGACAGCCCCACCCCCAAAAAAAGGGGGGTAAATGGCAACCATCAAAAAAGATAAAACATGTCACTGCACAAAAGTCAGCAGAAAATCAAAAATGTCCAAGAGGTGTCACAACAGCGCAGAAACGGATAGTGGGGGAAAATTTTCAAACAAACAAGAATGTCAGCATCGGGGAGGGGGCGTAAAGAATGTCATTGGGGTCCAGGAAGAGAAGTGGGAGAAGACAGCAGGAGATGAGGGGGGATCACTTCACCCTGTGTCCAGGGACGAAAGCCAGTTCCGCCGCACTGATCCATTCAGCCCCCCAAACAGAGGCGTACCACAGTTCCCGGATCTCAGCAAGGAATCCTGTCAGCATCCCCCTTGTAAGGGGGAGCGAGTCAGACTCAGATGTGGGGGGGCCGGGAGCCACAACTGCAGTCAGGCCCAGCGAGTACTCCAGTGAGCGGCAAGGGACCCCCCCCCAGGGGAAGTGGGTCCTTTGACTGCCAGGGTATCCTCTCCCCACACACCGAAGCTGGCATAGCAGAGTAAAGAACCATGGCTGCCGATCTTCTAGGCCGAGGACGCTGAACACCACCGTCGGGTAGGCACCAAGATGGCCACCAGGAAGGGCAAAGAGCAATCTCTGAGTCTGCAGGCGATATAAGATCCCAAACCGGTGTACCACTCGAGTCAAGTGTGCCCCTGAACGTAAGGAATCAAGGAGGATGTTCAGTTGGCCTCAAAGAGTCAGAAAGTCAGCAAAAAGGAGCCCGAAATACAGAGTTCCAATAAGGCACGTCTGTCCTCCACCATATTTGGTTATCTTTCACAAAAATAGGACAAGTTATTTACTAGCGATGTGCTCACACAACCACTAACACATTAAATTGAACCAAACATACCTATATGTGCCCCATCTCAAAACCTAAAAAATGTAAAGGGTTGTGCACCCCGGGATTAACAAATTCATGGTAAGAACAATAGTTTGGCCAAACAAACTCCACCAGAAATTCAGTGTAAGATGAAGGAACCTAGCAGTCCAATCTGTACATAGACCAGTTTATTTGCTAAGCATAAATGTTCGGCTCTAACTGCCTTTCTCAAGCTCAGTACTTAATCTCAAAACCTCAGGATAGAGTTCTGATGTTTGAATTACAGGTGAACTTCCATATGGAGAGTGTTCTCCTGCAATGAAGTTTAATATCATAACAATGGAAAGATACATTGAAAAATGGCATAATAATAATGGGAATAATAGAGGGAATAATGGTCTACAGATGTGAATGACATAAGGCGAATTCTTGTGTCTATCTCAACATACTACAGGCAAACAGTGGGCTACATTCCCAACCACTATCCAGAAAGTGTGGACCACTCAGTAGAAGAGAGCAAATTATAGTTATTAAGCTACTACTTTTTATTACAGCAGAACACAGCTTCTTCAATTGTGGAACTGCCTTATCCCGCCCCTAGGGATACTTTTACTGATAAACTATTCTTCCTTGTTGAAATGTCTTGGATAGACACATTGCAAACACTTTTATACTTGCTGATCTCCATACTTGTTTGTTACGAACCAGAGAACAGTCAAAAGAACAAGGGGTCAAAAGAAATGCAAGCATGTGGCAGCATGCTGGTGCCATCTGAGCCAAGGTATGTACAGAAGAAATATTTCACCAAGAAATCACACATACTGTTTTGGTTTATGATATTTTCATAAATTGAGTCAATAAAATATAGATATCAGGTTGATTTTAACACCATGCGGATGCTGGTGGCGTGGTAATTATTAATGATTGCGTATACAGGAACACCATGCTGGCATAGTTTAATGGCTATACAGCAAGAACACAAGAGCTAGGTCATATATATATATTTTTTTTATGTATAAAGTATTTATTAAAGTACCAAGTGCAAAACAATGATAACAAACAAACTTCTAGGGCCACACAGGACCCATAATCACAGAAATTTTACAATGTCATATAAATTCAAAACTCCAAAGACAGTGGTATTTTTGCAAAAGAGAATATAAGAAAAGAAAGGAGAAAGAGAGAGAGAAAAAAGATATAGTGAAGAAACCGAGAAAACACGGTCTACTCACTGAATACTCATTTTAAATAACCACGCCAGAGGATCTGAAGGATACCCATCCCGACCACCCATCTTGGTGAAGCGGCAGCGAGTCATGTACGTTAGCAAACATTTCTTCATATTTACAAATCCCATCCAATTTACACAATACCTCAGATGACGTGGGAGTCCAAGCAGAATTCCAGTGACTGGCCAAAACAGATTTGGCGGCACCTAAAATTGCTGATATGAGACCTCTGAAAGGTAAAGGTGTGTTTTTAGGGATAAGGTGCAAAATATAAATTTCAGGATTAAAAGGAATAATCACAGTCGTGATATATTAAATCAAGCGACTAATAGCTCCCCAGTAAGGGGTCAGTTTAGCACACGTCCAGAATATATGAAGGAGAGACCCCTTAGTCAAATGACATTGACAGCACAAATCAGAGGCTCCAAAAAATATGCGCTAAACGTGCTGGCGTAAGATACCACCTGTACAAGAGTTTAAGCTGAGATTCTCTCACACCAGTGCTTCTGGAATATTTATACACCGAGGATGTAGCATAGAACCAGTCCTCATACGGGATTGAAAAACCTAATTCCTTTTCCCCAGTTTAACATATACGAATTGCCAAAATTCGTCCATTTCTGACTAACAACACCACCAAACAACTTATCCACTCTCTTGTTATCTCCCGTCTGGACTACTGCAACAACCTCCTGACTGGCCTTCCTATCTCTCGCCTCTCCCCCCTGCAGTCCATCCTAAACACATCAGCCTGGCTTATCCATCTCACCCATCGCTCTGTCTCTGCTGCTCCACTCTGTGAATCCCTGCACTGGCTCCCCATCCACAGCAGAATCAAATTCAAACTACTCACCCTGACCTACAAAACCCTCACTAACACCGCCCCCCACTACCTGTCCTCACTAATCACCAAATACACCCCAGCTTGTCCCCTACGATCCAACAATGACCTGCGCCTGGCATCCTCCGTCATTACCTCTTCACATGCCAGATTGCAGGACTTTTCTCGTGCGGCGCCGACCCTATGGAACGCGCTTCCTTGCAATATCAGACTGTCCCCAAATCTGGCATCATTTAAACGCTCCCTAAAGACCCTTCTATTTAGGGAAGCCTACCACCCGACTCTGTAACAAGACATCCGACCGACCTAAAAACGGTCCTCACCTCTCCCTGCATTAGCTCATCACTGCAGTCCCCCCCTCCTGTTTCTAATCCCCTCACCATCTAGATTGTAAATTCCCACAGGAATAGGGTCCTCATATCCTCATGTATCTGCTGGCAGAAATACGGACCTGTCTCCCGTATGTATTGTAGAATTGTCCTGTCTTTACCCATTACACCTTGTACAGCGCTGCGGAATGTGTTGGCGCTTAATAATAATAATAAATAAATAAATAAAAGTAAGGGCAAGCCACATTGTCGCCAGATCGAAATAGATAAGTAAGAAGAGGGCAGAATTCCCTCCATTTTAGACCGAGGGAGCAGGCCGTACCACATAAAATCATGTAAAGAATGAGGTGCTATCGCCGCATTCTCAAGTCACAACCACAATGGCACTTCTGAGGTGTATAATGTAGCCATCAGTTGGGCCAGTACAGAAGCTCTAGAATACCTCTTAAGATCCGGAAACCCTAATCCACCCATACCGGTCGAGGATGTAACTGTGTTAGCCGATACCCTGGGGGGCTTACGTTTCCAAATATGAGCAACCAACAGTTTCTGTAGATGCAGTAAAAGATAGGCAGGGAGAAACACAGGAATATAGCAGAAGAGATATAAAATTTGTGGAAGAATGGTCATTTTCAAGGACGCCATACGGCCTACCCAGTATAAATCTACAGAGCGCCACGCTTGCATCTGCTTTTCCAGTTGTTGTAAAAAGGGAGTATAGTTATGCCGAATGACAGAACTCATATGTTTTGACAAAACTATACCCAAATATTTGATAGAATCTAAACGCCAGTCAAACAAATATTGACTATGGAGAGTACTAAGCAACGAGCTGGGGATGTGTAGGGGCAGCGCCTGCGTCTTCCCCACATTATTTTTGTAATAAGATAACCTACTGTAATGGTCAAGTAAACGAAACAAAGGTTCCGGGGAGGACAAATACAAAAGAATGTCGTCCGCAAATAGAGCGAGTTTCTGTTCCTCAGCGGGAGTAGGCAGACCCGAAATATATGGCGTTAGCTGTATATGAGAAGCAAGCAGCTCTAGCGCCAAAACAAAAAGGAGAGGAAATAAAGGAGAGCCCTGGTGTGTGCCATTCGTAATCGAAAAAGGGGGAGATAAAAAAAAAACATATTAAAGACCTTAGCCGAGGGGGTGGAATATAAGGCCATAATACTCTTGATAAACAAGTCAGGGAATTTAAAAGGCACCCAGAGTCTGTGTACATCCCCAATGTACACAGTCAAATGCCTTTTCGGCGTCAAGGGAAAGCAATAATCCTGGGTCTCCCAACCTGTGGGCCAGATCAGCAAGATCAGAAAGCCAACGTGTTTTATCACTGGTTTGAAGCCCCAGTACAAACCCTGTTTGGTCCGGTTGGATTAATTTAGAAAGCAAGGGTGCAACACGGGAGGCTAACAATTTCCCATAAAGCTTGATGTCAACATTCAAAAGGGAAATGGGACGATACTTCTCGCAGCACGTAGGTGGTTTGCCGGGTTTAGGTAGCGCTACCACCGTGGCCAATAGCATTTCCGGAGGAATCTCGCCAGATGATTTAATATGATTAAATAATGCTGTCAAAGTGGGAGTAAGCAAGGAATTTTTTTTTGATAATATAAATTGGAAAACCCATCCGGACCAGGAGCTTTGTTCTTAGGAAGATTACGTATGAACTTCCTCTTCAGTAAATGGAGCTAAAAGGTCAGATTGCTGTGAGGAGGTCAGATTGGCAAACATGCCTCCTCCAGAAATTTAGAAATAGCCTCACCTATAGGGATCCATAGATCCACAAAAAACGTGCAGCACAGGTCTCTTCATCGGAAAGTTTTATTGACTGAATGCAACAGATAAAAATGCGACGTTTAGGTCCTATAGGACCTTAATCATGCATAGATGTACATACAAATGCAGTTCTTTAAATAGACCAAATCAATATCCACATAATTGGACAACAAGGGTGGAGTTTACTTGGAATTTATGTTATTAACTCTTAAGTCTCCACTCTCTTTAATCACCAAGCAAGTGCAGCACATATAGAAAATTACACACATAAAATAATAAACAAATACTCAATAAAATACATCAAGATTAAACTCCCTATTGAGGCCCCTAGGCCACAATGTGTCAAGTTTATGAATCCACGGTTTCTCCTTTCTTTTTAATAACTTTAATCGATCCCCTCCTCTCCGTAACGGAGGAACCCAATCTATCACCAGAAATCGTAATTGTGATATAGTGTGATGTTCTTTTAAAAAATGCTCTGATACTGGTAAATTTTTGTTCCTCCTATATGATACAAGGGGAGGTGCTTTAAACTCATCCACCTCCGGAAATCCCCTGCTTAACAAATTCCAGTGCCCATGTAAAATATTTTTAATCCGGTTACTCGCTCGATTATATTGACATACAAACGATATCCTAGATTGTTTTGTCCGATTAGACCTAATCCCTCCAGATTCTTTTCCTTTAAGAAATCTTGCTCTCTCTGACTCCAACTCCAAGAGAGGGGCAGGATACCCCCTATCTGCAAACTTTTTAGTCATCTCTCCCAACGCACTGCATAGGTCAAAGACGTGCGTAGTCAATTGTTAGATATTACTACATACGCACGCTGTGATAGTAATCCTATACCGAAATTAATTGAGGAAATTGATGACACCTTAAAGGATGCTCGGGATAAGGGAATTATAGATAAACCTTTACAGAAATTCTTGATGAAGGATAATCCAATCCTACCGGTCTTTTATATACTCCCCAAAGTGCATAAGGATCCTGTTAATCCCCCTGGTAGACCTATTGTTGCTAGTACTGATTCTGTTTTACAACCTATCTCAATCTTTCTGGATAGTATTTTACAACCCTTGGTCAGGAATACTAAATCTTTTATATTAGACACCTCTGATATATTACACAAACTGAATAGTTTTGTTATAGAAGGACCTTTGATTCTTTTCACTTGGGATGTGGTTAGTCTTTATACATCCATCGCTAATGAGGAAGGTATGAGGGCTATTCAGGATATTCTTGAACGTCAAAATCTGAAGGGAGAGGAGATTACATTTCTGATGACATTGGTCTCGATAGTGTTAACTAAGAATTATTTTTTATTTGGGGATGAGATCTTCCAGCAGTTGAGAGGGATAAATATGGGTTCCAATATGGCCCCTGCATATGCCAATATCTTTATGGACTCTTTTGAGACGCAGCATATCTATAATCATGATTTATTTAAAAAGTATGCTTATGCATGGTGGCGTTTTATAGACGACATTATTGGCGTATGGAGGGGCCCCAAGGAGGAACTGGAGAGGTTCCATAGGGAAATGAATGACATAAACCCTTCCATACAGTTTACGATGACCTATAGTGAGCGTGACATAAATTTTTTGGATTTACTCCTCACTATAGAAGATCAAAAGATTAAATCAGATCTATACGTTAAACCAATGGATAGGAACAGCCTTTTTCTCTTTTCCAGTTTCCACCCAAAGAATACCATTAACTCCCTACCTAGGAGTCAATTTACCAGAGTAGCTAGGAATGTCTCTGATTTGGATACACTTACCATCAGGTTGGGAGAGATGACTAAAAAGTTTGCTGATAGGGGGTATCCTGCCCCTCTCTTGGAGTTGGAGTCAGAGAGGGCAAGATTTCTTAAAGGAAAAGAATCTGGAGAGATTAGGTCTAATCGGACAAAACAATTTAGGATATCGTTTGTATGTCAATATAATCAAGCGAGTAACAGGATTAAAAATATTTTACATGGGCACTGGAATTTGTTAAGCAGGGGATTTCAGGAGGTGGATGAGTTTAAAGCACCTCCCCCTTGTATCATATAGGAGGAACAAAAATTTAAAAGATTTTCTTGTAAAAGCAGATATAGGACCCCTCAAAATGAAACTTCAAAGATTTTTAGGTAATAAGACCTGCGGCACATTTCCGTGCTTGAATTGCAGTTGCTGCAATGCTATCATACGGGGGGACCATTTCTCCCATCCGTTTAGTGGTCAGAAATTCTTTAGAAGGGATTACTTTACTTGTGATGCCACCTATGTTGTGTATGTTTTGAAATGCCCGTGTGGCCTCCTGTATGTGGGAGAAACGACTAGGAAAATTAAAGAAAGAATCACCCAACATAAATCAACAATACGCACTGGCAAGACGGATTTACCAGTATCAGAGCATTTTTTAAAAGAACATCACACTATATCACAATTTAGATTTCTGGTGATAGATTGGGTTCCTCCGTTACGGAGAGGAGGGGATCGATTAAAGTTTTTAAAAAGAAAGGAGAAACTGTGGATTCATAAACTTGACACATTGTGGCCTAGGGGCCTCAATAGGGAGTTTAATCTTGATGTATTTTATTGAGTATTTGTTTACTATTTTATGTGTGTAATTTTCTATATGTGCTGCACTTGTTTGGTGATTAAAGAGAGAGTGGAGACTTAAGAGTTAAGAACATAAATTCCAAGTAAACTCCACCCTTGTTGTCCAATTATGTGGATAATGATTTGGTCTATTTAAAGAACTGCATTTGTATGTACATCTATGCATGATTAAGGTCCTATAGGACCGAAACGTCACATTTTTTATCTGTTGCATTCAGTCAATAAAACTTTCCGATGAAGAGACCTGTGCTGCACATTTTTTGTGGATCTATGGTTCTTTGAGGTTTGGGCGGACCTCACTGACGTTTGCACCAGGGCTTTTTCTACTAGCCTGACAGAACTCTCCCTTGGAAGGTACACCACGCTATTTTAGTTTTCATCTCACCTATAGGGATCGGGATAGTGGAGTCAGTACCCAAGTTATATAGAGTTTCATAATAATGGGCAAATTCAGAAACAATAAGCGTCGGATTTTGTCCTGGGGTTCCTCCCAGGATCTGAATTTGAGTGATTTTAGAATGTAACCGCTGAGCCTTAAGTTTAGAAGCTAACAATTCCACCGCCTTATTCCCCTGAGTATATGTGTTAAAGTTAAGCTTACGCAAGGAACGCTCCATTATCTGCAACTGCAAATCCTCCAATTAATTCCGTGTGGAAGCTAAAGCAGAGGAAACATCCAAGGAAGGAGCAGATTTATTTTGAGTCTCCAAAACGGAGATCTGCCGTGTTCCGGAGTTTTCCTTTTCTCCTTTTTGAAGACCAGGGATAACCCCCATGTGGGTGTTTTGCTCAGTGGTTTTTGTTTTTGACATCTTATTGTTTTTTTGCACCCTGTTTTTTTCCTTTTCTTCAGTTGTTTAAATAGTTTCCTTTTTTATCTTATTTTTTGATGACTGTACGATTCATTAATATGTTGTTTTCATATATGTTCAGATAATCTGAAGTGCCAATCGGGCCTTACTATGTTTCGTTTGCTGGGATTGATGGGATGTGGTGTTTTGCACTGCTTGTTTCAGATTTTGTATCCCTTACTTACTAGCTATGTGTTCTCCTGAAATGCTGCTCTTTTCCTTAAATGTTAGGGGTCTGAATGCTCCATTTAAACATCACTGGTTATTTTGCGACCTGCATAAATATCATCCAGCTGTGGTTTGCTTGCAGGAGACACATTTCAGATCTCGAGACCGTCCTCGTATCCAGTCTCAGTTATATCCTGATTCTTATTCTATGGCGCCGACATAGTCCAAGGGGGTGTCCATTCTCTTTCATAGGGACTGGACATTCCAATGCACTTCACAGTATCGGGACAGGGAGGGGAGGATCCTGATTTTGAAGGGGTCTCTTAACAATGTGCCAGTGACTATTGCAAATCTGTATTTCCTGAATACTAACCAAACCCAATTTTTTTGTAAAGCTTACGCTCAAATACGTTCAATGTCTCAAGGTATGATATACATATGCGGGGATTTCAATATGACCCTTCGGCCTGCTATTGACACCCAAGCTTCTCAAGGACGCTCTCCTTTCCGCAAAGCGAGGTCCACGGGCCGTTGCATGCAGGATTTCCTGCATTCTGCCGATTTATATGATATATGGAGGATTGACCTCTCTCTTATCCACTGCTCTGCGATTCCTCAGTTATTGGACGTGCAAATTGGCCCTATAACATGGTCAGACCGTGCCCCTCTGCTTCTTACTTTTAGTGCTGCCTTCCCAGTTAGAGGCATGAGAATGTGGTGACTTAACGATTCTTTAATTGCGGACTCAGTCGGAATGGAGGAGGCGTCGTTGGGTTTGCGGAATTATTTTAGCTTGAATAACACGGAGGATGTAGCAATAACCATTGTGTGGCTTGCACATAAGGCTATCCTTCGTGGTCATTTCATTTGGCAGGGGGCTCACAGGAAGAAACCGTTCGATCTCCAAACGTAGGTCTATATATTTGATAACCAACTTGACACATATCCTGATTATAAGAGTGGCACAATTACCTGAATGCAGGTGGATACATGCGGAGTGTCTCACACATTACCATGTCAAGATAAGGGAGCTCATGAACTGTACTGTAATCTGCCACAGCCTGTTGATGAAAAGGATTATAGAAATGTTTAAAAATTAAAGAATCTCTTCTGTATGGAGCTAAATCCATAAACTAATCAGGCTGAATGTCAATGCTCTTCTGGAAGACAGGTGTATTTCTCTGTATACCTTGAAAACAGACACACAGGGTCTAAGGGTAATACACAACTTTACATTTCTGGGGATGCTCTAGCTGTTGTTGACCGTGTTTCTCATGAAGTTTAATCAGTTTGACTATCATTAAGAAAAATGGCTTAAGTACAGTTACATAGGCTGAAAAAAGACATGCGTCCATCGGATTCAGCCTCTCACACATCACCTACTGCTGTTGATCCAAAAGAAGGCAAAAAACTCAGTCTGAAATGCTTGCCAATATGTAACATACTGGTAAAAAATTCCTTCTTGACCCCAGAATGGCAGTCAGATTTCTCCTTGGATCAAGAAGCTTTTACCCACCAGGGACGTGCAGTCAGTGGAGGCAGAGCCGCACCTGCCACTAAGTGATAAACTCACCTGCTCCCCAGCTGTCAGCTCCATCCTCTGCCTGTGCAGGCATTAGTTTTCCCAGCCTATGCAATTTGCATAGCAGGACGTTTCCCCGCTGCACTGAGTAAACTGCTCAAGATGTGTGCAGCACACGTCAGAGTGCTGCACGTGCTGCCTATTTCATGATCACTGCTCATTAGTGCCGTACAGACTGACAGGCACTGATAGAGCATTGGAAAAGCTTGGACCAATGGGAAAGCACCATTGGTCCAAGCCATTCCCAAGTGCTGCCTATTTCATGATCACTGCTCATTAGTGCCGCACAGACTGACAGGCACTGATAGAGCATTGGAAAAGCTTGGACCAATGGGAAAGCACCATTGGTCCAAGCCATTCCCAAAAAATGCCTGCATTAGAGGACTGCCTCTAATTGACAAGAAGGGGCACATCTAGCAGTTACACATGCCACTTCCTGTCAATGATAGGCCAAGCAGCCCTCCAATACAGGCTGTGAAAAGATTGCATGATGGACAACCCCTGACTGGCTGCATGGGGAGCTGCAGTCCAGGAGCCTGGCACAGGGGTGCCCTGCTCTGCCACTCAGATCTGCATCAGCTGGGGATGCCCATTTATACCCCAGGCTGGTTATTGTTTGCTAACTGGGGATGGAAGAATGCACAACACATCTGTCCCCCAGGAGAGATCTGAGGGGGTGCAGCAGCCATTGAAATTCAAGCAGCAGCAGGAAGCCCTCTTTGCCCAGCTGCAAGGTAAGTGACCTCATATGGGGAGAGAGGGTTAATGATGGGGAGGGAGAGGCCATGGCTTTCCTCTGTGCTGATTTCCTGATGTTCAGATAGTGCTTAGCTGCCAATCTGTATGATGCATTCGGTGGTTTAATTCGGCAAATTTATTCAGGAGAATCCCATAGGCTTCAATGTTAAAAATATTCCGGTTTTAATTCAATATCTAATAAACCGTTCATTATAAAATTCTGCGGTAAAGAGTCTCTTTATTTATAGATTTTTTTAGGATATTTTAAGCATTTTTCTGAATTTTTTTTTTTTTTTTAAGTTTACTTATTTTTTCTGTAACAGCCCTCTTTATTATCATTCCCTGGATCTCATATGTAAATTTCAGACATTTTCGCTCAGTAGTTTCTTTGCAAACAGTGTTTCACTTTTCAAACATTCACGCAAACTGTTTTCCTAATTTATTCACTCCACTCTGTCTGCGGTCTCGGCTTTTTCCGGCTGCTTCGCTGCGGGTGATCGTCTCCCGCTCGGCTTTTTCCGTTGTTTTCGGCAGGTTAATCCAGATGTTTTTGTGGGTTTTCGGCGTGCATTCGCTGGGTTTTGCGGTTCGTTTTCGTCGGGTTTGCGGTAGCTTTTCCCTGCAATTCAGGGACCCTGTGGTGTTTGCTGAATACACCGCAGGGTCACCGAAATGGGATCGGCAAAAGGAACCGAATTGAAGAGAACGAAAAATCACCGAACGTGCGGTGACTTTTCGAATCTCTTTGAATAACCGTGTGTGTGTGTGTGTGTGTTTTGCCAGGGGCAAGCGTTGGGTTAACCTTTTTATGAGCCTGAAATATCAGGGTTATTCAGAGAGAGGTGAAAACCTTGAGAATTGGCAGGAGAATGAACAGCCAATTAGGAAAGTGAGATAAATTTTCGATTCTCCAGTCATTCTTCTGCTTTTCACTGCTCTCTGAATAACCCTGATACAGGGCTATTCAGAAAGAGGTGAAAATTCTAGGTCGAACTAGTCAAACCAGAAAATTTCTCCCATTTATCTCACTTTCCAAATTGGCTATTTGGTCTAGATTTTTCAATTAGCTATTTGGTCTAGAATGTGTTTCTCAACTCTATCCTCAGGAGCCACTAGTTTTACAGATATCTGCAGCACAGGTGATATGATTTGCTGCTCAGTGATTGCAGGATTCAGTCTGCATTTCCCTAAGGTGATCCTTAA
Source organism: Leptobrachium leishanense (assembly GCA_009667805.1). Taxonomy (NCBI): domain Eukaryota; kingdom Metazoa; phylum Chordata; class Amphibia; order Anura; family Megophryidae; genus Leptobrachium; species Leptobrachium leishanense. Next base: position 263,192,413 of record CM019065.1, on the reverse strand, counting down.
AACCTGGCCTGTTAGTGGGTCCTGAGGACTGGAGTTGAGAGACCATGGTCTAGATTGTTCATTCTCCTGCCAATTCAAGGTTTTCACCTCTCTCTGAATATCCCTGATAGCCTGAAATACTGAAGAGAGTGTAAGCTATAGTGAGCCAACACAATGATTCAATAATACTATCAGGGTTATTCAAAATCATTGTGCTGGCTCACTATAGCCTGAAATACTGAAGAGAGTGTAAGCTATCAGGGATATTCAGAGAGAGTTGAAAACCTTGAATTTGTCACGTCTCGGCCTTGCCCCCTGGTGGTGAAGGGTCTTCAGGTTTGTTTTTTCCCCTATGGTGTGTCTGGCTGTGCTGTTTAGGGCTGATCTGGGGTTCTGTTGTGATCTCCTGGTCTGGGGTCACATGGCCCAATCACACAGACCCACTCCCTATATATTCCCAGCAGCAAAGAGACTCATTGACTGTTTGTGGAGTTTGATGGTGGTTCTGTCTGGTTCGTGTTTCCTGAGTTGCTGCAAAGCATTCCTGTTCAAGTGTTTTCTGGTTCTGACCTCGGCTTTATTTTTGACTATCCCTTCTACTCCCCCCTGGTACCGTATATTTCTGATCTGTTGCCAACCTCTGCCTGATTGACGATTCTTGTATGTTTCATGTTTTATGTACCTTGTCTGTCTTAGTTTAGTATTATATTCAGAGGCCGCTTATAAGGACCTCTTTTAGTATAGTCTGTCTGTTTTGTTTACTGTCCTGCAGCCTGCTCCCTTCACGGATTGTCAAGTGTATCTTTGTGTTTCTGAGTGTCCTAAGTTGTCTGTCGGTCTTGAAGCCTTCGGAGCTTAGTGGCAATTCTGTTCTGTTTTTTGGTGCTCCTTGGTTTTGGAGAAATCCGTCTGTCCTTGTGTCCAGTCAGTTACTCACCTGCCTTACGGGCTTCATCTCATGTTCCAAGCCACCACGATGGCCCAAGCAGGGGCTAACCGTTACATTACAAACAGTCCATTAATGCCTGCAGGTGAGCTTACTGTGTTAAATTCTGTGCTTCAGATGGTTTTTGATCTGCTGACAGAGCTGAAGAGGTTAATGCTGTCTCTCAGTGTGCTTAATTATGCGGTTCCTCCCAGCAGAGTCTCTGGGGAACCTCCCATGAGTGAAAGAGAGAGACGTAGAATTCTTAATCTCTGTTATTATTGCAGTTCACCCCAGCATAAAATCTTTTGCTGTCCATTAAAGCCCAAACCCAGAATGTCATGTTCTCAGGGTGAGACCCTGGTATCCACGTCATGTAGCCATAGCGCTGACCCTACTGCTGGGACCTCTGTTTCTGTGCAATGCAGGGGTGTTGCAAATTCCATGTGTGGTAATAAAGCCAAAATTGTTCCACCTCAAGGCACACTACCTGCTTCCATGTTATGCAGTGGATCACTGTTTCTCAGTTCTTGTCATGGGTCTAGGGCCCAGGGTGGCGCTGTTGCCACAAGGGTCCAGGGTGGCGCTGTTGCCACAAGGGTCCAGGGTGGCGCTGTTGCCACAAGGGTCCAGGGTGGCGCTGTTGCCACAAGGGCCCAGGGTGGCGCTGTTGCCACAAGGGCCCAGGGTGGCGCTGATGCCGCAAGGGCCCAGGGTGGCGCTGATGCCGCAAGGGCCCAGGGTGGCGCTGATGCCGCAAGGGCCCAGGGTGGCGCTGATGCCGCAAGGGCCCAGGGTGGCACTGATGCCACAAGGGCCCAGGGTGGCGCTGTTGTTACAGGTACACAGCATAAAGAAAAACCTGTCTGTTCTGCACATTGTATTGTGCCTATGTCCGTTCCTGGCGGGAGGCCAGTTTTGTTTCTGTCTGACAAGGTGTCAGCGGTGCCAGAACCTGGCACATTGCCGGTAACACTCCCAAGCTGTGTGTCAGCTGTACACCTCCCAAGCTGTGTGTCAGCGGTAACACTCCCAAGCTGTGTGTCAGCGGCAACACTCCCAAGCTGTGTGTCAGCGGCAACACTCCCAAGCTGTGTGTCAGCGGCAACACTCCCAAGCTGTGTGTGTCAGCGGCAACACTCCCAAGCTGTGTGTCAGCGGCAACACTCCCAAGCTGTGTGTCAGCGGCAACACTCCCAAGCTGTGTGTCAGCGGCAACACTCCCAAGCTGTGTGTCAGCGGCAACACTCCCAAGCTGTGTGTCAGCGGCAACACTCCCAAGCTGTGTGTCAGCGGCAACACTCCCAAGCTGTGTGTCAGCGGCAACACTCCCAAGCTGTGTGTCAGCGGCAACACTCCCAAGCTGTGTGTCAGCGGCAACACTCTCAAGCTGTGTGTCAGCGGCAACACTCTCAAGCTGTGTGTCAGCTGTACACCTCCCAAGCTGTGTGTCAGCGGTTTTGTCCCAGGTGGGCCCAGAGCCCTTCCTGCCTGTCGTGGGCCCAGAGCCCTTCCTGCCTGTCGTGGGCCCAGAGCCCTTCCTGCCTGTCGTGGGCCCAGAGCCCTTCCTGCATGCTGACGAGTCAGTTGTGCCGATGTTGGGCTACGAGGTAGCCGTGCCTATGCTTTGTTATGAGGCCGAAGTGCCTGTATCTAAACATGAAACCTTCATGCCTGGTTCTACTAGCGAGCTGCTAGTCATGCCGATTCCGATCCACGAGACAGCCGTGCCCATGTTCTGCTGCGAGGCAGCCGTGCCCATGTTCTGCTGCGAGGCAGCCGTGCCCATGTTCTGCTGCGAGGCAGCCGTGCCCATGTTCTGCTGCGAGGCAGCCGTGCCCATGTTCTGCTGCGAGGCAGCCGTGCCCATGTTCTGCTGCGAGGCAGCCGTGCCCATGTCTTGTTGCGAGGCAGCCGTGCCCATGTCTTGCTGCGAGGCAGCTGTGCCCATGTCCTTCTGCGAGACAGCTGTGCCCATGTCCTTCTGCGAGACAGCCGTGCCCATGTCTTTCTGCGAGACAGCCGTGCCCATGTCTTTCTGCGAGACAACAGTGCCCATGTCTTTCTGCGAGACAGCTGAGGCCTCGTTAGGTTATGAGACCATTGTGCCCTTGTCCCACAGTGGGTCCAGTGTTGTTCCTACCGTTGTCTTGCCAAGTGTGGGTCCCGAGCCCTTCATGTGTAATTCAGGCAATGTGCCCCTAAGGGCCTTTTTCTGGCGATATGCCAATTTTGTCCCGGGTGGGTACTAAGTCCTTCATGTCTGGTTTGGGCCAAGAGCCCCTCATGTCAGCCCCTGATGGCACGCTGCCAGGTATGTCGGTTTCTGGTTGCCAGTCCTGCCAGTTAATGGAGTGACATCCAAACTGACTGGTGCTACAAATTCTAGCCCTGTACCCGAAGGTTATATACGATCCCCATGCGGGATGTTGTTCCGTGAGGCACACTGGGCCATGATCAAGAAAGACCCTAATGCTCTCAGGTGTTTTGAGGAGGATTCCGATGACTCGGAGGGTCCACAGTGCACTCCTCCAGGTGAAATCTGTAACAATGGTGAGGTGCCAGTTGTATCATATCCTGGCAATGTCCTCTGTTCCAACGGTGTGCGAGTTGTCAAGTCTGTCCAAGTCAAGCTGCAAGGGAGTCGTATCCAAGTCAAGTCACGTGACCACTGTGCCCACGTCTTGCAGTAGGCCCATTGCTGTCAAACCAACTTGTGGGGTAGAGAGGTTTCAATCGTGTGGTGTTGAACAGATAACCAAGTCTGCCCCTACTATTGCCGTGTCGTGTGGGGTGGTCACCAGTTCTAGATCTCGTTCAAGGAGAAGACGTAAAAAGGTGACTAACCCTAGTCCAACTGATTCTATGTCCAGTAGAGGAAAAGAAAGAGGGGGTTCCTAGTGGCGCAACAATTTTGTACGACAGATCGCTATGTCGTACTTATGAACCAATAGATGTATATAAATCCTTACGGTTCGTATAGATGCAGCTTTAGTGGTGCAAATTCAGGATGAATTGCTAATGTCACAGTTGGTGTGATATTAAGGTGCAGCAGTTTACGCAATATAAAAGTGCAACAGTTTAAGCAATATTAAAGTGCAACAGATTATGCATTATTAAAGTGCAACAGTGGCAGACTGAATGCGTAGAGAGTGCTGGCCAGAGCAGATCTATACAGCGATGTCACAGTTAAGGATACATTCAATGCACGATTCTACATAGGGTTGACCCTCAGAATGGTGGGTGCTCATAATACAGAATATAGAGTTTATAAGGTTTATACCAGTGACAACACGTTGATAAAAACTGAAAATAAGGGGGATGCAGATGCCCGCGTCAGCGTTATGGTGACCGGTGCAATCTGAGTACGGATACTTGACGCCTACTTGTGAATATACACAAATGACCTTACACTTATTCCTTGTGTGTATTGAAGGTCTATTGTCCTTAGTGTCCTTGTCTTCTTGAAATCCTAAAATAGCAGAATGTGCACTAAACGTGCTCTGCCTTATGCTCGATGCAGCGGCTCCTCCTATAGCGTTGATTAACTCCACGCAAATGGGAGATAAAGAACGGGGGAGAGAGAAAGAAATAACAATAGTGCAGCAGCGTTTTATACTGGTGAAATTTCTTGTGCTCAATAATTGCACACTTACAAAAACCAGAGCCGCTTAAATCCGGGCTCTGGAGTGAAACGCCTGGTGTCAACTATAGGGTGACCACTGCCCTTCTTTAGTGTATCGCCTTCACCTCAGGTGGAGAGACATAAAAAAGGGGAAAAGAGTGCTCTCATGGCACAGCATCAGTGGTAACTGGCTTACTATAATAGGAGGGGGGTTGGTTACACTCACCAATTTTTGAGCCTTATCACTCCAGGCTCAATTGCTGTGCGTGTGGTACTGCTTAATGGTGAGCACCGAGACCCCTCTTAGCTGCTTCTTTAAGTGCAGGTTGCGGTGTCCGTGGTGGATCCTGGAGAACTGGCCTGATCAGGTTGATTAAAGGACCAATATAGGTTCAGTAACCAAATACTCCTGTGTATTTGGATAAAAGGTTTATTCATATGAAAAAAATTAACAATGGATTAAAATAAAGTGCAATTGGTTGGGGGGGGTGGGGGTATAGTGTCTCGAGACGCGTTTCGGCGCTGTTCTGCGCCTTCCTCAGTCGATGTGCAAGATGTGCATCTGACTGATGCCGAGATCCCCCAACCCCGTCATGTCCCTGAGGGCTATGTGCAGTCGCCCTTTGGACTGGTGTTCAGGAAGGACCACTGGGATGCCATTCAAAGGAACCCTCATAGTCGGAGGCGTCTTGGGGAGGAGGATGACAACTCTGAGTGGGACCTCAATGGATTTTGGCGACTGGTGTTCGTGATCTGGTTTCCTGATTCTGTCTGCCATGTTTTTTGTTTTGGGTGCCCGGGAGGTCACCCGTAAGGGAGGGGGTTATGTCACGTCTTGGCCTTGCCCCCTGGTGGTGAAGGGTCTTCATGTTTGTTTTTCCCCTATGGTGTGTCTGGCTGTGCTGTTTAGGGCTGTTCTGGGGTTCTGTTGTGATCTCCTGGTCTGGGGTCACATGGCCCAATCACACAGACCCACTCCTTATATATTCCCAGCAGCACAGAGACTCATTGACTGTTTGTGGAGTTTGATGGTGGTTCTGTCTGGTTTGTGTTTCCTGAGTTGCTGCAAAGCATTCCTGTTCAAGTGTTTTCTGGTTCTGACCTCGGCTTTATTTTTGACTATCCCTTCTACTCCCCCCTGGTACCGTATATTTCTGATCTGTTGCCAACCTCTGCCTGATTGACGATTCTTGTATGTTTCATGTTTTATGTACCTTGTCTGTCTTAGTTTAGTATTATATTCAGAGGCCGCTTATAAGGACCTCTTTTAGTATAGTCTGTCTGTTTTGTTTACTGTCCTGCAGCCTGCTCCCTTCACGGATTGTCAAGTGTATCTTTGTGTTTCTGAGTGTCCTAAGTTGTCTGTCGGTCTTGAAGCCTTCGGAGCTTAGTGGCAATTCTGTTCTGTTTTTTGGTGCTCCTTGGTTTTGGAGAAATCCGTCTGTCCTTGTGTCCAGTCAGTTACTCACCTGCCTTACGGGCTTCATCTCATGTTCCAAGCCACCACGATGGCCCAAGCAGGGGCTAATCGTTACAGAATTGGCAGGAGAATGAACAAATAGCCAATTTGGAAAGTGAGATAAATGAGAGAATTTTTCTGGTTTGACTATTTTGACCTAGAATTTTCCATTCTCCAGTCATTCTCCTGCTTTTCACCTCTCTCTGAATGAATAACCCTGTATGAAAACAAGTCCAGGTACAAGGACCCAGGACTGTAGATTCTTCATTTAGGAAGTCTTTGCCAATGCAATTTAGAAGGCATGTTGCATGTTCTGTATAAAGGAGCGAGAGGTCTGTGTGAACAGAATCAGCTTCCAGTAGACGTATGCCCCAAACCATTGTTCACTCTATACTATGACTTTATAACGGAACCTAGAATAAATATTTACAGGCCTGAATCAATTTAAATTGCACTTATGACTTCTATATTCCCAGGACTTACATGTTTTTGAGAAAACTCATCCACCTCTCTCAGCACTATCTCTTGACATTCTGGATGCACAGCTAGCAAATAAGTGGTGAATGACAGGAGGCTGCATGTGGTTTCATATCCTGCAATAAGGAACAAGAAGGCTTGGCCCAGGATCTCCTCTTCATTCAGTCGTTTCATTGACTTTTTAGAGGAATATGCATTTTCTACATGAGCCTCCCTGTTGTGCACAGCTGGGGGAGAAATGTCAGCTTGGTTTACTATATCGAAGTTATCCACAGTGACATGACTGGATGAATCGCGTGCATCCAGCATCAGCTGAAGGAAATCACGACGCCTCTGTGGGAAACATTAAAGAGATTAATAACTGGCTGTATCTGGAAGCTACCATAAATTAGATTTATCTTATTCAGTTATTACACATTTTGTACAAGTAGCTATGAACAACATATTGATAAGTATTTTTTTTTTCTTTGAAGTTATTCAAACTACAATTTTGGATTTGGTACCTTACTGTTCTCAAAATATCCCAATGGCAAAAAAATTAAGATCTGTGCAGCAACATGTGATATCATACTGTACACTCTGCTCTTACTCCACATCAACATAAAAGATGAGGATCACTGGTGGACGGATGTGCTAGAACAATGCTGGTCTCTGCTACTTTACTACCAGATCTCCTGTCTGAATTAAACCTTAACCTAGAATATTTGCATGACCGGTCATAAAATCCATTGTTAAATTCATATGTCCTCAAAAATTTAATCTTCTAGTCCTAAATATATATATTTATTTGGACAGTTTACATCATTTATAAAGGACTTTGTTGCTTAAAATGTATTTACAGTGGTCAGAGAGCAGATTTAGTCAGACAGGTTTGCCTAAAGGTGGTTAATACCTTTAATATTGCTAATATTGTGAGTTACACAAAAAAAAAAAGGTACTACTAATGAGCAATATCTTTTTAACTAATTATCTTGTCTCTGGCTCCTAATTTTGTTAGTTCAACTCCCTATTCTTTATTGTACAGTGCTGCAGAAAGGGTTGGTGAGATATTATATATATATATATATCTCTAACATCACCCGGCAGGCTTCTTGTTCCTGCTACCTCTCATCTCTAACTGAATGACACGACATGTAAAATACTGCCCAAAGCACCCCCCCGCGGGCTCATATCACCCCCCCCCCCGCGGGCTCATATCACACACACCCCCGTGGGCTCATATCACCCCCCCCCGCAGGCTCATATCACACACCCCCACGGGCTCATTTCACACCCCCTCCCCCGTGGGCTCATATCACCCCCACCTGCGGGCTCATATCACACCCCCCACTGCGGGCTCACATCACACCCCCCCTGCGGGCTCACATCACACCCCCCCTGCGGGCTCACATCACACCCCCCCTGCGGGCTCACATCACACCCCCCCTGCGGGCTCACATCACACCCCCCCTGCGGGCTCACATCACACCCCCCCTGCGGGCTCACATCACACCCCCCCTGCGGGCTCACATCACCCCCCCCGCGAGCTCACATCACACCCCCCCGCAGGCTCATATCACCCCCCCCCGCAGGCTCATATCACCCCCCCCCGCAGGCTCATATCACCCCCGCAGGCTCATATCACCCCCCCAGGCTCATATCACCCCCCCCCGCAGGCTCATATCACCCCCCGCCGGCTCATATCACCCCCCGCCGGCTCATATCACCCCCCCGCCTGCAGGCTCATATCACCTACCCCCCGCAGGCTCATATCACCCCGCCGCCCGCAGGCTCATATCACCTCCCCCCACCGCCCGCAGGCTCATATCACCTCCCCCCGCCGCCCGCAGGCTCATATCACCCCCCCGCCCGCAGGCTCATATCATCCCCCCACCCCCTGCAGGCTCGTTGGAGAATGATATGAGTCTGCAAGAGGGGGTGATATGAGTAGGGTTGCCACCTTTTCTTCAAGCCAAACCCGAACACTCTAGTGTTGGGCTTGGGAAGTCATTTTTTTTTTGTAGTATACAGTATGCGTATATTTACATTAGGCGTATATATTATGACACGTGGTTCACATGGCATGTCAGGCTGGTATTATGGCACACTGGCATTATGGCTGGCACACTGGTATTCTACATGACACATTGGTATTATAGCCGGCACCCTGGTATTATGGCTGGCACTGGCAGACTGGTATTATAGCTGGCACACTGGTATTATGGCTGGCACTGGCAGTCTGGTATTATAGCCGGCACACTGGTATTATGGCTGGCATTGGCAGACTGGTATTATAGCTGGCACACTGGTATTCTGGCTGGCACTGGCAGTCTGGTATTATAGCTGGCACACTGGTATTCTGGCTGGCACTGGCAGTCTGGTATTATAGCTGGCACACTGGTATTCTGGCTGGCACTGGCAGTCTGGTATTATAGCTGGCACACTGGTATTATGGCTGGCACTGGCAGACTGGTATTATAGCTGGCACACTGGTATTATGGCTGGCACTGGCAGTCTGGTATAGCTGGCACACTGGTATGGCTGGCACTAGCAGACTGGTACTATAGCTGGCACACTGGTATTATGGATGGCACTGGCAGACTGGTATTATAGCTGGCACACTGGTATTATGGCTGGCACTGGCAGACTGGTATTATAGCTGGCACACTGGTATTATGGCTGGCACTGGCAGTCTGGTATAGCTGGCACACTGGTATGGCTGGCACTAGCAGACTGGTACTATAGCTGGCACACTGGTATTATGGATGGCACTGGCAGACTGGTATTATAGCTGGCACACTGGTATGGCTGGCACTGGCAGTATGGTATAGCTGGCACACTGGTATTATGGCTGGCACTGGCAGTATGGTATAGCTGGCATACTGGTATGGCTGGCACTGGCAGACTGGTATTATAGCTGGCACATTGGCATTATGGCTGGCACAATGGTATGGCTGGCAGACTTATTGCTGGCACACTGGTATTATGGCTGGCACACTGGTATTATGTATGGCAAATATCAATTTATTTTCGCCTTAATGCTTGCGAATGAGCCTGAGGACTGGATTTGGAGTGGAATGGAGTCACAGCTGAGCTGGCAGGCAGGCACACACAGTTGCCTGTCTCGGGAGTGGGACGGAGACTGAGTGAAGACGTAGTACAGTAGATCTGGATGGTGGACCACTGCAGCACTGATGTCTCGTTGCTCGGGAGTCTCTGGAGCTGGCACGGGATCACTGCGCGCACGCCAGGACACGAGCAAGTGAGCCGTTGCGCCTGTGCGTGACTGACAGTGGGCTGTGCGGACCTGCTGCGTCGCCAGTGAATGAGGAAACAGACGGAAGAGATTACGGCGGCGACGGGGGCACGCCTGAAATGTAAGTATGGGATGGAGATGTGCCGGCACCGGCTCAGAGTCATGTGTCCGGGTGGCAGAGGATGTCAAACCCCGGACATGTGACTCCAAAACGGGACGGATGGGAACCCTAGATACGAGTCTGCAAGGGGGGGGAATGATACGAGTCTGTAGGGTGGTGGTGGTGATGTGAGCTTTCAGGGGGGTGGTGAGGTGAGCCTGTAAGGGGGGGGGGTGGTGTGAGCCTGCAGGAGGGGGGGGGTGGTGTGAACCTGCAGGAGGGGGGGGTGGTGTGAGTCTGCAAAGGGGGGGGTGATGTGAGTCTGCAGGGGGGGTGATGTGAGTCTGCAGGGGTGGGATGTGAGCCTGCAAAGGGGGGGTGGTGTGAGCCTGCAGGAGGGGCTGATTTGAGCCTGCAAAGGGGGGGGGGGTGATGTGAGCCTGCAGAGGGAGTGATGTGAGCCTGCAAGGGGGGGTGAATTGAGCCTGCGGGGGGGATGATGTGAGCCTGCATGGGGGGGATGAATTGAGCCTGCAGGGGTGGGGTGAATTGAGCCTGCAGGGGGGGTGATGATGTGAGCTGCAGGGGGGGTGATGTGAGCCTGCAAGGGAGGGTGATGTGAGCCTGCAGGGGGGGGGTCATAGGAATCTGCAAGGGAGGGGGTGATGGGAGTCTGCTGGGGAGGGGAGAATGATATGAGCCTGCAGGGGGGGGGGTTGATGATGTGAGCCTGCAGGGGGGTGGGTGATGGGAGCCTGCAGTGGGGGGAATGATGTGAGCCTGCAAGGGAGGGGGTGATGGGAGCCTGCTGGGGAGGGGAGAATGATATGAGCCTGCAAGCCAACTGCACTCACCAAAACCTCAGCAGGCAGCTCCTCTCTCTCCCTCCCTGATGGTGTCCGGTCTCTCTGGCCTCCTCTGCGTGCAGCATCCATGTCACCTGACCAGTTGGTGGTGAGTAACGCTGGAGGGGGCGGTGCCTGCAGCATGCTGTTCCCAGACACGTGCTATGCACACAAGAGGCATGCTGCAGGCTGGGGCTGCGGATTGTGGTCAGAAACGCTCCGGATTCGGACTCTGAGTCCGATACCGGAGCTGCTGATTATGAAAAAGGCGGTAGCTCACTGAGCCATCGGCCCACCAGGAACCTCCCGGTAGTCCCGATGGCCAGTACATGCCTGTAGGTAGGTGAGTGTTTTTAGGTGTGTGGGATTGGTTAGGTGTTTGTATGTGTTTAGGTGTAGAGGCTACCACAGTGGGAGCAAACCTGTCATATGGTAATCCTCTGGGGTCCGCCGTCCCATACCAGACTTTCACAAAAACGATGAGCCACACCAAAGTAACTATGGTTACTTTGGTGTGGCCCACTGTTTTTGTGAAAGTGTGTTTAGGTGTACGTAGTTGGTTAGGTGTGTGTATGTGTTTAGCTGTACGGCGTTTGTTATGCGTCTGTGTTTAGGTGCCCAGGCTTGGTGTCATGGAACCAGATTCCTTATTTGTTTTCTCTTTGCTTTTACTTAAAATTGATTATTCCACTCTGTCTAACTCCGTTACTTTGGCCCAGCCCCATTTTCCCGCTATTCCAAGCATCGGTCTGTACCGGGTGATTGCACCCTGTTCTCCCCACCCCCATAACGGAGCATACCAGAGAAGCCCTCTCTATCAAAGTCCCCCCCATACCAAGGTACACCAGCGAATGAATCTCTCTCTCTCTCTCCCTCTCCCTCCCTCCCTCTCTCTCTCTCTCCCTCCCTCTCTCTCTCCTCCCTCCCTCCCTCTCTCCCTCCCTCTCTCCCTCTCTCTCTCTCTCTCTCTCCCTCCCTTTTATTTTTTGTTACTTTCCAAATAAAGTGAAGAAATTTCAAAGGACTTTGTGTGCTTTCAAAAGGGAATGAGTTAAAGCTATCTGACTTCGATCATATCCTGCATGTGACATTCTCTTCTTGCATATGACCTCGGGTCCCAGAATAGTTAGCTGTGTGTGTTTAGGTGTATGGGGTTGGTTAGGTATTTAGGCATACACCTCCATTCCTTCCCTCTACGGCCCTGAACCAAGCATTCAAGGTATCCACCATTTCAACAAGGCGTCCGACATCATACCCCAGGCTGCCATAATCTTGCAAATGTATTTTTATGTCTGCATTTATTATTCTCTGACTAGCCTTTTAAAGTATTTTGAATCTCCCTCCATTTCAGATAGAAAAAATCTGTTTCCTTCCTCCCCCACATGTTTGTTAATTGGTGCTATCTGTGCATGTCACAAACCTCATTCTTTCCACAGCAAACTCCATCACAGACTCACCTCCATTCCTTCCCTCTGCGGCCCCAGCTCCCCCTCCACCCAGGGCTGGTCCCTAATTTCAGGCATCCTTTCCAGCTGTCTCCACTTCTCTCACTAATTACCCTTACTAAGACCAAAAAATCTGGTCCATTTCATGCAATCTCTATGATATTCTACTGGACACCACATTTAACGAATTCTGCTGTTTTGCTGACACTCGCTCCATGGCTCCCATTTGTTTCAGTTACCCTAGTCCCTTAGAGCGTAAGCTCATGGGATGTCTGCCTGAGCTTTTGGTTTAAAGTGATGTATAACCTGGACAGTTGTTATTCGACGACCAGGGTTTTATTTCCTCTTGTATCATGTAAGTCTGCTGTTTGTGCTTCCCCATTGTAAAGCGCTATGGAATTTGTTGGCGCTGTATAAGTACTTGTAACTGTAACTTTGTATTTCTGTAACAATTCAATGTTCTTGAACCCGGGACATACTTGAAAATGAGAGAAATCTCAATGTATCCTTCCTGGTAAAATCCTTTATAAATAAATAAATAAATACATATAGAGGGTTATTCAGACAGTGTGAAAAGCAGGAGAATGACTGGAGAATGAAAAATTCTAGGTCACAAAAGCCAAACTAGAAAAATTCTCCCTTTCATCTCACTTTCTAAATCGGCTATTTTGATCTAGAATTTTTCATTCTCCAGTCATTCTCCTGCTTTTCACGCTCTCTGAATAACCCTGATAGTTATAGTGTGTGTGTGTGTGTGTGTGTGTGTGTGTGTGCAGTTGGTTAGGTATTTAGGCATACATATAGTTATAGAGCATGTGTCCTGCACCAAACCCCGAGCACGCACTACACGGACAGAATTTGAAGAACTTACAAATCGATTATATGGAGCTGAGGCAAAAACTGATTATTTAAAGATGATAATGAGAATGGGAAAATGGCTTATGTAATAGTATATTAGTATGTGCATTTATAGAAATAAACAAAAAAACTGATATAACACTGTGACTTATCCAATGAGTATTGTGTGTCTCCTGTAATTTAAAGGCGTCCCTAAATAAACCTATAGCACATATGAAGTGGTGTGATTTAGATGTATACATAGTGATCTTTGGTACCCATTGACTCCAAAAGCTTATGGCAAAGTAGAATTGCTTATACTAGCTTGAATGACAGCAGTGTCAATTAAAATGTCTATTTTAAGACCATGAAATGCCATCTACAATCTGCTTGTTATACTTTAATACTGCCAATTAATGAAAATTAGCATTGCGTTCAGAAAGCAGCATGAGCACTGTAGAGAAAAGAAAGATCCTCTGTACCTCGTTAGGGGGCTGGGCATCTCTCTGAGCAATAATATCTCTAATGACCTTGAGGAAGAAGCTGTTAAGCTGGTCACGTTTCTTATTGGGAAGACGACGGGCGATGGGGATCATAACTGATGGAAATGCCACTAGGAGGAGGAAGCGTTAATTAGAATAATTAGGACATGGGAGTCAATTCAAATACAGTTTCTGTACGATTTATAATCTGTATTTTTGACAAACACCACATTGAACACGGTATAAAATTACCCCCCCAAAACAAAATCAAGAGACCCAGGGCCCTATTCAAACCCTGGTGTAAATGTAACCACAGCCGTTCTAATCTATGGAATTGCCAAATTTACAACAGCTCTGGTTAAAGGGTCATGCATGCCTAGATTTTCTTTTTTTAATTGACAGTTAAATACTTTTATATCAATAGTCAAACTAGAATAAATCAATGAAAGTTTTAAGAATATATTAAAAAAATGTTTCTTTTGTTGCTAGAATACTAAAACAATGATCAGGCTGCATTCTGGCAACAAATACACACTTCTGGGTTCTATCTGTAAACTTGGAGAATTAAAAATAAAAAGATGCATCAATCTAAAAGATAATTTCACATTTTACTGAAGCACTTTAAAACGAAAGAAAATATGGCAGGCTTATAAAGGGGACACAGTTCTATGTAGAAACCGCATCACTCTTCAGTATTCAAAAGTTCAAAGCAAAAGAAAGAGCAATTCAGAAAAATACAAGGTATTCATCCCAAAAGGGAATCAATAGGCATATACATACACAATCAAGGTATTGCACATACCACAATCCTCTGTGTGCAGTGGCGTAGCGTGGGTTGTCAGTGCCCGGGGCCAGCCAAGAATTGTTCACCCCCCCCAACCTGTGGACACATTAGCATGCCCCGATTCCCTTCCACCATTAGGGCATTGAACCCCTTAACTGTGATACAATGTAATGTGCAGAGTGTATGAGCGTATCACAGAGCACCACAGCAATAAAACCCACAGTAATGTGCAGCTCACACATGGATATATATTGCCCCCAGCAGCTCACACATGGATATATATTGCACCCCGTTGCTCACCGGCTCTGAGGGCCCACGGGTCGGTAGGGGCCCGGTTTGGGGCATCATAGTGGGCCCCCGCCGGTTTCCTTGTGATGGTCATCAGTGCACTTAACAGGCAGCCAGTGGCGCACTCTGTAAATGCCGCGGTGGTGCCTGCAGTGTGCCTGCATCCCAGTCTAAAACTGGAGCAGGCACGTTGCACTGGCGCAGGCGCCACCGTGGCATTTACAGAGTGCGCCGCTGGCTGCCTGTGTGCACTGATGACCAGCACAGGGCAAGGAAACCGGCAGGGGCCCACTATGACGCCCAAAACCGGCACCCCTAAAAAAACTGCGCCCTGGGCCACCGCCCCCCATGCTACGCCACTATCTACAACCAATCACAAGTACCAAGAACAACAATCAGAACTGACCTTCACAGCATATTACAATTTTATTTTATTTTTTTTAAAAATACCAACCGTAAGAAAATACAAAATAGATAATGTGAGCGATGACCAGGTACCCAAATGTTTTGGCGTATGCCTTTGTCAAGGGATACATTGACATATAGATTCTCTTTGGGATGAATAAGGCCTTGTATTTTTCGGAATTGCTCTTGGTTTTACTTTGTATGAACTTTTGAAAACTGAAGATTAAAGCATTTTCTACAGAGAACGGTGTCTTCTTTATAAACATGCTATTTTTCCTTTTTGTGTTAAAGGGATTGAATAAAATTTGTATTTTTTTAGATTGTCAAGTCAAACTGCAGTGGTACAGAATATTCAGCTAATGTACAAGCAAGTGGGATAATAAAATGACTGTAATTCAGTTTATGTAAATGAAATCTGCAAGAGTCTGTGAGAACTACTTGTACCTGCATGCAATTCAGCTTCAGTTAGAGTCAGCCAGTCAGAGCAGAGGTCAGGCTTCCCAGCAGCCTCAGAGAGAGAGAGCTGAAGAGGAAAGGAAGGCCATCTGAGAGCTCCATGCCATGCCATGAGGCAGGCAACCTGGACATAACAAATCCTGGAGTGGCAGCCGGTGAGCTAAAAGACTATTTTCACAGTCATATGTAGGAAAGGATTGTGTCACAGTCATGTACAGAAAAGAAATTGAGCCAGTTTAGTGATAAATGCAGTCAGTTAACTTTTAGATCTATTTCATGCTCAGTGTGAGAAGATTCCACATGCAGTTTTATATTAGCTCAGTTCATGTCTGTTTTCTTTAAGTTAAAATATATTTTGGCAGTAATGATACTCTAGAAGTGCTTGCTAGTGAATATGATGCTGACACAGAAGTTATTGATTAACAAGCGTTATGTGCAATGTATTTATACAATTTCTGTTTCTTTCTGTTAAAGGTTTTTCACCTTTAATTCATCACTTTAATTCAGCTTTCTATTCATCACTATTCACCTATTCATCTACTCAACTATTCACCTATTCAATCTACAGCAACTTAATTTACCCCACAACTTACTGAAATTAAACTTAAATACAAGCGAATGACGAGTGGAATCCCATTATTATTTCCAGTGTCGATGTTTGAATTTCCTTTCAAGCGGGAAAAATTGTGCAAAAAAAACAAATGCTTGACATAGATTGATGTGCATCTTGAGCTTTTTGTATTTTCTTGCTAGAAACTCTGTCATTTCATCTTCTCTGGCAGACCCTCAGCTAGGTGTTTCTTTAGCTCCCACTTCCTGTATATTCTCCACCTCCTCTCTGCCCACTACCCCACCCATTAGCGCTTCATATGAACTAGTACAAGCTGTGCACATGAAACCCTTTACTTACTCAGGATCCCAGACTGGGGAAATTAAGGAGCTGAATATTAGCTATCTCTGCAACTATGAATGCAAAACTCACCCACTAACTCGCTCATATGCGTTTTCTTGCAAGCTCTTGTTACTTGCACTCTCTCTGCTTTTTCATACTGTCTCGCTGTACCTTTTGCAATCTAAATTTTATTGCAGTCTCTTTCTGCTTTATTTTTCTGTCTATGTACCTTTTCTTGCTGTCTCTTTCCCTTACCTCTCCTTTTTTTTTTTGCTATACCTCTCTCTGCTGTCGCCTTTTCTCCATGGGTGTATTTATTTATTTCCTTCCCTGTCTCTTCAGTAGCTGGGGTGAAAGAGTTACATATTGGAATGGCAATCAGCACCTCCCTCCCCTCAGCTCACAGTGCAGTAGAGAGGTGGAGCAACCCTGTTGGACATGCTCAGTGCATTTTTTATGCCTTCCACAGCATGCAATATGTGGCAGCGACACACATTGCAAGAATGAGAACCTTCTTAACTCACGGACTCCTTTCTCTCAGGCGTGCCAATGCTTGAATACAGAAAAACGAAAAAAAGAGAGGTCAAGTTAGGGTCAGCCAGTCAGAGCAGAGGTCAGGCTTCCCAGCAGCCTCAGAGACAGAGCTGTAGAGGAAGGGAGGGGCCATCTGAGAGCTCCATGCCATGCCATGAGGCAGGCAACCTGGACATAACAAAGTGCACAGATTTACAAGCATCTTACAGGGTGTAAGAAAGACAAATTTATATGGAGGACCTCTGGGTTACATAGCGGAGACATTTCAGCTCTGTATGATGTATGATTAAGGTGGAGACCAAAACATTGCAACTTTCTAACCCAGAGGTCCTCCAAATATATACAGTAGTGCTCATAAGTTTACATACCCTGGCATAATTTATGATTTCTTGGCTATTATTCAGAGAATATAAATGATAACACAAAAACATTTCTTTCCCTCATGGTTAGTGTTTGGCCATTTATCATCAATCAAGTGTCTTTAGTCTTTTAAAAATCATAAATGATAACAGAAACTACCCAAATGACCCTGATCAAAAGTTTACATAACCAGATGATTTTGGCCTCATAAAATGCACACAAGTTGACACAAACGGGTTTGAATGGCTATTAGGCTAGGGTCAAACGAACGCATTTTTTAGCGTTGTCCGTAAAAAAGTGCGTCCGAACGCATTGACGTATTTTTTCACGGAATACGCGAAAACGGTCATACAATGCGCATTTTCGGGCGTGATTTTTTACGGATCGTCAATAAAACACTTTTTGCGTCTGGACGTTATGTTGGCCGGACATGAGCAGCGTCTGACATCTCCTATTCACGCACACTCGCCGCTAGCGGACGCAGCGCACTCTGTACGTCAGTACTAGCGGTTCTGCGTTCTCTAAAAAATGCGTTAATTTTCCACTTGCGTTGTGCGCCGGACTTCGTATATTGGCCGTCATTGTGCGTCATTTGCTGCTACTGCGGCCGTGATTAAGTGCGCCTAAACGCACGTTAAAAATGCGCTAGTCTGACCCCAGCCTTAAAGGTGTGTGTGTGTGTGTGTGTAAAAGGTCAATGATTTTTTGGACTCCTGACAGACCCTTGCATCTTACATCCAGTGCTGCACTGACATTTCTGGATTCTGAGCCATGGGGAAAAGGTAGTTGAACTGTATAAAACAGGAAAGGTATATAAAAAAAAGGTATCGAAGGAACTGAGAATGCCAATCAGCAGTGTTCAAACTCTAAGAAGTGCAAAATGAGGGGTTCTGCTGAAACCAAACCATGTTCAGGTAGACCAACAAAAATTTCAGCCACAACTGCAAGGAAAATTGTTTGTGATGCAAAGAAAACCCACAAATAACCTCAGGTGAAATACAGGACTCTCTGAAACATGTGGTGTGGCTCAAGATGCACAATAAGGAGGCACTTGAATAAAGATGGGCTGCATGGTCGAGTCACCAGAAGAAAGCCATTACTATGCAAATGCCACAAAGTATCCCGCTTACAATATGTCAAACAGAACAGAGACAAGCCTCAAGCCTCCTGGCACAAAATCATTTGGAGTGATGAGCGCAAAATTTAACTTTTTGGTCACATCAATAAATGCTACATTTGGAGAGGAGTCACCAAGGCCTATGGTGAAAGGTACACCATTCCTGCTGTGAAACATGGAGGTGGATCGCTGATGTTTTGGGGATGTGTGAGCTACAAAAGGCACAGGAAATTTGGTCAAAATTGATGGCAGGATGAATGTAGTAGGTTATCAAAAAAAATACAGGAGGAAAATTTGCATTCATCAGCCCGGAAGTTGCGCATGGGATGTACTTGGACATTCCAACATGACAATGACCCAAAACACAAGGCCAAGTTGACCGGTCATTGGCTACAGCAGAATAAAGTGAAGGTTCTGGAGTGGCCATCTCAGTCTCCTGACCTCAATATCATTGAGCCACTCTGTGGAGATCTCAAACGTGCAGTTCATGCAAGACAGCCCAAGAATTTACAGGAACTGGAGGCTTTTTGCCAAGAAGAATGGGCAGCTTTACCATCTGAGACGATAGAGAGCCTCATCCACAAATACCACAAAAGACTTCAACTGGTCATTGATGTTAAAGGGGGCAATACACGGTATTAAGAACCGGGGTATGTAAACTTTTGATCAGGGTAATTTGGGTAGTTTCTGTTGTCATTATGATTTAAAAAGACTAAACACACTTGATTGATAATAAATGGCTTCGGCCAAACACTAACCATGAGGGAAAGAAATGTTTTTGTCTCATCATTCATATTCCCTGAATAGTGGCCAAGAAATCATAAATTCTGCCAGGGTATGTAAACGTATGAGCACAACTGCATGTCTGCTTTCTTACACTCTGTAGCCTACCTCATTTTTTTTTTTCACAGAATGCACACTGATTGGTTGGAAGAGTGTGCCTCCTACGGTGGGAGTAGAAAACGCCAAGAAAAAATATCATATTTACTTGCTTTTTATTGCCTGCTGAATGAGACTACTGTCTTATTCAAAAGGCATTGCACATTCTTAAGGGCACACTCACAAAGCATGCATGTCCCTTTAAGTTTACACCAAGATTGGAATATAGCTCCTGTTTTTTAAATGCGAGCCTCTACGCATGGGGTTTAGTTTACTGAACAATAACATGACAAAGGGTTTGCATATGAAATGGTAAATTACCTACATTCACAGTGATTTCTCTAAAGCAAACATATTTCATTGTTGGGTAGTTTATGATCATTGCCCTAACAAAGAATTGAGCTTACATGTTAGCAGGACTACAGGCTTGAATGGAGTGAAGAGTTCTAGGAATGCCTTGCTGCTTTTCACCAGAGGATGATCAGGATTTTTCTGAGAATCGACTTTAGTTCCAAAAGCCACACTGGCCACCACATCCATAGTGAAACATGCATAAATCCTATGGAGTACAACCAGTTGTGTATAAGTGAAAGCAACACCAAATATCAGGACACAAGGTAAGAAGACAACCAGAGTATTATGTCCCCTAAAATGTTTACTCACCAGGAAAATAAATATATAACACTGACATAAACCAAGACGTGCTAAAGAATGCATATGCATTTTTAAGGCATTAAAGGGATGTGCAGGTCTAGAATTTTTTTCAAAAACTTGACTGTTAGACAAACAAACTTAAATCAATAAAAAGTTTTAAGAATATTCAAAAAAGGTTTATTTTCTCTTGTGCTCTCTCTGCACCCTTTCTTGCGCCATCTCTGCTTTTCTTCCCTCCAGTAGCTACCTGGGTATGCTACAAAGTATTTTGAGGTGGGGGCACATACACTCCCATTCCACTCACCCAACCATACACGCTTTCCCTTCTGACTCAGCAAATCTTACACTTACTCCCATCCTACACAGCAACTTACATTCCCATTGAGATGAAGACAAGTCCACACTGAGTCACATGCCACACTCGCCCTTTTTATATTACATGTTTTAGGGTTATAAAGTAAAAGCAGGAAAAAAAGAGACGAGTAAAAAGGATACATATGATTCAATGGCAAAAAGTGTCAAGAATACAAGAAGCACAACATGAACAGTGGTCATCATATCATTACCATATGATTCCATACAAGTAATACACAGAATATTGAAGAAAATGGGGATGCCCAATAAGGAAGTTATACATGTTCATATGTGATGGTATATTGTAAAGCTCCAATTACATAGTACATTCATGTGAAGGGACTAAGTATAGTGTTAGAAGAGAAGAGGTAGGAAAGAAGAATAGAAGGGAGAGAATAAAAGGTAAGGAAATACTGGAGAGGATAAAGGTGGAGAAAGAAAGAGGAGAGGGAATATTAAGGGATGTTAGGGAGTAAGGTATTGAAAGAAGATGAAAAATGGAAAAAAATGTATAGGGTAGGTAAGATAAGTATGTGCTACATTTGAGGAATCTCAAGCAGCAGCAACATTACTCATGGAGAGAGTATGGTTGGCCTCCCTAGAGGATCACCCCAGCCCACATTAGGGCCCTATTCCCTACTTGGCGCTAAAATGGGGACACTAACGGGGGGAAATCTGCAGTTGCAGGTTTTCCCTGTTAGTGTCCCCATTTTAGCGCCAAGTAGGGAATAGGGCCCTAATGTGGGATGGTGCGATCCTCTAGGGAGGCCAACCATACACTCTCCATTTAGCGTCCCCCAATTTAGCACCATATTCCTGAATTAGCGCCTGCCCTGAAACGCAACGCTACCCTCGCTGATACTCACACTACAACGTTACAAGTATCACCTCCTGGAGTCCATAGGACTCCATGGAGAGTTGTGCTGCTGAGCTGTGAGATTGCGCAGTGTTGCAGAGGGAGACTGGGGACTATTTGTCCACAGTCTTACTCTGCACCAGGCACCAGGAAGCAGAGGATCGGGCTGCAGTTCTCTCTGCGGAAAGAGGTGAGTATTGGATTAATTTGGGGTGGGGTTAGCGTGTGTTAAATGATTCTGCATAAGTGGAATCAGCACCAGCTTCTGGGTGACAGTAAAAATCCATTTAACCCGTCGATGCAGTAATTAGCGCTAGGTCTTTGTAATACCTTACTTATTCTATAATTACTGATTGCGCTCCCCATGTTAAGTATAGGGTGAGCAACGTACAATAAGCTAGCGCAATCACTGATGCGCTACCAGATTTTACAGTGTTTAGCGCTAAGGTAAGGTAATAGTCCTTTTGAAGTACTGCATGTAAACAAGGCTTGTGCAAGGATTTTTGGGCGCACAGGCAAAGATGCATTTCCTGCCCCCTCTCCCAAAAAGATGACCTATGCATGCGAGTGACAAATGTCACATGACTGTGTGCGGGGCTTGCACGTATATTACAATAGGACGGAGTGTGGGGCTGTCCTTTCCATAGGTGTATTTTTGAGCGGCCTTGCATTGGAAAAGTGTGTGTGCGAGCTGACCATGAGTGTTTGAACTGCCAGTGAGTGATGCATGTGAGCGTGAGCTATGTTTTTGTGTGAGCTGGCAGTATACGAGTGTGAGTTGGCAGGGAGTGATGTGTGTGAGCTGGCTTTGAGTGATGTGGTGGCTGTTCTGGCTGTGTGTGTTGACCCCCTCCTTGTGGTTAAGTGTGTGCAGGAGGTGATTTTTATTCACATTACCTTCCAGAGGCTACACACAAGGTCACTGGAGAATGACCCTGCACACTACCTGATGTGCTCAGTGTCCAGGTAGCACTGCAGTGTACAACCCATTATTTTAGGGTGTGCACATATGACATTTATATAAAACTTAGGTTTTGAAAATTTTGCTAAAAATACACATTTCTCATTAGAAATAACAAGCCTGTAATTAGAGAAAGTCAGTTTTTATGTTATTCAACATGAACCAGAAGGACACCTAAAATATCAAAGTAAGAGTTGAAAGAGGAACTCTTCACCCATCATTAGGGTGTGCCTGAGCACACTAGGCACACTAACTGCGCACGTCTATGCCAGGCAACACATTTACTGTTCACTGCCCAGTGATGTGACATCCAGCAGTAGAGAGAGGCACACATTGGAGCTCCGGCCCTCTTGATAATGCTGATGGCTCCAGGATTTTCAGTGTGTATTGCTCCTTGTGAAATCTGGTCTTTCCAAGCTGTGATCCTGCCAGTATCCAGTAAGCCATGTTCCTGTCCTGCCGGCTGTCTCTAGCCTCCTCGTGGTGTACCACCCAATTTAAAGTGTCAGATGCAAGTCACCTAGAGCAGAGATCAATGGCTCTAGTCCATATGAGTGACCATCTAAAGGGCCACTACCAAACCACGAAAATGTCCTTATTGTGTTTGTTTTACGTTGAGGATATGTCAGGTGTCCATTGTATTTCTCGTGTATGTTTAGTTAAGAAAATATTTTACTCTGTCATTGGGTGCATCCATTTTGTGGTGTAATTCCCCCCCCCCCTCACTCCAGAGAATCTTTACAGCACTTGCTTCTCACTGTGTGACTTTGGCCATAGAATGGAGTGAATTGGTTGATCTCTGACTCAAATATTGTATTCTGTGGGATGTATTCACAGAACATCACCAGGGAGTAGATTAGAAATCTTTTAAATCTCCCAGTTTTATCTCATTGAATGGTCATCACTGGAACACAATAGATTCCTGCTACCTTATCTAAACATTGGCTCCTCCTCCTTATTAACTGTTTAATACTGTAGATTACCAAAATCTTTGCAAAGGTTTTAATTTACTGCTGTAGTTTAGCTAAATGTTGCATCATGGAAAAAAATCCACTAAATGGAAACAGGAGACAAAAAAATTCTAACTTTATTTTTACATGCAATTAATTCAAAAGAAGGAAAAAGAATAGCAGCATGTGCTTTATAAAGCGGTTTTATTTGTAATGCACAAGTAATTTAGTTACAGCTTATGTAAGTGGTAGTGACTAGGGTTGTGCATGGCTGAAAAATTTGTTTCGTTTCATTACGTTTTTAAATCATTTCGTTTTCGGAATTTCGTAACTAATTTCGTTTCGATTTGAAATTTCGAATCGATTCGAATTTCATATATCAATTCGATAGTGGATATCAATTTGAATTTTGGATCACTAGATAAAACCCCAATTAATCTAATTTTGCTGTTAAAAGAAAAGCTAGGGTTAAATTTTAAGCTATGTCACAGATTTAGTATTTGAGCAAAAAAAAAAGTGAGACAAAATTAATTTGTTTCATAAAGTCTTTTGCTTACTATTACTTGTATTGTAAGTGAAGATCAATTTGATAGTTCATTTCAAATTCCATAGTTGATATCAGTTATTTAAATTTTTCTTTTATGATGATGACACTGTGTAAACCGAAATAAATTAGTTATATACCGTTTTGAATTCGTATCGTATTGATTCGTTATTCGGAAGTACTTCCGAATACGACTTCTCAAATTTCGTTCCAAATTCCGAATTTTTCTGAAACGAATGCACATCTCTAGTAGTGACCCTTTAATAGTTGTCTTTACCAACATTTGGAAGAGTGATATCTTTCCCTATGAATTTTCCTTTTACCTTTTTCTATTTTTGAAGAAGTCCTGGAAACCACAGAGTGGACGGTGCCTGTCCAGGAGTTGGCACAACGCAATCCAGTGCCGGAAGTACCAGGGTTGCAGCGGTCGCAGTTGCGACCGGGCCCTGGCATTCCGCCACTGGAGGGGGGCCCAGCGCCGCCGCCAGATTCCGGCAAAAAGCGCCGGAATCTGGGAGCAGCGCTGCCGGCTGTTCCCCTCCATGCGAGCGGCCCGCTGGCTTGCAGCTTGGGTGCTCGAGTGGGATGGGAACTAGCTGACCAGCGCACGAGATCTCGCGAGAACTCGGCTGCGCTGGTCAGGTGGTTTCCGGTGAGCGGCCAGGCTGCATGCTTTCAGGCTGCTCACCACGGAGAGGAACGGCGGCAGCAGAGGAGCCTGAGGTGAGCTGGGGGGCCCTATATACCCATAAGAGCTGGGGGCAAATCTATCCGTTAGCTGGGGCAGTATATCCATGAGCTGGGGCAGTATCCATGTGCTGGGGCAGTATCCATGTGCTGAGGCAGTATATCCATGAGCTGGGGCAGTATATCCATGAGCTGGGGCAGTATATCCATGAGCTGGGGCATTATCCATGAGCTGGGGCAATATATCCATGAGCTGGGGCAGTATATCCATGAGCTGGGGCAGTATCCATGAGCTGGGGCAGTATATCCATGAGCTGGGGCAGTATATCCATGAGCTGGGGCAGTATATCCATGAGCTGGGGCAATATATCCATGAGCTGGGGCAATATATCCATGAGCTGGGGCAGTATATCCATGAGCTGGGGCAATATATCCATGAGCTGGGACAGTATCCATGAGCTGGGGGCAGTATATCCATGAGCTGGGGCAGTATCCATGAGCTGGGGGCAGTATAGTCATGTGCTGGGGCAATATATCCATGAGCTGGGGGCAAATATATCCATGAGCTGGGGGCAAATATATCCATGAGCTGGGGCAATATATCCATGAGCTGGGGGCAAATATATCCATGAGCTGGGGCAAATATATCCATGAGCTGGGGACAAATATATACAGGAGCTGGGGGCAAAAATATCCATGTGTGGCCTGGGGCAATATATGTCCATGTGAGCTGGGGGCAATATATATCCATGTGAGCTGGGGCAATATATATATCCATGTGAGCTGGGGCAATATATATATCCATGTGAGCTGGGGGCAATATACAGTATATATCCGTGTCAGCTGGGGGCAAGACTATCTTTTTTATATTGCAGGAAAAAAAAGTAAAAAT
This sequence comes from Leptobrachium leishanense, assembly GCA_009667805.1. Classification (NCBI taxonomy): domain Eukaryota; kingdom Metazoa; phylum Chordata; class Amphibia; order Anura; family Megophryidae; genus Leptobrachium; species Leptobrachium leishanense. The sequence goes on along the minus strand of CM019065.1, from coordinate 263,167,391 downwards.
ATAGATCTTTTTTTTGGGGGGGTTGGGTGGGCCCTTCATGGATTCTTGCACCAGGGCCCTCAGGTCTCTAGTTACGCCACTGACGCAATCTATACAGAACCAATATTCTTAGGGCTCTGGAAGATGTGAGTGTCCACTCTTTAAACTGTGGATTATTATTATAATTGCACTACTATATTTCTTTTCTGTTTATTTTGTATATATTCCAAGGAATTTAACGTCAAAAGCGACTGAAATGTAAGTATTAATTATTTGTTAAATCTTGCCACGTGAAAAGAAATGTCTCTACACCAAGATGGATTGTTATGTCAATATATCACAGTATGAAACCACCACATTGAGTTAGGGAATTCATCTTTTGTAATTATATGTTCATTTGGTACTCTTCGTGAGGATAGATCATCTTGGTTCCCAATTTTTAGCAGCAATTTTGTGTATACACTAAAACCTTGGATTGAGCGTAACTTGGATTTGAGAAACCGTTTTGCAAGAAGAGCAACAATTTTTTTATAAATCTTGACTTGATATACAGGTGAAACTCGACAAATTAGAATATCGTGCAAAAGTTCATTTATTTCAGTAATGCAACTTAAAAGGTGAAACTAACAGTTCAATCCGTGATTTGTCATAATCGTGAGGATTATGGTTTACAGCTCATGAAAACCTCAAATCCACAATCTTAGAAAATTTTAATATTGTGAAAAGGGGGGGCGTGGCCTAACCGCAGCACATGGAGGACGTGTGAGAGCAGAGCTCCTGCACCGGATCCTCTAAATCAGCGGACTACACAAGCGAATTGGCCCCCACTCGCTCGATTTCGGGGGGGGGGGACAAGTACTGCCTACCATGGCTACCTCTAAAGGGGGAAAAAAGCAGCAAAATCTGAGTTTTTTACGCCGCGCGCCACGAAACTGAAGGAATCTGCGGCCTCCCAAGATGGCGGCGGCTCCTCTCCAGCTTCCCCGACCGCGATGGAGACAGGGAGCGCCGCAACACTAGCTAATTCAAATCTGGAAGCACTTACAGTTGTGTTCAAAATTATTCAACCCCCAATGCTGTAAAGGTTTTTAGGGAATTTAGTGTACATTTGTAATTGTATTCAGAATGAAATCCTACAAGAACTTTTTAAAGAACCATATGCAACTAAAATGACATCAATTGGTTTTGTAATACAGTAGTAAATGTTTCTTTTGTGAATTCTTCATTGACACAATTATTCAACCCCTTAAAGACTACCACTCTGAAGAACAGAGGTTCATTCAAGTGTTTTCAATCAGGTATTGAAAACACCTGTGGATGTCACGGAGCAGCAATAAAGCATAATAAGCACCAATTAGGCAGCTTTAAAATGACTGTGATACTCAGCTCCTTCTAGACATTTACTGGTGTGGTTACAAACATGGTGAAGTCAAGAGAATGGTCCAGGAAGACAAGAGAAGAGGTGATTACTCTTCACAGGAAGGGCAATGGCTATAAGAAGATTGCAAAGATGTTAAACATACTAAGAGAGACCATAGGAAGCATCATTCGCAAATTCAAGGCAAAGGGCACTGTTGAAACGCTACCTGGTCGTGGCAGAAAGAAGATGCTGACTTCGACTGCTGTGCGCTACCTGAAGCGTAGAGTGGAGAAAAGTCCCCGTGTGACTGCTGAGGAACTGAGAAAAGATTTGTCAGATGTGGGTACTGAAGTTTCAGCTCAGACAATACGGCGCACACTGCGTAATGAAGGCCTCCATGCCAGAACTCCCAGGCGCACCCCCTTGCTGTCTCCAAAGAATAAGAAGAGTCGACTGCAGTATGCCAAAAGTCATGTGGACAAACCACAGAAGTTTTGGGATAGTGTTCTGTGGACTGATGAAACAAAATTAGAACTGTTTGGGCCCATGGATCAACGCTATGTTTGGAGGAGGAAGAACAAGGACTATGAAGAAAAGAACACCTTGCCTACTGTGAAGCATGGCGGGGGGTCAATCATGCTTTGGGGCTGTTTTGCTTCTGCAGGTACCGGGAAGCTTCAGCGTGTGCAAGGTACCATGAATTCTCTTCAGTACCAGGAGATATTGGATGACAATGTGATGCAGTCCGTCACAAACCTGAGGCTTGGGAGACGTTGGACCTTTCAACAGGACAATGATCCCAAGCATACCTCCAAGTCCACTAGAGCATGGTTGCAGATTAAAGGCTGGAACATTTTGGAGTGGCCATCGCAGTCACCTGACTTAAATCCGATTGAGAACCTCTGGTGGGACTTAAAGAAAGCAGTTGCAGTGCGCAAGCCTAAGAATGTGACTGAACTGGAGGCTTTTGCCCTTGACGAATGGGCGAAGATACCCGTAGATCGCTGCAAGACACTTGTGTCAAGCTATGCTTCACGTTTAAAAGCTGTTATAACTGTAAAAGGATGTTGTACTAAGTACTAAGATTGAATGTCACTTGGGGGTTGAATAAAACTGATAATGATGTGAGCACAGAAAAGACATTTGTGGTTATTTCATTATAAATGTTATGTTATATTTGTCTGACCTACACGTGCCTCTTTGATTTAATTGTAAGCAAGATGACTGAATGATCAAAATCAATGTCAAACTGGCCAAAACACTCAATTTCAGTGGGGGTTGAATAATTTTGAACACAACTGTATGTCCCGTATGGCTGACATGCTTGGAGACCTCTCCGCAACTTTAACAGCTAGGCTGGATGCAGTGGCGACAGCCATCCGCAGCGACATTAAGGAAATTGGTGAGAGAACAGACAGACTGGAAACGAAGATGTCTGAGTTTGCAGATGCCCACAACACCATGGCTGAACAAGTTGAAACTCTGGAGGAAAAACTTAAGGTGACTATGTTAAAATTGACAGATATGGAAGACTGCTCGCGACGCCATAATTTAAAAATACGCGGCATCCCGGATTGTGTTACCTCATCCCAACTTACTTCCTACGTGACAGATTTGTTTCAGAGTTTACTCCCAGATGCTACGCCAGATTCGTTGTTATTTGACCGCATACACCGTCTGCCGAAACCTCCGTCAGCCCCGGCGAAAGCCCCGCGTGACGTTCTCCTGCACCTCCATTATTTTAAACCACGTGAGGATATACTGAGAGCTTTGCGAGACCCAGGGGCGCTACAACCCGAATACGACCACATCTGTATACCCTGACCTGTCCAAGGCTACTCTTCAGCAGCGGAGGGATTTTAAACACATCACGGCGATACTTGGAAATAATAACACCGGCTATAGATGGGGTTTCCCGACTAAACTGCTGATCTCACACAATGGCACTATCCATTTGGCGGTTTCTGTGGAGGAAGGTGACAAGCTGCTTCGTGACTGGGGTTTTGGAGATCATCCTCCCCAGCCTAGGAGACAAAGAGCACCACGTCGGTTGGATCCGGAGTGGCACAAACGCTGACATGTCGATCCTGGGTCATGATGCCCCTTTCCGAATTCCAATGTCTGGCTCCTCCAATAATATTTTACCTGGTATCTGCAAGATCTCCGAGACTCCGTTGCTCAACCTGCCAGATGACCATTGAACCCCCCCCCCCCGGGTTGGTGAGTGGGCCAGAATGCCAAGGGGACCACTTGGTGTGCATTGTGCGGGTCTGGCCCTCCGTGCCCAACTCTCCCTCCTCGGCTGAGGAGTCTGAAAAGTGTCCCCGAATTTCGGGACTTTTCACAGGAGATGTACCCTTCTGGGTTTGTATATAATGTTTTGTTTCCTTGTTCTTGGTTTCTGAGCTACAATTGTACATCGCGATGGTTGTTCTTTATTCTTGGAATGTCATTTATTTGTTTTTGCTCCCTTCTCCAATCTCAGGATTTTTATTTTCAATGTGACTGGTTCTTCTATCCCGCCCACATGTTGAAATGCCCCATAAATACGAAGCCCCCTGGCCTAGTCAATCCCCGTTCCATGACGCACTTAATGGAAAATCTATGAAAGTATTAACCTTTAATGTTAAGGGCTTAAATTTGCCCGTAAAAAGGCACTCTTTATATCGAGATCTCCGAGTTCATGATGCAGATATTGTATGTCTTCAAGAGACGCATTTTCGCCGTCTGGATCATCCCAAGCTATATACCCCCCAATACCTAACACAGTATCACTCCACGTTCAAAACTAAAGCAAGAGGGGTCACCCTGTTGATTCACAATAGAGTGGCATTCCAAATGCACCGTATCCTTAAAGACCCGAAAGGTCGTTACATAATATTAGTCTGCACATTAAACTCGAGAATTTATACTCTGGTGTCAATTTATGCTCCCAACGCTGCCCAATCTCAGTTTCTGTCCCAGGTCTTGCAAAAGGTAACAGATATTCAATCGGGCACTCTTGTAATCTGTGGAGACTTAAACATGGGACTAGATCCCTTAAAAAAGCTATGCGCTGCAATAGGGATTCCTGCAGCTCTGTGTGTTCTCGCTTACGTCGCGCGCCCTGTTGTAGAAGGTATCCCCTGATGACAGCCTTATGGGTTTCCCAAATAATCTGCGGGGAACAATCGGGTGTGTCATTCTCTGTAAAAAAAGTTGTGTAGTGCGTCATGAAGGCCTTCTTTAATCTGGGGGTCAGTAAGAAGGGATTCATTGAGGCGCCAGAGTTTCTCCCTAGGGCGGGCGAGGGGGGAGGAGAGCGTGATCAGGACCGGGCAATGATCTGACCAGGTCATGGGGCCTATGGTGGCAGATTCCAGGAGGTGCATACTACCAAAAGGGAGGAAAATGTAGTCGAGGCGTGTGTAGAGCTGGTGCGGCGCGCTGTAGTATGTGTAATCTCGTGTGGAGGGGAAGAGCGAGCGCCAGCAGTCCATCAATCTCAGGGATTGTAGCGCAAGTCGAGTGCGACGGAGGATGGTGTGTGGGGTGCTAGTGACACCTCTAGGAGGTATCCAGGCAAGCATCAAGCGGTAGGTTGAGGTCACCTCCCACCACTAGGATGCCCTCCTGGAAGTCCTGCAGTCGACGAAGTATGGAACGAATGGCGGAGTGTTGTTGTCGATTCGGGAGGTATACCGAGACAAAAGTGTACCATTGCGCACCAATTTGGCCCCTCACAAACGTGTAACGACCAGCAGGATCTAGCAAAGAGGTCAAGTTACTGAATGGGGTGGAGCGGGAAAACAGCACCGCAGTGCCGCAGACTTTACCAGCTGTAGCATTACTGAAATAACCAGTAGGATATTTGTGGTTTTTGAAGGTGGGAGGCCAGGCATGTGGAAAATGGGTTTCCTGCACTAATACTACGTCAGCGTGAAGTGAGGTAAATTCCCTGAGGGCCGCATGGCGCTTTTTGGACATGTTCAGGCCTTTCGCGTTAATTGAGAGAACTTTAAGAGTGCGGGGGACAGTGGCCATGGTATAATCGTGAGGGAGATAACAATTTGAAAGGACTGGGGAGGGGGATAGGGGGGGCACCCAGTAAGACAATCCAGGTACAGGGGAACAAAGACAAAAAAACAATTACAATGGTACAAATATATACACAAGGAGCATATGCCTAAGGAGACAAGTCACCACGCCACTGAGTGGGCGTGGGGGAGTCTCAGGTCAGAGGGGGGTGCGTACACCACCGATCCCACTGTGTAGACACTGACTCGGGGGGGGGGTACCCGGAGCAGGACGGTCAACAGTGAAAATCAAGTAATATAACAACGAATTCAGATTGCAATTTAGCAACAGATATTAGGAAAACAGCTGAATAGAAAAAGCAAAAAATTCAAAAAAAATCAAAAAGCACACAGGGAGGCGCCAAACGCGCAGCCCCCAGGTCGGATAAGTACATGGGTGTGCTCAGGAAAAAGAAAAAGAGAGGAAGTAGCGGCTCGCACTGGCCAACCCTGAGGCGCTGAGAGCCGTGCAGTGCTTTAGGCCGTAAACAGTAAGAGCAGGTTGGTGGAGATTCAAGGGCGGAGAAGGAACCTCGCCACCATTCGTATTACACAAGTCAGCCAGGAAAGAGGCTTGAGCGATCAGGCGTACCTCAGGCCTAGTAACACATAAAAAGGATACTGACGTGGTCAAGGTCTTCGAATCAGCTAGGCGCCGATACCAGCCTAGGGCGTCTTCCGCAACAGAGGGAGAGGTCCAGAGGTCCCAGAAAAACTCAGACGGAGCCGATGGAGGCCAGTTCAATCCACCGGTGCCTGCGAGGAGGAGGAACGGAGTCTGCGGCGGGATCTTCACAGGCGTCATGGAGCCTGTTCCGGCGGCATGTATAGCAGTGCCAGGTCTGGCCAAGCCGGGAGCGTGTCCGGTGGAAGGGAGAGTTTCTCTAAAAACAGCGGGAGATCCAGTTCGCTGCGAAGATTAAGAGGTCCCGATGGCGTGCGGACTTGGAGGCCAAACGGAAATAGCCACTTGTATTGAAGTTTCATGTCCTGCAAGGCAGCCGTGAGCAGACGTAGCATGCGTCTGGACTGCAAGGTAGCGGGTGAGAGATCCTGGAATAGCGAGATCTTAGCCCCCGCAAAATCAATGGTGCGAGAGCCCCGGGCCGCTGCCAGTATGGAGTCTTTCAGCGGGTAGCGTAGAAGGCAGCAAATCACATCGCGCGGGGGAGCGTCAGGTGGGCCCTTCGGTCTCAGTGCTCTGTGATAGCGTTCCATTTCGATATCCGTGGCAGGGTCCCTTTCCAAAATGTCATTAAATAAAGCGATGAGGGTGCATTTTAATTCCTCCTGCGAGTTTTCTAACTCCAGGAAGGCCTCGAACCCTTATGTTATTCCGGCGATTTCTGTTCTCTACATCTTCTAAATGGCGAGCCATCATTTGTAAGGCCGAGCGCTGCGTGGTTATTGCAGAGGAGTGGGCCGCTATCATGGCAGACTGCTGTTCCTGTGTCACCTCCACGTGCTGTAGCCTGGTCTGTATGCCACCAAGATCTGTGCGCAGCGCGCGGATTTCTGAGAGGAGGGAAGCTCCCAGCTCAGTGGTGGCAATGGCTAAGTCCTCTTTACTGGGGAGATATTGTAGGAGTTGGCGGAGGTCATTTGGGGGGTCCCAAACACTCACCGAGTGCGTTGGAGAGCTGGAGGCTGAGGAACATGCGGCGGCGGCCATTTTGGATTCCGGGTCAGCGATTTCAGCGGTCGAAAGAGGGGCTAAAAACGGCCTGATGGACCCAGTCTGCTGGCTCCCAGTGGGTTCTGGGGGGCCAGGGGTGTGTGGGGGCTTCTTGGCTTTACCCATGGGTGCGGATGTGCAGCGGAAAAGGGGTAAAAACAGCGCGCTCAGCGGAGCTCACTGATCAAGCGGCCATCTTCCTGGACGTCCCGGCCACGCCCCCCTTCCCCACTTTTATATGCCCTGGTTTTGGAGCCTTTGGCGCAGGCCATACGACAAAATGATTCCATTTGTGGAATACAGGCAGGCCCGGTGACTTATAAACTTAACCTATACGCGGACGATATCCTTTTAACCTTGACTGACCCTGATCTTTCTCTCCCTTCCCTTCAACAAGAACTGGACTTGTATAGTCAGGTTTCATATCATTTGGTGAACATATTAAAAACCCAAGCACTCCCGATTTAATATATCCCATCACCACCTGGAAGCCCTTCGAGCCAGTTATAGGTTTGACTGGCGAACTGATTATATTGTGTACCTAGGTCTTAAAATAGCTAGAACTCCAGAAAAACTGTTAGATTACTGTCAGAGGTGAAATCACAATTATATCACTGGAGACTTTGAGAGATCTCGTGGTTGGGCAGGATGGCGGCAGTGAAGATGATGGTGTTGCCAAACAAATTATACGTTTTTCGCACTCTCCCCTTGCAGCTGCCCACGTCTTTCCTAGACACCTTACAATCTATCATAATGAGATATATATGGAATCATAAAAGGCCCAGAATACCGAAAAAACTATTGTATTACCGCCACAGGGATGGAGGCCTTAACGTTACACATATACATAACTATTATTGGGCCACATGTTTGGCATCACTAGCAGAACTGGTTCACACCCACCCTATGCCTCAATGGCTGGTAGTGGAATATACTTTTATTACCGGACACACTTTGGCCGACTTATTATTCGTGCCTCGTAAAAAGAGACCACGTCTGCCGGAGATCCTACCCTCCACGATTTTGTATGTTAAGGTGTGGGACCGTTATGCCCACTTATTTCAAAACTACAATCCATTATCCATGGCCACACCTCTCACATCTATGTCATACTTGCTGCCTCACTTTAGAGCGGGGCCCTGGATTCAATCTGGGGTCACGCACCTACACCATCTGTTTTCGCTGCCGGACATCTTGTCCTTCCAAACTTTACAAACGAAATTTAAGATACCATCCTCAATGTTTTTGTCATACATGCAACTTTTTTCCTATCTTAAATCCAATGCAGTTATATCTAATTTACGTACCACATTGCCGCTCCTCTCGTACACTGAACTTTTTTGGCTAGACCCGCACACCACCACAAAACCCATCTCGTTGTTTTATCGATTGCTCAATACCCCGACTGGAATAAGTTTCACAACACTTGGGAAAAAGACCTTTCTATGCAATTTACCCCCTTGCAATGGGCCATGGCACATTTGTTTTCGTCTGGAGCCTCAAGGTGTGCAACGCTGATTGAAACGCAACGAAAAGTACTATACTGTTGGTATCTTACGCCCTAAAGGATTATCCGTTTTGCCCCAAACACTTCAGACGTCTGCTGGAGGTGTTTGTCTGCCCCGGGCACAATGGGTCATATCTGGTGGCACTGTCCACTGATAGCACCATTATGGAAAGATATATCTCTTCTTGCATCGGAAGTCTTGGGCAGTCGGATACAGTGAGACCGGAGATCTTATTGCTGGGAATGGTCCACCTTCCTCGATCACACCTCAAAATGTTATTTATAATTGTCTCTACGACAATGTTGCTTATTGCCCGGAACTGGAAATCGACCGCTGTCCCAACGCAAAGACAGATAGCTACGTTACTAACTCAATATTGTTCCTTCGACTCTAAAGCAACCTCGGCGTGGGGTTTTCGCCCCCCTAAACTAGACCCATGGGCTATCTGGGACATTCATAAGATTTACAAGGCGGGTGGTTTGTGATAACATCGAGGATAGAATTCTGGTTCTAGGTCATTTACATGCGAGGTTTAAGGAGAGCTTCTTGTGCACTCTCTGCCTCAGAGAAATTGCCTTCTCCTGCTGATCCTGAGATCCCCTCCGTTTTTTCGGTAATTTTTTTTTTTTTTATTTAATTTTTTTTTTATTATTATTATGTTACTTTATTATAGTTTATATGTCATTACAAAAATGTTTGAGAGATACAGCTGCAATTATACTTGATTATTTCATAAGATGGTTGAATGTTATTTACAATGATTATGATGTAAACACCTCTCAATAAAAATATTTTGAAAAGAAAAAAAATATTGTGAAAAGGTGCAATATTCTAGGCTCAAAGTGTCCCACTCTAATGAGCTAATTCAGCCATATCACCTGCAAAGGGTTCCTGAGCCTTTAAATGCTCTCTCAGTCTGGTTCAGTAAGAATCACAATCATGGGAAAGACTGCTGACCTGACAGTTGTGCAGAAAACCATCATTGACACCCTCCATAAGGCGGGAAAGACTCAAAAAGGTAATTGCAAAAGAAGTTGGATGTTCCCAAAGTGCTGTATCAAAGCACATTAATAGAAAGTTATGTGGAAGGGAAGAGTGTGGAAGAAAAAGGTGCACAAGCAGCAGGGATGACCGCAGCCTGGAGAGGATTGTCAGGAAAAGGCCATTCAAAAGTGTTGGGTACATTCACAAGGAGTGGACTGAGGCTGGAGTCAGTGCATCAAGAGCCACCACACACAGATGGATCCTGGACATGGGCTTCAAATGTCGTATTCCTCTTGTCAAGCCGCTCCTGAACAACAAACAATTTCAGAAGCGTCTTACCTGGGCTAAAGAAAAACAGACCTGGTCTGTTGCTCAGTGGTCCAAAGTCCTCTTTTCTGATGAGAGCAACTTTTGCATCTCATTTGGAAACCAAGGACCCAGAGTATGGAGAAAGAATGGAGAGGAACACACTGCAAGATGCTTGAAGTCCAGTGTGAAGTTTCCACAGTCTGTGTTGATTTGGGGAGCCATGTCATCTGCTGGTGTTGGTCCACTGTGCTTCATTAAGTCCAGGGCAACGCAGCCGTCTACCAGGAGATTTTGGAGCACTTCATGCTTCCTTCCGCAGACGAGCTTTATGGGGATGCTGACTTCATTTTCCAGCAGGACTTTGCACCTGCCCACACTGCCAAAAACACCAAAACCTGGTTCAATGACCGTGGGATTACTGTGCTTGATTGGCCAGCAAACCCGCCTGACCTGTACCCCATAGAGAATCTATGGGACATTGCCAAGAGAAAGAGGAGAGATATGAGACCGAACAATGCAGAAGAGCTGAAGGTCGCTATTGAAGCATCCTGGTCTTCCATAACACCTCAGCAATGCCACAGGCTGATAGCTTCTATGCCACTCCGCATTGAGGCAGTAATTGTTGCAAAAGGGGCCCAAACCAAGTACTGAGTACATATGCATGCTTATACTTTTCAGAGGTCCAATATTGTTCTATGTACAATCCTTGTTTTATTGATTGCATGTAATATTCTAATTTCCTGAGATTGTGGATTTGGGGTTTTCCTGAGCTGTAAACCATAATCCTCACAATTATGACAAATCACGGCTTGAACTATCTTGCTTTGCATGTAATGAGTCTATCTCATATATTAGTTTCACCGTTTAAGTTGCATTACTGAAATAAATGAACTTTTGCACGATATACCAATTTTTCGAGTTTCACCTGTACAAGCAATGTCTTGATATACAAGCGATGTCAAAGTACGTACGCTTTGTCTGCCGAGCCTCACGTCACAAATGAGGCTATGGTCACCTTTCCTCCCTGTGTCAGTCGCAGCATTCTGGCAGCTTGACGGGGAGGGACACACGGTTTAACATGCGTAATAGTATCGCACAATACACCGGACGTGCTGAAACCCTCACAATAGATAGTGATAAGTGTCCTGCACAATAACACTCCTCCTCTCTTCTCTCTATCCCACCAGCCACAATTCTTCTCAAAGACAATGTGCAGGTTAATTTGTTTTATTTTTACTTTATACTGTAATGTATTTTGTATTACTGTAATCATTTTCATATGAATAAATGGTTGTGGAACCAATTGTCAGAGTTTCCATTTTTTCTTATGGGGAAATTCGCTTTGATATAAGAGCGCTTTGGATTACAAGCACGCTTCCAGAACTAATTATGCTCACAATCCAAAGTATTACTGTACTTATTGCAGATCACATTTCTTTGGCGCTCTGAATTCACACTTCACCTATTAGAACATAGTTCTTAGGCTCTTTAAAATCGTTGATTGCAAAATAAGGGTTTGGTGTGGTTTACTATGAGCCTAATTAGAGACCTTCTGGGTATTTAATAAAAATTCAAAGGCTGCTAACTCCGGATAAGGTCATCCACCCTATAATGGATTGCCACAAGATTATGTTATAACAAATTGGGTCCCGGGAGCGCAATATTCTTAAATATATACGTTTAGTGTATATCACCCCCTATTAACTATGGAACAAGACGCTGCAGAAAATTTAAGTATAAATTTATATTCTTTTCCAAATGTAAAGCACGGTATTATCACTCTCTGATTATACAATAAGGGGTGATATACACTAAACGTATATCTTTAAAATCGTTGCAAGACTTATTTCTATCTTAACCCCCCCCCCAATCACCTGGTATGTTGTTATGAACAATCACAAAATAAAAATTCACAATTAAAATTCTCCTAATAGAAACCCATTGATTTAAAAAAAACAAAAAAACAATGGAAACCTTTATAGTTACCCACCACACGTCCCTCTGCCCCACTCCCGGTTTTACGTTCTTCAAATAGGTAAGCCGCCAGTTTCTCCTAAAGGTAGTAAATCCTTCTGGTTGATTCACTTTCCCCACTTGCAGGAGGTGGAATTTATTTACGTCACTTTAGCTTTGAGGAAATTGCTCCACTTGGCAGGTTACCGGGAGATTTTATTGAAAATTTTACACCTTGCCACTTTGTCTCCAGCTAGAATGGCACATACACCCTATGTATCTCCTGGTCTTCTAGGGCTTAAACAATATGACTGGTTGGCAATAGACCTGTGCATTCGTTTTAGTACTAAAACGATTTAGTCCGAATTTTGGGATAATTTAGTGTTCGTTTGACTCAAGAGATACGAAACTGCTCAGTACAAAAAACGAAAGAAACTAAAATAAAATGCACTACATTTTAGTTTCAGTCCTTTTTGTGATATTACATTGAGGAGTGAAGGAGACCAGCAATGAAGAGAGCAACATCCGAAGTTCTGCACCCTCCACATGCCAATGCAGTAGGATGTCCTATACAGAGAGGGGCATTAATTAATGCAGGAGGATGTTCTATACATTATACAGAGAGGGGTATTAATGCAGGAGGATGTTATCTACATTATACAGAGAGGGGTATTAATTAATGCCGGTAGATGTTGTATACATTATACAGAGAGGAGTGTTTTTTTTTTAGCCCTTTAAATCCAGTGGAGCGCTGAGATCGGCTGCTTGTTATATTATCTCAGTACAATGTATCAGGCTCAGATGTTACAGTAACTGACTGTAACAGCGCTCAGAGTTTCAGTAAAACAAGGAAATAATATTGTTCTAACCTCATATATATATATAAAAATATTATTTACTAGTTTTACTGAAACTCTGAGCGCTGTGATGAGCAGCAGTCAGTTACTGTAACAGCTTTGCCTGTGCTAACTTAACCAGAGCTGTTGTAAACTGAAAACCTCCATAGGCTATAATGGCTCTGGGACGTTTACAACAGCTCTGGTTAAGTTAGCACCAACTATGTAATATGGCCCACATTGTGCTGAGAGTGAGAGATACTGTAACAAGCAGCGATCTCAGCCCTCTGAGGAGCCACTACAATAGTAATTGTATCCACTGGTTTTCGGATGAATGAAATTAGTTTTCATAATAAAGAACTGAAAACGAATTTCTTCAGCAACTAAATAAATTGCATTTTAGGACTAATCCATTAGTTCAAAACGAAATTTTGTGCTGTGCACATGTCTAGTTGGCAACCCCGTTGTGAGTTCCACTACTCCTGAACACAATGAGAGTGCCGGGTAACCACACTCGTACAATCATTAAAACATTTGCAATCTTTATTAAGTTAATGCTAAAATGTGTTTAAAAATACCGTTGTCTAGACCCCGTAATACCTTTATGTGCGGTAGCCTCAGAAGCCTCTACACTAGGGATGGGCCGAACACCCCTGTGTTCGGTTCACATTCGAACTCGAACAATTTAAAAAGTTTGAATTCGAACACGATTCAAACTCAATCCAAGTCAATGGGACTCGAACGTTCGAATTTTAGAGTGCCCTCCAAGAGGGCATATATGCAAGATATTGGCCATAAAAGGTGTATGGGGGTCCGGGTAGTGCCCTGAGGGACTGGAAACAAGAACAAAAAGTTAAAAAATTTTTTTAAAAGGAACAGTGATTTTTCCATGACATAAAGGTTAAGAATAAAAACGAAAAATTCCTTAAAATATCGTGCCTAGGAGGTCCCCATAACCTGCCCATAAAGTGGCGGATTTGTAGTATATATAGAATCATTTAAAAAGAAAAAAATGACATTTCAAATGACGGTAAATGCTTTTCCTTTAATCTATTCATAAACAACTGCTTGGGGCGGCAGCCTGTATGAAAAGAGGAGACGTTTTAGGACACGCAGAACAAGTTTAGTGATTTTTTTGGCTAAATTATGGTGCCTTTTATGCAGGCTTTGGATGAAAGTAACAATAGGTGCTTTAAAATTGGGCCTTTAGAGTCAGCAACAGTGCTTTCACACCTTCCGTAACCCCTCGGAGGTACTGTGGAAGAGTGCAGTGGTGGAGGTTTTGGGAATGCAGAAGAGATCCCTGATCTATTCAGTTACATCAGCATCAGGGGAGTGATAGCTGCTGATCCAGGACTGATTCATGTTTATAAATGTCAGCCGGTCTACAGACGCACTCTTTTTTCTGTGACAAAACCTCCAGTGGCACTGAACGTCCTTTCAGAAAGCACGCTGGATGAAGGGCAACCTAGTAGCTCCATAGCATATTGGCTAAGTTCTGGCCAGTGAGCCAATCTCAACACCCAGTAAGCCAGTGGATCATCTGCTGGAAAGGTATCCAGTTCTGCCCTTGCCCCTAGGTAGTAGTGCACCACATGGTGAAGATGCTGGCAATAGGTGCCTACATTTGACGTCCCTGAGCGTTGTGGACTAAAAAAATTGCAAAAGGCACCAGTCAAGCGGCCCCCTTCACCGCTCTTCCTCTGATCAACCGCAGCTTCAGAAGAGCCTGTGTCTTCACTTGGTAACCTACCAGTGCCTGGAAAGGTGTTACACAAGTGTCGCTTTATAGCGTCCTCAAGTTGGTTCATCCGGTCCTCCCTCTGTGAGGGCAGGATGAGCTCTGCAACCTTACCCTTGTATTGTGGATCAAGAAGGGTTGTCAACCAGTAATGATCCCACTCCTTGATAGCACGAATCCTGGGGTCCTTTAGCAGGTTTTGCAGGATAAGGGCTCCCATGCAGCATAGGTTGGAGGTGGCATTAGCTTTCGAGTGTTCCTGGTCGCTGAGGATGACCCTATCATGCACTACCATCAGCCACTGCGGGGGGGGGGGAACCAAGTTGACCTGAACCTGTCCTTGTGCCGAACTCACACAGGTACTCATTGAAGGCCCCCTGCTGCTTGTGCAGACGCTGCAGCATTGCCAATGTCGAGTTCCACCTGGTGGGTATGTCACAGATCAGACGGTTTGTGGGAAGGTGGAATGCTCTTTGAATTTCTGCCAGGTGAACACTTGCTGGGAATAACCGACTGAAGTGGCTGCAGACTTTTCTGGTCTGGCTGAGAAGCTCTGCCAGCCCTGGGTACCTGGTTAGGAAACACTGTACCAGCAGATTTAGGACGTGTGCTAGACATGGTACATGCGTTAACTTACCCAGGCGTAGGGCAGAGAGAAGGTTGCTGCCATTATCACAGACGACCACTCCCAGCTCAAGCTGTCGTGGTGTTAACCATCTCTGCGCCTGCCCCTGCAGAGCTGACAGAATTTCTGGTCCAGTGTGGCTCCCGTCCTCTAAACAAACCAGCTCAAGCACAGTATGGCATCTTTTTGCTTGAGCCATTGCGTAGCCCCTGCCACGCGTCGGTTTAACTGCCACTTCACCAGAGACAGAGAAGGAGGAGGAAGAGGTGGTGGAGCAGAGAGACCTCATATAAGCAGCTTTCTGAAGGCGTGGTGGATGAGCAAGCTCCAGCACAGAGCCCCGTCCTGGATCCCTCCCAGCTGCAAGCAGAGTTACCCAGTGTGCCGTGAAGGAAATGTAACGGGCCTGTCCATGCTTGCTGGACCACGTGTCTAAAGTAATGTGCACCTTGCTGCTGACGGCCTTTCCCAATGACTCCATAACATTGTCTTCCACGTGCTGGTATAGTGCTGGAATGGCCTTCCGTGAAAAGAACTGGCGTTTTGGAACCTGCCACTGTGGTACAGCGCATTCGGCAAATTCACGGAAGGAGGCAGAGTCCACCAGCTGGAAAGGCAGCAGCTGTAATGCGAGTAATTTTGCCAAGCTGCCAGCATTTAGACGCTGTGCAAGGGGATGGTTGGGACTATATTTTTTCTTAGGCTGCAGCAGCTGGCGCAACGAAATCTGACTGCGTAAATCTGCAGCTGATGGGATGCGGTCACATTCTGAGGAAGGACCTGGTACACCCATTACTGTAGCATCATCCCTGTCAGTGGAGGTTGTAGACAATGACATGGCAGGACATATAGTGGGGGTAGAGACAGATGAGGAGGAGGACCTATGCAAAGTGTTGTGCTAACGGGATGTGTGGCAGGTGGTCATATGTCGCATCAAGCACGTGGTACCCAAGCGTCTGATGTGTTTCCCATGCTTGATCCTCTTCAGACATAGCTTACAAATAGCAACTCTGCAGTCTGCTGCACATGTGAAGAACTTCCAGACAACAGAGTTCCTGGACGTGTGCTTTGAGACAACAGCGCTCTGCACCTGAGCAGCTCTGACTTCTGATGCCTTGGACTGGATACGGTTGCTCATAGAAGACATTGTGCCTCGTTTTTGTTGTGCCTCCTCCTCCTCCCTTGACTCCTGTTTTCGATCAGGCACCCAGGTGGAGTCAGTGACCTCATCATAACCCCCTATCTCCTCGTCACTGGAGCCAACCTGGCAGTATGCTGCAGCTGCTGGGGGAACACGAGTGCCAGTTCTTTGTGTGTCACTGGCACCCCCTCCTTCTAGGCTGATTTTATGCCCTTCCTCAACCTCAAGAGTCAACATCAGAGCACTGGAGTTGCTGCGCATCTTCAAGCAGCATGTCACTGTAGTCAAACAATTCAGCTGACTCCTCCGTGTATGATGGGGAGGTTGCAGCAGGAGTAGCTGTGGACATAGAGGCTGCATGAGATGCTTTGGCAGCTGAGGTGGACACAGCCGACACAGAGGCTGCTTGCCCTCTTATCTGTGTCTGAAAGCGCCTGCCTGTCCTTTTTGGTCTTTCTGACATGGTGAGTGATATATAGATTAAAGATATACAGAACTCTGATTCAACTGTGTTATCTAGATTAAAGATATTGAGGACTCTGCTATAAGTCAGCGATTTCACTGATATTTTCCCTGCAAGGCTGCCAATGTCCTCTACTCGCTCTCTGATTCACTTTCTCTCCTGCAGGCTGCAACACTGAATAGATAAAGATACAGATTAAAGATACAGATGAACTCGGATTCAACTGTGGTATGATATTTCACAGCCAGGCTGCCAGTTCCCTGCTATTTGCCACTGCCAGTTTGTCCTTCAAATCCAACAATCTCCTCTCCGATTCACTCCTGCAACACACACGCTAGGGCTGCAGGGAAGCCTTAGTCTGCTGCAGGATTTAGCTCTGTGAGCCCATGATTGGGCAAAATTTGCCCAATCAGAACTCTGAGCCCTGATTGGCATAGTCTTGCACCTGACCTGTGGTCAGGTGCAAGGCTGTAGCCAATTACATGCTTCAGGCCAGGGCACAGTGCATTGTGGTGCATTGTGGGCGAACACGCGGAAATGTTCGGCGAACGGCCAATGTTCGATGCGAACTGGCAGCCCATCCCTACTCTACACCAGTGTTTCCCAAACCTGTCCTCGGGACCCTCAACCAGGCCAGATTTTGCAGATCACCTTGGGGAAAAGCAAACTGAATCCTGCAATCACTGAGCAGCAAATCATATCACCTGTGCTGTGCTTCAAATATCTAGCAAACCTGGCAAGAGAGGGTCCTGTGGACAGGTTTGGGAAACACTGCTCCACACCATGTTGGTGCTGCAATGGTTCCTTTAACTGGGCATTGAAAATTCCACATTTGTGCTCCGTTTCAGCAAATAAGCAATAATACAATCTGGTGATAGCAATGTCACCCATGACACAACCTTCAATCCAATCAGACCTTATAACCCCAGGGACATTGTAAGGAACCTCTGGGAGTATAGCTAGTAAGAAAAAAAAAAAGACTAATAAGATGTTCCAACCTATATCAAAGTTGCCTATACAAGTTAAAACAATAATGCAAAGATCTTGGCCACTTCTCGTTCTGTATCCAGATCTTAAGGAAGTATTGTCCCCACACGCAACTATCACAAGGTGATTCAAGAACATGAAAGACAAATTAATCAGGAGCCATTATGCAAAATCATCTCAACAACAACAACCTACATGGCTGACAACAAGTCTAAAAGTCACATATCAATGTGTGTCATGTTTAGCATGTTGTTATATCATGGATATATCAAGGATTCAAAGATGGTAACAGATTCAACAGGACTGAGACAACACAAAATAAAATCCTTCTTTAATTGCAAAACTGATGGTCTGGTATATTTGGCAACGTGCCCTCACAACAAACAGTACGTAGGATAAACATTTTGACCATTTAACCCCTTAAGGACGGGAGTAATTTTACAACTTCGGCGCTGTTTCGGAAGTAGAAGTTTGCTGAGCTCATTTTGACCATTTTTAAGTCACGTATTATTATACCACCCAGACAAATTATACATCGTTCTTTCCGGCAGACTAATAATATATCATTATTATATGTATATGTCATGCGCTGCCAAAATTCTATAACAAAAAATGTAAAAAAAAAGTAAAAAAAATTAAATTTTCAATCTTCCACAATGTGTAAAGTGTTTTTTTTTTAATTTTTATTATCCGAGGCTCTGCGGTCATATTCTATGGGGTACATTTGTTAAAAAAATTTGAACGGGTAACCCATTTTTTTTTGGGGAGAAATTGTGTGATTTTAGCTAAACCCCCCAAAAAAAAATCATTAGTGAAGCATCATTGTTCACATTATAATTGAAATGTGAACAATAGTGCTGCATTAAAAAAAAAAAAAAAAAAAGTATTTATTTATATTTTTACTTTATTTAAACTTTTATTTTACTTCTAACATGGTCATATTTGATATAATTGGAAAGGCCATGCTCTGGCCTTTCCAGCAATATCATACATGACTCCCTAGCTGCCACCGATCAGGAGATAAAGGGGTTCAAAGAACCCCCCTATCTCCTCTAAGGGATTTCCATAGGAAATCCCTTTGCAGCTAGGGGGTTTCCCGGTTAACTGACATCATCGCGCATGGCGCGATGAGTCAGTTGACCGGGGGGGGGGGACCCAGAGGTGGGGGCTTCATCCAAGATGGCGGCCCCCACCGGAAATAGGCCGCGATCGGGCACAAATTAGTGCCCGGTCGCGACCTGGCAACTAAGGGGTTAACCCCCCATACATCGCTGGAAAGGTCAGGCTGTGACCCTTCCAGCGATGCTGGCCACAGCCGCCTGGTCCCCGGCGATGGGGAGATAGAGGGATCCAAAGGATCCCCCCACCCCTTCAGGCGCTTCCCCTGCTCCGGCGGGGGGGGGGGGGGACGCCTGAAACTGACGTCATCGTGCCACCGGCGTGATGACGTCACTGCGCCGGAGGAGGGACTCACACTGATCTGACTCCGCGGGAGTCAGAGCAGCGTGGGAGTGACCGGATGAGGTGAGTATTAACGGAGGGGGGCTGTAAACGCCGAGGACGTACATTTACGTCCTGCGGCGTCAAAGCCCGCCTAATGCAGGGTGTAAATGTACGTCCTGCGGCATTAAGGGGTTAAAGTGAGAATATTGGAACATATAGGAATGATCAGAAACCAACAGGTCACTCCATTAGCTTATCACACGAGACAGTACCATCCGAATAACTGTAGAGATTTGAAATTTTGTGGCACAGAAAAAGTTCAACATTCCCCACGGGGTGGCGACTACGATTTATAGTTGAGAAAGAGGGAATGTACGTGGATACATTGTCTTAATACACTGACACCCCACAGATTAAATGAGGGATTCACTTTCTCCCCATTCATAAGTACATAAACAACAATTATGCCATTCCCCACACTCAGACATCATACACAATCAGGGTTATTCGGAGAAAGGTGAAACTCTGGAGAACTTTTGGAGAAGTGAAAATTCTAGGTGTTACGGATCGAGGTACCCTCACGCTCGGTACCCTTCGTCTGGATGCCCCTTTCCGCTGAACACAGGAAATATTCGTACAAACACACAGAATAGATGGCACGTAAACTGGAGTTGTTGAAGATTCAAAATCCAAATGGAGAATGCTTTATTTTTCACACACACAGGAAAAACAGTTGAGACACAACCCCCTCCCTTACAGAATACATTACAGATAAGCTCAAGAGTCTCCAGTCAGAGAACAATAGAAAGAGCCATCCAACACAAAGGAGTGTTTACACATGCATTCTCATCTTAAAGGAATCTTCTTACAACAGGGAGTATACAATATACAGAGAGGGGGTAGCCACAGAGGAGTACAATATAAAAGACAGAGGACAGCTAATACAGAGATGTACACTATACATAGAGAAGGTACACAGAAACATTACTCTACGATAAACACATAAGGGAATATTAATATAACACCGACATCAGGTGATAGGGCACACAGAACAAACACCCTACCCTATATATAGAGACAATGAAATGCAAGCAAAATAACTGCAAATAAACATTGGGGTGGCCGTTTCGTCACATATGTCCCCCCTTCCAGATCATCAGGGCGAGCTTTGACCCAAACAGATTGCTTGCGACTGACAAGACCTCTCCCTTGGTCCCTTTGCTGCACCATTTGTAGAGTTCCATGGTGCTGGCGCACAAGCACCGTCAGTGGGTTCTGACGGTCGCTGCAGGGTACCCCTGGTTGTGGGTCCATAGTCCCGGGCTAAGAGGCAAGCCACCCCTCTTGTCCAGTGTGCCAAGCAACAGGCCACCACAGTCCACAGACATAAAATGTTTGCTAGCGGGCACACTGAAATTCCCCCCCACATCTTTCTCTCTCCAGGGCACCTCTGCGGACCCAGGACCAGAATACAGTCAGCAGTCCCAGTCCCCAGTCCCTCCTTCTGCTGATGCCCCCTCCCAGACATTCAAAAGGGGCCCACCCCACAATCCCAAATGGGTGCAATTCGTCCTGGGACCAGGAACCTAGCAGCCTCCCAGGATGGTCACTCACTGGTCTTCTGGGCAGGGGGGGTTGGTCTCTCTGCACCTTGGTTGGTAGGGGTGGTGTACTGGGGGTCCCCATTTTCCTCAGGGACCAGTCACACGTGGATGCCAGGACAGCCTCCAGCAATGCTGGGTACAATCGCTCTTCGGTGCAAAATATAACAGGGGCAATGACTCGACCCCCTGTTGTGCTGCTCTCCTCCATGGTGGGCACATGGGCGCTGGCAGCTCGTAGCAGGGACAGCTCATCTTGAAGTCGCCGGCACCCTTGAGCTCAGCCTGCAGGTGGCCGGCAGTGCCCTGGTGCTCCTGAGCCAATATATCCAGTTGGTGTGCCAGGTGGCTCACCTCTATCTTGCTTGCCTTGGCTTGAGCGAGGCTCTCATTCCGAGCTGCATCAGGTTCTAACAACTGGTGTTGGCACAACTGGAGTTTTGTTTTGTTTTTTGAGAAAGGATTTTACCAGGAGTAATACATTGAGATTTCTCTCGTTTTCAAGTATGTCCTGGGTGGCGAGTATGTACCGTTAGGTGTCTTGCCCAAGGACACTTACTGGAGAGGTGCTCGTCGGGATCGAACCCATGTCTCCACAGGCTCTCTCCACGCAGAGCAGTGATGTTACCTCTACTCCACCCAGCCGGTACGTTGATTCTGGAGCAGCTGTATTTCCACTTGCAGCTCATGGGCCCGTGCCTGCATAGTGTCCCGGGAGAGCTGTGCCCGCTGTAGTTCCTGCTCTCAGTTCTCCAGGCAAATTTAAAAAACGGTCATTTCTATGTGTAGAGCAGCTCCAGTTCGCCGCTCGTCCTCTAGCTGGTCCTCAAACTGCTCAATCATTATACAGGAGTCATGCTCCAGCTTCCTTATTTGCGCATGGGCTCCACTGAGTTCTGTGTGCAGGGTGTAGGTATTGTCCTCGCAGGCACAAACCTGGGCCGACAGTTGTCGTATAGTGGCCACCTGTTCTCGTGCTTCATTGCAGTGGAAATCTCTCTCCTCCGTGACAGCTCGCAGTTTATCCTGATGGTCCTGTAACGTCTCTGCCAGGGCCAATAGCTCTGCCCGAGCATCACGCAAGTCAGCCTGTAATGAGCTGACCAGACTGTCCATGGTCTGTGTGGCCCCATCTTTCCCAGCTTCTCAGTATATCAGCCAAAAGTGAACTAAGTTACTCCTGCTAAAATAGTGAGGGAACGTGTTCCCATGCGTTCCTGCAGGACTTGACCCCTGCAATTCATGAACTGAACACAAAGCTTGCGGACGGGAGGCGAGCCTGGTGGGGGGGGGCCTTGCTTCATTTGGTCCGTGGGCCCTGAGTCTTGTCAGTCCGCCCCTGGACCTGGTCGAATCAGTCCTCGCATGGTTCTTATAAGGGGTGTGGCATTATCTATATCATGGTCCTGGAATAAGGAGACCAGAATGCTTTTAAGCTTGGAAGCACAGTACCCTGATTAATGAATGGTCCCATAACAAGGAAACCAAGATTGTACAAATGCACACAATCGTATTGTGACGGTGAGCCTCCTATAGGGTGATGGGGAGCCTTTAATCTGCGGAGGTTGAAGCCTTTAGGGCAGGTATATGGAATAGCTGCCAGTAACAGGATCAAGCACAATACTTTCAGATTTATACTCCAAAACCAGGGAGTATTACAGGACAACTGAACTGCTACTAAGCTCTAAAGGTTTCGAGACCAACGGACAACTTAGAGCACCCAACAATACAGAGGATAGCAAGACTTAAGCTTCAGAACTAAGGTACTTGGTAAGACAGACAATGAATTGTGCAAGCTGCAGGGCAGCATTAAATGCAAACAGATACAGACTGATGATCCAGGCGCTCCTACCCAGGGAGTACAGATAAAGTCCTGAGAAGAGAACCACTCAACAGCAAATTGGCTTTGTGGCCAAATGCCTGCGGAGTGAAACAGCTAAATAATACAAACACAATAATACCTGAAACAGACAAGGTTAATACTAGAGAGGTCCAAAAATCCAAGCCAGAAGGTCATACACAGCATATCAGAAATACCTCAGGGAACAGACGAAAGAGAGATCCAAACACAAAAGCCAGAGGTCATACACGGAATATCAGAATAACTTCAGGGGTCAGACAAGAGGGTAATCCAAAGACTAGAGCCGGGGGTCATACACAGAGCTATCAGAACAATAATACAGCGCGCAGAATCTAGGTAGAATATGGTCTATCCTGATCCAAGGATCAAGGGAAATCCTGGCCCTACATATAGGGCTGAACAGGTCATGTGACCGCAGGCCAATTAGCCCAACAGATGGTCTGTAGCCTGAAAACAAAAATAAACAGGAATCCCTGCTACCACCAGCAGGGGGCAGGGCCGAGATGTGACATAACCCCTTCCATTACGGGTGACCTCCCGGGCACCCAAGAAAGAAAACACGGACAACGGCACGAAAACGGATATGACCAATAGTCACCATTACACATTGGGATCCCAATCAGACTCAGAGTAGTCATAATGTGTCTGAGCAAGCAGAGCTCTTTCATAAACCTCCAGGTCCTCTGTGCATATCGCCGAACCATTAGAGGCCCGTACACAACCCTCGGCAACCGGGCTAGAGTCTAGTACATGAGGCCCTGACAGTTTGAGTACCTCGGACCTAGAACAGAGTGTCTGTCCCAGGTTTGCTATGGTTAGTCACCTTCTTGCGTCTCCTGGACCGAGATCTAGGAGATATGTCCACACCACGGAACATAGAGATAGTTGAGGTACTGCCAGATCCGGTGACATTAGGCTTACCCCGAAATTTTACATTACTTCCCACAGTGGAACCACTAGACACAGTGGACTTACTGTCCACCCCAGAGACCGTGACCTTGCCATTAGACATGGACTTCACTACCCTACAGGTAGACATGACTGGTAAACCCTCAGAGCATGGGACATCGCCAGGACATGGTACAATTGGCACCACACCAGTCTTACACCTCTCCCCAGGAGGAGTATATTGTGGATCATCTGAATTGTCAGACACTTCCAACAACCCTCGCAGAATGTTAGGGTATCTCTGGAGCACTACCCAATGCGTCTCACGCATCAAAGATCCAGAGGGCGTCCGTATATATCCCTTGGGAACACGACGTGATTTGGGGTTCAAAGTACCTGTCAAGCCACCATCTTGCTGAATCTTCGAGAACTGTGCAGAGTAAGTCAGTCTCGGACTTAGAAGGGGGTGTAGCATCACTGGAACCAGAACAGAGCGTGGAATTTTCGGAACCAGATTGGCTAGGGTTGGTCACCTTTTTCTGTCTCCTCTTTGAGTGAGACGTAGACTTGGTGACCACCTCACAAGGCTTGACAATGGTGGGGACAACACTGGACCCACTGTGGGACAAGGTCACAGTGGTCTCATGAGTAAATGTGCACACAGTTTCTTCTAAGCTGAATACGGCCACAGCTGTCTTGCACACAGGGGCGGCTGTGCTCGCACAACATTTGAGCAGTTGTCAGCTTGCCCGACATGGGCGCAACTGCCTCGCAGCTCACCATGGGCATGACTAGCGATTTACCATTAGAAACTGACCTGTAGGGCTTATTGCCCAAATTTGGCACGACGGCTCAGTGCCCACACTTGGCACGACGGGCTCCTGGCCCAAAACAGTTGTGAATACAGCTTCCTCGAAGCTCAGCGTGGGCACAGCTGCCTCACAGTGGGACATGAAGGGCTCTTGGCCCACAACAGGCATGACAGCAGGATGAGGCACAACTGGTTTCTCATTGACGGTAACAGACTTGCCAGTCTTGGCGCGTACTGGCACCTCGGCATCACTGGCATCACGAGTGACATATTGCCAGCGGAAACAGGCACGGCTGGCTGCGTGCCAGCGGAAACAGGCACGGCTGGCTGCGTGCCAGCGGAAACAGGCACGGCTGGCTGCGTGTCAGCGGAAACAGGCACGGCTGGCTGCGTGCCAGCGGAAACAGGCACGGCTGGCTGCGTGCCAGCGGAAACAGGCACGGCTGGCTGCGTGCCAGCGGAAACAGGCATGGCTGGCTGCGTGCCAGCGGAAACAGGCATGGCTGGCTGCGTGCCAGCGGAAACAGACTTGACTGACATAGCATTGCCAACCACAGACACTGCAGCCTCACAGTGGGACGAGAGCACAGTGATCACATGACTCAAAAGACTTGGAGGTGGCTATTCTGCCAGTCTGGACGCCTATGGAGGACACACCAGTACCTCCATAGCGATACACGGATACATGATTCCCCTGAGATCGCTTGACAGGTTTTAATACACAATTTTCAATAGTGTGGCTTGGATTGGCACAATAGAAGCAGAGTCTATATAACCTGCGTCTCTCCTTCTCAGACATGGGTTTGCAAGTAGTGCAGGGTGGTTATGCATCGTTACCTGCAGCAGGTGATAGGCCCAGAGCCTCCATTAACCTCTGCAGCTCTTTCAACATAGCAAGCACCAAGTTCAATACAGCTTCATACATATGACACAAACCTGCCAGCTTCTGTTATAGGGATCAGGATAATGTGACGGTGAGCCCCCTATAGGGTGATGGGGAGCCTTTAATCTGCGGAGGTTGAAGCCTTTAGGGCAGGTATATGGAATAGCTGCCAGTAACAGGATCAAGCACAATACTTTCAGATTTATACTCCAAAACCAGGGGGTATTACAGGACAACTGAACTGCTACTAAGCTCCAAAGGTTGAGACCAACGGACAACTTAGAGCACCCAACAATACAGAGGATAGCAAGACTTAAGCTTCAGAACTAAGGTACTTGGTAAGATAGACAATGAATTGTGCAAGCTGCAGGGCAGCATTAAATACAAACAGATACAGACTGATGATCCAGACGCTCCTACCCAGGGAGTACAGATAAAGTCCTGAGAAGAGAACCACTCAACAGCAAATTGGCTTCGTGGCCAAATGCCTGCGGAGTGAAACAGCTAAATAATACATACACAATAATACCTGAAACAGACAAGGTTAATACTAGAGAGGTCCAAAAATCCAAGCCAGAAGGTCATACACAGCATATCAAAAATACTTCAGGGAAAAGATGAAAGAGAGATCCAAACACAAGAGCCAGAGGTCATACACGGAATATCAGAATAACTTCAGGGGTCAGACAAGAGGGTATTCCAAAGACTAGAGCCGGGGGTAATACGCAGAGCTATCAGAACAATAATACAGCGCACAGGAACTAGGTAGAATATGGTCTATCCTGATCAAAGAAAATCCTCGCCCTACATATAGGGCTGAACAGATCATGTGACCGCAGGCCAATTAGCCCAACAGATGGTCTGTAGTCTGAAACAAAAATAAACAGGAATCCCTGCTACCACCAGCAGGGGGCAGGGCCGAGATGTGACACGTATGTTCCGATAGTGTGCTAGATTTCACTAAATAAGGGTGCACTAATAAGTCAATTCTTACTTGTAAAGTGGCTCAGTGAAATTATCCCTTTTCATAAAATAAAAATACACAACTATTTACCACGTACCTAGACTGGGGGAAACCTAGGAGAGTGGACAAAGCACATACAGGTATTATGAGGTCTAGACAACGGTGTTTTTTGTTCTTTTTAAATATTTAATATTTTTAGATTTTTATTTTGCAAAGAAATAAGGTCACAAACCGACCAGTAAATTTGGCATCAAAATATAAGAAGTCAGAAGGGGATAATAATAGCAAAGTCTACGGCAAAGACACAGAAAATATCAAACATCAGATCGGCTGCAAGCCCTTAAAAGAAACAAAAAACACAGGGGGGGGGGGTCTGACATTAAGCGTCCAGATATAAAAAAAAATAAAAAAAAGAGGTGGGGGACAGAATCAAAGAAAAATTCCAGAGAATAAAAAAAAAAAAAAGAGCAAGGGGGAAAAAGGGCTGTAAGTCCTCACGAAAGAAATATTAAAATATATAAAAGAAGGGGTAACCTCAAAAAGGCGTAACAGCTCCTGGAGTGGTACCCTCAGCATCTGCTGTAAGACAGGTAGGGCTACACTTTGCAGTCTGGTCAGCAAAACACTGTCGGGGACAGGGAGTGAAATCCGCACAGCAAATAAGCCCACGTGGCTTAAACGGTAGACAGCTAGTCCGCAGGCCAACCCAGCGGCCGCACCAGTCACGCCGCGGGACCAAGGCTGACACTGCCTCCCATCAGCGCAAGGCCCAATAGTCCCGGTTGGCACCCCGGCGAAAGCCCTGCGGCAGTCGTCTCTGTAATGTATTGTGTTTTGCCTATGTATCTTTTTGTGTCATCCTGACCACCGTAGCTAGTCTGCTTGAGCCCTCCCTCCTGTTATGTTTGTGTGCAGTAACAGAATAAACAGGAAATAGAGCAGGAGCTCAGCTCAGTTGTGAAGCTCTGTGTTTGTCACATTACTTTACATGGTGTCAGAAGTCTGTCTGAAACAGATCTCACGTTTAGTATGGCATTATTGCAATTTGAACACCCTAAGATTGACTGGGATGCTCTGAACGTGTACCAAGAGTTTGATAAAATTTGAAGCCACGTCACATTCGTGTTTGATGGACCACTCTAAGAACAAACACCGAAGCAGCATGCAGGTTGGTTGGGTACGTGGATTGGCGAGCAGGGCAGAGAAATATATAAAACGCTTCTCTGGGGAGAAGGTGAGAAGGATGATCCATCTAAAGTACTGGATAAATTTGCCAGCTATATAAGGCCAAGAAAGAATAAGAGAATAGCCAGACACCGCTTTAAACTAAGAAAACAAGGAGTCACTGAGGGTTTTGATCAGTTTGTGAAGGATTTAAGACTCATGCTGATGGATTGCGAGTATGCTGATCCAGAGGATATGTTAATCGATGCAATAATCGCTGGAGCCAGAGAAAAGCGCGTCCAAGAGAGACTCTTAGACAAAGGGGAAGATCTAACACTACTGAAAGCAATTGAAATCGCTCAACAGTTTGAACTGTCACAGAAGCAAATTAAAATAGTCAGAATCAAAATCTCAGGTGCAAGCAATAAAGGTGAATACACAATTCCAAACTGCAAATAAAAAAGCCTATCAACAAAATCAGACTAAATTTGTGCAGAAAGACATGTATACTAATCGAACATACAACTGTTTAAGTTGTGGCAGAGATCCACAACATAAGTGGAACCAAGGAAAATGTCCAGCAAAAGGTTATGTCTGCTCGTACTGTCACAAATTAAACCACTGGGTGGCAGTATGTCACAAAAGGTCAGTAAACACAGTTAGCAGTTAGTGTGCAGCTGCAACCAGAACCATAGGATGAGGAGGTGCTGAACATAAATCTCACACAAACAGATGAGCACGATGATAAGTGGACAGCAGACATTGAAATCCTGTCTCGGCAAGTACCATTCAGAATTGATACTGGTGCAAAGTGTAACATATTGACTTTAAGTAATTATCAGGCACTTCTGCATGTAGGTGAGCTTAAACGCTCTAATCGGGTGCTAAAGTCCTACTCCAACCACAAGCTGAAGCCAATAGCTGCAGTTGACCTTTCGACTAAATTCAAGAATACAGAGATACAAGCAGAATTTGAGATTGTGGACATAATGCAAGAAAATGTGCTCAGTGGTGCAACAGTGGAAGCCTTAGATTTAGTGATGCGACTCAATGCACTGCAGCCCGCTACGAAAAACGACACAACACACTCTGTGCCAGTTGGGCTAGAGGATTATCCAGAGCTGACTCGCACTACTGGAACCTTGCCAGGCAAGTACACAATCAAAATTGATCCTGAAGCACAAGGTGTGGTTCATCCTATCCGTTGTCAACCAGCTGCAGTGCGAGAGAAAATACTAGAAAAACTACAAGAGACAGTTCAAGATGGCTACATCACTAAAGTTCACCAACCAACCGAGTGGGTGAGTTCTATGGTGGCAGCTGTGCGTAATGGCAAGATAAGGATCTGTATTGACCCGAGCGACTTAAATAAAGTCATTAAGAGGGAACATTACCCAATGCACACCATCGAGGAGGTAGTCTCTACAATACCTGGTGCTAACATTTTCTCAGTTTTGGATGCAAAATCTGGGTTCCTACAAATAGAACTGTATGAATCATCATCATTTCTGACAACCTTCAACACACCCATTGGCAGATTTAGGTGGCTTAGGCTTCCTTTCGGTCTAAAACGTGCACCCGAAATATTCCAGCAAATTATGGATGAAATGCTTGAGGGCATTAGCGGCGCCATCAGTGTCATGGACGACATTCTCATTGCGGCTCCTTCAGTAACGGAACACGATGAGATTCTCCACAAGGTAATTCAGAGAGCCACAAGCTATAACCGGAGACTCAACTTTGATAAATGCCACGTCAAGCAATCGTCCGTGCCCTATGTAGGACACCTGATAACAACAGATAGCCTGAAAGCAGACCCTGCGAAAATAAAGGCTGTGAAATCCATGCCTGCACCAAAAGACAAGGATGGTGTTCGTCGCTTCCTAGGGTTCGTCACCTACCTCTCGAAATTCCTGCCCAACCTCAGGGAAGAAGACGCACCTCTCAGACAGCTTCTGAAAACGGATGTGGAATTTGCATGGCAACCAGCACAAGAACAAGCCGTTGACAGACTCAAAGACCTGTGCACTAAGGCTCCTGTGCTACATTTTTTTGATCCATCCAAGCCTGTCAAAATTTTCTGTGATGCCAGCAGCAACGGCCTTGGTGCTGTATTATTGCAGGACGGTCACCCCGTTGCCTTTTCGTCTAGGTCGCTAACAGACACAGAAAAGCGTTACGCGCGAATCGAGAAGGCGATACTGTCAATTGTTCACGCGTGTGTCAAGTTTCATAATTACATATTTGGAAACCAAGTTACTGTGTACAATGACCATAAACCTCTGGAGGATATTTTTAGGAAGCCATTGCTCTCTACTCCCATGCGCATTCAGAGGATGCACCTTCGCTTGCAGTGGTATGATCTCACCGTTAAGTACAGGCGAGGCAAAGATATGGAACTATAAATGTCCAATATGGATTATATATAAAAAAAACACAAATGGCAGAATGATGGAATAGATGACAATAAATTGTTCCACTCACAGACAAAGAGCCCCGTCACTGGCTCTGAGTGGTTCCAAACATCTGGGTCCTTTATCTTCTTAGTAATATTTAAAGGAGACCCACTCCCTTTAAAATTGGTATTTTCTTTATCTCATCGAATATGGAAGAAAACATAAAAACAAGGACCTTCTTGTGTAGATCTACCACAATATTGATAATACATATAATAGTGGTATCAACTCACATTGGGTGGAGCTTCTAACCAAGCTCTAGGTGGAAATGCCAGTGGATTTATTGAATAGGTTAAATCCACGAATACCTCTGAGTTCCAAAACAGCAGGGACCAGACTTTTCTTTATAAAAGAAAAATCTTTAATTTAAAACATAAAATAAAATAGAACATGTTAAAATTAACATAAAAATGCTCTGTATATCGCCAGAACGCGTTTCGCCATAGGATTAGGCTTCTTCAGCTGGAAACCAACATCGCAACATCCAGCATCTTCATAAGAGCACACCAGCTGCCAATGACTCCCGTCACAGACTTGTTGATGATCATTGGGCAGAGTTGTTGGATCTATTGAGTGCAGAAGAGCCCGAATCTGTGGATCATGCTAGCTCTCCACAAGAATCTGCTCCAGCAATACAACCTGCTGAGGAAATGCTGCCGCCCGGCATGAACACCACCAGACTTGGCAGAGTCGTGAAGCCTCCAGACAGGCTTTGTTTGAAGTCAGAGACATGCGCGGCGACAGCGCTTTGTGAAAGCAGTGTACCAATAACCTTTCCTTTACAGTTACACATGTTTATGTTCAATAGTTCACTGTTCTTAATGACATGTCATCAAATGATTCTCATCTGAAGTGTGCTAACCTTTTATTTTTAGGCATGCAAGTTTTTATGTAAATTGCAAAGTTTAAAGAAATAGCAACAATTAATATTTGCTATATCTATACATATATTTAAAGTGACTATCCTAATGTAGGGTTTGTTTTATACTTAGGAAGGGAGATGTAATGTATTATGTTTTGCCTATGTATCTTTTTGTGTCATCCTGACCACCGTAGCTAGTCTGCTTGAGCCCTCCCTCCTGTTAGGTTTGTGTGCAGTAACAGAATAAACAGGAAATAGAGCAGGAGCTCAGCTCAGTTGTGAAGCTCTGTGTCTGTCACATTACTTTACAGTCTCTGCATCCATCGGTGCATCTTCAGTCTCACACACGTTTCCCAGCCACGCTCCCCCTCCGACACAGACTGCAGGTGCAGCCCGTGGACCGGGCCTCCTGGCCCACCACTCTGCAGATCAGCATCTCCATGCAGACATCCATCAGTTTCAGCATCTCCCGAGACCTCTTCCTTTGGGTCCTCAGCCTCCCGATCAACTCCCAGCAATGCCATCAGCCACCGCCATGAACCTCGGGTAAGTGGATGCTCTTCATCCCCCGGTAACCAATCAAGACAGGTCTCAAGGGCCTCGAACCAAGCCTCCATTCTACTAGCGGGTGGGAGTGGTCCAAACTTCACCACTCCGGTCGGCCTCTCCGGTTTCCTCGCTGACGGGACATCAGGTGCAGCCGAAGGATGGGGGGCCCTCCACCCCCACTGTCCGCAACCAACAGTCCAGGAGTGCACCTCAGGGGAACAAGGATCGAAACGTCCAGGCGGCAAAAGATAGGCCTCAAAATGGCTGACGGCTGATCGGCGTCGCTGGAGGGTTTTCACATAAAACTTGTCTGTGCTCCGGCGGGGGAAGGGGGGCAATAACGGGGCCCAGGACAATCCCCATAATGGCCAGCCGTGCAGGGTCTCCACTGGTTCGCTTCCCACAGAAGAAGTCAAGCTAAAAAAAACAAAACAGGAGAGTCCTTCAGAGCTCCATGAAGACATGTCTGCCCTCATGCAGAGCTGGCCACGCCCCCACAACTGTGTTTTTAAACCCATTTTAGCATTAACTTAATAAAGATTGCAAATGTTTTAATGATTGTATGCGTGTGGTTACACGGCACCCTCAGTGTGTTCAGTAGTGGATCTCACAACAGGGTTGCCAACCAGTCATAACGTTTATACATTACAAATGGGCTTACCGCCCTCGAGGGTGAAAATTAACACATCCCTAATTTGTGGGAGTATTCTCGTGCAAGGGTATACCTCACAGTGCACGCAACTCCCATATCTACACTTATAGGGCTTATCGTGAAATGCCACCAGGCTTCAGGCTCATTATTCCACTCTCTATGGCAATATCCAGTCATCCAATTGTTTTGCGACCACCGTTCGACATTTTACTCCCAAATCCTACATAACGTGGCCATACTTGTGGAAACCTTTTTGGAAAAGTGTATTTTTGAGGTTTGATGGCTCATCACCATTTTTTTGGAGGAATACCATAACATTATATATCAATGGGAAGAATTTAAATCAAGAATGTAATGCAACAAACCCTGTTCAATTATCGTATGCTATGAAAAGTTCTACCAAATAACTGAGAAGGGGACATTTGGGATGGGGCAACCACATAGACAGCATCACATGATCTCTCACATATAAACAAGACAAATCTCAATGCATCCTTCCTGATAAAATGCTTTATAAATAAAATATAGTGGCTTCAATACAATAGTGTTTATCAGGATTTTGTCAATTTATTTAAATCTGTCATTTGTCTTTTAAAGTCAGACCTCTGCATTGGGTCATCCTTTTTGTGGTTCAGCCTTGTAAGTCACTGTTTTCACGGTATATTTTGCCTGTGCCACCAAAGATGTTTAAAAAAGTCCAACCCCCCCCCCCAAAAAAAAAAAAAAAAAATGGTGCAGGGTTCGTAGTAAAACTTGCAATTAAGGCTAGTGCCAGACGAGCGTCTTTGGAGAGCGGAAGGAACGTCCGTGAGGGTGGACCTTCCTTCCATTTGACGCCCTTCTGGCCACCTCGCTGAGTGCACTCCTATGGAGGAGTGGGCTTTGCAGCCCCGTCAACACGCGTCCTAGCGCATCGACGAGGAGGCTTGGATAACGGACGCTTGTTGTGCGCGCATTTCATACACAAGCGTGTGACCGACCCCTTTGCAGCGTCAAAACGCTGCGCTGGACGCCAGTAAGCACGTCAGCACGGGCACACATAGCGCGATCGTCTGCCGCCAGCCTTAGAATTAGTCCTATTGACAGCATTAATTTCAAGACAAGTAGACCGACATCAAATAATGTCAACATTAAAGTTTAAAAGTTCCAAAAAGCATCTAAATCTCTAGCAAAGAGGAACAAATAGATAAGAATCAGGGTTTCACAAAACCATGCGGATTTTTGCTAATTACGTTAATTATGGTTGTTAAGCTAGATAATATTGTAATATTGCAATATTGTTTCAACAAATTTTGAAAATGTTATGTTAATTCTAGAGTGTAGTTTGACAGGATTACCTTTGAACATTACACGGCTCTCCAGAGTCTGCATATCCTTGAAGGTTACTCACCAGCATGTCACAGCCTTGGTTTATCAGAGGGCACATCTATGGAATAGATTATTATACACAAATAATAAGGAGACAAATGAACAGATTAGAAGGGGTAATCATACACAGTGGGATATACACTTGCATTCAGAAATGACTTCCCGTAGTTGAAACACATTTGCCAGCAATTACAACCTCAAGTATTTTTTGAGCAGGAGGGTCATGAGGGACACGCTTCACTGAGCAGCATCAGAGAGGAAGCCAGCTGGGTGAGCCAGCGGTGCCAGGAAGGCTTGCTAAAATCTCACAACACGTCATGTCCTTGCTGGCATTGAGGGGGGCATGGTGGTGCTCCAGGAGGAATGAGGGAATGGACACAGACGAGCTGATTGAGGTGCACAGCAAAAAAGATGACCTAAGCGTTGTGAAAACTTTTTGGAGTCTATGGATTTTTCCAAATTCTGGTTAAGTGTGTATGTTTGGGTTTGTGTTTACCTGCACTCTAGCTTCTGTTGTATTAATTGCCCAGCGACTGCAACTTTGATTTACGGCTAGGTTTTAATGGATTAAATTAAAGTATTTTGTTTGCTACTTATGTATAATTTTAATAGCACTGTTCATTATTGGCGCTTCCAGTTATTGGCACACTGACATCACAGCATGGTTACGTGAGAGATTCTGATCTCGTTGATTTGGATAAGTGTGGATATTTTAGACATGTGTCCAAAGAAAAAAAATAATTTAGTTTCAGATGTATTCGTTAAGTTTGTTAATTAATTTCGGTGCGTTCGTTAGGTTAACGTGATTTGTATCGATTTGCTATTTGAGACAATTAGTTGTTCTTTAAAACCTAAAAGAAATCTACAGGGCGCAAACTCAACAGTATCAAATTAATCAAGTAAATGAATACATTATACACACATATATATATATATATATCAGTGTGAGTCGCCAGTGTTCGCCTATCACGTGTGTTCGTGACACACAAACTATGCTAAGATTATGACCATAAAGAACAGTCCACGCAAATTTTGGGGGAAAAAAAGCACAGTTTATAATCTCGTTCTTATAGATGTGCATAGTTTGCAAATTAGGTCCCAAATAATGTGGCCAGTATATAAAATATACTTAAGTAAAAGGAACAGTGTCCGTTTCCTAGGTCTTGGGTCTGTTCTTTTCGTGACCTAAAGAAAACTGAAATTGTGCAGAATCTTTATATAGAGGGTGGATGATATTAATGTAAGGGATAAAGAACACTCACATACTCTAGAAACAAAGGAGAACCTGGCTCTAGGTGTCCTCGCATTTTGCCAACTTTTAAGGGTGGCACAGCCTTTATCGCTTTCTTCCAGGGTGGTGTTGGTCACAGGTAGGTGGCCCAAAGCACTGGATGAAAAGAAGACACCGCTCCAATAGAGTAATTTGCCATTCTCAAAATTGTATATAAATAAACACTCAAATCAGCAACTTTGCTCCCAGTGTGCCCGCAGACCGAGTAAGCAGATCATGCTCTCACCGCCGTGGGATTTGAGGAGAGTATTGAATTTTTGGTTAGGTTTAGATTTGTGTTTTGTGTGTTTTTGCAGAAGCGCAATCACATAACACCAGGGTCTGAGAAATGTAATCCTTTTCAGAATCAAGTCAGTCAGACGCAGATAGAGAATCAACAGGTTGCTCACAAGGGCTTGCTTGTCAGTGGTCTACTTCAAGTGGGCTATTTTCAAGTAGGAGTTTAAGTAACATGAGTTCTACCTGTACTGGTCTGTGGTTTGTATTCTCTAGAGGGAGAGAAACTTCGGTTTTATTTTTCCATTTGTTTAATTTCTCTTTTTGGGGATTTTTTTTCCCTCTCTGTTGTGTTTTTTTTTCTGTTTGCTGCTGGTGGCTTGTTAATTGGGGGTGTGTTGCCTGTCAGGTGATTTCACTTGTATGGCTACATAAACTCACTGGCAACTCACTGAGCTTGCTCACAATGGCTTGCTTGTGAGTGGTCTACTTCCCAAGTGGGCTATTTTCAAGTAGGAGTTTAAAAACAGGAATGCAAAGAACAGGTATCAATTGTTATATATATATATATATATATATTACAGTCATGGCCGAAATTGTTGGCACCCCAGAAATTTTTCCAGAAAATCAAGTATTTCTCACACAAAAGTAATTGCAGTAACACATGTTTTGCTATACACATGTTTATTCCCTTTGTGTGTATTGGAACAAAACAAAAAAATGGAGGAAAAAAAAGCAAATTGGACATGTCACACAAAACTCCAAAAATGGGCTGGACAAAATTCTTGGCACCCTTTCAAAATTGTGGATAAATAAGATTGTTTCAAGCATGTGATGTTCCTGTAAACTCACCTGGGGCAAGTAACAGGTGTGGGCAATATAAAAATCACACCTGAAAGCAGATAAAAAGGAGAGAAGTTCACTTAGTCTTTGCATTGTGGGTCTAAGTGTGCCATACTAAGCATGGACAACAGAAAGAGGAGAACTGTCTGAGAACTTGAGAACCAAAATTGTGGAAAAATATCAACAATCTCAAGGTTACAAGTCCATCTCCAGAGATCTAGATTTGCCTTTGTCCACAGTGCGCAACATTATCAAGAAGTTTGCAACCCATGGCACTGTAGCTAATCTCTTTGGGCGTGGACGGAAGAGAAAAATTGATGAAAGGTTGCAACACAGGATAGTCCGGATGGTGGATAAGCAGTCCCAAACAAGTTCCAAAGAAATTCAAGCTGTCCTGCAGGCTAAGGGAGCATCAGTGTCAGTGCGAACTATCCGTCGACATTTAAATTAAATGAAACGCTATGGCAGGAGACCCAGGAGGACCCCATGGCTGACAGAGACCTAAAAATGCAAGACCACAGTTAGCCAAAATGTACTTGAGTAAGCCAAAATCCTTCTGGGAAAACATCTTCTGGACAGATGAGACCAAGATAGAGATTTTTGGTAAAGCACGTCATTCTACCGTTTACCGAAAACGGAATGAGGCCTACAAAGAAAAGAACACAGTACCTACAGTGAAATATGGTGGAGGTTCAATGATGTTTTGGGATTGTTTTGCTGCCTCTGGCACTGGGTGCCTTGAATGTGTGCAAGGCATCATGAAATCTGAGGATTACCAAAGGATTTTGGGTCGCACTGTAGAGTCCAGTGTCAGAAAGCTGGGTTTACGTCCGAGATCTTGGGTCTTCCAGCAGGACAATGACCCCAAACATATGTCAAAAAGCACCCAGAAATGGATGGCAACAAAGCGCTGAAGAGTTCTGAAGTGGCCCGCAATGAGTCCAGATCTAAATCCCATTGAACACCTGTGGAGAGATCTTAAAATTGCTGTTGGGAAAAGGCACCCTTCCAATAAGAGAGACCTGGAGCAGTTTGCAAAGGAAGAGTGGTCCAAAATTCCGGGTGAGAGGTGTAAGAAGCTTATTGATGGTTAAAGGAAGCGACTGATTTCAGTTATTTTTTCCAAAGGGTGTGCAACCAAATATTAGGTTAAGGGTGCCAAGAATTTTGTCCAGCCCATTTTTGGAGTTTTGTGTGACATTATGTCCAATTTGCTTTTTTTCCCTTCCTTTTTTTGTTTTGTTCCAATACACACAAAGGGAATAAACATGTGTATAGCAAAACATGTGTTACTGCAATACTTTTCTGCGAGAAGTACTTGATTTTCTGGAAAAATGTCTGGGGTGCCAACAATTTCGGCCATGACTGTATGTAACAGGTATCAATTGTTATATATATATATTTGTCATCTTGTTGTGGGTATGAGTGTTAGCAAGCTTGGAGGTTTGACCCAGTGCATATCATGCTGCATGTATGCATGTCTGGAGGAATCCTTCCAGGGTCCATAGCTCTGTAGCAAGTGTGAGTGTGTAGCTCTTCTGGAAGCTCATATTGGAGATCTGGAAGGGCAAATCGTAACGCTGAGGCAGACTGACAATCTTGAGAGGGGCCTGCTTCTCACGGAGCAAAGTATAGTTGAGGAATCTAGTGGTGTGGGAGGAGTGGAGTTAACTGGGGAACAGGTTTGTAGCTGGGTGTCCGTGACATGTGGTAGCAGGAGGGAGCGAAGAGGAAAAGGTTGGCTAGTCCTGATCTTGCGCACACAAACAGATTTGCCCCTTTGAGCAAAGATGTTGGGTGCATCAGCTCAGGTGTAGCAGTACTGGAGGAGGCTGCTCCCTCTAACAGCAGGGGGATCAGCCCACCAAGTAAGGGAGGGATAAAGAGGGCAAGTAAGCCTAGACAGGTTGTGGTGGTTGGGGACTCTATTATTAAGAGAGTAGACCGGGTAATCTGTCGCTCTGCCTGCCTTAACCGGACAGTTTGCTGTCTGCCGGGTGCCCGTGTTAGGCATGTGGTTAACAGAGTTGATAGATTATTGGGAGGGGCTGGAGATGATCCGGCTGTCATGGTCCATATTGGTACCAATGACAAAGTAAGAGGAAGATGGAAGGATCTGAAGAATGAGTTCAGGGAATTAGGAAGTAAACTGAAGAAGCGGTCCTCCAAAGTAGTATTTTCTGAGATACTACCTGTGCCCCGCACTACAGTGGAAAGGCAGCGGGAGATCAGGAAGTTCAATGCGTGGCTTAAATCTTGGTGCAAGAAGGAGGGCTTTAGGTTTTTAGAGCACTGGGCTCATTTTGCACTGGGGTACAATCTGTATAGTGGTGATGGATTGCACCTGAATGGAAGAGGGTCTGCCGTGCTGGGGGACAGGTTGGTTAAAAGGTTGGAGGAGACTTTAAACTAGTGGAAGGGGGGGGGATACAGGTTTCAGCTCAGACTAAGGGGGGTGGAGCCGGGGGGTTGGGTAATGTCAGAACAGTGGAGGCATGCAATGTAAAGTCGCATTCAGCATGCGTCTGTAGAGACAATATTAAATGTATGCTTGCTAATGCAAGGAGCCTCAATAACAAGATTGCGGAACTAGAGGCATTAGCATTCACCAAGCAATACGACATAATAGGAATAACAGAAACATGGTGGGATGAAACGCATGACTGGGCTGTAAACTTACATGGTTATGCATGGTTTAGAAGGAATAGGAAACATAAGAAAAGGGGTGGAGTATGTTTGTATGCAAATCAGGATTTAAAGTCAAATATTACACACCTGGTAAGCGATGAGGGAAATGTGGAATCCTTACGGGTAAATATTTCTTTGGGGAATAAACAGGGAAGTCAACTATTGGTTGGCATATGCTATAAACCAGTGGTCCCCAACCCTGTCCCTCAGGGCCCACTAACAGGCCAGATTTTAAGGATTACCTTGGAGAAATGCAGACTGAATCCTTCAATTACTGAACAGCAAATCATATCACCTGTGGTGTGCTTCAGATATCTGGCAAACCTGGCCTGTTAGTGGGCCCTGAGGACCAGGGTTGGGGATCACTGCTATAAACCACCTAATATAGATAATGATGAGGAAGAACAACTGTTAGAGCAAATTAGGAAGGCTGCACATCGTGGTAGCACTTTAATTATTGGAGATTTTAATTACTAGGACATTATTTGGGATAATGGGACTAAAATTCAGCGAAGGGAATCCGGTTTCTGAACCTTTTAAATGATACCTTCATGACACAACTGGTAGAAACATCAACTACAGAGGATAACGGTCTGGATCTGGTTATAACAAATAATGTGGATCTTTTCTCAAATATTCATGTAAGGGAACAGGTGGGAAACGGTGACCATAATATGGTGTCATTTGAAATAAACTCAAAAAAACACATTCATAGGGGGCATGGTAAAACATATAATTTTAAAAAAGCCAACTTTATTAAAATAAAGGAAGCTCTCAAGGTCATTCACTGGCAGAAACTCTTTCATGGGAAAACCTCTGAGGATAAGTGGAATATCTTTAAACTAACACTAGAAACGTACACGTCACAATATATTCCACTGGTTAATAAATATAAAAGAAACAGACTGAAACCCATGTGGCTTAGTAGGAAGGTAACCAAGGAAATGAAAAATAAAAGGAAGGCATTTAATGCTATTAAATCTGATAAATCTGAGGCATCCTATAAAGCATATAGGGCAGCCAATAAAGCATGTAAAAAAGGAAATAGAAGGGCTAAACTACAAAATGAAAAAGAAATGGCCAAAGAGAGCAAGACCAACCCTAAAAGATTCTTTAGGTACAGAAATTCTAAAAAACCCAAGAGTGAAAATGTAGGTTCACTAAAATCTGAGTCAGGGGTATTGTTAACTGAAGAGATCAAGATAAGGCAGAAGTTTTGAATGACTATTTTTCTTCAGTATTTATCAAAGAGAAACCTATAACAGGAGACATGCAATTCATTGATAAAAACTTACTAATAAAAAGTGACTGGTTGACTCCGGACACGGTTTTGCAGCAATTAAACAATGTGAATGTGAATAAAGCCCCAGGGCCAGATGGAATTCACCCACGAGTACTGAGGGAGCTAAGTGTTGAAATATGTAAACCTCTGTTCTTAATCTTTCAAGATTCTTCACTTTCAGGAATCGTACCAGAGGATTGGAGAAAAGCTGATGCGGTCCATATATTCAAGAAAGGTTTAAAATTTGTGCCAGGGAATTATAGACCTGTGAGCTTAACATCTGTAGCTGGGAAAGTATTTGAGGGGTTACTAAGGGATAATATTCAGGAAGTTATTGGGAGGTATAATGTAATTGGCAAAAATCAGCATGGTTTTATGAAACACAGATCATGTCAGACTAACCTAATTACGTTCTATGAGGAAGTAAGTAGAAGTATAGATCAGGGGATCGCAGTGGATGTGATTTACTTGGATTTTGCCAAAGCTTTCGACACAGTTCCACACAAGAGGTTACTTTTTAAATTAAGAAAAATTGGACTAGATGAAAATACTTGTTCTTGGATAGAAAACTGGCTAAAAGATCGGGTACAGAGAGTAGACATAAACGGTACATTTTCAAGATGGACATTAGTGGTAAGTGGTGTCCCTCAGGGGTCTGTCATAGGACCAATTCTATTCAATTTATTTATAAATGACCTTGAGATAGGCATTGAAAGTCATGTATCAGTGTTTGCAGATAACAAAAACTAGGAAAAGTAATACAATGTGAACAGGATGTTACTTTGCTGCAGAGGGATTTATATAGATGAAATTGAATGTAGATAAATGCAAAGTTATGCACTTTGGAGTTAAAAACACACAAGCAACTTATACCCTAAATTAGGGATGCACCAATACTAGTATCAGTGCCGATACTGCCGTTTGCACGAGTACTTGGTACTCGTGCAAATAGAAACATAGAAACATAGAAAAATGTCGGCAGATAAGAACCTTTCGGCCCATCTAGTCTGCCCAATTACATGGATACTTTACCTGGATTTATCTTTTGTTTAGGATAGCCTTATGCCTATCCCATGCCTGCTTAAATTCAATTACGGTTTTGGCCTCTACCACTTCAACTGGAAGACTGTTCCATGTATCCACCACCCTCTCAGTAAAATAATGCTTTCTGTTGTTACTTTTAAACCTTTGCCCCTCTAATCTAAGACTATGTCCTCTTGTTTTGCTACTTTGTTTCCTTTTAAATATACTCCCTTCCTCTACCTTGTGGATTCCCTTTACATATTTAAATGTTTCTATCATATCTCCTCTGTCTCGTCTTTTTTCCAAGCTGTACATGTTAAGATCATTAAGCCTTTCCTGGTAACTTTTCTCCTTCAAGCCGTACACCATTTTAGTAGCCCTTCTCTGAACTCTAAGATGTCTATATCCTTCTGGAGATACGGTCTCCAGTACTGCACACAGTACTCCAAGTGAGGTTTCACCAGTGCTCTGTACAGTGGCATGAGCACTTCCCTTTTCCTACTGCTAATACCTCTCCCTACACAACCAAGCATTCTGCTAGCATTTCCTGCTGCTCTATTACATTGACTACTTACCTTTAGATCCTCTGCAATAATAACCCCTAAATCCCTTTCCTCAGATGTTGAGGTTAGGACTGTATCAAATATTCTATATTCAGCCCTTGGGTTTTTACGTCCCAGGTGCATTATCTTGCACTTATCCACGTTAAAACTCAATTGCCACAGCTCCGACCATTTTTTTAGTTTACCTAAATCATTTGTCATTTGGCTGATCCCTCCAGGAACGTCAACCCTGTTGCAAATCTTTGTGTCATCAGCAAAAAGACATACTTTTCCATTAATATCTTCTGCAATATCACTAATAAAAATATTAAATAGAATGGGTCCAAGTACTGACCCCTGAGGTACCCCACTGGTAACAAGACCTTGCGCCGAATAAACTCCATTTACCACAACCCTCTGTTGCCTGTCACTCAGCCACTGCCTAATCCATTCAACAATATTGGAATCCAAGCTCAAAGATTGCAATTTATTGATAAGCCTTCTATGCGGAACAGTATCAAAAGCCTTACTGAAATCTAAATAAGCAATGTCTACTGCACCACCTGTGTCTATTATTTTTGTTACCCAATCAAAAAAATCAATAAGATTAGTTTGGCATGATCTCCCTGAGGTAAACCCATGTTGTTTCTGATCTTGTAATCTATGTGTTTTTAGATGTTCAACAATCCTTTCCTTTAACATGGTTTCCATTAATTTCCCCACTACTGACGTAAGACTAACTGGCCTATAGTTCCCAGATTCCTCCCTACTACCCTTCTTGTGAATGGGCACAACATTTGCTAATTTCCAGGCTTCTGGGACGACTCCCGTTAGCAAGGATTGGTTAAATAAATCTGTTAACGGTTTTGCTATTACATCACTGAGCTCTTTTAATAATTTAGGGTGGATCCCATCAGGCCCCATTGACTTATTTGTCTTTACTTTAGACAGCTGCTGTAGAACCTCCTCCTCTGTAAACTGATATGTAATTGTCTCGTTAGTGTTTCCTCCTAACTGAGGTCCCTTTCCTTCCTTTTCTTCTGC
Source organism: Leptobrachium leishanense (assembly GCA_009667805.1). Taxonomy (NCBI): domain Eukaryota; kingdom Metazoa; phylum Chordata; class Amphibia; order Anura; family Megophryidae; genus Leptobrachium; species Leptobrachium leishanense. The sequence goes on along the minus strand of CM019065.1, from coordinate 263,125,344 downwards.
AAAGACTGAACAAAAATATTGAGGCAGTCAGCGAGACTTTTATCCTCTTCTACATACCTTCCTTCCTTTGTTTTTAATCTAACTAATCCTTGTTTTACTTTTCTTTTCTCGTTTATGTATCTAAAAAATGTTTTGTCCCCCTTTTTTACTGACTGAGCTATTTTCTCTTCTGCGTGTGCTTTGGAAGCTCTTATAAATTGCTTTGCCTCTTTCTGCCTAATCTTATAGGTTTGCCTATCTTCTTCACTCTGAGTTGTTTTATAATTATTGAATGCTGTCTTTTTGTTCTTCACTATTTTGGCCACTTCTGCAGAGTACCACAGTGGTTTCTTCCCTTTTTTGTTTTTGCTAACAAGTCGAATGCAATTGCCTGTGGCCTTCAATAATGCTTCCTTTAAATAATCCCATTTCTCCTGGACTCCCTTTAAACTCCTCCAGTCTGAGAATGACTCCTTCACACAAAGTCTCATTTTAGAAAGAAACAGTCTTTTTAAAGTCTAAAACTTTTTTATTTGTGTGGTGCGGCTCCATCCCTGTTCTTATATTAAACCACACTGACTGGTGATCACTAGATCCCAAATTTTCACCTACAACAACGTCCGATACCAAACCTCCATTTGTGAGTATTAAATCCAATATGGCCTCTTTACAGGTCGGCTCCTCAACTACTTGTGTTAGAGATAATACCAGTAGGGAGTTTAGAATATTTGTACTCCTGGTGCACCCAGCTGTTTTGGTTTTCCAGTTCACATCAGGAAGATTAAAGTCCCCCATGAGAATAACTTCCCCCTTCATTGCCATTTTGGCTATTTCCTCAAGCAGCAGATTATCTAGCTCTTCTACTTGTCCAGGGGGTCTATAGATCACACCTACACGAGCTACTGTATGATTGCCAAATGTTAGCGTAACCCAAACTGACTCTATGTTCACCTCGCTCACTTTTATTTGGTTCGTTTTTATGTTGTTTTTCACATACAGGGCCACTCCTCCTCCTTTCCTACCTTCTCTGTCTTTTCTATATAAAGAGTACCCCGGTATTGTTATGTCCCAGTTATTTTTCTCACTGAACCATGTCTCAGTAACCGCCACTAAATCTACTTTTCCAGCTGCCATCATTGCCTCCAGTTCATTGATTTTATTGACTAAACTGCGAGCATTTATAGACACGACTCTGAGCTTGTCATTTTTTTCCCGCATGTTGCTTGCACCCTCCGATTTAGTTTTGGGGGACAATCAGGCAGATTGTTTTTTACCCTTTTGTCCCCCCTCCTAGTTTAAATATTTCTTTGCGAAACCTTTGAACTTCTCACTGAGAACATATGTTCCCCTATGAGTAAGATGCAAACCATCTTTTTTATACAGTTCCTTTCTGCTCCAATTAGAGCTATCATGGGACACAAAGCCAAATCCTTGCGCTCGACACCATTCCTGAAGCCACAAATTAAATTCCCTATTGCGCATCTGCCTATCCTGAATGTTATGCACAGGCAAAACGTCAGAGAATGACACAGTGGATGCAATCTGCTGTATTTCACCTCCAAGAACACAAAAATCTTCCTTAATCTCAGAAACTTCATTGCTAGCCAAGTCATTTGTCCCTAGATGGACTGGAACATCCACTTCCCCTTGCTGCTTTGCTTGTTTGACAATATTGAGAATACGTCTCTTGTCTCTACAAGCAGTAGCCCCAGGAAGACATCTCACCAAACCACTACTCTCCAGCTCAACACCTCTTATGATAGAATCACCCAGCAACAATTGCCTTCTATCATGTCCCACCTTTTCCTTATTGTTCTTGGCTGCAGTCCTGCATACCTTAGGCATAGGGGATGGTGGTTCCTCAACTATGGTGTCTGAGCCTACTTCCGTCTCACCACTACACTCTGAAAGTGCCTCAAAAGAATTAAGAAGAGCCAAAGACTGTGGGACATGCCTTCTATCCACAACTCTAAGTCTACCAGATCCTACAGTAGTCCATCTGCCACTCCTAGGAGGCCTCTGTGGCAGTGGCTTTGTAACAGTCATAGCCATAGCCTGAGTTTGTGTAACAGATAATTTACAAATCTCAGACTTCAAACAGGCAATTTCCTGCTGCAATAAAGAGAGCTGCCTACATATCAGGCACACTCCAAACCTCCAAAAATTGGATCTAAAAACAAATGCATGACAGCTCTTACACTGGACCAAGCCTGCCATTATAAAAGAATGGATTTAAACCAACAAATCTTACCTTTTTGTAGGTTTTCTACCTCCTGTCTATCCTCAGACTACCTCCAGAGTATCTCCAGAAGATCTCCTCTAAGTGCTCACCTTGAAGACTTCACTTAGAAGGCTTCCCAAGCCCGATACCTTCCATCCGATACCGGAAGCCGGCGCTGGGCCGGCTTGCCGGTATCTGCGGGGCTGGGGAAGCTGGCTGCGTGCATGAAAAGCACTTGGCCAGCGTTCCCCTCCAGTGGTCACAATACTTACCATGGGGAGGGTCCAGTCGCAGGGCTGTGACACGGCCGCCGAGCAGTGGAGGCTGTGACGCTGCCTCCAGCCGAGATCGCGGGAGCCTCCCGCGAGATCTCGGCTGGAGGCAGAGTCAAGGCCTCCACGGCCCGGCGGCCACGTCACAACCCTGCAACCGGCCTCCGTGGAGCAGACGTCCCTCTGAGCGCTCTTCCTCCTTCAGTGTCCGCCGGCAAAGCCAGGCTGCAATCCGTTGCCGGCAGACACTGAAGGAGGAAAAGCGCTCAGAGTCCGGCAAGCCAGGTGAGCTGGGACAAATATCCATGTGAGGCTGGGGGCAAATATCCAAGTGAGGCAAGGGGCAAATATCCATGTGAGGCAGGGGGCAATAACCCATGTGAGGCTGGGGGCAAATAATCCATGTGAGGCTGGGGCAAATAATCCATGTAAGGCTGGGGGCAAATAATCCATGTAAGGCTGGGGGCAAATAATCCATGTAAGGCTGGGGGCAAATAATCCATGTAAGGCTAAGGGGCAAATAATCCATGCGAGCTGGGGGCAAATATCCAAGTGAGGCAAGGGGCAAATATCCATGTGAGGCAGGGGGCAATAACCCATGTGAGGCTGGGGGCAAATAATCCATGTGAGGCTGGGGCAAATAATCCATGTAAGGCTGGGGGCAAATAATCCATGTAAGGCTGGGGGCAAATAATCCATGTAAGGCTGGGGGCAAATAATCCATGTAAGGCTAAGGGGCAAATAATCCATGCGAGCTGGGGGCAAATATCCATGTGAGCTGGGGCAAATATCCATGTGAGCTGGGGGCAATATCCATGTGAGCTAGGGGCAATATCCATGTGAGGCTGGGGGCAATATCCATGTGAGGCTGGGGGCAATATCCATGTGAGGCGGGGGCAATCTTCATGTGAGGCTGGGGGCAATCTCCATGTGAGCTGGGGGCAATCTCCATGTGAGCTGGGGGCAATCTCCATGTGAGCTGGGGGCAATCTCCATGTGAGCTGGGGGCAATCTCCATGTGAGCTGGGAGCAATCTCCATGTGAGCTGGGAGCAATCTCCATGTGAGCTAGGGGCATTCTATATATATATATATATCTTGGGGGTTATATACATGTGAGCTGGGGCATTTTTATATGAGGTCTGCTCCTATTGGAAAGTGGTCACATCACATAAAAGTATCAGCACTCGGTATCGGTACTTTTAAAAAGTATCGGTACTCGGTCTTAAAAAAAGTGATATTGTTGTATCCCTACTCTAAATGGTACAGAGTTAGGGAAATCAAAGCAGGAGAAGGATTTGGGAATAATCATAGACTTCAAACTAAGTAACAATGTGCATGTCAAACAGCAGCCGCCAAGGCAAGCAAGGCATTGGCATGCATTAAAAGGGGAATTCACTCTCGGGATAAAAACATAATTTTGCCTCCGTATAAATCAATGGTAAAACCGCACCTTGACTATGACGTGCACTTTTGGGCACCTGTCTTAAGAAAGGATATTATAACGCTAGAAAAAGTGCAGAGACGGGTGACTAAATTAATAAGGGGAATGGAAGGTTTAAATTACGAGGAAAGGCTAACAAGTTTAAACTTGTTTAGTTTAGAGAAACGGTGCCATAGAGGGGATCTGATAACCTTATATAAATATATACGGGGCCATTATAAACCATGGTCTGGAAACCTATTCATTAACAGGACTAAACAAAGGACACAAGGTCACCCATTTAGACTGGACAAAAGGAAATTCTAAAGCATAGGAAGGGTTATTTTACAGTGAGAACAATAAAGTTGTGGCATTCTCTGCCTGTTGAGGTGGTTGGGTCAGAGTCTGTACAGACTTTTAAAAAAATGACTGGATGACTTTCTGCAGACACAGAATATTAGGGGTTATAATATTCAATATGTGGGTAAGCTTCTTGCTGTGGCGGACCTAAGGGACAAAGGGCCCTGGTGCAGGATTTTTTTTGGGGCCCCCCCAAAAAATAAAAAACCCCTAATGGCGCCACCATCCCTGTCTGCAACGTACACCCTACTCGCTATCCCCGTCTGCAATGTTCACCCTACACCAGGGCTGTCATACTCCCAGTCTCCCAAATATCATAATTCTTTCAATGTAAGAGATGGGCAGGGAATCATGGTAGTTCAGAAACATCTGGGGGTCTGTAATCTGACAGCCCTGCCCGCTATCCCCCCAGTCTGTAACACAGACCCTCCTCGCTATCCCACATGCTAATAACATACAGCCGGTTATCTCACAAATACCATAACACACACGGTATCCCCAGATAAAGTATACTCTATACCAGCCCTCAAAATTTCCACTCACCTGCTCACATTTTGCGAGTGGAAACTACCTGATGGCGAGTGGGAATGTACAGTTGCAGGCAGCATGATAATAAATTTTGCGCTGCTGCGTATCCCGCGGCAGTTTTTTTTTTGGGCTGGCCTGGGAATCTAAGATGCGGCCGCCGGCCCCCTCTGACATCAGAGGGGGCGTGCCAGACATCTGCCGCACATGCCTGCCCAGTCCCCTGCCAGTGAGACTCTCGGGGTTGGCAGGCAAGGGCAGAACAGCACCGGGTTTGCAAGTGTGACAGACAAGAGGCAGAGCTAGAGATAACACTAGGTCTATTTCACCCAGCAACAGCAGGGTTAACTCTGCCTGCCACGGGTCACTGAGTGTCCGGAGCCGCTGCACATGTGTTTTTTGAAGGGGCAGGGACGGCCCAGAGAACCTGCCTGCACACACACTGAGGAGGGGGGAGGATGGCCCAGAGCCCCTGCAGTGCACACACTATGATGGGGAAAGGGAAGCCGAGCAGCAGAAGGTGTTGTCAGGCAGCAGGTTACTGCCCCTCCTACAGGCAGCACCAGCCTTTCAGTGCTGTGAGAGTGTGCACTCCGAAGCCTGGATGATTTCAGGCAGCAGGTGGTCCTCACCAGTGACCCCCAAACACCCTCTGTCCTCCTTATCCTGCACCCTGGGGTCACAGACACAAGTCAGCAGCCAAGAGCTGCAGTATGATCACTCTGTGACCCCCCCCCCAGGGATTATGAGTTAAACCTGGAGAAATTTCACATTCAATTAATAAAACCAATACCCCCCCATCTCATATGAGGGCTTTCCCACAACTCCTATCACTCTCATTTGCTCCCTTTATTCAAACAGCTTCCATGTGTCAGTAAGGATATTCCTTATTTTAGAAAAGTCACACTAGCTCTCCTTTCTATCGCTCTTTATTTTTTAGAATTTCCCCAAATATTTATTTGTGGATATATAAAAGGAGTTGAAAGTAATAAAAAGTCAGTGTTACTCAGGAGGTGCCAGAGTGTGCGCAGTTGCAACAGCGACATAATTTGAATTTCACATTTGTAATGGTGAAAAGCTAAACAATGGTAGAAGTTTCATCAATGAAGCTTCTCCTGCCACTGCATGAACTTCCCTTTTGTTAAAACTGAAATTTGCTGCTGTTGAGACTACAAAAAGCACAGCTTTCTTTATAACCCCCACACTAACGAATCTGTGAACTACAGGGGTGTATATAGCCCTGAAACCCGCACGCCCTGAATATATGGAAGAGCCCCTAAAAAGACACCCGCACACCCTGAACATATGGAGGAGCCCCTTAAAAAGACACCCACACACCCTGAATATATGGAGAGCCCCTAAAAAGACACCCACACACCCTGAATACATGGAGGAGCCCCTTAAAAGACACCCACACACCCTGAATATGTTTTGACTGATGCAGTTTTAGGGGCAGTATTTCTTCCCTGGATCTAGGCAGCACAGAGACGCACTGGGACAGGGAAGGCAGCTGCTCGCAGCATCTCTCTCACTGGCAGGGGAGAGGAGCGGAGATACAGCGGTCCAAAGACCCCTGTGCCTCCTGCAATGAGTCAATCCCCCAGGCTGCACGGTGGCAGGGAACAGCTGCCTTCCCTGACCCAGTGCTACTCTGTCACTGGCAGGGGTTGAAGATGAGATTCGCTGCCTCCGCTCTGCTCACACTAGGGTCTGATGTCTGGTTATACATGTATTTGATAATTTAAGAGTGTGTTTAGGGGTTGAGTTAAGGGCAGGGTAAGGGTTAGGTGGGGCAACTGGTGGCGAGTAACTCTTAAGGCTTGGCTAGTAGCTTGGGACTTGAAATTTTGAGCCCTGCTCTATACCCCACATATATGATGTGTACTCGATTCACTATATCCAGCATAGAATACATAACACCAGGTGGTAACACATGTATAAGGTATGCAGGGTCCCGGGGATGGGGTGGTACTTGGAGGCCATCGGGCTCCGATGGCTGGACACTCTCCTGTCCCTCTGGCAGCCGCTGCGGGCAGGAAGCCCCTATGGGACGCTCTGGGCCCCTCTTACCTCAAACATAAGCCAGAATAAAACCCCAGCAATGTGCGGTGTGTGTCAGCATATCAGAATCCACAGCAATAAAACTCCCAGCAATGTGCGGGGTGTGTCAGTGTATCAGAATTCTTTATTATATATTTACCGGCTGTGTCCTTTCTTTGATGGGTGTGGGGGACCCAGAGACAGCAGGGGGTCCCTCCAGGCCGCGGAGCCATCTGGGTAGCAGTGGGGTGCCAGAGTGTGCCCCGGTGGCTTTGATTCCATGCAGGGGGTGCCCAGTCCAGAATAGCATGAGAGTCCGTGTGAAAGAGTAGGTCGGCTGCGTGCGTGTGTGTGCAGGTCACGTGACCCGGCCAGTCAGGTGGTACTGAGACTCAGTACCACCTGACTGGCCGGACCGCGTGACCTGTGCACGCACGCAGCCGCCTCCCCTTCAACACGGACTCTCACGCTATTCAAGACCGGGCATGGCAACCAGGCCCACCCGAGGGCCCAACGGGTCAGTCCGCCCCTGGTCTGGGCCTGCTTATCTTCACCGGGCCCCACTCGGCTGCGGGTCCCCATAGTGCCCGCTTGGGTTGCTATGGCGGTACTACATGTGCTGGGCCCCCCCCCAGGCTGAGGCCCCGGTGCGCCCGCACTGGCAGTAGTTCTGCCAATGGCTTCTTGATCCAAGGAGAAATCTGACTGCCATTCTGGGGTCAAGAAAGAATTTTTTCCCAGTGTGTTGCATATTGGCGAGCGCTTCAGACTGGGTTTTTTGCCTTCTTTTGGATCAACAGCAGTAGGTGATGTGTGAGAGGCTGAACCCGATGGACGCATGTCTTTTATCAGCCTATGTAACTATGTATGTAACTATGTACTATGTATGTAATAGCTCATTCTCCATCTGCTGGGGCCACATTAGCATTTCCCATACTAAGTATAAGCATTGTGACGCTAATGTACGTAACCTGATGCACCATCCAAAACGCAAGCTCAGCAAGCATCTCGGATGGACTAGGATGGGTTAAAAAATAGTGAAAAACAAGGGGGGGGGTGTTTGTGAGGGTCCTGAGAACGAGCAACAGCACAATGGCCTGCTCTACGGTGGGTGCCCGCTCAGGTCTCACAAACAAGGTTTTTAGCTTGCTTGTGCCATTACAGGGATGAATTTTCCATATGCAAATCAGCCTGCTCTCACCCAGAAAGGGTGGCCAGTGCTGATTGCCAAGGACGTCATCATGGCACGAGAGGTGCAGCAACCCCCGACAATTGTGTCGGCCTTATTGGGCCTCGTCAGGAGGGTATAGCTGACACCCCTCTAGGCACATCAAGCAAGGGGTCCACGTCTGGATGACCCTTTACAATTATAGTGAAAAACAAGGGGGGTGTTTGTGAGGGTCCTGAGAACGAGCAACAGCACAATGGCCTGCTCTACGGTGGGTGCCCGCTCAGGTCTCACAAACAAGGTTTTTAGCTTGCTTGTGCCATTACAGGGATGAATTTTCCATATGCAAATCAGCCTGCTCTCACCCAAGCTAAAACCTTGTTTGTGAGACCTGAGCGGGCACCCACCGTAGAGCAGGCCATTGTGCGGTTGCTCGTTCTCAGGACCCTCACAAACACCCCCCATGGGTTAAAAAATAAGCACAGTGCTTGACCCTTTATGCTCTGTGGCTCGAGCGCTGTTCTTTATGGCCAGGTTGTGATCTGGTCCCCTGTGTTGCGGAGCATCGTTGATTGATTTTGCTGCAGGACCAAGCTCCGGCAAAAGAGTATGGATTTGCAATAGTTAGGATATGCAGAGAGCGTGGTTTTATATATAAACGTCTAGGTTGAATTAGTAGGATATATTTGTGCTAGCAAATCAAACAACAGCTCTGTCCACAGAGCTCAATTGCTACACTCACTGTATGCAATGAACTCTAAGTAGAACTTGCAAATGAAATCCACACATTTGCATCAAAACACTGCCTTAGCACAGACATCCTTCTTCCATTGCAATGCTATATTAAATAGCTTCAAGAATAGGTCAAGTGTGTGCGATAAGAAACTCCTGCATAACGGTATACGTACTTTGCTTAAGAATAAAGAGAAACCTATTAATTTCAAACCCCAAATCAACTCACCTCTTTCATGCGTACAGCACTGAAAGATGGGGTAAGCACACTGCGCACACGCTTCCACTTTTCATCCCGTAGGCACAGCAGACTGTCACTCATGGGTTTGGTTACCAAGTTCAGTTTCTGTGAAGAGGTAGCAGAGACAATTCCATTTGCATATTTCTTTTTAAACATATACACATCTTAAAAGGATAGATGTACACCAGACGTGACAACAGGTAGTTTTACTGTATGTTTTAGAACTACATCAAGAAATGCTTTGCAAAGATGATTATTACACTTACTGAGAACACACAAATTTGACAGCACTATAAAAAAAAAATGGTACAGAAAAAGGTAATTTCCTACTGCAAATGAGAGAGTCAAATCTGAATTATCCAGTAGGCAAAGTATGGCTAGTTGGCAAAAGAAATAGGTGCTCAGGAGTATGCAAATAGAAAGACAGGAGTGCCAGAGCTAGGAGAAAAGGGGATAACCCTAAAAAATAATCAGAAAGAAAATAAACATACTCCGGTGAATGTGATATGATGTACCTTCGTGCAGGTAAAAGGAAAATTCTCAACAGGATGGCCGCAATGGCCTATACACAAATTGGTGTGAACAAGGATTAAATATTTACTTTTAATAGAGTACTATAAAAAGGATCCACAGATCCTGGTAGTACAAGATAAGACTTAAATATAAGGAATTGGGGTATGGATAAGGCCCCTTGGCTTTCAGGCACATACACATTAGCACAGCACCCCAGTATGTAGAGAGTAGTTAATCTGTCGAGCAGAGGAGGACACAACTGGCCTTCGAGGCTCCGTAATATATAGGCAGGCGCCGGTGCTAGGCTGTTTTGCGCCCTAGGCCAGACCAGCTACTTGCCCCACCCCCAAAAAAAATATGAAAGCAGCGAAAATGAAAAAAAAGCTTAGTGATCGGTGCCTGCTGGGTTCTGCAGTCCGAGTTGTATGGCTGAATAAGCGGCTTCTCTCCCTCCGCACCGCAGGACCCATAGGCTGGCAATGCACCCCCAGTTCACCCTGTACAGATTGACCAGATTCTTGTCACCAGAAAGTGGTACGCGCAGGTCAAGGGGACGAGCTGTCTGAGGAGCGGGATGTGCCCTGAGGTCTGGACTGCAAGGCTCACCTCCTCCTTCCCGCACCACAGCAGCGACTGACATCATTGGCGTGGTTGGCCAGCCCCAATCACACAAATAAAGAAATGGCACTGAGCTGCAGGACTTAAACGACGTGCTGAGTACATCCTCTGAATTTATTCAACCCCCCCAAAGCAATTTATTTCAAACCCCACACCCATTATAAATTTATTCAACCCCCCAAAGCAATTTATTCAAACCCCACACCCTTTATAAATTTATTCAACCCCCCCAAAACAATTTATTCAAACCCCACACCCATTATAAATTTATTTAACCCCAAAGCAATTTATTCAAACCCCCTACCCATTATAAATTTATTCAACCCCCCAAAGCAATTTATTCAAACCCCACACCCATTATAAATTTATTCAACCCCCCAAAGCAATTTATTCAAACCCCACACCCATTATAAATTTATTCAACCCCCAAAGCAATTTATTCAAACCCCACACCCATTATAAATTTATTCAACCCCCCCGAAGCAATTTATTCAAACCCCACACCCATTATAAATTTATTTAACCCCAAAGCAATTTATTCAAACCCCCACCCATTATAAATTTATTTAACCCCCAAAGCAATTTATTCAAACCCCACACCCATTATATATTTATTTAACCCCCAAAGCAATTTATTCAAACCCCACACCCATTATAAATTTATTCAACCCCCCAAAGCAATTTATTCAAATCCCACGCCCCATTAGAAATTTAACCCCCAAGAGCAATTTATTCAAAAGACCCCCACCACCGCGGGTGGGTCGCTCACCAAACACTGTCAGAATCACAGTCCTCGTGCTCTCTGCCCTCCTTCACGGTGGACGCAGGCTGGCTCCACTCAACCGCGCAGTCACCTTTCATTGTGTGTGTGTGTCCTGGAGGCTGCAGTTGCGTGCAGCGTGCCCTACGCAGCGCATCACGTGAGGGGGTAGTGCATCACGTGAGAGGGCGGTTTAATTGTGCACCGCTGACCCACTCCCCCTGCCCTGGCGCACGATGATCTTCATAGCTCCGTCTGAGATACTGGAACTGAGCGGGGCCCACTGAGCCAGGCAAAACCGGGCTCCTACAACCCGCGGGCCCTCGGCTGCGCCCTAGGCAGGCACGGTGCTCTAGGCGACCGCCTAGCTTGCCTAGCGGCAGCGCCGGCCCTGTATATAGGAAAGACAAAGAAAAACTCAAGGGTGTGCTGTTCTTGGTAAAGCAAAAGGAAATAATACAGTAGACAGATCTGTTACAAACTGGGAAACAATGTTTCCAGACCGTCCCTTGCTGTATGAGGAAAGGGCAAATGCTAAGCAGGTTATGGCGCCGCTATACCTGCAATAACAATGCAAAGAGCCACAATTTAGAATTCATAGCCAGAGGTCCTGAGTTGCAGCATGCACATTTGAGGATAAGTGCAGAACAGCTACGAAAAATATAAAAACATTAAAGAAGGATTGCGTATGGTTGACTGCTTTGGAGATAGTCAGCCAAATATTTAAAATTCGATGCGTTTCCCCGTTAAAGTAAGGGATCAGAAACGCCGTTCCCATTGCCGAACCCTGGATCTGTAAGTAGTACTGCCCATCGAACAGTAAAAAATTATGGGTAAGTACAAATTTTAATAGGTCCGGGGTAAAGCTGTTATGGTCATCATACAGAGTATTGCGTCTTTTAAAGTACTGTTCAACATGAGTTATGCCCAGAGTGTGGAATAGAGTTGTACAAGCTCTCTTCATCCAGACTGCATAAAATGGAGTCAGCTGGAATAGTGACTTTATTTAGGAGGCGGAGAGTATTTTTGGTATCCTGTAAGTATGATGGCAAATTGCTCACAAATGGTTTTAAAATTGTGTCAGTATATATTTGCTGGCAGCTTCGGTAAGATTGTTATTGACCGACACAATGGGCCTGCCTAGTGGTTGGGGTTGGTGCTTATGAATTTTTGGTAAGCAGTAAAAAGTTGCTGTTGGTGCAGTGGGCAATAAAAAGTCATAGGGCCATATTACATAGTTGGTGCTAACTTAACCAGAGCTGTTGTAAACTTCCCAGAGCCATTATAGCCTATGGAGGTTTTAAGTTTACAACTGCTCTGGTTAAGTTAGCACCAACATTGTAATACTGCCCATACTCTTTCTTGGAAATCACATTTTGGTCTAAGCCCTGTTGCAAAATACCTCTAAGTTCGGAAAGAAAGGGATTGGTGGGGTTTCGAGCAATGATCTTCTAGGTGGATTCGTCTGACAGGATTCGATGTGCCATATGGATATAGAAAGTCCTGTCCATCAATACAATGTTACCCCATTTGTCAGATGGCTTGATGACCAGGTTGGAATTAGCCTGCAATTCACCCAATGCCTTTCGTTCATTAGTATTTAAATTGGATTGTGATCTGTATTCCTGAGTGTGGAAAGGTAGGGACTCCGTAGCAGTGCACACTGTCTTTACAAAAATATCTTTGTTAGGAAAATCAGAGATTGATGGAGTAAATTTACTCCCAGAGCGAAGTTGGTGTGGGGGACAACGGTCACAGGTTTGTTTTCACTGAGGAGATCAGTGAGGTCCTCAATGCACTCAAGTTCACGTACTGTTAAGTTCATGGCTAAAGCCGGTTTGCTTTTGATGTTAGCATAGAACTTATGAAGCGTTAAACGTCTCCCGAATAAATTGATGTCTTTTGCCCCACTGAACTTGTCCAGTGTAGGTGTAGGGACAAAAGATCCTTTGCAAGTACGAAGGATTAATCGGTAGTTAAAACATGACAGGAGAGGTTTATGATCTGTATGGCATCTATTTGTGAGCCCGTCCCCTCCCCCGTGATCTTGTCCCTTTGTATCTGCCAGTGTTGCTGCCTCTGTAGGGTATTGTATCGGGTGGTTGATCGGAACGACCCTGTTCTAAAGAAAGAGACGTTCTTTTTGAGAATACTGCGTGTAGGTATTTGGTCTGTATCAGAGTCAGGTATATCGTAATCTGAAGTTCGAGTGGAGTCAGAATTTCTCCAGACAGTACACTGACCCCTCTTTGTAATCTCTGCAGTCTCTGAGATACTTTCTATGCTTTCTAACCTTTATAGTATTCTTAAATTTCACTAGGTTCTGTTGCAATCTGACCTCGGAGGCTGCAAATTGGGGGTCGTCTTTAAATTTCTGAATGTCCTGTAGGTCTTTGTTTAATCTGCTGTCAAATTGTGCCAACTGCTCTTTGTTATGGCTTACAATGATTTTCATAAACTTCTCTGAACATTCATTTGCAGCTTCCTCCCACTCTTTGAGATGTGCTGCACTCAAATTCCTATAACACACCTGGCTGGCCTCAAGGGGCGGTACTAGCTCCCCTGCTGGAACTTGCCCACCTAGGCTTCCTTTCAGATACTATTTAAACCCAGCTCTTCACTGGGTCTTGCTTCTTTCCACCACCATGAAGGTTTTGCTTCCTGATGAAGCTGTTTCTGATCCCTTACTTTAACGAGGAAACGCGTCAAATTTTAAATATTTGGCTGACTGTATCTCAAAAGCAGGCGACCATGTGCAATCCTTCTTTAACGTTTTTATATTTTTATCAAATGTGCATGCTACAACTCATTTTGCAAAACACCACCAATGGAAATCGCAAAATGGAAATCGCAAAAAAAGGGTCATGTACCAGCGATGGGCGACGTCGTGCAGTAAGAGGTGAACAGCTCCATTGAAATGCATTGGAGATGCAACATAGCGTGGATTTTGGCACAATAAATCGCAGTGTGAATGGGGCCTTAGTTGTGGCTCTTTGCATTGTTAGTGCAGGTATAGGGGCGCCATAACCTGCTTAGCATTTGCCCTTTCCTCAAACAGCAAGGGACAGTCTGGAAACATTGTTTCCCAGTTTGTAACAGATCTGTCTACTGTATTATTTCCTTTTGCTTTACCAAGCACAGCACACCCTTTGAGTTTTACTTTCTGTCTTTCCTATATATTACGGAGCCTCGAAGGCCCGTTGTTTCCTTCTCTGCTCGACAGATTAACTGCTCTCTACATACTGGGGTGCTGTGCTAATGTGTATGTGCCTGCAGGGCCGTAGGAAGGGCGAGGCAAGTGAGGCACGTGCCTCAGGCACAGCTGTGAAGGAGCGCAGCTAGTGCTGTCAGGGGTGCAAAAAAATCCAAACAGCTAGTCCCAGGGATTTGGATTTCCCCTGACTGCCCTGCCACACTTTCATCAGCGCTGTGTCTGCGCCCTCCGCCACCCCTCCTTTCCACAACGTGTTGTGAGCCTGGAGACAGGACCTTGGCGTTTGGCTCCTCCCCTGCTCCCTTATCATCCTGTGCCAGTGCAGCACGTGTGTGCTGATGGGGAGGAGGCTGAGGAAAGAGGCTGAGACCCCCAGCCAGTGGTGTATTTAGGTTTTGTGCTGCCCTAGGCCCGACTATACTCGTGTACCCCCTAATTTATATTTGACACACTCCTGCCTGTCAAAGTCACACCTCTTCATTAAACCCCACCCTTCCTCTTTAGGCCCCACCCTTCCCTCTTAGAGCTCTGCCTCTTCCTCTCTGTATATTAAAAGGGGATACCAAGTGCCTACTTGTATATTTTGTATACCATTCCAAATGTTGTATCTATTATTTTAAGAGATAATCAAATAAAATTATGAAATGTGCAAATTAAACCATTTTTACAAAGATCAGCCACGCGTGTCAAGTAAAAAAAAAAAGCAGGCACAAAAGGAACGCTAGGTGGTGCACTGACCACACAATCACAAGGGCCTAACCCTCCTGAATAATTAAGAATAAACACATAACAACCCAACACAACAATAGGGTGGGTATAGAGTGTTAAAAGGAGGGTGATATGCGTCCACAAACAACACAACACACAACACACTGACTTAGATGTCAGACAATATCAGAAAGGTAAAACACACTATTAAAAAACATAAATGAAAAGTAGGAAGTAAATAAGGCATTGTCTGAATAGTGCACCCTCATAACAATGAGGAGATTACACAGAGAAGTGAGCCACTGGCTATTTAGTCAAAAATGATTTTTAACAATAGAAGGGCCCAGGTTTTCCTCTGCAGACCAAATGATGGATGTAGTGCCATCCAGCAGATGCCACAATTTAGCAGTCATAAAGCGTATTCATAGCACAGACCGGACCACAGTCCAAAAAATTAGCCCTTCTGGCCAATTGCCAGACACAAGTATACAGTGGTGTATTTAGGTTTTGTGCTGCCCTAGGCCTGACTAAACTCGTGTACCCCCTAATTTAAATTTGACACACCCCTTCCTGTCAAGGGCACACCTCTTCCTGGTTAATCCCCACCCTTCCTCTTTAAGCTCCACCTTTTCCTCTTAGAGCTCCGTCTTTTCCTCTCTTTATAGAAGGGAGTATATTTAAAAGGAAACAAAATAGCAAAACAAGAGGACATAGTCTTAGATTAGAGGGGCAAAGGTTTAAAAGTAACATCAGGAAGCATTATTTTACTGAGAGGGTGGTGGATACATGGAACAGTCTTCCAGTAGAAGTGGTAGAGGCCAAAACAGTAATTGAATTTAAGCAAGCATGGGATAGGCATAAGGCTATCCTAAACAAAAGATAAATCCAGGTAAAGTATCCATGTAATTGGGCAGACTAGATGGGCCGAAAGGTTCTTATCTGCCGACATTTTTCTATGTTTCTATGTTTCTATTTTTATTTTAAAGTGGATACCAAGTGCCTACTTGTATATTTTGTATACCATTTCAAATGTATCTATTTAGATAAAGAAAATTATGAAATGTTTAAATTCAAGCATTTTTACAAAGAACAGCCACGCATGTCAAGTAAGCGGGATCACAGCCGCTCTAATTGGTTGAACAATAAAATCCACAGAAACGTGCACTGCATATGAGCGTATCACAGAGCTGCACAGCAATAAAACCCACAGAAATGGGCACTGTGTATGAGCATATCAGAGCTGCACAGCAATAAAACCCACAGAAATGTGCAGTGTGTATGAGCATATCACAGAACTGCACAGCAATAAAACTCACAGTAATGTGCAGTGTGTATGAGCATATCCCAGAGCTCCAGGGCAATAAAACTCACAGTAATATGCAGTGTGTATCACAGAATCCACAGCAATAAAACTCCCAGCAATGCAATGTTTGGTGTGTGTCAGCGTATCAGAATCCACAGCAATAAAACTCCCAGCAATGCAATGTGCGGTGTGTATGAGTGCATCAGAATCCACTGCAGTAAAACTCCCAGCAAACCGAGTGTATATGAGCACACAGCAATTATGCTGTGGAGCCATCTTGTCAGCAGTGGGGTGCCACTGCCAGAGGGTGTACTGTAGCTTTGATTCCCTTCCCGGTGGGTGTTCAGTCCAGAATAGAGTCTGTGTTAACGAAAGGGCGGGCAGCTGCGCGCGTGCGTTTCACGTGGTTCAGCCAGTCATGTGGTACTGAGACTCAGAGAAATGGCAGTGAAATGCCCTGATGTTCGGTGGTTTCAATCAGCAGGTTTATTCAGGTGAACTCCATAGGTTTCAATGTTAAAAATATTCCCATTTTTATGCAATATCTAATAAATCATTTATTATTTTAATCTGCAGTAAAAAGTCTTTACTTATTGATTTTTTTTTAGTACCTTTTAGTCATTTTTCAGATTTTTTTGGGTAAAATTCCCCCCCCCCCTTTTTTAATAGCAGTTTTTCTTTTTTCTGTAACAGAACTTTTTATTATCAATCATAGGATCTTACATGTAAATTCCAGACATTTTCGTTCAGTAGTTCTTTTGAAAACAGCAGGCCGTGGGTTTGCGGTGGCATCATTCAGCGGCCGACTCCATGCACTTTGGGGACCCTGCGGTGAATGGTGAATTCACTGCAGGGTGGGGAAATTGTATTCTCCTAAGTGCAGGGAACTACAGAACACCAAAAAGTTGGCGTCATTTCGGTGCTCTGTGAGTAACCCATTTAGTGGTGAGGTTTTTTGCTGTCCCCTGGAAAGTGAAATTGAAAGTGTAAATTAGTGAAATCTCAATGTATCCTTCCTGGTAAAATACTTTGCAAAAGTAAAAAAAAAAAAAAAAAAAAATATTTTTTTTTTTGGGGTGGGGCCACCCAGTGCGGGCCGCCGCCCCCTGGAAAGTGCCGCCCTAGGCCTGGGCCTAGTCGGCCTAGGCCAAAATACACCAGTGCAAGTATACAATATATATATATATCAAATGACCCATATATTGAAGGTTTATAGCCATTTACCAAATTTGGTATGAGCGTACCAGAGCTCCACAGCAATAAAACCCACATTAATGTACGGTGTGTATGAGAATACCACAGAGCTCCAAAGCAATAAAACCCACAGTAATGTGCGGTGTGTATGAGCGTATCACAGAGCTGCACAGCAATAAAACCCACAGTAATGTGCGCTGTGTATGAGCGTATCATAGAGCTCCACAGCAATAAAACTCACAGTAATGTGCGCTGTGTATGAGTGTATCACAGAGCTCCACAGCAATAAAACCCACAGTAATGTGTCGTATTTCATACCCCCATACACCACTCATTTAATTTCATACCCCCCACTCACTCATTTTATTTCATCTCCCCCACACTCATTTCATCTCCCCCCCACACTCAATTCATTTCATCTCACCTCCACCCACACTCATTTCATCTCCCCATTCTCATTTAATTTCATCCCCCCCACACTCAATTCATCTCCCCCCACTCAATTCATCTGCCCCCCACTCAATTCATCTCCCCCCACTCAATTCATTTTTATTATTATTATTATTATTTATTTATAAAGCGCCAGCATATTCCGCAGCGCTGTACAATAAGCACAGTACAGACAGGGTTACAATACATTGAACAACATTTGACAAACAGTACAGGAGGAGATGAGGGCCCTATTCCCGTAGGAACTCACAATCTAGGAGGGTTGGGGTTGGAAACAGGAGGAGAGGACTGTAAGGTGAGAGTGATTGATGGTTGCGTCAGTGAGTTGGGTGGTAGGCTTCCCTAAATAGGAATGTTTTAAGGGAGCGTTTGAAGGAAGAGAAGTTAGGGGAAAGTCTGACAGCACGAGGGAGAGCGTTCCAGAGAGTGGGGGCTGCGCGTGAGAAATCCTGCAGTCTATCATGGGAAGAGGTGATGCGGGGAGAAGCTAGGCGCAGGTCACTGTTTGACCTTAGGGAGCGGGCTGGGGTGTATTTGGTGATTAGTGAGGACAGGTAGTGGGGCGCTGAGTTAGTGAGGGTTTTGTAGGTAAGGATAAGGATTTTGAACTTAATTCTGCAGTGGATGGGGAGCCAGTGAAGGGACTCGCAGAGGGGAGCGGCAGAGACAGAGCGGCGGGTGAGGTGAATTAGCCTGGCGGAGGCGTTCAGGATGGATTCATTAAATTCATCTCCCCCCACTCATTTAATTTCATCCCCCACACTCAATTCATCTCCCCCCACACTCAAATAATCTCCCCACTCTCATTTAATTTCATTCCCCCACACTCATTTAATCTCCCCCACTCTCATTTAATCTCCCACCCACTCTCATATAATTTCATCCCCCCACACTCATTTCATCTCCCCCCACACTCAATTAATCTCCCCCCACACTCATTTAATCTCCCACCCACTCTCCTTTAATTTCATCCCCCCACTCTCATTTAATCTCCCACCCACTCTCCTTTAATTTCATCCCCCCAATCTCATTTAATCTCCCACCCACTCTCATTTAATTTCACCCCACACTCATTTCATCCCCCCACTCTCATTTAATTTCATCCCCACACTCATTTCATCTCCCCCCCACTCACTTCATACACCCCCCCTCACCTTAGAAACTGGGGATGGGTCCTGGGAGCTGCTGTGGAGATCATGCAGCTGCATGATCATCATACTGGAGGCAGCGCTAGGAGGAAGTGACGTCATATGATCACTTCCTCACAGCGCTGCAGTGCAGAGTGCATGTGGCTTCAGCAGCAGACCTGAGAGTAAGCAAGGTCTGTGCCCCATCGAGTCCCCCATAGTCTGTGGCCCCCGCCCCTACCAGAGACCCCACAGCTGCCGGGTGTGTGTTGCCATGATGAGCGAGGCTCCGCCCACCAGCGGAGACTCGTCTCTATGGCAACCCAGCGCTTCCTTCCTTCAGCTCGCTCCACTTATGGAAGCTGCGCGCGCTGGAGTGCGAAAGCTTCCGGAGCTGAGGCCTTTTGATCTTAGAAACCGCGGGTCCCAGTGAGTGGCAGGGGGGCTTTTTTAGTGTAGAGGGTGGAATTTTTTTGCCGCCCCATTAAAAATGCCGCCTTAGGCCAAGATACAGCTCTGCCCCCAGCATGGAGGTGCAGGTCTGGTAATGTGATTTTTCTTTTTTAAAGTATAAACTGCCCCTCTCACACTGCAGAGCTCTGGATGCTGCTAGGGAGGAGGGAGGGGGTGTAAGGGACTCAGGCCAGAGGATGGCCACCATCTTGAGGCAGGCGGCCATCTTGTTCAGAACATTGGTTCGTGTGAATGTAGATAGCAGATATTAGCTCAATTTAGGATTTAGCTTACATAGATTCTTAGGAATGTTTTAAACAGGCTGAGCAATTAAACTAGCGAGATCCAGGCAGATGCTGGCACGAAGTGACAGGATGAGAAAGTGGTTACATCAAGGTCAGAGAGCTAGGGCCTGAACAAAGAGATGTGAAAACCAGAGGAGGCCTTATCTAGGATACACAATAAACAAGTCCTAGGGAGGTGGGCATAAGCAGGATCCAGAAGAGTGTTGAATTATCAAAATACCATGAAAGCTGCCAATTTATGACCAATGTGTGGAATGTCTTTGTATTCAGTTAAGGGAGGTACAGACCCACGTGGGGTCGGATAGTGTCACCATGGGGTGGGCTAATTGGGATGTACCTAATTATGTATTCAGGGTATAAAACCCCATGTCTGAATGTAATCCGGGCTCAGTCTTAGCGATTCAATCCTGACTGAGTGGTGATGTCACAATAAAGTTTGCCTTACCTGAAGAGACTCGTGTCCAGTCAATCCTTGTCCGTGCTGGCCCTGTCTTCTCCCGAAAGAGCCAGGTGGATTCCGGTAACATTTTTGGGGGCTCGTCCGGGATCCGGCCGCTTCCAGTATGGCAACGGCTGCTGGACACCGTAGCGGTTGACTGCAGGTGCAAGTGATCCCACCGGTTGGGCGTATGTTGAAGGTGAGCTGACATCTGCAGGCGCCAAGCAGGATTTCCTGTTAAGTGGACCTCGACTCGTCCCAAACGGACCCCCGGTCCGGGAAGCTGAGACGCCACCAAGTCCGAGGAAACAGCGAACAGCGCGGCGATAGGTAAGGTACCATTTTTGTTTTTGGAAGCCGGTATAGTGTCATGCACCCGGCCATAGTTGGGTGAGGGGACTCACGTACACGGTCCCGTCGGTATACCGAACCCGCCGCCGAAAGCACGGGAGCCAGAGAGTGGCTAGCACGTGTCTGGACCTGGGGGATCGGATATTGACTTGGTGTTCAGAATTTGAGGGAGAGGGTGGCCACGTGGCGCAGTGTTGTTGTTTTTGTTTTAGAACTGCTGCACGTGGGCAAGAGAAAGGAGGAGGGATTCTGTGACTGGGCTGAGAGCCCCGAGTCAGTGCTGTTGTGTATCTTAGTTAAATAAGGGGCCAGTAAGAGAAGTTTCGAGCTTCAGGGCCAGTAAATAGCTGCAGAGGAGTGGTGCCTGGCGGGCAAAGAGCCCTTGGTAATTTGGAATAGCAGAAGTGTTGATAAGGAACGGGATACACATAGCTAAAAAGCAGACAAGAGTAGTATAAAAGTAATTGATTGGGTATAGGGAGCCTGCTGGGACAACGTACCCTTGGCAATAAGTGCATGCTGGGTCGGTGCGCCCTTGGCAACAGAAAGAGTAGAATTGTTTTTGTATTGTTTTGTGCTGAATGTATCTGGTATAGTATGTGCGGTGACAGCTGAGAGTGCTGTGAGTGAGTGTGCGCCTACTTGCTTAGCAAGGAAGCAAATCTGAGAGTGGACTCTGGCGGTACGTTTCCAGCTCAGGCGAATGCAGTTGGCTACCAAAGGAGGAAGCGAATACGACACGATTGAACTTTTGACTGAAATACCAGACAGTCGATTTAAATTGATTCTGCTGAAAGCAATATTTGTATGGTGAAGAAGTTACTATTAAAAAGAGTAACCATGGGTAACGGGTCATCAAAACACAAGAAAGCAAAAGATGGTGAAACACCCCTAGAATATATGGTGCACAATTTTGAAGCATTGTATACAACACACCACTTGAAACTTATGCACCGTAGTCTGGCCACTGTTAGTCCCCGAATGGCCAGAACAGGGATCCATGGATCCAGCACTAATACGGAAAATGCACTCCCAAATCACTGGGAGGTATGGTCACCCAGATCAGTACCCTTATATTGATATTTGGAGGTACTGTGTAAGAGACAAGAGCCATTTTGTTATGATGGCGGGGCAGAATAAGAAACAAGGGTCCCCGTCTGATGGGACAGGGTGCAAGCCAGTGCTGACAGGACACCCGGAGGAGTCCGATTCTCTGGGTGCTGGGGTCACACGGGCGGGGCAAGGGGGGCAGGCTGCTGCTAGTTCTTCGCCTGCTCCCTCGGCTGGTGGTGGCTGGATGGAGGGGGCTGCGGGTGGAGATGAGGAGCGCCCGGCAGATAAAATTGAGATGCCTGATGGGACCGTATATAAGCTAGTGACCTCCGCGAGTGGAGAAGGGGGAGATACGGAACCCAGAGCTACGACGCGTGCTGATAATAATATATACAAACCTCGGGATGTATATCAGCACAACCCCGGGAGAAGTAAGTTGCAGCTCCCCTTAAGGGAAGTGCCAGGTCCCCCTCTAGAGAACGGAGAGCCAGGGCCAACACAATTCACATATGTCCCATTTACAACAACAGATTTATTTAATTGGAAGACACATACACCACTTTATTCTGCGAACCGCGCAGCAGTGGCAAGTATGATAGAATCAGTTATGCTCACACACAATCCCACCTGGGCAGATTGTCAGCAGCTATTGCTGACCATGTTCATTACGGAGGAGAGAGCCCGGATAAATAGTAGCGCCCGGAAAATCCTTATGGCCCAAGCAGTTGAGGACAGTAAACCCAATCCAGAAGCGTGGGCTGAAGAGCATTATCCCAAATGGCATACAATACTGAAGTGGGCATAGCTCAACTACAAACATACCGAACAGCAGTAATGATGGGTGTTAAAGCGGGAGGGAAGAAGCCTACAAATATAGGTAAAATAGCGGATATAGTACAGGACCCAAAAGAGTCTCCAAGTGCGTTTTTAGAGAGATTGCTAGATGCATTTAGAATGTATAGTCCGATAGACCCAGAGGCAGTGGAGAATCAGCGGTTAGTTAACTCCTCCTTTGTAAGCCAGTCACAGTGGGATATACGTAATAAGATACAGAGGTTGGATGGTTTCTTGGGAAAAGGGATCAGTGAGTTAGTGGAGATTGCAAATAAAGTGTATCACAACCGGGATTTAGAGGAGAAGCGGGAGGAGATACGGAAACAAAGAGGGCAGACGGGTGTAGTTGCCTACATGGGTAATGGGAGAGGAGCCCATGATGGAGAGCGAGGCAGAGGTCGGGGAGCCCCTAAGGCACCCCTGGGGTACAATCAGTGTGCATTTTGTCGGGGTGAAGGTCACTGGAAAAGAGACTGCCCGCGTTATTGGAGAAACAGGGGGGGCAGAATAACCAGGTAGACGCCGCGGCATCAAATGGCCATGCAAATTGCCAGGTAACAAATGGCAGATATGAAAGAAACGATGCTGCCGGGTCAGGGTTTGTGGGGTTGGCGGGAACATCATTTGAAGGGCAAGGTATATATTGACACGGACCTGGGCCCATCCCACTCGGTAATCACGAGCCCACGTCACGGTAAGGGTGAGAGACAAAGACGAAATTTTTATGGTTGACACTGGTGCCGAATATTCCGTTGTAACACAGCCAATTGCACCGCCCATGGGGAATGAAGTTGATATAATGGGAGCAATGAGGGTATCTGCTAAGTATCCTTTTCTTGCTTTGCGTAAATGCAGTCTGGGTGGGCACAATGTAGAACATAAATTTCTGTATATGCCTGAATGTCCCATCCAACTCCTGGGGCGGGATATCCTTTGTAAATTGCAAGCCCAAATTACGTTTCTCCCAGGGGATCACGCTAGATTAGACCTGCCTGAGAGTGGCAGCTCTGTTCGGCAGCATAACCAAGCCAGCCAGGAGACCCAACCTGTAAAAATTGCAGTAATTATGCCCAGAGAAGAAGAATGGCGGACGGCACCAACCCCGCTGGTCACCCCAGACCAATACACACTACTGCTGGGTGTCCCTGGAGTGTGGGCAGAAGATAACCCGCCCGGGTTAGCTGTAAATATTCCTCCAGTGTATGTTGATCTGAAACCTGGCGCAACGCCTGTGGCTCTAAGACAATATCATATTCCACAGAAAGCAAAACAAAATATTCAGACACATTTACAGAGACTTAAAGATCACGGGATATTGGGGGCAGAGCTGAACGGCGAGGTTAATGGCCGCATCCCTTGAGAGCTCCGTGAACAACGATTGAAATTCACAGCATTTGGAGCCTATTGATTCCCCAACGGACTCCCTCGCTCACCCGGACGGTTGTGAGTCCGTGGAGCCCGATCTGGGTCATCTCCCTCTGCTCGGACGTCCTGTGGAGCTGCTACCCGACCCGTTCCTGCTTTGAGGCCTAGAGGCGGCGGCCATTGTGGGAGCCTCGGGAGGGGATAGAGCTCGCAGCCTGTTGCCGGCCGAGATCCCAGAGAGGAAGATCAGTTCCCCTTTCTTGCCTTTCTTTTAAATAAAAAGGAGAAGAAAAAGAAAAGGCGACGCACCCGGTCTGAGCTCTCCCTCCTTACCCTGATGCCTGGCCTGAGAAGCGGCTAGATTCCTGCTCCCGAGTCAGGTGAGAGCGATACCCCCCGGGGGAGGCTGAACTCCCGTCTCCCATCCGCGGCCTGCCCGACGGAGCCGAAAGGGGGCCACCCACAACGGGCAGGCGTTACCTGGAGGCTTCACTGTCTGCCTAGCAACGTGAGGCCGACGGAGACTCGCCCGGACCCGGCATAGCCCTCCGTCTCCCGCGACACCGCGCCACACAACAGTGAGGGCCGGAGACACGTGGTGCGGCCTTCCTGGGGGAGCGCGGTCTTCACCGGGCAGACGGACACCAACGGCAGCTTTCGACCCTGCTCCCTTCGTTCTTCGCCGGGAGATCCTCCTTATAGATCGGACCATCAGGCCAGGAGGACACTGCCCGCTGCTCGAGGGCCTTGCTCCGCCGAGTGAGGGTCGGGACCCACACAATCCCCCCGAGGACCACAGTCTTCCGCCATTGCTCGGTCCCTCACCGCAACCCCACCTTCCCCTGACTGGGAACGGCGGCATACCTCCCCAGGGTGGGGCAGGAGAAAGATAAGGGAAAAAAGAGAAAAATTTAATTTAAAATTACAGGTTTTTTCCCCCTTTTTTTTTTTTCTTCTCTCTTTCTCTTACTATAATTTTTCTGGGCGACTAGCACTGATCGCCCTCCCATTATAAAATTTTGTTTAGGACACGGAACCGCACAAAGAGTGCTTTCTGGGCCCGCTTTTTTTTTTTCTCCTCGCACGATTTCACGAGGACCACTGGAACATTGTATTTGGTCTGGTTTTCTATAAAATTTTTCGGTGGTCCCTGCGGAGCCCGCTACTATAAGTGGGTGATTTTATAAAGCAACTTTTTCCAAGGGACTGTGCCCTGTTGGGCAGTACAGATGGCTGCCTGAGGCTGTAGCGCCAAGCCCAAGAGACTCCCTTACAGCCTTCTAAGCGACCTATTGAGTTACGAATTCTCTACGCGATACCCCCCGTCATGCCCGGGACTAAATCTGGACGTAACCCGGGTCAAAAGGACATTTCCCGGTGTTTCACCCCGGCTCGATCAGCGACCTCTACATCTCCAAAGATGGCGACACCCGCCGAGGAATCGGCGACCCATGACGCACCGTGCACGCGCCGGGACATACAAGATCTGCGCCAACTCCTTCTGACTGTTAAAGATGACCTACAAGCAAATCTCAGGGCTGGAATTGATGGTCTGAGAGCGGATCTGGGGACCCTTGGGATGCGCACGATGGCCCTCGAGCAGCGAGCGGATGAGGCCCAGGCAGCAGACACAGAGGTGCGAGCGGATCTGGCGGTCCTTCAAAACAAATACGAACTCCTACAGGAGGCGGTTGAGGATATGGATAATCGGTCCCGCCGCTCCAACCTTCGGCTCCGTAATATCCCCGAGACGGTGGTGAATTTACGGGAATTCCTTCATCGCTACTTCCAGGCGCTTCTGCCCGAGACACCCGAGGAGGAACTGCTACTTGACCGGGCCCACAGAGCCTTACGCCCGAAACCCTCGGAGACGGATCCTCCTAGAGACGTGATACTTAGATGTCATTATTATACTACCAAAGAAGCTATACTTCAGGCGGTGCGCAACGCTGCTCTGACCCTCGACGGCGTCACTCCTCACTTTTATAATGATCTGGCTCCATCCACACTCCAGAAATGCCGGGCGCTCAAGCCCCTCACGGATCTTCTCCGCCAGAGGGACGTCAGATACCGCTGGGGGTTTCCATTCAGCCTTCTCATTCCTCACAACGGTACTTTCTTGTCTCTCCGTTCACCAGCAGATAGCTCGACTGTCTTGGAGACGCTGGGCATCCCAGAACCCCCGAATCTCTTTGCGCAGGGAGAGGCCAGGGGCAGGCTGTGGAGGTAGGATCGGAGATGCTCACCGGTGCGTTAGCCTTCAGGACGCTGCTAACCTCATCCCCCCGTCCCCTACACAGCATGAGAGGGACTCATCTCTCATCTTCTCCACGGGACTCTACCTACTGGGCTTTCCTTTCCCCCTGAGCACCACTTCGGGATTTCACGAGGCAGGACTAGAGGGCTGGGAGGAATGTCAGATACCCGGAGAGAGACCACACCCGTCGGACCCTTTTCGAGTTGGATCTCAGTTCTACGGAAGGTGCCCTGTTGATGGTTAGATGCTCCCTGGTAGAACCCTCCAGGCTCCGGGTCCCTCTACAGCTTATGGCCCCGGCTGCTCTGGGACGGGGGTGGGAAATTTAATGGGCCAGCTGTACCTGGACATTGACTCATCTGTTGACTTGGGGGAATGGTTGGGTGGGTTTTCCAGGGATATAGATGCTGAATTTTAGGTCACTGTCCTCCCTTTGGGGAGTCTATGGGCTGGCGGCCTTCTCCTCGTTGTCGCTCTCGCCCCCGAGTGCGTACCTAGTGGTCGGTACAATCCACCACCAGACATTTATTTTTTGGTGTCTGCTATCCCCCCTTTCTTTTTTACTTTTTCCTCTTTCTCTCTCCTCTTTTTTTCCTCTATCTTTCCCTTTTGCTTTCCCCCTACTCTAATCTCCTGTTTTATCTCTTTTTCCCCCTCCTTTTTCTCACCTCTCCTTCCATCGCTCCCACCTGCTTGATCCCTCATGGTTGAGAGGGGTGGCGAGGCGCGGGCCCGCCTCAAGGTGATTTCTCACAATGTAAAGGGTCTACTGTCCCCGAACAAGAGACGAGGGGCCACCAGATATTACCGGAAACTTCGCGCCAATGTGGTCCTCCTGCAGGAGACTCACTTTACACGGGGCAGAGTCCCGGGATATTGGGGGGAGGGTTACACCGAGCATTATCACTCCGCTGGTAGCTCCCGCAAGACAGGGGTCTCGATACTGATGCGTGGAAGTCTTCAATTCCATCTTACCCATCAGGAGTCAGCTATGGATGGCAGATACCTGCGGGTGACTGGGACGATCGGAGGCAGTTAGTGTTAGTGTCTATGCCCCTTCCCCCCCTGAGGGACCTTTTTGGAGGGCATTGGAGGATCGACTTGCGCAGCTACCAAATAGGGGGGGTCTTTGTGGGAGGAGACTTTAATGCGGCAATGGACACTTAACCTTGCTCCTCTCCGTCACTCCAAGACCTTCCATGGCGTAGTCCAGGCGGCCAATCTGTATGATTCTTGGCGGTTGCTCCACCCTAGAGACCGAGACTATTCATTTTATTCGAATCCCCATGACTCGTATTCCAGATTAGACCATATTTTTTGCAGTAGAGACTACAGGAGGATCACAAAACCTCGTGGTCTGACCATGCTGCAGTTGAGATAGCACTACTGGGTTGGGGGGTATCGGGCTCGGCTAGTGTATGGCGTTTTAAGGCTTCCCTCTTCCTTGACCCGGGTTTGAAAGATACCATGAACCTTGACTTGACGGACTTCTTCGAACACAACTTCACCCCAGGCATGGCTACCACCACAGTGTGGGAGGCGCACAAGGCGTTCATGCGCGGCAAACTAATCGCTATAGCGTCCCGCCGCAAGCGAGAAAGGTCGGCTGAGATGGTATCACTTACAACTAAGGTGGGCGACTTAGAGCGTGAGCATAAAAGGACTGGGGACGCCACTCTGTTGAGAGAGTTGCTGGAGGCCAGGGGGAGTCTCAACATGTTGCTATCCAGTCAGGTTCAGGCGGCCGGACGGAAGTGGACGGGTCGGAAGTTTTTTGAAAAGAGCAACAAACCTGACACTCTTCTGGCCCGCGGCAGAAGCAGCAGACCCGGGAGCGTACAGTGCTATGGGCTCCCTGGGGACCCAGCTGACTCCCACTTGGGATCAGCTGTACACGGCTAATTACAGGGTATTGCTTCCCACCCTCCACGCATTGCTGTCGGCATGGTCCCATTTGCACCTTTCGCTCTTTGGTCAGATATATGCGGTCAAGATGACCCTGCTCCCGAAGCTGCTGTACCTCTTCAGAACACTGACAATTCCTATTCGCAGGGCGGACCTGACTTTTCTTCAGTCGGCTATCCACTCTTTTATTTGGGGAGGTCGTCGAGGCTGGTTGCCTAAAAACCTTATGTTTCAATCCAGACGACGGGGAGGCATGGGAGTCCCACACCTCTACCCCTATTACAAGGCGGCCCAATTTGCGATGCTCTCTATGATTAACCTAAGAAGCGGGGCCCCGCTCTGGACTACCCTAGAAAAAGATATGGGGGGACCACAGCTATTGCGCACACTTCAATGGGCCCCTAAAGCCACTGCCCGGACACTCCACAATAGCCCCACGCTGCAGCATTCACTGCGCCTATGGAACCTCTATAGAGATGGAGATGGTCTGTCCCCTCCGGGTTCGGGCCTCCAATCTTTATTCTACAATCCGAAGTTCCCGGAGGGTAACCCTCCTAGGGCGTTCAGTTGGTGGCTCAGATCTGCGCGATCTGACTTTGCAGGGCCACCCGGTCACCCTCGGTTATCTACGGGAGTCGAAAGCGCTACCCCCCTCGGAGACATTCAGAGCCCTCCAACTGCTACATTTTGTCAGGGGAACTCTTAGAGAGATGCCAGACCGCAGACTGACCCTTTACGAGACCTGCTGTCGTTGGAAGCATAGAGGGCGCGGCTTGATATCCTCGCTCTATTCCCTCATCCTTGATGCGACCTTTCCGCAGGAGGCATCTTACGTTACAAGGTGGGAAGATGATCTAGGGAGCTCTCTGGAGGGCGACGAGTGGACAGACATTATTGACAGGACCTCCCGGGTCACAATCTGTACCGCGATTCGTGAGAACTGTTACAAGGTCATGGCAAGGTGGTATATCCACCCGCAGCGCCTCGCAAAGATGTCAACGCCGTCGACTTGCTTCAGGGGGTGTGGCGAAGAGGGGACGTATATGCATGCATGGTGGGACTGTGGCATGGTCAGGGCTACCTGGACAGAGGTGTTTGGTGACTTGAGCAGGGCACTAGGGACACACTTATGTCCGGACCCCTGGACAGCACTCCTTAACCGTCCGCACCCCGAGGCACGCCTTACACGCGGCAAGCATTCTCTGGTCTCTAGGGTGTGTGCTGCGGTACGCATCTGTTTGGCTAAGACCTGGAAGGGCCCCCCTCCGCCGCACCAGCTGATAGAAGCCAAAATTTGGCACATGGTTACGATGGAATGCCTGACGGCAGTGGTTCTAGACAGAACCACTTTGAGGCGGTCTGGTCGCCATGGCTGACGGCGTTTGCTTCTCCGGCCTCTGCTCGCATTGCTTTCTCAGGTTAGACTAAGGTCCGGCGAGGTCGGGCCCGCGGCTTTACCCCCTCTCCCCTGTTTTTCTCTTCTTCTTCCTTCTCTTCTTTTCCCTTTAACCCCTTAAGGACGCAGGGCGTACCATGCCGTCCTGCACCACGTGGGCTTTAATGCCGCAGGACGGCATGGTACGCCCCGCGGTGTTTCCTGCTTCTGGGCGCGAAAAACGGCCCGCCTCCCTTCCCACAATGCTGATCGCTGGCTGGGGGTCTGTCTGACACCCGGGCAGACCCTCCCAGCTGGCGATCGGCATTGTGGGAAGGGAGGCGGGCCGTTTACCTCGTGGAAAAGCGAAGGCAGCCAATCCGGCGCCTGGAGCTGTCAGTTGCAGCGGTGACAAGCTGTCACCTCTGCAACTGTCAGAATGTCTCAGCCAATGAGGTTGCATTGGCTGAGACATTGTCTCTGCCCCTTTCTCCTGCTCCTCATTGCGATCTGAGGAGCAGAGAGAGAGAGACAGAGCAGAGAGGAGCAGAGGAAAAAAAGAGAAAAAACTACCTAAAACTACCTAAAACCCCAGGCACTGTACCCCACACCCCAGGCAGTGTACCCCACCTGGCACTACCCCACCTGGCACTACCCCACCTGGCTGTACCCCACCTGGCTGTACCCCACCTGGCTGTACCCCACCTGGCACTACCCCACCTGGCTGTACCCCACCTGGCACTACCCCACCTGGCAGTGTACCCCACCTGGCAGTATATCCCACCTGGCACTGTACCCCCACTGGCACTGTACCCCCCAGGCACCTACTGGCACTGTACCCCCCAGGCACTGTACCCTCCTGGCAGTGTACCCCACCTGGCTTTACCCCACCTGGCACTGTACCCCCACTGGCACTGTACCCACCTGTCACTGTACCCCCAGGCACCTACTGGCACTGTACCCCCAGGCACTGTACCCCCAGGCACTACCTACTGGCACTGTACCCACCTGGCAGTGTACCCCACCTGGCAGTGTACCCCACCTGGCAGTGTACCCCACTTGGCACTGTACCCCACCTGGCAGTGTACCCCACCTGGCAGTGTATCCCACCTGGCACTGTACCCCCAGGCACCTACTGGCACTGTACCCCCCAGGCACTACCTACTGGCACTGTACCCTCCTGGCAGTGTACCCCACCTGGCAGTGTACCCCACCTGGCACTGTACCCCACCTGGCAGTGTACCCCACCTGGCAGTGTATCCCACCTGGCACTGTACCCCCACTGGCACTGTACCCACCTGGCACTGTACCCCCCAGGCACCTACTGGCACTGTACCCTCCTGGCACAGTACCCCCTGGCTGAAAAAAAAAACCAGGCACAGTACCCCCTGGCTGAAAAAAAAAATCCCCAGGCACAGTACCCCCTGGCTGAAAAAAAAAAAAAACTGAAAAAAAAAACCCCAGGTACAGTACCTCCTGGCTGGCACTGTACTCTCCAGACTGGCACTGTACCCTCCTGGCACAGTACCCCCTGGCTGAAAAAAATAACTGAAAAAAACCTGACTGGAAAAAACCTGAAAAAAAACCCAGGCACTGTACCCCCTGGCCTGCAGTGTACCCCTGATTGAGAACCCGCATTGGCATACGACCCTTGGCATTTCTGACTACCCGCATTGGCATACGACCCCTGGCATTTCTGACTACCCGCATTGGCATACGACCCCTGGCATTTCTGACTACCCACATTGGCATACGACCCCTGGCATTTCTGACTACCCGCATTGGCATACGACCCTTGGCATTCCTGACTACTCTTGTCTAGATAG